>CM014729.1:7014995-8449565 GCA_004329165.1 Spatholobus suberectus | reverse complement strand
AATTCCTACCTAAGAACGCTTATCCAGTAGCTTCGCAAAGCTTCCCATTACAGGAACACACCAGCGATGGCATTATGATGAAGGCAAAACTAAACGAAAACAAAAATGAAACGGACTAGCCATGACAGAATGTGTGAGTTGAAGATATCGTTGCGAAAACCTCATCGTCGCCGAACACACGATGGCCACCGTTGGGTTATATTGTAGCCATATGGCGGTAACAGCATAGCAGCGGGGCTATTATTGGAGATTCACAATCCGACGACGTGGTGGTTGGAAGAATTTCATCTTGGCATTGCGGTGGGGGCAATGGTGGTTGGTGAGTCACGCTGGTGGAACAAGGGCTTGCAAGATGCGGATTAATATATATATATATATATATATTCTCCACTTTTTTTGGTTAATTTCTTTGCTATTCTACCTGTTCATTCATGTTCTTGCTACAGCAACTCTGATTTGTGAGGTTGATTATTTTGCATTTAATTATTTGATTATTCTTATGTGTATGAGTCCTGCAGTGTGTGTGCTATTATTGAAGGGACAATTTGTGTGTGGTTTTGCTTGTGATGATTTGCAGGGATTAATTTTGTATGAATATGAGGAGCAATATCACTAGTCTAAATGTGTATGCAAGGATATGAGGCTACTAGCTCTGCCTCCTCAAGGCAGAGTGCAGAGGATCATATACTGAGATTAAATGAGTAATCAAATAAAGATTCAGCCAACAACTCAATTATACAGAAACACAATAAAATTCATGCTGTAGAGAAAATAAATTTGTATACAACGAAACAACACATAGAGACAAATGTTAGAATGAAGCAGAACCTTCGTAGCCTTACAGTTGAGCAGCAATAGGAACTCTGCTTCACCCAGCAGAGTGATGATACTCAAGTTTTTCCTCTTCCCTTCGAGTTTTTCTTCTTCATTCCAGCCTCCAAAATAGTAGCCTCACAATTGCTGTTATTTAGCAGTGTTTCTCCTTCTCCCTTAATTTGCAACCTTCGTCTCCTCCTCAGTTTTTTTTTTAATCTAGCCTCACCGTCTTTCCTCCTCTTCCCTTTTTTTTCGATTTGGCAATTTTGGTGTCATTGTGATTGCGACTCAGTAATTACACAGTGGAAGCGAGAGCGCACTTCTACTTCTTCGGTATTCTTCTCCCCTAGCTCTTGATATCTAAACGTGAGCTCCAAGGTCACCCCTCTGATTCTCCTCACATTTCCTTTTCCCTTTATTCACTATTCTCCCTTTTTTTTAGTAGCGTATCCCCTCTATTTATAAGTCAATGTCAAGTGCCCATTTGTAATAGTTTCTCCCCATCAACCTTTGCGACCCTTCCCTTTCTTTTGTTATTATCTATTCATTTATTTTATATTTATTTTCTATAATGATGATGAACTCTTGAATTACTATCATGAATGAATATGTAGGGCCATGGGCTTTATTTTATACTTATTTTCTATAATGATGATGAACTCTTGGATTACTACCATGAATGAATATGAGGGCCATGAGCTTAAAACTTTTAATTCAACAAGTAATTTAATATTTTTAGTTAGTTACGGTCCATGACAATTTTAGCCCAACAAGAAAAAAAAACCTTATTTAACACAATTATTATTTTTCACTTTTTTAATTCTTTAAAAAAAAACTATAATTACCCGGATAAAATTGGGTGTTCACACACACACACACCCAACAAGAAAAAAAAAACTTATTTAACACAATTATTATTTTTCACTTTTTTAATTCTTTAAAAAAAAAACTATAATTACCCGGATAAAATGGGTGTTCACACACACACACACCCAACAAGAAAAAAAAATTTATTTAACACAATTATTATTTTCACTTTTTTAATTCACACACACACACAAGTCGTAAAAAGTTTGGGGGCCATGGCCCCCCTTTGCTCCTTAGAAGCTCTACCGTTGTTCCGATTGAGGAGATATAAGAGAAAAATAAATAAATGGTAAACAAAAAATTTAACAATAGTTTAAGTGTAATAAATACATTATTATTTTTTTAATCTACCTACCTATCTATCTGTATTAGTAAAATAGACTTGAACACAAAAATAATATAATATTTAATCATATATATAGATGTGTGGGTGTGTTGTGTGTGTGATGGAAACTTAATAATATGAATTATCATATTACTAAAAATCATAATCAAAATTAGAAATAAAATAAACTTGAGCACAAGTATGAATATATATTTAATGTTATTAATGAAATAGATATAAAGATAAATAAACATATTTTTCTTACAGAGTATTAATATTTTATTATTAAATATAATATATAGTGAATTTTAATAACATTAAATACTATATTTATTAAATATAATACTTAATAAACTCCATTAAATACAATATATATATTAAACATATGAATTTTTGTATAATTTAAATGTTTTAAAATATCTTATTAAATAAAAATTATAAAATTTAATTATTTTGTACCACACAACACACATATATATATATATGTATATATATTAATATAAACTTTAAAAATGATTAATTTTTTATTATTTAAACTTAATTTAAAACATATTTTAAAATACAAAATTAAAATTTATTAATATAATATATACTAATTTATCTCTTAATTTCTATTCTTAATTATTATTTAAATTAATTTATTATAAGTTATTTTAAATTTAAGTATATATTTAAAAAATCTTTCTTTTTATTATTGTTCATAAAATATATTTTAAATTAATCAAATCAAAAAAGTAAAATAGACTATATCTAAAAGTAAAAAAAAAAAAAGAATTGAATACAAGTATTAGCATAGTATTTATGTAAATATTTTTTTCCTTTTTATAGTAGTATGATTGTTGTATTTATTAGATATGATATATAATTAACTTTAATAATAATATAAATTATATTTTTAAATTTAATAAATGTAATATATGTTTATAAAATGAATGACTTTTCATATAATATATATGTGTGTGTGTGTGCGTGCGCGCGCGTGCGCATGTGTGTTTGTTGAATTAAAAGATTATTAGATTAAGTTTATAAATGTCATGTAAATAAAAAATTAATTAATACTCATTGTATTACTTTATTTTTAAAATATAAGTAAATACCTATTATTAGATAATGTATAATCAAAAGTTTAGATTGTTTAAATTATGTAAAATTTAAAATACATGATAAAAAAAATAGCATCGAATAATTCAATTGTTAAATTAGTTAATGAATTTAATAACTACGTACTTTCACTTAAAAAACTTTTAATATCAAAATCAATTAATACCTGATATGATATGAAATTTTTATATTTACACTACTTAATTATTTTTTACTCAATTAAGAAACCACGACACTCTACGTATTTCCACCGACAATAAGAGGCAGAGCTTTTTCCACATTTGTACAAAGCAAAGTCTAATATCCTATTAGTAATATGGGCCATCCTATTTTAACGCCTAACAGTGCCAACCCTACTCCTTCATTCATGGTCCGTATTACCAAATATTACCACTATTGATAGGAAACGCTACATGTATTCAAACAAAATCAAATAGTACTATTTTTAATTAGAGAAAATAGGTTATACACTAACAGTCTAAAATAGTTTTACATTATCATCTAATCACAACTCACTATCTATGGTAAGTTGGTTGACTTTGACAATAACCATCTTAAAAGTCACACTAAAGCTGATTTTCGATTGGTTGACAATGTAAAAGTTTTTACACTGACAGTGCATACAATTAAACTCTTTCAACTATCAGTACAATTTATTAAAATTTCTAACTTTTTAAAATAATTAGATTAATAGAGTATACACATGAGACGATTAAATTAATTTAATTGAAATATATTAACAGTGTAAAAATATTCATTATACAATTATTGAGTAATAGACTGTCATGTAAGATAATATTGTTGACTTTCGTAATAATTATTTTAAAATTTTTATTTGGGACAATTTCTAAGTGATTAATAATATAAAATTTTTTTATACTAATTATATATGAAAATTAAACTTTAATTAAATTAGTAATATTTATGTTTTTATGAATATAAATTATTATGATAGAATATTAACATTATTTGATCTTAGAATATTATCTGCAACAATAATCATAAATAAATAAAATTATAATTCAACATCAATCAATTATATGCGTAAAATAAAATTTAGATTGAACTCAATTTATTTATTAATTGGTTATTACAAGTACAACATAATAAATATTTTGCCAAACATATTTAAAAATATAAAATGAACTAAATAATATTTTTCATTGATCCATTAGAAAAAAACTATTGATACAAGAATAATATGAAACTTTATTCTTTAATACATTTGAGCAACATTGATCTAAATTACAAAAGATAAACTCTAAAGTATAAAACACTTAGGGTACCCTAAAAAATTAGAAAATTGTTCCTTCCCATAGTTTTTTTTTTTCATTGTATATATGTATCTATGAATGTTTCGCTATTAAAGAGTTAGAGATAAGGAATAAAAAAAAATTAGAATGAGATGAATATAAGATGAAGGTGAAAATAACTGATATTAAAATATCAATATTTAAACAATATTGCCTAATTTTAATAGAAATAAATTCATTAATTAATACTGATATTAGATATAAATTCAGTAGTTGAATGCAAATAACTGATATAAAAATATCAATATTAAAAAATTTATGCCTAAAATTTGTTTAAAACAATTCATTAATTAATAATAACAACAATAATAATAGGATATTAGAGTTACATTTTTTATACAAATATAGCAAACTCCTTCAACTCTGAATGCAGCCATCTTTCTAATTGTTCATTCAAAGTAGGCTTGAATACTGCGTCAATAATTAAATTGGTTTATCATTATCAAAACTTTGAAAATCAAATGTTAAATTGAATATTCAACATTTATTATTTAAACGCAATAATGCAATAGGTTAAAACAAAACTAAATAACTTTTATTGTTTATATTTTAATTTAACGTTAAATGATGACTGTCAAAATTTTATTACGAACGGAAAATGATTTATCAGGTGCAGTTATTGTAATGTCCTGAACGACAATTATCACCAATAATCCAATAAAAGATAAACAATAGTTATTTTACAATAGGATATAAGACGAGTGGAAACATAACTGATAATAAAAATAATCAAAATTTAAAATATTATAACATATTTTTTTTTCTAAGTACTCTATATTTGACGTCCAAACAGATAATAATGCATTATAAATTTATCAATTGATTACTTTTTAAAAAGATGTTTTTAATGGAAAATATATCTTAACTAATTTTATAATAGTTATATACATTTTTTTGAAGAAAATCAAAACCCTTAAAATTGTTACTTTTATATTCTATTTAAATAGGAAAAAAGTTCTTAAAAAACATATCATAAAAGTACTTGTATTTTTCCAACTAAAGCCCCTGATATTAGATTGTACAAGTTATATGAATGTGCAATAAATCACTCAGTTATATAAATATGGTTCTCTCAAGGATAGTGATAGCCAGCAAAATTTAGCTAGTTTCTAATCATCAATATTGATGAGAAAGTCTACAAAGTCTTCATTCTCTTTTGCAATAAACATTTTGCTTAATTGTGATCAAGGGTTGTTGCTGATAACTCTTATTATTATGCTTCACCACCCACCCCAGTGGTACTCATTCACCCACTTCATTCACAAAACCCACCACATCAACCACTTCATTCTCAACATCATCACCCCCATATCTACTTCCACCAAGAAACACTAATAAATCACCATAATTTTCTCATCATTCACCCCCAAATTACTCATGTATCTCTGTACTTTAATAAACCATTGCATCCCTCACCATCACCATCACCTTCATCTCCATAGAGAAATAAGCCTCCACCATATACACAAAAAAAACACCTCCATTATTATTCCCTTAGTCCACCTTACAACAATAAATCACCATTTTCTCCAACACAACCTCCAACTTCATACACAAAACATTCTCCACCACCTCCTCTTCCTCCTTAATAACTAATTCTCACCTTTTCCAAACATTCCCACTACCACCACCTTTATCTTCTCATCATCACCACCACTTTAACGCCTAACTCAATCATTCTTCCACCTAGACCTTCAGATTTACCACCATTGAATCCTAAACTCATCCTCATTCTCCACCTTTACCTTCACACTCACCTCCACGACCCTTAACCTCCTAACCCAACTCATTCTCTAGCACCACCTTTACGCCCATCATTGCCACCATTGACTCTTAATTCAACTCATTTCACCACCACCTTCCTTAAGCTCACCACCGCCACCATTTACTCCTAACTCGACTTATTCCCCACCTTCTTTTCACCCTTACCACCACCACCATCATTGAATCCTAACTCAACGCATTCTCCACCACCCTTGCAATCACCCTCCACCACCCACCTTTAACTTCGAACTCAACCCATTTCCACCTCCACCCTCACGTTCTCCACCACCACCATTGACTCCTAATTCAACTCATTATCCACCTCCATTCTTACCATCATCACCGCTAACTCCTAACATAACACTTTTTCCCACCTTCATTCCCATGCATACCACCACCACCCTTGACTCCCAACACAACCTATTCTTCACCTCCGCCAACACATTTAGCACTACCAGCACCACCTATAGATCCCAACTCAACTTATTCTTCGCCTCCACCCTTAGGCTCACCACTGCCACCATTAACTCCTAACTCAACATATTCACCACCTCCCCCTTCACGCTTGTCACCACCACCATTAACTCCTAACTCAACACACTCTCCACCTCCACTATTGCACACACCACCACCACCCTTGACTCCTAACCCAACTCATTCTTCACCTCTATCAACACATTCACCACCACCACCACCACCTCTAACTCTGAACTTAACTCAGTCTCCACCTCCACCACCTTGACTCCTAATTCAACTCATTCTCGACCTTCATTCTCACCATTATCACCACCGACTTCTAACACAACACTTTCTCCACCTTTATTCCCATGCACACCACCACATTCTTTACTCCTAACATCACCAATTCTTCACCTTTGCTAACACATTCACCACCACCACCATTACCTCTAGCTCCCAACTCAACTCATTATCTACCTCCACCTTTAGGCTCACCACTGCTACCATTAACTCCTAACTCAACTTATTCACCATCTCCCCCCTCACGCTTATCACCACCACCATTAACTCCTAACTCAACACATTCTCCATCTCCACCATTGCACACACCACCACTACCCTTAACTCCTAACCTAACTTATTCTCCACCTTTGCCAACGCATTCACCACCATCTCTAACTCCCAACTCAACTCGTTCTCCACCTTCACCCTTGACTCCTAACCCAACTTATTCTCACCTCCGTCAACACATTCATCACCACCCCCACCACCACCTTTAACTCCTAACCCAAGCTCATTCTCCACCTCCACCAACACATTCACTACCACCTTTAACTCCCAACTCAACTCATTTTCCACCTCCACCTTTACGTTCGCCACCACCTCCCTTAACTCCTAACCTAACTTATTCTTCACTTTCACCAAAATATCCACCACCTCTAGCTCCCAACTCAACTCAATCTCACTTCTACCCTTACATTCACACCACCATTAACTCCTAACTCAACTTACTCTTCACGTCCATTATTCATACACCACCCTTAACTCCTAACCCAACTCATTCTCCACCTTCGCCAACACATTCACCACCACCTCTGATTTCCAACTCAACTCATTCTCCACCTCTATTCTCACCATTATCGCCACCACCACTAACTCCTAACACAAACACTTTCTCCACCACCTATGACTCCTAACACAACTCATTCTCCACCTTCACCACCACCGTCGCTGTCGCCACCATCACCTCTAACTATAAACTCAACTCATCTTGCACCTCCACCCTTATACCCATCATAACCACCACCAACTCCTAAGTCAATTCATTCTCCGCCTCCATTCCCATACTCACCACCACCGCCACCAGTATCTTCTCCCCCTTCACAGTCATTACCACCACCTGCTCCTTATTTAACTCGTTCTTTCACCTCCACCTTTGTACTCACCACCACCCACTCAATATTCATCACCACCACCACCACCACCTCCTTCTATTTATCTAGCTCTCCACCTCCACTCCTAAACTCACCACCTCCTCCTTTTGATTTAACTCGCTTTCCAACTCCACCCTTCTACTCACCCCCACCCCCACCTTCATATATTTAACTCGTTCTCCACCTTTACCTACGCGCTCACCATCACCACCACCGCCCCCCCTCAACGTTGTATTGTAATACTGGCAAAAGTATGGGTTTGATGCATAAAAAATTTACACTTTTAAAGCTTTCAATCAATATCGACTATTTTTAACACATCCATAATCTTGATGTACTCATTATAATGATCTCCTTACATCTATAAATTATCTCCACGTGCATTATATTAATTGACACTCCACTCACCAACATTAGATGTATTGCAAGGTTTTAGTTGTCTTATGTTAATGTTCACATGAAAATAATGAAATGATGATCAATATTTATTGTTTCCACTTTTCCATCTATAAACCAATAATTAAATACGACAAATTCAATTTTACGTACTTTTGTAATACGCTCGTACACATACATATATATTGCTTTGGCTAGCTTTTAAAGGAAAAAATATTACTTAAATAAATCGATCTTAAAGTAGATCTCACAATAATTGTACATGAATGTAATTTAATTATTTAAATTATCTAGACTTTTGTTTTTGCACATATTTTCCTTGAAGAGTAAATAACTAGTTTAGTCCCTGAAATTGGAAGGAGTTGTCACATTAGTCCCTAAATCAAAGAAAAATTAAACAAAAAGTCCTTGAAAGTGCAAATCAACAATCACATTAGTCCAAAATTCTAAAAAATGTGCGACTTAAGTAGTAATATTAACATATGTTTAGGGATTAAAATGTTAATAAATAATTAATTAAGTTTAGGGACTTATTTGATATTCCAAGGACTTATTTTACATTTTTCTTAGTTTTAGTGACTAATGTGACAATGTCCACCACTTTTAGGGACTAAAGTGGTTGTTTACTCTTTCCTTGAATGAATTTTAAATGCTATAACTTTTTTCTTTCTTTCTTTCTTTTTCATTCTTAAATATTTTCCCTGTGAGTGAAAATGAATATAGATGAATTTTAACAAAAAAAATTAATTGCAAATTATTTTAACAAAACAATTTTAGCATTAAAGAAAAAGAAAGTGAATAGATGAAATGTGAAATTTGATACTTAATATCAATTAATCTTTACACACACACCCTAGTGTGGTGACCTATACGATGCACGGTCTGTTATTATGTTTTAAAATTCTGAATTTGTTATTTTATTTTACATTTATTATGTATTATTTAGAACAAAATAAGTTGATTAATTTTTTTATCTAACAAAAACATTTCAACACTCATTGTTTGTTGAGGATTCTTAAAATTACGAAGTTTGTACAAACGACTGATACAGACTTTAATCTTCCAATCTATTCTTCTTGGAACAATGTTGTTTAACAATGCAAATCTCTTTGCCATTGTCAACAACTAATTAAATAGGAATAAACAATGCAAAGAGAATATTCTTATTTCATCAGTATTATATAATGTCAGACTTAAACTCTATTTAGACACAATTTTTATGACCATCATTATCCATTAAATAAGAATAAAAATAATATAATTATTTAATAATCTATTTAATCCATGTATCAAATAATAATATTATTAATTATCTAATAATCTTTATATATATATATATATATATATATATATATATATATATTCTAAATATCTAATGTAATATGATTAATATCTAATATATAATATCAAAGTAATATCTAATTGTAATTGTAATTCATTAATAAATCAACCTTTTGGTATTCCCGAATAACATTCTCAAGTTAATTAACCAAGTGCACATGACTAATTTGACTAATATGTACACAATTTTTATTATGTCTTCTCATTGTTCAAAAATACTTTTCCAAAGCAATAAAAGAAAAAAAAGTAAACTTTTAATTAATTAGAACATATATTTAAGGGATTAATGTTTGAAAATTTATCTAAATATATACAAACATTTATCTAATATATCTACAAACATATACAACATATAATATCTATCTTATCTAATGTATATAAGATATCTCATATTTATTATGCCTTGAATGACTTTTAAACACTATACTTTTTTCTTTTTTTCTTTCTTTTCACTCTTAGAGATTTTCCTTGTGAGTGAAAATGAGTATAGATAAATTTTAACAAAAATCTAATTCAAATTATTTTAACAAAACATTTCCATCCATTAAAGAAAAACAAAATGAATGGATGAAATGTAAAATTTAATACTTAATATTAATTAATCTTTATATGTAGAGAGAGGGAGAGAGCGAGCAAAGATGGACCATTCTTAAATTTTTTTTAAAATACTATCACATAATTTTTTAGCAAATCATTTAATTGCAAGAAGTAATAAAATAAGAATTTAATGGTCATACACTGTCAGTGTAAAAAGTTTTATACTATCAACCAATTGAAATTCACTGTTGGTATGACTTTTAAAGTATTTATTATAAAAGTCAACAAACTTACAATAAATGGTAGTTTGTGATTGAATGACAATATAAAATTACTTTATACTGTTAGTGTATGACCTTTTTTTTCTCATAAAACAATACAATCAACCAAACCTTTTAGAATAAACCCACATAAAGCAATGGAAATATATTTAAAATTTTCGAAGAATTATTTTAAGAAAAGTGGTACCAACAAAAAGAATGGCGCATGAAGATACATGTTATGAAGCTACTTAAGTCACGCGCTCCCTTACTCTAAAATTTGATGCGACTAAATAATTTGTTAGATATTATATTTTATTCTATTTTATACTTCAGATGGATTAGATAATAAAATGATATGATATAAAATATATGTAACTGATAATATTATCCTTTTGTTAGAATTATATAATGTTTTTAAAATTATTTTGTAATATATTTTTTCAGTTTTGTATACATTATTCATTTTTAAAATTATAAAAATTATATTTAACATTCCACTTTGATTTTTTATACATTATTCCATTTTATAAATTGTAAAAATTATATAAAAATTAACTAAAATATAAATTATATATTTAACATCAAATATTTGTTAATAAATCGTAAAAAAAAAAAAGGTGACGAATCATATGTATACATAACGAATGTTTAGAAAAATATTATAACATGTCAAGAATGATTAATATAATTTTTATTAAAATATAATATTTATAAATTGTATTATCTTTAATCTTATTTTTACAAATTAAAAAAAATTGAATATTATTAATTCAATTCAATTTTTAAAATAAGAAACATATATTAGTATATACATACATAAATATTTACAAATATATATATATATATATAAACAATTATGGATATTGATATATATTCAAATAATTTTATATTTATAAATATCTTATATCATTCTAATTTATATAAATGTGTTTTTTTTAATATTAGTTTTATAAGAGATATATACATGATTTTAATAAGAGATATTAATAATGAAAAATATTTTAAATTATATTTTATAATTATTTTTTTTATTTTAAAAAATATGTTTCCATCACAAAGGAAAGAAGTGAATAACATTAATTAAAAGAAAATAGAATTGTGGGTACTTGAACATATAGAATATAATTAAAAAATAAGATAACGATTACATAATAATTTTGTTTATTTTATTTTATTTTGGCCCATAACAACTGAAATACTCTCAAGTTTTTTCTCCGGTGAGGGAAATAAAATCTGGTCTCACCTAGATTTTTACATTATAACTCAGTGTTGGTCTTGGTTTGGAGGTAAGTCACTCGCGTCTTCATCTCTTTACCAACAAAAGGTTCTCCAATATTTGGTCTTTTGAGATTAATGTATGATTCAACTGCTCGTACAATTTAGTAGTGTGCTGATTTTATTATTTGATCTTTGCAATTGTTTTACTCTTGCATATTTAAAGAGTTGTATTATGTCACGTACGTTGTAATGGTTATTCAATAAATATAACTAACTAATCAATTAATTAAAAAATTTAAACTATATTTTATTGTAGGCAAAAACAAAAATGGTCAACTAGCTAATTTTATATAGAAAGAGAATTATTAATATTAAAATTATTTTATTATAGTATTAGTTAACAAAATAATTTAACATATTTTTAATTCAATTTATTAAATTAATTATACTCAAATAAACACATATTACAAATATACACTTAAATAAATTATTTCATCATTATTGTCATTTAAGTATATGTTTTATTGATTTTTTTTATATTTATGGTAAATTATTTATTATGTATATCATTTCAAAAATTTTAATTTAAGTATATGTTTTATTGAACCTTTTGTTATATATTTATAGTAATTATTTATTATGGATATCATTTAAAATTTTTTGAATTAATTGAAAGTAAATACTTAAAAGGAGAACTTTATTGTCTAGTGATCTTACTTGGATTGAACAAAATTGTTTATCATGAAAAATACTTGTGGTCCGCAAAAGAAAAAAAACTAATTGAAATTTTGATTGCATTATGTCATTTTTTTTAAACATAATCTTCAATGAGACATAAATTATTAATTTATTAATCAATTCTTTTATTAATTACTAAAGTTAATAAAATAAAAATATTTTTAGAGAAAAAGGAGTAAATATGATGGTGATACATAATATGAGGCTAAAGATTTTATAAAATCTTTATAATAGGTAATCATATTGATAATGTGTTGAGAAATTAATGCAAAAAATTAGATAACTTAAATGCAGTAAATATCAAAAATAAAATAAAATAGTATAATAGGGAGAACAAAAGAATAGAGAATTTCTCATTTTATTTCCACGTCCTCCATGAAAATAAGATATCTTATTTATAGGTATAAAGCTATAACTTAAAGGTTGCATATGGTTTAATGTATCAAGGTAAATCATCAAGAGTTATAACTTTCAAGGGGAATATGAAATGGCAAGAGAAATATGGGCATCCACTAAGAAATATATTCATAATAACAATTTTCTAAAAATTGTTTAAACAATATATATATATATATATAATTGTTAAATATCACTTATAATGAATAATTTATAATAAATTATAAATTGATAAAAGTTTCGTTTCTTGACATACTTTTTTACTATTTAAATTATTTTTTTCACATTAAAATAAAATTGTATATAATGTAAGGGTATTACATATAGTATATATATTACTAATTTAAGTGAATAGATAAAAAGTAATTGAGGTAGTATTATAATTACAGTGTTAATATAGGAAATAAGCTTAAGAAATCGACATCTTAAAGTGAAGCCACAAAAAAATAAAGATAAAAAGTAGTGAGAATAATTGATAAACATTAATGTTGAAATGTTATCATATTTGCATCGGTCACTGATTTAGTTAAAGTATTAGGTTAATGCGTCACTTATCGAACAATAAATATTATACTAAAGATATGCAGATATAATATATTATTTACATACATATTATATAAATGCTCCAACTGATCAATTGCATAGTTTCCTTTAAAATATTTTGGAACCTAAGTTCAAATTTTGGTGGAGGCATTTTTTGTGACTCGCTTGAGTCGAGCTATAAATTTTTAATTCAAAGATGATAATTACTAAACGTACTCTTTTTTTTTTGTATTTTTTATTAACCAAAATACTCTTTTTATATATATAAAAAATCCGTAACCTTATTCTCCAAAAGGATATTAGAGCTTAATGTTCATTAAGGTCATGCTTCCTACAATTGCTCAACTGACTTGCAAATTGTTTCTCAATGAGTAATTCCTGGAATGGGCTACGAGTATTGGGAAGAGTGTAAATGGAGTTCCACCGGTAATTTCTTTTTCTTTTTGGAATTCATTCACGACTTACCTTTGAATCTAGCTAAAATCTAAATAGCTTCATTTAAGTGATTGTCGTCCCTCTTTTAGAATTTATTTATATATGTTGCCTTGTTGGAGAATAATGTCGTGGAAGAAAAATGTAATTGGAGAATTAAGAGTCAAACAATCAAAGGAAGAGAGAAAAGAAATGAAGAGTGCTGTCCGAGAAAAGAAAGGAAAAAAAGAGAGACAATAGTGAGGAAAAAAGTGAAAGAAATAAAGAAGGGAGAGGTATTTGACTAGGTAAGAAGAAGGAGGAAAAGGAAAACAATATTTAAGTAATCAATGTTATTAACAAAAAAGGAAAGAGGGTACATTTAACAGTAAGAGGGATATGTTTAGCGATTACCTTCTAAGATAAGTTGATTGATTTTATCAGGTCAAGCACATAAGCAATCCAAATACTTAATTGGACTAACCATGACTCCAATTTTCCATCAAATCGATCTAACCACTGTTCCTATTCTAATAATGCAAAATGCTAATACACTCAATATAAAATAATGTAATAAAAATTATTTAATTAATGTTAATTTATAAATTATAATTACAATTTGTTAATAAGAAGTATGGATGAACACTTGAGAAAATGCTAATAAACCATTCATTAATTTGAGTGAGAGTATAACTGAAAATTACAATTACAAGTTTGATAACACAAATAAGAGTGCTAATAAATCACTCATTATATATATATATATATATATATATATATATATATATATATATTTAATTTATTTATTTATTTATTATTATTATATTCAAGGACTTTGTGCAACATAAACTTTAGTGCCTTGTTCACAGGATTGTCAATTTGAAGTTTTCTTTTTTAAAATTTAAAACATTTTCAATTTTATAATTTAGTTTTTAAATCTTAATATGAAATCTTGAATATAAACTACACAATTCACCCCTACCTATTAAGTTATGGTCTGTTTGGCATGCTAGAAAGAAGGCGAGGAAGAAGAATTTTTTTTTGAAATTTGAATTAAATGGAAGGTGAGAAGAACGAAAAATTTAAGGGTATGTTTACATTTGTTTTCATTTGTTGTTTTTATTTTCTGTTTTCACTTTTAATAACGAAATTGTCACATTGTTTTCAATTTGTTTTCTATTTTTCAAATATTTGTATAGGAAATAAAAAAAAAAAAGTTGTTTTCATTATTTCCTATACAAATCTTTGAAAACAAGAAACAAATTGAAAATAAGGTGACAATTTTGTAGTTAAAAGTGAAAACAAAAAATGAAGATTGAAAATGTTTTCTCAAAGTAAATGAGCTCTTAATTTTTTTTCTTTCTAAAAGTTAATCTTTTCTCTATTTTCTTTCTATTTTCTCCCTAACCAAACAAAAAAAATGTCATTATCCATGTTTTTTCTTCTTTATTTTCTTTCCTCCCTTCCAAATATACCATTTGTAATAGGAATGACAATAAAGTTGGCAAAGCGGTAGTGAGATAATAATGGACTTGTGATAATGGAAGCGGTGGTATGACAACAATGGAGGCAGTAAGCATAATAGTGATGACTACAATGATTGATAGCAACAATGGGAACAATATTGATAGTGGTGGCAATGGTGATGGTAATGATGGTAGTTATGACGTTAATGATTGTTGTGATGGTGGTTTTGATGGTGATTAGTGGTGACAATAATTGTAGTGCTAATGATGACGTTAATGACATTGATGGAGGTAGTGTAACATCCTTAATTTTGGGTAATAGAAATAGAATCATAGAGAGAACCCTTTTATGACCTACCTTTATAATAATTAATTAAGGATGCCTTAAGGGATGTCATTTAAGGATTGCCCTGACTATAAAAATAAATAGGAATGAGATAATAAGACCAATTAGAGTCAGAGAGAAGTGATTGAACCCTAACCACACCCAGCTACACAATTTAAGTAGGAGAGGGAAGGTGTAATACCTTGATGTTTTCTTCTATATATGTATTATTATTATTATTATTATTATTATTATTATTATTATTGTTATTATTATTATATCCTACTTTGTTTTGTTTTAATAAAATGGTATTTTGGGGAAAATGATATTGGGTCTTAGAATGAGGTTTTGTAATTAAATTTTTTTCTAATTTTCGTAGACCTTTATGTTGGGCTTTGTCTCTGTAGGTCCACTTTTAGAGTTGCCTTAAGTTTCTTAAAACCTAACATTTTCTCCTCTTTCTCTCTTTTTACCTCTTTTAGAAACTGTGTTGTTAGAGTTGTTGTAGTTGTGAAGTGAGAAACCGAGGGAACGTTGTCACACCGCTTGCATCCTTTTGCTAGAGAACGCTTCTTTCAAGGTAAGGGGGAGTAAGACTATTTCGATTACTCATGAGTATGACTTTGGTCGTGGGTAGAAGGGTTGTGGGTATAGGGGTTGGCACTAGACTCCAAATTGTTTGTAATTGTATGGTTGTCTGTGGATGAAAAGCGATTTCCCTTAATCTTTAAATGTTTAAGCTTTAATACGTTATTCGACTACATAATTAAGTGTTTTGTGAATTTTCCTTTTTTGTGTTCTTGAGTTTGGATTCTTGATGATTGATAAGATAAATGTTAAATTGTGGATTGATCTCATATCTGCTTTGTGATGAATGAAAATGCATTAAGAACTACCTTGAGAATCCTTTTAGAATGATTAGGAATGTTTGGGAACCATTGGGAAGGTCCTTGGTTTGTAGAACCCTAACTCACAATGCTCTTTCAGTTGCCTTTCACCTAGCGATAAGTGAGTCTTGCTAAATAAGGGAGGGTTCAAAGACCAGGGTAGGTCTTTGAAGGTTTTTCGCTAAGCGAAATCCCTTTTGTTGAGCAAAAAATTGGACAAAAAGTAGGGATAAGTCTGTGGGGTGAATTCGTTTGAACGAGAACTATGTCTCACTTAGCAAAAATAGGACAAAGAGCAAGGCAAGCACCTGGAGTGAATTCACTTAATGAGAACTGTGTCTCACATAGCAATAAATTAGACAGAGAGCATGGGGCGGGTCCCTAAAGTGGATTCGCTTAGCAAGCATATAGCTTTACTTAGCAAAAATTGAATAGAAAGCAAGGTAAGTCCCTAGAGGTTGTGTCGCTTAGTGATAAGCATCCTTGCTGAGTGAGTAACTGTGAGTGTTGCTGAAAAAGACCTATTCTCGCTAAGCAAAAATGTGATACAAGGTGAGAATGTTTACTTATTCTAGGAATGCTTATGTTTGATTTTGGAAGTGATATTTGCCTTATGAAATACATGTAATTGTCATGCCATGAGATGCTTATAAGCTGCGAAATGTATGATAAAGATTGATGAATAATGAGATAAGTGACCTAGCCTAAGAGAGGTAGGACTCTACCTGTGAAATGTCCAATGGGACCATGAGTATTGTTTGTGAAATCATGCATCATACCATTTGAGTAATGTAATGAGGGAAAGTATGTGTGAATTTGGTTGGTGGAGGTTGTGAAGGGTTGTTTAACCTAGCCTTGGGGGTGATGATACCTAGTGTGGAAAGTCTAATGGCCATGTTGATCCCATGGATTCAGAGCATACTGACAAAGTTGGGTAATCCTAACTAGTCACTGGAGAATATCATTATAGTTGAGAGTGCGAAAGTCAAAGGCATTAGTATGTTGATGATGTTTCTTATGGCTACTCCTATACTACTTTCAAGAGCTTAAATTGATACCACATGTGCATGAGTAGTAGAGGTTAAGTAACATTACATTGCATGTGCACTTTATTATGTATAAGCCTGAGTCCTAAGATTGATGTTTCATTGTCATACTTTGAGCATGATGTGAGATGTATCTCACTCTCTTGTTTCTTGTGTTTTCTACCTATGGTTATGGTGTATAGGTGATGTCCAATAGGCCCTAAGGAAGAATCTTAGAGTAGAGGCATTGGCCTCATCTGTAATTTGTTTATAGTCTACTTTTGGGACTTGTAAAGCTTTGATAGGACTGTGACATCAAGCCTAGGTCATCTTATCATTCTATATGTTTTTGGTTTTTAAATTGTAATTAATAGATTTTGATCTTTCATTGGGTTTTGATATGAGTTTTTGTATGGCCATTTGTGAGCCAATACCTTTTATTAATTACTAAAGTATTTTATGGAGTTTAAGTTATTGTAAGTTGTGTATGTGATGTTCTTTTCCGTGCAAAGATGAGAGTTTTAAAATATTGTTTTTCTTTTGTAAACGAAAAGTTTATTTATTTTTCTTAATGCTCATTTAATAAATGCTTTTAGGGTAAAGGGTGTCATAGAAGGAGGAGAAAGATAATGAAGGAAAGGAAGAAAGAAGACGAAGAAAGAAGGGGAGAGGAGAAAAAAAGAGGATGAGGAGCCTAGAGGTCTCCGAGCGCTAGAGCTCGTCTTCATCGATTTCCTGAGGTGAATGCTTCACCATTGTCCTCCCCCATACCGTATTGTTGTTGTTTTTCCCTTTTACTTTTCATATGTACTATTCATGGGTAGGATTATTGTAAAAATCTAGTTGTTTGATGAGTAATAAGGTAGATCTAAGGTGTAGAGACTTAATTGAAGTGATTTAGGACACATTGAAGTGTATAGGAGTGAATAAGGGCCATGGGTGGGCCCCTTGGGTTAGCAAATTGTGGTTTCACATTTACAGTTTGATTATCTACTCTAAGCGCCATGCATAGGCACTAAGCGCAGGCTAATCCTAGGGACTATCTGATGAGTCGCACTAAATACTATAGAGTTGCGCTAAGCACGAGCCTTTTAAGGTGTAGGAAAAGAACACCTTTAGTTATGACACTAATTACAACATTACTACGCTAAGTGTCGGAACCTTAGGACCTTTTGATTAACCCCTATGTCTCGCTCTAAGTGGAGGCTTTCCCTCACTAAGCACGAGTATTACAGAGACTTGTGCTTGGAACTTTATTTAGTGGCACTAAGCATAAGACCTCCAAAAAGGGACCTTATGTCCTAATGTAGTGGCACTAAGCGTAGCTTTTACTGCGCTAAGCGTAAACCTTAATCAATGTCCTGATGTTGAGTGTGACTTAGTTACGCTAAGCATGCGCAGTCTAGAGAGTAAGTATGAAGCCCCATTTGTAGTGGCACTAAGCGCTTAAGGGTTGGTGCTAAGCACAAGCCCTCTAAAACTTAGTGTGAGGTTGTAGCCTTAGGATGAAATGTTTAGTGCTTGTGTGTTGCCTTCTGTACTTCCTTATCTTGTTTGCCTACTTTTGTTTGATACCCTCTTTGTGTTGTAGGTAGTTTATATATGTGTTTGTATAAATATGATCCTGTTCTTGTGATTGTTGTAATTGCAAGCGTTTGTGTTTGAAAAATGATAAACCCAACGTAAAAAAATAGTCTACGACATCTAACACTTATTGAGGATGCCTCCTTAGCAAAACAGAAGAAGTTCCCTATTGTCGCAACCAAGGTCACGGTGGATGGTGAAAAGAAATGTAAAAAACAGGGAGTCGCCACCATAGTTTATTAAGGGATAACATAAGGTAAAACCCAAAAGAACATTCTCAAACCGAGAAATGGATTCGGGAGTCAGTTACGCTTAGAAAAGATGCTAGCACCCTATGACGCATGTTATAAGAAAGTTACCCTTTAACCTAACGTGTAAAATAAAATTATCTTTCATCTTGCTTATTAAGTTAACAAAACAATTTATTTTATTTATATTTTATAAAGAAAATTTTATTCTTTTTTTTATTTTAATCATTTATTGAATTTTGGGATGGGAATAATTATGAAAAAAAAAATTTAGCTTGACAATGTGTTACCCTTGTTCTTACGTATCCTTCAATACAATGAGAAATTCAAGATTACGTTGTTCTTTTGGTAAAAAAATGTTTGTGTGGGTTGATATTTTTAGTTTTGAATTATTAAACTTGACATCACCAAATTGTTATAATTCAGATGTATCATATTTACTGTATGACTAAACAGGAAGTACTTTCAAAGTGGACATATTTAAATTTTATGATTATTTTTATTTTTTATTTTAGAAAAAAATTGATTTAAGAATCACACTCTTAATTAACCCATATTGGATACAAGAAATAAAAAAAAAATTCTAATTTTATTGCTCAAACTAATTTGATTACAAAACCTGAAGGAAAATGAGAGAGAAATAGAATGCTAATTTGATTTTATTTTTAATGTTTCTTTAGACTTGATTTTATTGTGAATTTCAGAAACAAGAATAAAATGAAATGGGATAAGATAAAAAAAAAAGAAATTAAAAAGAACTAAACTTATTTTTTATCAATATTTTCTTTTATTTGTTATTATTTTTTGTTTTTATCATAGAAAAAAAATAGAATATAACAAGACGAGATTGAACTAATGTATATGTACAAAAAATGATAGGGATATCAAATCTCTCTCATCATGTCCATGGTGTCACACAAGTATATATACAAACAAAAAAAGAAAACAGAAAAAAATTCACGCATAAAATATAAGCAAGCATAGTAAATAAAAGGAAAGAATAAGCACAGTTTTACACATAGTAATAAAGCGAAGAATAGTGATATTTAGACACTCCATATTTTTAAACACTCCATTAACACCTCGCATTTCTCTTTATCTCCCTTTTCCTATCACATCAAATTACCTATATACTATTTTTTTTCTCTCTTTTTCACTCTCTCACTAGGTGTATAATAGCACACTGGGTGTTTAAAAATCATTTTTGTAAAGCGAAAGAATGGGCTAAGTGCCACACATAATAGACTCGCTAAACCCACTGAATAAAAAGGACAAACACAAATAAGTAACTCAAATAACAAAAATTGGGTACATGTTTTGAAGCCTAATATCAGATAACATAAAATGCTCCACCCATTGTACAACCACTAAGTAAAAAGGCAAAACCAAGACATGACAGAAGAATGTAAAGAAGAAAGAAATGCATGCCCTAGAGAAAAGAAAGGCATGAAGAGCAAAAAATGCAAACCTTGATGTGTTAAATGGCATTAGAGGAGTGGCTCGCGTTGATCGAATTGATAAGGGCTTCCTACCAGGGGTGCGAACTTAATGTTGTACTAGTGTTGTTTTAGGTTTGCTGGTATGCGTAGACTTATGGGAATAATACAAGTGGCTTGCGTTGATCAAGAGCTTGGATGCAGTGGTTGCGTTGACTGTGTTGCAGTTCTTGAGAAGATACGGGACATCTTATTCATAGGGCAGGAGCTGCACTAATGGGTACGATGCTGGCCTTATGTGGTTTTGTTAGTATAAGACAAAAAATGATTAGGCTTCGTTGATGATGGTGGTTTGGTGAGTCAATTATGGAGGATCAAAGATTGGGGACACCATGTGATTTTATTTTTTCGATGTTGAGATAGGGAAAAAGAAGAAGAAGAAAGATGAGATATTAATGGGGTTTATGTGAGAGTGCAGAGAAAAAATAAGAGGGTAATTAGGTGTGTAAGACTTGATGGGGTTAGAGAAAATAATGAGGGTAGGGAAGAACTTTATTGATGAGAGCTAGGGCATACTGTGAGGTAAGAAGTTTTTATTGTGTTTGCAGTAAAGGTTGTGGGTTGGTATGACTTGGGCAATGATTCAGTGCAGAGAAGTTGGTACAGTGGTTGGTGACTAAGGGCATTCATGGAGGATCAAAGGTTTTGTTCATGGAGGATTGAAGGTGATGGCCATGATTTTTAAGTGAAACAGAACTAAAGAGAAACAGAAGAAGGTATAGGGCAATGGGCTTATGCTTCCCTATTCTTTTTAGGGACTCATAGATGAACAAAGGTGGTACTTGGATAGGCTTGTTGGTTTGTGTTGAGGTTCTGTAATTAATATATATATATATATATATATATATATATATATATATATATATATATATATATATATATATATCAATTTCAATTCAAAATCTTTTTTACAGCGAGTGCACTAGTTGAACAAGTAGTAAAACCCTAGTGAGTAGAGTATCATTCTTCTCAAGGATTGGAGTAAAATGCTTCAATTCAACTAGTCAACTATCAATGAGGTAGGGGTAATATATTTGTGTTGTCCCACCACAAATTGGCAACATAAATTAAAATGCGAAAAGTAAATCTACTGCTATATTTTTTATTTTTATTAATTTTATATTGGCAAAAGGCATAATTAGCAATTCAACTTCTCTTGTGGTCATCCAAAGCATTTCCCCCTAAATCAACTCAAAACAACATGGTTTTGAAGTTCAGATCTCTCAAAGTAAATTGACTCAATTTCTTAGCAATGATCTCTATGAATCAAGCTCAATATCCTGTTTCTGTATGATCTATTAAAACTTGATTCAAGCATTAAGACCAAAATTCACAAGAATACATGTCTTAGAAGGATATTCTTAGACTCAACTTAAGATACAATAAGCAAGCATTGATTCAGACCAATGCATCATGCGTGTGTTTGCATTGTTTTCATTAGTGAGTTACTATGAAAAAGCATTAAGCATAGAGTTGATTACTCAAAAACACAAGAAATTGCATTAAATTGAAAGATCCATACAAATGAATTCCATAAATTCATTAAACACTAAAACTACCGAATAGAGATAAAAATGGGAAAGATAAAAGTGATACAAGATAAAGATGGTTATGGGTGATGGTGAATACACTAGATCTTCACACTTCTCTTCCAAGGGATGGAGATTCAATGGTGAGATGAGAAAAAACCTAAGACTTAGGATGAGTGAAGGTGAAGAACATCTTCCAACATCCCCTCCTTTAGCAAATGGGACTTGTATTGGCTTTTATATGAAGTGGACAGGCCCAAACACGTTAGCAAAATTGTTTTGCACTGTTAGCAAAATACCGCTAGTGTCTTATGCCGGTCAAGCGTCTAGGAAGTGGAGCTACAATTCAAAATGGACAGGCATCAATTAGTTACATGCTAAACGACATGACAAACGCTATTCCTACCGCATGAAATTGATGATTAAGCGTCCAATCTAGCGTCTCCAAGTATTACTGCATCTCGGACGTGGATCTATTCGAGGAGTTTTGGTGCTTCCAACATCTGATACAACACTCCTCGTATACTTTCAGCGTCCAATGCTGGGCTTATTGTAGAGAGCCTGTTTTCTATTTTGCTTGATGTGGGATGCCATTCAACATCTCAAATGTTGCATTGCTAGATGCAAGCTTTGCTTTCTTTTACTTACAAAAAGTGTGGGAAAAATTCCTTTTTAGCTAATTTATTTACAAACAACAAAAGTAAACTATTTTTTGTCCTTTTCTCTATTTTTTTATTTTAATCAAGATTTTTCTTGGGTTTTTATATATGAATTGTGCACTAAAATATCATGAGATGAGGATTCATCAGTTTGCTTGTAGAGGATTGGCTTGGACATTTATGATAGCTCATGACAAAGAGGTGTATGCAGCAAGGTTCAGTGATAGTGTGCTCAGGAGTTTAGGGTTCTAGTCTAGTCGTTGGTTCATGGTGCTTTAGAAGTGCATGTGTTCATGGTTGGGAAACTAATGGTAGTGCTTGATTCATTGGTTGATTCATGGGGTTTATGGTGGTTTGAAGATGGTTGCTGAGATGGTTATTTTTTGAGTGAATGAAAATTGGAAAGAGGAAATGATAGAGCAAACGGTGGTAAGGTGTGGAAATGTTATTGAGAAAAAAGGAGAAAGTGGTGTCTGTGAATGAATGGAAGAACTTATTGGCAGGGAGTGTGAGAGGGCCCTTTTATTCAAAATAGTGATTGTTTTGCTTGTGAAAGAAGTGTGAGTAGGTGGTGAGAAGAAAGATGAATTGTTATTTGGGAGAGAGGCATGTAGTATGCTTTTAAAAAGTGGAAGAGAGTGATCATCTCTATGTGTAACATGTGCTTGTGATCAAAGATGTATGAGAAAGTGAGTACGAATAAGGGTGAGGGTCTCTGTTGAGAGAGAATGTGTTGTAGGTGAGGTTGTTATGTTATGACGAATGTGTTGGTGAGGAAGATCTAGTGTGTGTACGTGTTCAAAACATGAAAAGAGAAATGAGAGTATATGCGTGAAAAATTCTGTTATGTGGGTGGTGTGTATACGTGCCTCAATGTTAATGTGTGTTGGTGGTGATGAATTCTTTTTCTTTTTTAGAGTGGATCAACAATTGAGATTAGGTGAAAGTATTATGAGTGATATAGTGTGTGTTGTGTGGTGCAAAGAGTGAGTTTGTTAGCTATGAAAAAAAAAGAAGAGAAAAAAGTGTGATTTTATTTTTTAGGTTGTCTAACTTTAAGTAAAAATGGGGGTTAAACAATCCCATCAAAGATGATTGGTGTAATTTTTTATGTATTTAAAAATGGTTGGTATAACATAAAAAATTGCACCAATCATTTTTGATGGAATTGTTTAACCTCATTTTTGCTTGAATCAATTAGACAACTCTTTGTTTTTTTTTTTTTGAAAATATGTTAGCCAATGGTGATAAAAGAGAGGTTGGTGAGTATGTCAGTAGGGTATTGTGTGCCTATGAGTGTGTGACGCTCTTGTGTGTTAGTGTTGTGTTAATTTTGAAAGACTATGAGGTTGTTAGCTATTTTGTCTTCTAGTGAGTGTCTGTGAAAAGTGTGACGTGAGGTG
The DNA here is from genome assembly GCA_004329165.1 of Spatholobus suberectus. Taxonomy (NCBI): domain Eukaryota; kingdom Viridiplantae; phylum Streptophyta; class Magnoliopsida; order Fabales; family Fabaceae; genus Spatholobus; species Spatholobus suberectus. The sequence continues at coordinate 8,425,022 of CM014729.1, read as the reverse complement.
AGAGAATGTGAGGTTTGATTGTTAAAGGAAAGAGAGTTAAAAAACATGATTAAAAAATGTGCAGTGCAGTGATGATTGTGTGTGATATTTTTTGAATAAGAGGGAACGTAAATGAAAAGTGCTTTACGTGAAATGAGAGAGAAAGTGAGTGCACAGAATTTGTTATGAGTACTGATCATCGTCTTACTGGGATTTTACACCCATTGTCCACCTAGCATACTTGGTTAATTACATGTATAAAAATAGTTAACTTTGTCTTACAAATGGTTAAAAATAAATGAACATAATTATATATAATTATCAATATGATTAATAGTTTCATAAGGTTATTGAAATGTTTGATGGTGGTCACCTTTGCCTCGCAAGTGGTTAAGAGTGAAATGCTATTATTGATCATCACATGTGGTTAATTACATGAGTAAATATGTTTAACTTTGTCTCATAAGTGATTAAGAGTAAATGAATGTGATTATATATAATTATCAATATGTGATTAATATTATCACGAGATTATTGAAATGTCTAGTAATGGTTAACTTTACCTCACAAAAGGTTAATAGTGTTATAAGATTATTGAAATGTCTGATAGTAGTTAATTTTGTCTCACAAATGGTTAATATTAACTACATATTGATAATTACATATCAACACATTCATTTATTTTTAACCATTTATAAAACAAAGTTAACCATACTTACATATATAGTTAACTACATTTTTGAGCGGACGCTAGGTGGACAAAATCTAGGTGGACATTTATCTTTATTCATTTGTTATGTTGGATAAGAAGGAATAATCTTCTTTATTTATTTTTTTTTCATTTTTGAAATTGGGTTACAAACCTAAAATAAAAAAGAAAACAAAATATATTTTTGATTAAAGTAAATAGCAAATGGAATTTTTTTTGTTTATTATTATTCATTTTAAACGTTTAATTTTTTTATTACCCGGACGGAATTGAGTGTTCACACCTATGTTTTCAAAGAAAGAAGATGTTTTTGAAAGATGTTCCTCCCCTAGTGATTATAGAGTAGATACTTCTCAATTTCTAGCTTATAGGAAAACTTAAAGTGTACATCCATGGCTAAGTGTGGTGTACACGTCACAGAAAGGATCCCTTATGATAGCTTATGTGAGATGAGTTTTCAAACTATTTTATGAAAAGTTTAGAGAAAAGGAAAGGCTAAGAGGCCCCTTAAGTCAAAAGAAGGGTACCATCACCTTCAGACTAGGGGATAAGGTTAATATTCTTCAAAGAGAAGGATGTAGTAAAGTTTCCTTCTTTAATAACGAGAGAGATTGATGCTCTTTGGCCATAAAAGAGTGTGTGGTAAAGTATGGCACACAACTTGAGCTTAGTCGACCATAAGACTAAAGTCAAGTGAAAAGATAAGACTAAAACTAACCAGAACCAAACAAAAAACAAAATGAAACCCTAATGTTGACTATTTGTGTTATGTATGAATATTTCCTTTGATGGGTAGTAAATATGATGTATGCCTAGTCATTAAGTAAGAAATGTATGGTAAACTTATATGTTAAGTGAGAATGTATATTTTATGTTTAAGAAAGTTTTTATGCTACCTTAAAGGTATGCAAGGGGATTATATCCTAGGAAAGGTTTATGTAAGCCCTAGTAGGGCAAGCAAAGTTGAGCTTAAGAAAGATGAAAGGTATGTTCTCACTTAATGTGATAAGAAACTAGGAGTTAATCAAGAGGAATTAGAAGGATGTACTATAAGGTCAAAGTTAGGGGTTGAGGTTTAGGTGCCATGGGCATTAATGACCTTAGTGGTAAACTCTAAGTGCCAAAGCTAAGAAAGAAGTAGGATCCCAAGTAAGGAGAATGTAGTTACTCAATGAGTTAATATAGAACATAATAGAAGTAGTAAAAATGAGTTAGTGTAATAGTTGTAATAATGAGTATTGAGTGGTATAGATTCAATCATAGGCAAGAAGGATTTTGAGAGCTTTAGTGAAGCTCAAGACTGTGAGAGTTAGGAAAAGGATCCTTAGGATAGGCGAGTCATCCTTATCCCAAGAACACTCACTGAGACTTTTGTCTCATTGCTTTAAGTTTCATGTTTTTTGGGTTGAGCAGATGGGAGTACCTAGGAGTGAATTATGGAGAGGCCAATAGGAAAAGAAGTTTCTAGTTTGTATGCCTCCCTATGCATAGGAGTGCTATTTAGGTTTTTGTATCTTTCTTTTGTAGTTTTGTATGACACCTTGGGTGTCAAATTATATGTATTAGATTTGATCAAGTTTTCATTATTGTTTTAAGTATGCTTAATTTTAGCTTGATGATCTCTAATATTTTTATATTCAAAGTTTTCATGTCCTAGAAATGTAGGCGTAGTAACCTAATACCTTCTAGGGTGTTATAGGTAGCGACAACAACAATAGTTATGGATGAAAGCAATGACAATAATTGTCATTAATTGGTGGTAGTTGTGACATCCTCTTTTTCCTTATTTTCTTTATTTGAAAATAAATAAATTGGTAAATAAATAAATTAGTATTTTAGTTTATTTTTGCTCGTTACTATTTTAATGAATAGTTTTAATAATTAAATGAGTGGGTTAATAGATAGTTAGAATAAAATTAGTAAGACAATTAGTTGGTCTTCTTTTTTGGGCTTTAGAATTCACAGGCCCACGTACTGACCAAGTGTATAATGTTATTTTATTTTACTTTATTTTCTTCTCTCATATGTTGGACCAAAAAAAAAATTTAATGTAGTCCAATTTGTGTAACACTTATCTAGTAAGTGGCATCCAATAATGATAAGTTTCTTCTTCCTGTTGTTGATGTACGCTGTAGGGATGAAAAAAAAACGAAGAACAAGCAGCGACGCAAACAATTGAGAGAGAGAGGGAAATACAAGCAACAGAGAAACCAATGGTAATAAGGGAGTGAGATGGACATTGGAAAATTTTGTGTCAGTTAGATTGTGCCTTCTAAGTGAAACAGTGGGTTGAAAGGTGGGGAACTATAAGTCCTGTCCCTATATATGAACGCGTGGGGGAGAAAAAAAATTCATTCTAGAAATTTCGTACTTCCTATTAAGTCTCATCATCCTCATAAAACTCTCTTCTTCTTACAAGTCTTCAATTTCTTTTCTCCCTTTTTCTCTGTACTGTACGTCATGGTCCTAAGGAGGAGAAGACTGTAACGGGTTGAGCCAAACCAAAAGGGTTGCTCTATGTGTGGAGAAGGAGCAAAATTTTGTTCTCTATAAAACTCAAGGTGGGGGAGGACGTTTAGGCCTTAATTGGTAATTTTATGTGCTAATTTGTTGCTGAAAATTTATAATTTCTTCACTATTTCTTTGTTTGTGCTTTGATAAATGACTGTGATTGTTGGAAATTTGTGATTTTGTTGTTCTTTGTTTTCTGTGTGTTTGATTAATGACTATATGTGCTACAATGGTGTGTTTAAAATTACAGCAATCTAGCTTTGAGAATGAAAATCAAAGTGTTGTTGTAATATGTGAGAATCGAAAATGAAGAAGGAGAGCGAGTGAAGATTTGAGAAGAAAAAGAGAGAATTTAGAATTTGTAGTCATGGGGTTAGGATTGTAAATGCTTGAACGTTTGGAAGAAAATTTTTCGTTGATAATGCTGTACCACGAAGTACATTCCCCGACTTCAAATTTTGGTTTCATCAAATTAGATAAGCTTTGGGTTATATGTGGGTACCCTGTTTCAAGTTGGAACTGGCAGTAGATTTTAGAAGGACCGACTGGAGTTTGATGGAGAAGACAACAGAAAACAAAATAATAATAACTTATATAATATTAAAGACAATAAACAATGATGACAATAACAAAATGTAGGTAAACCTGGGTTACATTGAGATGCACCCTTAATGTGCCGGTTGAAGGAGGTATTGCCACTAAAGGAGCCAAGTGAGGGAGTTGTTATTTGTTAACCAACACTTAACAATCTAAATTAAAATTTAATGTGCGTGATTGCAGTGGGGCTCACAAATTTGTACATAAAAGGAGAAGAAATTTATGTAAAGAAGGAAATGCGGGGTGTAGAAATGCATAATAGTGGAACCCAATTAGAGTATAACATGAGTGTTTTTCTCTTTTGATTCGATACCTTACACTCCAATTAGACAGACTAACCAATAATCATATAAAGCTATAGCTCAAAATCCATATGGTATGCACTGGGTGATTGGAATTTCCTTAAATTATTTTAAGTATAGAATTTAAGAATCTTATACCCTTTTAGATAGGCTAGAACGTAATGCCTGCTATTGTACCTCAATAAAATTTAACTATTATAGTAATTAAAGGACAATCATAATAATAATAATAGGACATACAATAGGTAGGTGATAAAACATGGAAGTAACAACCATAATAATTATAAGATTAATAAACATAATGATAATTACGTTAGTAAACTTTATAAATAAAACATTTATAGAGAAGTAATCCAAGTTTTGTTACGAAAGTAAAAGCTAAATATTTAACTAAAAATGAAATTTATAAGAGAATTATATAGATTCTTAAATTATTTTGAGATTGAGGTGGATAAAAGATTTATGAAGACTAGTATAATATATAGTAACATAATAATAATAATAATAATAATAATAATAATAATAATTATTATTATTATTATTATTATTATTATTATTATTTTAACAACTAATATAATCCTAATTATTTTAATAAAACAAAATAAGTGGAATTGAGTGTAAAACAAATTTCTTCATAAAATTTAAAAGAGTTTAAGGTTGGAACCATTTAGTTAGGATGAAGTTTTATCATAAAATTTAATAAAATTGAGAATAAAACTGTGAATTCTAATATTTGAGGGTGAGGGAAAGTAAGGAGAGATAAGAGGATATATGTGAAATTTACCTGTACTTAGATTTAATTTTGATTATTTTTATGATTGATTTAGCATGAAATCGAGTCCATTTAATGATTATATTCATGTTTTCATGTTCACAACAATGAGTCCTTTATGTTAGAGTTGATATTGAGTAAGGACAATTGAATTGTTACCCCTAGTTAAGAGGATTTTTTGATAAGCCATTGTAGGCAAATTGGAAATTTGTATTAAGGGAAATTGGGATTCCGTAGCGAAATTATTGAAGGATATCAACTTTAATAAGACAGATTATAATCGTATTATTGTTGTCAACCTAAGGTCTCAGAGTAGCAACACCTTATGATGGGGTGTAAATCTTGTAATGGAGGCCAAGGAGACCTCGAGGATATTTGGTGCACGTCATCCCACAAGGGGCTAGAGGGTCGTGACTCTGTGCCATGGTTAAGGTGATTTGCGCACTATCATTCTTGACGAATCACTACAATTTATCCATGATCAGTGGAGAGTACTGTCGCGTACCTTTTACCACCAAAGGCTATTTGCATTCTAGCTTTGGTTGGTGAATCACCTAATGCTATTCCCATTTTAGATTAGGTGAATATTGATATTGATTTGACATGCTTTGGTCGGTGGAGTATGAGCTCCTGATCATACTACTCTATTGTTGGATAGTTCTCCATGGAGATGAGTCAACATGTATGTACGCATCCATTGTGTTTGATCATAAGTCAGCTTCTATGCATTCATGCATTTCATTTGATTGAATTTTTGTCTGTGATATAATACGAATTCTCTTATTTATTAAGTTTTGTTGTGATTGTATGTTAGATTAGGTCTCGTGGATTTTTGTTACCATATTGATGTTTTAAGTTAGAACCTCACTCCCTCTTCATTTGTTTATGTGTTGTTTTTCTTTTTCTTTTTGCTTGTTGTGTGTTTCCCCCACCTCATTAGATGGTAGCAGTTGACATTAGTATAGCGCAACAGGAGCTCAGCGGGATCTTCTAATGTTTCTAATGGTAACTCTTTGCCACTTTAATTCTGTACAAGTAAAGTTTATTTTTAATATGGCCAGCTTTAGGAAAATGTAATATTGTATCTTAAATTTGTATGTATCTACTATTCATGATGTAATAGTGATAAAAAAAACCACTTCATATTTTCAAGTGTTAGAAAAGTTACATAATATTATTATTAATATATTTATATAATTTAGGATGTTACAATAGTGATGAGTGACAATGTTGTGACAATAGCAATGACAATGATACTAACATGGTGTAGTATGGTTGGTAGATAACTAGGTTCCTTAGACATGTGGTCAGGTGGTTTAATATCTAGACCCATGTGTATGGAAGAACATATATCGGGAGAGATCAAAACCTTAAATGGATCTTAATACCTTAAGAGATTAATCTTTGGTTCTCGACTAGGGGATACTCCAAGTTCACACACACACACATAAAAAAAATGACAATGATAATAACGACGATGATAATAACAATTGTTGTGGGTCTTTTGAGAAAAATGAAGAGCTAAATAATTATATTTCATCTAAAAAACAAAAGTACTTTTTTATTTTAATTTTGTTTTAAAATTATTTTAAAATTAAAATAAAAAACAATTCAATTTCACTTCACTTCAAATAAACACAAATTTGTTATTAAAAATGTATTTTAAAAAAAGTGAAAAACTCACTACAATTCCAAACATATCATAAATGAGTGTAAATCTATTTTTACAATTTTAGCTTAAGCCATTATTAGAGCACTTAAATAATTGTCGCATAGGTGATAGCAGTAAACACTTTTTTTTTTATCAAGTAAAAAGCCTAAAAGGCCAAAAACAACCAAGAACAAGGATAATGTGAGCCACATCCTGTATGGATCATATGTATAGCAACTTAAGAGTCACTTTCTATGTTGATATGCATGTAACCTTTGGATATTACAAGCTGTAAAAGCTTGGAGAATGGCCTATATAACTTTATTTGAACAATCGAACACGTTTCCACAGCACTAACAAAGGCTGTTATGAAGGTTCCATTTGTTGGGAAAACAACCCCTTTCACGCACAATAATAAGGATAAGGATACGGGACACACATAACATCATAAACTAGAAATAGTAGAAGAATACAAATTTAACATAGTTCGACACCTTTTGCTTACCTTCACAGGAACATTTCAATAATTATTTATTATCTTAAATAAGATTATAAATTTTTTGGACAAACTTGAGAAATCCCTCCCTATTAGATAACCCTTTCTCACTTGGGTGGTGCATTCTCTCTTCATAAGGGCCTCTTTTATACACTTTGCATCTTAATCTTAAAATCAAACTGATAATATCATAAATTTAAATGATAAGAATAATATCCTTATCTTTATCTAAACAACATTCTAAAGATTTGAAATTAGAAATTTGAATTGTTCTCCTAAAAAGTCCTCTCTCAATTACAATTTCTAGATTTCATTTTGAATCTCTTTAACTCTCTTCACCATGGAAGTTTGTTACAACTATCTTCAAGTTTTTTTCCTCCATATCATGCTTCTGTTTCACAAACTTTGATGTGCTCGCCACCATACTTCTGATCTTAATAGATGGTGACATATCTTGTACTTGCACCGCTATTAGTTACTGCCAATGGGACACACTGCTTGACTTCTACGTCATTAAGAAGACTTTTGACAAAAGGATCCTCACACATAGATCCACCATTACCTTCATCTTGCTTCAAAATTCGTTTGATTGGTCACCAAGTTGTATAACCATTAGCTTTGATACCACTGTTGAGAAAACAACCTCTTTATGCACAACATTGAAGATAAAAGGATATGGGACACACATAACACCACAAAATATAAATATAGGAAGAATACAAATTAATGTGGTTTGAAACCTCTTGTCTACCTCCAAGGGACCTCCAAGGGATCATTTCAATAATTATTCATTATCTCAAATAAGATTACAAATTTTCTAGACAAACTTAAGAAAACTCTCCCCATTAGACAACCCCCTCTCACTTCTGTGGTGTCTTCTTGTAACATCCCAGGCACTGACGAGGGTGGTGAGTGACCACCGATGCAAAAGAGATGAGGCACGGACAAGAAGTGACTCCTGGCTGGCTTCCAACGGGAGGAATATATGAATGAATCAAATACACACTAGAATGAGAGGGATCTAGAGGCTGTGCAAGTATGGGACTATACAGTTGAGGATAACTTAAATGAATTAATAAGTGCTACCTATACAAACAAGATGCAACTTCTTTTCGGTGGCCTATCACTTAAGAACTTCACAATTAAGCGTGCTTGACTTGGAGTACTTTAGGGTTGGGTGACCTCCTGGGATTCCTAGGAAGCGTGTGAGTGAGAACAAAGTACGTTGAAAAGTCTTGTATTGATTTGTGGAGACAGCAGTCGATCCTGAAAGTAGCCAAGCGTTACACTTCTCCCCTCAGAAAGACTCCCTTTTATACATTTTGCATACTAATCTTAAAATCAAGTTGATAATATATATCCTAAATGTAAATGATAAGACTAATATCCTTATTTTTATCTAAACAACATTCTAAAGATTTGAAATTAAGAATTTGAATTGTTCTCTCAACATGATTATGGTTTCTTAAGATGCCTCTAGCAGCAGCCTTTAAATTTGAAGAAGAAAAAGCCTCGTCATAGTTCACTTTGACAAAACTATCACAATTCAATTTGACAACGTTAAACATTTGGTTTAGATTTTTTATGTTTGGGCAAGTCATAAAAGAATAATAGAAGAAACTAAAAGCCTGGTGCTTACCTTATTATTTGAGAAATATTACTTATACAACTCATACACCAAATTATATAATTAAGAGAGAAAAATAAAGAAAAGAGTGAAAAATATGAAATATAATAAATGATACAATAAAGAAAAATAGATAAAAAATTACTATTATATAAAATATTATATGAATTGTTATATGAATAACAATTCTTATTATTCGGTGTAGCCCTCGTTGAAAAATTGGAAAAAAGTCAATAAGTTATATATAATTCAAATAATTATAAATTTTCACATTTTTTTTCCTTTTACATCTCATTTATAGTCATTCCTTTTTGTTATCTTTCTCTTATTTTTTCATCACCTTATCCATTATATTTCTTAATTTTTCTTTTTCTTTCCCCTTTTCCTTTCCTTTTTCTATCTTTCTCTTCCCAATACCTAATACACCTAATAAAAGAGTGTATTCAAATTCAAATAATCAAATATACGATGAGAATATATCATCTCAATAATATTATTCTCTTAGGTACACGTATTAAACGTTAATAATATCCTACAAGCAAGTTGATATTGGTAAATGATTAACCACGTTGGCATCCTCCAAATGACATTGAAAACTTTCATTTGATTTTGAAGCTATTAAAGAAGTCTGATGATAAATTTTTTTAATTGTTGTATAACATCAATCACGTGCTAACAAAATGTACCAAAAGAAAAAAATAGTGCCAAAAATAACGAACTTTTAATATAAAAAATTTAAATATATCTCTTATAATATGATAATTTTTTATTTTTGCTCGTGTAAAATTTATTTATTTTTAATTCTTAAAAATTACAAAAATAATGTATTTTATTAAAATCACATTGTTTTTAATAAATGTAAAGATTGAAAATGAATAAAATTTTTATAAAAATTAAAGGAAAAAAATCTTAACATTTTTGGGAATAAAAAATATATTTAAAATTATAAAAAAATACCATTCAAACTTTAAAATTAAGTGATATCTCTACGACAACAGTATTGATGTTTCATATAGTATTTTTTTTTTTCATTTCTATGTTTTATGCAGTACATCTTTACTCAAAATTCATCCTTTTTTTTTTATACTTAAAATAAAATCCCTCCTTACCTGAATATGATTTTGACACTATGACATATTGACATAAATTACAAGAAAAAAAAAAATCACTGTGTATGACACGAACTACAAGATAAGTTACTTTAATAGTAATAATAATAATAAAAAGTTTTTTTTTGCTATGATAGAATTTATGTGCTTATATTTTTTGATTTTTCGTCAACTTAGCGTTAGCGTATGTTTAGTTGAATTTATTTTAAACAATAATTATTTATTTTTCTTAGTTTTATAAAAAATTAAAAATAAATAATTATTTCCCTCAAATAATGTATATTAAATGTGTCCTTAATTATCCGTGTTTATATTATTTTGTCCTGGACACAACATAAGCCTTTAAAAGGATCAACCCAACTTATTCTTGAGGGGATAAACCGACACCAAAGTCAACAAAAATAAAACAAAAGATATCTTAGAAAGGGATTAAGGAAAGAAAGAAAGTATTCCATCGTGAGGGAAAAAAAAAATAAAAAATCAACGTGCCCTTTCTTGTTGCAACTTTGGTCTGTCTTTCAGCATGCTACGTAACAAGTAACTTGCATTATTTTTCAAGTGACAAGAAAATATCAGCAACAGTCTCAATTAAGAATACACTCTTTTAAAAACATCTTTTTTTATTGATTAAATTTTTTTAAGAATTATAAAAAATTTCTTTTATAATTTTTAATAAATTTCAACTAATAATAAAATATGTATTAAAAAAAGTATATTAAAAAATATTAGCACTGCTCAATGACTATTTATGACGCCACAATCGTTATGTTGGCAGAGTGACAGTGACCCGCACCTGCTGAATCACCCCACGTGGCAAACCCCAGTAAAATATTGACAAAGATTCTCAATCCAACGGCCCAAATCTGAAGATCTTCTGCGGCCGCAAGATCGAAGCCCCACCGCCCATGCCCAACAACTACTCCTAGATTCTCAAACCGTTAGACCCATCACTCACACCGTTAGCCGAAACAAATCTCAAACAAAAAAAGAAAGTGTGTCCGGTTCGTTCATGCGCCAAACAAAAGCGTCGAAGCGGAGAGAAAATTCGACGAAATTTCTCGGATTCTGCACTTTTTTTTCCTGAGGATTTTCGACTTTCTGCTTTTCTATCCACTCACCTTCCATCGAATCCGTCACAGTTACAGTTAGTTTCCTTTTCTCTCTGTCTTTTTTAAAGGATTTGGCGAGTGACGACGAAATCCGGCAGCAGAGTCCGTTTGGTTGCTGAGAAAACGAAGGAAAAGTAGTGTGGTGCTCTGAGGTTCTTTTCTTTCACTTTCTCTGCAAGCAAACGGTGAGAAAGTGAGAATGCAGACGAGGTACATGGAGAGATCGAGCAGTTCTGTGGCGAGGGAGAAGCGAGGCTTAGATTCATCTTCCGGTGAGGAAGATCAACCTGAAAGAAAGCGGCCTGCTTTGGCTAGGTGAATTATTTATATCCAAACAATTAAGAGTGGTTGAATAAGATCTTTGGTTAATTTAATCTTAATTTGCTGATGGATGCATTTATTGTTTTTCTCTTCATTTATCCATATCAATTTGCAGTGTAATTGTTGAGGCCCTGAAGGTGGACAGTCTGCAGAAGCTTTGTTCATCACTGGAGCCTATTCTACGCAGAGTTGTAAGAAAATTAAGTTCATTGTGCTATTTATTTGCTGCCTGATGGACTATATTATCTGAAGTTATCACTTGTGCCGATCAAATCACTCAATCATCCCTTAAAACAGAAACCCCCGTTTGAAAAAACCTTTTGTTCTTTAGGATGGTAGGCCTTGGCTAGATTTTACTACTGTGAGGTTTGGATAAAATTGGGTAGAGGGCCTAGACACTAGAGATCTCATATTCAAACCTTAACAAGCTGAAAAAGGTAAAGTCTAATTTTAAAAATATAATAGTCCTTGTGAGAAAGGCTTTCTTCGGAATAACATATTTAATTAGCTCACTCTCTGGCGATATTTTTTAAGATTGTGATAAAGTACATCATTCTGTCCTGCGGTGTGCTGTATCTATATGCCCTCTGTTGTCAAATAGAATTCAGTGGAACAACTCCGTAGGTGAAGTGAATTGATCATGTATGTATGCCACTTTGCATGAATGATGTTTGACTAAGGATATATCTTTATGTCTTGTTCTTGCTTCATGCTCAACAGGTTAGTGAAGAAGTAGAGTGTGCTTTGGCAAAATTAGTCCCTGCCAAGCTTAGTGGGAGGTATTATTTTGTTACCCCAGAGTCAAATTTCATGACCCGTATTTGTTTGGTAATTTGATCTTATCCTGATGTATTTGTATCTATATTTTATTTTTCTAATGCTCAAAATAAAATACAGTTCTTCTCCCAAGAGCATAGAAGGCCCTGATGACAGCAGTCTACAATTACAATTCAGGACCAGGTTATCCCTTCCCCTCTTCACTGGTGGGAAAGTGGAGGGAGAGCATGGCACTGCCATACACATTGTTTTGATTGATACTAAAACAGGCCATGTTGCCACATCTGGCCCAGCTTCATGTGTCAAACTAGATGTTATTGTACTTGAAGGAGATTTCAATAATGAGGATGATGATAATTGGAGTGAAGAAGATTTTGATAGTCATGTAGTTAAAGAGCGAGAAGGGAAAAGACCTCTTCTGACTGGTGATCTGCAAGTGACGCTGAAGGATGGTGTAGGAACACTGGGTGAGCTTACATTTACGGACAACTCTAGCTGGATAAGGAGTAGGAAGTTCAGGCTGGGGCTCAAAGTTTCCTCAGGTTGTTATGAGGGAATGCGTATTCGTGAAGCCAAAACAGAGGCTGTCACTGTTAAGGATCACCGTGGAGAATGTAAGTACATAATTTCATTATTTTTGTTGTCCTTCTTCTGTAATGAAACTTGTACTTGATTGCAGTATACAAGAAACACTACCCACCTGCCTTGAATGATGAGGTCTGGAGACTGGAGAAGATTGGCAAGGATGGTTCCTTTCACAAAAGGCTAAATAAAGCAGGAATATATACAGTTGAAGATGTCGTACGACTTGTGGTCAGAGACCCACAGAGATTGCGAAATGTAAGAATCCATAGACACTTTGTTAGGGGAAGGAGTTTTAAGTTTGATCAAATGTTCAAATCCTATTTGTTTGGGCTTGTCTTAGTCATTTAAAATTTTTATCTATCCTTATGTAGATTCTTGGGAGTGGCATGTCAAACAAAATGTGGGATGTTCTTGTTGAGCATTCAAAGACCTGTGTTCTCAGTGGAAAACTCTATGTCTACTATCCCGATGATGCGAGGAACGTCGGTGTTGTTTTCAATAACATCTATGAGTTGAGTGGTTTAATTGCCAATGACCAATATTACTCTGCTGATTCTCTCTCCGACAGTCAAAAGGTAAGTCAACCTGTACAGTAAAATTTGCATTTATGTTGAATTTGGACTCTACTATTGGATAATGGATCTCTTCCATAGTATGCTTAATCTGATTTCTCATGCCACTTACTGAAAATGCGGTTCATTCTTGTGGCTTTTTTGTTTATACAAGCAATTCTTCATCTTGATGGCGTCCAACTCCAAGGAAGAATATACACTTAATTGAATCCTGTGCTTGACTGCAAGTCATTTTACTTTTATTCTTGGAGTTCTTGCAGTACAGCATGAAACTTTTTGCTAGTTTTAAAATGCTGCTCAGGCATAGCATATCCACAATATGGTATTTTTGAACTTGTGTGAACACATCAGACAGCCAGTTGGCTTATAGTATAAATATACCATTTATTGTTCTAGGTGTCATAAAGGTGAGAAAAAAAGTTCGAAAAACTTTAAGGAAAGAAAAAGGTGAAGTCACTGAAAAAATGTGAGTTTCTCATTCTTGTAGGTTTATGTGGACACATTGGTAAAGAAGGCTTATGAGAATTGGATGCATGTTATTGAGTATGATGGCAAGTCTCTGTTAAATCAGAATAAGACTTTGGGCACCTCCCAACCTCTGGCTCCAATAGGTTCCCACGATTATTCAATTTCAAACTCACTTGATCAGCAGACCTCCATACCAAGTCTACCAGTTCCTGTACCTACTGGGCAGTCTTCAATGGATCCGGGAGTAACAGTTGGAGGTATATAGTTCCAACTAAAAGATTATTATATTAGCAACAGAAACAAAAGGCTTTTGCAGTTTTAGTTTACCTAATTTCTTTTTAATTTCCCTCCTCTATGTTTTTCCTGTTGTTTTTCTCTCTCTTATTCCATATCCCTTTTTCACTTGGTGCCCGTTTAACAAACTACAAGAATTAATTCCTCCCAATGTGGCAGACGTTCTAGTGTAAAATCTGTGGTTGAGATTAATCTTGGCACACATCTCAATCACATTCAATGATTCAAAATTAATTCTATCAAAATCAAATCTACTCAACTCTAAAATAAACGGGCCCTTAGTCCATACAGCTACCACTCTCAGTGTTTTCTCTTCTGAAATTGACTAAGTGGACAGATTCTTCACACACACACCCCGGGCAGCAATTATTTTTTTTAAATTAAGTTAGTAAATAGTATTTAGATTTTGGAGTGCTTGGCATGATATTAATGTAACAGGTTTGTTATGTGTCACATTGTGAAACCATTATCCCTTGGGGTTAATGTTAACAAAAGAGAAGGATAGCATTACATGATCAATTTAGTGAGTTGATTTTTACCACACATCAATATGCAGAATATTTTTCTCACCATACATGTTTGTCCTCAAAAGAATGATTTCAGACTGACTATTTCGGTTGCTGACAACATATGTATAATGTGTGCAGGTTATCATAATGGTACGACCACCAGATGCTCAATGCAACCACAGAGTGATAATCTTAATTCTTCTATTCAGTTTGATAGTACTGCATTCCCGCTGCAAAACCAGCTAATGAGTGCTTCACACCAATCTCAACTTCCGAGAAATGAAAATGGGATGACTCTTGGTCCACGACAATCAGCCACTCCTGGCTTTCAGAATGTCGGCATTTCAAATCCTACTTATAGAGGATTTGAGGACTACTTCCCGGAGGAGGAGATTCGAACTAGAAGTCATGAGATGCTAGAAAATGAAGATATGCAGCATCTGCTCCGAATTTTTAATATGGAAGGGCAATCTCATGCTTCCTTTAATGCTCCAGAAGATGCATACCCTTATTCATCTGCTTACATGCCTGCAGCCTCCATGAGCTACAAGTTAGATGATGAACGAAACCGTTCCTCAGGAAAGGCTGTTGTGGGCTGGCTCAAGCTTAAGGCAGCTTTGAGATGGGGCATTTTTATTCGGAAGAGGGCTGCTGAGAGACGGGCACAACTTGTTCAGTTGGATGACCCATAGAATATGAAATCAGAGCCATCTCACCTATTATGATCTGAGCTATAACTTTTGTGGTTAGAGCATCAAATACAACTTTCTGGCATTCAGAATAGCTATCAAGCTGATGTTTTATAGCATGAGTAATATGGATTGAATTATGTGGTGCAGCCTTAACTTAAAGCTCCTACTGTGCGTTCATGAACAGTTGTGCAGCGACCTCTGCATGTACAGGAATATCACCCTGCAGCAACTCTTGTATCCGTTTTACTTGTGATATTTTTTCCACTCTACATTCTTGCCTGCAAGTTGTGAAGACCTGATAGGTTTAAACCTAAGTTTGTAGTGGCTTGAAATTGCCAGGGTCTCGATCTGGAAACTGGGAAAACTGGGGTCTTTTCTGTACATTTAACAGGATGTACTACTAAATTTTGTGTTGTAAGTTAGATGGGTTGATTCTAACTGGTTTGTTTTTTGTTGTTGCCTTGTGGTAAAATAATTATAATCAATACCATTGCTGGATTTGAAACTGCTATTTTTGCTTATTTCGCTTTGTGAATGTTTCAGCAGACAAGTAAATATGTGATTCTGCATGCCTCGTTAGGGGCTACTAATCTTGTGATATTTATCTAAAATGTGAGAAAAGATGTTAGACCTGACCTGATATGTTCCTGGACGGACTAATAAATTAATGAACCACACTCTTATTTAACTGAGAATTACACATTTTACAGTTCGTACGTCAAGAGTTGGCTTTTCATAGTCCATCATTGGCACTATACCGGTTGTTTTAGAGCGTTCATGGTTCTGCGATGGGTTAGAAATATTGACAAAGGATTGAATTGTTGAGCACCGGTGACAGTAAATTGACTCGGCTCGTTTAATACAACAATCATGGGACTAGTTGACCGATGGTCTGATTATTGGCGTTTTAACGCACCTATTTTCATTTCTTATTTTTAAATTTTACTCTATTTTTAAAATTCATCCTTATTCAAGTTTTTTATTTGGGCATGGTTAAAATAATTTAAATTAACTTCTTTCATATATCATATATCACACATTAAATTAAAAAATGACAATAAAATAAAATAAACTAAGCACAAATGCATTTTAATTTATCTATACAAAATAAAATAAGCACAAATGCATTTTAATTTATCTATACAAAATAAAAAAGCATCTATAGTAAGTGATATAATTTAGTTGATGAAAATATTTTAATACCTTGTCCAATAAATAAACATTGTATTCTATTATATTACAAAAACTAAATTTGAGAAAAAGTTATTTATTATTTATATAAATATTGAATGAAAATAAAATGAAAACATAATGATATAACTTATTTTCTCTCTTTTATTTATAAAATAATAACATGATTATGACTTTTATTTATATTAAAATAACACTAGAAATTCAAATGAAGAAAAATATGAATAGATGCATGATTAAGTTGGAATAACCTTGTGTCAGATGATCCATGCACTTGGTGATTAATAAAGGATAATTTAAGTAATCAAGTATATAAGAAAATGAAGAAAAATATGAATAGTGCATATATATGATCAATGTCAATAAAAACGTTATCCCAAATCATATAAACTAAAATATGTAAATATTTTTCTTATATATAAAACAGAAGCATCATTGTAAGCTTGTAAATATAAAACTTGAATAATTAAAATGTTAGTATATATGTTAATTAAAAATATATTTTAATTTTTAAAAAAATATTCTTAATAATGTTACGTTAGATGGACTAAACTGTATATTTTAACATTAAAGAGAAGGATAGCGTTATACTTGCACCTGTCAAGGGAGGGAAGTATATATTTCAATATAGAAGAGAAGTATAATATTTGCATATCTCTAGAGAGGAGAGCGTAACTTACTCTATGAAATTATATATATATATATATATATAGGGGGTGTATCATATGAGAATGATCTTCTTAGGTGAGAATGATCTTCTTAGGTGAGAATGAGAATGACTAATCTTAACCGTTAAATTAAAATGAAAGGCCTAGATTAAAATACTTAAGAATTCAAATTTAAACCTCATGTAACTATCAAATCTCTAAAAGATTTACCAAACAAAAATCAAATCTCTAAAAGATCTCAATTATCATGTCCCAAAATATCTCAATTATCATTTCACTATTTTTCAATATTGTCATCACCACCATGACCGCCACCACCACCATCATTGTCATGACCGCCATTGTTGCTGCCACCACCACCTTGACTGCCATCGCATCCACTATCACCACCGCCGCCACCACTATCATGACCGTTGCTACCATCACCGTCGTTACCACTGCCGCCATCACCATGATTGATGATAGTGACGGCGATGGCAGCAATGGTCATGGTGTTAACACATCACTACCACCACCACGACCAACATCGCCATCACCACCATAATCGCTACCGCCACTACCATCGTCGCCGTCGCCATCGCCATCGCTCGTCAGCGATGGCGGCGACGATCATGACGGTGGTGGCAGCAACAATCATGGTGTTGATGGTGATCGGTTAACGGCAATCTTAAAGAAGAGTAATGTGATAAT
This sequence comes from Spatholobus suberectus, assembly GCA_004329165.1. Classification (NCBI taxonomy): domain Eukaryota; kingdom Viridiplantae; phylum Streptophyta; class Magnoliopsida; order Fabales; family Fabaceae; genus Spatholobus; species Spatholobus suberectus. Next base: position 8,407,393 of record CM014729.1, on the reverse strand, counting down.
TAAGATCTTTTAGAGATTTGATTTTTATTTGGTGAATCTTTTAAAGATTTGATAATTACATGAGGTTTAAATTTGAATTCTTAAGTATTTTAATCTAAGCCTTTCATTTTAATTTAACGATTGAGATTAATCATTCTCATTCTCACCTAAGAAGACCATTCTCATATGATACGCCCCCTATATATATATATAATAAAAACATATTATTAAATCAAAAGTAATTATTACAAAATTCAATACCTAAACATACATATACATATATTTTGAATTTATTTATATTGAAATATGTTTTATAAAATATATTCTAATACACACACACACACACACACACACACACACATATATATATATGTAGATAATTTTTTTATTCTTAATTATTATTTAAAATAAATAATTTTGAATTGTTTTAAATTTGATTATATATTCAAGAAATGTTTATCATTATTTTTATTGTTCATACGATATATTTTAAAGCAATCAAATGAAAAAACTAAAACAGTCTTAAACATGCCTAACCAATACCTGCCAAGGTAACAGGACAGGTTTCTATCCGTCAATGTGGGTGCTGGATAGCTCCTACTCGTGCGCATCCCATCCCCTTACTATCCCTAGCTGGAATTGGCTTTGGAAGATGCAGATTATTTATAAATAAAAGGATTTTTTTTTGTATATAGTGTTAATTATTGTATTTTTTAAATATGCTATATAATTAAATATAATAAATTGAATATATACTAAAAAAATATATTAAAAGTATTATAAATTTATTACTATTTAAAATTTAGTTTATAAAACATATTTAATATGCAGAAATTCAAATATATATATATATATATATATATATATATATATATATATATATATATATATATATATATATATATATAAAGAGAGAGAAAGAGAGAAAGAGATTATTTCTTAATTTATATCCTTAGTTATTATTTAAATAGATTATTATGAATTATTTTAACTACAACTATATATTTAAAATATTCTTATTTTTAATCATTATTGTAAACAAAAATATTATAAAAAAACCAAATAAAAAAAGTAAAATAGAATTAAATAAAAATAAAAATATAGTATTTAATGTTATTTAGGTATTATTTATATAAATAAAGAGATTTTTCCTTCTATAGTATTAATTATTATATTTATTAAATGTAATATATAATTAACTTTCATAATATTATTAAATAACATTTTATTAAATTTATATATATAATATAACTTTATTAAACATATGAATTTTCGTTTGAATCCGAATCTATGAATGTTAAAAATTTTATTAAATAAAAATAATTATTACAAATTTAGTATTAAATAAATGTTAAAATTTATTGTATATATATATATATTTAAAAATTTCTTGTTTTTATTATTTTTTAAATAAATTAAATGATAAATCATATTTTAAAATAGGAAAATTCATATTTATATAATGTAGTAAATATCTCTTCAATTTATATCTATATATTAAAAATATATTATAATAAAGTTAATACCTAAGTTTGTAAATACATTAAAATTTTTATTTTTTTTAGTGATTAAAAAGTTAGTTTATAAAACATGTTTAAAATCAAAAATTTTAAACGTATTTTAATATATATATATATATATATATATATATATTCTATTTTTAATTATTTAAATAAATTATTGAATTATATTTAACTTAAATATATTTTTAAAAAATATATTTATTTATTACTATTCATAAACATAATTTACAATAATCAAATAAAAAAATTAAAATAGTCTTGAATTCAAATATTAATGTGATATTTACATATTTAAATTGAATGTTATTAATGTAGTATTTATATAAATATGTAAATACACAGATTTTTTTCTTTATAATATTAATTATTGTATTTATTAATATGAAATATAATTAAACTTAATAATATTATTAAATTTAATAAATTCATTTTATAAATTTAATGAATAGAATTGAATATATATTTATTAAACGTACGACTTTTTATATGAATCTCTATATATTAAAACGATATTGTTGGATAACAGGCAATTGTTACACAATTTAATACTCTCCACATATATTGAAATTTTTATTTTATTGTTTTGAAGATATATATTGAAAATTTTATTGTTTTTATTTCTTTTAAATAATTTAATTGATAAAACATATTTTAAGGTAGAAAAATTCAAATGTATATTAATATAGTATATATCTCCTAAATTTTATATCTATATGTATTAAAATATATTAATAAATAAATTTAATTCTTACAAAGTTTAATACCTAAATTTATAAATACATCAATTTTATTATTATTTTTATATTGTTTTAAAAAATTTGCTTATAAAACATATTTTAAAATAGATAAATTCATATATATATATATATATAGGAGACGTATGAAATGAGAGGGTTTTTTTACATGCAAGTGAGAGAAATGAATATTGACCATTAGATCTTGTTAGGAGTAGTCAAGATTAAAATATACAAAGTCAAATGAGTTTTTTAAAAAGTCATATAACTTTTTAAGTGGTCACGTAACTTTAAATCATGACCATCTATGTATGATTGTACAACCTAAATTTACTCTTTTCACTATCATTTAATGTTGACCCTCTCACTAGATATGTCTTCTATATATGGGTCAGGATCCGTTGACACTAGGTGTCATAGTTAGTCAAATTACACCTTCAATAACTTTTTGTAAAATGCAAAGTTAACCAATCCAACCATTAAATTATGTGATATTATCTTCATGATTATGTATATCAAATTTCACATAATTTGGAATTTTCTAGATATGTCATCTAAAATTGAATATTTACATATATTTTAATTTTTTATTATACGTTAAATAAAGGTGATACGATGAACTACTAAATATTTTAGAATTTGTGAAATTTGGATACTTAATCTAATAATAAGACATCAAACTCACGGTTGGATTGATTAAATTTGCATTCTACAAAAGTTATTGAAGGTGTAATTTGACTAACTTTGACACCTGTTGTCAACGGATCCTGACCCTATAATATAATATATATTATATATATGGGGAGGGATTCAAATGCACCGATGTAACTTACACTAACTATTACACCATTTAATAATTTTAAATTGGATAATTTTATCTCAAACCTACTGTTGGATTGAAAGTTCCTTTAACATAGAGCATGTGTACAAATTTTATATTAATCCAAAATTATGTGATAACGTATTCATATAAATCAAAATAGACGTAATATATACTTTTCAAAATATAGTAAAACATAAGTCATTTGATAACCTTCTTATTGTTATTCAATTTTGACAAAATTTGACACAAACAATCTTGGTAATATGAAATTATAATTCAACGGTTGGATCAATAAAAATCACATTCTATATCAAGTTATTGAATGGTGTAATAGTTAGTGTAAGTTACACCAATGTCATTTGATCCTTTCCCATATATATATATATATATATATATAGGGATTTGCTAACGTACATATTTGTTTTTTAGTTAGAATACGTTAGTAAGTTATAACTACAATATATCTTAAAATATACTATGATGTTGCTTGCTAATGTATTCTAATTAAAAAACAAGTATATGTACGTTAGTAAATATTTGTAGGGTTTGCTAACATACATGCACTTCTTTTTTAGTTAGAATATGTTAGCAAGCTATAACTACAATGGATCTTAAAATACACCTACTGTGTAACTTGCTAACATATTCCAACTAAAAAATAGGTGTGTGTATATTAGCAAATCTCATATAGATATGTATTTATCTTAATTTTTTTTAAATAAATTATTTTGAATTTAATTATATATTTAAAAAATATTTAAATTTAATTATTACTGCTTATAAAATATATTTTAAAATAATCAAATAAAAAAGTAAAATAGTTTGTTTAATGTTGTATTTATATAAATATGTAAACAAAAAGATTTTTTTCATTATATAATATTAATTATGGTATTTATTAAATTTGATATATAATTAAATTTCATATTATTATTAACTATAATAAATTTAATATATATTTATTAATTAAATGTATCACTCTTTATATGAATCTAATAATCTATGTATATTAAAAATTTATTATTAAATAACAAGTAATTATCATAGCATTTAATACCTATATATATATATATATATATAATTTTTCTCTTAATTCTTGTCCTTAATTTCAATTTAAGTAAATTGTTTTAATTTAATTTAAAATTCACTATAGACTTAAGAAAAAATTATTTTTAATTATTGATTTTGATAAAATATATTTTAAAATAATTAAATTAATATTAACATAATTTAAAATTGTTTAGATTTTGTTGTGTATTAACAATTACTTTAGTCTAATCTTTTTTACTTTTTGTATTTTTATTTTATGAATTTACTACAAATAACTAAATGAATAATTAAAACCATAAAATTTAAATATATTTTTAACATATTTTTATATATATAAATGATATTGTTTATATTTAAATAAGAGTATATAGTACCAATATGTCATTAGTTCGAGTGGCACTAGGCTCAGATCCTTTAAGTAAGGTCTCAAGTTCAAGTTTTGTGGATGAAAAAGGTGATTGGGAGGAAAGACTCCATTAAAGGTGGTCAACTAGGTTCTTTAGCGAAAATTAGTTAGCTGAAATTAGTTATTGGCAAAGCTAGTAGATACTTCACACCTATAACATGGTTATAAAAAAATAAAAGTAAATAATGTTATTCAATCACAAACTTCTATGTAGGATAAATTTATTAATTTTTACAATATTTATCTTAAAAGTCGTACTAATAATGATTTTTATAATTAGTTAACAATATAGAACTTTTTACACTGACAAAAATATAAAAATTAAACTCTTTAAAAAACTTTTACATGTACAAGTATTATCTCCAGTTAAATATAAAATTAAAAAGATTAAATTAATGAGTTTAATAAGTATGCATTGTCAATGTAAAAGTTTTTACACTATCAACCAATTAAAAATTTAAAATCACCTTTAGTATGACTATTAAAGAAATTATTATCAAAATCAATAAAATTACTATACATGATAGTTTATGATTAGATGACAATTTAAAATTTTTTAATATTGTTAATACATATCTTGTTTTCTTTAAAATAATTATCAATGACTTGGATAAGGTAACAGTTATTCTTAAAATTATATTTCATTAAAATCTCACTCTCTCTAATACTAATAGTATAATAGCATTCTTTCGATGCTTATCATAGTTTTAAAAATTGGATCAGATCCACCGGTTCGACTAGTCTAACAAGGAACTGGTTTGGTGACTATGCCGTTAATTCAAAAAAACCAAACAATTTTAGAATCGGTGAGAACCAGTCTAAAACCGGTGAAAACCAATAAAAAAAAAAACCTGTGCAAAAACTAGTTTACACCAATGATTTTCAATTTTCAATTTTCAATTTTTTTTATTTTTTAAATTTAATTTAAAATATTTTTAAGATAAATAAAAATACATATTTAATAAAAATTATAAATAAATATAAAATAATGTTTTATTTTTAATTTTAATATTATAAAAATATATTTATTTAATATTATTTTATTATTATTATTTTTATTAATATCAGTCAACTATTTGAACCTTTAAAAACATTGGTGATTATTGTAGGCTAAGCCGTACAAAATGTGTGTACCATCATTGACATTGTACGTTAAATGCCAACAAAATTGTCGATGATTAATTCGTCAATAATTGTTAAATCTGAATTAACACTTGTAACCTCCATTTATTGATGAGATTATATAGTTATTGGAAGAAAAAAAAAAGGATTAAATTATTCAATAGGTTCCTAAATTTTTAGACAATTTTTAATTAGGTTCTTGTATTAATTTTTTTTAATTGAGTCTTTAATCTTTTAATTTTTTTTAATTAGGTTCCTAGGGTTAACTTCCAGTCTGATTGTTGTTTGCCCAAAGGACCAAATTAAAAAAATTCAAAAGATTAAGGACTCGATTAAAAAAATAGTACATGAACCTAATTAAAAATTACCTAAAAATTCAGAAACTTACTCTATAGTTTAACCTTTAATTTACTAACATTATGTCAGTCTAATAAAGTCTTAAGTTTGAGTCTTGTAAATGAAAAAAAATGATTGGGAGAAAATACCTCATTAAAAGTGGTAAGCCAAATTCTCTGGCAAAGATTAGTCATTGACAAAATCATTAAATACTTCGCACCTATTTTTAATTATGTGATTTTAGTCTCCCAAATTTCAAAAATCCGCAATTTTGGTCCCACTATTAAATATTCATGTGTTGATTGTTAATGCCTCTACATTAACTATGATGTGACATTAGACTGAATACATGACAGATAATATTTAACAAACTAATATCACATCATAGTTAACGTTGGACATTAACACTCAACAAATGAACATTTAACGGTTAGACTAAAATTACAAATTTTTAAATTTGGGGACTAAAATCACGTGATACAAAAAAATTATATAATCATTTAGTTTAAATTATTTAATTTATTATATAAATTATGTCTATGCGACTATTCTACTGTGTTTCCTTTAAGTCAATGCTCAGGTCCTGAAAATTTTAGCCACATAATAATAATGCGACAACATTTGAATATTGAGAGATACTTTCTGTCCCTTTCTATAATTTCTCCTTTTTTCTAAAATAAAACAAAGGCAAATCAAGATTAAAAAATAAAAATGAGATTAAATTATTGAATAAATTCCTGAACTTTTAGATAAATTTTAATTAGGTCTTTATACTATTTTTTTAATTGAGTCCTTATCAGGAAATATTCCCTCTAAGTTAATGGAATATTCATAGTAATTTAATCTCAGGGACTCAATTAAAAAAATTTAAAAGATTAAGGATTCAATTAAAAAATAATAATATAGAGACCCAATTAAAAATTACCTAAAAGTTTATGGACTTACGCAATAATTTAACAAAAAAAAAACGTTGATAATAACTTTTTCTTTTATTGCGAATAACTATTTTTAAATCAAATGAAAAACAATTTAAAAAGAGTGACACCTGAGATCGAATAGCAATGAAAGCTTTAATAAAAATAAATATATAAAGAAATTATATGATACATGAAATAATTAAATATAAAAGTTAAAAGGATTAAATTAATTATAAATGACTTGGATAATATAATAATTATTCTCAAAAATATCTTTTATATTAATTATGATGTATATTTTTCTAAAAATCATTATTTTTATGTTAAGATTTAGTAAAAATCGTTGATTACAATATATAATTCTAACATGCATTAAATCTTTTCTTAATACAGAAATCTTTCACTTTTTTTGTGAAGAACATTTTTCACTTATTTTTAGATGTTTTTACGTTGAATAAAAACTTCATTAATTATCACTTTTTGATGTGTCGATTTTCACTCATAGTTATATACAAATTTAATTATGTTCCTTTTTTCTTGATTTAAATCTCAACTCTCAATTAAATATTAATAATTCATAAAAATATTTATTTCTTTATATTTACTTATTTGGCAATTCTTTTCTCTTAATTTGAGACCCTTTTATTAAATTGTTAATATTTAATTGTAGATAAACAAAAAAGGAAAAAAAATTAATTTCATTGCTTATTTCTATCTCGATTTGAATTTTAAAGCTCTTACTAGCTAGTTTTTATTTTTAAACAAAAGTAATTGGTTATTGTGACACATACCCTCAAACTCCTCATTAACGATATATATATATTTTAAGGTTTAATTACACTTGTGTCACCCAAGTTTTATTTTTTTGTGAATTTTTTCACTGTTTTTTCTTACTACCTTATTTTTGAAATCTTGTAAATTTTGTCCAATTTTGTGAATTGTTATTTAATGAACAGTTGATGATTGAACAAAATTTGCAAGATTTAAAAAATAAGGTGTTAAAATGTGAGAAAAAACAATATAGTGACAAAATTTGCAAAATGATAAAATTTGGGTAGCACGAAGTATAATTAAGTCTTTTTTTAAAGTGAAAATCTCGTTTCATTAAAAGCTTTAATTTCTAGAAGTCACGATTTCTTAACAGTTTGATTGTCCTGTATACAATTTTTTTGGCATAATGTATAAAAAATGTTGTTGCATAATTACGATTTTTTTAAATTGTATTCCTTTACTCTTAAATATATAAACTACTTATATTTTTTTTACTTAAATTTAAAATATTTATATATGAGGAATAGAAATTGAATACATGACTCAAATGATCGCCTAGCGACATTTACATGAATTATTTGACGACTAACACACTGTTATCAACAAGAAGGTTATTGGCGATAGTGTGCAATAATATCATCATATTATTATAAAATTGTTCCGTAGGAAAGGTCATGTTACGTACTCAAAGCTAAAGCTATTGGCAACACCTATCCTTTTTATTAAACAAGTATATATTATCAACTATTTAATTTTCGGTAACATTCTTTAGTGATTATCAATAACTAAATCATAAAAAAATTATATACTTTTATTGCGTGTTAAATAACGCAAAAATTACCAATGACCATCGTTAGTAATTGTTAAATTAGAATTAACACCTGTGACCTCAATTTATTGATGAAATTATTTGATAAAAGTGGTTAGGGATGTTCATGGGTACAGATAACCTGTGGATTCAAACCGACCTAATTAGTGTAGTTTGATTTTTTTAAGCTTTGGGATCATACTCGACCCAACTTGTTCAAACTCGTTTAAGTACGGGTTGGGTAATGAGTTTTGATTTTTAGACTCGTGAATCTAACCTATTGATGTGACATTTTATTAAATTTATTATTTTTATATACAAATAATTAGTAAAGGCTAACCTGTTGAAAATGTACACACTAAAATGTTAAATTGTATGCAAATTTGTTAAAAGAAAAAACATGATTGTAACACTAAATACAGAAGGGATGAAGTCTCAATTCAAGGTAGACAAAACTTTCAGGTTCAAAGAGTACTTATAAATATACTTACATTTACCTCATCTTAAAGAGATGAGTGAAAGCTCAAACTTACAAGCTATCAGATGTGAGACTCTTTCTTACTCGACTAATTCCTTGGAGTTCTTTTTTACTAGCCCTTGGAGTTCAAATGAATTGATTTTAGTAGGAATATAGTAATTTCCGTAAAATAATGAATTGTGATTTAAACTCTTGTTAAAAGATATATTATATTAATGTCTAATTGTATTTTAAATATAATTATTTTTTATGAAAGATATTTGGGAGTAACTGAAAGATGAAAGAAATACTTCCAATATATTGAAGTGATGAGAATTCAATCCAAAGTTCGTTGATTAAAATATATAATTCTAATATGCATTAAATGTTTTCTTAATAAAACTTTCATTTATTTTTAGATGTTTTTATGATGAATAAAAAATTCATTAATTATATTATCACCTTTTTGATGTGTCAATTATCACTCATAGTTATCTACGAATTTAATTATTTTGCGTTTTTTCTTGATTTCAATCTCAACAGTTGATTAAATATCAATAATTCATAAAAATATTTATTTTTTTATCTTTACTTATTCGACAATTCATAAAAAATAGAAAATCTCTTTTCAATAAAAGCTTTATAGAAATCTACGATTTTCTTAACAGTTTGATTGTCTTGTATACCCTTTTTTTTTTGGGCATAATGTATTCAAAAAGTTGTTGCATAATTAATTATTACGATTTTTTCATGGGCCATATTTATTTCTATATTGATAATATAGTTCGCGTTCATCTCACTAGAGTTATTACATATCACACGATACTCTTTTTACACATGCAACGTGAAATTAACATTATACAACGTATATACCACTTAAACCGATCACGTAGATTCTAATTGTCTAAAGCCACAATGCTTAGATTGTGTAGCTTTTATTTTCCAAAATATTGAATATGACATATAAAGTTAGAACTAAAATTGAGTTTAAATTTGAATTGATAACAAGTCTGTTTTTCCAATATATGTATATGTAAATAAATGCTATAACAGAAGGCCAAATTCCTGGTCATATATGGAGTTGCCTCTTTCACATGGTATGCTACTTTTTAAAACTTTAAAACAGATGTTTCTCCTACAATGAATCATTACAATTATGTTTTAAAAAAGCAAAATGAAAAAAAAAAAAACGTACATTTTTTTTATAAAATTAGTATTTTTTAATTATTTTAATTTTTTTTTCAACAGTCAAATATAATTATGTACCAAAAAACTGTCAAATATAATATATATATATATATATATATATATATATATATATATATATATATATATATAAATGGCTCTTGAAGAATAAAAATTCAAATCAACTTCTCATTCTTAGATACATTTTAATGTAAAATATAGTGCCTAATTAATATATATATATTAATTAGGCACTATATTTTACATTAAAATGTATCTAAGAATGAGAAGTTGATTTGAATTTTTATTCTTCAAGAGCCATTTGGTAATACATTAATTGCCTCAAAGATTTTGAAAATCCCAAAAGAATTCAAATGAATAGATTGTAGCAAACAACTCCGGGACAGCCAGCTCACTTACCATTTTTGGCAAAGCCCTTCACATAGTGTGAGTGCTTGCCTTACAGCGTTGGTTGGGCGATAGAGGTGCCAAAAGCATGCACGTAATAACAACAAGTGAAACGACATGGCCTCCATATGAAGCACATGTCGTTTCATGCGCTTGACCCGGGATTCCCAGCAGAACACAAAGGCCACGTCACTGCTTAATTTCTGTGTGACCAGTGAGAAGCGAGTGAGTGTAAACATCCTTCATTCCAAACCTTCCATAAAAGCCAAAGTTTTTCAGAAAACGCAGCAGCGTATAGCACAATCCGATATTTTCACCCAGCAACATCGTTTAAGGTAACATCATTAATTCCATGCGTGTTGTTCAGCTATAAAAAAAGACCCAATGCCCCTAAAATTCTTCATCGGGTTCTGGGTTGATCAGTGGTTGACACCTGAGAACCAATCTTTACTTTCTCCTCCTCCTCCGAATTTTCTGCACTGCTCAATTTCCCAATGGCCAGACAACAAACACTGTCCGGATCCAAGAGAGCCAGAAGGGCCTCACAGGATCCTAATCTTTTCGAAGATCTTCCGCTTGATATTTTGGAGCATGTTCTCTCCTTCTTACCCATCAAAGAGGCAACACAGAAATGCACCATCGCGTCCAGGTTCAGAAAATCGTGGCACTTCAACCGAAAATTCATGTTCGGGAGCGAGTTTGCGATGCGACACGACCGGGAGTACATCACCCAATTGGTGGATCGAGTCTTCGAGACTCACAAGGGTGACCGGATCAATTCTTTTCAGCTCCATTTAGACCCGGTTGGGGTTGAGGAGTTGATCAACAAGTGGCTCAAGATTTGCGTTGAAAAGGGTATAGAGGATCTCGAGTTTTATTTCCTCCAACCCGGTTACACCCTCACCGCTGATTCTGTCAGCAAGCTCAAACAATTGAACTCCTTGAAACTGGTCCACTGCGAGTTGGAGTTGCCGCCTGTGCCGCGAAGCATGGCCGGTCTCGGAAATCTCGTTCTGTGGCATGTCCCGCTCACGGAGCATAAGCTTGAGACCCTCATGTGCCACTGTACGATGCTTCAGACTGTGGATTTGCTTCACTGCACTGGAATTTGCCGTGCCGAGATCTATGCTAGGGAGCACAGATTTTTCAAGGCGCTCAGAATCGCTGGCTGCAAGGATTTGGAAGAGGTTGTGGTTGATTCCCCAACTCTTCGCTGTGTGCACTACTGTGGGCGCATACCAAGAATCCGATTTATTCGGGCAACACAGTTGACCGAGGCCTTTTTCAATTTTGAGCCTGCTGGGAACAGAAGGTATCTGCAGGCTTCTGAGATGGAGAAGCTGGTCGCTGATGTCCCTAATCTCACGGTTCTAACCGCTTCAGCTCTGGTTCTCGAGGTATATATGTATATATATTATATGTTAGTTCTAGTTAATTACATCTCATTCTTTGTCACTTTATTCAATTTTAAATAATGGTTGCTACCAAGCTAGAATTTAAATTGTGGTTGTTGTTGCAATACTGTATGTGATTCTTTATATTGTGAGAAATTGCAGAAAAATGTGGTTCATGCGGCTGTAATTGCTACTACTGTGGTTGATCCTTTATATTTGGAGTGGCAGACTGTTTTTTAAAACCTTTGTTTTATATGATTTTGATAGATTGATGATGACATTTTTTTGAAAAAATTGGAATTCAGGCTTTGACTGCTAGGTTTCGTCGTGGAGTTTTTGGAGAAGCATGCTACGGTTTCTCGAATCTGAAGGAGCTTCAGTTGATCATGGACGGGGGACTTTTTTGCAATCCATATGATATTGTCATGTTTATGAAACATTGCCCACTCTTGGACAGACTCTTTATTGATGTAAGTATATTACTAATTGATCCTCAACTATTTAACAGTAACTACTAATTGCTGATTGATATGATTTTACAATCGAAAGGTTTATCCAGTCGTTAATCGTTTCGAACAATAAATTATACTTTTCTCTTGGTGTATTTCATTCCTGCTTGGTTTTGCACTAACAATCCTCAGTCTTAAAAGATGACCAGGGTTAATTAGTTTTCCTGGTAATGATAGAAGTTTTTCACCATTCGATATCCACTCATAAGATTGTGCTTGTAATTGATTCTTAATTAATATAAATTCACTAACAAAAAAGTGTATACATTCATGGTTACGGATAATAAATTATTCTTAACTACTGGAGTGTATAAAATTTTAAGGATAAGAAGTATATTTTTGGTCCTTACAACAATTCTTAACTATAGATATATATATTATACCTTTTCAAACCAATTAGTTTTAAGTTGGAGCCTTGCATATGTTTATCCTTTCACATGTTTGAAAATGTACTTTTGGTGATACCTTGGTTATCGTTTTTGGATTTTTTAACTACTTTATAAATAAATAAATAAATAAATAAATCAATATTATATACAAATAAAAGGCTTTTCATAATTAGATTTACCTTAATAAAATATTACATTTATTTTTATATATTATTTAAATTTAAGGTCTAAATTAATGAGATACACATTTATAATCACATGTAAATTATGCAAGTCTTTTATAATTTATCTAATCCTTTTAACTTATATTTAATTATTTATATATGATTCAATTACTTTTTTTTTATTAGAGCTTATATATATTGTCATTCGATCTTATGCGTCACTCTTCTTTAATGGATTTTTATTTGATTTAATAGTAGTTATTCATTTATTTATTTTAGCGTATTTATATGAGTTTAATTACTATGTACTGTCGGCATAAAATTTTTTACATTGTCAACAAATCATAAATCATCGTTAGTATGACTTTTAAGGTGATTATTATAAAAGTCAACAAACTTACCATACATGGTGGTTTGTGATTGGATGACAATATAAAATTGTTTTACATTGTCAATGCATAATCTATTTTCTCTATTTATATATGTAAAACTAACTGTATGAAAAATATTTTAATGTTTTTGTATTTTTAGTGACCTCTCAGTTACTTTGAACATTTCATTATTGCTTATTTATGTGGTCAACATTTAACTCTTATTACCTTTAATTTCTTTTCTATAAACCCACCTAGAATAAATTTCTCACCAGATAATAATAAAAGTTAAATTGAAGAGAAGAATATAAAACATGACTTAATTAATTTTTCTCTTTTTTCAAGAGAATTTGATTTGCTATATAAATATTTATATCAAAAGTTGTTCATATTATATACAGTTTTTCTTCAATTTCTTTTTGTCTTTAGGCTGACTTTAAACTATATTGCAGATGAATGATTACACTTTTGAGTGTGGACCGTATTGGGAATTGCATCAGAAGCCCAAGCTCGACAAATTCGATCACTTCTTTGATCGGCTCAAATTTATTAAGCTTAAGGGTTTCAAGTTTTTGCAATCTGAACTTCAACTGGCAAAGATCCTTCTGAAGAAAGCAACCCATTTGGAGGCCCTGGTTCTCGTCACACCAAAGAATGGCCGTACTAAGTTATACAAAGTAGATGCACCCAACTATGACCCACTTTTTGGCTCTTGGAAAGCATCGCCAGAAGCGAAAATAATTTTATTTGAGCATATGAGTGATAAGAGTCGAGTACGTCCATCCCATTCAAAACATTGGTATTATTGATCAATTAGAGTTTGGATGGTGACTAAGGATATGTTTGTTGAATAAATAACTAAAAAATATATAAGAATTTCATATACAATAAAGATTTGGTAAAAAAAAAACAAAACTATGAGAGTTTAGTAGTATGGTTAGAAGGATTCATCATACACAGTAATTAGCACAAGAATTCAGGTTGTTTCGTGCTTGTAGAATTAAGGTCTATGATGTAGAACAAAGATTTATTCTCTTCCGTGTCTACATGCCTTGTAATTTAATTTATACAGGAGTAATATGTACTTGATCCTTGCACCCTTTTCTGATGTTCTGATTAAAGATATTGTAGTAGTAGTGCTAATTCCGTGCAGTTGTTCTATTTGTAACCGTGATCGCTGACAGAACAACAATATATCTCTTCAATCATATTCTACTTCAAGGCTAAACTTGATTGTGAACTCTGTTTAGTTACTACGGCGATTTCTCATCCTAGCTACCTCTTTCCTCCTTTGGGCCATAGGGCTACAATCATGAAGAGGAAGTCGGGAAGATATTCAACTATACTACTGGCCCTAAGACTCCTTTGGAGATTATTTTAAAATTATTATGGCAAGATATAAGATAGATTAGATGTCATAGATCTTGATACTCAAAATATCTGTGTTTAATACAACATTGAAAGTCATTCCAAATATACAAAATATTAAAAAATATAGAATTGGTGAATTTTACAATGCATTTTATACAATTTTGAAAGTGACATAATCAAATTTGATGTGATTAAATTCTATCTTTTCAGTGATTATATATACACACACACATTACAGTTAATACTCTTCGAGGTTTAAGGCTAAGTTGTGTGAGTAGTTTTTAATATGCTCCCTTCTCCTCTTTTATTTTTGGCTGAGCGTTTGTTGATTGCTTTGTCTTATTCCAATAAAACATCTGTTTTTTTTTTTAAATGTATATTTAAAATCAAAGAAAAGATATAACTTAAAAAATCATCAATACAAATCTTGGACTCTCAAATTCTTTATTTTATATAATGCCACATAAGATATCAATACTTTACAATTAATATGATCTCAAATTTAATACTATTATAATAAACGTTTTTAAAAATTGTTATATCACAAATCAAAAAATAAAATGAGATGAAATTGTGTTGTATCAAATTGGAGTGAAGGACTCATCGACATTCATTTTGTACATCTCAACAAATTGAACCTCGTATTACATACACTATTTATTACAAAGAAGGGGCTACTTGCAAGGCTGCAACCCGGGAGAGACGGTGAAACCGTTAAGATCAATGAGCACCGGGGTATGCTGAGTCTTGTCTTTTGCAAAACCAAAACCTGCAGCCTCCAAGTTAATTTGTAGGACCAACTGAAAGATCAATCTTATTCCTATACACGGACATCATTCTTATTAGAGCAAATCACACTCGCACCTCCTCAATTTTTTTCGAAAATATGCCTAGTATTACTCCGTTTTTGTGTATTACAATAAACATCATAAAAGTGTGTGAAATGTAACACCGACTCTCTTGACTGTTGGGTGCTGTCCAAAACATTTATAAAAAGTGGGCATATGTTGCTCATATGATCTTTAATGAAATTTTCTTCCAAAAATACTCTCACTTTCATCCTTTAAACTTCACAGTCAAGGTTAACGAGATTCATACATACAGTCAAGGTTTTATGCAGCATGATTAAAACAAAAATATGGTAGTTGGGTTTGTAAGTTTTATTTGCAAAATTCAAACATGCTTTTGAAGGGTATATGGTACAAAAGAAATATAATAAAAGAGCTAACACTAACTTAACATGAGATACTAAGATAATGAAACTACTAAAACAAAGTTATTGGAAATACTAGATTTGGTTCAAGGAAATCAATGACCAGAATTTGAACTACTGTACCTTGTGTTAGGAGAAGAGAATAAGGTGTTTCCAATGAGGTTTCTATTTCGCGTATGATATGACAGTGCTTGAAAGAGATAGAGAATAGAGAGAGAAAAATAAGAAAACTAAGTTTAAAGGATGAATGTGAAGGTATTTTTGAAAGAAAAATGCATTAAAGATTATGTGAGCAACACATGTTCACCTTTTGTAAATGTGATGGTATCTAACGGTCAGGAGATTGGTGTTACATATCACACACTTTTAGAGAGTTTATTGTAATGCGGCAAAATGGAGGAATATCAAACGTAATTTCAAAAAAACTAAGGAGATGCGAGTGTAATTTACTCTTCTTATTATTATTTTTATTTTCCAATTTAAACTTTCCTTCAGTCATCTGATCTATGCCCAAGCTTCTCTTGACCCAATAGGCATTCAAGTGATTGGTTCGGTAAACTAAAAAGTTATTCAAAAACTTTCTAAGACGATTTTGACCAAAAAGTACTTTTACCAACAGTTAAACCAAACAAAATCATTTTTCTTGCTGATAATTATTATTCTAATAAAAACTTACTAGAATTTGTCACTTGACCTTATTCATTTTCCCTCGCCGTTGCAGCGTTGTATTTTCACTTATCTTTAGTGTGAATTAATTTGGATTAGTGGGACTAATGCATTCTCGATTTCTCGTACTCATCACGCGGTGTTCAGTTTGGACATATTCCGTACATGGTCGGGTTCGCGTCATGGTGAATGTCAATTGTTGCTCCGATGAGAATCCCAGGAGGGCTGGTCTATGGGTTGTTAGATTCTCTAGGGCTTATTTTGACCCAAAAAAAAGGCATGGCTAATCTCCTCATTGAACTTCGTGTAACGAGACAGGGTTTTGGTTTGCTGCTATTTGTTAGAGATAAATTAATTAGGAATAATGTATTTGACATAATTAATATCAAAACTATTTTTGGAGGAATACAACTCTTTTTATTTGGTTAATTTTTCTTTTTAATTCCTTTTCTTTGTCTGGTATCTTCATAACCATGGTGTGGTAAGATTAATTCTCAAGTTGAGAGGTGATCGTTTTGAGTTCACGTTCACTATCATTAACTATTATGAATTATATTTGGTTAATTAGTTACTATCTATTTTAGTTAATTTTAATTTATTTTTATATCTTATTATTTTTGTCATATTAGATTAGAAATAAATTAACCAACTTCTAAAATCCACCCTATATATTAAATGAAAACAACTATCTTGAACGAGAACGTTTTTAGCTGCTATTCTTCAACAAAAACGTTTTTAACTGTCATTCTTTAATGAGAGTGTTTTTAGGAATTTTTAAACCTCTTATCTCTTTTAATATATCATTTTCAATATCTTTAGTTCTAAATTGAATTTTAATATTCAATCTCTAATTAAAAATTAGCGTCCCTTTCCTCTCTATCTATAAATTAGAATAATTATCTTAAACGATGACATTTTTAGTTGTTGTTTTTCAATGAAAGCATTTTTAGAGAATTTTCTTAACATCTTATCTCTTTTAATCTATTATTTTCAATATCTTTAGTTTTAACTTGAATTTCAACATTTTTAAAAAATTATCAATAATTAAAAATAATATTGTATCACAATATAAAGTATTTATCATAAATCTAAAATATAATTTATATGTTCTAAAATATTTATTTATTACAAATTTTATTTATAATATAATTTATATATTTAGAAGTATTTATTTATTATAAATTTTAATTATATAAAATAAATATTTATTATATGCAATGCACAAATTAAAATACTATTTTAACTTTAAGTTTCATGAGAAGATTGATCTTGCATTTGATGGACTGTACTAATGTATGTGCACTTGTGAAATTTTCAAAGCTTGAAAAGGTCATAGTATCACTACAAGAAGAAGGTTATTTGTAGCTACTTTTTTTCAACAAAGATTGACAATGATATTTGAATTTTGTTGCAATAAGTCTTCTTCTTTTTTTTTGGTCAACATGACTGATATCGTGAAGAAAATTATGCTTATCACAGTGAAAAGCCAATGCATATATGGTATGCCTGCAACATTTGAAGCTGCTGGAAAAAATATACTCTTTTTTGCCAACAACGTTGACAGTCGCTGAGAAAATGTGCTTTTCTATGCAAGCATGTCTATTGTCATTGGGAAAAAGTACCCTTTGATGCCAACAACGTTAATCGTCACTAGGAAAAAAGATGTTTTTCTACTGTCAATGTGTATAATGTCGCTCAAAAAAAGTGTTTTTCCATGCTAGCATCATCATAATATTATAAATACGTAAGTGAACTTTAGGGATAAATTGAATAATAAAATGATAATCTAAATGACCAACTCAGTTTAATTTTAATGTACTGTTAGTGTTAAAAAAAATTACATTGTCAACTATTTAGAAATTACATCAAATATAACTTTTAAATTAATTATTGCAAAACTAATTTAATTATTGAATAAATAGTTGGAAAAAGGTTGTTGGGATAAAATTAATCCAAGAAATATAAGTCAACTAAGGCCCGTTTGGTGGTCAGGAGATGACAGGATCCTATTCTGTTGTAATTTGTTGTTTGTTACGTCAATAGGATATGATATTGTTATCCTATCCCTTATCATATCCTATTGTTCTAATGTATTTCTTATCCTAAAAGAGGAGTTGGATTAGAAAACAATAGGATAGGATAAGTCCTCTATTTCTCACTCCCTTTCTCTCTCTCTCTCTCTCTCTCTCTCTCTCTATATATATATATATATATATATATAATCTATATAAACAAATATAATATTATTATGAAAAATATATATAAGATTTATATATAATATATGATGCTATATATTATATAAATTAATATATTATTATATATTATATTTATTATATATTTATATAATATATAATATATAATATATAATAATAATAATAACAATAATTTTGACATGTAAATTTAAAGTATATTATTGATTAAAATATTAAAATAAAATAATTACTATTTTTTTAAGGAAAATTATTTGAATAATAATTATAATTTTAAAAATCCTATATAATTTTTTTATAATTTTAAGAAAAGTAAGTACATAAATCAAAAATAATATTATATACCTTAGTTAAAATTATATTTTTTTGTAAAAATTAAATTAAATGTTACTTTTAGAAAATTATATATAATTTTAATGAAATAGTAATTTTGTCATTTGAACATAATTTATATTTTATTCTATCATTATCTAGGTTTGTTATTTGGTGTGCACCAAATATTAGATAAGATTATGACTTATTCTACTTTTATCTTATCATGTTGTATCCTGCTTTCATATCCTATATCATATCCTAGACCAGCAAACGGGCCCTCAACTAAGAAACTAAGAGTCTAAGACATAATAAACTAAATAAAGTTATGATGAGATGCACTTATTTTATTATTTATTTATTTATTGTGAGGAAAGATGAGATATGCTTAATTAGTAGCTATTATTGGGCTAGGTTGGATATTAATTAGGCAAAGTTTTTGATATTACAGGCCCATTTAGGATGCTGATTAAGTGGGATCAATCAATGCGCGTAGCCAAATTCCAAAGTCAAAAGATGTAACTGGCCAAGTTAAGGTGGAGATTTCAACTCTGCCATGAGCTCCATAAATTATAGTGACGAGAATGAAATTGACCAGCAACAACATGGATTAGAAATGAGAAGCTAATATCCAATTATCCATGGAATTTTGTGAGTAGACCAAGTCAATGAATCTGCTTAAAAATCCACTTCCTTAAAAATAAGGATATGACTAAAGTGGCCTGTTCACTTAGTTGATATAATAAGTCAATTAGTTAAATAGTGAGTTTTTGTCCATAATGTACTTGAGGTTGAGGGAGGATATTTAAACTTGGTGTTGTATGATTTAAAAAATAATTTTAGTTAATATTGAATTTAATTGCAATGGAATAATTTATATTCAGGACTTTTTCGGGTGACCCATTGTATCCCTTGACCGAAAGCCAAGAACTAATCTCTTAATGTATTGAGATCTATTTAATGGGCTCACCTCTCATTTATATCAGGACTTTTATCAAATTGTTTGTAGTAACAATAATAAATATCTATAAAAAACAAACGTATGCAATGTTGTGAAATCAAGATCTTACACAAGAATGAAAGAGGGATAAAAGATCATAAATGGAGGATCATAACACAGATCATAAGATCCTTCAAAAAGATGCAAAATTATATATAAAAATGTACATGTGATAAAAATGACGTAGATAAGAAAATATCTTCTAATTTATGAACATTAAATTAAACTTGAACTAAAAGTTCATATACATAGATTTATAAGTCATAAATAATAGGTCCAAAAACAACTTATAATTAATTAGTCATATAGTATAAAACATAAAAAATTCATAATTGGTTAGCTAAATCTTTATTCTGTCGAACTAGAACTAGTACAATCCTCCAAGCATCCATCATAATAGTCATCCACCAAAACTATTTCATGCCTACTTGTTGACCTATTGATTGATTAGTTCTGAAATATAACATACTTAAAAGTTAAATATTTTTCCATTTAAATTTTAATACTATGTTAGAACAATAGAGGTGGAACACGAATTATTAAAAATAGAGGGAGAAATTAATTAGATTAAAGTATAACACATTCCAATATTGCACGCTGGTTTTAGGTAAAATCTTTTAGTTTGACATTAGAAAAAAAAAGTTATAATAAGTGGGTGTGAATATTTTGATCAAACTTTAACATGAATTGGAAGTGTTAAAAATAAGGGATTGTTAAAGCTTTTAGGTAGATAAAGCTTTTATGTAGATAACATAGTGTGGCAACACCACAACTTAACGTGGATTGTTAAATATAAGGGAAGAAAGTAATTAGATTAAAATATAAATATTGGATGTCGGTTTCAATGAAAGCTTTTAGATAGATTAAAAAAAATAGGCTTAATTGCACTTTATGCCACCTAAGTTTCATCATTCTGCAAATTTTGCCACCACATTTTTTCTCTCTTATTTTGTCACTCTATTTTTGAAATCTTGTGAATTTTGCCCAATCTTCAATTGTTTGTTAAATAAAAATTTGTAAGATTGGACAAAATTCGCAAGATTTCAAAAATGGAGTGGTGAATTGCGAGAGAGAAAAAAACGCAGTGACAAAATCAGCAAAATGATAAAACTAGAGTGACACAAAGTGCAATTAAGCCAAAAAATATTATAATAAGTGGCAATAAAATGTGAGTGAAAATTTTTAGCTAAAAAATATATTATAATATATAAGCGATAGCATAACATCAATTATTATAAATAAAAAAGTGAAGAATAAAAAACAGTGAAGAACAAAGGCAAAGAACATTTGTGCATGACAGGGGCACAAAGACAAAGCTCGAGCACGTCCTATGTCTTGTAAGATGAACGTGAAACTGATGAAGCTGGTTAAGATGAAGAACAAAGGAAGAAAAAGGGAAGAATGGTGAAAGAACAAACCCCACGTTGCGCAAGTACGAGCAAAATCAAAACTTTGTGAATTAGGTTGATGATTAAAAAAAGTCCTGCACGTTTTTTTTTAATTTGAAAACTGGGTCGAGCCAAAGAATATAGACTTTGAATCCAAGCTTGTCCTAAAAACCCGCCCAATTTTTTTTTTGCAAATCGGGACTATGCGACAACTAGACGAGTATAATCACTGAAGATAGCAATATGATACTACATTTCGCACAAAGATGCGATCTGGCTACGACTAGCATGGGATTCATCCCAAAAATCGCAAGATCATTTGTTTATACGATCTTACTCTCCATCTTGACAACAACAAACGTATGTTTAATTAGCGAGCTCAATGCTCCCCTAAACATACAATTAATTAACAAATAAAGAAGTTACAAACATTATGATTGTTAGTCTTACATGATTGCAAACATGAAATAGATGTTTTTTTTAATTCATTTATTTATTTTTTGATTCATAAAATACATGGTTTTGAACATGACAAACAAGCGTGTCGAAGGTTAAAAATTAGTTTTGGGGTTAAAAAAGTACAAATTGTATAGAAAGATATGTTAACGTGAAAGAACTAAGAAGCAAAGTATGATAAATGTGTTTCTTTATTATTCAAAACAAGTAACCTCATGCCTATTAAATAGACTAGTACATAACAAGATAACATTAAAATAGGAACCACATCCACGTACTGCATAAACTAAAACTGAAATCCTAACGTTAAAAAACAATTAAGCTACTTGGAGTAAAACTCTCCTTAAAAATAGGATAGCAACTGAACTACATAAAACAAATATTTTTTTATTTTCTTAATAATCCCTCCCTTAAACTGAACACTGCAGTGCTTCAGTTTAATTTTGCAGCAGAAACATTAACATCCCTCAAAGTGTAGACCCCTATCAGCTTCTTCAAATTTTGGAAAGGTGAAATTTTGATAGATTTTATGAATATATTAGCTATCTGATCCTCACTCTTACAATATTGCAGATCAATGGTGACGTCATTGCTACATTCCCGTAAAAAATAATACTTCACATCTATATGCTTGCTTCTTTTGTGTAGCACAAGATTCTTGGACAATTTAATAGCTTGAATTATTGTCATAGAATATTGTGGTTGCACCTGGTTGTTTGAATTTCAGTTCTTCAAGAATTCTCCTTAGCCAGATTGCTTGACAAGCACAAGCTATAGTAGGAACAAATTCAGCTTCTGTGCTTGACAAAGTAACAATCGGTTATTTCTTGGATGACCATGAAATGGCACCTGTTCCTAACAAAAAGACGTAACCAGAAGTACTCCTTCTATCATCTTGATCTCCTACGTAGTAACTGTCAGTAAATCCCAATAAATTGGATTTTTCACCCATTTTACAGAATAGCCCAAATTCTTTGGTTCCTTGCAAGTAGCAAAGGATCCTTTTAGTAGCCAACAAATGTATTTCTGTAGGATTCTCCATATATCTGCTTTTCATACTTACAGAATACATTATGTCTGGTCTCGTCGCAGTTAAATACATCAGACTGCCAACAATTTGTTTGTAAAGTGTGCTGTCAACCTTTTTTCCTTCAGGATCCTTGTGAAGCTTTAAACCAAACTCTATTAGAGTGTTTACCAGATTAAATCCTTCATCTGAAACTTGTCCAAGACTTATCCCACATATTTCTTTTGACAGATAAAGATTCCATCAGCTATTTAAATCACTTCTATGCCAAGAAAGTAATGCATCATACCAAGATCAGTCATTTCAAACTCATTTATCATAGATTTCTTAAAGTCTTTAAACATGACATTGCAATTTCCAATAAAAATAAGATCATCAACATACAAGAAAACAATGAGCATTTTACCTTTATCTCCAGTTTTAACAAAGAGTGTGTGCTCATAAGGACATTTTGTGAAACCTGACTTTAAGAAAATAAGCTTTGATGCGACTATACCATGCCTGTGGGGCTTGTTTCAACCCGTAAAGGGCTTTCTTCAATTCATATACTTTCTGCTCACATCCAATCTTGATATAACCCGGTGGTTGTTTAATAAAGACTTGCTCCTTTAAGTACCCATGTAAGAATGTTGACTTAACATCTAGTTGGCAAATGGGCCATGAATTTAGTGTTGCTAAAGCAACCATTAATCTGATCGTGTCATGTCTTGCAATTGGAGAAAAAACTTCTGTATAGTTGATCCCATATTGTTGCTTGTATCCCTTCGCCACCAAACGTGCCTTATACTTGTCAACTTCACCATTCTCCTTCACTTTTGTTTTAAAGACCCATTTTACACCAATTGTTTTGTGTTTTTTTAGGAAGATCACACAATTCCCAAGTATCATTTCTTTCAATGGCATCAATTTCATCATTCATTGCTTTTCGCCATTCCTCTTCCTTGACAACACTTTCAATGTTGTAGGATCGCAATCTAAAAACAAGGCAAAGTGAGTAATTTGATCTAGAATTCTAGTTACCTCAAAGTCTTCCATCCAAGCTGGCCTTTTTTTAATACGAGGAAGTGGTTGGACTTCTTCTTCGTCACTGTTTGTTGGAGAAGTTTCAACAACTGTTGGAGCTCTTCTTTCAAATGTACAAGAGGCTGCAATTTGTTCCTTCTCATCATTTTCATCAAGCAATACTTGGGTAGGCTACTGCCTATTCCAATCTTAAGTGTTTTCTTCATCAAAAACAACATCCCTGCTGGTTACAATCTTCTTCGCACAAGGATTAAACAATTTGTATGCTTTGGATGTTTCACTTACACCAATAAACACACATTTTTCAGCTTTGTCATTAAGTTTCTTCTTCTTTTGATCAGGAACATGGGCAAAAGCAATGCATCCAAAAATTCTAAAGTGATCCACATTTGGTTTTCTCCCACTCTAAGCTTCTTCGAGTGTCATATTTTGAATAGCAAAAGTTGGACTTCTATTCAAAATATGAACACTCCAGTTCACTGCTTCTGGCCAAAAATTCTTAGGAACCCTTCCTTGTGTTAATAAGCTCCTCACCATGATAAGAGTAGTTTTGTGCTTCCTCTTTGATACATCGTTTTGTTGCGATGTAGAGGTTGTTGTGAGCTCTCTTCGTATGCCATGCTCCACACAAAAGTTTTCAAAAACTTTTGAGAAATATTCACCACCACGATTTGTACAAAGGGTCTTGATGTTTTTTCCAACCTCATTTTCAATATGAGCTTTAAAATTCTTCAATGCAGAAAATGCTTCAGACTTTTCATGTAAAAAATGGACTTAAGTTTTCCTTGAAAAATCATCAATGAAGGTAATTAAATAACTTTTACCTCCATTAAAGATGGACTTATTGGACCGCATATATTTGAATGTACCAGCTCCAAAACATCCTTGGCTCTCTATGACTTGTTTTTAGGGAATTGAGAACAATGTTGTTTACTAACAACACAATCCTCACACACTTAGGAATGGGCTACGATTGGAGGAAGTCCTGTCACCATCTTCTTCTGGTTGAGAGTCTTTAATCCACCAAAACTTAAGTGGCCATAACGAAAATGCCATAACCATGAAGGATCTTTGATTTCAGCCCCCAAGCAAGACTGAGTAGTTTCAATCTTCAATGGAAACAACCTGTTGGAACTCATTTATACAACAATAATAACACCTCTGGTAGAATCATAAATTTCACAAGCACCTTATTTAATAGTAATGACATAACCTTTTCTTGTAACTGACTAGCACTCAACAAGTTACTTTTTAAATCAGGAACATACAATACATTAGAGATTGTTTCCACAAAACCATTCTTGGTTTTTATTTTAATATCACCTTTACCCATCACCTCTAAAAGGAAGAATCACCAAAACTAACCGTCGAATGAAAATCTTCATTTAGATAAGAAAAGGAGGACTTACTTCCACTCATGTGATTATTGCAACCTGTATCCACATACCAGATATTTGAATGGGGTTCCTTACTATTTTGAACAACCATTAATAGCGTTTCAACTTCATTTTTTTTCAACAAACTTTGAGGTATCTTCTTTTTCTTTATCATGTGGTAAGCTTAGTATAACAGTTCAGAATGATAATGGCCGAAATTGTAAAATCGATAACACTAATCTTAGATTTATCAAATTGTTGATTCCATCCTCTACCTCTGCCACTGTTGTTGTTTTGATCTCCCTTTCCTCTGCCTCTAACACTTCTCCCTGTGCCTCTACCTCTACCTCTATACCTCTTGAATTTGAGAAAGAAACAGGAGGTAGATGCTTTCAAAGCTTGCTCTTCTGTAATTGTATCTCGATTCATCTTCTACTTATGAACCAGCAAATAACTCGAAGCTCATCAAGGGAGAGTATATCAACGTCTTTGGATTCTTCAATTGAGCATACAACATAGTTGTACTTTGGTGCCATGGAACGCAAGATCTTCTCTATTATCACAACATCTTCCATCTTTTCACCATGGAATCACATTTTATTTGCTATTGTCATGATTCTTGCAAACTAGCTGGTTATTGATTCATCATTCGTCATGTGTAACATTTCAAATTCCTTTCTCAAGGCTTGAAGCTGTGCACGCTTTGTTCTAATAGAGCCTTGATATTTTTTCTTCATCGAATCCCAAATATCTTTGGAAGTTTCTTTGCAAAGAATTGTTTCCAAGATAGAGCGATCGATGGCCTAAAATAGGTAATTTTTTGCCTTTAAATCTTTCAACTTCAGTCCTCTAACTCCTTTTGTTGTGTTTCTGTGAGTACTTCATCAGCTTTAGGTGTTTCAACACCACTTTCAACAACATGCCAGTACTCTTTAGATTGCAGGAAATTCTCCATCAGCATGCTCCAATGGTCATAGTGACCATTAAAGCGTGGAATAGCAAGCTGCACAAAGCTCCCTTCAGATGACATCTCTTTTGCTTGCTGTAATTAATCACAAAAGCTGTTGTTTTTTTTTTAGGCCCTGTTGGGCTTTGATACCACTGTTAACGTGAAAGAACTAAGGAACAAAGTATGAGAAATGTGTTTCTCTATTATTCAAAACAAGTAACCTCATGCTTATTAAATAGGCTAGTACATAACAAGATAACATGAAAATAGGAACCACATCCACATACTACATAAATTGAAACTGAAATCCTAACGTTAAAAAACAATTAAGCTACTTGGAGTAAAACTCTCCTTAAAAATAGGACAACAACTGAACTACGTAAAACAAATATTTTTTTATTTTCTTAGCAAGGTGAAGTATCTTTCAATCATTCATAATGAAGGTACTGACTTTTAGTTGGAGATTACTCTAGATAAATTACGTAATGCATTTAGTTTTTTTTTTCAAACAAGTTATCTCTAATACTCATGAAATCAACTGCATGCTTAAGAAAAGGACATAAATCATCTTTTCTTTTCTTGTCTGCTTTCATACGAGGTATGACCCCACATATATTCCTGGGCAGGGTTCTTTGTGGTATTACATCGCACTGGTTTTGAACATTATATTTAGCATGGTGCTTTCTTAAGAGAAAAACGTTTCAAGAGGTTTAAACATTTAATTCAACATGCAGTGAATTGGTTTGGTCTCTTCGGTTGATGACAAATAAAATTGTTTTCAAGGTGGCACATTTGATATAGAGTAGCCTTACATCTTACAAGGTTAGCTCATGGAATTGGTTATTTGTCAAAAAGGAATGGGCTGACCTGCCTTTTCTTTGAATGGTGCTTTAATCCGATAGAGTTCACTAAGAGGCGACACTTGGAGAGGCTACATATTTGCTACTAGAAAAAAATAACAAAAAAAGATAAATTTGTGTTGTTATTGATTTCTCCATAAAAACGTGTATATATAGTTATATACGAAATTTTGTTACAAATAGATAGATAGAAATAATGCCTACAACTAATGATAATTAAAACCCCATACTATAAATTCTAACATACAAGGAAACTTGTAACACTCATTCATATTAAATACAATTCATATTAATTTAGTTATTAAGTTTAAGTAAATAAAAAAATACATGTAAATTTTTTCGATTTTTAAAAGAAATTCCAAACTAACAGAATTTGGAAATGGTAGTAAAAGATGAAAGATAAGACTGTATATACATATATATCATAAAACTATACATCATGGTTTGATAATACTGAAAACTAAAAAAATACATCAAAAGATAGATACTATCTAACCCAATATGTACATCGAAAAGATCCTATACAGAGCAGTGTTCATCTACCATATCCCTCATACAAAAAGAAAATATTATAGGTCTTTAGGTCCTTCCCTATAGAGATGACCTCAAACTCGTACTCAACATCACGAGGTGTTAATGTCGTCTCTAAGATAGTTGATGAAGAGGATGGAATGTTGGTGCAAAGCTTCTAGGAGGAGAAATTCTACTAGTTGAAAACTAGCAAAATTTTAACATAAAAATTAGATAAAAATATTTTCAAGAGAGAAAACTTTA
The DNA here is from genome assembly GCA_004329165.1 of Spatholobus suberectus. Taxonomy (NCBI): domain Eukaryota; kingdom Viridiplantae; phylum Streptophyta; class Magnoliopsida; order Fabales; family Fabaceae; genus Spatholobus; species Spatholobus suberectus. The sequence goes on along the minus strand of CM014729.1, from coordinate 8,379,422 downwards.
GAAAGAGAAGCTCTCTAGCTTGGGAAAGGAAGAGGAGATGCTGAAAATTTGAAGGAGGAAGGGGCTATTTATAGAAGAAGAAGGGGTCATAGGTGTCCACCAATGACATAAGTAATTATGCAATAAATCAAGTTTTAAATTTGTTTTTAATTTAAATTTAGGGACAAATATGCACACTTAGGGACACATACACCATTTAGGGTGTTCAATCACCTCTCCTAGGCTTGGGGATGTGCTCCACCAGCTGTCCCAAGCTCCCATGTGCCAATTTTGATCTGTACGTGAATTAACCGGTAACGATAAAAACGCCTAAACTTGAAAAATTAGCTTTTAATATAAAAAAAATGCAATTAAATGTAAAACTGGACAAATACATTATTTTTCATCAAAAATAAAATTCTAATAATTAATTTTAATTTTTATTAATTTATTTCAAATTATATGTATTTATTTTGTATTTTTAAGCTAGAAAATCCATTTTAATTCAATAAATACCAAAATTTTCATAAAAATTCTAAAATTAAATATTTTACCCATAAATAAACTAAAATTACCATCATTTTCTAATTTCTCCGGGCTCCGACTCGGAAAAATTATTAAAAATCACGTTTAAATAGATCTTGCAATTTTGAGCAAAATGGTAGAAGTCAGAATTTTGAAATTCCTTTCTGATTTTTTAAAATTGCATTGTCAAATATTAAAAAAAGCAGTGGAAGAATTAAAATGGATTGTTATATTTTTCACTATTTTTCTTTCAAAATAAAGTTTTTATAAAGAGAGATACTTAATATAAAATTTTCAAAATATTTTAAGGTCAAAAAGTCTTTGATTGGTTCCTATAGTCAACCAGGGGTATTTTTGTCATTTTACAAAAATTTTCTCAATAAATTCTAGAAAGATTTCTAAAATTATTATTAATTATTCTAAATACATTGATGACTTAAAAACAATTTTTAAACACATAGAATAATTTAATATATAAAAGTAGGGGTGTTACAAAATGACTATTTCAAATTTTAAATAATATTAAGTTGGTTTAGATTAAACTCTATCTTTAACTCCCCCCTCAAGCGAGTAACTTTGTTACTCCAAAGTTTGTCCCTGAATTTATTGGAAAAAACCCAAGTCCCACATCGGCTAGTGATAGTGCCAAGATAGAGTATATACGTGGGAGGCAACCCTCACCCTATAAGCTAGCTTTTAGGGTTGAGTTAGGCCCAAAACCATATTCTAATATGGTATCAGAACCCAAATGACGTAACAGTTCGTACCAATTTAAAAATAAAATAAAATTGGGTCTCTGAGACTAAAGAAACACAAGCCCAGCGGCTAACAAAAAAAAAAGGCATAGACCTGAGGCCTCTGAGGCTGACTTGAGTACAAGCAAAAAAAAAAAGTAAAAAGGTAGAAGCTAAGTTCAAATAAAAAAAAATGATTTATGGCCTACTCAGTGATGGTACGCAAGTCACAACTGTAACAATTCTAGTTGGACTTGAGGGGGAGTGTTGAGGATGTCAATGAGGCAGGGCGGGTACGGGTAGTAGCTACTCGCTACCCGCCCCTCCAAACAAAATCTATACCCGTACCCGCCCCATTACTCGCACGGGTATTCGTTAAGCGGATACCCGCGGAATATTTTTAATATCTGCGGGTATCCGTGGATATCCATGGATACTTTCAAAAATAAATAAATAAAATAAAATTATTTTATATGTTGTGGACAATCATAAAATACTATAAATATCACTTTAAATTTATAAATTTAAATCTATAAATTAAAGAGTTATTGTTTAAAATAATCACTTTGAATATAACTTTTAATTATTCTAACAATTTTTCTTAAAAAAAAAATAGTTTAAATGCTCACAAATTTATGTTCTTTTTCTCTTGTAATATAATTGTATAAGATTTCTCTCATAATAAACAATTGTTTTAAAAATTTGGATAAATTTATATAATTTTATCCTATATTAATATATAAAAGTATTTAACTAAATATATAATTACAGGGTAGCAGGTATCCGCGGGTACGGGTATCTGCCCCGTTTATAAACAGGTAGCAGATATATCCATTTAAAATATCTGTAGGTATCCATTTAAGGTACTCATTTTCTACCCGTGGTGGATTTTATCCACGGATATCCACGGGCGCAGGTTTTTTATCCATCCCTAAGAGTGTTAGAGAACTAAAGTCCCAGATTGGACAAATAAAGTTAAGTCAAAGTGTATATAAGGATAAAGAGATCAAACCCAATTGGTTCGAATCTTTTGGGTGATACACCTCCTATCCTTAATACACATCTAAGCCCAATCCACACTCTCTCATTAGGTTCACACTACATATTAGTGCCAAGATATGGGTGTATCACCCAAAAGATAGTGCCAAGATATAGTATATAAATAGGAGGCAACTCTCACCCTATGAGCTAGCTTTTAGGGTTGAGTTAAACCTAAACTCATATTCTACGATGGTATCAGAGCTATCCTAGATCTGTTAACGGGCCACCTACCATATTATCCACACATCAAGCCCAATAGTGTTAGGCGTAAGGGGGTGTATTGGGAAAAACCCAAGTCCTACATCGATTAGTGATAGTGTCAAGATAAAGTATATACGTGGGAGGCAACCCTCACCCTATAATTTAGCTTTTAGGGTTGAGTTAGGTCCAAACTCATATTCTAAGAGAATTGATTGAACTTTGTGAGAGTAAGGGCTTTGGTCAAGCAGTCTGCTATTTGGTACATATGCAACAATAACCTTATTGCTTGGTACTTGATCTCTTATAAAAGAACATCAACTTCAATGTGTTTGGACCTTGCGTGAAACACTAGATTGGAAGATAGAGCCTTAGCTTTTAGATTTTCACACCATAGAATTGGCATTCTAGGAATAGGTAGCTTTATTTCTTGCAGTAAAGAATGAACCTAAGAAACTTCAGTAGCCAAATCTGCAAGAGCTCAGTATTTTGACTCTATGCTGGCTTGAAAAATGACTTTGTTTCCTTAAGGACAAGGAAATAAGTGTTTCTCCCATGAATACATAGTGACCCACTACTGATTTCTAGTATCTAGACTGGTGGCTCAATTAGCATATGAAAAAATTGAAATATCAAATTTGATGAGCTTTGATATGGAGATCGAGATGCATAGTGCCCTGAAGATATTTGAAGACCCTTTTTATGCACCACCATTGTTCAACCAGTTATTTTACTCATGTATTGACTATTCAATGAGTAAAAAAGATTAGGCATTGTGTTTGTTAAATACAGTAGAGCACCAGTTGTTTGCATGTAAAATAATATGATTTTTCATTGGCTCACCTTCAATTGTAATGGTTTTGCTTGTAACCATAGGCGTGGGACACGTAGAAGCATTCTGCATGTTGTGATCTTTGTAACAAATCAAAAATATATTTGGTTTGCTTAAGATATATACCACTACTATCCTTGTAAACTTTTATCCCAAGAAAGTAATGCAGCCTACCAAGATCCTTTAGGGCAAAAACAATGTTCAATTGTTTGATAAATGCTCTCAGGAAGTTGGAATTGTTTATTGTAATAATAATGCCATCCACATATACGAGCAGAAAATCAATGATGTGATTTTTGCCTTTAAGCAGAAACAAAGAAGGGTCACTTTTGGTATTCTAAAAACCTAAAGTGAGTAAGGTGTTTCTAAGTCTCTCAAATCATGCTTTGGTCCCTGTTTTAGCCCATAGATGGCCTTGGTCAGCTTGCATACATGATTGGGCTTGGAGGGGTCTTCAAAACCTTTGGGTTGCTTCATGAACACTGCTTAACAAAGCCATTCAAGGAGGGATTATTGATGTCCATTTGATGCACTTTATTATATTTTATTATTGTTCAACGTTTTAAAAAAATGACACAAATAGCTAAGGTAATGAATCATTGTAATTTAAAGATTGAATTATTAAAAATTACATTCTATGTAAAGTTATTAAGTAACGAAAGAATGTCAAATCTCGTCTAATCGTCATATGAATCAATCTGTCTCAATGTGTGTAAAATATGATCAATTGATATGATATTTTAAAATGATACTTTTAATAACCTTTTTTTTTAAATTACATTTTATTAATTTAAGCGTTAAATTTGAAGTTCTCACAAAATATATCAAATCTACTTACAATGTTTGATATAATTTAAAAACCATATACTTCATTATATTATTTCTATTTATCGTATAATACACTATTTAAAATACAAGTAAATATCTATTATTAGATTACAAGTTAAAATCCTCGGTAATGAATTTTGTCACAACATAACATCATGATCATTAAAATATTCAATTTGTTTCACATTTTAGAGGATTGTAAGAAATGAATTTTCTCACTACAAAGCATTTACAACCAGTAGATTATATATGTGTGAATGTCTATATCATCTAAAATTTGATATAAATTATGATTATTAGGATAATATCACTTAATTTATCGTTTGAATTTATAAAATTTACTTTTTATTCAAAGTTATTAAAAATTTCATTTTATTCTATGTGTGAATATATATTTATTAGGATTTATAACCATTAGATTACATGTGTGTGAATGTTTAAATTAAATTAGACATACATAATAATTAATAGGATAATATTGTATGTGCATTAAATTTTATTAATTTAATCATTGAATAGTTTGATATTAAGTTAATAATTTTTAGATAAATAGAACATTTGTAGTTGTGTAATCTACTAATCTTATTTTGTGTGTGTGTTGTATATTTTGACTCAATGATCATTATTTTTTTGAGAAGCCATGAACTCAACAGTCATGTGTTCTAACTCTTAGATAAATTGAACAGTTTGTAATTATGTATTTTTATTGTCAACATTTATTTATATTTTTAAAAAGTATATTATACATTATGTGTGTGTGTATTTAAATATTTAAAAAGTAATTATTTAAGAATTGCGGGTAAATGAAAATTAATGAGGGATTGAAATTGTTAAATTTTAAAAAAATAAAATATGGAAACTTAATTAAATCAAATAATTTAGAAGATAAAATCGACATAGCTCAAATTAAATAAAAAATGCAATAAAGTCATTTATAATATAAGAATTGATAAATCCTTAGGGCTTGTTTGGTGCTTAAAATATTATAAAATAACATAGGACATGAAAGAAGAATAAGAATATGATAAGATAAGAGTAGTAAAAAAAACTAAATAACATTGTTGTATTATTTTGTCCAATATTTGACATGAACCAAATAATAATAAGATATGATATAAAATACGTTCAACTGATAAAATTATTATTTCATTAAAATTACATATTTTTCTAAAAAGTAACTATAATTATTTTTTTTAATTTTATAAATTATAAAAAAAATAGAACTTAAACTAATTTATACAAAAATGTTTTTTTATTTATATAGTTACTTTTCTTAAATTTATAAAAAAATATATAATATTTTTAAAATTATAATTATTATTCAAATATTTTCCTTAAAAATATTTGAATCATATTCAATATTTTTTAATAATTATTTAATTTTAAATACTTTGATTAATAATATATTTTAAATTTACATGTCAAATTTATTATAAATACATATAAGATCATAAATACAAATTTTACAATATATATATATATATATATATATATATATATATATATATATAAGTTTTTAGGAGTTATTCTTTAACAATAATATTCTTAGAGATTTTTTAACCACTTATCTCTTTCAATCTATCATTTTCATCTTTATTTATAAACTAGTATTTTAACTTATGCATTACACAAAATAAATATTTATTTTATATAACATAAATTTATAATAAATAAATAATTCTGAATATATAATATAAATTATATTATAATTAAAATTTTTAATAAATAAATATTTTTCAACATATAAATCATATTTTAAATTTATAATATTTAATTTATATTGTGATACAATGTCATTCTACTTATCGATAATTTATTTTAAAAAATATTAAATTCAATTTAGAACTAAAAATATTGAAAATGATAGATTCAAAAATATGAGAGGTTAAAAAAATTACTAAAAACACTCTCATTGAAGAATGATAGCTAAAATTACTCTTGTTAAAGAATGACAACTAAAAAAACTCTCATACAAGACAACTATTTTAATTAATATATATAAAGGATAAAGGATTGAATTTCAATATTTCTTTAAAAAAATTCTCAATAATTAAAACTAATCTTATATCATAATATAAATTAGTTACCATAAATCTAATATATATATATATGTGTGTGTGTGTGTGTGTGTGTGTTTAAATATATTTATTTATTACAAATTTTAATTATAATATAAAATTTCATATGTAAAAATATTTATTTATCATAATTTTAAATTATATAAAATAAATATTTAGCTTGTATTGCGCATGCTAAAGTATTAATGTGTGTGTATATATAGAGAAAGAGAGAGGCCCTGTCTTATCTTATTGTTTTTTAATGTAGCTTCTCCCTCACGATAATACACTGGACCAACATTATAAAATAAGGAGTAGAATAAGGTTATCATATTTTATTGACGCAACAAATAACTAATTACAACATAATAAGATAATTATCTTATATTATTTACATAAATTTGAGTTATTACTTTTAAATGAGAGGATATTTTTTATTTTACTTTTTTTATAGCATATGATCGTACCATTATTGAATATTTATTTTTATACTTTTAGAAGATCTAAAATTATTAATTATTTTTAAATTTTCCTTTTATGTTGAGATCTTTTGTCTCTAATCAAATCTCATGTTTAATTTTATTTAAATATTTTTTATATTAAAATTTTATTTTTTTCTCAAATTTGTCCTTTCAAACTTATCCTTCTCATTTTTTCTGAATATTTACTCTTCTCTTTTCAAATCTAAGATATTTATATTTTATTTATTTATTTAAATTATGTAATTATACTAGGATTTTAATATGTGTAATGTACATGATAAATGTTTATTTTATATAACTAAAATTTATAATAAATAAATATTTTTGAATATATAAATTATATTTTAAATTTATGATAAATAATTTATATTGTGATATAAGGTTATTTTTTACTATTGATAGTTTTTTTTTTAAAATTTAATTTAAAAACAAAGATATAAAGCATAAATTGAAAGAGATAAGATATTAAGAAAACTTTCTAAAAACGCTCTAATTGAAGAAAAACAGCTAAAAAGACTGTCATTGAAGAATAGCTCCTAAAAATGTTCTTGTTCATGATAGCTATTCTAATTTATATATAGAGAAAATCCATCCCTATATATTAAATAAGAACAACATTTTGAACGAGAGTGATTTTAGCTGCTATTCTTCAACATGAGTGTTTTTAGCTGTTATTCTTCAATGAAAGCGTTATTAGGAATTTTTTTAACCTCTTATCTCTTTTAATTTATCATTTTCAATGTCTTTAGTTATAAATTGAATTTTAATATTTTTTAAAAGAAATTATTAATAATTAAAAATTAACATTATATTACAATAATTGTTTATTATAAATTTAAAATATAATATATATGTTCAAAAATATTTATTTATTACAAATTTTAATTATAATATAATTTATATATTCAGAAGTATTTATTTGTTATAAATTTAAGTTATATAAAACAAATATTTATTCTTGTGCAATGCACAGGTTAAAATACTAGTTTCTCTTATAATTTAGAAACTTTCTTTTATTTTATATTTTTTTAAATTTATTTTAATAAAAATAGTGTTTGTAGTTTGTACGGATATACATGAGTAAAATTTATTTTATGTTTTTATTAATATACATGGGTTGGATCTGAAAAATTCACGTTAAAATATTGAATTTTATTTATCTATATTTTATCTATAAGATTTACTTAGATTATATATATTAAAATCTATGTAAATCTTATAGATAAAATTTATGCAAATAAAATTTAATATTTTAATCTCTTTTAATAAATATTATGCTTAAGATCCAATAGATTTTAGGTTAGGATGTTCAATTATATTACGAAGAATTTCTTGTTTTTAACCTATAAGATCCCTTTAACATAAGATAAATCCAATTGGAGTTACACCATAGATCCCTTTTGATGCCCCTACCCACCACCGCCACCAATGGGGATTGGGGACGGAGAACAGCATACATAAACACTGAAATCCAGTGAGTGTTCTCAAATCACCTCTCTTTCTCGTAGCAATGCTTTTGACCTAACTCTGACTTGACTAGTGGAAACTGAAATCCAAAAGGAAAAAATTACTAGTTTTTTTTTTCTTTTGATCGTGTAAAACCTGGTAAAACATCCCACAGCCGCCAGCCGCCTATTTAGAATTGTCGTCAAATAAACGTCAGACTGAAGGTACCAACTGGTCCACTCCAGTTTCGGAGTTTCCTTATTTACATTATTTTTATTTTTTTGTGCGTTACTTACTTTTATTTATTCTTTGTCTTCACCGTCGATAAACAATTCACACCTTGGATTCCAACACGTGTCTCTATAGCATTGGTTGACGCGTTTGCGGTAACAGCCCACCACAGGATAAGTCCACGTACACGGAACGTGTGTAGGAAGGTACCGACAACACCGACTCCGGCCGACCAAATCGCCACGTCAGATCCACTTACGCCTAAGAGCCTCTCCCACGTTGCCGCGTGTCCCCTCCCAACGGCTAATTTTTCTGCTCCCTCTCAGTTGCTTTTTAACCGCCAAGGGATGATTGGAAGTTTCGCAGGTAATTCCTTAATTCCCTCTCGCTCGTTTTTATTTTTAATTTAAATTGAAAATAAAAATTGATGACAGTAATTTTTTTTAAAATGCAAAAAGCTTTTCTGGTGGTTTATATAAAGCCGGCTATTTTTGTTTTGACTCATTCTTAAACCAACTGTGCAGTTTTATCAATTTGTCACTCGCAATTTCAATTTCAATTTCTGGTTTCCCCCTTTGGGAGCATAAACAAGCCTTTTCTGCAAGCAGAAATAGAAACCCTCGTAAATCTAGCACCTTTCCTCAGGAACGGAATAGGTTTGCTTCCTGCCTCTTCCTCTTCAATTTTTCTTTCCTCTTTTTAATGATTCCCCTGTGACTCTTTCGGGAAAGTATTGATTGTTTCCACGTTCGTATTCATAGTCTCATAATTTCCCTCATGAGTTTGTGGTAATGGTTGATAAATAGGGCTTGGTTGTTGGGTTTTGCAGATTGCAGCAAAAAAAGGGTGTTTTTGTTGGTGAATTTGCACTTGGAAATATGGCAATTGGGCTTGAGGGGCATAGTTATACTCGGACACTAGGAAGGAAGAGGGTCGTGATTTCCAACAATGAGGAAGCTTCTCCCCAAGTGACTCCATTGAAGAGAATGTGCAGTGGCAGAATCTCTCTCAACTCTGAGAGGTCTCCCCTCGAGGCCCTTCCTCAGGAAATTCTGGTAATTATGTAAATTTCAAGCTTGCTTTTTTTTTTTTTGTGGGGTGAATTTCAAGCTTGGATTTTTATTGTCTATGAGTTTCGTTTCTAATTGTGTGATGGGTATTCTTAATTGCAGTTCCAGGTATTGTGTGGTGTGGACCATGAAGATTTGAAGCAGCTTTTTCATGTGTCAAAAACGATTAGAGAAGCAGTATGTATCAGTAGTAGAAGCCTAGTTGCATTATTGCTCATCAATTTGGTTGGGGTGTGTTTGTAATTTGATTTGATTATTCTAATTGGTAATTGTTGGGTTTTGTCTATTGCAGACTCTGATGGCGAAGGAATTGCATTTTGAGTATAGTACACCAAAGAAGAAAACTTTTGCTTTTCTGACTCCATTTGATTTGGAGGATGCAAATGGGTTTCAGGAAATTGAAGCTCCAAACGCGCCCTTGAGGAAATCGAAGTCAAGGTTGAATGGGAAGAAGCTGGCTGACATCTCAGTGGCCTTGTTTGCTTTCATGGATGAAGAACAGTGAGTCAAGGAAGGGCAACTGAGGATAATGATTAGGGATGAGGATTGTGAATAGGTTACCTTGGTAGATTATAGAGGGATTTGAGATCTACGCAAAAGATGTCATTGGCCTATTCCACACTTAAATCTTCACAAGCCATTTCTTCAAATCTTTCGTTGAAGATTCCTTTGGTTTGTGTGTAATCTTTCTGTACATCTACTATAAATAGACATAGAAAAGGGAGATTTTAAGGATTTTGTTTGAAGGGCACTCTTTGACCCTTCTACTCTCATAGGTTATTAAATTTCAGGGCGTACAGTTGATACTAGTACCACATACACTTTGTCCTATCTTAATAAAATGAGTAAAGATTCAATTTTTTTCTTGAATATTCTGTTTATCTTTCTCTCTTCATATCTTTGGTAGATTCATTTTGCTTTAATGGAGTCTCTTCTGAAGATTCACAAAATGTTTATAATTCTGAGATATTTCCTCTTGATAGAGAAATTGAGGAAGGAGAAATTTTATTTTATTTTTCTCTAACATTGCTGTTACTATTACCAACAAGTGAGCGAAGTCAATTGCCATGTCATTATCATGGTGCACAGAGAAGTAGGTTTTAAAGTGTGAATATTTTTCAAAATAACAAGGAATGAAAAACATAAGAAAAGCTGTGCTTGATAGGATTTCTGAGTGAAAATGTGTTTATACTGATTCTTAGTTTTTCACATCTGTATGAGGAATAATGGATAACTGTAAAAGGCTACCTAGTACCTGAAATTTTCTATATTTTTTTTGGTTTAATTGAAGTTGTACTAGATTACAAGTTATATATTAGAAGGAATAATCCCAAATTCTCGCATTTAGCAATTAATTTATATATTTAGGGAGTTTTCAATTAGCTACTCCATTCATATCTTGTGGTAATGTATTCATTTTGTTTTAATGAGGTTTCTTGTGAAGATTCGCCAGTTGTTTATATTTACGTGATAGTTCCTCTTAATAAAGAAATTGAGGTTGGAGAAATTAATTTTATTTCATTTTAATTTTTTAACATTGCCCGTAAGTTACTATTAACAACAAGTTAGGGAAGCAAATTGCCATATTATTATCATGGATAAAGTTTTATAATGAATTGTACTACTAACTGCTTAACATCTCAATGGCCCTGTTTGCTTCCATGGATGAAAAGCAGTGAGCCAAGGAAGGGCACTTGAGGATAATGATTAGAATGAGGATTGTGAATAGATTATACTGAATAAATTTTACTTTGGTAGATCAGAGAGGGATTTGAGATCTACTCAAAAGATGTCATTATTTCACACGGTAAATCTTCACAAGCCATTTCTTCAAATCCTTCATTAAATATTTCTTTTACTTGTGTGTAATTTGTCTGTACATCTACTATAAATAAATAAACAGAAAAGAGAGATTCTAAGAGAAAAGTTTCAATTATTTCTGAATATTTTATGAGTGTCATGGATATACATTATCAGTGTAGAAAATTTTACACTATCAACCAATAAAAATTATCGTTAGTATAACTTTTAAGGTAGTGATTGTAAAAATCAACAAACTTACCATACATAATAATTTGTGATTGGATGAGTGCAAAACTATTTTACACTGTTAGTACATAGTTTATTTTCTCATATTCTATTTACCTTTCTCTCTACATATCTTATTGTAACACATTCATTTTGCTTTAATGGAGTTTCTTGTGAAGATTCATGAAATGTTTATAATTATGTGACATTTTCTCTTGATAGAGGAATTGAGAAATGAGAAAATAATTTTATTTTTTTCTCTAACATTGCTTATTAGTAGCACCAATGTTTTAAAAACCAGACTGATCATTGAGCCGGTGAAAAGTACTAGTTCAAGGTTCAATAATAAACTGGTAATAATTTAAATAATATTTTTAATATTTTAATAGAACTTTAGCAATGTTATATCAAAACAATATATGACTTTAGCATCCCTTCTTCTTCTCCTTTCCTCAAAAGTATGACTCAAATTACCCCCTACCCCTTTAACGTCCCTTCTTTTATCTTTCTTCTTCTCGTGTATCTTTCTTTTTCTTTTAAAGTCTCGCTAAACAGAGAAAGCCAAGGCTTGACGTTGGAATTACACATCCTAAAGTCAAAACCACCACCACCCAATGGAATAGCAATTAAAAATATCAAATTGAAAATTTATCATAATCATGCAATTAGTCTAGCACATGCAACCTCAGCACTTAACCACGTCCTGTGCCAAGCAAACATTGTTGCTAATAAACTTGCTCCTATCTGATATCAGCATGGGTCAAGTTCTGCAACAACACACTCTTAGTATGCCGCCTTTGGTTGTGATGCACACTTTCCAGCATGAATTATCTACAAATATTAGTTTTTTGTTTCTTTTCCAATCTACCCCAAAAAAGTTGGCATAGAAAAAAAAAAAGGAAATTGAATAAAGGCATACAAGGGTGGTGGCAGCGGGATTGGAGTGGAAATGTGAAGGTGAGGTTTTAATGGAAGCTTATGGCAATGGCACCACATTGGGTGTAATTTGCTTTTAACAAGCGGTCACATAGTGGAAGGAAAAGGCCCATATTGACTCCACTAATGAGTGTAAGCAAGGAGCTTTTCTTATAAAAATGGCAAACACTGACGAAATGACATAAGCATTGCTGAACCGGTTGAATCCGGTAAACCAAAAGTTTTTATCGGTTTTATTGGCCTTTTTGAGTTTTATGAATATTTTGGACTGGATGCCAGACCAGTTCCCAGTCTGACCGGTTTTAATAACTATGAGCAGCACAAGCAAGTGAGTGAAGCAAATTGCCGTATCATTATCATGGTGCACAAAGTTGGGGGTTTTAAATTGTGAATATTTTCCAAAATTAAAAAGAATGAAAAACATAAGAAAAGTCGTGCTTGTTAGGATTCCTGAGTGAAGACCTGCTTATACTCATTCTCACTAAGTTTTTCACATCTGTATGGGCCTATGGGGATTGGATAACTGTAAATATTATTTTGGGTGAATTGAAGTTGTATTAAATTACAAGTTATATTTGGTTTTCTCCCCCGTGCGATGTTCTTTCGGAGTTTAGAGGAGACTTGCAGCAAGTTTTGTAGTTTTGCTCTTTTTTAGCTTATGTACCAAAAAAAATAAATTACAAGTTATATACTAGAAGGAATGATCCTGAATTCTCGCACTTGCAATTTATATATTTAGAGAGTTTCTCTATTCATATCTTGTGGTAATAGATTCATTTTTTTTAATGATGTTTTTTGTCAAGATTCACAAAATATTTATAATTTTGTGATATTTTCTCTTGATAGAGAAATTAAGGAAGGAGAAATTCATTTTGTTTTTCTCTAACAATGCCTATTAGTTACTATTTCCAAAAAGTGAGGAAGCAAATTGTCATATCATTATCATGGTGCACAAAGGTGGAGGTTTGAAATTATGAATATTTTTTAATATTATAAAAAAAGGAAACTGATAATTATGAACATCATTATGAATTTTTTTAAAAAAGTTAACATTTGCACTAAATAACATTGTTGTTTTCAAAATAACAAATAAAAAAAGAAAGAAAAAAAAAGTAATTATTAGGATTCCTGACTAAAGATAGTTATATGTTTATGCTCATTATAAGCTTTTCACATTCGTGTGGTGAACGAATAACTATGAAAGACTATCTAACATTTTTTTTTTCCGGTGAATTAAAGTTGTATTAAATTACAATTTATATAAACTAGAAGCAATATTTCGAAATTCTTGCACTTGCAATTTATATATTTAGGGAGTTTTCAATTATTTACTCTATCATGATTGTCTAAATTGACATGAGTTATATTTGATGATTGCTAATATTTAGCTCATCTATTCTTTATTTTTGGTATGAAAATAATTCCATATTGCTAGATGATGATGATGATGATTATTATTATATAAATTGATTTAATGACTGTAAATCATGCAAATTAGGGCTGAGAATGAGCTTGAGTCCATGTCCATGAACCTATTTTCTCTAAGGTCCGTTACTTTTTAGATCTGATATATATGTGAGCGTGTGCGTATGCGTATGTGTGCATGTGTCAATCTAATTAAATTTAACGAATCTAATTATATTTAATGTAAAATTAAATTGTTTATATTAATGATAATTATTGTACAATTTAGATAATTGTAAGTTAATAATATATATTTCAAAACTAAAAGATGATAGAAAAAGTTAGATATATAAATACTATAATAATCACATTAAATATTATATTAAGACTTATACTTAAATTTATCTATTTTTTTAAATTAATTGCTTTAAAAATATTTTACAAACAATAATAATTAAAATAAATGATTTTATAAATATGTAATTAAATTTAAAATAATTTATAATATTTTATTTTAACTAATAATTAAGGTTAAAAATTAAAATAAATAAAAATTAAATGATTAATCTGCAAGAAAAATTCAAAAATGAATTGACAAAACAAAATATTAAAATTTATATTGACTAAATAAGTTTCACAACACCTGTTTTATATATTATTCCAAGGCTTATACATTTTAATAGTTTATGTACTAATAGTGTAAAAATATTTTACACTATCATTCAATCACAAATTGTCATATATGATAAGCTTGTTGAGTTTTACAATAATTATCTTAAAATCCATACATACCATGATTTATAATTGGTTGATAATGTAAATTTTTTTTATACTAACAATGTATAAAAATTAAATTCATAAAAAATTATATAATAATGTATTTTATGTTAGTGATATAATATTTTTTGAATATTTGTATTTATCATGATAATATAAATTTAAATTAAATCATTATAGATTATTTATTTCATTCAATCCTTTTGTTGCAATTGGAAATAACTATATATGGTGGAGACCTCTTTCGATATTGAATTATTGAATACAACGATTCATTAAAACTAAATTTTATGTCATGAGAGATATTTTATAATTCATTATAGCTATTTTTAACAACTTATAAATCTACTGATAAAATATATTGTTGAAAAATAAAATTTTTTAATATTATTTTCTCTCATCGAACAAAAGAAAAATATTATTTTCTCTCAATTTTCTATAAAATTAATTGAATTTAACTATGATCGATATATAACCAAAGTAGCATAACTTTAATTTTAAACTAGTCAACATTTGTAATTATACAAAAATAAATAAATTATTATTTATTTATTGAGTATATATTTTAATTTATTATTCTTATATTAAAACACCCATAAACGAATGAAAAGGAAGTGTTTGATCATGCATTTTTTTTGCTTCATATTGATCGTATGAATGTGAAATCACTCACAACAGTTTAATGATTATATGTTATAAAGAAAAACTCATACCTTCAATGATTATAAAGTTAGGTTAGTTATTTTTTATTTTCTTTTTTTAAATGTTAATAAATATGAGATATATAGTCTACAAGGAAATAATTAATAAATTACTTCAATAAACTATAATATTTAATATATTTTATTTCTTTAATCATAACCTCATGAAAAAAATTGACAATTAACGTGGTCAATTTTAATAAAAAAAATATACATAATATCTTAAAAACACTATTTACAATGAGTTGTTTATAATAAATTATAAACCGATAAAAACTTTATTTCTTAATATATTTTTTATATATTCAAATTAAATTTTTATATTTAAATAAATCGTGCAACACATGGGTATTACATCTAGTTATACTCTTAAGTTCAACTCTTCAAATACTCTCAACTACCTCCCACCCTTCACTTTCTCATCTCGAAAATACAAGCACCTTCCCCCTGCTGCCTCTCCTCCTTTATCATCCCTTGCCCCCGCACCTTTGTCTGTCCTCATTTTTGCACCTTCGTACTCCTGTGCCCTTGATGTTTCTTCTTTGTCGAAGATGATCAATGTCTCGTTAGTTTGTTTTTTACAACATTTATATAGGGCATTTTTTTAATATTGAAATTTAGTTTTTGAAATTGTACCTATGATTTCTAGAAACTAAATTCCGAAATGCTATGAAAATTATGCAAATATCATACATGTGTGTTGCACAGGTGGTAGTGTTGCAAGCAAATGAATTAAGGAGTGAATAAAAAAAAAGGTGTTAAAAGCAATCATTTTTTTCCAATTGGATTAGCTTAGCAAAAACTAGAATTGGTGGGCTGAGACACATGGGTGCCCAAACATGGATTGTCATATCTTAACATCAAGTGAGTACAAATGTATGTGACTCAAAGCCTATCTTTGACAATGGCTTCTACAAAATGGCATTTCGCAGAGGAAGACATTCCTCACTCGTTATAGAAGATGCATCTTCTTCTCTGTGCATCCTTCTTAGTCTTGTGGACCTTAATTTGGGTAATCACTCTCACTTCACTATCAATCTTGTTTTCACTTGTCTAATCATGAAAACTTGGCATCTTGTCCAAAAACACTATACTAAATTTAATGCTAAAGAGGTAAAATTGTTAGAATGTCGAAAGTATAGCTCAATGTTTTTAAAATCAGACCGGTCAGTGAACTAGTTAAGGTATTGGTTTAAGATTTAATGGTTCAACCATGGTTGAACCCTAGTTGAATTGGTAGTAATAAAATAATAATAATAATAATTAAATAATATATAAAATGATATTAAATAAATATAATATCACAACTTTATAACACTAAAAACTAAAATAAATAGAGCTGTCAAAATAGGGCCGGCCCTCTTAGCCCACAAAAAGGGCTGGGCTGGGCTAAAAAAAAAGTGGCGTAAAAGAAACCGGGCCGTTTTGGCCCGGCGAGCCAATTGGGCCTGGGCCGGGCTGGCCCGATTTTATATATACATGTATACATATGTATACATGTATATATATATATATATATATATATATATATATATATATATATATATATATATATATATATATATATATATATATAATAAAAATATTAATATACTTAAAAAATTAAAAAGAAAAGACACACATTTGTAAAAAAATAAAAAAGAAACTAACAGGGGTATTTTATTTTATAAATAAAATTCACTTAAAAATATATTTTTAATGAGATTATTGAGTAATTAAGTCAATTATATATGAATAAAAATGTTTGTTTATGCTAGAAAATATGTACCATTTAATTTTAAATATTTAACATGATTTAAATAATTTAATTTTATATGATTTTTGACAGAACAATTAATAATTAAAATAGATAACAATGTTAATAGGTCCAAAAAAAATTAAGGCCAAATTGGCCTGATGGCCCGGTGGCCCATATGGGGCTGGACTTGGCTCAAAAAATAGAGGCCTGGACACAAACCGGCCCTGGCCCGCTAATGAGCAACGACCCGGGTAGGCCGGGCCGGGCCGGCCCAGCCTGACCATTTTGACAGCTCTAAAAATAAAACATCATTTTATATCTATTTATAATTCTTATTAAATATGTGTTTTTATTTATCTTAAAAATATTTTAGATTAAATTTTAAAAATTAAAAAAAAGAAAAAAAAATTGAAAACCACCTCTTTAAACTGATTTTTTGCATCGGTTTTTGATCAATTTTTACCAGGTTTCACCAGTTTTAGACTAGTTCTCACCGGTTTTGGAATCATCCAATTTTTTTGAGTTAATAGACCCAACACCAGACCAGTTCTCGCTCATACCGGTCGAACTGGCCCATCAAGTCTTCTTTTCAAAACTATGATATAGCTAGTTGTTGGTTTCTTAGGGGGAAGTGGTTTAAGGTTTTGTGAACTTAACATCATAGTATTTTTTAGTAGTTAATTACATGCAAAATAGTGAAATATTTTATTGTTTTCTTTGTCTATCTCCTTTATCTGTTAACTTGGGAGTGTGATATTTAAGTTAATAATTTGATTTATTGCTAGGTTTAAATATTGACTGCAGTGGACTTGTTGGATATGACCTTCATGAGGAAGGGTTTGCTTATTGTTGGTTTAGTGTCCGAGCTAACATGGGAATAAGTTGTTTCTTCAAATCCTTCGTTGAAAATTCTATAATCTTTGTGTACATCTACTATATATAGATAAGCAACTAGAAAAGAAAGATTCTACGGATTTTGTTTGGAGGGCAATCTTTGGCCCTTCTACTCTAATAAATTTGAAGACATACAGTTGATACAACATTCACTTTGTGCTATCTTAATAAAATGAAGGAAAGTTTCATTTTTTTTTTCTGAATATTCTATCTACCTTTTCCTTTACATATCTTGTTGTAATAGTTTTTTGCTTTAATGGAGTTTCTTGTGAAGATTTACCAAATGTTTATAATCCTGTAATGTGTCCTCTTAATAGAGAAATTGAGGAAGCAGAAATTAATTTTATTTTTTTCTCTAACATTACTGGTTAGTAGTACTAACAAGTGAGGGAGGCAATTTGTTATATCTTTATCATGGGGCACAAAAGTGGAGGTTTTAAATTGTGAATATTTTTCAAAATAACAAGGAATAAAAAATATAAAATAAGTCATGCTTATACTCATGGATAATTGTAAGGGAGCGTTTGTTTCAAGATATCTTATTATATACCAAGAATCACATTTCTAGAAATATTATATCTAGGAATGATATTCCTGAGTATATATAAAAACTTGTTACATTCTAATATTTCTTAAAATTTAAAATAATTTAAATGAAAAAAATAAAAATAGAAGTTACAACTATGTTAAAAAATAACTTTACATATTTCCATGGAATATCAATTTCCCACCATTCTTCATGGGAATAAAAATGTAAAAAAGTATAGTAAAAATGGAAGTTACAATTTTTCCAGAAATTAATAATCCCCCGAAATAATAGTAAAAAGTTTTACAATGTCAATCAATTAGAAATCATCACTGGTATAACTTTTAAGTTAGTTATTGTAAAAGTCAACAAACTTACTATACATGGTGATTTATTATTAGATGACAATGCAAAATTGTTTTGCACTGCCAGTGCATAGCTATTTTCTCTTTTTAAAACTTGTAACAAACATTGAAATATGAAAAAAATAACTTATGTATAAATAGTGTAAAACAGTTTTACACTGTCATTTAATCACAAATCACCGTGTATGGTAAATTTATTGACTTTTACAATAACTATTTTAAAAGTCATACCAGCGGTGATTTCTGATTGGTTGACAATGTAAAACTTTTTACACTGATAATGAATAACTATTAAACTCTAAAAATATTATATTTCCATATTTACATTCTTGGAAATGAACTTTTAATCTGTACGACTGTCTAAAGGTTTAGAAGGAATACTTCGAAGTTCTTGCACTTGCAATTTATATATTTAGTGAGTTTCCAATTAGCTGCTCTATCGTGGTTGTCTAAATTGACATGAGCTATATTTGATGATTGCAAAAATTTAACTCGTCTATTTTTTTTTTGGTGTGAAAATCATTTCATATTGTTAAATTATTATTATTATTATTATTATTATTTAATGACTATAAATCATTCAAATCAGGGATGAGCATGAGTTTGAGGCCTTGAGCGCCATGAATCTACTTTCTCTAAGGTTCCTTACTTTTCACACCTTTTTTTAATAGACCCCAATTTTTAAATTTTTTTTCCCATTATACTTAAATTCAACTCTTCAAATACTCTCCACTACTTTGCCCCCTTCACTATCCCATTCCAAAAACACAAGCACTTCTCCTGCTATCTTTCCTCTATCATCCTTCGCCCTTGCACCTTTGTCCTTCTTCACTTCCACACCTTTGTCCTAGAAGTTTCTTCTTTGTCAAAGGTTAGTATCTCATTAGTTTTTTTTTTTTTTCAATTTTTCACAACATTTGTATAAGTGTTTTTAATTTTGAAATTTAGTTTTTGAATGTGATTTCCAAAAACTAAATTCTAGAATGCTATGAAAATTATGTAGATACCATATTTGTAGTGATGATTCATATATGTTTATATATGTTTGAATTTGTAAGCATGCAGATATGACACGTAACAAAAGTGGTGGTGGTGCACGCAAACGACCAACAACTTCTGCACTTGAAAAAAATAAAAGTAACAGAAGGAGGTTCCTTTGCATGTACTTAGCCAATACAACCTAAATGCTACATGAAAATGAGATTAAAGGTGTTTTGTATTTTATTATATGAATTTAATATTTTTTATGTACTATATGAAATTTGTATTTTACTTTTAGTAGGGGTGTTCACGAGTCGGTTTGGTTCGAATTTTTCTATTTTTTTTCACTCAACCCAAACCGAACCAAACCAACCTGGTCAAGAACGGGTTGGTTCGGTTCGGGTCTATCAGGTCCATCTTATAAAAAATTGCAAAATTTTTTTTTTGAAAAAAATAAAATATTCATGGTTTTGAACAAAATTTGACAATAATCTTGTCATTAAAAGAGTTTAAACAACATATTTTGTAGTAATTGGCTTACACCAATTAAGTAATAGTAAAAAAATAGGAAAAATAAGAATGAAAAATAAGAAAAATAGTAAGTTAGATCACCTCTTCGATTTAGTTTGGATTCATCAGGTTTGCAAGCCCAAACCCGATGCTTGAATCAATCATTCTCGAGTTTCATCAGTTTGGTTCAGGTTGGACTTGATTGACTTGAAAATTTTGAACCAATTTAATTGGTTCAGTTTGGATCGTTGGGTTGATCGGGTCTATCTGAATTGATGAACATCCCTAACCATTTGTACCATTTTGTATTTTATTTATATAGTATTTGACTCTCTTCTTTTTTGGGGGCCGGGGGGGAGGTATTATTTGTCTCTTCTTTTTAATTATGTAATATATGTCTCTCCTACTTTATTTACTAATAATTTTAATTGTATACTAGAAAGCGTACCTGTGCTATGCACGGTAGCACAGGTGAATGTTGGGGGATATTTAGAGTAATTTTTGGATGAATATACTTAAAACATATGAGTATCACCAATTAATTTGTATACCAATTTTTTAAAAAATAATTAAATATTGTTAAAAATATCATCGAATCTAATTAATATAATAGCTTAAAGTTATGATTTTTGATTGATTAATATCACTTAATAAATTATTATTATAATATCTAATAAATATAATGTTAAAAAGAAAAATAGATAGTGAGTGGTTGAGTATTTTAATATTATATTTTAACAATATTTTATTAGATTTAAAGTGAATATTTTAGTATTTCTCAATCATTATGAATTTTTTAAAAAATAACTTAAATTAATATTTTCAATCATAAAAATTCATAATAATAAACAACAACTGTATTTTTCCTTTTAACATAATAGCTTAAAGTTAACAATATAATATAATATTCTCTTTGCTTTGCAAAAGAAAATATTTTATATAATCAAATATTACTTTAATTACTTTAATTAAAATATATTTAAAATGTTATCAATATTTTATCTAAGTTAATATTTCTAATATCTTATATAATCTAATATTTTGATAAAAGGCATAAAATATTTATTTAATATTTTGATAAAAAATTTCAAAAATAAAGTATATTTTCTAAACAATATATAATTATATTTCTATTATATTTTTTTTATTATTTTTATGCACCATGTAAATATAATTTTGTAAATATCTTTATTTAGTGGTCAAATTTACATTGATATCTTTTAAAAATTTATAACCACATAAATGTATCTAATTATATATTGATATATTGTCATCTCCAATTTATTTTGTAAATATTTAATTTTTTTGGGTCTTATCTTGATTTTTATAACAATAAAAATATGAATTTTATATTAAAAGTAACTGTTACAAAAATCACAAAAAATTTCCCAATATATCTTTTAAATATGTTTCCATTTAATTAAATCCTTAATTTCGTGTGATTTCAAAATTTTAATTTGAATTACTTACCTTTAACATTTAATTTTATTTTAATATTTTATCTATTCTAAGCGGGATATTAAAGTCTGAGACTTTTTTGCCAGACAAAATTGGGAAAAATTATCCTCAATATTAATTTGTTTAAGTAATTAATAAAAGAAATATTATTGTAATTAATAAAATATATAGAATATAAAAATATATGTAAGAAGAAGATAAGAAAAATATGAAAAGATAATACTAAGATGTCACTAATATTTTATCTAATATAATATTACTAATATTTTATGTAATCTAATATTACTAATATCTTATATCCTCTAATATTTAGATAAAAAAATTTAATAAAATATTTTATTTAATATTCTGATAAAAAGTATCAAAAGTATTATCTAATAAATTATTTATTACAAATTCAGTCAAATTGATTGATTAAAATCAGCCAATTAATATCGACACTAATTTATTTTTAAAAATAATTGAATATTGTTAAAATATTTCCGAATCTAATTATTATAATATCTTAAATTTACAATTTTTGATTGATTAATATCACCAAATGAATTATTATTATAGTATCTAGTAAATATAATGTTAAAAAGAAAAATAGATGGCAAGTGATTAAGTATTTTAACATTATATTTTAACATCATTTTATTAGATTTAAAGTGAATATTTTAGTATTTCTCAATCATTATGAATTTAAAAAAAAAACTTAAAGTAATATTTTCAATGATAAAAATTCATCATAATAAAAAGCAAACTGAATTTTTCTTTTTAAAAGAATAGCTTAAAGTTACGATTTTTGTTTTAGTATTTCTATTACAATATCACTGAATCTAATAAAGATCGCCAACTAATTTATTGAATATTGTTAAAAAAATTTAATTTTTGAAAACAATTGAATATTTTTACACAATTTATTTTTGGAAACTAATTTATTATTTGTTAAAAATTTCTTCAAATTGATTGATTGATTAAAATCAGACAAATATGAATATCGCCAATTAATTTTTTACACCAATTTATTTTCGAAAACTAATTTATTATTTGTTACAAATTCATTCAAATTGATTGATTGATTAAAATAAGCCAATTATGAATATCGCCAATTAATTTGTACACCAATTTATTTTTGGAAACAATTAAATATTATTAAAATATCACCAAATCTATTAATTTATTGAATATCACCAATTAATTTATTGAATATTGCTAAAAAAATTTAATTTTTGACAACAATTGAATATTCGACATAAATAAAATTGTACTGATTTTAATTTATTAGTATATTAATCTATTGTTATTATTTGTTTAAGACTATTGATATTTATTTAAGAATATTCGATATAAAATAAAATACCACTAAATCTAATAAATATCACCAATTAATTTGTACACCATTCGCAAACATAGATGGTATCTCCCAATGATTTAGGTAGTAGAAGATAGTATATTTTTACCCAACAATTGAATAAGACGTAAAGAAAAAAAAATAAAAACTGTGTTGAAGAATTGCAGATTAACAATTAAGAAGAAAAGGAAAAAGAAACAAGAAGAAGACGAAGAAGCAAGAATTACGATTAAAAAAAAAACCTAATTATGAAAGAAGTAAGACTAAGAAAAATAAAATTAAATAAAACGCTTAATTTTACTAATTAAGAAGAAGAAGTAAGAATAATGAAAAAATAAATTATATGAATAAAATATCTAAAACACAACTTGTGTTCAGACATTGAAGACACTGTAAAAAAGTAGGGAAGAAGAAGAGTTATGTAAATACAAAACACCCTCAAATATATATAGAGTATTTTTTTGACATTTGCGATTCCAATAAGAGTTTAATGGTCATGCCTTGTCAGTGTAAAAGTTTTACATTGTCATTCAATCACAAATCACCATTAATATGACTTTTAAATTACTTATTATAAAAGTCAACAAACTTACAATAAATGGTAGTTTGTGATTAGATGACAGTGTAAAGCTACTTTATACTGTCAGTGCATGACCATTAAACTCTTCCAATAATCTACTTATCACTCTTGATTTACATGTACCGTTTCTGTATTTTAAGAGCAAATTGTTTAAATAACATCATGAAAGAATTAATACAATATTGCTAAAAAGGTTTGTTAGAATTGCCTTGACTTTGGACGGGAAAAGTTTTCTTTCTTTGACAACAACTTTATAAATATTAATAGATTAATAGATTTGTTTGTACAACAACTATTATTAATAATTAACTCAACAATAATAATCTCAATTAAAAACGACTTGATAAATTAAATTCTTGACGTATGTAAAATTTTTCATATTCCCGTGAATACGTATGAAACCTAACACTATAAAGACCCTACTGAAATAAAAATTGACAAAAAACAATTAAGGTGTGAATAGAAAGAAAAGAGTGTTAAAACCAATCCCCTTTCTCCAATTAGATTAGCTTAGCAAAAGCCAGAATAGCTGGAGCAACGACACTTGGAAACCATCTTAACGCCGAGTGAGTATAAAATGTTTGCAGCTGTTTAGGCCCCTGTCCGTGACGATGGCTTCCGCAAAACGGCATTTCGCGGAGGAAGACAATTCTCGCTCATCGAAAGAGTCAAAGGAATCTGAATCCGAAGCATCTCCTTCTTCTCTGCGCGTCCTTCTCAATCCTGCGGACTGTGACTTAGGTATTCACTCTCGCTCTGTCAATCTTGTTTTCAATTGTCTGATCATGAAAACTAACATCCTATCCGAAACACTGTAATAAATTTAATGCTTTAAGAGGAAAAATTGTTAGAATGTTGAAAAAATAGCTAGTTGTTGGTCTTTTAGGGAAAGTGGTCTAGGTTTTGTGAATTTAACATCATAGTATTTTCTTGAGTAGTTAATAGTTAATTATATGCAAAATAGTCAACTATTTTATTGTTTTCTTTGTCTATCTCCTTTGTCTGTTGCATGTGATATCTAAGTTAATAATTTGATTTATTGCTAGATTTCAATATTGATTGCAATGGGCTTGTCGGATATGGCCTTCATGAGGAAGGGTTTGCTTATTGCTGGTCCGGTGCCCGAGCTAACATGGGAATAACCGGAGGTAGATATTGTTTTGGCTGCAAAGTTGTTTCTGCACAGCCAGTTGATATGCAGGACACCGCCCCTGAGCAGCAGCATGTTTGTCGTCTTGGGATTTCCAGAGGGGACGATGTGGTTGGAAACCTTGGGGAGTCCAGACACAGCTTTGGATACGGTGGCACTGGCAAGTTTTCCAATGCTGGAAGATTCTTAAATTTTGGTGACAAGTTTGGTGTTGGCGATACAATAGTTTGTTGCGTTGATCTTGAAAGCAAACCTCTGGCTTGTGTTGGTTTCTCAAAGAATGGTAAATGGTTGGGTGCTGCAACTGAATTTGATGCTGGTTCTTTAGGCCTTGGAGTGGTGGATTCCCCTCTAGGGAATTTACAATGGACATCAGCACTTTTTTCCGCATGTGCTGTTGAAAAATGTTATGGTCCAGATGCAGTTCAGTGTTGAAGATGGACTTATTCCTGAAAAAGGGTTCAAACCTTGGGCCTCAGCTGTCAAGGACAGAAATATGGTTATGGGACCTATTTTTACTGATCCAAGGGACTGTGAGGTGATAATGATGGTGGGATTACCAGCTTCAGGCAAGACTACGTGGGCAGAAAAATGGGTGAAAGATCATCCAGAGAAGCGTTATGTGTTGCTCGGGACAAACTTAATTCTTGATCAGATGAGGGTTAGTGCTTCGCTTGGCCCAATGTTGTGGTTATTGTTTTCTATCTTTAGTTCTTTGCTTATGTCAATGTCGTGCAGGTACCTGGACTATTGCGAAGAAACAACTATGGTGAAAGATTTGATCTTTTGATGGATAGGGCAACTGGAATATTCAATATACTGCTATCCAGGGCAGCTAATATACCTCGCAATTATATAATTGACCAGACAAATGTGTATAAAAATGCACGTAAGCGTAAGCTTAAGCCATTTGCTGATTATCAGAAGGTAGCTATTTATCTGTCTGTTAGAGCTTGGAAGATAAATATTTTATGGATTTGGTAATATAAATTTTTGTCCATTCCAGATTGCTGTTGTTGTATTCCCAAAGCCGGAAGAACTCAAGATACGGTCTGATAAAAGATTTACAGAAATGGGGAAAGAAGTGCCACCTGATGCTGTGAATAAGATGATAGGTGTTATTAATTTTTTTTTTCTTTTCCTTTACTTGTTATCTGCTGGTTTTAAGTTCATCATTTCTCTTAACTTACAGTCTTCTTATGGCCTATTTATTCTGATTATGGCTGTGGCAGCTAATTATGTTCTGCCTAAAAGCAAGGATATGCCTCATTCAGATGAATATTTTGATCAGGTATTTAGTAACCTACTAGTCTACAAGTTTTGTTACTGTGATTATGAATCATGACAGTACTACCAGTCTACTACATGTTCTGCCTAAATCTTTATTTGTATTTTAAGGTAATGTTTGTAGAACTGAACCAAGGCGAGTCTCAGAAATATTTGGATCAGATGAAGCAAAATCTTGTGTATATCTAATAATAACTCATCAACATTATCCCCTGGAGGTTCTGTTGAGTCTTTCGCTGGATCTACTTTGCAAAATAAAAGAAGTTTGACAGGTTTTCATCTACACACATTTATTTGTCTACCTTGCAGTATGTTTGTGTTATTTAATACTTTTAATGATCTTAATGATGATGCACTTTGGTTCAGGCAGCGGTCTTCACCAGCCAGGTTCTTATGCTCCTATCACTCCACCCAACTATGGGATGCCTAGTCAAGTTAGTCAGGTTTGCCCATTTTAGATATTTATATCTAATTGCAACCTTATCCATCTTGTTTATTCTGTTTTGTGACAACGATGCTGATACCTAGGTGGAATAACTGTTCACAGGTTAATGCAAATCGTCATGTGACTGAACTTCGTGGGAGTATGAATTCATTTTCTGGAGTATATCCAGGTAGTCAAACTCCACATGTTGCCAGAGCGCCCTCTCCTTGTGGACCTTATTCCAATAATGAATCAAGTTGTTTTCCTAGAGATATTGCCGGTTATAATCAAAATTATGGTGCCATTCCAACGGGTGACATCCAGAATTACAACAACTCTGTTGTGAGCAGCCCATACAGGCCAAACATTGTAGGGAACAATATGGTTTTTTGTGATGCTTTTCCTGATGCCTACAGGAGGGGCATGAATGAACCCTCTCCAATAGGAAGTGCAAGAGCAATGTCTTTCGATTATAGCACTCATAGTGAACCTTATCCTGATGCCTACAGGAGTGGCATGAATGAATCCTCTCCAATAGCAAGTGCAAGGGCAATGTCTTTCAATTATAGCATTCGTAGTGAACCGTATCATACGGAGGTTTCCAGCCATTCCTATAGAGGTTTCGGGCCCAACCTGCATACTCGCTCCCCAACCACATTTGGTAGTTACTCTCTTCCTCCCTTTTCTTTTTGACATACTTTTTAATCAATACAATCATTATCTGATGCTATTACATCTCAGATTCACTTTCCCCATATGGGACACCGACTCCAAGACCTCCATATGGAAGTTTACCTAATAACATGCTGTATTCAGAGAGATATGCCTCTCAGCGTCCAAGATACTTCTAACTGTTATGTGGATTCTACTGGTCCATCTGACTAGCTAGATATCAATGTTGTTAAGGGGATCAAGGCTTCACAGACTGCAAAATTTTGTATGTATGTATATCTGTTCAGGTTTTGGATATTTATTATTATTTATATTTATCTATGTGAATGGAAAGTAATAAAGTGAGGTTCATTTTATAGGGGAAAAGATAAAAGAAAAATGTAGTGTATATTAGTTTTATGTTCATTCATACACTTAATTACCAAATGAGTGGAAACAGGGCAGAGGTTTGATGATTTAGTTTTCTCGTATTAAGGAATTTCACTCTTCTAAGAAAATTTGTGTAGTGAGAGGATAAGAGTATATCCACCCTTGACCTGAACTTGGCTAAGTTGATAAAATACTTCAATTCAAATCATGGATGGATATTTTATTGCCTTCTCACTTTAGAGGAGGTGAATCTATTAAGTCATTGTTTTGCTGCAAAAATATGTATATTTGTTAGTGTTCCACATGGTATTGCTTGCATGTATCTTGTGAACCTTTAAAACACTATCTACAAAGCATTTAAGATTATAAAATGTTGGATATTCTTATACTTTTCAATACTAGGCTATAGCACTAATTGGGGGAAAAAAACAAAAAAGGTTCAATGCGCTGAACGGTTTTATGGAAGCAAGTTCTATTGAGTGAATGGTAACAAATTGTACCGTTAAGGTGTCGGATTATTGTCAAAAGGAACTTAAAACATAAAACTAAATAAAGAATGGAAGTTTTTCCAGGGCATACTAAACATGGGTTAAGGTTCTCCTAGAGCATTCTTGCAAGTCGCTGTTCAGGTTTGGTGCATATTGTATTGAACTACCTAATAGGATTGCTGGAAAAATTATTTGTATTATTCATACTCAACTCAGTGAATATAACCAGTATCTTTATATACACGAGCATGTATAACAAAACTCACTAACAAACTACGAGTGTATGAACTGTCAATCACATGTTTGAGATGAGCTATCATCTTATACCCCATCTCCCACACAGGAGAGTGGATATTGATCGCTCTCAGCTTGGAGAGAAAATGATGAAAAGGAGCTGAATCAAGTGGCTTGGTGAAGAGGTCAACGAGCTAATCATGAGTGGAGATGGGAATCAAATGAAATAATCTGGCCACTAGCTTTTTTGAACAATGTGACAATTTCAACGAGTTTAGTGTGTTCATGAAAACTAGGATTAGCAGTAATGTCACGCACGAATTGTCTATGACATCACGATATAGTAAAGCGGGAAGATGAAGAGCATTCCAAGATCTAGAAATAAGTGATCCACTGAATCTCGCAAATAGTGACAGTTAGTATTCTGCATGTATTCAGATTTAGAAGAAGAGTGAGCAACAACGGATTGCTTCTTTGAAAACCAAGAAATGAGAGTCACCACTGAAGGTAACCTGTTAACAAGATGAATTGCATGACTAATAGCATATGACCAGCATGATTTAGAAAAGTGAGCTTGATAGAGTAGAGACCTAGCCACATTAAGTATATGTCAATGTTTTCGTTCTATCATAGAGGTTTTTTAAGGTGTTTTTAACACAAGAAGTTTGATGTAAAATTCCATGAGTTGCATAAATTTGTGGCAAGAGAAACTCAGCACCATTATCAGACCTAATGCACTCAATGCAATCAAATTGATTCTTTACATAGGTAACAAAGTTGTAAACAAGATTTCTAGTTTTAGCCTTTGATCTCATAAAAAATTCTGGTTTGTCTTGAAAAACCACCGACAACAGTGAAAGTATTGATGACCATGAATAGATGAAATAGTTAAAGGCCCCGAATCATCCATATGAACTAAGTGAAAAGGAGCAGTAACCTTACTTGAACTGATCAAAGTAAAAGGTAGTTTAGCCGAATGACAGAAATCACAACCTTTATTTGCAGTCAACTTGTGAATATGGGAAATGGTTTGAAACATGTTTCAATACATTCTTTGAAGGATGACCAAGGCGAAAATGCATTAACAGAAGGGTACAGTGATTGCATCCACAGAAGCTGAGTTGTCAAAAGAACAATATGTATTTACTGAGGTGCTTAATGACAGAAGGGTGTAACGTCCATTGCTGCAATCCATAAGTGTGTCATTTCAAAGTCCAAAGGGAAGGCAAGGATGTATGTTTGGATGTAGGAAACTCAAAAGTATTTTACTCCCAAAAGCAACAAATTCTTTCTTTTTCATTTTATACTTTGGAATTCAAAAATATATATTAAAATTCTTAAAAGCCTGTTTTCAACTTTTATCCAAACATAGCCTATACCTTAACGTTCATATTGCCACCAACTTTGATACTTATTGCATGTATTATTTGTGGGGAGAGGATCCTCTCTAGTTGAAAAATAACTAGATGCAATCTTAACCTTTGGTTAATTTCAATAGTTAATAATTTTAATATATAAAAGATAACAAAAGCATGCATGAATGGTGAGGATTTTAAACTGGACACTCTCTAGTTTTTTTCAACTAGAGAGGATCCATTCCCATTATTTGTGTGTATTGAGTTGCCAGAAAGAAGGACGAATAGAACAGTGCTGATGCTTAATGATGGAAGCTGACAAGTCATGCTAGGGGAAAACTGAGCAATGTGAGAAATTTAGGTTTTGGGTGGAAATGAACCTGAGCCAAGAGGAAGGAATACGCGGGTTGTAACTGATCCAGATGCAGGGTATAATAGTGGGGCTTTTAATGCAGGGAATGCTGGGGAACAAGTAGCTATTGAAGAGACACAGATGCTATTGGTGTGGAGGAATAATGGAGCTCTTAACTTGGTAATGATTTTGCACCCTTGTAGGCGAAACTGAGTATGCTGGCTTTTAGTAACTATTTATGACATTTGATGAACAAGAACTAATGTTTGCTTTGTTTGCTCTATCATCTATGGATGGATGCTACTGAGCTGTTAATATACATATGGAGTATGGAGAAAACTTAGATACAATATTTTAGGTATTGTTAGTATTATTCTTTAATAAGAATTTAGAATTAAGGATTTATCTCGATAATGCGCTAATAAAAATATGCATTAAAGGATTTTATAGATTATCAAGATGAATTTCTAATTTTGATTGAAGAATAACACCAACAGTACCTAAGATATTATAGGTAAGTTTTGTCTTGCGATTTTGCATTAAATGTGACATATCAAACATACAATGAATTTAGTGTTTAGAAGTTTTTAGCAAATGGGTCCCTTATTTAATGTCTTCTTTAACTTGTATAATTAATGCATGAAGTGTTAGCTTTTCTAATTGCACGAAATATAAGCAAATACACAATCATGGCATTGCAAAGGACTAACTGGTTTGGTTGAAGCAGCGAAAGTCAACAGTAATCAATTCATTGTCGATGAATAGTTGAATACATAACCCCATACGCATAGGCATAGTGATAGTACAATAATTAGGGGTTCCGAAATAGCAAAATTTTAAAATTTCTTATTCATACATTTTTTTTTATAAAGATCACTTATATATAATTTAACTATTCTTAATGAC
Organism: Spatholobus suberectus; assembly: GCA_004329165.1. Classification (NCBI taxonomy): domain Eukaryota; kingdom Viridiplantae; phylum Streptophyta; class Magnoliopsida; order Fabales; family Fabaceae; genus Spatholobus; species Spatholobus suberectus. The sequence continues at coordinate 8,348,528 of CM014729.1, read as the reverse complement.
ATGACACAAGGTACTCTAAGATATTGGTACTGCTAACCATAGATTACCATTGATTTTTTTATGAGTTTAATGGTCATGTACTGTCAGTGTAAAAAGTTTTACACTATCAACCAATTAGAAATTACTATTGATATGACTTTTAGAGTATTTATTATAAAAGTCAGCAAACTTACAATAAATTGTGATTTATGATTGGATGATAGTGTAAAACTACTTTACACTATCAGTGCATAACCTATTTTTTCTTTTTTTATTAGATCCTCCAGTTAAAACACATAAATTCAACAATAAAGTCAAGCACTTACTCCACGTCTCCGAAAACATTCCACTCCCCATTCATAATTCATAAATAAAGGATTGAAACCCAGGCCAAAGTGACTTTAAAAGATAAATGAAAGAGGTTTCTGCGAAAAGTAAATGATAGAAAAGCAGGTCATCATTTTAATAAAGATGACACCCTAATTGTAACCACAAAAACCACTATTTTCTCTACCCCAAACATTTCATTATCTTCGGCAACCTCAACTTCAGTTCTAATGCAACAACAATTTTTGGTTGCTCTGCCTAATTGTGAAGAACATGTTTTCTATCAGATTTGGTGCCAAGGTCGCCAATTTCCAATTAAGGCTCCATTTGGAAGTATGAAGCTACGGCTACAATAGCTTAATATTTTATTCGAAAATCTGCTCATATTTTCTACGCTTAAATTGTTTACATATCTCTTTTAAGTTTGTCGAGTGCATGCATGTATTCTAACAGGGTTGAACTTTTAATTATGAACCACGGGTATCAATACCATGTGCTAGAATTTAGTCAAATTATGTATGTTCTAATTTCGTCCAAGTTTATTATTTGAGCTAGCTCAAAATTCAAATAACTGACTAACCCTTGATATAGAAATGTTTGATTAGGAATCTTATTGAAGGGGAATAATGATGTTTTTTTTAGGTGATTGCTTCGGTACCTTAAATATTAAAAGGGTACTAGTACCTTTTCATCTTAAATCAATAAAAAATAATAATTTGTATACTAAAATTACACCATAAATGAGTTAGAATTTAATTTTAATGTTTTAAATTTTATAATTACAAAAAATTCCATCGAGATTTATTTCAATTTTTTAAAAATTCAATATTTTAAACATAAAAAATATACAAGCGTAAATAGTAGGCAACAAAAGTAATCTTAAGTGTCATTTAGCAATTAAAAAATAAAAAAATCCTAAACAATAAGTTATATTATCAATTCCATGTTATCCATAAAGTAAATAGTACAACTGCATATATTTATTATTTATTAATTTACTCAAGAAAGGTACCAGTACCCTTTTAAATAGGAAGGCACCGTAGAATTCGCTTTTTTTTTTTTTAACAAGGAATAAATCATAATTCCTATTCATTTTATTTTCTATTATTTTCTGGTTAAGTAAAAAATCCCAAATATACCAAAAAAAAAAAAACAAACGAATTATTATTGAAAGTTACCTTGCATCCGAACAGGCGGAAGTGCATACGAAGAAAATAACGTTACATGCATAAACATCAAAACGTAGTACTATATAATATGGAGAAATTATATTTACACATTATGTAAATATTTTTGTACAATAAAAAAATAGGAAGAGAAAAGAAAAAAGTGTAAAATAAAATATTAATGTGATAAAGAGAAATAGAAATAAAAAACAGTATAATAAAAATGTTGTATGGGTAATGTAACTCCATCGAATTAAATCTAAAGTATTATTAAATTAAATAATCATATATAAAAATACTATCAAAATTGGTTTGAATGATTAGACAAACATTAACTATTCTTTCGAGGGTATCTTATAAGACCAAGATATAATATGATATGTTAATTATTCTATCCTGCTTTATTCAATTTTTGATGTACCAATAAAATATAATTTGTTTATCTCATTGTCTATCTTATCCTTTTGGTGCAATGTAATTTTTATCCTGAGAGAAGAGTTGGGTTAGAGAGCAATAGGATAAGATAGTTTTTTCCTCCTTCACTCTCACCACTTCCATTACTACCACTATTATCACTATTGCCGACGCCACCATCAGCTCCACCATTGTCACCATCGTCATCCTCATCGCCACTACTGTAACAACCCTCTGTCGCCACAGTACCACTTACTACCTCATACATTATTAAGATATTCAATAATAAATATTCAACAGGCTATTACAATCTCATTCTTGCCATAAAGTGTATATATATATATATACACACACACACACACACACACACACGCACACACACATACACACAAAAGATATGAAATAATATAATATACAAGCCACATTATAGTATACTAAGGGAAAGATACAAAAAGAAATTTCCTACAACTAGTCCATTATACAACATATGCAAGAATCTCAAAAAAAAGACCACCCCAAATTTGGGCCTTCTAAGTCTCCATCTAAGACCTCCCTCACCCACTCCGAGTAGCTTGATCTGTGGATGCTTTGCCCTCTGCTCCCACGCTAAACAACGTGATCATCACAGTCACTACACCACATAATCATAACCAACAACAACAATAACCATAACAAGACAAAATAGCAAGGTAAGGGTAAGCTTACATAACAAAAACAAACATATAATATACAATCCATATCATCAAACCATCAACATATTGGTCGAGAATCTAATTCATCGAAGAATGAGTTATATACATTACAACACCATACCATGTTTTCAACACCAACATGTCAATGCATAAATGACACGAGTCTCAAGAGTTTTCTACATTCCGGGCGATTAGCCAGGTCTTACCCCTTACCATGGCCTTCCAAGCACCATTCAGGGATTGCCAAAACTCTGATCTATGGATAAGCTTAGTGGTTTGTCAGGATAAGTGAATGTGGGTGGTGGTTTGTCGCGACACAAGGCCTACACCGCCTTGGCCCCCTACAGGGTTATCCATCCACTCATTCCCAAGGCCCATCTTTTTGACCTCATGTCTTATTCAGGCATTAGGTTGGAGGCCCGTCTGAGGCGCAACTCCTGTCAACCATCCAACTTCTAAGCCTACCCACACACGGCTTAAGGCCCCCATACAACCTCAGCCAACAACATATGCATGAAATGCATGAGTCACAACAATAACAACTCAAACACAACCATTCATTGATATATATATATATATATATATATATATATATATATATATATATATATATATATATATATATATATATATATATATATATCAACATAACATCACGTGACCTACTTAGCATCACCTGTGGTCCAACAATCACTATCAACCCCATGCAGGCCCAATCTAGCCCTTTGCATGGTCAACAGGTAAGGCTCCGTCCAAGCAGCACATACCTCATGAGACATCTCACTCATTTTAGATGAGGTCCTATCTAAGCAACCAACACCTTTTGTAAGATATCTCACTATCATAATATACTGCAACTAATGGAGGTTTTACATGAGTAACCTTCCACTCAACTGCCACTTTTTTACAAATTCTCACACAACACAACAAAAATACATGTTTGCTCAGCAATCCATATGTTCACTCAGCGAATACCTTCCTTACAAAGAGCACACTTTCCCTCTTGAAGGTTCTCACTCAGCGAGTCTAAGTCCCACTTAGCGAACTTGACTCCAGAGATGACCCCCTTCTCTGTACCCAGGGTTCTCGCTCAACGATAATAAGGGTCGCTCAGCGAATCCAAGCTTTCCCCCTCTCTCTTCGCTCAGTGAAAATGAGTATTGCTCAGCGAATAGCCATTCCGGAGAGCAGCCAAGTCTCAGGTATAATTTTTGCCCAGCGAACATTGTTTTCCGCTCAGCGAGATACTTACAACAGAGAGCCATAAATTTCTAGGGTTCCAATTTGCTCAACAAGGATAGGTCTTGCTCAGCGAACACCTTCAGAACACTCTATAACACTCATCCCTCACCCAACAAGTATTCTACTCGATTAGCGAACTACTTTTTGGAAAATTTTCAGAATTCTTATGATCACTTGCTCAACAAATCAATTTTCACTCAACAAATCTCCTTTTTACTCACTTATTCATCCTACCTCAAGAACACTGGCTCAACGACAACAGCGGTCGCTCAGTGAATCTTCAACCTAACAACTTCATCTCAGTTCCTGGAGCACTCTCGCTTAGCGAGTCCCTGAGTCGCTCAACGACTCTCTTCAAACAAAAACCAAAAATCCAACCTTTTCACTCATCCTTACTCTTATCTGGTTCTATCTAGGTCCAACAGATTCACACAACGTCCCAGATCAATATATTCAGCAAAGGTTTGCAAACAAAACAATCCACACCAACAAATCATCCAAATTCGAGCAAAAAACCCATTTTAACACGCAATTCCACAAAATTCCCAAATCAATAAGTTATCAACACAATCCAATGCAAGAATCACACTTAACAATACTCAGCCAACCAAATACATATTAAGTAAGCTTCCCTTATCTCTAAAAGTTCCCAAATTTGAATTTAGGGTCCTTGAGAATTAGGTGTCTTGAGCCAAATCTTCTAAGAATCGATCCTTTTCTCACCACAAACACTAAACTGGGCCCGGAATCCTTTGACTACCTTTAATGTCTTAAGATATTCTAGAGAAAGATAGAGAAGATGAAGAGAAGAGAGAGAATGAAAATGGGAGGAATGAGAGGTAAGTCCCCTTCCCCTTTCTTTTATATACTTGACCTTCCAGAGCTCCTACACAAACTTTGGGCTATTTGAGGATAATGACTCATCAAAAACCACTCCCCATATCTCATAACTGGTCTAACTTAACTGTTTCCCTCAAGAGCCCAAAATCATTCCAACAACACATCCAAATTAACTCAAGCACATATCTCAAGTTTTCTAAATTCAAACTAGAATTTCAAACAAACCACTCACAACCATCATCACATACAACAAATTATACATAACAACAATTCATTTATTTCTTTCAATTACATAGATGACATAAATTTTCACTTTCTAATTATCATAGCACTGAATCATGTATTAGAAAAACATGGTGTTACAACTACTGCCACCACTACCACCACCATTGTTGCCACCACCACTCCTACCATTGTCATCGTCACCATCACCACCACCACTACCATTGTTGCCACTATCACAACCCCACCACTATCGCCACCGTTGCTACCATCGTTGACATTATTGTCATTGCCCCTATCGCCACCACTACCACCACCATCATTTATCATTATTTGGTCCATTTCACATATTGGACAAGATAACACAATAATATTATTTGGTGTGCACCAAAAATTAGATAGGATTAAAGCTTATCTTGCTCTTATCTTATCATGCTCTTATATCCTATTTTATCCTAGTATATCCTGACCATCAAATTGGCCCTAAGAGTGTAATAAGTTGAGTTGGACTAGCCAGTCAAACCAAAATCCAAATATCCAATTGAGAATTGGTGATATAATCGGTATGAACTAGTTGTTTGATAAAAAAATACTATATAAAATCGGTACCATCTTGCGACTCAATTGATTTTCTAAGTAAAGTGGTAACTCAAATGGGTTTTAGTGATCTAGTTCAAGCTTTGTTTATATTTAAAAAAAATAACAATAAGAGTGAAACTAAATAATGGTAATGTCTTGAATTTGAAGAATGAACTTGTGAAAATATGTTAATTTGTATTGTGGATTTTTTTTAAGGTATAATATGAATTGTTTTCATAATTTTTTAAAGTGTGAAATTTGGAGGCTATGATTTTTGTTTTTGGAAATTTTAAAATATAACAGTTCATAAGATTTAATTGGTGACTCACTAGTAAGGGTGGAAATAGCTAATTAGGTTGCCCAAGGTCTATGACCTAGCTTATATCATGCCTAACTAGAAGTTTTTAGGAAATAAACTAGGTCAAAGCTTTTATAAAATCTTATTTAGTTAAAAAAGTTAGACTTTAGACTATTCAAAAAGTATTTTAGGCCTAACAAGTCAGCCTATTTAAGTAAATACAAATATTTTTTTTGTTAGTATTGTTATTATATTTTTTTATAATGTATTAAAATTATATATTTATTTAGCTTTTTAAATATTAAGCACATTGACATATATAAAAATAAAGCTTATAAATTTATTGAAGGATAAACTTATTTCTTATTTAAATGCCTTATTGCAAAATGGTCTTTTAAATAAGTTATCGTGAAGGCCATATTAGACCTTAAAAATAATCTTATATCTTGAAGGTCATGTTAGACCTTAAAAATAAGCTTATATCGTGAATGTCATATTAGACCTACTTATTTTTGTCCCTGTTCCATGCCTTGAATAGTATAGTTTTATTTTTCATGGTTTATAATTTGTTTTACATAAAGCTTTTTCTTATTGGTCTACTAGTTGATTAGCCTATTCAAAGATAGGTCATACTTATCTAAAAACTTTAACATGAAATAAGTCTTTAAGTAGTCTAATAGGCTAAGCACGACCCAAAAAAAAAACCTACGACAAGTCACAGGTCAAGCTTGTGCCTTAAATTTTTTAAATAAGCTAGGTTTATTTAAGCAAAGCCTTGTTCAGTCCAGCCTATTTTCACCCCTACTTACTAGTAGATTTGATAATGGGTAGAGTCTAGATAGGGTATTATATTATGTGTCTCCATACTTGTATTTAAAAAAAAATTGACCCAAACTCATATTCACTTGAGTAGTAACTTTAGTACTCATACTCTTACTTGTTGGGTACCTAAGTACCTATACTCATACTTGTTTCTTTCACTTTAATGAGACAAAAAATTAATGAATAAAAAATATTGATTAAAACTACAAATATAATTCAATTAAAATACTATTCAAAGATATTTTATAAAATAATATAAACATAATTATAAAACATAGGGCTGACCCAAAGATAAAGCTACTAAAGCTCAAGCTTTAAGCCTAATAATAAAAAATTATTTGCTATTAGTTTTTATAAAGTAAAAAGGTCACATATGTTGACAAAAGACCACATATGTTAGCAAAAAGGCCCAACATACAACTCACTCATTTAAAATAAAAAAGTCTTTTTTAAAGTTTGCTTTAGGCCTCACTCAACGTTGGGCCGACCCTAATAAAAACATTATAAACATTGCAATAAACTTCTGCAATAATAGATTTATAAACTTGCAAGTCCAATGCAGTGGTAGTGCAACTATGATGAGGTAGTTTGTGAAGCTTGCTATATTGGTTTAGTCATAACTTAGTAACTCATGTCCCATATATTCACATAGGGAGCTAAGGCTTGCGGACAACAAAACAGAAATAAAGATAAAGGTCTACTAAGTTTCTATAAATTTTATTTTTTTAAAAATATTATGTATGAGTGAGTGCATGTGTGTGCGCGCGCTAAAGTTGTCAAAACGGGTCACTCAGTTCAGCTAGGCCGGGCTGACTCGAACTCTTCCATGGACTATATATTTGCTGGCCCGGCTTGGCTTGTCGAGCCATCTGGGCTAGCCAAAATTGGCGCATAGCTTTTCTTTAAATTTATATACATTTTACAAAAAATAAATAATAAAATAATATCAAGCCAACTTTGTTTGAGTCTAGCCCAACCCATTAGTTTGGGCCAATTTGACCTATTGTTTTGGGGCCAGGATTTTACTAGTCCAATCAGACCCACCGACCCGGCCCAATTTTACCAACTCTAGCATGTGCATGCAAATGTAAGGTAGGGTGAATACTAAGATACCCATAACCATACTTATAACCATAAATTTTGTGCATTACCTACTCCTAGATATAGTCGTACTCATTAAGTGGATAATTACCCTAGTTATAATGGATATTTTTGGGTGTGTCTATTGAAACCATTACCCATTGTCATTACTACTTACTAGTTCAATCATTGACATAGAAACTTAGTACCTTAACAGAGTTGATAAGTTGATCGAGTCTAATAACATTAATAATAAGATTAAGTTTAAGCAAAAAATTAATACAAATTAATTAAAACTTTCAATTTGAGTCGGTTCAATCTTTATATACTGAATTTCAGTTTTCACTATTTAATGAGAAAATTTTACAATCTACTTTCTTTTTCATTAAGTTTTGTAGATTCTCATGCGCAGGCATCTCGCACTTTATATTTTTATTTCTCTCAAATCCATCTTATATTTTTTAATTTTGACACTATATATCAAATAATAAATGTAAGGATATATGTTTTGATTTAAATAATCTATTTTTATAATTTTATTCTAAATTTTAAAATATTATCTTTTTAATTTACTCTTAACACATAAAATGAAATTCTCATTATTTAATAAAAACATTTTTTTATTGTACTTTTTTTTTAATGCATAATTTTAACATTAATTATTTAATATGGCAATATTTGTATCTCATACATTTTATATACATTTTAAATTTTTTCTTAAATTTAAAAATACATGTATAATGTACATTTATTAGCTTTAAAAAAAAATGGATATCTCAAATCAAACTAATATGCTTAAATTCAGCTTAGATTATGTTGAGTCAACATATTATATTTTTAAAAAGAGTAAATTATACTAATACTTTCTGAGATTTTTTTAGATTGCATATAATACCTCTATTTTTTTAATGTTTACAATAACATCTTTTATAAAGATACGCAATGTAATATGTTTTAAACAATTAAGGGAGTTAGTTTAATGTATAAGGGATGTCAGTGTAATATTTTTCAAACAATTAAAAATATTAGTGTAAGATAAAAAAATGAAAAGTGTCATGTGCAATTTGAAAAAAATCCTAAAAAGTGTCAATATAGTTTACGCTTTTAAAATAAACTTATTAAAAAGAATACAGTAATGATATATAGTACGATTTCGTTTTTGGTAAATTATATAGTACAAATTTGTTAATGCACGAAAACTTTTATAACCTTTAACCCCTTTTGATTTCGTCAAAGGTTTTTTATTTTATTTTTAAATTAACATTCAACCAATGATATTTGGACATTAATTTTTGTACTAGGTTCGTATCATTACTTTTCTTACTGTATATCATAATTACTGAAAAGAAGATTTTTTATTTTTTTTTGATAGAAGAAAGAAGAAGTTTTTTTTTGGTTACACTGAAAAGAATAATATAAAATATGGAAAAAAAAACTTTTAATTTGATCCTTTAAAGGTATATGTGTCATTGCATTAGTTTTTCAAAAAGAAAAAAAAATAGTCATCAAATTAGTTAATTAAATAACTAAAATGTCACCATATTAATTTTCTAAAAAAATTCCATCAAATTAATTTTTAAAAAATTTAAAATAGCACCATATTTATCATTGTAGATGACTAAAGTAAAGATTAAAAATAATTTGATAAAGCACTAATTTTTCAAAAAAAATAGTTATCAAATTAGTTAGTTAAATAACTAAATGTCACCATATTAATTTTCTAAAAAAAATTCCATCAAATTAATTTTTTTAAAATTAAAATATCACCATATTTATCGTTGTGGATGACTAAAGTAAAGATTAAAAATAATTTGATAAACTAATTTGGTCATAGATTAAATTTTGGGGAGATTGTTAAGTAATGTTTGACTTAATTTTTTTTACTCTTAAAAACTACTCTACAGTTAAAATTAAAACAGATGTTTTAAAATTAAAGTTAAATTTGTTTAATAATTTTATACTTTTTAATTTAAAATTTACTTTCAAGTTATAAGATTTTGGTTTAATATGGTGTTGAGTTTTGAAATTTGAAATTTGAAATAGAAAAGGATAATGAAAAGGAGAAAAGGAAGAAGAGTGGGGTAAACTTTTAAAATTAAGAGAAAATAGGCTATATACCGACAGTGTAAAGTGGTTTTACACCGTTATCTAATCACAAATAATTATATATGGTAAGTTTATTGCATTTTACATTAATTACCTTAAGTCATACGGACAATGATTTTTGATTGATTAATAGTGTAAAAGGTTTTATACTAACAGTGCATAGCTATTAAACTCTAAAATTAACATATGCTTAAATATCTTATTAGTCCTTGTAATTATGCATTTTTCAATTTTAGTCTCTATAGTTTTTTTTTTTCATTTTTTGTCCTTACAAATTCCAAAAATGTTTGTATTTTGTCCCTGTTGTCAGTCTCCTTTACAAAAATGCTGATGTGGCTAACAACATACCGTGTGGATAAAGCCATGTCATCAATAATGACACATCATCAAGACAACTATGTCACAATGCATGTTAGCAAAAGAGCAACGTCATCAAGGTTGTCATGTCACCAAGATTGTCACATATTCATGCTACGTCATCAATATTTACAGGGACTAGAAACAAAACAAAAATATTTTGTATGGATTAAAAGCAAAAGGTGACATATTTGTAGGGACGAAAAAATATTTAAGCGTTAAATTAAATATTAAAATAAAATAAAGGCTTAAATATTAAAATGTTCCTCCTCTCTGCCTTTACAGTCCTTTTGCCTTTAATCTCTTCTTCTCCTCCCTCTCCCATTTCCTTTCCTCCAAGCTCTCCTTCTTCCTTTCAAACTTGTTGGTTAAGAAATACTCCACTGTTAAGACAAAGGACGATTTTATAATCCTCAAATATTTTGATAATAACAAACAATTAAAATGACCTTTCTCAAACAATCATCTGGTTACTCGAATATCTTATGCTTGCTATTGTCTGTTCTTTTTGTCCGTGAATTGTCTTTAATTGTATTCTAAAGTTTTCAGTGGTTAACTTCTCTCAAATGATGTTCTAACAATTTGCACACTGGCCAACTATAAGAATGTAAACAATCTCGAAATAAATAAAGTCTACGCACCTAATCTCAAGGGAAAGTTTACTTTACGTGTAAAAGAAGGAATATGCATGCGGATGTCAGAATGAAAAGCAGATATGTCCACTATTACAAGATAGAGTACAAGAATGGTAAAGATAAGCAGACTGTGTTATCTTATCAATGTGATAAGTTGATAAAAGGCATTAAATGCTGTATTTAATGCTCTAATGACTCTTTCCACCAGATGAAGACTTCTCCTTTAAATACTCACAACGGATACTTTTATGGAGAAGTCTATAAATAGAAGAAGAGACCTTAAGTTCATTGTTAGTCAGTTGGTTCACTGTTTTAAAAATCTCTACCTATCAAGCTCTGATATTGTAACAATCATAAAACTCAATTTGTAAAAACTTTATTTATTCTTCATTGTATATTCGTTTGTTAGGACGTTAAACTCAATGAGGTAACTCACATTCAACCTTTTCTTTTAGAAATTGGTAGAAGCTTGAAGAGACTTTGATTCAAAGAATACTTGGGTTTTTGCTTGGAGGGACAAGTTAAAGACTACTTGGGTTAAGCTTGAAGAGGCTTGTTGAAAGAATACTTGTATCTTGGATGTTAGTGAAACTTGGTTGTTGCTAAGAACTGCACGTGGTCTCTGGGTGAGACAAACTAGTATACTTCTTGTGTGCATTTCTGTTTCTTTTTTAGCATTCGTCTTTCCTGCAAAATTGTTTTTGAAAAATCGTTTTATTCCCTCTTCAAACAATACGTCTTTGGTAAAAAGCTTTTGCAAAAGTTTGCTACAACACAATTCAACCCCCCTTCTTGTGTTATCTTTGTTTTTACATCCACTCGTCTCTTCCTTCGACCTCCCTTCCTCCACACTTCACTACCTTTCCCACACCCCCTCCTCCCTCCCTCCTTTTCCATTTTGGTTGTTAGTCATTACAGGATCCCATTAGAGCTCGCACTTCCAAGGAAATAATCAATGTTAGTCTATATCTGATTATGCAACCTAACCACTCATAATTCCATTCAAAAAAAGACAAAATCCCTAACAAAAATTCCATGGTATCTTCTCATTATCATTGTTGTTGTGGTTCGCTTCTTGTCCTCCAACAACATCAACATGCGCAATGAGCCGTAAACTATATATGTCCTCCTCACTACCGCTTCGGTTCGATGGGTAATGACTTCTAGTGTGTGTAGCTCAGCACCGTTGCTTTGTCAGGCATGCCCTTATGGGTGGTGTTTAGGTCTCACTAATGGTGTGTTTAAGGGTGGCACCATGTGTCAGGTTTATGGTGGAAATTTTCAGAAGCTTGATGTCATGATTTTCATTGTAGTTCAAATGAAAGAAAGTTTGTGCATTTCACTCCAACATTCCCCACCAAGATTGTCGGGTATGAAAAAGTGTGGAAGCTTGAAGGTGTTGAGCATGTTAGAGTATTGACTGTGCAAAGACAAGGGGTAGTATTTTAATATTTAATCTTTTATTTTATTTTAATACATAATTTAAGACTTAAATATCTTTTTCGTCTCTACAAATATGTCATTTTTTGCTTTTAATCTCTATAAATTATTTTTGTTTTGTTTCTAGTTCCTGTAAATATTGACGGTTACATTATGATATGGTCACCTTGTGAACATGACATTATCCACATCATCAAGGTTAATGATGTGACACTATCCACATATGACATCGTTAGCTATATCGCCATTTTTGTAACAGAGACTGACAACAAATATAAGAAATAGACAATTTGAAATTTGTAGGGACAAGAAACAAAAGAAGAATACAAGACTAAAACCAAAAAAAAAAAATGCATAATTGCAGAGACTAACGTTCAACGAGATATTTAAGTCATTAACTCGTATACAAACTCTTCTTTTTATATTTTCTTCGTTAAAATCAAAGTCATTTTCACTCTTAAAGAACATTTTTATATATGTTTGCTTTGACTTTTCCTTTTAGGCAAAAGATAGAGTAAAATAAGGTTAAATACTATATAATAATATTTGAAAGGCTAGTATGGTAACAATTTAAATTTTTGAGAAACTAATTTAATGATTGAAATTTTTGAAAAACCAATATAGTGATGTGTAACTTTGGAGAATTTAATTAAAGATTTTCCCTAAAATAAATTTATTCACTAAATTGCATATGGGCACAAAGGTAGGCATAAACCTCTCCTCTCCTAGAATTTCTTTGAAAAATTATTTTAATCTAAGAATTTATTAATTTAATTATATATGTTGTTCAATCTTTATAAACTTAATTCTTTATTATAAATAATTTATTCAATGAATATGAAACCTTATTATAATTTTTTCCTCTACCATACCACTTTTTCAATTTTAACTTAATTGCATATATTAATGTTCAAAATGATCGCAGTGTCTAGAAATTATGAATTAGAATTATATGGAGACTTTCAAACTTTAGATAACCATATCAAAACAAATTGATTGAAACAATTGTCATGAATTACAAGGTATCCCTTAATGTTAGTCGCTTCTTTCTTTTATGATGGAAACATATTTTTTTTAAAAAGAAAACTAAGAATTCAAAATATAACTTAAAATATTTTTCATTATTAAGATCTCTTATAAAAATTATATATGCATATCTAATCTAAATCTAAATTATATACAAACATAAATACATTTATGAAAATAATATTTTTTAAGACACATGTTTATATAAATTAAAATGATATAAAATATGTGTAAATATAAATCACAGGAATGTATCAATATATTTATTATTTTAATATATTTTTGTAAATGTTTATATACATATCTACTACTATATATTTTTATAAAATGAAAAAATAATTGAGAAATACATAAAAAAAAATAATAATAAAAAAGATTTGTAAACTATAAACTTAACATCGGTACATGACACATGTTATATACTAGTAATTCTTACACTTTATGTTTGGTGAATTTAGAGTGATTTTTAATATTTTTTAAAAATTTCTTTTACCTAAAAATTCTTAATATATTTGAATATCTTTTTAAATTAAAAACTGAAAAGTAGGTGTTATATTATTTTAAGAAGCTATAATGAATAATTTTTTAATACAATCTTAAAAGCTAACATTACTTAAAAAACTCAATGAAATAAACTATATCCGTAATTACTCTAAACTTTTTTTCTTTTTATGATCACTTGTTAACCAGTTTACCCAAAATGGACTGTCTACGCGGCATGGCATGGCATGTGGTTCTGGGTAAAGTTTAACATTTATGTAAAGTAATAACCAAAAACAATGAAATACTTACCGCCATTTGGACCTCAAACCAACGTCTTGGATTGGTAATTAAAATAAAAAATCGAATAGATTCCATGAATAAAAACCTAAATTCAGTACGGAGCAAGGGCCTCAATACAGTGATTGATTAAAATGATGAGTTTGAGAAGTGTAAAAGCAAAACAACTTTTTAGGTTGGATTTGTAGTTTTTTCGTGTATGTATACAAGATCCTCTTGGTTATTGCATAACACAGGACCACACCCCCTTTCCCCTCCTATTATTCCATGCCTTCTTCTCACGCAAAAAGGGCTTATAAACCCCACACAACACCCTGTCTAAAGCCCTCCTCTACAGTGCTCCTTTTCACCAATCTAATTTCTTACTTTTCTCACTCTGGCTCATTCATGGCTTTGCTTTTCTTATCAGCTATTCTCTTGGAATCATAGTTATCTTGTGCAAAGTAAATAACAACAATAATTGTAGCCAATGGAGAAGAGTAAATTTCTTTTAGAAATCAAGTTCATTATCAACTTGTTATGCACCGAAACACTTTCCTTCCTCTCTGTTCACTCTTCCCAACCTCTGTTTTCATGCGTTGTCACTTTTTGTATCTTGATTATCCTTTATTTGCCTCATCTATTTTGTAAAATAGTTTTCTCACCAGTGCTGATTCTCTCCGGGGTTCTCTTGCTCCTCATCCTCCGTCTCGGTGCAATTCAGAGGTCTCAAAATGAAGAAAAGGAAAACCCGGTTGAACCCAAAGCCATTGCAACCGAAGAGAACAGGGGAAACAGAGAAGAGAAACAGGGGAACCCCATTGAAGCGGTGGAAACCGGTTCTCTCGACCATGTTTACAGGTGGGTAAAGAGCCAATCTGAAATTGAGTTCAAATCCCAAATGGGTTTTCAGTCAAGTTCACGTTTTGACGAGTCTTTCGTGGAATGGAACGTGAAAGCGCCGTTGGAGGTTATATACGAAGGTGAAGAAACAGAGCAAGATCACAACGAGAAGCGTGAGGTGGGTATTTTGAGGTACCCGTCGTTGTCACGCTACTACCCTGAAACTGACTCCGATAGCTCGTCGGAGAGTGGATTTCCGGCGACGGAGAACTGGGACTCGCCGGAGAACATGTCCTTCAGGTGGGATGAAGAAGACAGAGAAGGTTTAATTGAGATAGCTCTTGATGGTTGCAAGAAGAGGGAGGTGGGGTTTCACTTCGAGGAGGAGAATTTGATCGAGATTGATATTTCTCCGACGAGACACAGGGAATTTTCCGGCAAGGACGACCCGTTTTCCGGTGAGATTTGTTGCAACTAATGTGATGTTTAATAAAGATTAACATATTATGTGATTTGTTTTGGGGATAAGTGAAAGGGAAAATTAGAGATTTGGAATTACTTTGGGTTTTGGCAGACTATGCGGCTATGCCTGTTTTGGATGCGGTCACCGTTGTACTCTCGTATCAAAGCTTTAATTGCAATTAATCACTAATCCCAAATATTCAAGTGTCATTAAATGACTAAGATACCCCTCCCATTCGTCCCTTTATCTCCGTTGGTCTACAAATTAATGTATATGATGAAATTTCCTTATGTTATAGGCAAGATTTTGAATTGTGGTTGCTGGTTGCGGAAACGTTTAAAATTGATATAATTAAAAGAGAAAAAAGTGGTTGCTGGTTGCGGAAACGATTAAAATTGATATAATTAAAAGAGAAAAAAGTCATGACAGTGTAAAGTAATTTTACACTGTCATTTAATCACAAATTACCATTTATTTCAAGTTTGTTGATTTTTATAATAAATACTTTAAAATCATATCAACGGTGATTTTTGATTAGTTGACAGTATAAAACTTTTTTAATTAACAGTATATGACCATTAAACTCTAATTAAAAATTGTGGGTAAATGTGTCCCTGATTACAGTTGTAATGTAATTTTGAAAACTTTTAAAACCTTATTGCTATAGTACTCCTAATAATTGTAGTTGGGAATTGCAATTTAAAATCTTGATTATACTAATGAAATATTCTTACATTATAGTGGTGTTTCTGAATATAAATAACATAAATAGTATAATTTTTAAAAATTAAAATTATTTCATTATTAAAAATTATTTTGCTAATAATTAAAATGGGTTAAAGTATAAAATTATAGGCATTTAAATTTTTTATTTTAAAAAAATTAAGTTGATTTAACTAATAAAATATTATTTTAATGATGACTTATAAATATCTTATTATAATTATTATTTTTTAGAAAAGTGAATATAAATTCTTTTAATTAAATAATCAATTGAAGAAAAATATTAATATAATTTAATGGTATACACAATGGTAAATACACAAAACTTCATGCTTTAAAATAAGAAAATATCTAGACATTATTTTATTTTTAAGAATAAAAATTTAAATTTATTATATAAAATGTAATTAATTTTCTAAAATTATAAATTATTATTTAATAAAATTTGAACGGTTGATAACAGTAGGGAGGATCTTATTATTCCTCCATGATATGATATGGTCATAAATATGTCTGGTCAATAATAGGTTGTTATACTCTGCACCCCCAAAGTGGACTTTGAAGGCACTCCTAACACGTAGCATTTGCGATAGCGTGAAAGGCTATACTTGGTTCAAACACTGAACCCCACTCGAAGTGGTTTGCATGTCCCATGCATGGACCTGGATCCTCTCCGATTAAAAAAAATTAGAAAATGTTTAGTTTTTAATTCCTACCATTAATGAATAGTTTTTATTTAAATTTATTAAATATTAAAATCAATTAAAGGTTAAGATTACATCTAGTTTTTATACTACTGGAGAGGATCCATTTCCCCCATGTAGCAGTAGTAACCGGAAGAAAGGTTACATGGATTGAAGGGAGAGTGACAGGACGTACTAAGAGTAACATTATTATTTGATATATCAATACATAAAAAAATATGTGGAGATTATATAATTTTTCTTTGGAGATTATATAATTTTTTTTTAGAGATCACAGATATATTTTATCAGAGACAATTTTACTTGAGATAGATAGGACTACTATAAACTGTAAAACTCTTATTCCAAGTATTTAATACAGCTACATAATAGGACTCGAACTCGAAATTACTGATTAAGCTAAAACAATCTAACACCAGTTGATCTATGTGCTCGATGGTAGAGATTGTATAATATAAATGTAAATAAATTTAACAATTGTGTAAATTAATTTTATCCTAAAACTTCTCTTACGTTTTGTTTGGTAAAAAAAAAAAAGAAATAAAGGGAGTGGAAGTAAGTAAGTAGAGTGTTTAAATCCAAACCGATCAAAAAAAAAAAAAAACCGAAAATCGATTCAAAAAACCAAAAACTTATATAAATCAATTTTTTTTGGGATTCTTTGGGATCTTTTTTTACAAAACCGATCGGTTTGATTCGGTTTTCGGTTTGTGTCTTCGCAATCGATCCAAACCAAATCAAATCAAACTGAAAATATATATACTATTAATATAAATCCATAATGTGTATATTATATATTTAATTTTATTAGATAAAGACATAGAGGATGATCCAACCCCAAATTGTTAATTAGTATATGACATTCTTTTAGTGTAAATTTTAAATGTAAAGATTTATTTCTAAATTAGTGAAATAAAAGAAGAAACTAATTATTGTTTCACTGGTTCTTCATAAGAAACCTAATACTTAAATACTCATTTTTCATTGGTCTTAAGTTAATAAGGTCTTTCTAAAGAAAAATTGATTAAGACGTCAAGGTTACTAATGATAAGAAATTAATAATAGCCCTTGTAAATAAAATAATAGTCCTTGATAAAAATTAATTAGGACATAAAATTGATCATAATCTTTCTTGTCTCCCACTTGTAATTAAAAACAGAATCATCCAATCCAATCCAAACCGCATTTTTCGGATTGGATTTTTTTTAAAGAACAATCCAAACCGAACCGAACCGCATAGTATTTTAAGTTTTGGATCGGATGATTTTTTAGTTTAAAACCAATCTGCGAACACTCCTATAAAGTGAGTGAGAAAAGAAGAGAAGTGAAATAAATAAAAATAGAGTGAAAATAAGAGTGTTTGGTGACTTTTTTAAATAATAAATATATTTTATATAATTGATTATATATATATATGTGTGTATGTACATATATATATATATATATATATATATATATATATATATGTAAAATCAATTATGTTATAATTCATAATTGATTATATTAACTCTTCTGTCTTGTTACTGTTTATTTTCACTTAATTTTGCTAAAAAAAAAGATGTGTGACCTACACCTTTTTATTTCTTCACCCGAAAATTTTTTGGCATTCAAACAGGGCACAATTCTCATATTTTCTTTACTTCTTAGCTCTTCCTTCCCTTCCCCTTTATTTCATGGTACCAAACATAGCGTAAAATGAAAGGGACTTCCAATCTGCGAGTAAAGAACTAAAGATTAATTTAGGCATTTAGCCTTCAGGTCTTGACGTTTAGAGAAGATTCCTATTACCTCATATTCACTTTATTTTATATATACCCATGTGCTTGAGAATTTTATCGGTATCGCACATGGTGCCTATCAGAAGTTGAGAGACATCAAATTCCAAGGGAATTTACAACCTTCTATTTGCGACTGTCTATGCAACTAGGATTTCTGTCCAAAAAAATAATTTACTAGCATGAATTAATGTCTTTCTGGCAAATACTAATAATTAATTATTCTCACAGTAATATATATTTTAATATAATAATTAAGACTTGCTGACAGTCTCGATTCTCTTAATATAGAACCCAATTAGATGTGGGCTTTTTTATTGTCTTCTGCATAATTTGTGAGTTAAACAGATTTGGTTTGTGAGTTGACAGGTTGGTTTGGAGACCATTTTTGACTTGTTTTTAATAAATTTACTGGATGAAGTAAATTAATAACTTTAAACTACACGCGAGCTGGATACATACCTGCGCTAAGAAATTGGATAGCCAACAATCAATGAATTTTATGCTACCTACATTAAAACAAATGGCAACCATAAAACAAATAGTCAATAATCAATTGAATTGATATTTATCTTTATACCTACAGTAAAAATTTAATTATTGTACCAAAAAAAAAGTAAAAATTTAATTAAACGAAGATTTAACGATATTACTTTTTAGGGATTTAATAAAAATATAAAAAGTTTAATTAAAACTTTTTAAGCTATAAAAACTTAATTAGAACCAAAACTTTTCCTTTGATTCTTTTATTCATATCGGGATGCAAATGGAGCTAATTGTCTAATTGAAGCTACTATTGTATTTATTTATTTCAAATGAACTTAATTGCCTAATTGGAATTGTCGAATTGATGTTCATACTACAACAGTTTTTACATATTTTTTGTTGGGACTTTAAATGATTTATGAGGATTGATGATCATGTTTAATTTTGATACTTTGATATTTTTAGTTATTTGTTTTTCTTATTTTAATTCATTTTAACATTTTTATATTTTTATATTTTTTTTCCTTTTTTATTCACAAACTGCGAGCTAAACCAATAGTTTGCTACATGTGTGGGGTGAATGTGGGCTTGCCAAAGCTAGACCATTTATTTCACAATTTGGACCGAGCTAGCCCATTTAAGTTGTGAGCCATTGCAAAGCATGCCTAAACGAGTGTGTCAACCTATTTACTCTAGGCATGACCCTCGACAACCACTATTTGTTAGACACGTGCACTTCACCCAACGTTTAAAGATGGATGAACTATTTGAACACGTGGTTTTGTTGGAGCGTCCATATTAACCTAGACATGGTTAGGATCCTTATAGTTAAATTGATTGCCTCTAGTAGGTTATCTTGCAAAAATACATGTTACAAGAGTTATCCAATCACATTTAATAGGAAATATTCTTTCAAAAGTGTCCATGTTCCTACCCTTTATGTCTCTTTGCCACTAGTCACATAAGATACTAGGAAATGACATCAAGATCCACTCTGATCGTCAATTCAAAGAAAAAATTGCAACCATCTAAGGCCATAAAATCTCACGTCAAAATGTGGTTACATCCCATGAAGATTAGTGGCTGTCCAACTTAAGGCTAATTACTCTTAGTTACATATACCTTCTCTTTGTTCTCAATATTATTATTTTGCTAAAACATTTTTTTACTTAGGAGGTGGCACCATTGCCATTTATTATGCCAAATCATTCCCACCGACTGGAGTAATCGTGTAGTCATAGTAACAATAAGCTCAAATTGAGCTCGTCACTTATTGAGCCATCTTCAATTAATGCCTAAGGCGTCTAACAAAAGTAAAAATGCGAGGTACAGTTGGACAAGTATAAAGAATTGGCATTTCCTGGTCAGAATGTGCACCAAACTTTGCAAGCCAATCAACACAATTATTTCCTTCCTTGAAGGTATGTTGAAACTTGATTTGTCATGGACGATTAGAAAACCTCCTTATGTAGTTGACTAGAGGTGCATAAGGGTGGTATTTGTTTACACCTTCTGAAATTAGCTTTATTGATAACATAGAATCATATTCGCAAATAAGAGGAGAGACATGTAGCTCCCCTTAAAAATTGAATTGGCAACAATCAGTGGATTTTTACAATACCTATAGTAAAACAAATGGTGATGGTAAAACAAATAGACAGTAATCAATTGAATGGATGTTTATTTTCATAGCTACAGTAAAACTTACAGGGGTGAGCATCGGTGGGGTTCAAGCTTAAAAAGTCCAATCCAGTGAGAATCAAACTGTGAAAAACAAAGCTCGCTACCGTCCATTTAACCTTTGGATTTAGTTGGGTTCGGGTTGTTTCGAATGCGAATGATACATGGGGTTATTTCAGGTTTTCCATTTCACAAACCTTCGCAAATTCAAGTGCTCTTCCTAGGAAGACTCGAGTTCTAGGAGCACACACCTTACAGCGTTGTCGTTGCCGGCAAAGTTAGATATAAAGTAGGCAAGGTGCAGTGGCAGCAGAGGGAGGGCGAAGACGAAGAGTGAATGGAGTTTGGATGAATAAAAAACAGAGATACATATGGAACATTGACAATGCTTTGCAAAAAAAAGAAGAAGATCATTGGCACTTCCTTGCGAGAGAAAATGTGAAGCAAGCACTTTACATCCATGGTGAAATTTGAAATATGAAGTTGCAGCCAGGGTATACAAGCTTCAAGTGTAGGTGTGATTGGATTTTTTTTCCTTGCCAATTTCCCTTCTCGGTAGAAAAGACAAGCTTTAGCTAGCTAGCTACCTTTTCTTCCCTTCACACCCTCCTTTGGGCCAAAAGAAAAAAGGCATTGTGATATGTGACTTGCTAGTGAATCATGCAACACATTGCCCACTTGAGTTTGTACACTATCCATCCACTGCAGTCATAAAGTTTACTGTTGTCTCAAGGAAGGGGCAAAAGTAAAGTGTGGAAAACTTTTATTATACTCTTTTAATGTATTTTATTATTCTTTCTTAGAGAACATGTTCAATCGGGTACAGGTTTCGGTGGTTTTTTTTTCTTCCTGATGTGCTAAAAATATGTTTAAGGACAAGCGTACCCTTATTGCAGTGGTAACAACAGGACATGAGTCCCGATATCGAACCAAATGACTAAGTGATGATTACCAGTTTTCAGAGATTCTATATTGTTTAGGTAAAATCAAATGGGTAGCAGATTGATTTAATAACAAAAAAAAAAAATGCAATAGAAATTGCAAAGTAGGCAGTGCCAATTAGAGAAAAATTTAGGAGAAATTAGGTTTAGGGTTATGGTTTCCTTTATACTCTTAAATTCCTTAACATCTAATTCTAATTGAACCTAGTCATATTTGTCAATTACTAATGGTCCCCTACGAATTTTTTTGCCAAACAATGGTTATGAATTGCAATAATCCTCTCTAAGTTAATTCCCCAATTGATCAATTGAGAAATTAGAACCCTAGAAAGGTATGAAGAACCGAGGGAACAATTAATTAATTATTTAATCTAATTAAAAATTAGGAATGAAGGTTGATCATACAACAAAATGTAATTTGATTACCCTATATGTCTACCAATTAATTACGGTATGACTGCCGTTCAATTAATCGATTCAAAGCATATAAAGGACGATCAATTCTAAGTAAGAAAATGAAAACACTAGAGCAATCTAATTGACTGAATAAAAACAAGAATTCAATTAAAATTAAACATTCAGGAGTTCCAAACACAAAGTACACCACAACCCTAACAAAACGTTTAGCTACTCATGATAAACAAAGAGATCATAATGCTAGAGAAATACATAAGGAAAAGAGAAGAAGAAATCTTTTATAAGAAAAAGGTTTCCTTTGATCTCTGACTCTCAATATCCAATTGCCTCCAATAATCCTTCTCTAAAAGCCAAAGACAATAAGGAAAAACAAAAAATGAAGAGACAAAGGTAGAATAGAGATAGATCATTGGCCCCTTCATTTCTATTTGTAGCTAAATTTCAGAATTGAAGTACAGGAGTAAGGGGCTCAACCTAGTCAAGTATCTGCGCAATCCAGGCCTATTGTGTACAAAACAAATTAAAATTCAGAGCTCAGACCCGCTAGGCGGGGTTAGACAACCGCTAGGTGGCTATTTTTCGAAAACTGGATTTCTTGTTGACACCAGGTGACTACATTGCCCATCGGGTGTGCTGACCTGCCAGGCGGGGTGCCACCAAAATAAGACCCATCGAGTGGCCTACCAAGCCTTCCAGGCAGGTGCAACTTCGTGCACTCCGTTTTGTGCTTCCAATTTCCTTTTTGCCCCGTTCTTGTGCTTATAGGCTTATTTTTCAGTCTCTACTTTGGTTCTTGCTTCTTTTAAGTTTTCTTTGACTAGTATAATTATCCTTTATGCTTGTAGACTATATTTTCCTTCTCTATTCATCTAACTATCCTGCACAAAATCCAACAAAATTAAAGTAATTCATGCAATTTTAAATAGAAAGCTGAGAAGTACACATCACATGAAATCCTTCATTAATGGTCTATTTTCTGACAAGTTACCTATGATCTAATGAAAAAATCATGTGAACTTGTTCTATAAATCTACATAAAATATAGATTTATCACTTCCACCCGCACCTACTCGAAACTATCCATCTCAAATTGATTTTTCACTAAATTCAACCTGAAACCCGTATTTACCCGCCCAAATAGCTGATTTTTGGATTGGTTTCTTTAGTTTACGAGCAGGTCACATATTTTTGATCACCCCTAAAACTTAATTAAATGAGGATTTAGGGCCTGTTTGGAATAACTTATTTATAAATACTTATAGAAGTAGAAAAAATGAAATAAACTTCTCCATAAGCTAAAGCTAGCTTATGCACAAGTTAAAATTAGATTTTGGAGAAGCTAATATAAGAAAGCTTCTACAAATTAGTTTATGCAAAAGCTACTTTTAGCTTATGAAGAAGTTAATTTCACTTTTTCTTATTTTTTTTTCTCCCATAAGTTCTTGTAGAAAAATTTATCCAAACAGTCCCTTAATATTATTAGTTTTTAGGGATTTCACAAAAAATATAAAGCTTTAATTAAAACTTTTTAAGTTATAAATAATTAAAATCAGAACTTTCTCTTTGATTCTTTTATTCATATCGAGATGCAAATGAAGCTAGCTGTCTAATCGAAACTAATATTATATTTAGGACTTTTACATAAACTAGTTCTTTTATATTTCAAATGAAGCTAATTTCCTAATTGGAATTGTCAAGTTGACGTTCATATTGCAATAATTTTTGCATATTTTTTGTTGGGACTTTAAATGGTTTATAAAGGTTTAAGATCATGTTTGATTTCAAGATTTCGAGATTATTAGTTATTTGTTTTTCTTATTTTTATTCATTTTAATTTTTTTTTGTATCTTTTACATTTTTAAAATTTTCCCTTTTTTATTCACGAACCGCGAATTGAATGAATAGCTTGCAAGCTGTGTGGGGCAGATGCAAGCTTGACAAAGTTAGACCATTTATTTGGCTATTTGGGTCAAGCTAGCCTATTTAAGTTGTGAGCCATTGTAGGATGAGCCTAAAGGAATGGATTGAGCCATATACCCAACTCTGGGCATGACCTTTAAGAGCCACTATTTGTCAAGCATATGCATTTCATCTAATGTCCGAAGTTGGACACATGATCGTTATCTTAACGCAAAGTTTTGTTGGAGCGTCGAGTGTAACCTAGACATGGTTGGGATCCTCATAGTTAATCTTGATTGCCTCTAATATGTTATCTCACAAAAATGTGTTTAAGAGTTATCCAAACACATTTAATAGGAAATATTCCCTCAAAAGAGTCCATGTTCCTATCCTTCATGTCTCTTTGCACCTAGTCACATAAGATACTAGCAAATAACATCAAGATCTATTTTAATCTTCAATTCAAAGAAAAGTTGCAACCATCTAAGGTCCCTAACATCTTGAGTCAAAATTTGGTTGCAACCCATGAGGATTGGTGGTTGTGTTTAGCACAAGGTTAATTACTCTCACTTATGTTAGATTTCATCTTAAAACTAATTAGCATTAAGTGAAGTTACCCAACAAATATATAAGTTACACATTAGGAATTAAGGTAGGTGATGTGAAACTTTCCCCCAACACCCAACCCCCCCCCCCCCTAGATGTGTGCCAAAACAAATGATGCCTACCATGATGGGTGATTCATGAAGATAGGCTATAAGCTCCGATACCATGTTAGATTTCATCTTAAAACTAAATGGCATTAAATGAAGTTGTTCAACAGATATCTAAGTTGCACCCTAGGAATTGAGGCAGGGAATGCAAGACTTTCCAGCAACTTATAAATATTTAAACTCCTCTCATTTACATAATACTTTCTCTTTGTTTTCAATATTGTTATTTTACTAAACCATTTTTTTACTTGGGAAGTGGTACCACTACAATCTACCATGTCAAATCATTCCCATCGACTGGAGTAATCATGCATTCACAGTAACAATCAACTTAGATTAAGCTTGTCAATTGTTGAGCCATCTTAAATTAGAAACATCACTAACATTTTTCTTCAATTAATTTTTAAAAACTTAGTTTGAAATTAAAATTCACGTTCCTTTTTTAAGGTGTGACATTCCACTTATTATTGGGTAATAATTTAATAAATATAGTAGATATACCATTTAAAAATTTAAAATATGTTAAAATAATGATAAAAACAACAAAAGTATTGTTAATATTATTTTAAACTTTTAATTCAACGCATTTATAAATAGTGTTCATATAAATTGTTTTAATGAAAAAAAAAGTTGAAAATATTCTCTATTTGTTGGTAACTTTTATAATTTAAATTTGCCTCATGAAATTCTCTTATTTACTATCATGAAACTTTTGAATTTACTCTTTTTTTAAATTAATATTATCTCTAATAATAATTCACTTAGTAACTAAGTTTGGAAACGCATAAGGAAAATTTTTGCCCACACACACACATATATATATGTGTGTGTATATGTATATATATATATGTATGTATGTATATATACATATACATGTGTGTGTGTGTATATATATGTATATACACACACACACACATGTATATGTATATACATATATATGTATATACATGCATACATATATGTATGTATATACATATACACATACATATATACATACATACATGTGTGTGTGTATGTGTATATATATGTATATGTGTGTGTGTGTGTGTAGGGGTTTGCTAACTTACACATATTTATTTTTTAGTTGGAGTACGTTAACAAATTATAACTACAATATATCTTGAAATACACCAATGGTGTAGCTTGCTAATGTACTCCAATTAAATAATAATTGTGTGTACATTAGCAAATGCTTGTGGGGTTTGCTAACATACACACTTATTTTTTAGTTAGAATATGTTAACAAGTTATAACTACAATGTATCTTAAAATACACTTATGGTGTAGCTTGCTAATATACTTCAACTAAAATATGAGCGTGTGTACGTTAGCAAATCTCATATATATATATATATATATATTTATTTATTTATTTATTTATTTATTTATTTATATTTTTTTGGAGTTTGGATGACTAGTAATTTGAATTGACACAACAAATCCAACACATTTTAGCATAATGTATGTAGAAAAAAAATAAGCACGTTCTTATTGTGACTGGAATTCAATTCTGATATAATATTCGACACGAATCACCAACAAATAAACCATTATTGCCAGCTCCATTGGTAGCATGCTCTTCATTAATTCTCAATAATAGATCCATTGAATTGGCAAGGTGAGATGAGCAAACAAACCATAAAATTAATAATGTAAATTAAGCCAATATATTAAAAGTGATTAGGCTTCAGTGAATAAAAATATATAACTTGGTCCTTGCAAAATGATAACTTATGTTGATTTAACCTCTCAAAATTTGTATGTATATAATTTAGTTTTTGAACTTACCAATTTTATAACAGTTTTTTTTATTAACTTAATTAGTCGTTAAATGTATTAACTTCATAAAAATTTAATTCTTAAATTTGTAAACTTCAAGAAAATTTAGTTTTTAAATTTGATTATCTTCATTTATAACTAGTAACAATTTAAAAACAAAATTATATACACAAAAACCTTCAACTAAGGGCCCGTTTGGGGTGGTTGCAAATTTTTGATTTTTGGTTTTCAAATGCAATTTTCAAAACAAAATGCGTTTGGCTAAAATGGAGCTGGAATAGTTTTTAACTCAATTTCAAAACACTTTTACATTCATTTTCAAAACCAAGAAAAAAGAATTTGTAAATTTGGTTGTTTTTTAAAAAATACACATCATTATATTTGACAATAGCCTTTCTCGCCACCACCATCACCACAACCACCGCTACTGTCACCGCCACCACTATTGCTGTCGCCATCTCCGTAGCCGCCGTCACCACTAGCACCACCGCTACCATCACCACCATGACCACCAACATCGACATCGTCACCACCATCACTGCTGCTACAACTACCACGACCACCGGTATCGCCTCCACAATCACAAGCTTCATCACTACTACCATCGTCACTGCCACCACCACGGCCACAACCACCAGCACTGCTGCCACTACCATAGGCACCGTCACCACCACCACCAACTCTGCCACCACCATCACCACTGACACTGTCATGATCACCACTGGTACTGTCACAACCATTGTCATCGGCACCGCCACAACCGTCATTGTTGGCATCACCAAACTGTCACCGTTGGCATTATCACTGCCACCACCATCATTGTTACCGTCACCACCACCACTATTATCACCACACAAACATATTCTTAAACTAATTTTAATATAATAAGAAATTTCAAAGTGAGTTTATTTTGAAACCAAAAATTAGAAAATAAACTAAAACTAATTTTTAAAAACTAAAAATTAGTTGTAGTTTATGAAGTTTTCAAAACTCACAATCAAAAATCATCTCAAACGGACTCTAAATTAACATAAATTTTAACTTTTAGAGATAAAATACTCAGGCTTTAACTCTCAAGCCCAAGGAGAGAGAAAAGAGCTAGCTAAACAAAGTGGCAAAAGCAACACAACACAACATAGCACATGTAAATGATGTAATATTTTCGCTGCACGTCCTTTCCTATTACATTCTCTCTCTCTCTCTTTAACTCTATTTCTGAAACCAATTATTTTATAAAAAGATTTTTTTTTATTTTTAAAATTGTCCTGCATTTCCTCAAATCTGATTCTAATAAATATATTGACCCATTAAAAACAAAAACACGACGGAGACTTCAAATGTTAAGGTTAGTTAAAAAAAAGTTTGGGTAAATTAACTTTTGTTTTTTTGAAAGCATAAAGCATTGTCATATGTGTTTTGAAACTAAGAAAAATTTAAATAAATTTCTGAATTTGACAGTTATATTATTTAAGTTCCTAAATTTAATTGCTTAATATTATTTTGGTTCTTGAACATATATTATATCACGTAGAGTAAATTATACTGATACTCTTTGAGATTTTTTCAGATTACACATGATATCCCTTTTTTTTCTATTCTTATACTAACTCCCTTAATTATTTGAAAAGCATTATATTAACACCTCTTATACACTATACTAACTTTTCTCAATTGTTTGAAAAATATTACATCGGGTACTCCTATAAGGGATGTTGTAAACTTTAAAAAAACAGAGATATTATCTGTAATCTAAAAAATTCTCAGGAAATATCAGTATAATTTACACTATCACTTAAGATACACATTGTATATAACAGTTAGATTAATGTGATTGATGGGTTGCAATTCTAGGACCTTTTTTTTTTTTTAATTTTTTTAGTTTCAAAAACTAAAGTGACAATGCCTAATACTTTTAGAAACAAAATAGGTGATTTGCCCAAAATGTTGCTAATGCTTTTCTTCATTAATACTTTATATTTGGTCATTTTCACATTTTTAGTTGACTTACCTCCGGCATTAACAATTAAGATTCATGGAGGGATAAAATTTGTTGATTTATATTGTTTATAGAATATTGTTTTATAATACTTTTTACAATATTATTTTTTATTTTATTCTATTATATCAACTATCGTGCACTTCTTTTTTGGTTTTTATCTTTGTTGTTGTATAAAAAATTAAACAAATTTATTATACAAATACAATTTTTTTAGTTGTAGGAGAATTAGCTAGCATTTTTTTTCATGTTTATTTATACAAAGTCATTTTTATTAATTAGAAGTTAATAGTTATAATTGTAATTGTAAATTACCCATAGCAGTTAAGTATATCAGTGGACACCTCAATCCTATTTAACATCTACAAAGAGAAAGAGAGAGAAGAGATAGAAGTGTAGGTATGATGGGAGATATAATATGATAAAAAGAAAGAGATAGAAAAAAAAATGAAAAGTGTTGATGAAATGGGGTTGTCTAACTTACCCCAAGCAAAAATAAAATTAAACAACTCTATCAAAGATAATTGATGCAATTTTCTATGTTGTACAAACCATCTTTTAGTACATAGAAAATTATACCAATCATCTTTAATGAGATTATTTAACTCTATTTTTACTTGGGATAAGTTAGACAACTCTTGATGAAATATATGATATGTGAATGTCCACGTATTATCACTCAGTTAATAATTTGTTGTTGATCATGTTGATCAAGAGGGCCCAGAATAGAGCAATCTACGAAGCCAAACTTGTTTTTGTCTTGAAGAGTAATTTTCCTGGATCTACTCCCCGAATTTGTAATTGAGAGACCAAAATGAGGCTAGGACTGTGAGAGAAAAGAAAGAAAATAAAGATTCATTGCATCCTCAAAGGGTTTGAGCTGAGCCATGCATAGTGGCTAAAAGTGAACAGTCCTAGAACAGGAGACCAGGAAGAAGATATTTTTTAACTACTAACTCCTAAAAATTACTCAAGATGCACCAACTCAATAATATTTTTTTAAAACAAATAGATTTTGTAAACTTGAAATGGCAATAAACAAGTCACACGCTAAAATAAGTATGGGACTTGACTTCACAATATTAGAGAGAAATTATTATATTCATACATTTGACTTTTCTTTCATATTATTTTCATCCCATTTTTTTTCTATCCTTTTTTTTTTTCATTACATTATTTATTATATTTATCAATTTCTTTTTCTTTAATTTTTTCTATTTCTCTTTTTCTTATATATATATATATTGCGTTTTCCTAGTTGAAAATGTCTTAAAGAATGCGTTGCCGTTTAAAAAAAAAATGGTAACATTTTCCTATTCAAGATATTAAATCTTTACACTTTACTTCGGGACCGTCAGGATGTATAAAGCAACTAGCGTGTTGATCATTCTGCCAATCTTGGCCATGGGTTCCTCGTTCAAAGCATTGCCCATCCATCCTCTTTAAGTAGTCTAGTTTGGCAAGATTTATGCTAGTGGTTGCTGGTCTCCCCTTGTTTCTCTTTTCTTTTCTTAGGCTTTTTGTCCTGTCTTATCATTTTTTTTTAATTCTCACTCTAAATTCTATAGAAGGAAGGTACGTAGAAGCAAGAATTTCATGAACAAAAGAAAATTTGTATGATTGATTTCATTCTAATTTTTCATACAATATTTTTTAATTGGAAGCATTTTTCTCTAAATTATTCTTATTTTGCATACAATAGTTTTAAAATAAATTATTACACCAATTTAAAATTCTAATATAATTTTTAACCGGTTAAAAACAATGTTTGTAAAACCGAACCGGTCATTCAACCGGCCAAAGCACTAATTTAAGGTTCAATAGTTCAACCATGGTCAAACCGATATTAATAAAATGATAATAATAATTAAAAAATAGTTAAAATAATATTAAATAAATATAATATCATAGTTTTATAATACTAAAAATTAAAATAAAACATCATTATATATATATATATATATATATATATATATATATTTATAATCCTCATTAAATATATGTTTTTTATTTATCTTAAAAATATTTTAGATTAAATTTAAAAATTAAAAAAATGAAAAAAATATAAAAATCACTTATTCAAATTGATTTTTTGCACCGATTTTTAATAATTTTAGACTAATTTGACTAGTTCTTAACCAATTCCCACTAGTTCTGAAATCATTTAATTTTTTCAAGTTAATAGACTGATTATCAAACTAATTTTCAATCTGATCGATTCTCGGTCTGAAACTGGTTAAACTAGCCACTCCACCCCGGTCCAGTTTTGGAAACTATGGTTAAAAGCATTATAGAGAGATTTTTAAATGGTAAGTGTTAAACCAGATAAACCTTCCATGTTGACCTAGCTTCTGTTGTTCCATGCTCGTCAAATCAAGTCTTGTCATCAATAATTAAAATGGTTTTCACTGTTCTCAAGCACGACACAGCTTTCATCGGAAATGGGATGCTTAATACAGGGGCTCCACTCGATCGATTAGATTGATCTTGTGAAATAATCTATGAACTTTGAAATTGTCAGAAAAGACACAGACAATCACTTGACATGCCTTCCAATTCAACACACTAGCCAGATTTCTACGTGTTCAAATTAACCTTTTGTTTAATGGTGAAGAAATAAGATGGAAAAGAAAGAAATAAATAAGAAATAAAAAAATTATTTTTGGACACCCTCAATATTAATTGACACCTAGTGAGAGAATGAAAAAAGAGAAAAACTTATATGTATTATACGTGATATAGTGTGTTAGGAAGAAAAAGATGACAAGAGATTATAGGTGTTAGTTAGGTGTTTGAAAAAAATTGAGTGTCAAAAAATATTACTCAAATAAAAAGGTGAATATATTTGATAAAAGAAAAAGGAGAGAGAAGAAAAATAAAAAAGATGTAAGACTCACTAATTAGTTTTTACTTTATTTTTAACCTATTTTCAATCACTTATTTATTTTTTCCTATATTTTTTTACTATTTTCCTTAAACTAAACACATTTACTTTTACTCTATTTCTTACATATTTTCATTTACTTTTTCTATTTTATATATTCTATTTCTTACATATTTCTTTTCTTCCTACTATAAGATCCTAAGTTTGTTATATACTGTTCACCAGAAAGTTGGTCACCAGCCAATATTTGAAGATCGAACATAATCCTGTTCCCATGAAAACGAAATTGGAGTCTCGGAGAAGGATACAGCACCTGTTTGTTTTGTTTTGGTGTTAGAAAATTATTTTTTATTTCTCTTAATACATTTTGAAATAAATTTATGATTAAAGTTAATTTAAACATACATTTTAATTATATTTATTAATTTAAAATTAATTTTATTAAAATAAATTCTATTCAACTTTAACAAACAGTCACAGCCACGGTTTTGTGGAGCATACGTATTATTAACCATTTTACGCCTCAATTATGGACATAGCAGTGACTCCTGGAGTCTAGACGTATCCATAATGGGCGGAATGATATTTTCAGGATAATGGAAGTGGCTATATGCAAGAATTCGAAGTTGTCTTATCAAAGATTTTGTTCTATTGCTATAATGTTATTTTTCTATTTTTCAGTCTTTCGCACCTAAGTCTTTCCCAACACACCTACAATGCCACCTTGTTGCTTGCTCCTCCACACACACAACGTCACTTAACAGTTTGATCGTAATTCCTTTAATTAACAATTAATTTCTTTTTTTTAAATAGAAGTTTCTTGAAATTTTATCTCATCTCAATTAGCAATTAATTTCTGCTTTCTTTATTCATGATCTCTTCTTAATCTCTTACGCACTTTGGTTTAATTTAATTTGTTATATTTAGACAATTTAATTATAATATCCTATAATTAATAATATAGTCTTTGTGGAGAAAATCTTTTATTTTTATTTAACAAAACCATGCCTTTGCGACATGCATAAAGTGATAAAAGGATTGAGATTTCTGCAGTGATTCAGCAGCCATTGAGATAGTGATCTAGTATAAAATATTTGGTTTCACATGTTTCTTCAACATTTTGTTTTTGTAAGCTGTTATCGATTGAGACCAAAATTTAATTTGATTCCCACAATTTCATTCCTTATGAGTAATTGAAGTCTTCCAATTGACGCGAAATATTTCTTTCATGTTACTAGGATCCCGAAGATATATTCCATCGGCTTCCGCATACCATGCACAGAAAGCTCTACATTTGTGATGACGATAAACCGCTAGTGTGCTAAGCAGATCAAATAGGGCTGTATTGTCGCATCTCACAGCAACTTCATATTTAGGATCAGAATACTTTTTACAGTGACAATGAAGGAGGCATGTAGAGTGCATAGATGGATTAAACTTCTCTGTGAATCCCCATGTTCGATTTTGTCCTGCCTTAAGCATCACTAGCGTCCTATGTTCGTCTCCTTTGGGACAGTGAGTAAACAAGGTTCTACCCAAATTGTTATACAAAACTGCCTTATGTTCTGTTATAATCTTCGTTCCCAATATAGAACGTCTTTCACTATCATTTGCCAGCGAAATGAAGCAACAAGCACTCGCCAACGCCGCAAATAACAACGCCAACGCCACAAATAACAAGGATCGTAATGGGTAAGGTCTAGGTAGAATACTATAGTACCTGTCTCTACACCTGCGTTTTAAAAAAATATCCGTACTTGTTCCCATATCCGCGCAGGTAGCAACTTTAATCTCCATCCCTGTACCCGTTGAGTACCTATATACCTATATCCGCACACGCTACCTGCACTTTACTTGTTTGTAACATCAATAAATCAATAAAATTAAAAAAATGCTACTACTAAATTGAAAATTCACTCTTATATCATTTAAACATAACCTTAAATCATCCAAATATAACATAAAAAGCATTTAAACATAACACTATAAACATAACATTAAAATTATCTAAACATAACCTTAAATCATTCAAACATAAGTTATAACCCAACAACATTAGAAACATAATTATCTAACATAATCATTTTTAAATGTAATGTTCTAATTATTTAATATAATTATTAGAAACTTGGACATCATATATTGGTACTCTTTAAGACTGGCCAATTATAATTATATTACCCATAATAAATAGTTACATATTATGGATAACTAGTATATGGATTGCGCACAAGCATACCCGAAGTTGAAACTTGTATTATCACAAATATAGCAAATAATATAATAGTTTCAAATAATTTATTAAGCACAAATAATTAAATTATTAGCACATAATTAATTCATGTCTTCAATAATCAATATTATGTTTTAGTAATTAAATTAATAATTAATAAAGTGTGTCTCTGTGTGTGTGTATATATATAAGATATTTTAATTGAATTATTATATATATAATAAGTGTGGGTATGGGATAGGGTGGGTACTATAGTACCCATACCCGGGTATTATAGTACCCATACCCGCACCCATCTCCACTAAAACTTGTGAATAAATACTTGTCCCCAGACCCATCTTCAATAAGCGGGTATTTACCCTACTCATTTGTAGATATTTTTGCGGGTGTCCATAAGGTCCGGGTACACTTTGGCATCCCTAGGCACAGTGGTGAAAGGATTTCTTTTAATTAAAAAATAAACTATTGTGGGTGTGTTTCGTTTCAGTCGTGACTCCTTTGGTTTGTTGGTGCTTCTTAAATATGCTATTATCACTCCAATATTTTATGTTTGGTATGTTGGTGTAGCGAGTCAAAATCCTTCCAAGACTATTTTGAGGTACTCTTAGAAAAGCCTGGTGGTGGTGGTGGTGAGTGCTATTGCAAATTTTGGATGTTAAAATGGCATTTTACTTTATATTTTATGAATTTTCATACTTAACGATTGGTTCTCCTAGAATTGTTACCCGAAATAAAAGTTATAGTGAATTTTATTAACATTTCATTGGTTTTTATTAACTGATTTTTTTTCTTTTATCATTTGTTTCAGTGAAGGCAAGATTTTTTTTTTCTAAGTATAAACACAAGTCTATAATTTTGTTAATTTAAAAAAAAAAACCATTTTTCTATAAATATTATTTTAATAATTTTTTTTTTTAAGTATACACACAAGTTTATAATTTTGTTAATTTCTTTAAAAAATTATTTTTCTATAGATATAGTTTTAATATATTTTTTATTTTTTTATGTATATATAAGAACGTATAACTTTGTTATTTTTTTTTTTCTAAAAAAACCCTTTTTCTAATTTTTTATTTTTCTAAGTATAAACACAAGTCTAAAAATATTTTTTTAATAATTATGCTTAAAAAAATTACTTTCTTTTTTATAAACACAAGTCTAAAAACTATATATTTTTTATATCACATTGATCGCATGCAGTCATATATGCAATTAGGCTGGACTGCACTCAACCATTGAAGTGACACTAGGCTAGAATGCATGTCCATGGCCTAGTCATGCGACATGACCGCATGCGGTCATTACTGTATATAGTTGGCCATTTGTTTAATATGTTTTTTTTTAAAAAAATTTATATCACATTGACTGCATGTGGTCATATACACAATCGGGCTAGACCGCTTTCAACCATTGAAGCGACACTAGGCTGGAATGCATGTCCATGGCCCAATCACGCAGCATGACTGCATGCAGTCCTTGCTATATATAAATACATATTTCTTAAACAATATGTTTGTATAATAATTTTTAACCTTTTTTCAATAAATATTATTTTAATATTATTTTAATTTTTTAAGTATATACACAAGTCCATAATATTGTTTATTTTTTTAAAAAATTCTATAAATATTAATTTAATATTTTTAAAGTATATACACAAGTTTGTAATTTAGTTAATTTTTTTTAAAAATATTTGTCTATAAATATTGTTTTAAGAATTTTTTTTAATTTTTCTAAGCATATATAAGAGTCTATAACTTTGTTAATTTTTTTTAAAAAAAAAATTCTAATTTTTTTATTTTCTATCTACAAACACAAGTTTAAAAATATTGTTTTAATAATTATGCTAAAAAAATTATTTTCTTTTTTATAAACACAAGTCTAAAAAATATTTTCTTTTTTATATTGCATTGATCGCATGCAGTCACATATGTAATTGGGTTGGATCGCTCTCAACCATTGAAGCGACACTGGTTTGGAATGCATGTCCAAGACCCAATCATGTAGATTGATCGCATGCTGTCTTTTGTTTTTTTTTTATTATTTCAATTGTTTAAAAAATTGAGAGTGGGAAAATTAGAAACAAATAGTTGTTAATTTGTTATACCTGAAGCTTTGATTAGGGACAGTTAGAAATGACTAGTAGAAGTTGTTATTATACCTTACTTTAAAGACTCAATGAAAATTAGGGTTGTCTCTTTCCCGGCTACCCTCCTTCTCGGTTACCTCTTCCATAATCGACTTTAGAGATTGTTAATCACTCTGGTTTTGTCATTTCAATTCTTGGGTAAGTTTGAAACAAATTTGCTAGTGATGGCCATTTCTCACGATTGATTCTAGTTAAAGAAGTGTTGATAATGCTTGTCAAAGTTGTCTAATGCATTGAGGAAAATATTGCATTTTATATATTTATGAACAATTTGATGTTTTTCACTTTTTCTTAAAGCACTTTGAAGGGGTTCTAATTCTTCATCATATTCATCGATTGGGAGTGGGCTGGTGTTTTGTATGCAATATTGTGCTTGATTACTAAATATGGTGGTAGTTGATTAAAACCAAAAGGAAATTTCTCTCTCTATCAAACAGATGGCATAACTATGGTAGTGGTAGCAATGATACTTACGAAATTCTCATTCCACACCATGAAATTTTACTTAGGGATAGGAGGATAGAGTAGAGACAAGGTAACAATGTTGCTTGTGCAATTGCATCATTAATGGCAGTGGCAACAATGCCACTTACGGAATTCTTATTCCACACCATGAAATTTTACTTGGCTTTTCAGTTCCAAACAGAAACTTTAATTCCAGAATAGGTAGATGGTTATTACTAGGCACAAAATGGAGGCACTTTATATGACACATATCATAGTTGAATTAAGGAGTTTTTCTTGTTACCACAATTTTGTTTTTGAAATATGAATAGGGTGCTAATGAAAAGCTAGTTTTTTGTTTTTTGGTTCTTTTCTTTTATCGTATCAATTTGAAGTCTTTTTCCATTTCTGCTATAGTATTTGTATCTTGGAAAGGTGATAAGGTGTAGTGTAAGGCTTTTCTTTAGTGTGTGATTTGTTTGGTTCAATTTATTTTGGAGAAATAAATAATTCCTTTGTTAAGACAAAGGATGAAACCCTCATTTATTTTGACAATAACAAATAGTCCAAAATAGTCTTTAAGCTTAATCATCTGGTTACTCATTATATTGTTTATCCACTATCGTCTAATCACCTGGTCATGCATCATCTTTATCTTTCTTTAAAAGTTTTAGTAACTAACTGTTTTCAGACAATGTTCTAATAATCTGCACACTGGTTAGTTGTAAAAGCGTAAACAACCTTGAAATAAATGAAGTCTACGTACCTACTCTCGAGGAAAGTTTACTTTATGCGTAAAAGAAGGAATGTGCGTGTGGATGTCAGAACGGAAAAGCAGATACATCCACTGCTACAAGATTGAGTACGAGAATGGTAAAGATAAGTAGACTGTTTTATCTTATCAAAGTGACAAGTTAGTGAAAGACATTAAATGTTGCATTTAATGCTTCAACGACTCTTTACAACAGACGAAGGTTGTCTCCTGCAAGTACTCACAATAGATACTTTTTGCATAAGCCTATAAATAGAAGAAGAGACCTCAATATCAAAAGTTAGTCAGCTGGCTGATTGAAAATCTCAACCGTTAAAAAGCTCTCATCTTGTTATATTCATATACGCTGCTTGTAAAATGTATTATTAGTACTTTATTGTATATTCATCTGATAGGACGTTAAACTAAGTGAGATAACTTACGTTCAACCTTTTCTCTAAGAAATTGATAGAAGCTTGAAGAGGCTTTGATTCAAAGAATACTTAGGTTTTTACGTAGAGAGGTAAGCTAAAGACTACTTGGGTTAAGCCTGAACAGGCTTGGTTAAAAGAATACTTGTAACCTATTTAAGTTAGTGAGACTTGGTTGTTGCCAAGAACTAAACGTAGTCTTTGGGGTGAGACGAACCAGTATAATTCCTTTGTGCTTCTCTGATTTTCTTTTAGCATTTGTCTTTCTCTCAATAACATTTTAAAAAATCTTTTGATTAATCCTTAGACGATATGTCTTCAGAAAATGGTTTTGCAAAAATTTGCTATAACACAATTCAACCCCCCTTCTTGTGTTATCTTTGTGTTTTACAGTTTGGTATCAGAGCTCAGCCTCTAAGGGTTGAGCACCTTAACAAGTGTTAGAGGAAAAGATCTGCATGGCAAACCTTGAAGGACAATTCATTCTTGAAGGAGCTTCATTTTAAGGCCTCCAGCCTTCAATAGAGAAGATTATGCATACTGGAAAGATAGAATGGAGATGTACATCAAGTCCATCCTATTATAGCATATGGAGGATCATAACGCATGGAGATCTCATTGTGACAGAGCTAGAAATGAATGTAATCAAGAGGACTTCAACATGTTGCAACAAAATGCAAAGGCTAAGTATATTATAACCTGTGCTTTATCCAAAACTGAGTATAACAAATTTTGCAGCTGTAGAACAGCAAAAGAAATGTGGGATGCTATATGCATAACACATGAAGGCACAGAAGATGTTCGTCTCAAAAGAGCAGCAACTCTTCAAAGACATTATAAGATGTTCACCACGAAGGAGACAGAAACCATTGATGAGATGTTTGGAAGATTTCAAACAATTCTTAATGAACTTTAGAGTCTCGGTGTTGAGTTCTCCAAGGCTTAGAACAATCTCAAAATCTTGAATAGTCTTCCAAAGGTGTGGGAACCAAAGGCTACAGCCATTACTGAAGCTAGGGACATGAAGACCTTAACTTTGGATGAGTTATTAGGAGCTTTAAGAGTCCATGAAGTTAATCTTTTTAAAAGAGATAAAATAAAAAATAATGACTTTATTGCTTTAAAAAGTGGAGAATCGAGCCGAAGAGCAAACAAAAAGACTGAGACGATAAGCCAAAAACAAAGTTCTGAAGGTTCAGTTTGATGAATCTGAGAGCTCAAATGAAAGCTCCAGTTGCTCTACAGACGATGAGATGTCCTTTATAAGCAAAAAATTAAAAAAGATGATAAAAAGAAAGGAAGATTTAAGCAGTCCTCCTAGAAAAAAGGACATTAGATACAGGAAGCCTCCTCGAGAAGAAAACAATGAAATTATCTGTTTTGAGTGCAAAAAGCCTAGACATATAAAGCCTGAATGCCCCAAATTAAAAAAAGATGGAATTCCAAGAAGAGGAACAAGAAGAAGAATCTTCTAGCCACTTGGGAAGATCTGGATAGCAGCAGTAGTAGTTTAGACGATGAAAAGGCTAACATCTACCTCATGGAAGATACTGAGGAAGTAACATTTGAGATATCTTTAATAGGAAAAAGGAGGGATTCATTCTAGTACTTGGACAGTGGATGCTCATGTCATATGACTGGAGAAAGGTTTATGTTCTTAGACCTCCAAAAACATGAAGGAACTGCTTCGTTTGGAGGAAATGGAAAAGGCAAAATCATTGGTATAGGTAAAGTTGACTATCAATGGGCAAATATCTTCACAAAGGCTTTACCAGAAGTACAGTTTAATTTTATATTAGAAAATTTGCATATGAAGGTCTTGCATGATTAGAAAGTCTTGCATATATTGTCTTATGATCTATCGTCTTACTAACACGTATGCTTCAGTATGTGAAAAGGTGATTATTATCTGACTTTACTGTCTGTTGTATTAATATTAATTCTTGTTGATAACCCCCCAAGAAATGTGCGTCGCTTTTTCCTGCCACATCATCTCATTAAATGCACATTCCTTTTGTACCATCAAACTCTTCAAATATTCGAAAATAATTGCCTATTCTCTTTAGACTCTCAGAAACCCTTTGTACTATTGATCTCTCACTCTCAAACCTTCTAACCTCTTAAAGACTTGCACTCATGGCCGCACCGAGACAGCTTGCCCCCATGGAAAGATTTCCCGAAAGCGACTTCGTGGTTGGAAAATGGGTTGATATTAAGAAATTGGAAGAAGAAGGGTTTCCTTTGTGTATGTATATCGAGAATATTGGATGCGAATTGTTCGTTTAGAATGAACCCCCTTGGTACCACACCCCTTATGCCTACTTTTGGGCATCTGCATCTAAAGCTGATGGGACTATCACTGGAACAATGGACAACTAGACGATTATCCTTTCCACTGATTCGATTGCAGCAGTGTCTGGCTGCAAGGAAGAAAGCGATGTGTTCATTGAAGACTGGGAAAGGGCACTACCCCAGAAACCATCAATCTGGCTCTAGTATAGGTGTCGTAGACCCCAATCAGACAATAAAGATGTGTTGAAGAAATTTTGTATTCATCAAACATGACGAGGGACTGTAGACTCATTCACAACATTCTTTGCACATTATTCTGCCTCGCAAGGGCTCTAAGGACAATGTAACTTCTAGAGATAGATTTTGCTTGTACAAGATGCTCACTAGATAGAAGGTGAATCTTCCTGCTCTTATTCTGGACAACTAGAGG
This sequence comes from Spatholobus suberectus, assembly GCA_004329165.1. Taxonomy (NCBI): domain Eukaryota; kingdom Viridiplantae; phylum Streptophyta; class Magnoliopsida; order Fabales; family Fabaceae; genus Spatholobus; species Spatholobus suberectus. The sequence goes on along the minus strand of CM014729.1, from coordinate 8,308,511 downwards.
TCATGCCTCACCAAATCCAAGGAGAGCTCTAAAAGCAAACAAAGGTACCCAATTCCTTACGCAATGTTATTCACTGAAATTATTAAATTGGCTAGTGTAAATGAATTTGTTTAGGAGAAAAAGAAACAAGGTTCGGAGATCGACGTATCCATTATAAGAAAGATAAGGATAGCTCATCTTTTCCCTGGATATGTTGCCATGCACCCTGAGTTGGTAGTGATCAAGGAAGAACCTGCTGATGAGGTAGTCGGATTTGTTTTCTGGGTAGGATTGTCTGCTGATCTTTCTGTTGGCACGACTTCTGTTCAACCTCCTTCACCACAGACGAAACCCCGACCAACACAACCACAACCCAAACATAACCAAACCTCACAAACTAAAACTTCCCATCAAAAGACCATCCGAGCAAGACCCACAACAGCCAACACATGACCGACCCTCTTTCCCACTCATAAAAACATAAGCCCTTCACCATTCGTCTGAGATCTAAACAAACACAACAGCCCGACTCAGATGATGACCTCTCCATTAAACATCTGCTTACAACCACACACGTAGTCATCCCTGAACCATCATCAGGCAACCATCACTACCTCCTGTTACCACTGAAATATCTGTCCCTGCAAAGCCATCCAAAAAATCTCCAAAGTCCAAGAAAATCAAAGAACCTAAAACAAGAGCATAAGAGGCAAGGCAGTTGAGAAGAGCCAAAACCAAATCAAAGAAAGTTGAAAAGAAGAAGAAGGAAGAAGAAGAGGAGCTCATTGCTCATGAAGAAGAGCAGATTGAGGAGGCGGTGCTTTAATCAGACATTGAGCACTCGCTACAAATAGTCGCTGAGGAGCCTGATGAGGAAAAACTGTTTAATCAAGAAGATGCAATCGTTACCTCCAGATGGAGATTGCCTAAATCTTTTCTATAGGAAGTTCCTCAATTTGTTTCTATGTCTCAAGTCTTTCAACGTTTTTCTACAGACTTGATGGCCAAACCAAGCAATGCTTTGCTTGCAAAAGCTTTTACCTTTAGTTTGTCAAAAGTTGAAGGCCCTTCGTTTGGAGGATTGACTCTAACCTATGATAAAGGAAGCTTCACCTAATCTTTACAGATCAGAGACTCCTCCAGCTGAACGCTTTGTCAAGACTTTACTTCATTTGAACATCATGAAACTTGAAGTGTCAGCAAAACTAAGGAGTACCAGCCTTTAGAGCCCTTTGACTTAGAGATTCTTCGAGCTCTCATCAATAATGAGCTGGGTGAAGTAAAACAACCTAAGGATGTGGACTACCATTGTTCAAGAAGAATGGCCACTGCTAGTGCGCCATAGGTACGCTGAAAAGATGCCTAACGTAAAAGAAGAAGCTACCCCTCGCTCTCTCCTATGAGCCTTACATCTAACCGTACGTCTAGAAGGGTGGGTACAACACCCTGTCAAATGCACCTATTTTATTCTACACTTCCTCAACTAGAAACAGATTCCCTTCTGGATACGAAGTATGGAGACAGAGAGGAATCCATTGCCACACCTCCCCATTTATGCTCAAGTGCAATTACTTTGAGTATCTGATCATGTGCAAAACCTACAACTACAAGCTTAAGATTATCTATTCGTTCTGCCATGGGAAGATCAAGACTTACCCTCTCGCCATCCGTCCAGAAGATAGTCTAGACTTTGAAGAATGGCGGATTGGTGACGATGATTGGGAGCTAGGAAGGGTAATGTACAATTTTCTGAGGGAAAAGATGCAGATTTCCCTGCAGCATGTTATTTGCGAGAGAAGGTGTCCTAACTTTGAGCTAGGTTCGCCTAGACTCATGGCAAAACAAATGCCACTTTTATTGAAGCAATGGACTACCTTCCGCATCTGTTGCCAAAAGATGATCAAGTGCCAAAATCTGTCTATGGGGAATGTAACACTCTTTTAATTTTAAATATAATTCATATTAATTTAGTTATTAAGTTTAAGTAAATAAAAAAATGTGTGTAAAATTTTTCCAATTTTAAAAGAAATTCCAAACTTAACAGAATTTGGAAATGGTAATAAAATATGAAAGATATATACATATATTTCATAAAACTGTACATCATGGTTTGAGTAACAGTCAGAAAACAAAAGTACATCAAAATACATATACTACCTAGCCCACTATATACATAAAAAAGATCCTATACAGAGCAATATTTATCTACCATATCCCTTATACAAAAAGAAAATACTATAGGTCTTCAAGTCCTCCCCCGTTGAGATGTTCTTTATTTCGTACTCAGCATCACGGAGCGTTAATGTCGTCTTCAATAATCACGATCAATCATACATAGAAGAAAATAATGGAGTAAGGTGTTTTGTTCTAAAATCACTTTTACATGTACAGTAGGAAATCTACCATAAAACAAAGATAAAACACAACTGACAACACAAGAGATCCTAAGGTTCACTCTAAGTTGTATCCGACTACCCTTAACTAGGTATGGATCCATATTTCCCATTAGTGGGTAATAGTTCTCAACAGAACCTGGGAAGTGACTGGGAGTACATATACTTCTCTCAATACCATCACATGGTACAGTCCTTGTCATCATTGAGAAACAAAATAACAATTTAGGATATCCATTGATAGAGGTATACTCTCAAACCAATCCTGGAATGCTGAGCAGTTGTCGGGGTTATCGAGTTTGGTCAGGTGAATATCCCGGCTCAAGGGCGCTACCCTGGCCATTGGGACCTTCACCACTCGATGCCTACCCCCAAGACCTCCGCAAGTGGGTCCCTGCCTTTCACTCCTCAGCGTACCAAACTGTGGCTTCCCTAGCAGGGTGTCATGCCACTACATGTCACTTGCTTTACATTACTCACTAAACTGTTAATTCCTAACTTCTCAAGCAGAGGTTTCCCTGGTCTCATTTAATTTGAGCACCAGTACAATCAACATTTCTGCCTTATTTCGTAGAAATTGCACTATACCAAATTTTTAACAGAATAACGATATAACAATTATAGTATAATTACTAAAATTTTGGCAAAATAACAACTAAATAAATGCATTTTGATTTTCTAAATTTGAGCAAAGTAACAGCTTAGTAAATGTATTTTTATTTTCTAAAATTGAACAAAGTAACAGCTTAGCAAGTAAAATTTAATAATTTAAATTTGAGCAGAGTAACAATTTAATAATCATGATTTAATAATCTAAATTTGGGCAGAGTAACAACTTAGTAAAAATTAAATTTTAACTTTAAACAATAATAACAATACTAAAATTTAAGTCTAAACGGGTTTAGGGGAAAACCATTCCTACCAACCTGCAAAGTGACAGTAATTTAGAACCAACCCCACTCCCCCCATTACCTCTAAGATAATTGATAGAGAGGATGAAATTGCTAATGCAGAGCTCCTAGAAAGAGAACTTTACTAGTTGTTGGAAAACTGCTAAAATAAAAACAAAAAAAGAAAAATTTCTAGAAAGAGAAGATTTTAGAGAGAGAGAGGCTCTCTAGCTTATGGAGGAGAAGGATGGTGAAAATCTTCTCCATGGATGGTGGTATTTATAGAGGAAGAGGGGGCTTAGGTGTCCCACCATTTTACATCATCCATTATGTCACTGTTATGTCATAAATCTAATTTTTATTTATTTTTAATCCAATTTAGGGACACATATCCCAAATAGGTGGTGAATCACTTATTTTAGGGTTGGGGACGTGCTCCACCAGCTGTCCCAAGCCTCCATGTGTCAAATTTTATCTGTAAGTGAATTAACCGGTACCGATAAAAACGCCTAAAATTGAAAAATTAGCTTTTAATATCAAAATAATGTATTTTAATGGAAAACTGGAAAATAAATTATTTTTCATCAAAAATAAATTTCTAATAATAAATTTTAATTTTTATTAATTTATTTCAAATTATATGTATTTATTTTGTATTTTTAAGCTAGAAAATTCATAGAAAATCCATTTTAATTCAATAAATACCAAAATTTTTATCAAAATTCTAAAATTAAATATTTTACCCATAATTAAACTAAAATTACTATTTTCACCCTTTTTGAATGTCAAACCAGTACTGGCTGACTTATTAGACACGCAAGGGCATTTTGGTCATTTTACACAGAAATTCCAGAAAATTCTCAAAAGTTCCCAAAATTATATTTTAATACATATGACATAATTCCAAGCTCAAATTGACATTTTAATGTTAATTGAATCTTTTCCTCATATCAGTTCTTAATGTTGAGGAATAGGGACAAAATTGTCATTTTCTAAATTTTTTCGGGCTCCGACTCGAAAAAATTATTAAAAATCATGATTAAATAACTCTTGAAATTTTGAGCAAAATGGTGGGAGTCAGAATTTCAAGATTCCTTTCCGATTTTTCAGAATTGTATTGTCAAATATTATAAAAAAACAGTGGAAGAATTGAAATAGGATTATTATATTTTCACTAATTTTATCTTAAAATAAATTTTTTATAATGAGAGATACTTAATATAAAATTTTCGAAATATTTTGAGGTCAAAAAGTCTCTAGTTGGTTCTCACAGTCAACTAGGGTATTTTTGTCATTTTACAAAAATTATCTCAATAAATTCTAGAAAAATTTCTAAAATTATTATTAATTGTTCTAAATACATTGATGACTTAAAAATAATTTTTAAACATACAGAATAATTTAATATATAAAAGTAGGGGTGTTACAGGGAAAGGCAAAGAGCCCAAATTCAGGCGCGAACCTTAGGCGACACTTGATGATTAGACAGAGAGAACTTTCCCCGATGCAGCTGGCGACTTTGAAAGGTAAAGAAATTTTATGGGGTTCAAACCAAAAGAGGTTGCAAGATCATGTTGAAGCCCTCAAACATTTTTTGGGTCTGACTGCTAGAAGAGAAGAATCTTTTGAGCCATGAAGCTACTATTCGCCCAATTGGTCACTAGGTGCAGGTCTCTCCATCACCATCATCTTCTACATCCAACCCCCATAACCAGCTCACAATAAATTGCCCCAAAACCTACGTATTCTTCTCCACAGATGGGAACACCTCTGAAATCTTTCTTCCCATAGGCCATTTTTGGTTTTGTATCCCTCCAGTCCACTATGTGTTTAACCTGTGTCTTGTAGAAGTATCTGCTGAAGACGAAGTCATAAGCTCAGCTCTTGCTCTAGAATCTTCAGACATTAGACAAGCAATTAAAGAACTGCAGTAGATTGTTCAACATTTTGAAGCTGCTTTTATTAAGGAAACCAGGAAGCGAAAGTGTGCGGAAGCACTGCTTACAAAATTGGCGAAACGCTTCAAAGGCGAGCTAAGCTCATCAACCACTCTTTCAGACTCTGAATCCTCTTATTGATGATGCCAAAAGGGGGAGAATAATAGAAGAATAAAGAGGGGGAGAACAACAGAAGGACATTAAAAGAGGGAGAACAAAACAAAGATCAATCGTAGGGGGAGTATTTCTTTACAATAATTTTTTTTCTTCTTATGGTCATTCAGACTGTAATTATCTTTACAGTTCAGTATTTACTCAGCTATGCTTATGCTTTTTGATACTGCGTCTGCGTGATTGAAGCTTTCAATAAGCTTTTGCATAAAAAAAAAATACTTTCTGATAAAACTTATGTCGTAAAACCTTTTTTTTTTAATATATAAAGATGTTTTGTAAAAACTAGACATGTTTGTCATCATTAAAAAAGGGGAGATTGTTAAGACAAAGGACGAAACCCTCATTTATTTTGATAATAACAAATAGTCCAAAACAGTCTTTAAGCTTAATCGTCTAGTTACTCGTTATACTGTTTATCCACTATCGTCTGATTACTTGGTCATGCATCGTGTTTATCTTTCTTTAAAAGTTTTAGTAACTAACTGTTTTCAGACGATATTCTAATAATATGCATACTGGTTAGTTGTAAAAGCATAAACAATCTTGAAATAAATAAAGTCTACGTACCTACTCTCAAGGAAAGTTTATTTTACGCGTAAAAGAAGGAATGTGTGTGCGGATGTCTGAATGGAAAAGCAAATACGTCCATTGCTACAAGATTAAATATGAGAATGGTAAAGATAAGTAAATTGTTTTATCTTATCAAAGTGACAAGTTGGTGAAAGGAATTAAATGCTGCATTTAATGCTTCAACGACTCTTTACAATAGACGAAGGTTGTCTCCTGCAAGCACTTACAACGGATACTTTTTGGAGAAGCCTATAAATAGAAGAAGATACCTTAGTATCAAAGGTTAGTTAGCTGGCTAATTGAAAATCTCAACTGTTAAAAAGCTTTCATCTTGTTATATTCATATACGCTACTTGTAAAATGTTTTATTTGTACTTTATTATATATTCGTCTGATAGGATGTTAAACTAAGTGAGATAACTCACATTTAACCTCTTTCTGTAAGAAATCGGTAAAAGCTTGAAAAGGCTTTGATTCAAAGAATACTTGGGTTTTTGCTTCGAGAGGCAAGTTAAAGACTACTTAGGTTGAGCTTGAAGAGGCTTGGTTAAAAGAATACTTGTAACTTGTTCAAGTTAGTGAGACTTGGTTGTTGCCAAGAACTGGACGTAGTTTTTGGGGTGAGACGAACTAGTATAATTCCTTTGTGCTTCTCTGATTTTCTTTTAGCATTTGTCTTTCTCTCAATAACGTTTTAAAAAGTCTTTTGATTAATCCTTCAAATGATACGTCTTCAGAAAAGGGTTTTGCGAAAATTTGCTATAACATAATTCAACCCCCCTTCTTGTGTTACCTTTGTGTTTTACACCCTTTATTTTTCTCTGCTTTGTGCCTGAGTTTAAAGAGAAAACTATTATTTTCTACAACTAATTGGTTCCCAAACACACACACACACATACTTAACCTTAGATCTAAAAAATATTTTGTAGGAGCTTTGGATTGTGTTTTGCATACTTATCCATGGGGGCATTTTAATAAATATGAGTTGGTTTCCTTCTGAATGAGTGAATGTAACAATAACAATCCAAGGATTAGGCTTGCATCGATAAAATTTTTATGTTCTTTTATTTGCCCTTCAATATCTTTTGCATCCTTCTTTGTGCCAATTTTCTATTAGACGTGAAGTCCTACATCGGGTGGGTCACTTTGTTGGCTACCCCATTAAGCCTATAAAAGAAAGACTTGGTGGACCCTTTTAGAATCATCCCAAAATTTCTTCTTCCTCTTATGTTTGTTTTGTTTACTCAGAGAAAAAGTCATAAAGAAAAATAGGTTCCCTTGTAAGGTTCTCGTAGTAGCAGTATTCTTCTATTTTCTAGAGAGAGTGTTAATGTTCTCTCCTAGTGTTTAGAGAGAAGTATTATAATTTCTTCCACATTGTGAAATTCTTTTTCTTGCTTATTTGTCAGTCCTTTTCTCGTCTCTTAATTTAGTTGCATGATATTGTTCTGTCACTTTAGCACCTAATAGTGGTATCAGAGCCAATAGGTTGCTGATACTATTTCGCTGCGACATACTGGTACGATGTCAGATTCATAAGAAAATTCTTAATATGCTCCATGGTTGTAATTTAGTCTGATCTTTCACATTAGAAAAGAATTTTTCATGCTACTAGTAATATAATGTGGTAGTGTGGTAATGTGGAAGTACATCTTTAAGAAAGTTCTGGCTAGGAAAGACTTGGCATTTAAGTGTATCCATTAGCGACCCACCTCTCTTTCTTAGGAACTTACCTAGTATACTGATTCACGAACTACAATTCACGGTGGAAATTGTGCTAGCCGGTTCAACTGAAAAATTATTTGGTGTAAAGCCATGGCAGCAAAATACAAGATAGAAAAGTTCAAAGGCAGTAATTTCTCCCTATGGAAATTGAAGATAAGGGCAATTTTGAGGAAAGATAACTATTTAGATGTAATTGAAGGCAGACCTGCATATATCATTGATGAAAAGTGGAAAGAGATGGATGACAATGCTGTTGCCAATTTGCACTTAGCAATGGCAGATTCAATTTGGTCCAGTGTTGAGGAGAAGGATACTACAAAAGAGATTTGGGATGCTCTCATCAAATTGTACGAGGTCAAGTCACTTCACACCATAATATTCTTAAAGAGGAAACTCTACACTTTTCGAATGAGTGAGTCCACATCGGTGATGAATCACATCAATAATCTGAATACTCTATTTGCTCAGCTTACAGCATCAGATTTCAACATTGCAGAAAATGAACATGCAAAACTTCTACTTTAGAGTTTACTAGATTCATATGATCAACTCATCATCAACATAACAAATAATAATGTTGTCGGCCGTCTATCCTTTGATGATGTTGCCAAAGTTATTCTTGAAGAAGAATCCAGGCGAAAGAATAAGGAAGATAGGTTGAAAAATTCAAAGCAGGTAGAGGCTTTAACGACACGAGAGGTAGATCAACGAATATAGCTCTAGTGGGAGTCAAAATCATAATAGATCAAAATCTCGAAAAAGGAAGAATCTCAAATGCTATAATCGTGGTATGTGAGGGCATTTAAAGAAATATTGTTGGCACAGTAAGAAGAATGGAGGAAAGAACTCCGAAGCATCAACCTCTCCAGGTTGTGCTGCAAGTACCTCAAATGATGGAGAAGTTCTGTATAGCAAAGCAACAATCAATTCTAAAGATGAAAACAACTACATGATGTTTGGATAGTGGATTTAGGTGCCATTTGGCATATGACCCTACACCGAGATTAATTTTGCACTTATGAGCCTATCTCGGAAAGATCCATGTTCATGGGAAATGATCATGCCTTAGAAACTGTTGGAGTTGGTACTGTCAAATTGAAAATGTATAATGGTACTATTCGCACAATTTAAGGGGTACGACATATGAAGGGCTTGAAGAAGAACTTATTGTCCATTGAACAATTGGATGATCTCAAGTGCAAGATCCATGCTAAAGGTGAGATCTTAAAGGTAGTTAAAGGCAATCTTATAATGACGAAAGCAGAGAAGATCACAACCAATCTATACGTGCTTTTGGGAGATACGTTGCAAGAAGCAGATGCACCAGTTGCAGCAACAAGCCAAGAAGAAGCAACGATGATGTGGCATTGTAGACTCGGTCATATGTCAGAGCAAGGCCTGAAAGTCCTTGCGGAACGTAATCTCCTACCCGGGCTCAAAACGATGAATTTACCTTTTTGTGAGCATTGTGTAAGTAAGCAGCATAGATTGAAGTTTGCTAAAGTAACTACTAGGAGTAAATACATACTTGACTTGATTCATTCTGATGTTTGGGAATGACCAAAAATATCCATGGGAGGGGCAAAATATTTTGTATCATTCATTGATGATTACTCCATGAGATAGTGGGAACCCAATCAAGAAGAAGTCAGATGTGTTTCCAATATTCAAGGAATTCATAACACAAGTGGACCTTGAAATTGACAAAAGAATTAAGTGCTTGAGGACAGACAATGGAGCAGAATATGTATATGGTAATTTTTTGGCATTTTGCAAACAAAGGGTATTTAAGACAATTCTCAGTTCCACGTATACCTTAGCAGAATGGTGTGGCAAAATGGATGAATAGAACTCTCCTAGATAGAACAAGAGTCATGCTGAGAACAGCAAGAATGGCCAAATCTTTTTGGACAGAAGCAGTTAAAATTGTCTGGTACGTGATAAATCGATCACTATAAACAATAATTGGTTTAAAGACACCAATGGAGATATGAAAAGGCAAACCAGCTGATTATTCTTCCTTACATGTGTTTGGATGTCCTGTGTATGTGATGTACAACTTCCAAGAAAGAACAAAGCTGCATCCAAAATCAAGGAAATGTATATTCTTGGGTTATGCTGACAATGTTAAGGGGTATCATCTGTGGGATCCCACTATCCACAAGGTTGTTATTAGCAAGGCTATAGTCTTTGCAAAAAAATGAATATCAAAATGAGAAGAAAAATGATAGCATCTCCCCAAAGACTACTGGAGGGAAAGTTTAAAGAATGTGATTTTTGTGAAGCAGAACCAGAACATGGAGAATAAGAACTAGATGGGGTTAATAATTGAGGAGATGTTCGACGAACAACACATCAGATAAAGAAACCATCTTGGCACTTAGATATGTTATGGCAAGCCATGATGCATATTGTCTTCTAATTGAAGAAGGAGAACCATCAACCTTTCAAGAGGCTTTGAGGAGTTCAAATGCTTCTTAATGGACGGCAACAATGCATGAAGAAATGGAAGCCTTACATAGAAATAAAACATGGGAACTTGTTCAACTTCCAAAGGGTTGAAAAGCCATCAGAAACAAATGGCTATACAAGATCAAATGAGATGGCAACGATCAAGTGGAGCGATATCGTGCAAGATTGGTGGTTAAAGGATATGCTCAGAAAGAAGGTATTAACCTTAACGAGATATTTTCGCTAGTTGTCAGACTGACCGACCACTATCAGAGTTGTTCTGGCTATGTGTGCTGCATTTGATTTACATCTTGAGCAACTAGATGTAAAGACTACCTTTCTCCATGGAGAACTTAAAGAGGAATATATATGCACCAACCAGAAGGCTTTAAAGTATAAGGAAAAGAAAAGTTGGTTTGTAGGTTGACCAAATCTTTGTACAGTTTAAAGCAGGCACCAGGGTGTTGGTATAAGAGATTTGATTCCTTTATCTTTAGCTTGGTTACAACAAACTAAGTTTAGACCATTGTACATACTACAATAGGTTGATGATAATGATTTCATTATTTTGCTATTGTATGTGGATGACATGTTGGTGGTAGGCCCAAAGATCAAATCCAAGAATTGAAGGCACAATTGGCTAGGGAATTCAATATGATGGACTTGGGACTAACAAACAAGATTTTAGGGATGCAAATTCACTGAGATAGAAAAGATAGGAAGATTTGACTTTCTCAAAAGAATTACTTACAAAAGGTCTTGCGACACTTCAACATGCAAGACTGTAAGCCAATTTCAACGCCATTTCGTGTCAATTATAAATTATCCTCAAGTATGAGTCCTAGTAATGAAGCGGAGAGGATGGAAATGTCTCGAGTACTGTATGTATCAACGGTGGGAAGCCTTATATATGCCATGATTTGTACAAGACCAGACATTGCACAAGCAGTGGGAGTGGTTAGCATATTTATGACAAATCTTGGTAGAGAGCGTTGGAAAGTTGTTAAGAGAATCCTTAGATACATAAAAGGAACCTCAGGTTGTGCATTATGTTTTGAAGGATCAAAATTTATTGTCAGGGGCTATGTTGATTCAGATTTTGCATATGATCTTGATAAAAGAAAATCTACTATTGGCTATGTGTTTACACTTGCAAGAGGAGTGGTAAGCTGGTTATCCAAGTTACAGACTGTTGTAGCTCTATCTACTATAGAAGATGAGTACAAGGCAGCTACCCAGGCATGTAAGAGACCTATTTGGATTCAAAGGTTAATGAAAGAACTTGGGCATAAGCAACTGAAAACTATTGTGTATTATGACAATCAGAGTGCCTTGCACATTGCAAGGAATCCAGCCTTTCATTCTAGGACAAAGCACATAGGTGTTCAATACCACTTTGTTTGAGAAGTAGTAGAAGAAAGAAGTGTGGATATGCAGAAAATTCACGTCCAAAGACAACCTAACAGATGTTATGACAAAGCTAGTTAATACTGACAAATTTATATGGTGTTGATCCTTCTATGGCCTATCGGAAACGTAAACAATAAGGAATGGCAAGAAAGAAAGAGTGGTGTGAAGATATGATTGACTCAATCAAATCTTCAAGTGAAGAATTGTTAAATGTGAAGTCCCACATTGGGTTGGTCACTTTGTTGGCTACCCTACCAAGCCTATAAAAGAATGACTTGGTGGACACTTTTAGAATCATCCCAAAAATTTCTTCTTCCTCTTATGTTTGTTTTGTTTACTCAAAGAAGTCATAGAAAAAAATAAGCTCTCTTGTAAGATTCTCTTAGTAGTGGTATTCTCCTATTTTCTAGAGAGAATGTTAATGTTCTCTCCTAATGTTTAGAGAGAAGTATTATAATTTCTTCCACATTGTGAAATTCTTTTTCTTACTCATTTGTCAATCTTTTTCTCATCTCTTATTTTAGTTGCATGATATTATTCTATCACTTTGGTACTTAACATTTTCTACCAATTTTTGTATTTTTATTTACGTGTCTTTTTTTTTTTTTTTGAAATATAGGCACCTGAGCGTGCTTTTAGTAGTATCTACGGTGTTCTTAACTGCTTTCAAAATACGAGGACAACCTTTAAATAAGACTTAGTATTGTCTTTGCACTGATCATCCATGGCTCAAGGCTAATATTAGTTTTTGATTTTTTTTTTTCAGATTTTATGTTGTATCCATGGCTCAAGGTTAAAATTAGTTTTTGATTTTGTTAGAGATTTTTTTTTGTGTGTTCTGACTCTATGCTTTTTGATTTTTAGATAGTTCTATTCAGTCGAGAGAAGGGCTTCACAAGTATTGTGTGGTCACCTTACACAATGACGTCAAGGAAAAACTTCAAGGATCTGGTTTCAAATACATGTTTGAAACACTAGCAAGCTTACACTTGTTAAGCCATTGCTTCGTGCCCTGTTAGGAATATACAAAAATAGTACATGGGTCTTCAAAATAGGCCAAAATAGTAACTTAGTTTTTTGGCCTACAAGATGTGTTCATGATAACTGGTTTACCAATTGATGGTAAACCAGTTCATGTGGATGGAAGTACAAATGAAAAATTAGCTCTGGGTGAGTATACTACTTTCACCGGGTTAAACGAACCCTTTGGTCATAAAGGGTAAAGCTGGATGATCTAATTATAGCCATCAATAATTTCAGCCAAGAACCTATTGGAGACGATGTTTAAGAAAATCAAAATAGGTTGAGTCAAATATGCCGAACAATAGCCCTCTTGGGCATAACTTGCATGGTACTGCAAGAGGCTGGGAAAGCCTACATCAGCATAGATTACCTCCGACTTCTTCGAATTGTAGACGCGATAAAAACTTGTGCTTGGGGAGCCACCAGTGGGGCGAACTTGTGCTCAAGCTTACGGAATGTAAAAGATAAAGGGCAAATTTATATATATGTATGTATGTATAAACGTATACACGCTTGTTTTTTAGTTAGAGTACATCAGCAAGTTATAATTACAATATACCATGGTGTAACTTATTAATATATTCCAATTAAAAAATAAGTGTGTGTACATTAATAAATGTTTGTGAAATTTGTTAACGTACATACACTTATTTTTTAGTTAAAATACGTTAATAAACTATAATTATAATATATCTTAAAGTACACTTACGGTGTAACTTATTAAGGTATTTTAACTAAAAAATAAGTGTATATATATGTGTGTGTGTGTATGCGCGCACTCTCCATATATTGATTGTAGTCTCAATTTTCCTTTGTAGGTTTTTGCTTTGGTGTGTATACCAAAGCTACTTCCACTTTGCTACAAGAACATGTCTGACGAGCCTTTAATTCTGTCCTTTTTGATGATGTTAAACTTCACAAGGACCATTGATAACAGTTACATGTTTAATGGCAAACAAAAGTGGAATGATGATGATTTCTTCAATATCCTATCGCAGCTGGATCCACAAGAGGTAACTTTCAATCTATCATTGTTATTTAATATGTTTATTCTTTTTCAACTATTGTGGCTGAAATCCATAACTTTATTTTTTTTTTCAGGTGAATCGGCAATCATGTACGGGCATTGTACGTGAGCTTGACCATATTCAGTATTTTAACCAAGAGAATTTGGGAGGTCGGTGACCATGGTCATCGAAGGATTAAATGTTATGCAGCATCCACCACAATTTGCCTCTCAACAATTTGCATATATTATAATATTCATATATATTGTATTTTTTTGAGTATTTATGTAATTAGACTTGTATTTTTAATTGAAAATGCATTAAATGAGTTAAATTAATTAAGTATTTTATTTTTATTTTTTTGAATTTTTTTAATATTTAAAATTATATTAATATTTTAATTATTCAACCAGATTACCAAACCCAACTCAACTCGATTAAGGTTAGGTTGGGTAGCTTAAAAAAAATGCAAACCCGACCCAACCTAATTTGACTATGTTTAATTAGGTTAGATCTTAAATAAGGCTAAACTTGACCCAATTCAAGCCAGTTACACTCCTAATACTAGCCAAATTTCTACGTTCAAATAAACCTTGGTTTGATAGAGAAGAAATATGGTGGATAGAAGAAAAATATATAAAAAAATAAAAAATAATAATTTTTGGACACCCACAATGTTAATTGACACCTAAGTTTGTTATATATTGTTCACCAGAAAGTTGGTCACCAGCCAATATTTTAAGATCGAACATAATCCAGTTCCCATATGAAAACGAAATTGAAGTCTCCTAAAAGGATACGGTGCCTGTTTGTTTTGTTTTGGTGTTTGAAAATTAATTTTTATTTCTCTTAATACATTTTGATATAAATTTATGATTAAAGTTAATTTAAACATATATTTTAATTATATTTATTAATTTAAAATTAATTTTATTAGAATAAATTCTGTTCAACTTTAACAAACAGTCACAGCCACGGTTTTGTGGAGCAATTACGTGTATTTATTAACCATTTCTACGCCTAAATTATGGACATAGCGGTGACTCCTGGAGTCTAGACATATCTATACTGTGCGGGATGATATTTTCAGGATAATGGAAGTGGCTATATGCAAGAATGTCTTATCAAAGATATATTTCTATTGCTATAATGATAATGCATAATTCAAATACATCTTAATAATAAAATATTTTATACTTAATTTTTATTCAATGTTAACCAAAATATATACTATGTTCTATATAATCATAAATTGAAAAAAAAATTGCTTCTCAATTTTCAACAAATATATAATTACTACTACTACATTATTAAAACAATTTGAGTATAATATACGACTAATTAAAAAGTAAACTATTTTTCGTTGTTGTGAAAAGTAAACTAGATCTTTACAGTTTGTATTTTCACTTATGTTCGCATTTAGTAAATTAAAATTGTTGGATCTAACTCAAACAACTCATTATGTACCGCCCAGATTTGGCACCCTATGGTAGGGTCAAGCAATCACTTAAGGACCGACCAATGTGGGACACTGAATATAGATTGGCTCGACGTAAATAAGGTAATTGGATAACTTACTTAATAAGGGAAACTATGCACCATATCCCTGTACTAACGGCAAGAATATCTGACCACTTAATAAGATCCACACATCCATATATGTGAGGCAGGTGCACTCTCTCTAACCCTAATCTCTATCCCAAACCCTACATCCCTTAACAAGACGTCTATATCTGACTTGAGCATCGAAGTGTCTTTGCAGGTACCCCCCACTATCGGCATGCCATTAGGACAAGAAGGCTAAAGAAGGAGGATCCAGGCAGAAAGAAGAAAATAAAAGAGAAGAACCAAAATTTGCAGGAACATTTTGGCACCCACCGTAGGGCCCAGTAAAACTTTTCCCGGCCACACCAATCAAGAGTCTACATTCTTAAAATCATCCGATCAATTATCGGCTCACATGCTCTTGCCCATTTGAGGTTCTTTTTATTTAATTCACCTTTACACAATAGATCATGATCGATACATTTGGTGATTGACATAAGTATGCTTGTTACTTACGAGTTTAACTATTATGCTTTGAAGAAAGCTTTTTTCACTGTGTTATGTTAATGTACATATGGCCTGCATTCCAATGAATTAATACTAATGCACAACATCAATGTGTATATATATTATTGCACGCTAATGCTAGAAGTGGTGAATGGAAACAAAACATTGGCGTTATGTTAGTAGGCATTAATATATGGCCATAAGTTATCTTCCCATGGCATGATATGTATCGCGAATCCAAAATCCTCCCATGGCATGCTAAATCTATTATAAACTTATAATATATGCTTTTCTTTTGTCAAAGTTAGTTCCATATGCATCTTAATGTATAATACTCATATAAGACAACTCAAACATTTACGAGGATGCCTGACCATGAAGCTTGTCGATTCAAGAAGTTGTACCCCATGTATAATGGTTATATTTGTTAGTCATATAATATCACCATGACGTTCATGTATTGTGCTGGCTTTATCTCTGATTGGCAACATGCCATTTATCTCAAATTATTTCTCATTATGCTAATGGATGGTATAGTGATAATGACATGGTGATGGTATAAAACATGGCAACATGGTGGCACAGATAAGGAGGGACAATTGACAGGAGACGAGATAGTTATTGAAATTATTGTTGGAAATAAATCCTTATCGACATTGTAACTTGCTACTATGACCAACATTGCCATTCTAGTCGAATGGTGCTGGTGCTCGGATTCTTGTTGAAACACAAATCCAGTTCGATTTCGAAACCCAAAAGTAACCTTAACACTCATTTGCAATTTTCCACACAAACTCTTGCCGAAGTCATAAGCTTGTGGGGGCATAGTAGTTGAAGATTGGAGACAGCGATGACGATGGTTTGGTCCTGCCAGGTGCGATGAAGCGAGTCGTGTGGGAAATGGGGAGGCTGGTGGTGGTGGAGCCAAGTTTTTGTTAGGATTGGAAGGGAACAACCATAATGTGCCTTGCTGGGATGATCTGATCGTTGCCAATATTGTTGCCAACGATGTAATAAAGACCATGGAAGGAGCATGGGGTAACATCAGAATGTGAAGCTGGACCTAAGCAAATGGACGATGCAATGTCAGTAGCTCGTGGTAGTTGATCTCACCCAAGGCTTTTCAACCGACATGTGACCTAACACTCCTACCATTGTTAAAACTCTCAATCGGTGAACTAGAACCTCTCCGACATATATCTATCCATGGACGTGCCGAGATGGATAAAATCACCGCCCACGTTCAAAGGACAGACCTGCCAACATCGACATTGACCCCAATTGGGGTATGAGACTAGCGTACTCGTCCTATGAGAAAGCCGACATGATTACTAACTTCTCAAATCTCATGCTTAACCCAACATAGACGTGTAGCGGGATATAGTCTCCAAACCCAAGCATGTCATGAATAACGCATTGAACAACACGTCAAAACACGACACCTTCAAGTCCAAAAAAAAAAAAAAAACTTTCTCAGCTCTTTCCAACACCTTCTGACATGTGCGCCCTGCAAGACTTGGGTCTCGACCACTTTTGTGGACGAGTTATCGTTGAAGTCAGACAACCACCCTACACCGGGATTGAAACAACTGAGATATACTTCCCCTATAAGCATGTCGACAAAGAGGTTAGGACGACATAACCAAGGCAACAACACCAAAATGAGATCCGACATTTGAAAGTCGACTTCGGACTCCCTCTACGTCGATTGCCGTGATTTCAAAGTCGTTGTCATTTCCTTGAGTTAAGATCAAGCGTTCTATGTTTGGTTCAAGCCAGTTCCCAAGAAAGGATTCCAAACCGACAATGCCAAGCTAATCTCGTGACTAAAGTTGCCGACATCGCCATCTTGGCATCCGTCAACCATTTGAGCTCTGCCCTGATAAGGGATCACGCCTAATCTTGAGCAATTGGCACAATCCTACATAAAAGCTCCGAACCGCAATGAACATAGTTGTCGTGGATGAACAGAACCATTAGACTACATTACTCTCTTAGTGATACCTTCAAAGGAAATAAGAAGAGACCTAGGAGGACACCAAGCACGAATTTGAGTTGAGATTCATTAGCTTTGTTATCTCTAATGGCAGGACACACTAGATTGAGACAGATATATACACCCTTGGTATCTCTTGAAAATCGTAGCTAGAATATTCTTCAGTACAATAATAAGCGTCAGGCCTACAAAAGCACGAAAGTGAATGACAATCAAAGAACATCGATTTTTACTCCTCAAATATGTAGCACTATGGTTAAAGACATTAACTCTTAGATGAAATGATCATTCGACCAAGAATTTTAAACTTGGCGCACTTAATTAATAGGTCCAAGCAACTAATGAGCACATTGATATCAGCATACATATGGTAGCCTAATACATTCAACCTTGAATAAGGAAACATGACATTATTCCCCCTGTATGCATTCCTTGTGCACCGCCTCGTGGTAGTAACTGAATATCAAGCTCTTTGAAGAAAACGAGTATCTCAGCCATGTGCCTTAAGTACCTTTAAAGGGTTGATACATTGCATCCTACGAGCCAACCCATCGAGCTCGAAGACTAATAGGTTTCAACCCACTGAAACATTTGCCGAGCCAACCCACTGAGTTCGATGACTAACAGGTTTCGACCCACTAAAACCTTTATCGAGCCCACCCACTGAGCTTGGTGACTTAATAGGTTTTGACCCACTGAAACCTTAGTCGAGTCGACCCACTAAGCTCAACGACTTAATAGGTTTCAACCCACTGAAACCTTTGCTGAGCCAAAAATTATTAAGTGGTTGAATTGTAAAATTTAATATATGCCAAAAATTATTAAGTGGAGTAACTCTGTCATGTATATATATTTAAATTACTAATTACATAATTATTTCATGAAATCAACATAAATCTTGAAAGATTTTTAATTTGAATCTGTTATAAATTTGAATTAGAATATATATTAGTGTTATTAATTAATTTGAATAAAAATATATACTTGTGTAGTTAATTTGAATGTTCAAATCTTCAAAATCACACTAATCATATATACCATAATTATATATTTTTATGAATCATTATAAATAAATTTGAGAATCCATTCACAAGGTTAGATTACACATGGCGAATCAAGAGTAACTTTTAAGGTTTGGATGACACGTGTCATTTACAAAGAGGTTCGGACAACACGTGTTGTTATATGGTGCTTTGTAAATATTTGGTTTGGTTACAGACTATAATTATAATCATTATAATTATTACATTAATGAGTTTTAAATAGCCATATTTAAATTTTGAATTTGAAAATTCTAATAAATATCTACCTTTTAAATAACTACATTAATTGTAATAAAAAATTCTATTGATTTGACTTAATTATTTGAATAACTAACGAGAATAATATACATAGTTCCTTTAATTATTATCAAAATCAAGAATAAACTGACAAGTATTTTTTATTTTTTAAATATTATATACTTAATCAATAATTTTTTACTTAGATTCACCCTAATTTTGTCCTAAATAGAAATCACATAATTTTTAAGTATATTAATTAACATTTCCAGGTATCTAATATTTGCATGAAATCTATCTATTATCTATTATAAAAGAAAGTTTCATAACATGGAAAGATGCTACATAACAACACCATATTCATTCTTTTCCTGCCTAAATTTTATCAATTTTTTTATTTTTTTAATTTATATAAATATAGTATTATATTTAACTATAGTAATTAAGAGATTTATAATTAAAGCATTTATAATCTATTATATATTTTACTTAAATTCATCAATTAAATAATTAAATCTTAAATTGATTTTGATTTTATATAACAAGAAAATTAATTTTTCAAATTTTATTGAATATTATTTATAATCATGGTAATTATGATAATTATGGTAATATTTTTTATTATGATAATTAAAGCATTTATAATATATAATATTTTTTTTTTCAATTTATTGATTGATTACTCCCAATTTATCTATTATCTATTATTTATTATATATTATAAAAAAGGTTTTGTCACATAGGCAGATGCCATGTGGCATCACCATTTTCATTCTTTTTTCACCTAAATTTCATTGATTTTTTTTTATTTTTTAATTTATAAAAACATGTTATTATATTTAATTGTAGTAATTAAGGTAATTAATTACAACAAGTATATATTATGATTAAATCAATCAGTTAAATCATTAAAAATTATGCATATTTTGATTTTATATAATAATGTAGTTGATTTATTATACTTTTCTTTTTAAACAAATATAATTATTATATAAATATATATTTTCTTTCAAATTTATTATACTATTATATTATTTTATTAGAAAGGAAGATTTTGCCATGTAGGCAATTTTGACCAATATATATTTTGATTTAAATTAATTAAGGTAATTAAGATTATTTTAAATTAAATTAATTAGATTATTTTTATATTAATTAAGATAATTGCGACTAATATATATATATTCTGATCCCTTCTTGCACGCACTATTCTTTTGTATTTTTTTTTTAATCTATGGTTTGCTCTTATGCAAAGGTTCTTCATTAATGACAAAAAAAGAAAGAAATTATGGGTAAATTTATGTCTCTCTTTTCTTTCTTCATTATATTTTCATCTCATTATTCATTTTTTTACTAGATATTTCTATTTCTCTTTTTTATTTCTTCCTTTGACCACACCTAACATGTCCTAACATTGAAGATAAATATGAGGAGAATTTGTGGGTAAATTTATATTACTTACTAATTTTTTAAATTTTTTGTTTTTTTTTCAAAAATAGTCATACCAATTCATTCTTTTGTATATAACTTAGTGTCTTTTTTATTACTTTTTTTTGTGGGTAGTTTTAACATTTTTTTACTTTTTATTTATTTTTTGGTTGATTTATCATACATTTGATTTTTTTTATTTAATATTTAATATCTATTCACATATATGGACATTTTGATTATTTTGAAGTGCTTTATATATTTTTCCATTCATTTTTTTTGAATTACGAGTTGAGTTATACACTGAAAAATATTGATTATCAATTGTTAAATATTATCTAACATGAATGTCTATGTAATGTAGGATAAAGGTGAACATTCTATTGATGTTTGTGATAAGAAAAACAATGCAATGAGTAATAAAATTGACCCTTCAAATATGAGCCTTCAAAAGTTTTTTATTTTTATTTTTTCACATATTGTATATTTATTTTTCTTTTATATTTTTCAAATATATGACATTTCAAGTTTACCTTCTTATATTTTTATTTTTTTTACAATTAATACATTTTAAGATAATGCAATAGGATAAAAAAAGGGATTTCATAAAAAAAGAGGAATTATATTATCCTAAAATAGCAACCTTAGTTAGTTAATTTTTAGGTTCTAAATCGAACATTATTGTCATGTTTATTTTTCTTAAAAAATAATTTATAATTTACTATAAATAAAGATTTCACTAATAGCATAACACCATGATGAAAATACTAAATTTTTACTTTTTTTTTTCAAATTTTTAAGAATTGAGATTTAAGTATTTCAATTAATGTATCAAATCAAATAATGATGAATCAATTTAAAAATTATTAGTTTTGTTATTAGAAATTAGATGGCCTAAGTCTAATCAAAATTTAAATTGATATGAAATTTATTTATTTTAAACCTTTCAATTTTATTTCTTATTAATTTAAATTTTAACATTTTATCAATATAAGATCTAATAATATTTTGACTTAAATCAAATCAAATTCTAATTAAAATAGTTTAAACTCAAAATATCACAATTAAATTATAAAGATTATACAAACAAAATAATAAATTAAAAATAACAAAATATTTGTAAGCAAATCATTCAAATTTTTACATTATCATTTTATTAGTTTTAATCTAATTTAAAATCAAATTTAAATTTAAATAACCTTGAATACTACAAACAAAATTTAAAATAACATTAATAGTAAATTAAATCATGATTAAATCAATCAAATGCATTAAATTTATAAATATAAAATCTAATAATATTTTGACTTAAATCAAATTAAATTCTAAAATAATTTATACCCAAGGTATATCAATTAAATTACAAAGAATATATAAATAAAATAATAAAATAATAATAACAAATAATTCGTAAACAAATCATCCAAATTTTTAAATTAACATTTTATCAATTTTAATCTAATTCAAATTTAAATCTAATGTTGATTCAATGATAAAAAATTTCAAAATAACATTAATAGTACATAATATGACTAAATTATTCAATATATTAAATTTATAAATATAAAATCTAATAATATTTTGAATTCAATCAAATTAAATTTTAATTAAAATATTTTATGCACAAATATCACAATTAAATTATAAACATTATGGAAACAAAATAATAAATTAAAAATAACAAATAATTCTTAAGCAAATCATCCAAATTTTTAAATTCATATTTTATCAATTTCAATCTAATTTAAATTCAAATTTAAATTACCTTCAATAATTCAAATAATTTAAAATAACATTAATAATAAAATAAATGATATAAACTAAATTATTGAAACGTATTAGGATTTTTTTTTATATAAAATAATTTTATTTCTTATTAACTTTTTGAATAATTTATATTTGAACATTCTTTAATTAATAGAGGAATCCAATTGAATAAAATAAATAAATTAAAGAACTAAATTAGTAATTTAACTATATATATATATATATATATAATAAGATTTTGTCATGTACATAGATGTCATGTGCCAGTACCTATTATTATTATTAAGGTAATTAAAATAAGTATTATCATCATTGTATATAATTAAAGTAATCAAATTGTGTTTCTTGATTTGATAACAATGTTGTTATTCAGTATAAAAAGAGCATGCATGAAATACACAAACCACAAATGTGGCTTCACACCCATTTTTAAAATAAATATTAATTTTTCATTTAAGAATGATTGTGATTCCAATTAGCGATATTTTTAATTGCAACATTCAATTTAAAAAAATTATTTTTATTAT
Source organism: Spatholobus suberectus (assembly GCA_004329165.1). Lineage (NCBI taxonomy): Eukaryota > Viridiplantae > Streptophyta > Magnoliopsida > Fabales > Fabaceae > Spatholobus > Spatholobus suberectus. The sequence goes on along the minus strand of CM014729.1, from coordinate 8,285,902 downwards.
GAACAATTTACTCATTAAATTTCATGTGCTAAACATAAATGATTTCAAATTTAACCTTTAATTTATATTTAATTTTTTTAAGTTCAAATATAAGAGCAAGATATTTATTTTTATTATAAGAAATGGAATTTATTATCATGAGCAATTTAGTATCATAGTGACAAAAATGATAGAGAGATTCAAACAATCTGTCATAACACAATATTAATATTTGGGTTTAAATATATTATTTAGATTTATGATTTTAATTTCAAAATTTAAAATCATGATTTTAATATCTCCAAAATAAACATATCACAATTTTAATATTTATGATTTAATATTATTCACAATTTTAATATTTATGATTTAATATTATAATTTCAATTTCCTTAAATGAATAAATATATTCAAAATGACAAATAAGAATTTGAAATATAAAATGTAATCTACATGTATGGTTTCTCTATCAATAGTAATTATTTAAAATACTTTGAATGTGAGGATTTTATTGTTATCTAAATATACAAAACATAATTGAAAATATGAACTAAAATATATAAATATGTTATTTAAAAATTTACCTAAAATAAACTTCTTTATTAAAAACTAAACAGGAATTTAACATAAATAGAGATTTTTTATAAATAAGGTTATGTTTATTGTCTTATTTTAAATGGGCAATTAAGATTAATATCTTATAACTCAATATGCAAAACTTCAAAAATTAAAAGAATTGAATCACATCTGTAAATATGAATCAATATTTTATTTAAAATCAAATTTTAGAAAACTTCTTTTCATGGAATGTAATTAGGATCAAAAGTAATGTAAATAACATTTTATACTTAGTATTATAAAATAAATACTTGAATGTTTTCTTTAATATGCCTTAATACCACAAAAGTCATGGACAAGTCTATTGTCAATTATATATTTGTTTAGAATTAAGTAATAGTGCCATTTAATTTAATGAAAAAGTTTGATATAGGACCAAAAATCACAAAATTAATGTCGATGGTTATAGTAAAATGTTATACTAAGATATATTTTTGTAAATTAAACTGATATAAGATATATGTGAATATATAATTACTTAAATATATATCATTATATTATTACTATTACTTTACTATTATTATTATTATGATTTTTATATATAATATTAAATATTTATATATATATATATATATATATATCTACTAACATATATCTTTGTAAAATTAAAAATAATTTAGAAATATATTAAAATATATAATAATATATCAAATTTATAAATTGTGAACTTAATACCTGTACAAGGTACGAGTTGTTACACTAGTTAAATAAATAAATAAATCATTTACATTTCCATAAAAAAATTAAATGAAATGTTATCACGTGATATCTGCATACATGGCAAAATCTTCTTTTATTTGTTTTAAAATTAAAATAAAAAATTTTAAATTAATAAAGAGATTATTGTATAAAAATACAACAATACATATTTCTTGGATATAAAATGGGTTAAAATTAGAAGTATTTATTGAGCAATATTAATTTTATATCACAATAAGAATATTTTTTATTTATAAAACTCTCTCTTTTAAGTCTTTTGCTCAATCTTAATAATTGAAAATGTAAAAAGTTCAAAATAAAGTCAACAACCAAACTTAAAATGTTAAATATTAGAAACATTTTAAAAATATGGTCTAAGAAAATAAAATAAAAAAAGATGAAAAGATAAAACATAAAAAACAAATACAATAATAAAAAAAGATACCTCTTTTTTTTCTAAAGAAAAGTTTTATAATATTATTCCACCTAAAAACCAATTACATCATTTATCACTAATTGATTCACTTGTATGGAACTTTTTCTATCCAATACATTTCATAAACATCAAAAGCTGAGAATAATAAAGTGTGTGCTACATTATAAAACTACGAGCAGTTTCTTAAGGCTTTGAACCAAGTTGTTTATAACCTTTTAAGATTTCGTGAACATAACTTCTTTCAATTGATTTTTATTATTCCATTGATGGTAGAGCTCACAATAGTTATTCCTATATTTTGTCTCATATACACATAAATTTTCTAAAATTTGCACGGCCCACTTAAAAGATAAAAACTCTACTACTTTTGGCTCAAAAACACTTTGGAAATGTCATGAAGCAACAACTAGAATTTGTCCTTCATAGTATTAGAAAACCACATTTATGCCAATACCATTATCAACTAGAACCAAAGCATCAAAGGAGATACCTCTAAAAAAGAAGAAAGAGCAAAAAAAAAAATTAAATTAAATTCTATGGTAAAAAAAACAAACCTTATTTTTGTAGTATAATAATAATATTCGTTTTACTTTTGTGAAATACTGAAACCTCTCTTTTTAATATATATATATATATATATATATATATATATATTGTCGCAACCAGGGTCACAGCAAGATGGCGAAAAATATGGTTATAAACAGGGAGTCACCACTAATATTATTTTTAAGAAAAAAAAATTGGAAAAACCTTTGAAACCAGATTTTGGGTTCAGGAGTCAATTACGTGTAGGAGAGGTATTAACATCCTATAACGTTCATCATAAGGACAGTTACCTCTAATTAATTAAGCAAATTATTAATAACTTTTAAAATATTTATCTCACCCAAAAATATTTACAACAAACAAGAGAATTTTATATATTACAAAAAAGGTTTTTTTTAATCTTGAAATGATTAAATTTTATTATTTTTGAGCTGAACCCAAGCTAGAACATATAACACAACTGAAAAAAATAAAAACATAAAACATAATTATCAAAAACAGAAGAGTAAAATTAAACACACCAAAAAGGTCAAGTCAGATTGCAAATGAGAAAACAAAAAGGGGAAGCTTCAATGTGCAATAGCAAATCGGAGACAAAGGAGGAGCTCATACACAACAGTGGCAGAGGGTACTGCGAATCTCCGACGTGGTAGGTTGGGGAGGTGAGGAGTTTCTTTGGTGGCGTGAGTTTGCGTGACGCGAAGGTACGCAAACGGCACGGTGGTATTGGGTGACATGGAGGTTCGTTGATGGTATGTGGTTTGTGTGACACAGAGGTTCCAAGACAAGGGTCTGGCTTTGGTGGTTCTGTTTGGCTTTGATTTGGGTTTTGTTGATGCGGAATTTTTGTCGGTGCCGCGACGATTTGGGCGATGAAGAGGTGAGTCTTGGAGGTGCGGGGTTTTTTGTTACGCAGAGGTGGGTTGGAGCGGTTTAGGTTAGCTTAGGTGTGCAAAGGCGTGTTTGTGTAGTTCAGTAAGGAGATGGGCGCGAGATCAGGTTCAGGAAAAGGGTTGTTCATGAGGGGCTTTAATCTAGGTTTTGTGCGGCGGGTTCATGGAGTTGTAGGTGCTAGCGGTTCACTGGATTGTGGTAGTTGTGACTTTAGTGATTTTGTGTTGTGAGGGGCTTGATTTGGTGGCTGGTTTGCTAGTTTGTGGTGGCTTAGATGTTTGTTTCTAAGAAAGAAAGTGTCACGGCTTTGATGGTGGGACTATGTTTTGGGTTTATAATGTTTTTGGTGTTGGCCTTATGAGGTTTCTCATTGTGTGGTTTGCTTGTTTTGATGAGAGGGTTCTATTCATGGTTTATGTTGGCTTGGGTGTGTATAATGGTATTGCTTGGTTGGTCACGATTTGAGGATTGTCTATGGTAGTGTTTGGTTATGTGATTGTGACTAATGTACACTTAAGGATTGCCTGTTTATTATTCATCTTTGATTTAAATTGATTCTTTTTTATCTTTTCTTTTTCTTACTCATTTTATCACAGGGGCATGACAGAAAGAGAATAGAAGCAAAGAAAAGAACAAGTAGGGTGAATAGTTTGTATTGCAATGTTCACAGACACACCAAAGCTAAAGCAAATAAAGGGGTTACCTGTAAGTGCTCACTTTCAACTTATCTTCAAGATTTGATTCAACTCCTAAGGCCCTCCTTGTACACGTAAGAATAGAGGAAGAAAGACTGATGGTAATTTTTTACTAGAGCCTCTAACTCCGAGTCTCTAAAATCAGCTCCCTACTATACTCTCCCCTCCTTATATTCTAATCCGTCATCTCTTGAACATTAATTAAATTGTCTAGACAAGGTTGCAGGGACAAGGCCAGGTGGTTAGGTGGCTTTAAGGATGGTACTTGTAAAGCTAAGATGCTTGGGCTAAGAATGGCAAAAGAGAAAGATAGCATGAAAGAGCGTTTGTTGCTACCGTTTAGAATAGCAGAAAGCTCTATTATTTGTGATTATCCCTTTTTTTTTGTATTTTGTTATTATTATTTTTTTGGATTTTGTTATTATTGTTTCAGAAAGAAGTCAACTTTTTGGGCTTGTGCAACCCAATATGAATAACAAGAAAGAACTAAATTGTGAAATATGATTTTGAGTATCTAAAGAAATTAAAAAAACAAAATCAAAAAAAAGGAAATAAGATAAAGGGTGGACAAAATTGGGTATTCACACACACACACACACACACACACACATATATATAATATTATATATAATAATACAATAATGTAATAATTACTTTAATTATACATTTTAAAATAATCTAATTTCCATTCATTAAATTATCAATGATAATCTTGTGAGATTATCATCCTTATCCTTATATATATAATTTAAATTACCAATAATATATTTACGTCACGAAATCAGCATAAATCTTATGAGATTTTTTAATTTAAATCTGTTATAACTTTGAAATTTGAAATAGAATATATATATATATTAGTATTATCAATTAAAATGTGATAATAAAAAAATTACCATAATTATAAAATCAAGATGAATTTAAATTTCAATGATTTAATTTATTAATTAAATCAAAATATATACTTGTTATAAATGCCTTTGTTACTATAATCAAATAAAATAATATATTTTGATGAATTAAAAAACAAAAAATTGATTATGATCATAATTTCCTTAATTATGCATTAGAATATATATTAATATTATCAATTAATTTGAATCAGAACACACACACTTTTGTATTATTAGCTTGAATATTCAAATCACAAAAATCATACTAATCATAATTTTCTTAATTATTATAGTAAAGTATTTTATGAATTAAAAAATAAAATAAAAAATTTTGGTGACATTTTGGTTAGAAAAGAATCAATATGGTGTTGTCACGTGACATTTGCTTGCCTAACAAAACCTTATTTTATAATAGATATAATATAATAAATAATAGATTATAAATGCTTTAATTATCATAATAAAAAATATTATCATAATTATCATAAATTATCATAATTACCGTGATTATAAATAACATTCAATAAACTTTAAAAAATTAATTATTTTATTATATAAAATCAAAATCAATTTAAGATTTAATCATTTAATAGATGAATTTAAGTAGAATATGTACTTTTTATAAATGTCTTAATTATAAATGCCTTAATTACTATAATTAATTATTATAATTAAATATAATAATGTATTTATATGAATCAAAAAAACAAAAAAAAATCTGTGAAATTTAGGTGGGAAAAGAATGAATATGGTATTACCATGTGACATCTTTCTATGTTATAAATCCTTCTTTTATAATATATAATAGATATAATAGATAATAGATAATAGATTTCTTTTTCTTTAATAGAAGTTTCTTGAAATGTTATCTCGTCTCAATTAACAATTAATTCCTGCTTTCTTTATTCATGATCTTCTTCTTAATCTCGTATGCATTTTGGTTTAATTTAATTTGTTATATTTAGATAATTAAATTATAAATATCCGATAATTAATAATATAGTCTTTGTGGAGATAATCTGTTATTTTTATTTAACAAAATCATGCCCTTGCGACGTGCATAACATGATAAAATGATTGAGACTTCTCCAGTGATTCAGCGGCAATTGAGATAGTGATCTAGTATAAAATATTTGGTTTCACATGTTTCTTCAACATTTCGTTTTTGTAAGCTGTTATCGATTGAGACCAAAATTTAATTTGATTCTCACAATTTCATTATAAATTTATTATTCCAAAACTTTACGCATATCAATCGAAGAATTCCAATTGACGCGAAATATTTCTTCCATGTTACGAGGACCGCGGAGATATATTGCATTGGCTTCCGCATACCATGCACAGAAAGCCTTACATTTGTGATGACGATGAACCGCTAGAGTGCGAAGCAGATCAAATTGAGCTGTGTTATAGTATGTCACATGAGCTTCATATTTAGGATCGTACTTTCTATATTCATAATGAAGGACGCATGCGCAGTGCATAGATGGATTAATCTTCCCGGTGTATCCCCATGTTCGATTTTGTCCTGACTCAAGCGTCAGTATCGTCTCATGTTCGTCTCCTTTGTCACAGTTAGTAACCAAGGTTGTACCCAATTTGTTATACAAAACTACCTTATTTTCTGTTTTAATCTTCGTTCCCAATATTGAACGTCTTTCACTATCATTTGCTAGCGAAATGAAGCAACAAGCACTCGCCAACGCCACAAATAACAAGGCCATATAACTAGTAGGAGCACTCATAGTCAAAGTTGATGCTTCTGTAGGCAACCTCTTCTCTTTTGTTCAACAAAAATCAGTCTTTGGCATGGAAAAATTATATAGCCCTGACAAAAGTGAACGATTCAATTGTTTCTCACTCAACCCATTTATCTATAGAAGACAATGTTGTTAGCTTTAAACTCCCGGCCCAAATAACGTACCTTTGAACGCAAATTAATGAATAAGAACGTAACTCCTTAATGAATAGCAATTTTGGTTCCAACGCAAAAAAGGGAAGAAACGATCGTGAATTAAGACATTAATTAAAGCTAAGTGGCAAAGATTTTTATAGGCCAAGTGGGATTAATTGTGGGTGTGTGTGTGTGGTGCAGTGGCAGAGTCGTGGTGGTGACCACCAAGCACGGTGGTGAAAGGATTTCGTTTAATAGAAAAATAAACTATTGTAAGAGTGTTTCGTTTTATCGTGATTCCATTGGTTTGTTGGTACTTCTTAAATATGCTATTATCACTCCGATATTTTATGTTGGTATGTTGGTGTAGCGAGTTGAAATCCTTTCAAGAATATTGAGGACTCTTGGAAAGCCTGGTGGTGGTGGTGAGTACTATTGCAAATTCTGGATGTTAAAATGACATTTTACTTTATATTTTGTGATTTTTCATACTTAACAATTGGTTCTCCTAGAATTGTTACCCGGAATAAAATTTATAGTGAATTTTATTAACATTTCATTGGTTTTTATTAACTGATTTATTTTCTTTTATCATTTGTTTCAGTGAAGTCAAGACATTTGGACGTCTGAATCATTGATATAAAATGGTTTCTTTTCAAATGAATGATATAAAAGTAAGTGGAATTTGACTTTTTTACTGACAATAATGTTATCGTATGTCTTTGTCTTTAGTACGCAAGTCTATGGAATAAGGATAGGTTATTAGTTTGCAATATTTCCATAAATAAATGATTTGTTGAATTCATTTATTTTGGGGAAATGCTATTTGTTGATTATTTGCAATATTTCCACAAATGATTTGTTTGCAATAATGTTATCATATGACTTGGTCCTCTACGCTTGTATTTCTCATTTTCATGGATTCATTAATGGTTGATTAAAGGTTTAAGCAACATAGTTTGTGAAAGACAAATTTTATAGTCTTTGTTATAATTTTTTCGAGTTAGTAAAGTTTTAACAGTCCAAATTTGTATATGCACTTAATGCTTCCATCTATCTCATAATGCCTAGAGTTTTTGTGTGCACATGATTGGTACTTATCTTCATTGCCTTGATTTTTATCAAAGCTCCTTTAGGAGCACATTGTGGGCTTCAGTCCATATAGGAGCAAAAGGAAAAATAAGAGAAGAAAAAAGAGCATAATTTCTGCCTATTGTCTCCATCGTAAGCAAAAACCAGACATGTTTAATTGACATGCTCACCATTTTGAAAACTTTATTGATAATCTAATCACGTGTTTAAAATAATCATTACTTATATGAATATTATACCAAAATATTTTCTTAAAGATTATTCATTTTTGAAGATATTTGTAATTGTTGTTGGTGCCTTGATTTTCATTTAGTTTCTTCTTTATTTGTAGGATGTTCCACGTATAACGAAAGCTCTCCAAGAGTGATATAATAGAAATTGATTTTAGTACTATTATAATTCTATTATCTATTCAAAATTTTCCATATTTTAATTTTAAAAATCAAGGGTTAGGTAGAAGTAGAAATTGAAAATTTTATTTATATCATTTTGATTTTTACTTTTTGAAGCTATTTGTAATTGATGGTGGTGGCTCTGTTTCATCGTGTTTTTTTCTTTATTTGTAGGTTGTTCCATGTATAACAACAATCATCCAAGAGTGGATAGAATGTATAACAAAGATACCAGTTATATGCAAAAAGAAGGGTTTGTTGATGTTAATGTCATTGAATTGGGTGTAAGTATAGGTAAACAATACACATAGAGAACTTTTAACCAATACTAAGATAGAACTTGAGTTGCAGTCACTACTAGAATTTCTTCTATTATGTGCGGATTTTCCTATGAATTTTGTATAAAAATCTGAAAGAAATGTGTTTCTTGCGGATTTTAATCCAGAAGTAATTCCTTCGTGATAACAAGTTTTTGTGAATTTTAAAATTCACAAGAAATTTCCTGCGAAATTTCCTATGGATTTTTTCCACAAGAAAGTTTCCTACAAAAAAAAATTCACAGGAAACTTTCTATGGATTTTAAAATTTGCAAGAAACTTTTCTGCAGATTAAAATCCACAGGTAATTTTCCTACAAATTTTTAAAAAATAATATAATAAATAACTTTTAAATATATCAGAATATTTATGTAAATTTATTATTTATATACTCTATTTTTTAAATATTATATTCTTTTTATTTAATTATGAAATATTAGTAAAGTATAAATAAATTACATTGTTATTATACGTAATATATACATATTATAAAAGATAATTAACACACGCACACACACACACACATAGTAGTAGTAATTGCATTGTAGGTGAAACAGTCATCACCACAAAAGATTACAAAGATACATGTAACATTATATCCAAATTGCCTCGTAAGTGGCAATAGTAGTCAAATGTTTCAACTAGATAAACAGGAGGGAAAAATAAACTAGATAAAATATATATCATTTCGTTGCTGCCCCAAAGCTTCCTTAGAATAGGAATCCCAACTTTCTCATGTTCATGATTTCGTCTCCGTCTATGCCTCTGTGGCTCTGTGGAAGTTGCCTACTGGTTACACTATATGAAGAGGTAGTAGATGCAACTCTAGATATCCGGTCCAAAACAAGTTCTTGAAACATGTTCTCACATTCTTCTTGGATGCTTGATTCATTGTCAGTTACTAGACGTGGAACTGAATGTAGCCACTCAGTTATTACTATTTTAGCAGAGAATGCTCCGAAAGCCTACATTTTGTTTAAGTAAATTTCATAAATTACTTATCTGTTATTACTTTTTAATTAATAAAAAGGAACCAAGAAAAAGAGAAGATATTTTAGGGAACTAGTGAGATTCTTAACTTCTTAGGTTTAGAAAGATTATAGAAATAATTGTTAAAACATCAAATTCTCAAATTCATCTCAGGCAGAATTTGATAAACACTAGGCAAGCTAAGTAGCTATCTAAAGCACACCTAACATTTAAAAATGTAACTCAATTTTATTTTGATACGCAAAAAAGTAACTCAAGTGTATTTCCTCAACCCAAAGGTAGAAACAGTTAGTAGCGAACACAACATATAAAAGCTGCCTTGACAGAAGAGCAATATGCAGAAGAAAATGATAGACAACACCTTCCTATTAACAAAGTATATATGTAAGGAGGAATAAGAAATTAGGAGAAATTGGGCCTGGGCCTAGTATTGTTACTAATAACTAACATTGGTTAGTTAGCTAGATGGGGGCAGAGGAAATGAAAAGGGGAATTGTAGGGGGAATTGAGAAAAAAAATCAGGAATAGTGAGAAATAAGAGAGTACAGGTCTCTTGAACACCTGTCTTTCAATTATATCATCTTTCATTTTTCACAATAAACAAGTTTTTGTCATCTTCCAATTGTTCCTCTTTGATCCACTTTCTACCAGAAAATTCCCTGCTCTGTAGTCTTTCAATTCAAGTCCATTTTAGGGAAAACTAGATGCCAACAACAGCACAATAAACCCAAACAAACCCTACTGTTCTTATGACAAGATTCTTTTGTAAATACTCATGTAAAAAGAAGCCTTCACCTCATCATTTCTTAAATTTTCATTCTAAGTCTCCAAATTGATAGGGCTGTAATTGCTGCTTTCCGCAAGCTGGTAAGTGGATCCTAACTTCACCAATGCCTCCAAGCATCACACTTCTCAGAATAAGAATCCCAACTTGCTATCAAATTTTGAAGTTGGGTTTGAAACGGACTGCCTCTTATTAACTCAAGCAATCAAGCTTGTTTAGTGATTGTCTTCAAGGCATATGCAGTTTTGTCAACTACAATACAAATTCAACTACACCATCAATTTAATAAGCCAAAAGCAGTTGTAAGAAAAAAAATTATTCAATACAATATCTAAAAATGTGAAGGCATATTTATCAGTGTGCAGTGTTAATGAATAAATTGATACAATTAAGATCATTCTTACCTCTAAATCTTTTATAAGGGCGTATCACATCTCAAAAGAACCTTATTAATCATGTATGGCAATAGAGTAATTGAAATTGAAAAACAATTTGTAACTATCCAACTATTAGTGAACATTGAAAGAGAAAATAAAACTTGGCTCACCTTCTTGAAAATCACTTGCAGTATAGACAAACCTTGTGGTTGTAGCAACTCCTTAGCTTGTTGAACAACATCATGAATTCAATGCTCAAACTCTTTCACCTTCTTTTGGTCTAGTTAAAAGACTCCCACTTGCTTAAACTCCAATTTTTCTGCCTCCCAATCCATACAAGTTCTGTATCCAATGCTTTCTCTCTCTCTCTCTATAACCATTATTATTCTTCTAATAAACAACAACCATGCATTCCACATCTCCTAAATAACTAACCAATTAGTACTATGTGGTTGAATTAAGCATGATGCTACAAACTAAGTCATGATACATTTATGAATTAATTGTGTATTATAATCCAAATTTAATATTTAAGATACTAGTATACACTATTTAAAATTGAGAAAAAAATTAGAGCTACCTCTAAATAACTCTGAAAACAAGGAATTCATCTTTGAGGTCTCTCTCAGTCAATCATGAATCTAAGTTACCAACATACACACAAGACATCTTTTCAAAAGAACCTAAAAATCAACACAAACACGAAAATTAAATTAAAACAGTGAATTTGCAAAGGAAAAATGCACTACATAAAGTCCAGTGAATTGTATTAGACATCAAACTTGAAACGATAAAGGCATAAATTAAAATGCTAGCAAAGATTCAATTTGAAATTTAGTTGACATGGTTGGTTTCACCAAATTAGAATTAAAAAAAAAACAATAAACAAATCATCCTAGGCAAACAATGATGAAAAGTAAAATTAATTTCCACCACATGTATCTCGTACATAGACTTGTTAAATCATACATATAATAAAAGGCTATAATGCAACCCGTGCTTATACAGGGACTTTATATGCCAATAATAGAGGTTTTGAACATTATAATGAAAATTCAATGTTGAATCTTACCTACACGAATGGTAAAGAGGCCATGCTAATGAGCAATTCAGTGCTGGAGTATGCCACATTGAGCAAGATCAACGAAGGAGAAAACAATTGTTTTTACAAGGCTTTGAGGTTTAGGTTTAGAATGTGAATTCTTAATTCTAATTCATAGTTCAAAAAACCATAAACATTGCAAAAATACATATAATTTCTAGCACATTAAGAGATTCAAAAAATAAAAATAAGAAACCCTAAAGAGAGAAAGAGAATGGTGAAAAGAGAAGAGAAACTTACCTCTTGCGAATATGAAGAAAAAGAATGGTGACAGCGAAGAACAAGAAGAATTTGTGGAAGATGAAGACAAAATTTATATGCTTAGAAGATGATACAAGATGAAGATGCCCTTTGGGAGAGAGAGAATAAAGCTCACATGTTTACGCAGAGAGGGAGAACAGAGCTTATGTGCTTTCACAATATGTGCAAACACAGGCTTTTGTATGTTTATAAAAGAAATATTATTTTTGTATTTTTAATATTCGTTGGGTTACCTATAGATTTTCCTATAATTTATTAAAATAATATTATTTTTTCTTGTGGATTCAAATTCGTAGGAAACATAAAAATTTCTTGGAATTTTTTCAACAAATTTTATTTTGCAAAAAGAAATCATAAAATAAATATACCTACAACACAATTTGTAAAAAATTTCTACGGATTTTTTTGCAAGAAAATTTGCAGGAAAATGACACTTTTCTAGTAGTGAGTTCTATTATATGTGAAATTTTGGTTTTCACTGTATCTTTCTATTATAGTGCTTAATGTCATTTAAGTTGAACAATGTTTATGTTGTGGAAAAAATCATTTTCTCAGTTTTTATATTAATGATTAAATCATTTTTATAGTTTCCACATTACTTTATGTTTTTCTCTTTGCATTTTAGATGTGTTGAAAGTGGTTAATTTTTTTGAAGTGGTTCATTGGCTCAATTTATTAGTTCATGCTCTTTTCTTTGCATATTACTAGGCTTGTATATTGGTTAAATTTCCTTTAGCATTGCAGCTGTTTGGGAGCAAATTCATTAGCATTCAAGTAATTGGGCAACACTGTTTTATGCATATATTATACTTGGGCTTTTTTATATTAACAAGTAAACTCCGATTTGCTTTTGATATGATGGGGTATCTCGTGACAATTTGAAATCATACAAGATTTGTTGAAACAAGCATTACTTGATGTTTCTATTTATTACAAATGTTTGCCTAATTAAGATTATTACATTTTAGGTTCCAAGATAGACTGTGGCTAAGGTGGGGAAATGAGTCATATGGTTTATGGTGGACAAGTATATAATTACTGTTAGATTTATTAATTAAATATTAAATGGTGGGGATTCATCCCTTGTAACCTTTGTTATCAGTTTTCACCTTTTAAAATTTTTTACACATTAGCCCTTGAATAATTTGAGCAACCATGTATTCTGAGCTCTTTTTTCTTCTCTCTCATCCATCGCACTGAAATTTCGCTCTTTTGTCGCCTCCACCTCCGATGACTTCCTCTACCTAAGATTTTTGGGACTCGTTCATGTAGCCTTCGATGCTTGTGGACCATATGTTCTCTTTGTATTTCATTGATTATTGAAGGAATCGCTTGCACCCTCTCTCCACCCTCCTTCTCGCACACATGGCCACCGTTTATGCCCCTACTCCCAATTTCCCTTACTCCCACCAAATCCTCCACCTCACACACCTCCTAGAAATTGTTCCTTGGAACTCCACTGTCGAGTAAACATCATAAACTTGAACCACACAACACCCCAAAACAATCCAAAGCCAACACCAAGTCAAAAATCTAGAGCCAATATCCAGTACCCATTACCAAGATGATAAAGCACCAAAACTTCAAACCAAAAAGAAAAAATAATTAGAAAAGGGAAAGAAAAAAACAAACTAGAAATACATAGAAAAGAACAAAGAAAAACAAAGAAAAAAAAACAAAAAGAATATCTTCATCACTTGAAGCGATTTTCGATAGCGGAGCCACCCCTCTATTTTTTTCTTCCCCTTTTTTTATTTTCCCCTTTCCTCTTTCTTTTCCCCTTCTATTCCTCTTCCCTGCAAACTTGGCCATCCACGACCATGGGGCGATGTTGTAGTGGCTATGCTTGAATTGAACAAGTGCAACCTCCTTCTACTCCTCAATGCAGATGGTGGTAGCGAATACATACACCCAGTAATAATGTAGATCCATTATAAAAGAAAATCTCAAGTGAAAAAATTAAAAAAATTAACAATTTTTAAGCAAGTAAAACTTGCCCAAGTAGAACTTTTGATTTTTATGAAAGTGAATTTAAAAAAAAAATGAAAATGGTTATAGGGGTTAAGGTGAGTAGCAAGAATCATGAATGTAGCATCTGGTTGGAGGAGAAAGGGTTTGGGATTGAAAGTGCGGCTATGAAAGATATTGTTTAGGTGTTCAAAGTTTTAACTTATTTCACTTAAAGGCCTAATTTAGGTGCCTCTTTGCTATTTTTAAAAAATGTACTAACCGGTAGTAACTTGTCATAGCTTGTAAAAATTACTAGTCCACCATAGATCACTTAAGTAATTGGTGCATTGGAGAACTCGTCTTCAAAATATATAATCCTTAAGCATTGCACCTTTTGTTTGGTAATTTCTATAATTCAAAGACTAAAATGATCATAGGTTGGCTTGGACCCATCCCACCCCTAAGTTTAAATAAGATTTTGGTCAATATAGTTTCAACTTATTTTGGCTTTGGTTCCTATATTTTAATTCTTTGGATGTGTTTGGTAAATTTATATTCTTATAATAAATAAAAGGCTATTAAGCAACTAAATCCATTTTAAGAAACTCAAAGCTTTGAAAAGAAAAATTGAATGCATTGTATATTTATTGGGTATTGAATGCCTTTATGTTTTTGTAGGTAACAAATTGTAAAAGTTTAGAGTTTTATGAGTGAAAACTTTTGCCAAAATTGAATTGGACAATAGCATTCTACTTGTCTTTTTGCATATGGTGTTCTAATTATCTTCATTCTTCATAATCTTTTGCTTTTGTCACCCTTTTTAACTTGGGTTTGTTCCCATTTTTTCCACAGTCGAGTAGATTTTATGATATGGAGAAAATGAAATGTACAAAGTTAGTCAAAAAGACTTTTGAAATGCTAAAGACAAACATTTAACTCTTATCTTTATTGCATCTTTCTCATGATAAGGATTGTCATTACTTGAATTTACTAGCTGATATTTAACTTATTAGTCTTTTTCACATAATAGACACAAGTTTGATTAGTATGAATGCACTTAAAAATATATTTAATGTTTTTCTAATTAAGATTATTTACATTTTAGGTTTCAAAATAACCTATAAGCATTGCACCTGTTTTCTAATCATTTTTATAATTTAATGACCAAAATAATCATACAACACATCTTTCAAGAAATAAGTTGATCATTAAATTTTTTTAATAATCTATGTTGACACAATGCTAAAAGATAATTATGTGTACTAAAAAAAAAGGAGTAAAAATTGAATTAGTCTCTCCATACCTAATTTCACCATACAACAAATTTATCAGTGGGTATGATAAACACCCTCTCTCTTTGTGGATTTGCATCTAAACTCCCATTGATTATTGCATACTTTCTTTGCAAAGTTTGTTGTTTATAATGTTGCTAGCCTCTATCATATCAAAGTATATTTTTTTTCTTGCATATAGGCATTCGATGTATCAAAACATATAGTGAGAGTGGGATGAGACTAGCTTGCTGGCTAAGAGAGACAACTTCCATGTTTAGCTGGGAGATGTTAAGTGCCCTATACTAATCAAGCAGTAGTCAGTATACTCTCTTAAAATGTAATTTTGTTGGTCAAGTATCTTGAACCATACCAGCACAAATAATGTGTCATTCAAACAATAATGATCCTTTTTTCTTTATATTTTCTACACTCCATTGCCACCATTTTGAGGTTTGAATCTCCATGTTTCTTTCATCTGTGTCTATTTTTTACCATTCTTTAATAATTGTATACTCTATTAAAGCTTTAAGGGCTAGTACTATCTACTTTCCAAACGACGATAGTATGGCAAAAAAGATTATCCGTTATTCTTTTTTGCACATTAACTAATCAGCCCAATGCACTGTTTTCAGGTTAGCCAAATTTTCAAGCAAATGACAAAACTTGGTGAGTCACTACAATTTTTTCAAATTTTAATTTGTTGAGTGTAGTTTTCTTTCATGACTTTAGAACTTAATGGTTTGATGAGATCATAATCTTTATTTTGAAAATTTTGCACTTTATTGTTAATAAGGAGTGCGGTATTATGAGGACGAAAAAGAAATTGATAAGAGGAATGGTGTTAGAGCAATGAGCAGGTTGTATGATATTTGTTTTAATTTTCGTTTCTTATTTGGGGAAACCTTGAAAAAATTGTCTTCAATGGGTTTTTCATCAAGTGTTTTGAAGTTTTCTTCTTGATCGTTTGTGATTCTATTTTCCTTCCTTGATCAACCAATTTTATTTTTTTCCTGAATTAGGGGTTTTTGTTGCTTGCTCATCTCATAGCCACTATGATGCTTCTTTTCTCAAGCAATTCAATTTCAAGGTATTTCTTTTTCACCTTCCTCTTTAATAGGTATGATTTTATCTCTCCATATTTCTCATCAAATTTGTTAATTGAATTTTAAGATGGAAAATGACTTCCTAAGAATCTGTGTCAATGGCCATATTCTCTTGACATACTTGAATGATAGACATATGGTAATTGTTTATGTTTAGTCTGTCAATATTATGTGAGAATACTCAAAATTTAGCTAGAAATTTACATAGAAGAACAAATTTTTGAAACCTATTATTAGTATTTTAGATAAGGAAAACTATATTATATATGCATTGAGATTTTTCTTTTAATCCAAGGTTTTTGTTTTGCAAAAATTTCAAGGGTTTCAAGGTTCTTATCCTTGGCTTTCTCATTTACCTCTAGTTCTAACCTATCTTCAAACTCTCTTTACAACATCTTTTTTATGCTCTTTATTGTAACTAACCTATCTTTTCATATTATTTCTCATGGTGAACTATGGATGATTTCTGACGAACTAGTATGAATAATTATTTCCTTTTCTATTTTTAAATCTTAAGCTTTGTTGGGTTATGTAAACTTTATACAATTGAGTTTTGTTGTCACCTCTTACCTAAAAAATATTTGTAATTTTTTGTGTTTTTTAGTGTTGATTTTGAATTTTTACTTTGAGTATTTCATTGAATTGAGATTATTGCTCTTATCTAATGATAAATTTGTCTATTTCTATAATTGAAGTTAGAATTTTAAGTTTTGGTCAAAACTAGAATATGATTTCAGATTTATGTGTTTAAGAAATTTAGGGTCACATCTATGTTTTTATTGGAATTAATAAAAAAACTATTGTGTTTGAATTTTAAGTGATTACCTGTATTGTGGACCATGGGTACATTGAGGCTTGATTCTCTAATTGAGTTATTAGTATATAATGTATTCATTGTGTTGTTTGTTCTCAAAAAATATTCCATTGTGTTGATTGGAAACTAGCATGTAATGAGTTGAATTAAATAGGATTGTCTTGAACATGAATTAAGAATGTGGGACCTAAGGAATTCGGCCATAAGATGGCCATTATAGTATAAACACTATTAATATATTAGAATAAGAAAAAATATACTGTAATAAAAATCAACAATATTAAGATTGTTCAAATGGTTAGATAACATCTAAAAACAGATGAAAAATTATAGGAATAATGAGAAAATAGAAGTAGAAGTTAATTAATGAAAACTTTAAAGATGACTTAAGCTTTGATACTAAGAGAAAGAGGGTGAAAAACATGTAAAGAACTTGAGAATTGTAACACTAGTCCTGATTTAATGTAGAAAAAAATGAAGGAAAGTTATCAAACCTGAAACCATAATTTTCTAATAATAGATCATTATAATTCATTCTCTAAAAGTAATAAAATAATAAACAGTGTAAGTAGGGAACAACTACAAGTGTAAAACACTCCTTTTCATGTGCCTTGGTGGCAATTGTTATACTAAGTCAACCTGTGTAATATTTTTACATGCTTTCTTTATCTCAACCTCTTTGATAAAATCATAGATTTCGTGTAAAATAAAATGAATAAAATACTATTGCCCATGCATTCAATATGCGTAAGTATGAAATTTGAATGTCTCATCAAAGAAAAATACTTAATATTATATGTAGGTTCATTCACATAAATCATTTAACATTATTATAAAAAATTTGTATTTTTAACCAAAACACTTAATAAAAATATGAAAAATACTTAATAATACAAAATATAGAGATAATAGAGAATTTCAAATAAAAATATTAAGATTGTATTTATATACATAAAGAAACTTACAATAAAAATATTCAAAAAGCACTAAACTATTCAAAGATGCTTGTGCATTGCAACATCTTCAATGAATAGAAAATGTATGGAAATTATGTTAGCTTCATTCAACTTTTCAACTGAACACTAAATATACCTAAAACAATTATTTTTCCAAAGAAAGTCTAAGATAAAAATCAATTCACATTTCAATGAAACATTAAATATGTGTGCCTATTACCACTGCTATGTTGGTTTGATAATGAATAAAATTATAAAAAATATAAACTATTTTAAATCAATTAATATTTTAATTTTAACTTATTAAAAACGATTATTATTTCATAAAAAATAAAAGATCCAAAGATATAATAAATCCCGTTCGTTGCACGAGTGGGCAACTAGTTATATATACATATACGTATCGGTAAGATGATTATTAAAAGTATTGACACCCACACCTAAGGTTTGTTGCATTTAGTAGATAAATTCCTTCTCATCACAAAATATTTTCCTTATTATTCATTGAATTTAAATTCAATTAACATTACTAATTTTTCTTTTGGTCATCATGTTATTGGTGTGAAGTATTAACTAGTTTTGCCAATAACTAATCTCTACTGAGACACCTGGTTGGCCACCTTTAGTGAGATCGTCTTTCCTAATCGCATTTTTTTTCATTCACAAGGCTTAAAGCCGATACCTTGTTTAAGGGATTCAAACCCAGTTTTACTTGGACTAACGATTGAAGAAGTAAGAAGAAGAATTGTTCTTGCCCTCAAGAAGTATTGATAGAGTTTTGATAATTTAGCCTCTTAATGAGTTGTAATGTGTTGATGTGGTTGTGTGTCATGCATGATTGATCTTTAGCTTTGATGATTTGATAGTGATAAGCGCTAAAATTAAGACTTAATGGTTTAACAAGTGAAACATGTTTTTATAAACTAAAATTGAATCCAAGATGAAATAGATGTTAAAATATGGTTTTAATTTGATGAAATATAATAGCTCTATGATTAAAGTTCTTAAATGATTCAATCGTGTGTTTGGAAACACTTTAATTGGTTAATGTGGTTTGGTAATTGGCTAATTTTGTTATTGTTATGTTAGAAAGCTGATTTAAATCTGATATAACTAGTTACATGATTATGTAATCAGTACTGTTTTAAAATGTTGAAATATGGCTATGCGTGAATAACTGATTACATAGTTATGTAATCAATTATTTTAAGTAACCTGAAATTGAACCTATGCGCAAATAACTAGTTACGAAGAGAACTAACTAGTTATTTCTGTTCTAAGTTCATTTTCCAGAATTATGAAGAACAAAATAACTGATTACAAGACCAAATAACTAGTTATTTCAGTTTTCTCTTTATAAAATGTGAACCTTATTGACTCTTTTTAAATGGCTTCCAATCTCTAAACTTTTGTGAGAGTTTTTCAAGGGAGAAAACATATTTTTCATCATCATTGTAACAAGTTTTTCATCAAATCAAGAGCTTACACATGGATCATCTTTCTGGGTAAAGAGAAGTCATCTTATGGTAGATTTGTTTTGTGTTTCATTGTTTTCATTCATCACGAATTGAGATAATATCTAACCCTTACTTTTGGTATAATTTTCGTTCTTGAGGAGAGTTTTCTCAAGTCTCTCTTGTGGTAGAGTTCCACAAGAATTGGTTCAAGTTTTCTCAATAGGTTTTCAAAAAACTTGGTTTTAGGTTGTGTTTGTGTGTGATTCTTTTGTTTGTGTAATGTGCTTGTAAACAAATTGAATTACATAATGATAATACCAATCGATTTGATTGGAAACTGGATGTACATCATAGTGGTGGTGATCAAACCAGTATAAATCTTATGTGTTCCTCTCTTTTCTCTATCCTTCTTCACATATATTGAATCTTGATCACTTTATCAATTGCATATCAATTTATGATAATATTGTTCATGTTTGCATAGTAAAGACAAGTTAATTGTTCTAATTATACAACATCCATATCACCAAATCAAATTGATTCAAGGTTTTTCAAAAATCTAGTATTTCATCTTTGAAAAGACTTTGGGGTTCTTGAAAATTTTTATAGATCCAATTCACCTCCTCTTGGATCCAGCCTTTTTATTCAATAATGACATGTTGGCAATTGGCATTTCTAATTTAACTCTCAAATTATTGAATCTTTTATAAAATTCTATAAGTAATAAAGAATGTGTAAAAAAGAATGCAGTGAACATTCCTCAATCCTTAAAAAGAATATGACAGCCACGTGACTTGCCATGTAGACTACTAGTTTGATGCAGTAATCACGTGGTAAGATGTTATTGGTTCAAGACATTTTCCACCAATTTTAAGGTGCTACATGTAATATCCCGAGCGCTGACGAAGGCGGGAAGTGATCGTCGGTGCAAAAGAGATAAGGCACGGACAAGGAGCGTCTCCTAGCAGGCTTCCAACGGGAAGGGCACATGAATGAATCGAATACACAATGGAATGAGAGGGATCCAGAGGTTGTGCAAGTATGGGACTGTACAGTTGATGATAGCTTAAAAGAATTAATAAGTGCTACCTATACCAATAAGATGCATCGACTTTATAGTAGCCTATTTAAGCGTGCTTAACTTGGAGCAATTTTGGGATGGATGACCTCCTAAGAAGTTTCCTAGGAAGCACGTGAGTGAGGACAAAGCACATTGAAAAGTCTTGTGTTGGTTTGTGGGGACAGTCTTCGATCCTAAAAGCGGCCAAGCGTTACACTACAAATTTTCGTAGAGTGTAAAACCGTTAGAAAAAGAGTTTAAAAATTTGAAAAAAAACAAAAACAAAGAAAGAGATTCAATAAGAAAAATCAACAATCCATAGTATAAAAATCAACAACCCATTTGAAAATTCTTGCAACATTGAAACCCATCATCGTTGCCTTGCTCTCTTGCTATTATCACCACCTTGTGTCTGCTTTCTGTGCATAGTGTTACCCATGGACCAAAAGGGTTTGTGGGAGCAAGATTGAAACAGAACGATTTAGTGTTTGTTTAAGAAGTGGGTTGGGAATTGAGGTTTGGAAGGGTTTAAAGATTGGGGGTTCTGTGGTGTTGGTGTTATTGGGGTTTTGATTCATGGGATCAGTGGTTTGTGATTTTGCTTATTCTTGTTGATCTTGCTTACTGTGAGATGTTGATTTTGTGTTTTAGATTGTGATTCATTGGTTTGCTAATTTGTGCGTTGAGGGTTATTGATTTAGCTTAGTACATATCCTTCTTTATTATTATTTTTTTCAAATTTTCAAACACTTTTTCTAAGAGTTTCATAGTGGCAGAAAATTCGTAGCAACTTAGAACCACTAGAAAATGTCTTGAACCAACAATATTTTACCATATGACTATTATGCCAAACCAGTAGTCTACATGAAAATGTTATGTGGCTGCAACATCATCATTTAACGGAATAATGGTGATATTTGATAAAAGGAACTAATAACAATGATGAAAGATAGTTAACAGATTAAGAATGGTCAAAACATTGTTAAGGGACAAAAAGTAAATTTCGTAAAAAGATGAAGGACTTAGACCGATCAAAAAATTGTTAAGGGACTAAAAGTGAATTTTGTGAAAAGATTAGAAATAAAAAACATAACTTACCAAAAAAAATTTACATGTGACTGCCATTGTGATTGTCAGGCCATTACTTAATAATGATACTTGACGACAGAAATAAAAAATGTTAATAGAGGAAAAGTATAAGGACTAAGCCCAATTAATTTTTTATTTAGGGACTAAAAGTAAAATTTGAAAAAAGTTTAGAGACTAAAAGCATATTTAACCCTATTTTTTTTAGGAAAAATGTTATATTTAATGACGAAATCATTCAATTTTTGTAATAATTTTTTTTATTCCTTCCATTTCGAAATTTTTGTTAATGCTTTTAAAAAATATTATTTCATTTTATTTTCCATGAATGTTAAGAATGGTTTATAACACTTCCCTTGTGAATTATCCTTAGTGGCCAAGAATTAATGGTTTATTACTTCCTTGCTGAATTATCCTTTGTGCTTCTCTCTCTCTCTCTTTTCTTTTCTTTTCTTTTCTTTTTTAATAATGATCTTTTGTGCTTTTCTTTGATGTGTTTGGAATTTTTGCTCCACAAAACATTACAGTGTGCTACACTTAATACACATTAAGGTACAGTATAAAAAGAATAACATAAGATAAATGCATAAGTTACAAGAGAGTTTTTTACCTTGTGCATTGTTTAGTGGACAATAAACAATACGAACAAAATAATGTGAAATTTACTGCAATATCCTTTTAAATATTAATTATCTAATACAATTCACTTAAGTGGTGGTGGCAATAATGGCGAAAGCGGTGGTGGTGGTGATGATAGTGGGGGGTGGCGACGACAGTAGTGGTGGTTGTAACGACCCTCTGTCGCTACAGTACTCCATACTACCTCATACATTACATTGATATTCAAAAATAAATAATCAACATGCTATTATAACATCATACATAATATAATATGTATATATAAACAAGATATGAAATAATATAATATATATAAGTCAAGTTATATAAAACCAAAAGAGAGATACAAAAATTGAAACTCCCTATAGTTGGTCATCTATACAACGAATGCATCAACTGTGGGAAACTGGATCTGCTAAAGCTTCACCCTCTGCTCCCACGCCAAAAGACGTGATCATCACAGTCACAGCAACACTCACAACCACAATTAGTAACAACAGTAAGGCATAACAAAACAGCAAGGCAAGAGTAAGCTTACGAAACAAAAACAAGCATATAATATGCAATCCATATCATCAAATCATCAACATACTAATTTGGAATCCAATTCATCAAAGAATGAGGTTACTTACATTATAACACAACACATCATACTTTCAACCCCAAAATGTCAATGCATAAATGACATGACTCTCGATAAATTTACTACATTTCGAGTGACTTACAGAGAGTCATTAGCATCTGTCACTAAGCAAGATTTTCGTCACTAAGCAAGATTTTCGTCACTAAGCGAATGACTTCTAGAAAGTCATCAGGATTCGTCGCTAAGCGACAATTTTCATTGCTAAGTGAGTGACAGACTTCCAACGACTAGCAAGATCCATTGCTAAGTGACTAAATCCATTGTTGGGTGTGGGTGCGATCATTTTGTTCACAAATCCATCACCAACAACCATTTTTGACAAAATCAAACAACACCAAACATCACAAAATAATTTTAATTACTTATAATACCTTTCCAATTGATTACATAACAATTTTATTCACAAATCATCCACAGATTTCAAAATCCTCTTTCCAAACCCATTTTAATGTTAAAACCCACATACACAAGATATTCACTGAAATCTACCTATTTCAAAGCATTAAATCGACATATTAATAGCCACAAACACAAAATCAAGCAATAGTAAGCTTCCCTTACCTCTAAAAGCTTCAAATCCATATTTAGGTTCCTTGAGAATCTGATGTCTTAAGCCAAAACCTTCTAAGAATCAACCTTCCTTTCTCCAAGACACGAAATTGGGGCTTGAAATCCCTTTAACACTCTTAGTAACTCAAGAGATTCTAGAGAGAGGTAGAGAGAGATGAAGAGAAGAGAGAGAATGAGAATGTGAGAAATAAGGAAACTCTTCCTCTTCTCCTTCTTTTATACCTCAGCCTTTCGAAGCTCTTACACGTATTTTGGGCTAACTAAGGCCCACAACTCATCAAACCACTCCCCATACCCCATAACTAGTCTAATTCAACTGTTTTTTCTCAAAAACCCAAAATCAAACTCACAACACAACCAAATTGGCTCAAGTACATATCTCAAGTTTCCTAAATTCAAACCCGAATTTCAAATAAACAACACATAACCATTATCACATACAACAAACCATACATAACAACAATTTATTTATTTCTTTTAATCACCTAGATTACATATCTAATTTTCACTTTTTAGTTATCACAACACTGAATCACATATTAGGAAAACAGGTGTTACAGTGGTGGTAACGATGACGATAGTGGTGGCAAAGGCAATGACGATGATGATGTTGGTGGTGGCCGAAACGACAATAATGATGGTGCTAGTGATGGCAATGACAATGACAGTAGTGTGGTGGTGATGTGGTGTGGGGTAGGGGTGTTAGAGGGTGACAGCGGTGATGACAATGGTGGTGGTAGTGGAGATAGTGATGACAGTGGTGGCAACAATGATGGTAGTGGCAACAATGGTTGTGATTGTAGTGGCAGTAACGACAATAACAGTGGTGGTAGCGATGATAGTGACAGTGACTGCGGTGGTAATTGTGATGATGGTGGTGGTGGGTGAGAGATAGGAAAAAGAAAATATAGTTAGTAAATGATAAATGAAAAAGGATATTTTTTGTCTTTTGGTATTTTGTATTTTAAACAAAAAGTTGTCTCATGGTCTATCGTGTAACAAAAAATGAAATTTTTGTCTTGTCCATCTTTATTTGATTTGTGTTGTCCTATGATTTTTTTTTTTAAATCAAACGTGGAACAACTATATTTGTGTTGTCCACTATTATGTTTTTTAGAATCAAATAGACCTTATTATTTAGTAGTCAATTTCTTTCGGCTTTTACTCTATCCCTCTGTTTGGTTAGCATGAAAATTGAGATAATAAAAATGAGAGGAAAAAGAAAAGAAAAGAAAGATGATGAGTGTGTTTGGTAAGTCATTCTAATAGCTTGTAAGTTATCTTGACTAGTATAACTTATAAGTTAGTTTAACCAAAATAAGAATGTGTGGCACATAATCTTATTTTAGTAGCTTCTAGCTTATTTTCATAAGCTACTTGAAGTAACTTACGAAAATAAGCTAGCTTATAAGCTATTGGCTTTTATTCATTTTTCATTTTTATCCACGCTAATTTATTCGAAATTCCTTTTTACTTTTTTAATAAAATAATTAAATATATCTCTTTATGTTATTTTACATTTATCAATTAACTTATCAGCTAATCTTACCAAACACTTTTAATTCAATTGACTAACTTATAAGTTTTCAACTTTTCAGTTAGCTTACAAGCTTTAATTAGCATATTAACTTAAGGTAACTTGTAAGTTAGTTTTATCGAACACACCCAATATGGTCCTTCTTTTGCTTTAGTCAAAAAAGGAAAAGAATGAGTATGTAGCAGTGGGCCCTACACAAAAAATACTTCCCTCAAATTGGGAAGAAAACATTAAGGACAACATCAACCTGTGTCAAAAAGATATAATCACCCTTCACTCGAACATTTTTTACAAAAAACCAAACCAAAACTGAAGCCTTTAAATTAGTGAATGTGCATCCAAATTTGTCTTGGTAAAATAGTGTCATATGTTAGTAGTCAAATTCAATGTAAATTTTTTGATCCAAAGCAGAAGCTACTTAAAGTTGCTTCAACCTAAAATCAATTATAGAACCAAAATCAATTTTCTAACGTGAAAACAACATACAAATATTTATCTAAAATCACGTTAATTGGTACTTCAACATGATTATGGAGAATTAAATGTGAAACCAAACATGCACTTAAATTTTCATGTAATGAATTGTTTAAACTTTTAACGTAATATATGTTTAAACCTTTACGTCATATATTTTGAATAACGAATGTATATTTAGAAATTTTAAACATTATAAATAATCTAAATAATGTTAATAAAAATTATTTATATATATAATTATTTAAAAGAGTATAACTTTATTAATTTATTTAATATTATTAAAATAATAATATAATATTAAGTTAAAATAATTTGTTTTAATATTTTATATTTTTATTCTTTTTTATCACATCTCATTTTTATTTAAGAGTATTTATGTCATTTTATTTTATAAATATATATTTTTCTTTCCTCACTTTCTTTTCAATCAAATAAGAGAAGAGAACATTTTTATCTTTCTTTTTTTTATTTTCTTTTCTACCAAACAACTAAAAAATTAGGTATAATTACACTTTGTGCCTACTCAAGTTTCATCATTTTGCAAATTTTGCCTAATCTTGCTAATTTTTTATTTAATAGACAATTGATGATTGAGGAAATTTACAAGATTTCAAAAATAGGACGGCAAAATGCGAGAGAAAAAAAATACAATAACAAAATCTGTAAAATAACAAAACTTGAGTGGTACAAAGTGCAATTAAGCCAAAAAATTATCTCATTTTTTATTCTCTTTCTTTTCTTTCACTTTTTTTTCCCCAACCAAACATAGAATTTATGTTAAAAAAAAAAGTACCTTTCCTTCTAGAAATAATTCTGGTCAATAGCTATTCTCCAATTTTATTGCTTTTGCCGCCTCCATATGTATATTACAGCCACAGGAGCCTTTGGTTATCAGATTTTAGGTCAAACACTGCATCCTCATTCCTCAAGGACCTCAACCGTGTGATGTTAAATTGTCAATTCCTTAATGCGAATATGCCATCTTCATAACGTCTCCGGTCAATGCATACTTTGTCCCGCAAATTCCGTCCTTTTATTTTCACCTTTTTATTATTTTCATATTGGTATTTCTTTTTCATGTATTATGAAATACGTTAGTATACACGATACACACACACATTTGAGATAAAGAAGTGAATATTTTTTGGTAAGTAGAA
Source organism: Spatholobus suberectus (assembly GCA_004329165.1). NCBI lineage: Eukaryota > Viridiplantae > Streptophyta > Magnoliopsida > Fabales > Fabaceae > Spatholobus > Spatholobus suberectus. The sequence continues at coordinate 8,259,231 of CM014729.1, read as the reverse complement.
TAAAGGGAATATATGTGTAGGCTGTCAATCCAGTGCATGTTTTAGAGTATTTTGGGAAACCGGCATTTTCCTTTTGCAATCAACCGAAATTATTAATTAGTAAGTAGTACTAATTAAAACATTTCACACAGTAGTTTTTCCTTCCTTTCTCAAAAGACGAATCAATAGACAATTTGACTCTTTCATTTATTTAATTATTTAAATTATAAGTATTTCTGTGAGAAGTATTCCTCTTCGAATTAAGAACATCTATAGTATGATAAAAAAAAATCAATAATTTTTTTATACACGAGGTTCAAACTTAAAAATTTTACTTAAAAAAATTAAACATATAATACTTGTTAATTGGTTCTTTTTTTAATCAGTACGACATATTATGAATATTGACAAATATTTCGTATACTACACAGATAATCATAAATATATGTAAAATATAAAATATAAATAAAAAAAAATTATTAATAATAAAAATGATAAATTAGAATATAAAAATGTAAATTCTTGAATTTTGAAAATTTAAAAATCCTGAAAATGGTTTAATTAATAAAATATAATTATAAATATAATTTTTAAATATATTATTATATTTGATGTTGATTAAAAATATTTAAGTATCAATTAAAATAATTTAAAATTTAAAAAAAAATTAATTGAATAAAGGTCAAATTAATCTATAGGTCTCTAGACTATTTAAGAATTTTTAATTAGGTTTCCAAACTAAAGAAAATTATAATTAGGTTCCTAAACTGAAAAAGTGGGTCCCAGTGTTAGTTTTTGGTGGCTTAAAACTGCCAAAAAATGATAATTTATAGCAGTTTTAAAAATCCTAGGGATCTAATTACAAAAAATTTACAAAATCAAGAACTTAATTACAAATTTTTTTAGTTTAAGAACTTAATTAAAAATTCTCAAATAGTTTAGGGAATTGTAGATTAATTTAACCTTGAATAAATAATTGAAAATATTAATTTATTACAAAATCTTATTTGACATGTTTCACAATTGTGACTACATGAGAATGGAAGTATTATAAAAGATATCACGTTTTAAAATAAAATTTTAAATTTATAGTATGACATTGGAATGAATTATTTAAAATTTACAATATTATTTATTGACGATTTATACATTAATAAAAGCTTACGACTGAACGCATGGATTAACTAGCACAAGATTGTTCTATCTTAACCAATGGTTTCAAATTTGAGTCATGTGTATGTAATTGTGTTAAATATTTAGATAGAGAACTAATTTGCTGTCTATAGTGGTTTTATTTGATTTGAGCAAGATTGACTCTAATGGAAAATACCTGCAATTTGTACCAAAAGTATTAATAAAAGCTTATTAGTTGAAATTAAGTTTAATTTTTACTATTATAGTATAATTATTTATCAACAAAGCCAGATTCTTCAGCAAAGATTAGTCATCAACAAAATTTATACAACTTTGTGATAACAATTAACTAAATTAGCTTAGTAGTTTATAATTTTTTTTAACTTTAATTGGAATATATTATAATATTTAAGGAATCATCATCATTGAAGAATCAAGTTTTTTTTTAATAACTATGTTATAGGTGCGAATTATTCACTAGTTTTGCCGATAAACAATCTTAGTCGAAGAACTTGGCTGATCAACTTTAATGGGGTCTCCTCTCCCAACCACCTTTTTTTCATCTATAAGACTCGAATTCGGGACCTTATTTAAGGAATTTGAGCTCAATACCACTCAGACCAACGACATGTTGGCCTTAACTTTCTTAAATTAATTACTTTTGATTTTTTATATTATTTTTCTCTAAAATTTTAGTTATTATTCTCTTAAATGGATTCTTTTTATTTTCTTTTTAAAAATTTGTTATTTTTCTTCTAACCATAAGATACTTAAATTTACTAGTTATTTATTTAAATTAATTATAAATATGTTTTCAAATTGTATTTTAAATTTTACTTAAATTAAAAATTACTTATACAATACACAAAATATTTATTATTTTATTTATTCTTTAACCAAATATCACTACAAATATAATTCTAAAACTAAAACACAAAATAGTAGTTAGGTAAAAGATAAATTCTTTCTCTAAATAATGACATTATTAGTAATGTTCATCTTGGTAAATACTAAATAGGGTTGGAATATACTTTCAGGCTATGCTTGATTTTTAGTTGGAATCATCCATTCCAAAAATAAAACTGAAAAAGTTTTTTGTTTAATTTTTGATTGAGCTTAATTATAAATTGAGTTTTGCTTCAATTTTTCCTTGAAATTCAATTTGAAATGGAAGAAGGAGATTGTTTTTACAAACTTTGTAAAATGAAATTTATTTAAACTTAAGTTTTCAAACTTTAATCAAACACATACACTTAAAAGTTTAATAGACATGTATTGTTAGTGTATAATTTTTATACTATAGTATCAACCAACTAGAAATCATTATTGATATAACTTTTAGGAGATATTTGGTGAGTGAGAAGTTTTTTCATATCTGAGAATCATGATCTCTTGGAATCATAAATTCTAGAAATCATAATTCTTGGAAATAGTTAAAATTTGTTTAGTTAGTCATATACATTTTTGGAAATGTGTACTTATGTTTCCTGAGAATTAAAGATTTTTAAGTTTAGTTACAACAAAACTTTCCCAAGTATATAAGTACTTTTTTTACAAAAATACCCTTTTAATTAAATAATTTCATTAGATTTATTTCTTTACTCAAATCTTATTACAAAATATTACATTTAACTATAACTCCAAAGTTGTTTTTTTTTTTTAAATAACTCAATTACTTTTTGAAGACAATAAAAATTTAACTATGTACAAATATAAAAAGTATAGATAAATTCATATTATGTATTTATGTCATTCCATTCAAAAGGAATAAAAGTGTTGTTCATGTATAACTCTAAAATTCCTTTTTTTTTTTTTAAATAACCTAATTACTTTTTGAAGACAATAAATATTTAACCACAATAAAAAAATGTAAATAAATTCTCATAACTATTTTTAATAATAATTACACTTTTTTCTTTTAAAAAAAGTACTTCTAGTATTATATAGTGTGACAGACACAACAATGTTATAGTCTCTTACTCGGTATTTGAAAAATAGATAATCGAGACTTGGAATTTTGGGTGATGATAAATTCTAAATAGAGATTTTGTATTTGAAAGAAGAGGTATTATAATCTTTTTAAATAATTAAAACATTCTCTTTAATTTGAGAAAGTTAGATTCCCAATCCTCATGAGAATGATTTTACAGAAAACAAGGGTAAAAAATATTATTGGAAAATATATATCCTAAGAATATTTTTTCTAAAAATTATATATCAAATATGTGAAACTAATATTTCCAAATTCAAATTTTTAAAAAACTAAAATGTTTCTCCCTCCTTTAAGATAATTATTTATTTAATGATTATGTAAAAGTAATATTTACATTATCAGTACACGTATTATTTATTCGTGCTTTTATTGCAACAAATATTGTTGAGTGTTTTTTATTTTTATAAATTTGTATAGAAATAGTGGAAGTGCCAAAATTATATTTACATTGTTCTTTTATACTCTATCAAATAATAACTTTATAATTATTTATAAAATAAAAAACTGTTGCCCCAGTATTTTTCTGTTTTAACTTTTATCATGAGATATTATTATATTCTTCTATTTTTTTATTTTTTAAAAATAGGCGACGTTTAACGACTCTTTTTTTTTAGGGTCAGACGTTCAACGATCTTGAGATGATCAGATGTGCGTACAGTTTAATCAGGCGGATCTCGGGCACGCTACTCCACCAAACCAAATGGCCCCACCAGTACGGACGCGTCAAATTCTTTTTTAAAAAAACATAAATACAGTATGAAAAGAAAAATAAATAAATAAATAAAAGGTCGGAGTCGTGTATCGCATTCGCGCTGTCCAAACTTGGCCGCCAAGTCAAAAAAGGACAAATCTGCCAAATCACCGCATAAAAGTATGGAACCGTCATGACAGCGCCTTCAAAGCCCTAAAACACATTCCCATTTTCTTGGCTTGCGTTTTCCTTTTCCATTCTCTCTCTTTGACTTCCTCTTTCTCTCTGTTTTCTCTTCCCAGAATTTTGGACACACATTTTCGTTGCGAGAACCTTGCTTACCAAATAAAAAAATAAAAAAATGCCGAGTATCACTTTCTTCCAGCGTCTTTCTGGAGCTTTCCGTGACAATCAGTCACATCTTAAGCTTGTATTGCTCTGCACCGCCGTAAGGTATAGTATAATATCATTTAACTTCATTCGTCTTCGCCTTGTTTTCGGTATTTTTTTTTTTCATTATTGTAATCCGAAAGAAAATACAGTTATCATTCATCTTCTCAGTTATCTGATGCGGTAGTGCTTGTTTCATCCTAGGTTTACTTTACAGCGAATTTCATAGTTTTTTTCTAGATAAAAGTTAGATCCGTGCATTGCAATAAATATGAATTTTCAAGCTATATTTATTTAGGAATATCTTTTTCGACGTTGAAATGTCAGAAATATTCTCTGTTCACATTTGCTACTTGAATCCTCTGTTTCTCGTCATTCTCTGTTTTAGTTTATCAATTTTATGGCGATTCGTTCGGATTAATATGCAAGTAAAATTTAAACACATTGCGTAGATGTAGATCTATCATCTATGATCAAGGTATATGTTGATATGAATGGTTGATGCAGTGGCGGTGGTCTTTTGGCTTATGGTGAGAGTGTTGCACCTGAAGAGGCGGTCACCGAGAAGAAAAAGGTGGTGGTGCTGGGAACTGGTTGGGCGGCCACAAGTTTCATGAAGAATCTGAACAATCCGAAATATGAGGTTCAAGTAGTTTCGCCTCGTAACTACTTTGCATTCACTCCTTTGCTGCCCAGCGTTACGTGCGGCACCGTCGAGGCGCGCAGCATTGTCGAGCCTGTTCGCAATATTTTTAAGAAGGTAGTGATTTAAAAGGCCATATAATTTTTTGCAGTTTATATGTTTTACTTACGACGATAAAAAAATTTAGTAAAATCGTGCACCCTTTGTAGTAAATATTGCATGTTAATCGGGGTTATGTATAAAATTGACTGTTAATACATTTAAATATAACAATTAAATATAAACAATGCAAATATGTATCATTTATAGAATTTAATTAAAATACTTTGACATGGTAAACATTTTTTTCACTATTATCTAATTATAAATTGTTATATACGAAAAATTATTAACTTTTTTAATAACTACTTTAAAAAATATATTTGAGATAATTTTTTAATTGGGTAATAATCTAAAAATCTTTTCATGTTGACAACAAATGAAAATTAAACTTAATTTTTTAGTATGAAAATAAAGTCAATTTTATAGTATAAAATGCAATTGACATGTCAAAATTATAAATTTTTAAAAAATTGTAAAATAAAGATCAAATTATAAAATGAAGTTTAATTTCTATGCATTGTTAGATCAAAAATCATGATAAATGACTTTTACATAGTGTTTGGTTAAAAAAAGATGGAAAGGAGGAGAGGAGAGTAAAATCTCTCCTTATTCAATTTTTGCCTCCCTCTAATATTGAGGAGATTTGGAAGATATAGAAGAGATTTAAAACATTTCAAGTGTATTGACTAAAATATTCTTATTTATATTTTGAAATCCTAAATTATAAGCATATCAAAGTAAATTATTTTTTGAAATCTCTCCTTTCTTCTTGTAAACCAAACAAAAAAAGAGTTATTTCCTCTTCTCTTGGTTCAAACCCCTCCACTTAACTGAACAAAATGTCTAATTTAAATCTCTCTTCTTACTTCCTCTCCTCTCCTATTGAACTAAACAAATTCTTAAAGTTTTTATTGTAAAAATCAATAAATTTACTATAACTAACAATTTGTTATTGAAAGACAGTGTAGTATACTATTTTTTGTAAAATAAATATCTAAAATAATGTAGTATCTTGTAATGTATTGCAATATAGAATTAATCGATTGTTATAGTAATTCTTCTGGTCATTATTGTCCACTTTATTTTTATTTTAGCTGTAAAGCAGTTAACTTTTAAAAAGGATTTTAACAACTAAATATGTTAAAGAATTTGGTCTCTACAATTTTTTTTTTAAAATGAAAATCTCAATGGTTTAATGTTTTTTAATGGCTCATCAATACAATTTTATACGTTTGATTAAGAAATATCTAGTTAGAAATCGAATTCAAATGGTAAAACAGTGTTGAAATAATGAGTGCGAAACTATTAGTAGGTTACGATTAAACTCTTAAAAAAATTGTGTAGCCTTTTCTGTTTAATAAGGATTAAGGTGAAACAATTTTTCATATCAACAATAATCATTTTCAAGCCATCCATCTATAAATAACGCTGTTTATAATAACTAATCATTGTCACAGTTAATCTTAGGCTGTGGATGATCAACTTTTATGATTTTCAATTTTTTCATCTGCATTAGGTACAAAGGTTAAGCAGTAAAAAAATATAAAAAATTTAATACAATAAATTATTTTTCTATTACTAACGTAGTAAATTTTTCTTTTCTTTTCTTTTTCCTTACAAAATTTTATATATATTTTTTTGTCCTTTAACCTATATAAATCTTGTACCTAAGATAAAAAATAGTCTTTATTAATATGCTCATATTATTACTAATAAAGTGTATTTAATAATATATATATATATATATATATTACTAAATATTCTATATTGGTAACTGAGAAATACTAAATATCAAATATTATTAGTAAACATTTTTAATTACTTTTAAAAATAAATATTAAGGGAATTTATACTTCAAATATAAAAAATGTTCTTTTATATTTTTATTTTTTGTGTCTTTAAGCATTTGTTTTTTCTTCAAAAAGAACAGAGAATGTTTTCTAAGTTAACTGCATTTCGTTAAAAAAAAATTACATCATTTTTTTAATTATTTTCTGTGATATAAACAGAGCTCTGCTCTGAAGTGTCATGTGACTCAGGGCATGACATGATTGTAAAGTTTGTTTGCCTTCACCGCTGTCCAGGGACTCTTACTACAATAATTGGTTTATGTTAATTACACTTACAAGATTGTAGCTCATAACGAACACGAAGACAATGTTTCACCAGTTACTATTAGTAGTTGCAGATTCTAGGGATTAGGTTTCCAGTGAAGTAATTTTCTTTATGCCATACTTTTCACTAGCTTTATAGAAGATTCTGGAGACGATGGCTATAACTAGACCCTTTTTCTTGTTTATTTTGCGCAGAAAAAGGTGGACATCCAATTCAGTGAAGCAGAATGTTTCAAGATTGATGCAGAAAATAGGAAAGTTTACTGTCGATCTAGTGTGAACAATAATTTGAATGCGAAAGAAGAATTTGTCGTGGATTATGACTACCTAATAATCGCCGTGGGCGCTAATGTGAACACATTTAATACTCCAGGAGTGATGGAGAATTGCCATTTTTTGAAGGTAACTTCCAATATTTCCTTACTTTTATTATATTTTATAGTGTACAGCATTTAAGAACAGCTTCGTTAGTTAAGAAAAAATAGTCAGGGGAAGGAGGGAAGGGTCAAATCCATTGTTGCTATTATGGATGGTGACTAAGGTCTTCCCTGGATTCTATGTCTTTTGACATGCTTTTGCTAAATTTTATGAGTCCTAAACATACGAGGATCAAATAGATACATGATTATAGCATATTATTGCATGAATATAGAGAGAAAAAGATGATGTAATTTGTGTACCTGGTATAAAAATTGATTTGTCTTATTCTTCATGAGATTTGGGTAAACTATGTGAAAAACTAAAATGAGAGAAGACTATCTTCAATCACAATTGGCTTAACAAACAGTGAATTAACCATTTAATGGGATAACGGTTAAATAATCTATCATATAAGAATAAGGACCTCTCATTAGACATCAATTGAATAGTTCAATCCATTACGAGTTATTCAAAACTAAAGCTCAATATAACATCTATCAATTAATTAGGTGTTATAATAATAACTATTGACTATAATTAATATATTAATAAATAAAGAATAATTCCTAATAATTTGATTAATGTTAATTCATAAAATAGATTAATTAAATAATTAATCTAACAGCTTTTGGATTTTAATTATCTCATGGATGAGTGTGCAGGAAATTGAAGATGCTCAAAAGATTAGAAGAACAGTTATTGACTGCTTCGAGAGAGCAAATTTGCCTGATGTAAGTGAAGAAGAGAAGAAGAGAATTCTTCATTTTGCTATTGTTGGAGGTGGGCCTACTGGAGTGGAGTTTGCAGCCTCACTTCATGATTTTGTCAATGAGGATTTGGTCCGTTTATATCCTGGGATAAAAGATTTAGTTAAAATCACACTTCTGGAGGCCGGAAATCATATCTTGGGCATGTAAGAATGCGATATATTAACCATATTTTTGACTTATTATTAATAACTTCTTCCAATGACCTTGTCTGGTCATATACTTTGCCATGTTTGTGAGTAGTCATTCTAAATTATTCTTTTCAGCCATTGGTTTTAACCGCGCGGATTGGATGGATGGCTTTGTTCTGTGGAATTTTTTTTGCACAATTTGTAACAGCTGAAAACCATTATTTCATGGTTTAGTAAATGAGGAGGAATAGATTGAAAGTTTTAGCTGTTTGAATTGGAACAGACATGTTTACGTGTATAACCAAGCTAAACACAAACATTTGTCTTAAGTCTCACGTGCACATGTTAAATAGAGTAGTAATCTGGAAAGCTAGAGACACGTACACATGTTTACGGGTATAACCAAGCTAAACAAAAACATCTAATAACTACTTATACGAAAGTAGTATTAATGTTTGAATCTTTTGTTATTTAGTTTCTCACACTTGATATGTTCGATTGCTTTTCTCATAGGTTTGACAAGAGAATCACTGCTTTTGCTGAAGACAAGTTTCGAAGAGATGGGATTGATGTGAAAACAGGATCTATGGTTGTTAAGGTATCTGAGAAAGAAATTTCCACAAAAGAACTGAAAAATGGAGGAGAGATTAAGACAATTCCGTATGGAATGGCTGTCTGGTCAACTGGTATTGGCACTCGTCCATTTATTAAAGATTTTATGACACAAATCGGTCAGGTGTGTTATTGAGAAATTAGACATTGTATCTGTGCCAATTCGTAATTCCATATCATGTTTCTCTTGGATTTTGTATCTATCATTCAGCAAAGAAAATTTACAGTCATTTGTCATTCGCTCAGCATTATCTCTTCTGAACAGGCTAGCAGGCGTGCTCTAGCTACAGACGAATGGTTGAGAGTTGAAGGGTGCAACAATGTGTATGCACTCGGTGATTGTGCTACGATAAACCAGCGAAAAGTCATGGTAATTAATACAATATTTCCATCATATATTTAATTAACTTGCTTCCTAACGTCTGCATAGTACATACACGTAAACACGTGGCATTCTTATCCATAGACTAGACTAATTAGTATCGATAATGCAATTTTTCATCTGGCTTTTATTTTTGCAGTTTCGTTGTTCTGTTTTTCGTTAAATATATATATATATATTTAATAGAAAAAAATTGCACATTTGCTTAATTGACAATCTAGAGGGCTGTATTAATTGACAATTATTCATTTCTATTCAAATGTTATCTTTCCTTCTGTTAATTGTGAATTGATTTTGGCCCTTTAAGGAAGATATTGCGGCGATCTTTAAGAAGGCTGACAAGGACAATTCTGGAACACTTACGGTCAAAGAATTTCAAGAGGTCATGAAAGATATCTGTGAAAGATACCCTCAGGTTGAGCTATATCTGAAGAATAAACAGATGCGCGACATTGCTGATTTATTGAAGGATGCGAAGGGAGGTGACAAAAAAGAATCAATTGAACTGAATATAGAAGAAGTCAAAACAGCACTTTCCAAAGTGGATTCTCAGATGAAATTTCTTCCTGCTACAGCCCAGGTTCATGTCGTATAATTTGCTTGTTTTTGTCACTACGGCATTTATAAGATGCACGCTTTTCCGTGATATGACTAATTTCTGAAAATTCATGACAGGTTGCATCTCAGCAAGGCACTTACCTGTCCAAGTGTTTTGACCGGATGGAAGAGAGTGAAAAAAATCCAGAGGGTCCTCTCAGGTTCAGGGGAGAAGGTCGCCATCGGTTCAAACCCTTTAGGTACAATACATGATCAAACTAACTCACAAGCTTCCAACTTTTGCCCAATTATGTTTACATTGATACAGATTTCAAGGTATTCCGTTGGTCTATGTTTTACTCATTAGCACATTGTTGATTGCTCCCCAAGGTACAAGCATTTAGGTCAATTCGCTCCTTTGGGAGGAGAGCAGACGGCTGCCCAGCTTCCTGGAGATTGGGTTTCGATTGGCCATAGCAGTCAATGGCTGTGGTATTCTGTCTATGCAAGGTACGGTGTTCCTTTTAGCATTTTTTATATTCACAAAAACTGCCTGAATTTTAGGACATTATTATTTGCAAGTTATTTAGCTTCAATCAATCCTTTGAACAGCAAGCAAGTAAGCTGGCGTACAAGAGCGTTAGTAGTTTCAGACTGGACAAGACGTTTTATTTTTGGAAGGGACTCAAGTAGCATTTGAGGGAACTTAACATCTTCCAGAGTCTTGCATTGGCAATGTAGCAGAGCTCGTTGATCATGAATTTCATGTAGTAAAATTTTGTTTCAATTCCATTAATTCTTTGAATAAGTAAGGAAGCAGACTCCCAGCCGGACTCAAAGCAGCTGAGACATGCTCACCATTTTCGATTTTGTATTAGATTCATGGCATTAGTTGGTCTCCTGATTAAGTTTGTTTCGGAGATGCTAGGTGATGTTCTTCTCATATCCTATCATTCTTGTTTTTATAATTAATCTTTGTTCTTTTTCTTTTTTCCAATTTGGTCAGGGATTTGACTGCAACTCAGTTGAATTTTTTTTTATAATTGTGAAAAATTGTGTACGTGTCTTTTTTATTAATCTTGCAATTTTTTTTGGTTAATAAAACAAAACAAAAATATATTCCAAGACACATTCTCTCCTTTTTCCAAAAAAGATGGTGAAACAAAAAATTTATAAAGAAATTATGTGAAAATATCATTGCCCTAAAAAATTGTTAGAAAGAACAAGGAAAACTGAATGGTGTATCTTGGTAGAGTTACTCCAAAAATAATTTTTAGTAAAATTATTTCACTTAATAATTATTTGTATATATTAAATTTTAAGGATTTAATCATTAAATATTTTTATGTTATCTCAAATGAGCTTGCACATTAAATTTTAGATAAATTGGACAATTGTAATAAGGTAATCTTATAGTAAACATTTAATTATATTTAGAAAAATATATTATAGTAAACATTTGTAATTAGGTAATCTTATAGTAAACATTTAATTTTTAAATGTTATAATAATTTGTAAAGTTAATCTATTCAAATAAAAACTTTTAAGAGCACCTCACACACAATAATAATCGACATCCAAACATGTTAGTTCCTTGCTTAACATTAATGAGCGGTAGCTCATTGCCAGCAACATGAAGCTCTTCAGAACTACCATTTAGGTTCTGTGGTCGGTGAGGATTATCTCTTTAGTTTTTTTTTTTGGGTTAAAATGCCTCAAGTATAAGCTAATTCTGTAATGTCAGCCTGACTCCTTTCCAAATGACCTTTTTTAAAAAAAAGAAAAAGCAGAAAATTGTTTAGGAAAGCACTATTTTGGGGAAATGGAGGATGATCATGACTTGTCTAAGCTAAGGAAACAAAAAACAACACAACCCCTAAAAAAGAGAGAAATTTGTTTTGGTCAACTGTAAAAGGCAAGCTTTTTATTGATTAGCACAAAAGGAAAATCTGAAACGCATAAGCCTTAGAGGCTAGAGCATTGAGGCCCATGACCATTGGTCATACCGCCAAAGTTCAACAAACTTGCCACCAGCCATTGTTACGAGAATTTGGTTATGACTTACCAGAGATCTCCAACACTACAGTCCATTGGAATTGGAGTCGCTTAATTTTATTGTCTTATAACTTTTACATGAATTTCAATTAATCATAACATATATATATATATATATATATATATATATACTTTTTGCAATTCAAATATTTTTTAATGGTATAATTTTGAATAAGTCTAATAAGTACTTTATATTTTTATATCTTATTATATTTACTTTTATTTCAATTAGAAAGTATACAATATATTAAAAATATAACATATTTATTACAAAAAATAGTAAAATTTTGAAACAATAATTGTAATAGTTCTACTCGACACTTCTTGTGCCTTTGAATATAGTTTTTGTCTTTGCTATTAAAAAAAAAAAAAAACCATTCAAGTTCAACATATCAAGTATTCAACGCATTAAAAGTATGATAACCAAGCTCTGTAAAAGAGAATTTATCTCTAGCAATGAAACCAAATCTATATTTATATAACATAACACATCACACCACGTGGAACTCTTACAAAGTAACTTCCATGATGAAACATTAGGTAAATATACTTTATCATTATTTACATGCACACTAGAGTTGATATATAAGTTGCGGTCTGAAAACTTATTCAACAATAAAAGTTGCGGTCTGTGAGTCAATTCATTTAACTCATAGTTTATGTGAGCTAGAGAGGGAAGCTTAACCCAGTTAAGTGAAGACTTGTATGGTTTGATCTGAGAGTTAAACAAGTTTGGATTGCAAGTTGCATGCCTACCCGTTTAACCTACTTGTGTGTGCACACACAAAAATAATGGGCTGATCCATTTAACCCACAATTCGTGTGGGCTTGAACTTAGTGAAGCCTAACCCATTTAAATGAAGGTTTATATGGTTTAGCCTATGAGTTAAACGAGTGTAGATTACACTCACAAAAAATCGTTTGAAAGAGTCGAAAGAAAGGTCTCCAGGTTGATTGACCAATCTGGTGTAATTTTAAAAACAAAATACCAAAATGGGGCCCTTTTGAAACATATTACCAGCATGGGTCTGTTTTGACCATTGATCGGTCAAACTCATTAGTTTGATTAGCGGGAATGGGTCCATGTCAGTATTTTTTAATTTTAATTTTTTTAAATTACACATAAGCAACCGATGTGGAAAATAAATCGCAACACCCACTAGCGGAAATAACAAGATGTTGACACATGGCAGAATCCTGCTATTTCTGCTAGTCAAAGTAGCGGAAATGAGGAGGTGTTGCCACATGTCAACATCCTATTATTTTCGCTACTCTAAAACACGGAAATGACTGGGCTGCGCCACGTGGCTCACTGTAATTGGACCACCAAGCCTGTCAATTCGAATTGGACATATGTTGTGTCTGTGTGATTTTCGCAAATGGGAATAGTGAAATCACCAGGTTTCGCCATGTGGCGCACTGCGAGGGGACTAGCCAGCTATTAATGGGGGAAGGCCACGTGTAAGCTCCCTGTTAATTCCACTATTGGTAATAGCGGGACTCACCCGGTTCTACCACGTGGCGCGACGTTGTTGGTGTCGATTTCCCTGCCAACCAAACTGCGACACGTGGCACGCGTATGGGGTTTCTGCTGCTGCGAATAGCGAGAATGGTACAACAAAATTAAAAAAATAATTTCTTGCCTCCCTTTAAATAGTCCGCAAGCCCCACCGAACCCCACATGAAAGCAACGGCCAGAGAGAGTTTAAGCGGTGATATTTTGCTTTTTGAAGTGTATTTACCATATTTAAATTATAGGTAATTATTTTTTTTGTATTTATTTTATAAAAATTAGTTACTTATTTAAATAATAGTTGCACAATTTTTTAGTTAAATAATAAAATAATAGTAAAAAATGCTTATTTTTTAGTTTTCTTTTTGTGATACAATTTATAATCTGTACTTATATTTCAATTATTTATTTGGTAATGTATTAATTTATATGTTATGTAATATATTGTAATTATTTTATTAATTATATGTTTTATTGTATTCTAAAGTAGTGATTTTATTCAATGAATGATTTAATTTTTTCAATTATATATTTTATTTAATTTTGATAATTGTTTATGTTTAATTTAATTTTCTTTAATTTAATTTGTCTATTGCATTAATTTTAATAATTGACTATGTTAATTTATGTTTTTGTTTATTTATTTTTGTAATATAATTGTTTGTCTTTTATGTTTAAATATATATATGGTTATTATTATGCGTTAGGAAATTAAATGGGAACTTGCATTTTTATACACACAAAGACTGAACACACTATTTACTATGGTAAATGAATATTAGTTTTTTATTGTTTTAGTATATATTTTATGAAAATTAGTGTTTTTTTTTAATTTATTGTACAAATTTTTATTTAAATACTAATTAATTTATAAAATTAGTTTTTATTTATTTATTTAATTTTTTGGTTATTCAATTTGTAATATGTATTTATATTTCAAATATTTGTTTGATATTGTGTAAATTTTGTATTTTAAGTTATGTATTGTAATTATTTCATTGATTACATGTATTATCGTATTTTTAGGTCATTAATGTGTTTTGTCATAAATTATTTAATTTGTTAAATCAAAAATTCTATTGTTGGAGCATATATAATGTTATTTAAATTTTTGGTTAATTATATTGAAAGTAAGTAGCGTTTTTTAAATTTTAAATTTTAAATAATGTTTTATTTATGTTGACTGATATGTTTTTATTTTTACTAACATTAACTCTCTTAATAAAGATAATATGGTTGATTGATTGACTGATTACATATTTTTTTGTTGATTGATTTACGCAATGTTTTTTATGGATCTTCACAAAATGGCATCTTTTTCATCTTCTGGTACAAGCAACATTCATTTCGGCCCAATTGATGATGACATCTTATGGATGCAAAGTATGCATGTCTCGCAACATGTGTGGAATGGTAAACCAGAACGAAAATTAATTGTTAGACGGGCTCTTCCTACACATAATGGAGTAGAAGGTGTTCTAGAAGCAGTTATTGAATTTCTTACTCAATCTGGCTTCTATTGGGTTGCTAGAATGGGTTTCTTAAGGGTCAACGCCGGTTTGGTCAATGCTTTGGTGGAAAGGTGGAGACCTGAAACACATACATTCCATATGAGATTTGGAAAGTGCACGATCACTCTTCAAGAAGTTGCAATTTTGTTAGGGCTTCCTGTTGATGGGCTGCCTCTTATTGGGGCAACATGACTTGATTGGGGAGCTCTGTGTGAAGAGTTGCTGGGTATTCGACCACCGCACCTAGATGGTAGTTTTGTCAAACTAAGCTGGTTGGCTGAGCATTTGGATGACATTGGTCAACATGTCATGAATGAGGAACAGTTGTGGAGATATGCTCGGGCATGGATCCTTAGATTCATCAGTGGTGCACTGTTAGTTGACAAATCAAGTAGTAAAGTCTCGTTGCGATATCTTCAATTTTTACGAGACTTTAATGAGACAAGGACCTATGCATGGGGAGCTGCTGTACTTGGTTGCTTATATCGCAAGCTATGTTTAGCCACTAATTATAGGACACAATCCATTGGTGGCATGTGTTTATTACTGCAGCTTTAGGCGTGGGAAAGATTCCAACGTATAGCTCTAAAAAGAACGCCCGACTTCATTGTTGGTCAACCCCTAGGAATGAGGTAACATTAATGTTGTTAATATGCACCTGTTATGATTTGCACATTTGGCTTAAATTGTTGATGACTCGGTATTTTTATAGGTGGCTTCGACGTGGGCATAGCCACATAGGGAACGAGGATTTAACATCACATCGATGAGCGTTCGACATTATAAGGAGGCATGATGTAAGTATTTATCTTGTACAACCTGTAATTGTAATTGTAATATGCTATACATGGTGTTAACTTAATTGTTCTTTATAGATTGTTTGGGAGCCATACCCTGAGGCTATTATGCATGCAATGCCTCCAGTATGTCGAGATGGACATATTGTCTAGAAATCAGTTATGCCATTAATATGTTTTAATGTATGTGAATGGCATCAACCTGATAGAGTGATGAGACAATTTGGTCTTCGACAACCAATTCCACATCATCCGCTTTAGCCACAGGAATTACATGCGTTGACTTTGCGTGGAAAGTACAGTGAAAATTGGCAAAATATATTGGCACCAGTGATCAACGCATGGAATCACAGACACGAGGTGCAAATTGAGGACACTAGCCCATAAGTTGGAAGTTTGGGTCACAATTCTGAGTACATGGTGTGGTACAGACGGAAGACAAAGATGTTTGTCGACCCCAAGAACGCTAGGGCAACAACTTTGGTATCATAACTTACGTAAATTGACTTGTAATATTTTTGTTGATATTGAAGTTGTTGTGTGTCTAATTTAGTTCTCTTACAGGGAGAGGTAGGGGAGACATTAACGTACATGGTCTTCGAGGAACGTAGAGGTACATGGGGGGTTGAAGATCTGGTGCCTTATGTCGAGAAAATCATGATTTTAGCTGACGCAGAGGATAGCGTAACTAAGGCTACTGCACCACCAACTCCACCTCCTCTGCCGGTATTTGAGGCACAACAATTTCATATTCTTGAGCATTGTGTTGAATCGCAAGGGCTTCGAAGAAGGAGAAGGGTTGTTAAGGCCGAAACATATCATTTTCCGACAATGCCTCAACGTCAACCAAGAATGTACTACACTCCTACATAGTTTGTACATTATCTAGTTCACAACCCATGTACTATTATCCTTCTCAGCAACAAGCTGATGCTGGAACTTCGCAACAACACCCTCCTCATGCTCATCCGTCCACGCCGAATTTCAAAATGGATCAAATATTTGGGACTCCGTACTCTACACCGACACCAAACATGCCTTCGCCATATGCAACTCCAAGCACCCCACTATATGACATACCTGGATCTCCATGGTTACAGGGGATGGATTAGATGATGGGTGTAGATCTACACACCCAATTTTCATCAAAGGCAGATAATGCTAGTCAATTATCTGCTACAAACGTTGCTGCTACAGCGAATGATGTACGACCAGCAAGAAGAAATCCTACATGACTTGCTAGAAATTGGTCACGTCCTTGTGTTCTGACGCCTCTAAATGAGGGTCACGAACATTTGGCAGATGATACTTGATTTTTTTAATGTTCTATGGTCATTGTATCATGTATTGTACATAATATTTATATTTTATTTACTATACACACGATGTTGTCATCTATATTGATTTACTGGGTGTTTATAATTAAGTTAATAAAGAAAAAAACACATTTATGAACAAGTCTAAAAATGCTAACGACAAAGTAACGTTATAAAGAGACACTTTAAAATTTTCATAAATTAACATTATCAAAACTGTTATGAACTATATGTTTTCTTCATTACTTTGCTCGAAATTGCCTGTCTAAGCTTATAAGGGACAATTGCGCCTATTGTGGCCTTCCCGTCCACATCTACGACATCTCTGTCTGGGCTGTGATTCAACCCAGTCCATTTCATTTCTAATTCTTGTTGATTTTGGTCGTCCTTTTCCACGAATGGTTGTTGGGTCCGGGACAAGTACCCATTGCTCATCATTAAGTGGCATAGCTTCTTCATTACCCAACAGCCACCACTGTCCTGAATATGCATGCAGTATGTACTCATTTGTGTATATGGGGTTTATGTACTGGTTGTAGTCAATGCTAACTACACTGCACGCAGCAATAACATGGGAACATGGATGATGAAATGCAGTAAAGCGCCCACATTGACAGTAATGTTCATTTAGGTTAACTATCCATTTCTGACCACCGCGTTGAGTCAAAGGATTAAATGCCTCTTCAACCTTAAATCGTGTTGACTGGATGTCGTATCTACGAACCTGGTGGGAAAACGCTTCCTCTATATTTTTTTGTATCGCCTTAACTAACTTGGCACAATATATATTACCAGCTGACAAATTTGCCCTCACTTGAAACCCCCGTTGTACAAAGTACTCAACACATCAATTGTATGTTGACTTTACCAAGGCAATTATTGGAATGTTCCGGCAATCCTTCAGTATTATTTATGCATTCAGATAGGTTCGTGGTCATGTGCCCGAATCTACACCTCTCCACATCATATGCCATACTCCACTTGTCAATAGAAATGGCACTTATCCATCTATTGACATCTGCGCTACACTCGCGAAATGTTTGTAGTTTTCTGTCAAAAATGTGTTTGCATGGAGTATATCCTACAATAATAAAAAAATAAAATTAGTTATTGAAAATATGATCATGTAAGAAATAAATGTGTGAAATTGAAGGTTATATACTCACAACATACCCAGATTGACTAACATTTTTTTTTGTTTTCCATTTTTGAAACGATGATTAAAATTGCTTGCAATATGTCGAATACAATACATATGATAAGCATGTGGCGGTTGTCATCCAATGGCCTCATTCTGCATAGCAAACTTTATGCTACGATGTCGATCAGAAATTAAACATATGCCTTGTTTATCCGTGACATGCAAATGTAAATGTGACAAGAACCACGACCACGCTTGTAAAGTCTCTCCCTCAACCACAACAAATGCAGCAAGAAGGACATTGCTGTTGCCATCTTGTGTTGTGGCTATTAGCAAGGTCCCACGGTACTTGCCATATAAGTGTGTTCCATCGACTTGTATTAGTGGCTTACAGTAGCGGAAGGCATCACCACATTGCTTGAATGTCCAAAAGACTCGATGGAATTGCCAAAAATTGCGAATGACTTGATTACCAACAAAAAATTCATCATGGCAAAGTTGGTAATATGTACCTGGCGCATTCCTTTGCATATACTTAAGCTACCTTGGAAGCATGGCATAGGACTCGTCCCAGTCTCCAAATTCACAGACTATAGCTTTCTGTTTGGCCTTCCATGCCTTTCTGTATGTCACCTTGTAACCCGTCATAACTGTTATTCTTTCTTGAATCAAACTGATTTTTAAGGATGGGTCTTTGGAGATCATTCCTAGATATAAAAAAAAATTCAAATATATTTATAATAATATTTTGATATTGACTCACAAAGTCAAATATGTAAACTTGCAGTTAACCTTGTACGCATAAACAAATGAATTCGGAATCTAACTTGTCATGATCTTGTGTTAGTGACAAATTCAAGCATGTATGTGGCCCACCCCATTGGGTGACAACCCAAGTATCGGTCTTTTTTGATAAAATTGTCCTCATATACCATGGACAACCGTCGTCCTTATTTGGGCATTTGCAAATCAACTTTGTGGGTTTGGACTCAACAACAACAAACATTTGATGCAATTTCATTGCATAATGTTTTAATGCATTTACAACATGTTTGCTCTCAAACTGTAACCCAACATATAATTCTTCCCTAACACTCCAACCAGCAAAAACGTCTAAGGATGACATCTCCTCCTAATCAGGGTGACGCCAATTAATGTTTGTATAGTGGGAAGAATCATTCCAAAATGGACGTTGAGTTGCACCTGCATAACATTGTTTAATTATTCATTAATAATAATAAAAAATATAAAAACATCCATTTTGTGAAATAAGATTCTAATTCTAAAAAACAAACATAAGAATATAATTAAAGAAAAACATACCTTCCTCATATTGATATATTGACAATGGTTCAATCATACGACTTACTTCAATGGACGCTGTCTCACCATCTGTGTCAAATGATTCATCATCAGGAATATCATCACTAGATGATTCCTCAACATATGACTGCGACACATAATAGTTGTCGTCATCATCATCGTCATCTACTTCTACCTGTCTATGCATCCCATATTGTGCCAATGACTGATTACAAGACAAATTCTGATCGCTAGACACGCAAGAATTTATTCCACCACCTTCTAACAGAATCATAGAACTACCAACAACTTTTGCTTCAACATACATTTTTATTACTGACATTTCATTTTGTTGCTAAAATGCATGAATCATGCATTCTACGTCTTCATCATCACATATTTGTAATGCACACTGTGTTTACCTTCACTTTTTAAAATTAAAAACCTACATGTAATAGAAGATATAACTTGGTTTGCCTGCAATTTAAATTTGTCATGAATTTTTCTCTTTAAAACATTAAAACTAATGTCATGTCTAATTTGTATTGCTTTCTTTGTCCCTTCGAACGTTACTCCTTCGACACCTTCATACATCCTTCCATTTATATACACAAATGCTACAATTGAATTCATGATTCTATTCGATGTACCTACAAAAAAGAAGTAATATTAACTCAGTAATAAATAAAACATGAAATAAATACAAGTGAGGATACTTATTACAAATATAAAAATTTATAAATGAATAATTGCTAAATTAAATACGTAATAAATTTATATACAATAAAAAATTTATTTATCTATTAATTACTTATTAAAAACATATATAATGCATGGCAAATGAATATATATAAAGTATAAAAGACAAATTTTTATACTGTAACGCTTGTGTAAAAAAAACATATAAATATATATATGTTTTTTTACATGTAAAAAAAACATTATTATATATATTGTTCAAATAATATAAATATAATATTGCACAAAAAACATAAAAACATTACATAAATATAAATTGATTAAAAAAAATGAAAAAAAACACGTAACTACAATGCAGAAGTCGTGTTGTGAGCAGAAGACGGAAGAGGCAATTTATAAGTATTTAAAATGCAACACCCACTAACGAAAATAACAGGATGATGCCACGTGGCATCATCCTGTTATTTCTGGTAGTGGGTGTTGCGATTTATTTTTCACATCAGTTGCTTACATGTAATTTAAAAAAAAATTAAAAAATGTTGACGTGGACCTATTCCCACTAGTCAAATTGACGAGTTTGACTGGTCAACGGTCAAAACAGACTCATGTCGGTAATATGTTTCAAAAGAGCCCCATTTTAATAGTTTGTTTTTAAAATTGTACTAGATTGGTCAATCAGCCAAGGTCTCCAAGTTCCTATTGGTCCCATCAATGCCTCTAACGAAGCCTTTCGCTTTGTTTATCTCTTGCTCAGTACGTCTTTTTGCTTTTCTTGATACATGCACATGGCTTCTTATCTTAATCAGGTTTTAATCAGTTCCTTGTGTAGTGGAAACTAACGCTACTTATACGGATCAAGATTTAGAGAAGATTCACATACACTGCAAAAATGTCATATTTTTTGTTCTTTTAATTATTATATATATATATATATATATATATATATATATATTATATAATTTTTTATTTTTTAGTTTTTTAATTTTTATTTACGTTTATTGGCTAGTCCCTCAACTCTTGTGCCGCTCGGGGGTGGACGCAGACTACCAATTTCATAGATCCTTTTATTTTACAAGTCAACCCAACATAACATATATATTTGCATGCCTATGTCGACTGAGTTGACTGTATGCCTACATCATACAATCAAAATACATAAATAAAAAAAATTATATTACACAAATATTTTGAGTAGTTATTATTATTTAACGCATATATTATATGATGTAAAGTTGAACTCGAGAATATTCCAATTATATTATCTTTTAATACTTTAGTAAAAGAACTAGTATTGTTATTTTAGTAATATGTAATTATAAATTATTTTTTTTAGATAAATTATAGTAGTTATTAATATTGTGAATAGTTATACGATGTAAGGTTGAACTCAAGAATATTCCAATTGTGTTATCTTTTAGCACTTAAGTAAAAAAAACTAGTATTGTCATTTTTTTTTGGTACATTTAAAATTTAGGGGAAGAGATGATGTCTTAATTTAAGGCAAGAAAAGTACCCAGGTTCAAAAAGCGCTTATAGAAGTACTTGCATCTACCTCGTCCCAAGGAGAGGAGTGGGGCTTGCTAATATTGTCATCTAAGTAATATGTAAGAGTTTAATTTTCATACACGGTTAGTATAACTATTAATTAAAATCTATTTTAAATATGACTTTTAAAATAATTATTATGAAATTCAATAATCTTATTATATATGAAAGTTTATGATTAAATGATAAAATAAAATATATTTACATTGTTAGTGCATCCTAATTAAATTCAACGTTGTGATCATAAATATTGTTTATTTTGATAATTGATGAAACATAATTTTTATTACATTAGCATAGTAACTTTTTATTACATAAAATTATTTAATTCAATAAATAATTCTAAATTTTATTTCATTTTTAATTTTTAACATGCATGTAAAGTAATTTTTTTAACCAAACATGTTTTTTGAGAAGTGATATTAATGTCCTTTATTGTACTTTTTAAGAAAAAAATACTTTATGTTATTATGTACAAACAATTTAAAATAAATTTTAAAAGTAAATGTTTTATTTTATCATGGCTTAATTATGTTTTTAGTTCTCCAAATTTGGGATGGGTTTTTTTTTTCAGTCCTCCAAATTAAAAATTAATTATTTTAGTCCCTCAAATTTAAAAAATTCCTATCTTGATCCCTCAAGCTTAACATTGTTAGTGTTGTGTCCTACGTGGCTAACAGAGAACAATTCAGCACTAGCCACGTGTACTGATTAAATGAAGTGGATATTTAGTTTATTTTTAATATTTATTGTCTAAAAACAAGTAATATTTCCCCCAAACCTTCAAAGACCTAATTTCATATTGAACCCCAAAGTTATTTGGCTAAAGATTTATCAACCCTAACCCTATTTTATCTTTTGTGAACAACACCCATGTAAATGGCATTTTGGTGGTGTTGAAATAGTGTGTCAATGGCATTGAAAAGGGTTTTGGTGGCGTTCAAACAAAGTTTGGCTTGAAGCACTTCGTTTAGGTTGAAGCATTTTCCATTTTGTTGGGTTTAGTGTGTTCAACAATTATGATTTTTGAAGTTATGTTACAAATTTTGGATTCTAAATTATTGATTAGGGTTTGAATCGTTCTTTTTTATGAAGTTAATTTTGGGTTTGAATGAATGTTTGATTTCATATGTTTGGTCTGGATGATTCTAATATATGTCATGATGATGTTTATTTTGTGGTTGAATCAATGTTTCCTAATTTATCTTAATTTGTTTTCAAATGATGCTATAACAGTGATGATAATTTCAATTTTGAGTCTCTAATCATGAATCTATAATTGTAAATGACATTTTAATCTCTGATTTGGGTTCTTATATAGAATGGCATTCACAGTGGTGTTCCATCACATAGGAAAGTTTGATTTTGAACCATCTTTGCACTATAGTGGAGGCAAAATGTATGCTATCCACGGGTAGGACATTGACACGTGGTCCTTTTTTGAAGAAAGGGATTGTGGAAGGATCTAGGGAATGATGATGATGTCAACTTATGGTGTAAACTAGAAAATAGAAGTTTCAACGGGGAATTTGAAATCAATTGAGTTAGATGCTGATGCTATGGATTTGGCAAATCATGCATTGAAGAATAATTGTGAGGTGGGTATATTTTTTGAACACATTGTTTCTAAAGCTGAAGTCATTGGTAATATATGTTATGGTGAAGGTAAGGAGGCAATAGTAGTACACAATGCATATGATAATGTTCAGTTGATGGAGGAAGATTTAGTTAAGAATGGTGGTCAGGGTCCTATTGAGACATTAGCTAAGTAGAATGTTGTGACAATGAAGAATAAAAATATTCATGCAAAAAGGTCCATTAGACTTGCAAACAAAAAACATGCATTAGCAAATGAACAGGTTATGGGCAATGAACATGTTGGTGGAGTTGAACAGGTTGATAAAGCTGAACATGTTTGGGAAGTTGGAGGTGTTAGGGGAGCTAAACATGTTAAGGAAGTTGGAGGTGTTGGGGGAGGAGATAAGATTGTTGGTGTTGAACAAGTTGGAGGAGTTGAACAAGTTATGGGAGGTGTACAACTTAGGGAAGTTGAAGAGGTTAAGGGAGTTAGACAAGTTGGGGGACATGAAGAGGGTAGGGGAGTGGGGGTTGGTGGCAATCAAGATGTTGGGGGAGTGCAACAAGTTAGTGGTGCTCAAGAAAGTGAGGGAGTGGAGCAAGTTGGTGGTACTGGAGAGGTTTGTGGAGTTGAACAACATGATTGAATTGAAAAGGGGATGGAAGCTGAATAGGTTGGTGGCATTGGAGAGGTTGATGGCAATGGACAGTTTACTAGACTTGAACAGGTTGCTGTCAATCATCATGGTAGTGAACATGATATTGTAAATGTTCATGTGGATTTTGCTAATGAAGACTTTGTGTTTGAAGGAGGTTGTGATAGTTGGGAAATTAGAAGTGGGAGTCAAAGTGATAGGGTTTTTTTCTTTTGATGATGACTATTTACCGGTTATTGATGAACAGGTGCATGAAATTGAAGAGGAGTACTGTAGTGAGGAGTTGTTTAGTGACGGTGATGATGAAAGCGATGTTAGTAAGGATGGACATACAAAGGCAAGATGTCCTATATTTAAGAAAGAGGACATGTGTCGAGAGTTTAGGTTCAAACTTAGGATGGGATTTTCATCCCTTAAAGATTTTAAAGAAGCAATTTTAGAATACTTTGTGTCGAATGATAAGGAGATTAGATTTGTGAAAAAATGGTAAGAAGTCTTTTAAAACACCTGATGCCTAGCCACAACTTCAATCAACTAGTGCTAAAGAACCAAACACCAATTTTGGAGGACTTAGGGGCACTCAAAACAACCACATCTAAAGCTGCTCAATGTTGACATTAGGGTTTTTTTTCGAGAGAACAAAATTTATGTAATTAGTCTTGTTTAGACTTTTTATTTTGGGGGA
The DNA here is from genome assembly GCA_004329165.1 of Spatholobus suberectus. Lineage (NCBI taxonomy): Eukaryota > Viridiplantae > Streptophyta > Magnoliopsida > Fabales > Fabaceae > Spatholobus > Spatholobus suberectus. The sequence goes on along the minus strand of CM014729.1, from coordinate 8,234,538 downwards.
ATGACAAACTATGTAATTAGGCCTTATATTTTGGTCATTGTGGCTGGCCATATGGCAAGTGGACCATGTGACCTATAATGCACTATTTCCATTTAAATATATTTGGTGTTTCACTGAATAGTACAGTCTAAAATTGTTTGGCATAGGTGTTACACTATTATTTTATTCTCCATTTCGCTTACAATTATAATCCACTTAGTGAAAAATAATAATCATTTAATGTATCAAGTAACAGGTTAATTTAATATGGAAATGCTGATATCATATCTAAAGATAACATGTGACATCTGTTCTATCACTTTAACATTCATCAAGTAAACATAAACAACATTACAAAAATTACATAATCTATTTCAATTTAGTAATAACACTGAACTATGACCTACAATGCAAAAAACATTTCCCTAATCTAGAATCCCCTTATTACAACAATTACAAATTCAATACTTGGTAGAATCCCCTATTTTTTCAACAAAAAGAGAATACACATAAATATTGTCATTGCCCAACACAGTCCTAAAATACAGAGCAACATTAATCCCTTTCTTCTCTCAACAACAAGCTTGTTCTATAACTTCAATATTTTCTTCCTTGCGTCTTCCAATTGTTCCTCAGTGCCATCCCTACATTCCTCTTATGCATACTCCTTTGTATCTTCATCAACCCATCTAAAAAACTTGTAGGAGTTGGGGTTCTACAAAATGGGAAAAGGAATTACAATTATTTAAACAACAACAACAAAAAAAAGACTCAAACAAAATTCAAAACTTATTACCGGTGTAAATCAAGGGAGAAAACACAAACATTCTAGTTAAGGCATCTCCAAAAGACTCTTCCTCTATTTCGTTTGCTACTCGTAGTGTACAACAGAGCTCTGTCTCCATAGAAGTAGTTCCTCCACCTTCTCCTCGATGAAAACGATCCCAATGTTGCAAATGACCTCGAAGCATCAAACTTACAACCACCACAGGATGAAGACGCCAAGCTTAAACCCCTCATGCTGCAAAAACACGATGGTTGCCTAAAACCAACAAACCTCATTGCTCTTCTCTCCCACACAAACATAGACGCCTTTATTTGGGTAATTAGGGCTTTTAGTGTACAATATACTTACATGGACAATAATACACGTGTCCATTCCACATAAACAAGTAGATACACGTAGACAAAGCTGACTTGTCCTTTGTTAGCCATGTCAGCCAAACTACAAATGACATTTGCATTCAGGGACCAAACACATGACTTTTTTAAATTTGAGGGACTAAAATAATTAATTTTTAAGTTGGAGGACTAAAAAAATACTTATCTCAAATTTGGGAGACCAAAAAACATAACGAAGCCTTTTTATTATTATAGCTATACATAAAATAAATTCTTCTTAATATAAATTTTCTAACATAATCATTTTTTACATAATTTTAAAATCACTTTTTTTTTAAGTTAAACAAACGAGATGTAATTCATATGGAGAGTACTATATACTTTCACAAACTTTCAGATACAATGTCATTACAATCCTTTTTGTTCCCTTAAAAAATGATTGATAATAATCATAGAAAAATGATTCAAAATTGTAGATAATTTAAAAACTAATAAATGAGTTTCTAAATGAGTAAAAGATTTGAGTTTGTGTTGGCAAATATGCAAACATGTGAGATTACTTCGGCACGACGGAAAAATATTCTCTCTGCCTCTCTTTCTTTGAGAGCAAATTAATAATATTCTAACCTTATCTAGGAAGGATGTTTGCGCTCTAGATTGAATTAGTTTTGAAGTAAAAATCATTTGATAATATTAAAGTAAATAATGAAATTCACAATAATATTACAATTAGGAAAGCAAATAAGATATAATAATTGAAAGAGCATGTAAATATTAAAGTAGATTATAAAATAATGGTTTAACAAATAAACCAAATAAAAGAAAAAGACTAAGAGATGGATATTAGATTTACCAAACAAAAAAAAGATCCACGTCAGTTTTGTGTGCCTTTGCACTAAAACGGGGATTGAAATTTGTGGATAAAAACATATAGGGAGATTGAAAACACCTAACAATGATGTAAAAAGAAAGAGCTTTGGATAAAAGTATATAGCCATATACATTACAAATAGGAAGCGCATCATATCAACATGGACAACAAAATAATTTTAATGTTAATAGTGTGTAAAAATTTAATTCGGTTTGGATTAGATCAATTCTCACAAGAAGAACCAAAATTCAATTCAATCCAACAAAAGCTTTTGGTTTTTTGTGGTTTTTAATTTTTTCGGTTTGCAATTTTTTCAGTTATTGGTTGTTGCGGTTGACATTGATTTGGATCAATTGGTGAACACTCCTATTTTCTAATGATAGTATTATTTAATGTTTTTAGATCATTAAATTGATAGAGATGTTAATTCATAATTTATTAGTTCAACTGTAATTGAATGAAAATTAAATTATTTATAATAAAATACATATTTTAGTATTATATAATATATGAAATAATAAATTAATATAAATTATAAAAAATAAAATTAGGCAAAATTTTAAATTAACATAAAACATCATATTACATGTTTTATAAGATAAAAAAAGAAAATAAATAATTAAATAATAGTAATCTATACATTGATCTCGTATATAAACTTTTATTTATTTTAAAAATATTTTAAAATAAAAGATTTGAAAGTAAAAAAAAAAAAAAGACAATGTTTTAGTAACAGTTGTCATACTTTTAATCCTCAGTAGAAAGCTCTCTCTAAGTCGGGCAGCAGCACAAGTCTCTATCTCTCTGATAACAGTTAGAATTCTTCTAGTCATGATTCAATTCAAACATTATGTATGCATTGGTCCCCTGCTCCTGTTTTAATCAACCGCTTTTCATACAATGATTGCCTGAAACCATATTGTCAGTTCAATTCACAAAGGAATATATAATAATTTCATTAACTTGATGGTGAGGCTTAAATTAAAAATGGTTGTTATTAGATACATGTTTAGTATTTGATCATGCAGAAATTAATTATCTATAAACAGGGCAGTACTCCTCCCCATATATAACACTATAGTGCATTATGAGAGGTAATCAAAACTTTGGCAAGCCGTCTTATTCAAATTTCTAGCTAATAATAACCGTATAGTCTTTGGGTTATGCTGGACCCACGCATGATCCCTCATAGGCACATCATTTTCTCGAAGTTGTAATATCAAGCACTGCAGCTAGTCCACAACCACTATCATAATCATAAGTAAGATAGTGAACAGAGATTGGGGTTTGATGGATATGTTTACACTTGGTGTTGTACTCATATAACCAAAATTTCTCAGATTTTAATAGTTGGACACTGTTTAAATAAATTTCTCCCTAAGCATTTATAAGAGATAAAATAAGAAAAAATAAAATAAGTGTGTTTATAAGTTAAAATTAACTTATGTATAAGTTAAAAAATCAGCCTTTTGATAAGTTAATTAAGGAACTTCTACAAATTAGTTTATGCATAAGTTAATTTTAACTTTTGAAAAAATTTATTTCATTTTTTTTTTTTTTTTTTCTGTAAGTATTTATGAAAGAGTTTATTCAAATAGACCCAAATGCATACATATATGTCAAAAATTAGCCTGGCAAGTAATTAAATGAACGAGGACATTTATAAACAGAAAATATAATACGTTAGATGTTCTGTACCTATAATTAGGACAAGGGAAAATGTTGGCAATTTAAATCTGAATGTATTATGGTGATTTTGGGGGTTGAAGGGTATCATTTTTCTAATTGAAATGTAGGGTGTTATTTAACGGTTGATGTGAAAGTGATTAGCTTACAGAAGTAATAGCCTACCACTGATACTTTTGCGGGGTCGGTTTCATATCCACCTTTTTTGGTTCTTAGGTTTCGCCAATTGTATGGGTCCAAAAGCCGTAGGAATTGATTGCTATTTAACACCTTTAATACATCACATCGAGGTTGATGACGTGCAGATTCTCAGATCTGAGCTCGTGTCGTTTGTTCAAGATAAATATAAAACATCACAAGCATTAGGAAGGAACATACTAATGACAGGTTTAAGTAGTTTAAAAGAAGTCAAAATTTTATGTGTCATATTGTGTGTGTATTAATTATCAATCTATGTGCATCATGTTTAATGTTTAGCGTTTTCTTAATTCATGTAATATATGATTGCTTGAACCCGAAAACAAATTCATTGTGACAATAATTGACCAATTTCTATATAAACAGCTTTGATGATATCAATGGAATGATTGCGTAACATATTATATTATTCTTATTTTACGGAATTACCATTAAATCCATATAGCAACATCAAACAATCTCCAATAGTTGTTTTATTGGTTAGGAGCATCTAGCCTCTCCATTGAGTTGACGAACACAAGATATTGTTTTTTATACATTTCTCTTCAAAGCTAAGGTATTTTCAGACTTTTCTGCTGTCTTGAATTTCACTTCGTGCCTACTCAAAGGTAGCATTGCATTGCACTGCATTGCTTTTGCATATAAATTAATGACATTCTGCACCTAACATAAGCTGAAAAAAAAACAAAATAGCACACAGTTCTTCTTGGCTAACATGGAGAAGGGTTAGACAGTAATTCTCTTTTGTTTTGGTTCAACAATAATGAGTCTGAAATTCGAATGATGATCGGTGATCATTACAACTACTAGTTAATCTTACAAAACGCAATCCATTGACAAGTGGGAGAAAGCCTTGAGCAGCTAAAATTTAATTATAAGCTAGATTCATTTAGCATGATATAAAGTAACTTAGGCCAAAGAGTGCACAAATGAATGAAAATATGAAATTAGAGCGAAGGACCCCACTTTGCTTCCAAGATATAGCGTGGCATATATGCAAGATACGGGGTTCCTGGCCCCAGAATTGAGGCATGTGCTGATGTGCAGAACTGAAATTGCAATTATGTTGTATGGGTCTCAATAACATGTATTTTCCAATGAGTTGTTTTCCCCCCACCCACTCAACCAGCAGGACCCTACGAGCACAGTGCACTCAGCTTTGTACAATAACCAAACTGGATAGATATTTAGTAGTTTAGTTTAGATCCGCTAATCTGAACATTTGGTCTAAATCATACTATTTGTAGTTGCATTACATCAGATAACAATTTTGTCCTTCAACATTGTTGAAACTTTTGACACCAAATCACATCGTGAGTTATTTAATTTTTTTGTTTTTTTTACCTAGTACTAGTATCCCATTTTGTCACGTACCAATGTTTCTTTACCCCTCTCCATTTTTTTATAGTAGTAGACCGCCATAAAGTCTGCAAAAGATAATCTTGTTAGTGGGGATGGTTGGTCAATATCTTCATGCTCTTTTCGGGATTGTCATGACAAGGGCAGCTTTACCCTTTTGCTTTGAGCCTGTGGCCTCTGGCTAGTACCATTTGGACCTTCCTCTCACGCTCTCTCGTGAACCCTCCTTTGTCTCTTGAAAACATGCACACTTTTTAAGATGTGTGCATCACTTGATTTGACTGAGCAATTGAAGCTGATCAAAGGGTAGAGATTTCTTTAGTGGGGGCTGCTTGTATGATAGTGATTCCCCCTTTGGCTTTCATTGGACTCTTCTTGCTATCCGTTTGCAACCAACAAAAAGGGTAGGAAAAGAGAGTTGCTTTTTCTTAATTAGTTATGAGAGTCACTCCCACTTTCAATGCGAAAGGTCACTGGTGGCTGAAGGCGAATACAAAGGGATTCACATGGTGGGGTGTGTGCAGTGTGGTCGTGTCATTCCCATTCCAAGGCCATTGAATTGAAAGCTGCCCCTTTGCTTTTGCTTTCCTAATCAAAGCTTTGTCCTTATTACGGTGTGGTCCATCTGCATTTCCACCTATTCTGTCTATATTAATTCACACTTCACAGCTGTGCTTCTGATCTGCTCTGCTCTTACATTACATTACATTGCTCTCAACTAAAATTCAAACGGTGCTCTAAATCTAATACCACTCTCAGGTCATCCCTCATTCTAGTGGCCTCGAATTGATTGCAGTTGCCCTGTTTTGTCAACAAATTTATGGAAACAATGCACTGGAAACGATATTTAAGATGGAGATGATTTATGTCTTGCAGAAATAATGCACACTGGATATAGTTGGACCATTGGCAAACTAAGTCGATTTTTCTCAAGTATATCATTTTAGTGATCAATATTTCAAATTAAAAAAATATAACACTTGTTCTAAACTATAAATATTTCTGTTTGACATCAATCATAATCTCCGACATATAAATAAACTCTGAAGTTGATAGAAAGATAGTAAATCCTTTCGTTAATAACTTCCAGGCAGCTAAATGAAGATCCATAATTTCTTTTATTTGATATATGTTTCATAGAGAAGACAATCTGCCGTTGTTATAGAAAAAATGAACACAATCATAAACTCATAACAAGCTTGTTAAATAACAAATATATTCAAGATTTTCTCATGTTTGGATGAGCATTTGTAAAATCAATTTTAGTTAAAATTGATTTTGAAAAAAAAGTGATTTATATTTGAATGTTTTTGTTCCAAAATCAAGTTAGTAATATCTATTCTGGAGTATTTTCGAGTGTTAGGCCAACCATTGCGGCCATTGAGTCAATTACTATTAGACGACCATCAAACATCACTGGGACCAAGCAAAGCGCCAACCATTGCTCGACCCAAGTGGCCTTGAGTCATGTTGTCCACGATAGCTTAACTAACTTTCACGTCAAATAACAAACTTTTCTGCCAAAAGCACAGTATATAAGAGTCTAGAGCCCCAAGTACGATTTAGATCCCATCATTTTCTTACACTCCCTTCATATTTCCACTGACTTGAGTGTCAAATTGTTTATAGGTAGCCACCACCTTTTCGTCACCACCCTACACAGTCTACTAAAGACTAAGTCTGTAGCACAATCTGTACCCCCTCCCCCCTCCCCCCAACACAAACACAAACACACACACACATGTTCTTTCCATCTTCCAAGTTGATGCTATAAGTGTTCATTTTAGTTGTAGTTAGACCACTTTTTTCCTCATTATATTTTCTTTCTTACATCATGTATAATAAAAAAAATTTGACCTAAGTATTTTAACATGATTTTGGATGCTTCAATGTGAATCCAAAGTTTGGTTTCACGGTGGGAAGTATCAAATTGATTTTGTCTTCTTTCAAATGTGATTTTAATAAAGACATATGATTGATTGTTTGTTAGGTAAAACTGATTTTGCATCCAAGTTTCAATCTGACTAGAAGTGATAAAAAGTAACTTTCAGGTTAGGTTGAAAAATTTATACTAAATTTTACGACAAACTCGCTTTCACGATAAAAATATTAAAACATAAAACACTTCATTTTAAAATCAATTTTACAAATGTCGGCCCAAACACAAACTTAGTCCCCCCCCCCCCCCCAAAAAAAAAACTCAAAGTCATTGATATACACACAATGTTTGTTGGATACTAATTTTGATTGGAGCTATCAAAATGAGGCATCAAACTTAGTGCAGCAGGCCAAGACGTGAAAAGTGGGTCAGGTCATGGTTGCATATTTGTTGACTTGACCTAGCTTGTCTGGTCTATCAAGCCGGGCCGAATCAGTCCATAGTTTTTTTTTCTTAAATTTATATATATTTTGCAAAAAAAAAAAATAGTACTAGGCCAAATAGGTTTAGTAGTTTTTGGACTTACTTTTTTAGCCCAATCTAACCCATCGGACTAGGCCAATTTGATCCAATTTTTTAGGCCAAAATTTTACTAACTTAGTCTGACCTGCCCTGTCTAACCATCGAACTGGTCCGTCAGGTTGGGCCAATTTTTTCAACACTAATTTTGATAGTGTATCATATAATTTAAAAAGGGTTTATGAGTCAAAAGATACTACAAAAATTTTCTTATTCCAATATATTAATAAAAGCTTCAAAATACAACTTTTTGATCCTCTTCATCCTTGAGTTCACCTAATAGGATTACTATTACCCCTCTCTACCAATTCAAAGATTCTAGTTTCCTAAATTATATGAAAAGTTAAAAAAAAAAGAAAGAAAGGCTAATTCCCTTCCTGCTTGGTCTAATGAGAGTAACTGCAAACTAGACTCCTGCTATGGTATTTACAGAAAAGTATCAGTTAACTGATAACTTCTGCTCTTACTTAAATAACCGTTAACTAATAACTTCCACAAGTGTCCTGAAAAATAACATTAAAATAGTGCATTTTGCATAATAACCCTTGTCTTTTGTTGATTCATAATTTACATGCCTTTTATGTCCCATATATAAATTTTTTTCATTTCAATTTTTCATTAACCAGAAGCAGTATAGACAAATTCACCTTTGCTGAAGTCCCAATGCGAAATCCCTCACTCACGAAACATAAAGACATCACCTTGCTCTGAACCCTCCCTTTCTCTCCGGGACCTGCACTGTCCCCCTTCTTTCCAAACAAAAACACCCAAACCCGACAGATTGAGTTGCCCGATACCCACCACAATGACAAAAATACCCATCATCCATTCATCCTTCCAATGAAGCACAAAAGGGTATTCCCGTAAATAAACACAAAAGACTCCAACTCTCTATCAACTGCAATGCAATCTAAGGATAAGTATAGATCTGAAGTCAGAACCACACTACATTCTCTTTCCCTCTCTCTTTCTCACACTCTCTCTCTAAACTTCAACGTTTTTACTCTCTCAGACACCAACCTCGGAAACGAAATGGGTTTGCTCTGAGAACCAAAATGGGTGACGAACAACCGTCGACCACCGCCGGCACGGGTCTCCGGCGAGCTGTCGCGCTTATCTCTTCCCTGATCTCCCTCTCCCTCTCGATCAGGGTCTTCGCCGGAAAGTGGCAACTGATTCGAGTCAAGCTCGAGGAGCTCCACTCGGGGCTCGTCGCCGGCGATGCCCGGTTACTCTCCGGCGAGCTCCCGGCGATAACGGGCACGGCGGAGGAGTGCCGCGAGCTGGCGCGGCGCTGCGTGGATCTGTCCTACAGCGGGAAGCTTTTGATGCAGAGCGATTTGGACGTGACGTTGGGGAAGCTGGAAGCGCACGTGAAGAAGCTATCTGAGGTGTTCAAGAAGGGTGTGTCGATGCATGGCTACGCCGTCGTAGTTTCAAAGCCTGGCTTCGGAGCTTGCAAGGATGACATGAGGTTCTACCTGAGGGACTTAATGACTAGGATGAAGGTTGGCGATTTGGGTATGAAGAAGCAAGCGCTGATGAACTTGCATGAGGCTGTTGTGGAGGATGACAAGTATGTGAAGTTGGTTGTTGAGGTTTCTGAGTTTGTTCACGTGTTGGTGGATTTTCTTGGTTGCAATGAGGTTGAGGTTGCTGAGGAGGCTGCCAAGGTTGTTTCTGTTGTTGCGGGGTTTGATTCTTATAAAGGGGTTCTGGTTGGTGCTGGGATTGTTGCCCCTTTGGTTCGGGTTTTGGAATGTGGGAGTGAGGCGGGGAAGGTTGGTGCCGCGAGGTGTTTGCAAAGGTTGACCGAGAATTCGGATAATGCGTGGTGTGTTTCGGCTCACGGGGGTGTCACTGCCTTGTTGAGGATTTGTGAGAGTGCGGGGTGTAAAGGGGAATTGGTTGGTGCCTCTTGTGGGGTGTTGAGGAATCTTTGTGGGGTTGAAGAAATTAAGAGGTTTGTGGTTGAGGAGGGTGCGGTTTCCACGTTTGTGAGGCTTGTGAGGTCTAAGGATGAAGCAGTTCAGGTGAGTTCTGTGGAGTTGATTCAAAACATTGCCTCTGGGGATGAGTTGGTTAGGCAGATGGTGGTTAGAGAAGGTGGGGTTCGTGTTCTTTTGCGTGTTTTGGATCCGAAGTGGACGTGTTCGTCTAAAACAAGAGAGGTTCTGATGAGGGCTATTGAGAATTTGTGTTTTTCTTCGCCTAGTTGTGTTAGCGTTTTGATGAGTTATGGCTTTGTGGACCAGTTGTTGTACTATGTTCGAAATGGGGAGGTTTCGATTCAAGAGTTGGCCCTCAAGGTGGCGTTTAGATTGAGTGAAACATCGGAGGAGGCTAAGAAAGCGTTGGGTGATGCGGGCTTCATGGCTGAGCTTGTGAAGTTTCTGAATGCAAAGTCGTTTCAAGTTCGGGAAATGGCAGCAGAGGCACTCTCTGGCATGGTTATGGTGGCAAAAAATAGGAAGAGGTTTGTGCAGGATGACCAAAACATTGCTCTTCTTCTGCAATTGCTGGATCCAGGGAAGGGGAACTCAGGTAATAAGAAGTTGTTGATCTCTATCTTAATGTCACTAACAAGTTGCAACAGTGGGAGGAAAAAAATTGTGAGTTCTGGGTATGCCAAAAACATAGAGAGGCTTGCAGAAGCTGAGGTTTCTTCTGATGCCAAGAGGCTCGTGAGGAAGCTATCCGCAAACCGGTTCCGCAGTATGTTGAGTGGAATCTGGCACTCTTGAATGTAATTCTTTTTATTTTTCACATTTTAACTGTATATTTTTACATAATTGTCTTCCAAGTTTTGCTAATTTGATTTCCTCATCTCAGTTTCTTTTCAGTTTTATTTCACTTGCCTTGCCCATGACAAGAGTAGCTCAGCATTTTTATTCAGATTGTAACCAGAAACAGTGATAACATGAAAGCTTTATTTATTGTAGATTTTCTTGGAGATATTACGGCATTGGTTTAGGCTTTTAGCTATGGCAGTTCAGTTGTGAAGAAGAAAATGATTATATTATTATATAACATAAAAGAATGTAATTAATTACTGGTAATAGTTATTTCACTAGTTTGTTTGTGTTCTAAAAATCTTATAGTGTATATATACGTGAATGTGTGTGATCACGTGGGGAAGACATCAATCCTTCAGGGGCATGTGATTAGTGGCTATTTTGCTTTCCCCTATCTGGCATTATATGCAAAGAGATGGTGATGGATGAAGTTTCCCGTCTGTATTGCTTTGTCTCTTAGCTAGTTTGTCTTTTTTACTATAGCAGCTTCCTTATTGTTAATTGAGAAAGTACTACACGCCAATTCTTTGCATGCTTGTTGCCGGGGATCTTTCAGATAAGACAACAAAATGAACCTACATCGTTCTCTTTCCGTTTATGCTTCTTTTAATCACTATTTGCTTCTAGAGTTATAGTAAAATAGTAATATTGTGAAAGTGCAAGTTTCTAAATCTGGGTGAAGATCTCACTTGGATTCTGTGAAGAGAGGAAAGCAAATTAACTTCTTGCTTGTGTGGTGAAGTCAAAGGTGTTGGGCGGCATTTATTATTCCGCGTTTATGCAACCAATACAAGAGGACTAATGAACGGGAAACATGTGAAAATGTGGATCACGTAGGGTGATTTTGGGTTGAGGAAGGCACAGGAAACCCATGTTTCTTCCAATTTCCATGATCCCATTCCAAATGAGTGATTTCATCATTGTGTTTATTGAAGGCCTGAAGCATTCTTTTAAACAAAGAGTTGTGCCATAATATATCTAAAAGAATTTGATGGTAAACAAAGCAACTAATGGTTGAAGAACTGTGCATTGTGGTAGGTGTGACACTTAATAATAAAAAAATTACCGTAAGTTGTTATATTTTGTGTATTATAGTCTTAGTTTGTTCCAAACGCTACTACGAAAATAATATCAATTAACGGGTAAAGTCGTTTTCAATAAAACAGTTGGATTATGATTGCAAACGGTTGTCTTTGCATCCCACCTTGGGTAAAGTCCTTCTTTCATGTTCTTAAGCCTTTTTTTCGCTTTAGTTTCCCATAAGACATCCTCCAAGAACTTTTTTTAGTCATCCAAGAATATGTATTCATTCCATTAAAATCACGATACTGACATGATTATTTTTTTAAAATTTAATTCTTAAAAATAAAAATGAGAAAAATAGCAAATTAAAAGTTATATTATTAAAAGAATGGATATTACAGAAATACTGAAAATTTGCTCCATAACCACCACAAAAACTAAAAGTAAAACACACACAATAAGAGAGAAAACTTTTTCTTTTTGGTCTTTGATGGGCTTTGCATTTAAGGTTTGCATATATTTCATAATGTAAAATCCGGCTGGTATCAGGTGGTAAAAACCGACGTATTTATTGCTTAGGCTGAATCACCAAAAATATTGTTTGGTCTGACATGTCCTTTTCCACCTCGTTTTACGTTTTGCGGATGGGGGCTACTATTCCCAACCCTTTTTTTCCTGTTTCACCCTTTTCTTTTCAAAAACGAATGAAATTTTATATTTGTCCTCACTTTTTTAAAATCCCACCCCTTTTCTTTCCTTCTTAGACAGGCTCTCCACCCTCCTCCTCTCCCATTCTCTTCTCTTCTCACCCCGCACTCCACCCCCACTGTGCCCCACCCCCTAGTCGCCACAATCACGTCACTCCACCTCATTCACGCTGCCATATTCCAACAAGCATGGCACACGCCTCCATTTGCATCCACATTTTAGTCGTGCCGTTGTCGAATGTGAGTTTCTTTTAATTTTATTTTATTTTTATTTTTAGATTGAATGAAATTGCGATTCCATTGTATAGTGATACACAACAAAATCGCGTTTCAATTGTGCATCAAGTAAGGATACACAACGAAATCACAATTTCGTTGTGTATCATGTGCGGATACAAAACGGAATCGTGATTTCATTATATATCTTGTATATATCTTCACCAGATTCATAACAGAGCGATTCCGTTATGTATTACGTAATTTTTAAATTATTAATTTGTATTAATTATTTATTTAAATTATGTCATTTAAATTATTAATTTAAATTGTTTGTTTTTTAAATAGTTTTTTATTTTAATGAATTTATTAATTTAAGTGATTTCTTTTAAATTAATTTTTGATTTTAATTATTTATATGAATAAAATAATTTAAATAATTTTTTATATTAATTATTTATATGAATTAAATAATTTAAATAATTTGTTTTTTAGTATCCTTTACTTATAATTTTTTTATTGTTTAATTATTTATTTGATTTAAATTATTTGTGTGCATCAAAAAAAGAAACGGTCGAGATTAGACACAATAAATCTAGGGTCTAAACCACATCAATTCAAACGCGTGCCCTACTCACGCGTCAGTGAATCATCAAAAGCTATACTAAAAAAATAAATGAATTTACTAAATATAAATAATTAATTTCGTAATACATAATGAAAATACATTTTCGTTATGTATTTGGAATTAATACATAACGGAAACACATTTCCGTTATGTATTTTGAATACATAACAGAAATGTGTTTTCATTATATATAGATGAGCGCACCCCTTCTATCATAACAAAAATGTGTTTTCATCGTACAAAATCACAATGGAAACGTGATTTCGTCAGGGGATATTTTCAAAATAAAAAAAAAATGAAAACAAGAGTTGGGTGAAAATAGCAAAAACTAGGATGGGAATAGCGGTCCCCTTTGGGATATATTGGATCTAGTTTGACTTAAATCAATTTGAGCATTGAGCAGTAAGTACATTTTTTTTGTCAATAAAACTACATGATATTGGTCTCATTTTACTAGTTTGCTTTTTTGAGTTATTAATAAGAAAATTAACAATTAAAATATTACATGTACATACATAATAATGTTTTAAAAAATTAACTGTTATTTTTTTCATCAACAATCGATATTACTTATTTTACTCATGTTCACTTTAAAGGAGTCAAATTCCTCTAATTCATAGCATAAGAAACTTTTTTTATATATACTATTTTTGGGTAAATATATTTCAAATGTAATTTTGTCAATCAATTATAAATCACTTTATTTATAACTTTTAAAGTAACTGTTACAAAAGTTAATAATTTTTAATTATACGAGAATTAATAATTGGATGACAATATTAAAAACTTACACTGTCAATGTATTCCAAGTAAATTCATACATTTTTTTATTTTTTAAAAGTATTTTAGTAAGTTATAAATTTGACTTTCTTAAAATACACGTAAGTATTGAGTGGCTAAAATATTCTATTTAAAAAACGATTGGAAATACATTAGGAAAGTATTTATATATATATGAGAATAGATCAAGTTACTCCAAAAGTAATACTTGGTAAAGTTACTACATTCAATAACTCTTTCTCTGTGTGTGTATTAAATTTTATTAATTTAACCATTGAATATTTTGATATTTATTACACATCAAATTTTAAATAAATCAAACTTTTGTAATTATGCAATCTTATAGTCATTTACTTATATTTTTAAGAATTGTATTATATGTTAAATTAAGTTTATGTAATTTAGTATCAAATAATTTTAAAATTTTATAAAAATTTATAGATTTGATCTACTTAACAAAAACTATAAATTTAACAGTTTAATCAATAAAATTTAATATGCACAAAGAGTTATTGAAAAGAGTAAGTTTACAAAAAAAAAAAATTATTATTGATTTCTTAATAAATTAAGGATCCTATATATAAAATCCTTTTAATCACTTTACAATAAATTTGTCAATAATTTCTATAATTTTTCAATGTTTTTCTTAAAACTATTGAGATTTCATTCGCTTAATATTTTTTATCTAATTAATTAATACATCTCTACTTAACGGTATTTTTAACAAAAAAGAAGAAGATGATGATTTGAAAGGAGTTTCATCAACAAGATTAAGACAAACATTCTAAAACGTTCCTATAAAAAGGATGAGTTAATATATAACTTTTCTACTTGCATTCACAGTTTCACACCATGCTTTTTAAGATTTGTCTTACATATCATCAACCCTTTTTCAGCATGAAAATCTCAACAATTGATGTTTGACGTGAAACCTTGTCATGACAGCAAATCATCCATCACATAAAACCTACCATTTTACATCAATCCGTCAAAATATCATTCCGGAAAACCCAATGACACTGACATCTACGTATACAGAGGATGATCTCATCCAATCATAGGTTTCTCAAAAAGACACTTCACACAAGCCATTCACCTGAATTTTCTCTAAACCAAACGTTGTAATTAGTGATTACATATAATTGTTTCCCTAAAGACATGTTCCCCGCAGTAACGCAATATCCTACTCAACCGGTGTCATGCGCTGGATCCCAAGATTCCAGACCAGCATCCTGGCTATATAGAGTCCACTACCATTTCACCCTGCTGCTTTGCGAGGTATCTTTCCCTCCTCTCTTTCTGGAAACAAAATCAGAGATATAGATGAAGGCGTGGGGCATTTGTCAAAAAGTGACATATTGCAAGGAAAATTTTCCTATAAACTAAGCAAGCATACTCACCCATTCATCTATGACAAGCCCTTCCCCGATAATCCTATGACCTGCATCTTCAGGGGCTTTCCTACATGCCTCAACTGCAGCATCAGCCTCAGCCAGCTGTAGCCTCAGTTTTTCCAAAGCCTTAATAAGACAATCATAAGTAGGCAATTAGTTGATGTATGTTATATGTAGCAAGCTTATAAACATCTACATCAAAATAAGAAAATACTTTTTACCAAAGAAAAGTACTTAATGTCTCAAAGTAGTATGTTTCGTTGGAGAGAAATGGAGAGGAGAGGCGTGGGGGATAAGAGAGTCAAAATCCATCTCCTCCCATTGTTTTCCTCCCCTCCAGTAATGAGAAGATTTGGAAGGGAACGAAAATGCTCAAAGTTTGAGGATTGTGCTGACTAAATTATCCTTAGTTTGAATATTTATTTATTTTTGGTATATTAGTTTGAACATTTAAGATTAATGGTTGTAGTTGTCTACTTTATGGGTATAACAGTAAATTTAGTCATTTTCCCCTTCCTCAAACCAAACAAGGAGTCCCTTCCCTTTCCTCCCCTCCTTTAGAAAAAACAGACTGTAAGCAACAAATACTTGAATGAATGCGTTTGGAATGGTTTATTTATAGTTTAATTGGACTTATAAGTACTAATGCAGTAAGAGAGAATAGATAGGGACAAGCAAAAAAGTAACAATTAACATGCACGAATATTGCCACAAAGTACAAATGAAAACTTAAAAAATCAGCACTTACAGGACTATTACGCTCTGGATCCAGAAAAAAAACCTGCAAAATCTGCTCCACTGTTACTTGATCCTTCAGCTCGTCAAACTGTTTAGAGGAAGAACAAACACCCATGATTCAAAAAATGCTAAATAAGATTCTGCAAGGTGAACAACACCATCAATACTTCACAAAAAAGCAGAAAATTGAGGACACTATAGTGGTTGATATATAAAGAGAAAAACCAAGCATATACAACAGAACTTATTTCATAATGTGTATACGAGCGACTGGGGAGAGAGAAAGTATCCACGCAAAAAGAAATTGAGACAACTGTAAGCTTATATTGATGATGAAATAACTAACCATTTCAGGGACATAATCAATTGATCCTTTGACCTTCAAGCTCATGATTTTAAATTTGGGTCCAGTTTTTGGTGGCTGTTCATTATTTTCTGGATGCTCTACAAACTTGAACACTAGCAAACCAAATACAAATTAGTGAGATAACTTCACATTGTAAGCAATCTTATGCTCCACACAAAGGAACATGAAGAAATGAAACATTAATTATTACCAGTTGCTATTATACTCTCGCCAGGTGCAAGAATGCCCCCAGGAGGGCGCATGAAACAACTTTTGGGTGCCGTTGTTTGAAACTAAATATTCACAATAAGACAAAGAACAAAGAAGTATTATTAGCATAGACAATTAAATTCAGCACTGGTTCAAAATCAGAGAAAAAAAATGAAAAATCACTCATTTATCCAGTGATGTTGGAGATCCCACATCAACCAATGATAAAGCCAAACCAGAATATATAAGTGGGGTGCAACGTGGAGGGTGGGTTGGAGATCTCACATCAACTGTGGATAAGGTCAAATTATACTATATATTATATAAGTAGGGAATAACCCTCACCTTAGAAATTGGTTTTGTGGAGTTGAGTTAGACCCAACTACTCTTTTACAAAAACTGTGATAAGGTGATGTTCAACATAATACACAGTTGATTTCAAGACTCAATATGCAAAACAGAATTTTGGGCTGGGTGGGGGTTGAAAGTGAAAACAAAGATATAGATAAAGAGGTGTATATATGTTTCAGTATACCTTGAAAGCTACATTGGATTTGCTGGTGTTTTTAATCCTGATGGCACTCTTACCCTGCTTGCCCGGTTCATCTACACATGAAGGAACAAATGGCATGACTCAATGATGATTCTGTCAAGCAATCATATGGATTTATATAATACTTTCTTTATTTAGTATTAGTAATTATTAATACAAGGATACATTAGGAAGATACAACGTTACTAAAAAAAAGGTGATTATCATTATCCAAAGTCAAAAAATTCAAATTTTGGAATGGTCAATTTAATGCCCAAATTAACCTCCCGCACCTAGTGGAATAGCAATTAAAAACAGGTAATAAAAATTTGATCATAAAGAAAGCAATTATTCCAGCACATGCAAACAAGCACAGAAAAAGATATGACACTGAATAAAGAAGAATTGGAAGAAGAGGCATACAAGGGAAGTAGAGCTTCTTGGAAGGATCGAGCTTGAGACGACGTCCTGTGGGGAAGAGCGATCTGGCAAGGGAAGAAACGGAATTGGAGGTGGAAGGCTGAAGGTGATTGTGCGCAGTTGAATGGAGAAAGGGAAGCTTAAAGAAATCCCACGCCTTGCCTTCCGATTGTGGCTTCTCTTCAACAAACGCCATGCCTTCTAAGTCCTGAATCTTTTCTTCCAACTCAAGTCTCAAACCAAAAGCATTCACAGTAAGATCACGACCACGGAATGCAACAATATATAGTAAACGTCGTCGTTGACCCTCTCTCTAAATCCAAAGACCAAATTGGACAACAGTTTTGTTTTGGTTTATCAAAGGTTCAGTTTGACGAGTAAGCGAACCGGAGTCTTCAAGAGAAAAATCATTCGGTTTAATCTTTTTTATTTTATCATCCAATTAGCCTGATTTAACCCGATTCAATTCAATTCGATTTAAAACGATTTGAATTAAATCGATTTTAGTTTTAATCTTAGGAAAAATAGGTTATGCATTGACAGTATAAAATAGTTTTACACTATCATTCAATCACAAATTACTGTGTATGTGTATGGTAAGTTTGTTGTTTTTATAATAATTATCTTAAAAGTTATACCAATAATGATTTTTATTTGGTTGACAGTGACAGTGCATAGTCATTATAAGTTATCATATAACTAACAGTTAAATATATATTATTAAAAAATTATAAAACTTGATAATTATATTTATGTATATTTACTTAAATAATTACTAAAAAATTATCTTCAATTAAATATATTTTCATAAATAAATAAATAAATAAATAAATATACATATACATATATATATATATATATATATATATATATATATATATATATATATATATATATATTAAACAAAAACAATTATTTTGAATGAGAATATTATTAGCTATTATTCTTCAATGAGAGTATTTTTAGAAATTTTTTAATCTCTTATATCTTTTAATCTATCATTTTTAATATTTTTAGTTTTAAATTGAATTTAAATATTTTTTCAAAAATAAAAATAATTAAAAATTAATATTATATTACAATAATTATTTATTATAAATTTAAAATATAAATTATATGTTCAAAAATATTTACTTATTACAAACTTAAATTATAATATAATTTATATATTTAAAAATATTTATTTACTATAAATTTTAGTTATATATATATATATGTGTGTGTGTGTGTGTGTATTTATGTATGTATAAGTTCGTTTCAGTTTGGATTGAATCGATTTTTTAAATCAAATTCGAAATACAATCTAATTCAATAAATTTTTTTTTAATTTTAGACTTGTTCAATTTTTTGATTATTTGGTTTTTAATTTTTTAAATTTATTTTTTATTTTAATTAAATTGAATCCGTTTCACAGCTGCAGGGGTGGTCCCGAAATTGGGGTGTTCATGGTGGGAAAAGCAAACTAATTCTAACAGCACAACAGTGACAACACAACACAAGTCCACGGATTTTAGTCTTCTTATTTAGTGCTACTCACTTCCTGCTTTCACATTTAGCAAAAAAAAAATTCTATTTTTGTCATTTTTTATTTTTCTTCTTTTATAGCGTTTAATAGATAGCTTTTATATTATTACTCAATCAAAGACAAAATGTGATTTTTATAATAATTATTATAAAAATTAATAAATTTATTGTACATATCAATTATGGTTGAATTGTTAATGTATATATTCTTTTATTCAATTATATATATTAAATTCGAATTTTATTTTTAAGAGTGCTGATATTTTTAGTGAATTTTTTATAAATAAAAATTGATGTTTTTTAAAAAAATAATATTAATGTTTTTTAGTGCATGGTTACTTGTTTAGTTTAATTTATTTTTTATAACCAACATTACATCAGTAAGAGTGAAACTAGGCTCGAATCCGTTAAGGAAAGTCTTAATATTTAAGGAAAGTCTCAGATTTAAGTCTTGTGAATAAAAAAAAGTAATTGGAAAAAGAGATCTCACTAAAGATGTTAGTTACGTTTCTCAATAAAAATTAGTTATCGCCAAAACCAATAGATACTTTGCACCAATGTCATGATAAAAAAAAAAAAAAACTTTTTCATTAAATTTTCGTGACTCTTGTGTTTAATATTTCATATTTTTCACATTTTAATTTATTTAATAATAATTTTTCTGTTTTTAAATTAAAAAAAATTCATAAGATTAAATTTAAAAGTTATAGTTGTAAATTTTAAAATACTATATTAAGTTAATAATTAATTTACATAATTTTCTTTTATATTTTACTCCGTAATTTAAAAGTCTTATTTATGTAATTGTTTTTATATAAAAACTTATTTATTTATTTATATATGATCAAATAAAATTATTATTTTTAATGATAATAATATTTTTATTATATTTCATTCTTTCTTAGAACAAATAATTTCATTATTAATTAAAAATAATAATATTTTCTTTTATGTATTTATATTTTTAAATTTTACTTAAATTTAGAAAGTCTTTAAAAAAAATGTTGTTAGTTTAATATGTAACTACGTATTCATAATCTATAACAATAATAAAGACGATATTTTGATGTAAACATTTTTATCGATTTTATCCTTTATCTACTATTGTAACTTCATACTCAACTAATGATCTCCCATTTTCTCTTATCTATTGTCCACTTTGAGTCTTTGAACGAAAGAAAAGGAACCTACCACCAATACCTCATTTACACTTTCACAATTCATTACAATTATCTGATAAATTTGGATGAAAAAATTGTTAAAAAATATCATACTCAAATAAAATAATTATGAAAAATATGACATAATATATATTAAGCAAAAAAAAAATTTAGATTAACGCACATTAATGTACAATAAAAAATATTATAAAATATCAAATTTTATGTTATACTTGCAAAATAAAAAATGTGAATAGACATACACATAGTGTCTTTCTTTGCCATAGTAATTATAAAAACAATAAGTAAGAAATAAATTAGAACATGAAATTCTTCCGTTCTTGATTACTGAGATTTCGTGTGATTTAATTTCGTGCGCCAAATATTAAATGATTTCAGAAATAATTACATTCCTTACTTGTCCATTCTAATTTAATTGACTTGCCAGAAAAAAGAAATCTAATTCAATTCATTGTACTAGTATTTGGTAGGATCACCATCTCCCGTATGAATACATGTAGACAGTGAATAAGTGTTTACATTACGATGAATACTGCAGATACCATAGAAGTTGTGTTGTATATGCTGGGAAACGGGATTGGTGTGGGAAACGGCGTCTTAGTGATGACTGTGATGTGGGAATGAATTTTTATTTATTTTTTCCTGATATTGGTGGGGTCTGCCCACTCTCGGCTTTAGAGGGTGAAAAATGAGAAAAAAGTAGTTAGATTTGGCTAATTGTAAAATGAAAAAAAAATATTATTTTAAAATTGATTAAAATCATGAGATATTTTAATTTTAATTAATAATAATAAATTTTAATTTACACATTTATTTAAAATTAAGTTGTGTTTACTTTCCAAGTCATGAAGAGACATCAATATAATAAGGATTGAAATAGAAAATATAAGAGAAAATTGAGTTTGTTTTTATATTTATTATATTTTTTTAAAAAAAATTATACATTTTAATTTTATTAAAATCAATGAAAGTAAGGAGAACAAAATATAATTATATTTTATCCACGTGGCAAATGTGGTAGCTTAATAAATTAAATTTTCAAATTTAGTGAGTTGATTTTAAAACAAAATACTTTGACTCATATATATATGGAGCAACTCTTATGAAAACATTTGTCTATGTGAGAACATGAAAACAATTAATAACAACCCTTAGATCAAGATTAAAAATAATATACCACTAAAATTAAAATCCTATTAAAAACACCTCTTATGAAAATACTAATATCGTTGCCGCCATCATCACCACCCTATAACCATTGCCACCACTATCACTGTCGCCGTTGTCACCACCGCCATTGTTGTCACCACCATCGCCACCTCCACCCCCATCACTACAGCACCCTCACCATTACCCCCATCGTTGCCGCTGATGACGATAGAGGCGACAACGGGGGTGGTATTAGAGTTGGTGATGGCAATGATGATGGCAACAACGACGATGGTGGTGGCAACTATGGCAATAGCGGCAATGTTGGCAAGGTGGGGGCGATGGTGATAAGGGTGGTAATGGCGATGGCAACGATATTAGTAATCTCATAAAAGGTGTTTTTAATAAGGTTTTAATCTCAGCGGTCTATTATTTTTAATTTTTATCTAAAGGTTGTTACTAGTTATTCTTATGTTCTCACATAAGCAAATGTTCTCATAACAATTGTTCCCTATATATATATATATATATATATATATATATATATATATATATATATATATATATATATATATATATATATATATATATATGGGGCATATATAGTGAGAGGGCCTTTTTTATATGAGAGTGAGAGGAATAAATTTGGGCCATATAACCATACATAGATGGTCAAGATTTAATGTCATGTGACTTTTTAAAAATCTCACATGACTTGTGTGTTTTAATCTTGGCCATTCATGGTAAGATCTAATGGTCCAGCTTTATTCCTCTCACTCTCACATAAAAAAGACCCTCTCACTAGATATATTCCCTATATATATATATGAGAACATGAGAACAACTAATAATAACTATTAGATCAAAACTTTAAAAAAATAGACCGTTGGGATTAAAACTCAATTATAAACAACCCTAAACTCATTTAAAATCACAACCACCACCATTGTTGCCAACACCACCACAGTTGTCGCCACCCCCACTACGACCATCGCTGCCCGCCATCGCTATCACTGCCATCGCCGCCAATGGCATTGGTGGAGGGCAGAGGTGGGGGGAGGGGGGGGCAGTGACGACAACGGTGACAACAACAACCATAGTGGTAATCTTACTTAAAATCACAACCACTGTCGTTGCCCCCACCACCATCGGTATTGGCAGCGGTGGCAACGATTAACTTGTTAGGTTGGTGTAAGGCACAAATTAAACACAAAAAAGGGGGCTGAATTGTGTTAAGGCCAATTTTCGCAATCCTTTCTGTCCTTTTTAAAAGCAACTTAATTATTTAAACTGGATCAGAAGAATTTTCAAAATGTTTTAAAAGGCAGACGAAAAAAGAAAGAACAAATCAAAGGGCACACAGATTTTATACTAGTTCGTCTCACCCCAGAAACTACTTCCAATTCTTGGCAACAACTAAGTTCCACTAACTTTACAAGTTACAAGCATTCTTTCCACAAGCCTCTTTAGGCTCAATTCAAAGTAGTCTTTCACTTGCCTCTCCAAGCAAACACCCAAGTATTCTTTGAAACAAAGCCTTTTCAGGCTTCAACCAATCTCGTAAAGAAAGAGATTTGTGTGAGTTTACTTCACTGGGTTTAACGTCTTATCAGACGAATATACAATGAAGCTCAAATACAAATTTTCAAACTGTTTTTGCAAAGGCTTTTTGTTTTCTCAAAGTAGTTATGAATATTTGGATTCAGCAGCAAATATATCAACAACACTTGTAAATTCGACAACGGCTTGAAGGAGGGCTCTTCTTCTATTTATAGGCTTCTCCAAAAGTATCCGTTGAGTATTTTATAGGAGACGGCCTTCGTCCGATGAAGAGAGTCGTTGGAGCATTAAATACAACATTTAATGCTTTTTACCAACTTGTCATATGATAAGATAAAGCAATCTGCTTATCTTTTTTATTTTTGTACTCAATCTTTTAGCAGTTGTTATGTCCGCTTTTCCGTTTTAACATTCGCACACATATTCCTTTTTCAAACTGTTTTTGCAAAGGCTTTTTGTTTTCTCAAAGTAGTTATGAATATTTGGATTCAGCAGCAAATATATCAACAACACTTGTAAATTCGACAACGGCTTGAAGGAGGGCTCTTCTTCTATTTATAGGCTTCTCCAAAAGTATCCGTTAAGTATTTTATAGGAGACGGCCTTCGTCCGATGAAGAGAGTCGTTGGAGCATTAAATACAACATTTAATGCTTTTTACCAACTTGTCATATGATAAGATAAAGCAATCTGCTTATCTTTTTATTTTTGTACTCAATCTTTTAGCAGTTGTTATGTCCGCTTTTCCGTTTTAACATTCGCACACATATTCCTTTTTTTCCGCTGACTTTTCTCAAGAGTAGGTGTATAGGCTTTATACATTTTGAGGTAGCTTACGCTTTGATTGATATGCAGATCTTTTTAGAGCATATACATTGTCTATAAGCTTTGTTAGTTACGTAGTTTATACAAATAATGATAAGATGATATTCAATTTGAAAACGTCAAACGATATAATGTGAACTAGAGATCAGACAACAATGTGAGCGAGAGATCAGACGATAATGTGAGGACACATAATTTTAACTGTTTGTTATTATCAAAATATTTAAGGGCTACAAATTTGTCCTTTGTTTTAACAGTTGGCAAGTTAGGCGAGGCGAGTTAGGTAGGTTGGTTGATTGAAGAACCTAACCCATCTTGCCATTTTTTGCGGATTAGGCAAGTTGAACTTCTAAGAGCACTCAACTTTGAACGCTCTGTCACCCTTATTTCCATTACCTTAACTTTTAAGAGCACTTATAGCATTAATTTGGGAACTAAAAACATTTTGGCTATTAAAAAGTTCTCATTTCCTTAAGTTAATATGTTACTATGAAGCTTGTTGATATTTCTTAATGATTGTGTTGATTGTTTGTGCCTCCTCCTTACTTGTTTTGGCAAAGATAATACTATAATCATATGCAAACAAATGGTAAGATATGAGAGAGGTATATGGAGTCACTTTAATTTTATGCAAGTCATTAATCACCATAGATGATATTAGGGCTAAGAACACTTCAATAAAATTAATATATAAAATGAAGAGATACGAGGATAAAAGGTTTATTTGCTTAAGACCTCTTAAATGAATGAATTTATTATAAGGCTCTCCATCTATGTTATCTAAAAAAAGAAATCCCTCACTAGCCACATGTTATTTACCTTTTTCTTATTCCTTTTGTTATTATAAATAATAAATTTAATGTAAAATATTATTAAAACAATTATTTATGTGTGACATGACAATCTGTACTCTAACACACACACGCACATGCATGCGCATAGACGCACACACATTATAAAATTTAATATTTTTACTTCAAAATATTATATTATATATATATATATATATATATATATATATATATATATATATATTCTATTATTCTTTTAATTATTATTTTAATTCTATTATATACACACACACAAAGAGAGAGAGAGAGAGAGATTGCACAATTACCAAAATAAAAAATAGAATTAAAAAAATTATAACAAAATTAAAAAAACAAAAAAGAATTAGAAATTAAAAGAATAATAGAATTAAAAACCATAATTAAAAAAGTAACAAAATTTAAAAATAGAGTTAGAAAATATAATTAAAATATAACCGAATCTCCATAACATTACTCTCATCACTCAATAATCAATGGGACTGAATAAAGATGGATAAGAACAAATTCTCTACACTTGCAAATCATGACAATTTCATATTTTTGATTTTAGTGTCAACAAACATAATCAACACTGTACTGAATTCAATTTAGAGTTACAAATAATCAAATAATTATGTAATTCAAGTAATGTACACTTGAGTGATTAATGAACTCAAATAATGCACACTTACATAACAAGCTTTTATTTATTAACCAACATGTATTTTATAAGAATTGAAAGAAAAATCAATGATACTCACTTTCTTTAACTTTAGATCAACATCCTTGACTGATCTCAAAAGATGAATTATTTGATATTGAAGTTTTTCATTTTTTGTAACAAGCATCTGAGTTTGAAATAAAAAATTATTAGAAAAGATGTATGATATTCAACCCATTAAAAAATGTAATGTAAATAAGTCATAGATGTTTATGAATGTGTTCAAAAAAGAGATGAACTCTTCAGTATCTAAATAGGTTTGTAGTCTATAGTATTTAAGATGCCCAAAAGAAAATTCTTTGCTCAATAATCACTAGGATTGAATAGAAGTGGATAAGAACAAATTCTCTACACTTGTAAGTATGCAAATCATGGCAACTTCAAATTCTTGATTTCAATGTCAATAAACTTAATCAACATTGTATTGAACTTAGTTCAAAGTGACAACAGTAATTCAAGTAATGCACACTTGAGTGATTACTGAACTCAAATAATGCACACTTACTATACAAGCTTTTATTGATTAATCAACATGTAATTTATAAGAATTGAAAGAACAATCAGTGATACTCACTTGCTTTCACTTTATATCAACATCCTTGAGTGATCTCAGAAAATGAATTATTTGGTATTGAAGTTTTTCATTTTTTGCAGCAAGCATTTGAGCATGCAAATAAAAAATTATTAGTAAAGGATGTATGATCTTCAACCCATTAAAAAATATAATGTAAATAAGCCATAAATGTCTATGAAGGTGTTTAAAGAATAGATAAAGAAGTCATGTGCAGAGATGATATGTCGTGTGCAATAATATATGTCAGAGAAATTTTATGAAAGTGAGTAAAGGTTCGATTTTGTGCGCCAAATTACTTTGTAAAAATGGTCCAGTGCATCAAACTTATATTAAAAAAATGGTTCAGTTTTGGTTTTTTCTAACAGTTGGGTTTTTTTTTCAAACGATTTGGTTTTTGTGGTTCAATTTGGTTCATTTTTAAAATGGTTCGATTTGGTTCAATTTTTTTGTGCAAACCTATTGTCACCCACTGTTTGCACTGTCACCTCTAGTGCCTCCCTATCGTTATTGTGCTTTCACGAATCGCATTTGCTCTCCCCATCTGAACCGGAGTTGGTTCAACATATTGCTCCACAACCTTAAAAATATAGAAAAACACGACATTAGCTAAAAATAAAAAACCTAAACCAAACACAATTTCATTACATATAATTATTTATCTTTTATCCCTTTACTTTTTTTTTTATATAAATAATTTCAAAAATAGTACTCCATATTTCTTAAATGGTTAGACTCACAAATTTTTTTTATTTTTAATAAAAAAAAGTAAAAAAATGAATGTACTTCACAAATGATGTTACTAGATGAAAAAAAAAAATTTAGGTGTACGAATATAACAAATGTAAGGTTGTGAATTGCAACAAATACACATATACGCACATACACACGCACACAGACATGCACACTCACACACACATCAACACACATACACCCATGCGCACGCATATGCCCAAATGTGCTTGCACATACATATATATTATAAAATTTAATATTTTTACTTCAAATTATTTGAATGGAACACTTTTCATATTGAATATTTTTATATACATAGTAGATCAGTCAATTTATTGTATTGAGATTCAATTTGAACAATTTTTATAATATGAAACCTTTTTTTCTCATTGAGTTCAAAAAATTTAGAACTTTAGGCAAGGATGAGTTGAAAAATTATTATATTAATCTTGAAATTTTTTTATGATTTAGTAAATATTTTGATGTTGACAATGTTGAATTATTTTCAAATTTGAAAATATTGATAGAAGTGTTAAAATAAGAAATTAGCATTCCAATAAAAATATTAAAATATATCAAAATATTAAATTCTTTTTCAAATGTATACATTGCTTATAAAATATTATTGGCAATATATATAACAGTTGGTATCACCAAAAGAGCTTTTCAAAATTGAAGATGATTAAATTTTATCTAAGATAATCAATGTCATGAGATAAATTGAATTACTTTGCCATTGCCAGTGAACTATTAGAAATATTTGATTATAAAGCATTGATAAATGATTTTGTAACTTAAGAATTTAAAAGATTAATATAAAGATTGATAATTAATATAACATAAAGTTTCTTTAAAATTTTGCCTTAGCCCCCAAATTCCTAAACACGACTGTAACTCCAAATATTTGTAACTCTTGTACCAACATTGACTATAGATCTTATGAGGTCTCCTTTGACATTTGATGTATTTTTCATAGAACACAACAAATGTCTTTGCTCTAGTGGCATAAAGTCATGGTTGTGATTCTTTACCAACTTTGTAATTGTTCATACTCCTTCCCTACTCACACTAAATCGCACCATAGCTTTGCAATTTGTTCTTGAATTTGCTCTTTCATAAGTCACTTCACCTTTAGGTTCATTGTTCTTAAATGATTCCTTTGAACAACAAAAATCTTTCAAACATACATGTTTTTTCTCATTATCATAATACAACTCCCTCCCTCTTCTTACACTAAAATCCATTTTGAAGGCATATGGTTAGTATAAGTTATAGGCTTCATCTTTGCTATACAAAACTTGACAAAGAAAAAATTCTTTAGGCTCATCAATTTCAAGTGGTGGACATTCATTTTGCTTCATATTTGTCATATACAAGCAATATTATTTTTATAAACTAAACGTATAAGAGGACATATACATGCCAAATTACAAGATGAATTTTCACTGTATTACAAGATGTATATGTATACATATACATATGTGTGTGTGTGTGTGTGTGTATATACATATATAAGCAATTGATATTTTTGAATTTGAAATCATGGAACATAAAATAGAATGCAAATGGTGAAAGACTCACTAAATTATAGGAATCACAAAAACTCTCTTGCCTAAGTTGTTGGCCAAAGATTTAAAACAAGGAGTAGTAGAAGCTTTTCACTTTGTTGATCATGGAAAACACTTTAATGCTAGGTCATTGAATTGTCAATGTTCTCATGGCATTGCACTGTAGAACAATCACACAGGAAATAGACACATAGTATTGATAAAAAAAGGAAAATGATAAAAATGGTTATCACCTTTCTTCTTGTTTCTCTATGATTCTATATAGTGATGAGTTTTAATAAAATATGGTGAGAATAAAAGAGACAATATAAGAATGAGAAGAGGGTATGAAGAAGAAAATTTTACGGAGGAGAAGAAAAAGGTCAAGAATGGAAAAGAAAGTGGGAAAGAAATCTTTACATAGAAAAAAGATATGTTTCATACATTGGTTTTTTTTTTTTTTAATTTTAGTGACTTGTCATTTTTTTTAGTAATTGTGTGTAAAGCTAGCATGTTGGATGTAGTATATATGCAATATTTGCTCGAGTGAAAACTCGAGTCAATAATCAATTTGAATTTCTAAAAATTTAAAATTCTCGAGTATCCAAATTACAAAGTAATTTGTGTGAAGATTTTAAATTTACTAAAAAAAATTACGTAATTTCCTTCTTAAATTACCTTACCCAAACACAAAAGCTTAAGTTTTTTTCGCTTAAGAGGAATAAGATTTTTTTTTTTTTCAAATTTGGATGTGTGCAATAGCAGTTGGGGGTTATTTAGAAATTTCTTACAATTTCACGGACGCAATAGAAATTACACAAAATACTAATGATAACAATTTACTACAATCAAGTAAAATTCGTAAGAAGATTATTTAAATTTTCCTAATGTCTCGTAACTTATAACTTATAATCAAGTTATATACAAATCTAAGTACGTAGTAAAATATTTATTATTTAGGTATAAACATAATTTAATTAAGACTCTCGCTACTGGAAAGCAATGACGGACGGTGAAGTGTGAAACCATTTATATTTCATCATCAAATTGAAAAAATCCCTACAAAAGACTACTTATATATGCATCATGTTCAGTCAAATAATGCTAAAGTAACCTTTTTATTTTTTATTTTTTTTATAAGCAATGCTAAAGAAACCTTGGCAGGAATTATTGGATTTGGAACCCAATTACATGAAAACCAGGAAGGGTCCTTCAAATTATAGAATTTGTAATTCAATGACTATGAAGAGGAGAAAATACACTAAAAAGGGGAACTTGAGCAGCATCAACATTCCGAAGCATTTTCCACAAGAATTTTAGAATCGAATTATGAAAAAAAGTGACACCCATTTTTCGATTAACATATTCCTAGAAAACTCGTGGCTTAAAAAGAAAAGAAAAAGGTAGTAAATGATTAAAATCGGAACTCGGAATCATCCCATTGAAGAACCGCAGAGCCAATGTTCTGTTCTCTTTTGAGCCTGTCTTTGAGGAACCAATCACATATCTTGGCAGCATTGAGCTCCTCGATTGGACACCCTTCTTGCTCCGATATCACTCTTAGTAAGTTCAGGGACGATATCTACAGCACAAATAAATAAATAAATAAACAAAACATATGAGAACAATACACAATCAAAGTCCTCGGAGAGATGACAAGAGAAGTGATGTACCGTCAAACGGCATAGAAAGCGCTCGTGTGTGCTCAACCCGGATATCTCAACCAAACCAGCTTCCTCCGGTGTCAAAAACGTTCGCCTCTCACCCTTCTTTTCTCCCCCTTCTCCACCAACGCATTTGACTTCTATTTTATCTGCTGCCTTCCTTTGGGCTATCAAGCGTGTTTGCGTTTGTCTAGAGTTTCCAAGTTTTGAAGGGTCGAAGAGAAACGTTGTTTCAAGACATGGGTTATAGGGTCGTAGTGAAATCATTGGTTTTGGTTTTTCTATTCTTTGGGCACTTGATTTTCCTTGCTGAGAGCACTAGTGTTAAGAGTATGTTGTGGCAAGGTGCGCTGAGAGAAGAGAATATCAGTGCTCAGTGTCTTATTCTGGATGGGGCATCTGGGGCTGAAACATTAGAACGCGGGAGGCTTATCTTTTTTCCTTGTATTTTTTGGCTCTTTTTTTTTTCTTTGTTTCTTTTAGGTCATTTTGATATGCTTCTGTTCTTATTCTTTTTAAATATACATTGGTATAAAAATTAAGAAATATAATTAATACTTTTTTATTCAAATTATTATCTAATTTCTATTCTATTATTTATTTATTTATTTATTTTATTAATTAATTTCTTTATTATTAAAAATTTCCTTCTCTTTAATGTTAAGATAAACATATAATTAATAAGAATGTAATTATTAATATTATCTTAAAATTTGAAAATGATAAATAATTTTAAGAAAAGTGATACTTAAAAAAGAATAAAAGAAGTATTTTTAAGCAGAGGAAGGACGACAAGAATTCCGAACGTTGGCCCACTTATATTTGGAGTAGCTCCAACCCAAACTGGTCCATGATTAACCAGATGGGCCTTTAACACCATTTAGGTAGCCCAAACCTGACTAACTATACCTGACAAGCTTCTCCTTCATTTTTAACTTTTATGGAAAGTCTTCCATTAGACATTTCAACGATTGAGATCCACGCAATCACGGGCGGATAAATTGTATCGAATTTATTTGCAAGTTATAAATATTGGTTCAACAATCACTATTTCTTTTTATCTTTCTCTCATCCTAAATCTCGAAATAGAAACTTTTTACTCTTTGGGCACCATTCTGAAGATACCAAAGAAGGATCTTCCCATCTCATTTAATCAGAAATTTTAAATGAACGAGGGACAAAAAATTAAGTTAGGAAAATTGTTAATATCCAACAAGCATTCTAGCACATTTATTATATTCATATACTCAAAAATCTTATTCAAATGTATCATTGTGTGTTTTCTTTTTCTTTTTTTTTTGGGTGAAATATCATAGTGTGTGTTTAGTAAGATAATTAGGTAATTTATACAATAGGTAATTAATTTATTTGATAAAAAGTAAATTATTAGTGTTTAATTAGTGATTTTCTAAAAAAAGTTATTAGTTTTAAAACTCTGATTTGATAGGTTAATGAATGTAACGTTTGACTTATAAGGTAAAAGTTACACTATATTAATTTTTCCAATTTTATTCATGTTATTTTTTTAAAAATAATAATTTTTTTTATCCTTCCTCTAATCAATATCCTTATTTTTCAACAAATTACATGTGGATACATTTTTTTGGTACATATGAAAAGATGTTAAAACAAAAGAGAAAAAGTTAAAGTAACTAGGGACGCAACGCAAATACATAGTTCCTATGGCATCAGCAAAAGGCCAAAGCTGCATAGACGCGGGTGAATCTTCAATGACTACCAGAGCTTCATCCATATGTGCTCTCCTCTTAACTAGATGACCTAGTTTGTTTAGTTTTTAATTTTTAATAATAATAAATTTATTTAATTTTAATTTTAATTATTACACATACAGACAAATATTTACATGAACAAATTTTTTGATGTTATTTTATATGTATCAATTATTTGATCAGTTAATTTTATCAAACACTATCTGTCGACTAACTTTTAAACTCATGAACTTTAGTTTCCAACTTTTCAATTCTCGATATCTTTTCAGTTTTCAACAAAATTTAGTGTTATCAAGTAACTTTTCAATTAATTGTGTCATGCACAGCCATTGTCTAAACATATATTTAGATTAGTTAAATTGTTGTACACACACACACCCAAAAAAAAAATGTCAATTTTTGCAAATCATAAGTGGTATCATCGTTTTTGCATAAATCCCGGTGTTTTTAATTTCTGTAAAATGATTTGTATTCTGTAGTCATGAAGTGTTGACAAAAATGTTTAATCGATTTGTGCTAGCAGGTGGCAAAATTGACAAAAGCATGTAGGTAGCCCTCTTACAAACAAAAGGTACAGAAATTGACAGCAGTGTGTATATATATATAGACACTTTAATTATGGATTTACTCATCATCTGTAAACATTTATACATAGATAGGTATAATATTCATAAAGCTTCGACGAAGGCGCAAAAAAAAAAAATAATTAATCAATCCCATAGCTACAAAACAGAGTCTATAGCACGATGCATATCTCTCTTACTTGACTGGGGTGAAGGATCAAGTTTAGAT
Source organism: Spatholobus suberectus (assembly GCA_004329165.1). Lineage (NCBI taxonomy): Eukaryota > Viridiplantae > Streptophyta > Magnoliopsida > Fabales > Fabaceae > Spatholobus > Spatholobus suberectus. The sequence continues at coordinate 8,202,269 of CM014729.1, read as the reverse complement.
CAGTTGGGACCCCAGCAGCTCAAGTACATGACAGTCCGCAGAGACTCTTCTGCCTGTTTTAGCTTCTCACTGTTGGCAGCTTTGAAGGCAGGTGAAGTTGAGAAGAACCGAGCCTGCTTTGAGGAAGCAGAATCCCTCAGAGACTTTATGGTTGAGTCGCACTTTGAGCCTTGGTCTTTCATGCCCTGAAGCATTCTCATCCCAGCTTGGTATAACACCCTGCTCATGTACCTCAAGCTCATGCCCAGAATCCTAAATATCACTCTTTTTATGCTGAGAACAATCTTGTGCTTTCAGAAATAAAAGTGCTTAAGAAATGCTGTTTTGGGGGGGTTTTAATTAGATCGAAGAGTGCGTAATGGCTTTACAAGAATGATCGGAGATCAAGATTTGGCAGAAAATGGCCAAGTTCAAGGGATATTTATAAAAAATAGGAGATGTGGGACAAGAAAAACATGGGCTAACCGGCGGAGAAGGTTGAAACAACCGGCTGTGAGTGTGTTCGTTTTGTGGGTAGAAGAACTATGGGCATATATAACTCTGTGGGCGGAGGACACGTGTCGGGTGCATCGAGAAGGATTATAACAAATTAACAACGCTACGTAGGATTTTCCAAATTGTACTTATCTCATTTAGTTTTGGGATTGGACTAATGTATAAAGATATTTTTGGAGAAGGTGGCCCGAGGATTGAGGACCCCGGGATTTTTCACGGTCAAACCGGGAAGTAATTACCGAGGGAAGGAATGGGATAAGAATGGAATAATCTTGTTGCTTACTTGCTTCGCATTCGGTTATGCCTTTTTTTCTTTCTAATTAATCGCTACAAGGAAACTGTTTCCTTCTGGTTTTCGCCGTGCTTATCGCTTGGACTTGGACGGTATCCGTATACGTATACAGCTCACTGTTTTCATCCAATAAGTGACGAGGAAGATTCTGGATTATAATAATAATAATAATAATAATACCATGTACTCTATTCTACTAATGCTAAAATCCGAATCTTGCCCTTTGTTTTAATATTGGGCTCATGACATCATTATTTTATTTTATTGTTAGTATATACACGAACTCAAATATTTTGTTTAATTAATTCATTTGACCTTGGCCACAGGCAGTATTTCACTGTAATTGAAATGGAAGGCGTTTGTTTGAGCTGATAGATGAATCATTCAAGCATGAGGGTGGCCGTTGACTGGATGAGGGTTAGGTTGCAGTGGGCTATGTAATGCATGCTTCTGTTGTCGTGTGGTTTATAGTTGAAACCTGGTATGGAATACCATGTCTGGAGTCGTTCACTGGATGAAAATGGAGTAGATGAAACCTTTAGGGATATAGACATGTATGCTCTATTTGGTAATGACGGAAAAAATTAGAGTAGATGAAAATAAAAAAAAATGGAGAAAAAAGAAATAAATAAGAAATGAGGTGAAATTTTGAGTTGTCTGGTTTGAAAGAAATAAAAGATAAATTGAAAAGAAATAATATTATGAAAATATTTGGTTTTGATGGAAAGAGAAAAGAGAAATTAAATTAAAAATTAAAATATCATTTTACCCTTGTATCAAAAAGTTTACCAGAGTCTCGTAAATAATGTTTAACACGTCTTTATAAGTGCCAATTTAATTGATTGTCACTTGTACACAATTGATTATTTTTGGCACTTCACTATTAAAACATGCCGTTGAAGCTATATAATCGATTATATGGTAAAACCAATACATGACACTAAAGCTATATAATCGATTTTATGGTTTTAGTGAAATGCTTATGGTTTCTAGAAGGCCTCATAATCGATTATAATTTCAAAATTGATTATATTGAAATTATAATCAATTATATAGCTTTAGTGACATGTTTTAATACTGGAGTGCCAAAAATAATTGATTGTGTACAAGTGACAAGAAGAGAATTTATAGGAGTGAACGAGTTTGGGAATGAACATAAAGGTTTGGAAAGAGTTAAATTTGGCCTTATTTCTAATTATAAAGTCTAGTTTAATATGTTTGGTAGATGCAATGCATGTTAACCAATTTATTTGAATATGAAAATAAAATAAAGTTGAACATGTTAAAAAATGTTTTTTTTTATTAATTTATAGTTTATTATAAATTACTTGTTGTAAATAATGTTTTTGAAAGAATGAATGAATTTTTTTAAAATTAATTATATTAATTGTCAACTTTTTTAAATGGAATTATGATTAATAAAAATGAAGGCTTAATTGCACTTTGTGCCACCCAAGTTTCATTATTTTGTGAATTTTGTCACTGTATTTTTTTCTCTCGCATTTTGCCATTCTATTTTTAAAATCTTGCAAATTTTGCTCAATTATCAACTATTCATTAAATAAAAATTCACAAAATTGGGCAAAAATTGCAAGATTTCAAAAATAGCGTGGCAAAATACAAGGAAAAAAAAACACGGTGGCAAAATCCAAAAAATGATGAAACTTGTGTGGCACAAATTACAATTAAGCCTAAAATGAAATATATCAAATATTTTAATTCATTGAAGTAATTTATGAAACACTTCATTATATACTATATTTTTAATGTAAATTATATATTTCTCATTTTGCATAATAAAAAGAATTGTAACTATTCTGGTTATGTAACTCTTGTCAATACAATATATACAATTAATTGTGTATGTTAAAAACATAAAACAGAAGTAATGTCATTAGTTATTTTTGTCAAATTTGTTTAAACTTTATTACTATTTTGTTAATATTCTAATTATGCTAAAAATTAATTATTGAGCTCAATAATGTTATCATTTATAAAGTTACCATTACTATTTCATTTTACATATGTAAGTTAAACTTTGTATACATACTTTGAGTAAATCACTCAATAAATATTAGTTTGGTATTTTTTTATGCATTAAAATATTTTCTCTTTATCATAATGTTAGTATTTTTCTATTACTAACTTGTAAGAATCATTTGTTAAATTCACATGCCAAATAATTTACTTTACTTACAATAGTGTCATATCTCACAGTATATTAATATTAACTTATCATTTTGTCTTGACACCTATAGCTAACAATGTCTTTGAATGAACTATGAAGGACTTCAAGTTCAATCTTTTTATTAATTGAGCAAATTTGGCCCATATATATTTTAACTTAAATTTTGAAAAATAATTGTTTTTTTTAATAAAAAGTCATTTCAAAAAGTCGCCACTTATGAGGAAGCCTCTATGCAAACCTTAGAAAGAGAAAAGAAAGGATGCAAACAAAGAGGTTATTAGTAATAATAAAGTAAAGAGGTCTTACTCACAAACCAGTTGCTTAAGATGTGGACTTAATGACATAATATTAAAGGATGTGTTAACACATAGGTGCCTAAAAGGCCTAGAAAACAAAGTACACAATTTGAACTACAACTTCCACAAAACCAACCACCATTAATAATGGTTGCACAAGTTGAAATACCATTGTCAGTTTATGCCATCTGTTGAACTTGTGTAATATCAAGATGCAACAACTATACGTTTGTTTGATTGATGCAAACCTATGATATTTTTTGTTCTATATGTAATTGATTATACATTTGACTAGTGCAAGCCATTGGTGCCACTGTCAATGCCCATACACATGGACCCACAGCTTATGATACAAGTAATGAAGCAAGCAATGCAGCAACCAATGATAATAGTCTTCAATTCTAACTCCACACTTCCTACACCAACTTTAATGTCACTACTAAAGACATGCACTAGATAATTGCAATTACTATGTTCATTTTGATGTGATTTTTTGTAAATTGAATTATGATTATAAATTATGTCCTAGGATGGTGATCTATGATTTGAATTGTAATTATGGGCAGGATGTGTCCATTTTTTGGTTGTATAAAGACAGTGAGTTTATTATTAGGATGTGTCTAACTTTTGGTTCTATAGAGGCAGTGTAATTTAGGGTTCTCATGGGTTAATTTGAATCGTTTTTGTGTGAAAATGAAATGTGAACCAATCATTTTTCACCAGTTTGGTTCTAATTTCCTCTCTTTTTTTGAACACAACCTGAACCAAACCAACTTGATAAAAAATGGGTTGATTCAATTTAGTTCAATCAGGTCATCTATTTCATGTGTTTGCAAAATTTTGTTTTAAAAAAATTACATATTTTGCCCAAAAAATTACACATAAACTTGCCATTGAAAGGGTGAAAACAACATACTTTGTTTAGAAAAAACCCAACACCAATCAGACTTCATATTGGAAAAAACCCAATACTGTGCGCTCAACCATACTCCTCAATTAGAAAAAAAAAAAAAAAAGGAACCAACTACACCAACATTCATTGTCATATTATGCAGAACCGTGGCTGCAAGTAGATAATACATAAATAATGGTTGTTCAAATTATATACATGGTAAATAATAACCCTAGTCTTCGTAAATAATATTCAAGAAACATTTTCATAGATAATAAACTTTAAAGAATACATTTTTGTAGATAACACACTTTAAGCATTGTTTAGATTATATCTTTGTAAATAATACATTTTTCTTTGTATATAGAGATTAGTACATTTAAAGAATTAGGTTCACTTAAAAACCAAATATTAACAAACACTTTAATAAAAAAAAAAGAGACCCTTAAAATGAGAGGGCGTGCGAGATTGGGGTCAAGATCCTCTCTATTTCTTATTATCTTCATTTCTTATAATCTTCATTTCTTATATTACTAAGGTTTGGGGAAAATACATGAAATGCAAATGATACACATTTAATGAAGAGTGTCATTTATTTTTCTAAAATCATAATAATGGAAGAAATGGAAAGGATCTTTTTTCGCAAGATTGATATTGCCCATACATATTAAAACAAGAGAAGAATAGTACAAAACATATTAATGCATTTAGTCGATTTAGGTCATTGAGTTGAAGAATGCTGAATTCGATACCTAAACCAATAGACATTAGTTTCTATCAGTTTGGTTCAGGGTCCAACCCAAATAGGCAAAGAAATTAAATCAATTTAATTGATTGGCTTAATTGCACATTTTGCTACCCATCTTTAATGATTTTGCAAATTTTGCCACCTAATTATTTTAATTACACATTTTGCCATCCACCTTTTAAAATTTGCACATTTTGCCACTTAATTATTTTACTTGCTCATTTTGCCATCCAAATTTCAAATTTTGAGCCTTTTGCCACCCCAATTGTTGATTGCCAATCAACGGTCAACTAAAGGGGGGTGGCAAAATGCGCGAATTTTGAAAGTTGGATGACAAAATGTGTAAGTAAAATAATTAGGTGGCAAAATACGTGAATTTTAAAAGTTGGGTGGCAAAATGTACAATTAAGTCTAATTGATTTAGTTTGTATTCTCGAGTTCAGCAAGTTGGTTCAAACCAATTAACACCCCTAAGTGTAATTATGGCCTGATAGCATCCATTTTTTTGCTTTACAAACTAAGTATAATCATGCTAGGATAGTGTGTATCTTTTAGTTGTATTAAGCTAATGTAAATATGTTTGGTCAGTTTGGTGCCATTTTCTTATCTATTAATACGTTTCCATTAAATAATCACTAGTGGAATTTATTAAGCAAGGGAAATCAAGATCATCATTAACCAAGAGAAAATGACCAATAACATTTCCCAACCGATGCAAAATCACCAATAACATTCATTAATGAAAGGTTTAGTTTCATATAAGAACAAAAAATTTTGCATTAACCACTACATAAAAGTGCATTATATTCATTACAATCAAAGGGCTATGCCCTCTAACAACCTACTCATAACAACAAAAACAACACTATCATTACAAACATGACAAATACATAAGTTTTCACCGTTTTAATCTCCACTCTGAGGCTGTTAATCTTCAAAATCACATTAACTTTCCATATTTCATCTCCCCCAACTACATCACTTGAACCATTTCATTTCCTTTTTCCACCCAAGCAAAATATTAATAATTTCTATCATCGTCCTGCAACTAAGATAAATATAAAACCATAAATTTATAATTTCATAAAACATTTAATCACAACTTAAACAAAAAAAATAACAAAACCTTTGGTAAAGGGCAAGTGTAAAAACTCCTCCCTCAATTTCTTTGGGTCTTAAGCGTGCAAAAGTGCCCTCATCCCAGTAACATGATTGCCCATTCAATCAATCATTAACACCTGACATAGTTGATTCACTCTAACTTCAACTTCCACCTCCTTTTTTTGGCTCTGCCTTGTGTCAGAGAATGAAATTCCATCCTTTATCATCAACATGGCCACCAAATCCTTTGTCCCAAAGTGATCCTTTTCATGCAAGTACGAATAAATGACCCAACTATTACAAAGCAAATGATAGGGAGGAAGAAGACAAAGGCATTATTAGTGAGGTTTGAACATATTTAACACGATTCGGGAAAATTTTTACTATTGAAGAAAAATCCTTACTTTTAGTTCTTGCTTAGGTGAGGATCATGTGGGCACACAGGTGGGTATATGTAACTTAATGAGCCATATCATTATCTATAATGGAGTTACTTAATAGTCATCCAACTTGGGACTAATGTAGCTAACGAAATGCACTTTTAGATTTTTTTTTAATTTTCTTTCATTCGGTTATTAAAGTAAAATCACCATACAAATGCAAAGATTAAATTGGTGGTTTAACCGTACTTAAATTTATTTACTCATCACTTTCAATTGGAAAAGAATAGTGTTATATTATTTTATAGAACTCCTTATAAAATTTAATATTTTATAAAAAATATTAAATAAAAATAAATATATTTAATACCTAAAGAATATATATATAAATCAATACTTATCGCACGAAATTATAGGAAGATTAATAAGAGAAAACTATTGAGAAATTTAGAATTAGAATTATTCATCGGAAAAATCTAGATTCTCCGAGCTTGGCACAATATGTACGTACTTTTCCATTTATTGAATATATATTTCTTAATTTTTGAAATTTATAATACATTATCTTATTTTTATTTTTCATAAAATAAAATATAATTTTACATAAAGTCATAAACATACTGTTTCATATAAATAAAACCAGCAACTTTTTCATAAGATATTTTTAATTTCAAATAAAATTTATAAATAAAAATAAATTAAAGAAAACAACAGATGTTTTAATTATTAATAATAAATATTCTATTACATTAAATAAAAACAAATTAAAAATATATGACTTTAAAAATTAAGAAACAATTATGAAAATTAATTATTACAATCGAAATACATAATTTTTATTAATGTAAAATATTAAAATTTAAAAATTAAATTTAAATTAAGATTGATTAAAATTATAGTAATTTTAAAACTTGTTTTTTAAAAAATAAAAATAACTTTAATTTAATATAATATATCAAGATTTTAAATTTAAATTAAATTAAAATTAAAAATTAAGAAATAATATTTAAAATAAAAAATAAATACTCAATTAAAAGAAATCACGTCTCAACGACAGTGGAAATAATTTTTTTATTAGACAATGGAAATAATTCGCAATTTGATAATCAAATTGGATACCTTAATATTTTCTTTTTGAACAAAAATGTATTGAGAGTTTGATAATGTAAAAGTTATATTGTTATTTGATTACAAATTGTTTTTATATGATAAATTTGTTAACTTTTATAATAAAAACATTTTTTTTATAGGCTGACAGTATAAGTTTATGAGAAAACAGGTCATGTACTGTTATCTAATCACAAACCATTATTTATGATAAGTTTGTTGACTTTTATAATAAATACTTTAAAAGTCATATCAATGATAAATTTTGATTGGTTGACTGTGTAAAATTTTTTACACTGACAGTGCATGACTATTAAACTCTAAGTTTATACTATAATAAATGCATATTAAACTTTTTTTTTTTAAAAAAAAAGATAAACGTAATTTTTTTTCATTTTTTCATTTCCATTCAAGCATCCCCTCGGCACTTCCACTGTTTTCTCCCTCTCCTCGACTTAACGCTGAACACGGATGGCAATGGATATCCTGCGCTCACATGTCCCCGCCGTCGGATTTTTTCACGGTCCCGGCACTCGTAGTCGTAGCAGTAGCACCTTGCGTTTCAGCGTAAGGTCTCTTCCATCCATTCTTCTTAAAACGAATCTCTTTCATTTCCTCTCAAAGCCTGAATTTCCCCTCATTTCGATTTGCATTCCGTTAGGGCGACGCTTCCATTTCCGCAGCAAAACGCAAGGTATTACAAAGAGCTTGAAGCTGCCGTTGACGTGGTCCGGAGGGCTTGCCATCTCTGTCTTAATGTAACGTTCTTCGTCTCCCTTTTCCTCAATTTTTTAATTGGCTTCTAGTTGTTCCTAATTTTTGTTTTACTTGGTGAACCATGAGAATCGGTTCTGTCCAATTTGGATTTTATGCGCATTGTGCTCTTTTAAGCATTAAAGCATTGAAGAATGTTATGTGACTTGTGTGAATTGTCCGCACTCCGCAGGTGAAATCATCGTTGTTCTCAATTGATGGGAAGGTTCTTGAAAAAAATGACCAGACTCCCGTGACTGTGGCAGATTTTGGAGTTCAAGCTCTCATAAGTTTGGGTATTACTATTAACTTAGTGTCAAATCAAATATAGAAGTAGCTTAACACGTTCCTGAATTGTAATGCGTGTATGAATGAAACTAGTGGGATGAACTTTAACTAACATGTTCAATTACGGTTCTGCATATATTGCTCTTTTATCTGGGGACATAACAACAATATGGTAAACATTATTTTAAAAAGGACTCAGTAAACGTGGAAAATGCCAATGGAATCTGATTAATACTCATAATTTCTGGCCAATGTGATTCATTGAAAGTGTAAAACACTAGTTTGCTGCAGCATGGTTTCCTTGTATTAATGTAATTAACGTAGTATTATGATTAGCATGTAGCCTTGAAAATGATTTATCAGAAGTTATTATTCTTTTCATGGGATTGAAAAATTCGGTTTTGTATCTTATGTGGTTATCAAAACAGAGTTAAATAAGCTGTTCCCTTCTATACCTTTGGTGGCTGAGGAGGACTCTGCTTTCTTGCGATCAAGAAACTTAGCAGACACTGTGCTTAACGCAGTGACTGCTACAGCTAGCTCCGCTTGTAAACCATTGACACAAGATGATGTACTCGAAGCAATTGATAGAGGCGGCAACGATGCTTTTGTATTTGGATCAAAGCCGGCCACATATTGGGTGGGCTATCTAAGCAGCTCAATTAAATGCTATAAAGTGATGCAGTATAGCTTCTTAAAAATTTGATTCCTGGTTTCATTTTCTATGTTGTTGTATGAGGTGTTTGTTCACATTGCATTCCTGGAGATGAGAAAATGGTGGTAAATATTTCCTATTTTATGAAAACTACATATTTTTACAAGTTGACTTCTACTAGTCATTGGTACCTTATCTGTTTACAGGTTAATATTGGGTATTTCTAAATTTACTTCTCACGTTTGTTTTTTTCCCTTCATAACTTATAGTAAGTCCATTGAATAAATATAGGTGCTTGACCCAATTGATGGCACACGTGGTTTTCTGAAAGCTAGCAAAGCCTTATATGTGGTAAGCCATTATGTAGGTTGATTCAAGTTTCTATAGATACCTTTCGAAATTATAATAGTGTATAACAGAAATTTCTTAGTGGTTCCATCTGGAGGAGCTCTTTGTTGTAGAGTAACCTTTACTCGTGATAGTGCCTGAGTTATGATACACTTTCCTCTCAAGGAACGGGTGTAAACAAGCTATGTGTGTATATTTTGAGATAAGGAATACTTGCAATGAATGTTTTTTTCCTACACCGTGCATCATATGTTTATCCGACTTTGTCATTATTATCATAATCTTTGTCTAAGGGATATCCGAAAAATACAGGTTGGTTTGGCTCTTGTGGTTGAAGGAGAGATTGTAATTGGTGTTATGGGCTGCCTTAACTGGGAGGAAGATTTGTCTGAGAAATCCTCTGCTGAGATTGAGGAGGGTTGGGATTCTCTTCGTGGATCAGGAACTGTAATGATTGCTCATAAAGGCTGTGGAACATGGATGAAAAGTTTGAATAGCCAACTCAAATCACTTGGTGTGTGGACCAGATGTTTTGTTGATGGGTCTGACATTATACATAAAGCACGCTATTGTATTCCAGATAGTCAAACATGGGAATCGCTGCCACTGTCTTCTTTATTTAATGCAACAAGCAATGCTGATAATGTAGGGAGCAACCAAATTCTTCTTTTGCAGACGTGTTGTGGAAGGTCTCAGAAATATTATCCATATCTGTTTTTTTGCTTTATTATCTAATCAAAACTTTTTTGATAATGTGTGTTCTATGAAATGATGTATGGAGTAGCCAGCAAAGTATAAAGCAATCATTATTTTGTATATTTCTTATTCTATTTTTTTGCTTACATTGCCTGAGGTTTTTTTCTTATATTAAATTGCAGTGTGCTCTTTGAAAGAAAGTGTTTGTTAATTCTTAGATCTGAAGTTTAAACAGTGGAGTTGTTGCTCTAATTACTAATTCATTTAACTGTGATTACTGTTTTGCAATTCGTCAATAGTTTCATCTCATGGTGTTAAAATGGCCAATATATTTTAGCTTCATTGATTTTTCATTGTCTTTCTTTCATTTGTTCATTTCTTGACATTCTTATGGATCAATGCAGTTTATGCAAGTATTTGATGGTGGCCTCAGGTAGAGCATCTATTTTCATTCTCCGAGCTAAAGAGAAGACCATTATAAAGGTATCCTATCAATTTTTAAGTTTATAATTGGTTGGATAATTTATGTAGTTATACTTTTTTTTCCTTGGTCTGGTGTAGGCCTGGGACCATGCTGTTGGCATGATATGCGTTCATGAAGCAGGTGGAAAGGTAATTTTTTTGCCTATCATTTTTGTCTGTGTTAAAATATATGAAAAATATCTCATAGTATCAGCAGTGTATCTTAGGATATGAGTATCCTAGATGATCTCTTAAGATTGGTTTCCATATTTTCTTGTATTTCAAGCTTTGTTAAGTTATTATATTAGAATAGTCTAGTATATGTATAAATAAGAGTTAGTGTTTTGTCTTTCGTATCACATCTTATCCAAGCACAACATTTAATACCATATATCAATATTATATTCTATTATTTAGAGTTTGTTCTTCCTCTACTTAAAAAATCCCTATGATTTCAACATTTTGAATATTATGATTTTCAACATCAATTCATAATATCAATATGAGCTAGTCTTGATGTGACGACCCTGAACTCGAGCCTTGACCCTACAAGTTAAGTGAACACACTCAGCTTGGCAAGCCTAACAATCACAATAATACACTTAGCAAAATAATTTTCCAAAACAAGTTGTCTTTAAATATATTTGAAATTTCGGTAGAGTTTCTCATGTTATCTCAATACCCCCCACCCCAAATATAAAAAAGACTTATTAAAATATATAAACAATCCACTAGCAGCAACAGGTCATAAAGTATATCGTTCAAATGTTACAATACTTAATACAACTCAAAATAAATTCAACCCTAGTCTCTTATAGCCACAGAATGCCCAAAATTCCAAATGAATAATAAGAGCCACCAAAACAATGGTGGGTTGGTGGCCTACCTAAAAAAACAATGCTTAAAAGAAGAACTGCAATTCTTAGCAACCTACTACTCTAAGGGAAGGGTTACCAAAAGAGGGATGATTGGCGTTTCACAAAGACTCAATGATTGTATAATAACCATAATGAACCAGAAGAAAAAAAAAAAATGCATGATGGTTTATTCTTAATTTCTTATCAAGACTCGATTATAAACATGCTAGAATAATGTAGATAATTAATCTAAATGAAATCTATAAAATATGTGCATTAGTAAGAAGACGAGATTTCTAAGTTAACAATTGTAAAGTCATGATGTTTACTTTCACAATTACAAGATAAAATATGTAAACGATGAAATGAAATATAACAATTTACAGAGTTGTAGAAAAGTTGAAAGTTTTAAGACTCTAGGGGTCACACATTAGAGAACTGAAATTTAAGGCTACTCCACTTTGTGGACGGTCATCTCTTTCTAAAGGTGACCTCTCCATTACGTGAGGTGCCATCTAATAGGTAGTCTTTGACTCTTTTCCTCTCTTAAGTCAAATCACGTCATCAAGATGGCTCAATGTTGTTGATTGCCCACTTTAGTCTTTATACAGTGACAGGTCCATCCAACAAATAGTCTTCTAGAATACATAACTAAGTGCACCCTAGCCATTACACTCTATCAAGCACTGATTCTGACACGAATACCGGAGACCGGACACCAAACACTAGACACGACATGGACACAAACACCACAATTAAGATTTATATATTCACCTTCTAAAAGTAAAGTTGTTAAGCTTTATAATTTTCATATGATAATAACCCTCACAAAAAGAATACTAAGAGAGATCATTTCACAATGCAATCTTTCCAAAAAAAAATCCGAAGATAAAAAGATGAATCATATCTCTTAATACAAGTCCTATAATAATGAGCCTCAAAAAAATGCTAAGAGACATCATTTTGCTATTTGTCTCAAATAGTAAAAGTCTAATCTAGAGTTGGTGACCTTCTTAATCATCATTATTGAAAAACATAGCCTCTAGTTCCGGTTCATCAAGTGTCTGAGAAGTGTCTAGTCAAGAATAGGTGTCAGTTCAATGTCTTGGCCCGTGTCCCAGCTGTGTCAGAGAAATGTCCCAGCCAAGAAAAAATATTTTTTAATTCAGACACCACGGAGGAGTGTCCGACCATGTCCAAGGAGTATCGGATATGTGTCGGTGTCCGAGAAGTGTCGGACACGCAACATGTCGTTGAGCAGCCGTGTCCGTGCTTACTGAGAGTCTCACCAACGGCTATGGGATTCTAACTTGGATCCCCAAAAATATAAGTTGTAAAAATATTCTTAGTTCATAACAATTTCATTTCATGTTAAGATTTTCAATCTGGTACTTTTATAATTAATGTATTCAACATATTTGAAATACTTGCTCCCTTCATTGCTCATAGATATAATCATGCCATCAAACAAAAAATCCATAATAGAATAATTTGAGTGATTAAATAAAATTTAAAAGACTTGTTTCTCCACGCATACTATATTCAATAATAATCATAAAATTAATAAAAGCGTGTGGTAATGATCATTATTCACACTCTACTATAAAGAATGAAGAATCACTTAATCACTTCTAGGTGACTCGATAGAAGTGAGGTAGTATTTTTCGAATTTGAATACAAATATTTCGGGAGGTCTTGAGAAAATATTTGAGGATAAAATCCCTAGATTTATGCTCAAAATTCTAAAATATACCTTTCCCCAAATGAAAATTTGCTAAAAATTTATGGCCTATCATTTGGTTTTCATTTTCAATTTTCACAAATAATTACAAAAATGTGACCTCATTTTAACTTCTTTTTTTAAATATTTTGATAGGAAATGATGAAAATATCATTTTGTTGTTTTCACCATTTTTTGTACAATTCTTAGAAAATGAGAAATAAATTGAAAATAAGGTGACATCTGTATAATTATTTATGAGAACAGTAAACATTTTCTTAAACTAAAAAGGTTCTCTCTAAAGTTTGGGTTGTGGGTTCACCTTAAAAATTCCAAATAAGCAAATTTCAAAGAATGGATAGCATTCCTTTCTCCTCAGAGCATCATTCCTGACTTCAGAAATTTGACCCCAAAAGTCGCATACATGAGAAAGAAAATAGTTAGGACTTTAAAAATTATGCTAGAATTTCAAAACGATGCATGGTGTTGAGAGAAAATCAGGATTCAGGAGAATAGAATGTATTTTCAGTTAGGGAGATTTAAATCTTGAATTTTGGCACAATTTACATAAATGTCATTGTTTTTTTACTTTTTTTCTCTCTATTAGTAAAGTGGTGTTTCCGTTCATCTGGTGTGCTTGGATTCATTGTTAATAAGATGACATGCCAAACATGGGAAGAGAAATTATTAATTACTTGAAGATGCATTTGATAGAAGACAAATTTTTTCATATCTAGAAATTATGATTCCAATCATAAATCCCGGGAATCATGATTCTTAGAAATGACTAAAATTATTTGGTTGGTCATAAATATTCCTAAATATTCTTAGGAATATTTATATGTTATTTGAGAATTAAAGATTTTTACGTTAGTTTTAATAAAACTTTTCTTGAAACTTTAATTATTTATCACATTAAATAAGATAATAAAGATAATGTGATATTTTTATCGCAATAAAACTTTTTTCCTAACTCAGGAAAATTAGATTCCCACCTCCTTCTATAGGAACAATTTTGTGGAAAATAAAGATAAAAAAGATTTCCATAAAATAATGTATCCTGGAAATATTATTTTTTAAATAATAAACTAAACATGAGAAACAGATATTCCTATCTTTAGATTCCCTTGAAATGTAAAACTTGTGTTTTCATTTTCTTAATATGGCAGTATCATAGTTATAATAGTAATTTGCATCTTTTCTCAGACACAGCATTACTATGCTACTAACATATACTAATGTAATATTAGCAATTACCTGAACCTGGGCTCAACACCTCCCCGCCTCCCCCCCACCCCCACAAAAAGAAAAAAGAAAAGAAAAGAAAAGAAAGAAAAATTAGTCAACAAATTGCTGTGACATGCTTCTATGTTTGACCTGATAATACAAAATTTCTATTTACAAAACAAGTTTAGCTATGGTGACTGTGGGTTTGTGTTAATTACAACTCGTCTGAGTACTGAAGACAGCCTTTCCCAGTTCTTCATATTCTTTCTCTATGTCCTGTTAACCTTTTATTCAATGCATGTCGGATACACAATAATAAGCAACCACCAAAAGCTTTTTGTGCTTTTTCTTTTTCTTTTAGACATGTAGTTAAAGGTATGAATAATTTCTTCCAAATATTTCCACCGAAACTACTACTGTAGATGATTGTTGTGCCGCCTATAACTGATAGCAGGTAGTTTAAATTTCCTTTTTCATCTAATTAAACAAGCATTTATTTGTATTTGATTTACATGGCATTGTGAAATTCTTAGTGCCCCCGAAGGAATTCTCATAGTGATAATGTGGTGGGGTAGATTGTGCACAGCGGTTGAAACCTTTTACTTGTGTCCTGTTACCTTGTCCAGTCTTGGATTTATGAAATGCCTTTTAAGTTGTTTTAGCACAGATTTATAATTCGTGGACACTTGTTTATGGTTCCAGACCTTACCGTACATTGAATTTGATCTTTTTCCTTTTAATTGTTTCATTTGATAATATCCAATTTGATCAGGTAACAGACTGGAAAGGCAGGGAAATAGATCTTGCAGCGGATCTTGTTGGCCGGCGGATTATATTTCCCTCTGGCGGTGTCCTTGTTACCAACGGCAATTTACATAATCAGATTTTGCAGATTATCCACCAGACTTCAAGAGTTTGATGTTTGGGGAATTGTTCATCCTCATTATTTTGTAAAATGATTTATACCTTTTGATTAATTTTGTTTAACCTTTGTCACATATAATCTTAAATTTTCATTTATATGATATATAATTGATATCCATTATTTTCATTTAAATTATATAAGTGAATATTTGTACCAGTGGGGATAATTTTTTAAAGGTTAAATTGTACTTTTGGTCCCTCTATAATATTTAATCTACAATTTTGGTCTTCTAATTTTCAATTATGTGATTTTAGTCTCCCAATTTTGTAAAATCTGCAATTTTGGTCTGAACGTCAAATGTTCATCCGTTGACTGTTAAAATTGTAATGTTGATTATGATGTGGCATTAAGTAGATGACATGGTCTCTCGATTTTTTAATTATGCAATTTTAATCCACCAACGAAATTTATGATTTAACAAATGGTTAAAATAATTGAAGGGGGATTTGAACTCATGATCTTCTCCTTCTTTTTTTTACTATCTAAACCATTAAGTCATTTAGCTTATTTCAATTATAATATAAACACTATATTATATATAACAAAAATAAATATAAATTTTTTAATAAATAAATTATATAATTTATTATTTAATATATTTTTTATATAATAAATATAAACATACAATCATTTTTGTCTTTCATCTTCTATTTTACCCATTTTCTTTTCATTTTTTTCTAATATATCACTAATTGTTAAAAAGATAATTGCAGCCTAAAATAAATAAAATAATATTAGTGATGTGGTAGAAAAAGATGAAAAAAATAAGATAAACAAGGAAATAAAAGATAAAAGTGATTGTATGTCTATATTTATTGTATAAAAAAATATATTAAATAATAAATTAAAAAATGCCAATTCAAACACACCGTGAGTGTTCAAGAAATACCATATAATAAGACAAACTTATATAATAGAGGATTTGACCACCACTCAATGAATGTCATAGAGATTTTTCTTTTTTTTGCTTTAATTTATAACTAGCTTTGACCTTTATCATTTTCACTACCTCATTTGTATTTAGTTGAGAAGAATTACAACAAATTTGATTTCTCTGTATCTATGTTGACCATGATTGTGCATAGCCATATAAGTTTCTAAAACTCCGTATTGGTTGCTATCCGTAAATTTGACCAAAAATGTTTTACCTAAGCATGTTAAAGTGGTATACCAAGAATAGCACATTTGCTAAATACTATATAAAAGATTGCAAGAAAAAACAAGGGTTGAGTTGATTGTGTTATCATAGAAAACACAAGTTGGTCACTTTGGCTTGAAATATCTCTTCTAAATAAATTGGATTTCGAGAGAATTCTATCGATTATTACCTTCTATATATGCCAAAGCCTTGATTATTTTAGGATATACTACACTAAAAGTTGTTGTACAGCTTCCAATTCAGATGATAGTTGTGGCGTTATTAAATCAAATTGTAGGTTGATTTCAGTGAATATCTTCCTTTAGTGTTGGGGTGGAAATAGGTTAGACCAGACCAGGCTTTGATAGGCTTGAACCTGGCCTTTATTAAAAAGATAAAGCCTGAGTCTGACCTGTTTATCTATTATAAGCTCTTTTTAAAGGTTTGGACCTGGTCTGCATAAAAGCCTAGTTTGGCCTGTAAGCCTATTTAAAAACCTATTTTCTTATAAGACTTTTAAAAAGGCTAATAGACCTATTAACCTAGGCAGACCTATTGGTCTAAAAAGGCCTATTGAATTAAAAAGACCTATTAAGAATTGTATATTTTTTTATATTATTATATATAATTATGTATATATAATATAACACAATATATAATATAATAATATTTTATTATATATGTATATAAATAGGCTATCCTATTAGGCTTAATAGGTTTTTTTTAAAACCTATGGCCTGACCTTTTTACCTAATTAGGTTTTTTAAAAAACCTAAGCCTAATCTTTTTAATAAGTGAGTCAGGCCAGGCTAGGCCTTATGTAGGCCAGGTCATAGGCTCTTGACAGGCGGCCTAACCTATTTCCACTCCTACTCTAGTGTTTGCCTTCCATATTTGGAAACCATGTTGGTTTTCAACAATTGGCTACTCGTTACCTATTTCATTATATTTATAGGAGAGGGCTTCTACAGTGAAGAAGCATATCAAATAGTCCACTAGTAGACTACTTTTCTAAACCGTTAGATATATAAATAAAAAAAATCAACGGTTAAGATTGTTAATTAGATCAATAAATCTTAACCATTGATTTTTTTTTATTCATATATCTAATGGTTTAGAGAGGTAATTCATCAATGAACCACCTATTTGATGGTCTACCATAGCCTTTATAGGATTATAAAACTTTTATAAAACCCTAATCCATGCAGGAAAGTTCTCGAGCTCCATCAAGGGCCAGGTGTTCTTTATAAATTCACTACTATTGTCTCAGCTCTGCTTATCTTTTGCCAATCATATGTCATCATAATCAATTATTTAGACTGGAATGTTGTTCTTACCAATAACATTAGATAGCAGAAGACGATGACGGTAATTTAAAAAATGTGCCTGATTACCTTAAAATAGTAGTACTAGCTCTTTATTCGCGCAAGCTTCGGATCTCGTATCTAGAAATAATGCCTTAAAACAAATAAAATATTTTTCAAAGTTTGTTGGAGCTATTGAACAGCTCATAACAGATATTAACAAATGCTAAGCAGCAGTCCACCAAATTTGTGTACACGAATGCCTGTTTACTACACGTGGACACCTTCTTGTGGATGATTACGAGCTAAAAAATAAGCATATCTATGGGAGAAATAATTGCTCTTTAATTAGGCATAGGGAAGGAAAAAAAATAGTTTGGAGACAAAATGTTTTTAATAATTCACGCAATAAACTATATGATGATTTCGTTACATGACATGACAGCGTCTCTAGGATGTCATGCACGGAAACTTGATCAACTTATCATAATCTTTTGTAGATTGTAGAAAAGTTGGGTTTGAATGAATAAACATACATAATTTAACAATGTCTCCCACACTATCAAATATTTAAGAAAATTTTAATATAAAAAACTTCAACATTTTCTAGAGGAAGGTAAACTGTAGCGACCCAGCCAAAAAGAGTAGAGTTAGGTTTAAATAATTGGTAGCTATCTGATAGGAGAAATGTTAAAGAAATCATAAAGGGTAACAAATCCTGGGAGGAAATCTCAGTACATGATTAAATTAACGTTTGACTTTATACCTTCTGCGCATTAGGCAGAGTTGGGTGAGACGTTTACAAGACAGTGTATCCGCAGTAAACCAATCGTAATTTCACACATTGCCATCATTTCAATTCATGAATCTTGAAAATTATGACAAAAAAAACAAAAGTATCAATATCCAAATGAAAGCACTTGACTATCTTAATTTTTTTAGCAAACATGTACGAACGAAGAACATCAATTATATGTATATTTATAGAGAGAGGGGGGGAATCGAATTACCAACTATTATACTATTTAATAATTTTTAATTATATAATTTCATCTCAAAATTTACTATTGGATTGAAAGTTTCTTCAACATAGATCATATGTACAAAATTTTATATTAATCCAAAATTAGTTGATACTGTTGTTGCTTGAATAATTAGCCGAATGACTTGACTAGTTGCTCCAACACAATTTCAAAATAGATTAGACGATTTGTACTGAGAAGGGAAATCTACTTCTTGGCTAATGGGTTTGTAAGTCACTTTCAGGAAGCACTTGGTCTAGGTGAGAATAGAATTGGGTTTATGGAAAAGTAAATATTGAAAACTATAAATAAAGGCAGTAAATAAAAGCTATAAAGGAAATAAAAAACAAGATAAGTGATAAATAGGCTTGTTTGATTGATTGAATGTGTTTACAACTTGAAGTACAAGGACCTATTTATAATGAGTAACCATATACAACTTAGAATAGCCATGTTTTTCATCTAATAACTGCCTAGATCACGGCTAAGATGATGTTCAGCTAGCTTTTTACGCATTCGGTAAATCCTAACCATTGGATTTGTTGATTTCAGCTTGCCTCAACTGACCATGGTAGGCCTATTTACATGAAAGTGGCTATAAAGCCTCCTAGATTTTTGGGGATGATCTTCCATTATTTGATCTCCTACCATTTGCCACTAACCGCTGATTTTATCCAATGCAATATGCTTCCAACCTCCTCCTATTTTTTACGAAGTGTGCATTTGACCAGTTCCAAACTGATCCTGACCTCTTATATCCTAAAATCGTGGAGGATCTTATCATCCCTCAACATTTGCAAATTATCTCCCACATTAATCTTCCCTTCGACAAGGTTAGTCGAGCTAATTTTCCTTTCAACAAGGTTAGCTGAGCTATCAAGAGATCTACCTAGGATGCTAAGCCGAACAAACTCCATTATCGCAGTTAGCCGAATTGCTCTCATATAGCAACCTTATTCGGCTAAGACTTAGTTGAACCATATTCGACTTATGCCCCAATACTTTTGTAAGTTGGATGGTCTTCTCTCTAGCTAGCCGAGGGTTTAATTTTTTAGGTACCAATAGATCCTTTATTCATATCAATCAAAATAGGGGTAATATATACTTTTCAAAATATACTAAAATATGAATCATTTGATTACCTTTTTATTGTTATTCAATTTTGACAAAGTTTGAGATAAGCAATCATGGTAATATATAATTATAATTCAACAGTTAAATCGATAAAAATTACATTCTATATTAAGTTATTGATGATGTGATAATTGTTGTAAGTTACACCAGTGTAATTTGATCTCTTCTCATATATATATAGACATATATTTAAGATAGATGGTTAAAATTTTATTTAATTAAAATAATCTTAACTATCTATATATATGATTGTACTATCATGATTAACTCTTCTCACTTTTCATATTTTCACTAGATATACCTTCTATATGTATGTGTTGATAAGATTTTTTTTATATAAGAATATTTGAAACAAATATTGACTGTTAAATATTATGTAAATTATTAAGTTGAAGGTTATTTAAAAGTTTTGCAAGTTAATACCAACTCTAACTAGAGAGAGATAGAGAATGAAAAGATAAACAATTGAGATACATAATGATAATACTTCTTAATCTTATTCAATCAGTACCATTAGGTACTTAT
The DNA here is from genome assembly GCA_004329165.1 of Spatholobus suberectus. Classification (NCBI taxonomy): domain Eukaryota; kingdom Viridiplantae; phylum Streptophyta; class Magnoliopsida; order Fabales; family Fabaceae; genus Spatholobus; species Spatholobus suberectus. The sequence continues at coordinate 8,181,716 of CM014729.1, read as the reverse complement.
ATGTACAAGAGGGAGTACAAGAGGGAAAACTGTAACTAACAGACTAACTTCCTAACCAACTTCCAGTTCAGTTGAAATAGCAATACGTAAATAATAAGTAATACCCCCCTCTCCCCCTGCAAGCTAAGGATGGTAGATATTTAGCAATCCTAGCTTGTAGATCAATTTTTGGAAGTGTGAAGGATGCAGTCCCTTAGTGAAGACATCAGTTGTTTGGTCTTAAGAAGTAATAGGGAGTAGTTTCATCAAACCTGCCATGCTCCTTTCTCTTACAATGTGATAGTCTATTTCTAAATGCTTTGTTCATTCATGAAAAACTGGATTGGCCGCAATGTGTAAAGCACTTTGATTGTCGTAGTAAATCACAGACTGTCTAATACATTTGACTCCTAAATCTTCCAACAAATAATGCAACCATTGCAATTCACAGGTTATTGCACCCAAGGCCTTATATTCAGCCTCACTAGAAGATTTTGCAATAGTTAGTTGCTTCTTTGACTTCCAACTTACTAAAGAATCACCGAGAAAGAAACAGTAACCACTCATAGATCTCCTAGTGTCTGGACATCCTCCCCAATCTGCATAAGCAAATCCTAGTAGCTGGAGTGTCGTGGATTGAGGGAAAACAATCCTTTTCCTGGACTGCCCTTCAAATACCTCAACACCCTTTGAGCAGCTCAGTAGTGTAGCATGGTTGGTTGAGCAAGGAATTGGCTCAATTGTTGGATTGCATAGCTTATATCAGGCCGAGCGGTTATCAAATATAACAATCTACCAATAAGTCGTCTGTAGCCTGCCACATCTTCATAAACTAGACCAGCATCTTGATGTAAACAGGAGTGAGGCTCAATAGGTGTGGATGCTGGTTTACTACCCGATACTCCTACATCTGCCAAAAGGTCCAAGCAGTATTGCCTTTGACATAAGGAAATACCCTTGGAAAAGTATGCTGCTTCTAGTCCTAAGAAGTATTTTAATACTCCCAGATCTTTAATTCCAAAATGTTGATCTAAAGTTGATTTGATATGGACAATTTCATCAAGTGAATCTTTGATTAAAACAATGTTGTCAACATATATTAGTAAAGCTGTGAAACTATAATCAACATGTTTTGTAAATAGAGAATGATCTGCAGCAGCTTCTTTGTATCCAAGTTGGGTGAGCAAGCTGGATAATTTCTCATACCATCTTCGACTGGCTTATTTTAAACCATATAACGACTTTAGTAGTTTGCAAACTCTATTTTTCTCCTTACATTTTACCCTTTCTAGCAGTTCCATATATACATCCTCTTCCAAATCCCCATAGAGAAAGGCATTGTTAACATCTAGTTGATGAACAAGCCAATTTTGTGTGGACGCAAGTGCCAACAACAGCCACACAGTTGTTACCTTTGCCACTAGCGAAAATGTATCAAAGAAATCCACTCCTTCTGTTTGTGTGTATCCTTTGGCAACCAACCTTGCCTTATATCTGTCTATTGAGCCATCTGATTTTCTTTTGATTTTATATACCCATTTGCTCCCAATAGTTTTCACATCAAGAGGTTTCTCAACTATGTTCCATGTGTGATTGGCCTCTAAGGCCCTCAATTTCGCATTCATAGCATCAACCCAGCCGGAATCTTTCACAGCTTGGTCATATGAGGATTGCTCAGCAACAGTAGATAGAGAAAAGGCATAACTCTTCTGTTATGGAGAAATGTGGTTGTATGAGATGTATGAGACTAATGGATAAAGGCAATTTGAATTAGCATCAGTGTTTATGCTAAAACAATGATAGTTTTGTAAGTAGTTTGGTGGTTGTCTTGGTATAGTAGACTTCCTAATTATGGGTTCAGTTTCAGGTGATGTTTGTTCAGGCAGTGCTGTTTCTAATTCAGGTAGTGGCCTAGGTGGTATTATTTCAATTTGTGCAGGTGGTTCAGCTGATGAATTAGGTGACAAGGTGCTAGTATGTAAATCAATTTTCTGTTGGTCATCTAAGGAGGATGTAGGTGACAGGGTGCTGGTATGTAAATCGGTTTTCTGTTGGTCATCTAGGGAGGATGTAATATCAAGGCTTAAGGTAGGTGTGGTTGTGTTAGAGTTGGGATCCATGTATTGCCAAGGAGCTCCTACTACATTCCTAACCCGTGTTCCATAAAGGAATACGTGTTCATAAAATATTGCATGCCTAGACACCAAAATTTCTTTTGAGGAGAGATCATATGCTACGAAGCCTTTCATGCTCGCCTTATAGCCCAAGAAGGCACACTTTTTAGCTCTAGCATCCAGCTTCCCTCTGTGGCTTGCATTAGTAGAGATATAGCATAGTGATCCAAACACTTTCAACATATTAAAATCCAGGAGTGTACCATGTAGCACCTGATAAGGTGTCTTCCCTTTTAGAGCATTGGATGGTACTCTATTAATCAAGAAGACTGCGTGTTGTACAGCATAATTCCAAAGAAATTTTGGAAGGGAAGATTTGATCATCAGGGCTCGAGCGATGCTCAAAATGAATTGATGTTTCCTTTCCACTCTAGCATTCTGCTCAGGAGTTTCCACACAACTCGTTTGATGAATAATCCCCTTTTCACTGTAGAAGGCATTGAAAATGAACTCGGGACCATTATCTGTTCTTACCACCTTGACTGTTGAATTATATTGCCTTTCAGCAAAAGCAATAAAATTCTGCACTAAGGATTGTACTTGGAATTTTCCTTTCAACATGCTGATCCAAGTAAATCTAGAATGGTTGTCCACAATGGTCACGAAATATCTATGCTTATGTATAGACAGAAGTGAATAGGCCCCCAAATGTCCATGTGCAGCAACTCAAAAGGTAAAGATGCTCTACTTAAACTAATGCTGTATGACAATTTTCTTTGTTTTGCAAGATGACATACATCACACACCTCAGCTTTATTCACATTTATCATTGGAAAATCTTTACAAAGTGTAAGCAAGTTCTCAGAGGATACATGACCAAATTTGAAGTGCCATATGGCAATCTTAGGAATGCAAACTGAATTTGATATACAAACATTCAAATCTTCATTACAACTATAAGAAAACACATTGTTTATATTGACTTCATTCTTACCCGGGACCTTCATGTAGTATAATCCATTATGCAATTCAGCCGAACCAATCTTCCTCAATGCTGAGTCCTAAATAGAACATATACCATCAACAAATGTAAAGTTGCACTGAGTTGTCTTTGTAAGTTTGGAAATGGATAACAGATTAATGTTGAATTCAGGTAAAAACAATACATTCCTAAGAATAAGAGCATTTGAAAATTTCACATCTCCCGCCAATCGTGCCATCACTATACTACCATTTGGTAAACTCACATGAATAGGATTTATTTCATGAAAGTTTTCGAATAGATCCATGGATGTACAAATATGATATGTTGTTCTTGAATCCACAATCCATATATAACTATTCTTAATTGTCTTGCAAGAAAATGTACAACTGGTACCTTCGTTGTGATTCATGGAGTAAATCCTGCCAACACTTGCTTGATTCACTTGGGCATTGTTGTGTGAATCAACAGCAACATCTGACTTCTGGATGTTTTTTTTCTGCAACAAATTCAGCAAGGTTCTGCATTCTTCATTGGTAAGGCCCGAAACTGGTGAGTCATTGACATAGCTCCCTTCAAACTTCTCATCAAGGTCATCTCCATCAACTAAGTTATTTCCCTTTTGTTTAGAACCAGGGGGGAAACCATGCTTTCGAAAGCACATTTCTATAGTGTGTCCAATTCTACCACAGTAGGTGCAGACTTTACTTCCCTTTATTAAACCTCTTGCTATCAGCAGCATTAATGACAGCTTGATTTTCATCATTTTCATTTAACCCATTTTGCCTTTCATATTGCAAGATCATAGAAAACACACGGTTTAATGGAGGCAACGAATCCATTAAAAGAATTTGGGTCTTGATAATCGAATAACACTCATTCAAGCCCATTAGAAAACGCATCACATTGTCTTATTCTCTATATTTCTTTGACTCACAGTTACATTCCAGGACAAGTCTATAATTTTCTAACTCTTCCCAATACACAGTAACCTCTGTAAAGAAATCGGTGATAGAAAGATTACTTTGCTTAAACGAATACAGTTCTCGCTATAACTTTGCAACTCGTACCAAGTCTCCTTGAGAGAATCTCTCTCTCAAGTTCTTCCAAACAACAATGGATAATTCCACATGAATGATACTCTGAGCAATTGATGGTGAAACTAAATTAACGATCCAAGAATGAATTAAATTGTTGCATCTCTCCCAGGCATCATAATTTGGATTAAAACGATCTGGAATCTGTAAAGAACCATCCAAGAACTTCCACTTGTTCTTGGATATCAGCGCACGCTTCATCAGTTTCACCTATGTATGATAATTCTTCTTATTCAACAGTGGATTCACGAGTGGAACAGAGAGATTTTCACCAGGGTGAACATAGTAATAGCTTGAAGTATCCGCAAAGGGATTAGTCACCAAATTGGGTTGAACATTAGATGTAGAACTAGGAGAATTTCTGGGCATGGTAGATACAAGGCAATAGAGCTCTCTAGGAGCTCTAACACCATAATACCAACTCTAACTAGAGAGAGAGAACGAAAAGATCAACAACTGAGATACAGAATAATAATACTTCTCAATCTTATTCAATCAGTACCATTAGGTACCTATATGTACAAGAGGCAGTACAAGAGGAAAAACTGTAACTAACAGACTAACTTCCTAACCAACTTCTAGTTCGGTTGTAACAGCAATATATTAATACATAAATAATACGTAATACAAGTACTTAAAAATGTCACATAAATATTGTGTTTAAATTTTAATCATTTAAATAAAATCTAATAATTAAAAATTACTCTTTTCAATCTTATGCAAGAATAAAATCTCTTTCTACGATCAATAGATATTAGATGTCAAGTCTTTCATGACAGTGTGTAACAAAATCTTACGTCACCTGGTTCAGTCACTAGACTATAAACAACTTTAGTTAACGCCTATTAAATCAAACGACATATAAATTTTGTTAACACATGGCTCACATTATCATCATGTGAGGACAGAATTCTGGCAAATTCTATGTAATCTCATTAATTAACTTATAATAGAGTTTCTTTAAAAAAAAAAAAAAAACAACAACTTATAATAAAAAGTGCGCGAGCAAATCAGAACTCTCCATAACGGAAACGTGAGCGATTAACATGTCTGAAAATATCTTATGAAATATATGATATATTTATACAAGGGAAAAACCGCCAAAACTAAGTACGTGTATCATATCAAAGTTTCATAAAAAAACAATAAGCAGAATTTGCTTATTTTTCTACTTCTTCTTCTTCTTCTTCTTCTTTTCAGTTTACCCTTAGTATGTGATTAAAAACTGATTTTTTAGGATACAATTAGAAATTGAATGAGTAATTTTCTCCCAATTGCATTTTTTATACACATAAATTTTAATATTAAATTTAAAACAATCTGTTTGAGGGACTCAAACTCTATTTATTCAAACAAACATGCATTAATATTTACCTTTACGTACAAATATTTTAACTCTCTTGCTAAATCTGTTGAGCAATTTTCTTTTTCAATTATATGTTTTATTTATGTTTCATCTTATTGCACTTCTAAATGTTTTGTTCGCGAATGGTTGCTGTCTCCTTTTATGGAGATTCACTTCATTAAAAAAAATTACAAGTTTTAGCCAATCATAAGTTTACGTCCCACACAAATATATTCGACAAATATAATATCCCACTTAAACTTTTTTTTGGGGGGTCTTCCTCCACTTAAACTTGAAAGGCACAAGCTTTGGCACTGGGAAACTCTTACTTGAAGCCCGCACAGATCGAGAAGTACGTATAATTTAAAGAGGGATAAACTTGACATTAACACTCATTTAAAAAAGTAAATATGAGTATATATAAACTCGATCGTAAAGCAATATTCACGGTGGTGAGCTTCCAAAACCTTTTATAATTGTTTAGTTAACCAAAAAAAATAGTAAAACTCAACTCATAAAATATTCACATCCGATATAAATTTTCATTTCTTCTAAACAAAATGAATTAAAAATATCATATAAAATAAGAAAAAGTATCTTTTGACATGAACAACAAATTAAAAAGATATATGAAAAGTATAGGAGTATGTAGCTCCCACTGAGATAAAGAGGCATCATCTAGAATCGGGCAATGGGCATCAGGATCAGGACCTTTCTTCCCCACCTTTTTCCTTCAGCTCTTGCTAACTTTTCCATGTCGGACAATATGGACTCACACGGTGTCTCTATCGCTTTCGTTTTCCGTGAAACTCATTGATATCAATAATATGGGAGAAGTATAAGTATACATTTGACTTGTAATTTGTTGTATAGCTAGCTAACTCTATTCTGAGACTAAGGCTTATTGCCTACAATTACATTAAGACCAATGTAGTTTTTCAAGAGATATAAGATGCTATTAGGTACTTAAAATATTAACGAATAATGATGTTTCTACGAAGGATGAGGCCTTTACTAAGTTTTACTTTAAAACATAATCATTACTTATAATTATAGTCCTGTTGGCATGAAAAATATTATGTACCATATGCCGTCAAAGATGACTTCCTTTTTCATAAAAAGTAAGCCTTGCATGTGACTTAAATAGCTTAAGCAGCTGAGAAACTGAAATGAATTGAAATCAGTAGTTTGAATTTGAAACACTCGCACTAGGTATAGGGACAAGTCAATAAAGTTTTGGAAGTTCACTTTGACGTCTTTGCAAGACAACAAGTTAAAGAGAAAATGAGCAAATTAATAATGTTTTGCCGGTGATTTTTTCAGGGAGTTTCATAAAAGAGTTTAATTTTTAGTATAAAATTTTTTATACTATTAACCAATTAAAAGTGATTTTGAATACATGACAATCTATAATTAAATGACAATATAAAAAATCTTTACATTATTAATATATTTTTATTAAAGTCTTTGTAAAATATTGTCGGATCAAATGATAATTAGGAGTAGTTTTAATACTAATTGTTAAATATAACGTTAATAATAAGTTAGAGGGAATGGAGAATCAAATTGCTATATATATGTATCAGAAACGGAGGGATAACGGATTGCAAAGGTTGATAAGGGGTGTAGCATATAATAGAAACATAAGAAAATAATGAAAAACTACTTTTTCATAATAATTTAAATAAATAGATCTTATCCCATATCATGCGTAATGAATGTTCGTACAGGAGTATATATTTATTTTATATTTCGGCAAACACCGAACTCTATTATTGCCACGGTGTATATTAAATGCCCATCGTCAATCTTCTTTGCATTTATTATGTACACACATTTAAGATGGCGACTAAAACAGTACTTACATTTGCTCAAATGTCTTTCCTGCATAAAACGATAAATATTTGGGATGAACGGGGGCAAACTTGTAGGTTCGCTTAACATAAAGCCCAATATTAACCTAATAAGTTAATTTTTATTTTTTATTGATATATGTTTCATTTAGTTTATTTGAAAAATGATTATTTTTACCAACATAACGTTGGTCTGAATGACATCATGAGTTCAAATCTTTTAAGTAAAATTTCAGATTTGAATCTTGTAGATAAAAAAAAATGTGATTGAAAAGAAAGACCTCACAAAAATAGCTAGCCAGACTCTTCGACATGGTTATAAAAAAATTAATTATTTTTAATAATTTTTTGAGATAGTGTTTAAAAAATATTACTAAAACACATATTTCTTATATTAAAAGTTTTAAATTTAGTTAACGTAAGTATAACTATTTTACATTTAATTACTGTTATAAATTATTCATTAAAGGTATAATACAATGAAGGGTGTGATCAAAATGAAAATGAATAAAATATAAAAGCCATAAATATTATATTTTCAATCTATATATATAACAAATATTTTCAACTTAATTATTGTATTAATATTGCTCCAGTTTGTAATAATGCCAACCTCACAATGTTATATTAATAACAAAAATAATCATGTGTATAAAATCCAGATTAATTATAATTTTTCATATACAGAATAAATTAAAAATAAACAACAGGCATAAAGACCAAATATATACTTTACCCAATCCTAATTAACATTCATGCTGGTCTCGCAAGACAGCTTGATTTGCAGCTAGAGATGAGAGTAGTCAATAATAAAACACTAATGTAAAACATTATGTGTATTACAGATCAGCTAGCCATTCAACATAAAAGGCTTGCTTTAGCCTAAAGGAAGAAAATAAAAGCCACGTCCATGCATACAGGAAGAAAATGAACGCCGTGTAGTCTCTGTAATACAAAGAGAGGGGGGTACGTGGCGTGTGATTTTGATTACAGCTTATCTGAATCCAGAAAGTTAGGGCGGTCACACTCCTGGAAAATGATGCCTTCACACTTCACTCCATGATAATCTTAATGATTTTTTTTTTATGAATTTAATGAATATACACTTTTAATGTGTAAAATAATTTTACATTGACAAACAGAAAAATATTAAACGTTACAATTATTTTCTTTATTATAATTTTTATTTAATAAAAATTAATACTAATATAAATATTATTTTTTGAGGCCTATTAATTTATACTAACAATTCATTATATTATTATATTAATATTTGGTATATTAATTATAACATGTACTAATTTTTTATATTAATAACATCATCTTATAGTACATATATTATGTTGTTAGTATAATTTGCGTGTACCATCGAGTGTGTGGTTTAATTGACAAAAAATTGCTCCAATTTAATTAGTTATCACAAGTTTGAGTCTTAAGTATGCAATTATGTTAAATATTCAAAGAGAGAGTTTTATCTTTCATAATAGTCTTACCAGTTCAAACAAGATTGCCTTATCTAAAAACTACTGTGGTCTATACCAAAAAATTATATTTCACACACGGAAGACACTAATGAAATCCAATTTAATGTTAAACTTTTAGTAATTGCTTTATTTATAATGTTAATTAAACTCAAATCAATATCAAACATACGTAATAATAAATGACCAAAATGATGTAATTCAAAGATTTTTTTCTACAATAACATTAACAATATTTTGACAAGATATAGATGTGCATGGTTAGATATATATAGAGAGAAAAAATTCATAGATTTGAGGAGACACGTAGCCAATGCCCAGAGAGATAACAAGAGGACGGCACCGAATCCATTTGACTTCCCTTGTTTCTTAACCTTCATTTTCTTCCTATTTATACCACAACCAAGTAGTACGTCCCACTTCGGACCCTCCTACTAACATAACTCCATTTTTCTCCCCTCCTCTCCCTCTCTTTCTTTATCTATTCTCTCACGTCTCAAAAATTTTCTCCTCTATCTCTCGTCAGCTTCAAGCAAACTCATTGAGCAAGTAGCTTATATTAGCTCAATATAGGTCTTTAGCTTATCAAACAGAGCTACCTAGAAAGCAGTACTGCTATGGGGAGAGCACCCTGTTGTGACAAAAACGGCCTCAAGAAAGGGCCATGGACAACCGAGGAGGACCAGAAACTCGTTGATTACATTCAGAAACATGGATATGGCAATTGGAGGACACTCCCAAAGAATGCTGGTACGTCAACAAATTTAAACAAAATAAAATACATTTAAATAAATGGGTCTTGTTTTGTTAAATACATAAATTTCATCAACTAATGGTCTTGGTTCATTATACTGTTTAGGGTTACAAAGATGTGGAAAGAGTTGCCGCCTCCGTTGGACAAACTATCTCCGACCAGATATTAAGCGAGGTCGTTTTTCATTCGAAGAGGAGGAGACAATAATTCAGCTACATAGCATTCTTGGCAACAAGTGAGTGTTATAATTTCTTCTTTCTTTAATTTCTTTATAGTTTTTAGTCAAGTTATTAAACAACACACAGCTTGAGTCAAATAAACTTATATTAATATATTATTATTATACTAATAGATATCTATGCGTTATTGGATTAATTGTGCAGGTGGTCTGCGATTGCATCTCGCTTACCAGGAAGGACAGACAATGAAATCAAGAACTACTGGAACACCCACATTAGAAAAAGGCTTCTGAGGATGGGAATTGACCCTGTGACACACAGTCCTCGACTTGATCTATTGGACATCTCCTCCATTCTAAACGCATCTTTCTATGGCATGCAGCAGTACTCATTGGTGAACCCCGAGCTTTTAAGGTTGGCATCTTCAATCATCTCCCCCTCACAGCAACACAAAGACCTTGACATGTGTGCTCAAAAGGGTCAACAGAGCCAGCTATGCGATCCCCAAATTCAGAACCATGCTCCACACGTTGTCCAATTTCAAGATCCAGTTCAAGAAGTGCCTGAATGCACCATGTTCAGCACCCCTTGTGTTTCATTGCCTCTAACTCAACCACAGTTGGTTGAGGACCCATACCCATCATCAAGTTTCACAGACTTCAGGTACCAACAACATTCTCATGATCACCTAAGTGACTGGCACGAAAATGGGATTGCATTAAGCACCTTAACAGATGACTGTATCCCTCCGTTATCAAGCTACAATTATTATAATTCTGATAGTCAAAATCTCATGTATCCTCCACCGTCCGAACCTTCAATCTTCCATTCCAACAACAGCAATCAGAACTTCAGCTTCGCTTCAGTTCTATCGACACCTTCGTCAAGCACCACACCGTTGAATTCCAACTCCACGATAATCAATGGGGGCAACACAGAAGATGAGAGGGATCAAAGCTATGACAGTAGTAACATGTTGAAATTTGAAATCCCAGATATTTTAGATGTGAATGAGTTCATGTAATGTGATCATATAGATCATCAGCAATGGAATCAACCAAAACGTTTATTGATATTATGGATCCACGGTATTGATACCTGTAACATTTCCTAATTTTTAATTATTATTAATTGATAATAGTTTAAATTTCTTAATTGAGCTTTGACTTTTTTAACAAGTACCAACGTCCTTGTCTATTTTTAAGTTATATAAAGTTTCTATTATTGCTATGGTATGCATGTCTGCTTTCCCTCCATAGATTAGATATTACTTTAAGAAAAAGCGCTAAATTAAAGCCAAGTACATCGCTCAAAGGCATCACTTGTGTTTTACCGTAATTGAAATCGATCAATAATTCAGGTAGAATATATAAAATAGCTAGAAAAGCCAAAACTAATGCTGTGCATATCTTTTGTTTTATTCCATGGCAAAAACATAGAAAAATCGGAAAAGCAGTTGGTATGAATATATATAAATTCTTAAAATGTATTGTTGTCAGCTGGATGTTTCACAGGATGCGTAACGTAATATTCAATATTCTCTGGGTAGAACAACTACTTGTCTACTTACATTTTGTATATATTTTTTCCTTTGCAATCGTATGCTTAGTGTTTATCATATTTTGATGGGCCTTTCTCCAATTAGAAATTATTACCCAAAAATAGAAAGGAAAAAGAGAAAAAAAAAATTGAAGTGAAGAGCATAGAGTCAGAGAGGAAATGTCCGGAAAACAATGACGAGGAAGCCAAAATTAGGTTTCAGATATCCCGACAAGATACTGGCGAGGTAGCCGGCGACGGCACGCCGGAGCACGTGTGGCCGACACGTGTCCCGGACACCTGTAATGGATAAAGTAATATGATTTGCATGGGGATTATGGGTCATTGGAGAGGATGGAAGCATTGACTTAAACACGTAGGGGCACGTGTCCGTGCTACGTCGGTGACACCGCAACATGTGGGGCCCATATGTTGCTTTTGTTTGAAATCACAATTCACAAGGCGTGCTTCCTGTGCTGTTCTTTTTTAGTATTTTATGAGAGCATTATCACTAATAATTGGTTTACTATTTACTAAGGCTCCGTTTGGTACGAGAGAAATGAAGGAAGAGGGAAAGAAGAACAAAGAAATGAAAGAATCTTGAGATATATGTATAGTTTGGTTGTGTAAAAGTTAGAGGAAGTGAATGGAATTTCGTATGCTTTTTATTTCTTTGCTAAAATGAGTGGATTTGTACAAAAATAAAGAATAAAAACGCAACATAATCAATTATGTTTAAAAAACACAACTTAATTTGTTAAGGGTCCGTTTGGGGTGGTTTTTGGTTGTGAATTTTTAAATTTTCAAAAATTACAACTAGTTTTTAGTTTTTAAAAATTAGTTTTAGTTTTCTTTCTAATTTTTGGTTTCAAAATAAACTCATTTTGAAATTTCTTATTCTGTTAAAATTAGTTTAAGAATATATTTGTGTGGTGTCGACAATGGTAGTGGTGACGACAACAATGATGGTGGTGGCAGTGGCAATGTCGACGATGACGGTTGTGGCAATATCGATGGCGGTGGTTGTAGCGGTGCCGGTGGTGATCGTGGCGATGTCAGTGGTGATGGTAGTGGCAGTGTTAGTGGTGGTGGTGACATTGCCTGTGGTGGTGGTAGTAGCACTGGTGGTCGTGATCGTGGTCATGGTGGTGGCAGTGGCGATAGTAGTGGTGATGAAGCTTGTGATGGTGGAGGTGATGCTGATGGTCGTGGTAGTTGTGGCAGCAGTGATGGGTGGTAGTTGTGGCAACGGTGATGGTGATGGCAATGTCGGCGGTTGTGGTAGTTGTGGCAGTGGTGCTGGTGGTGGCGGTGTTGGTGGTGATGATGGTGGCTATGGAGATAGCAGCAGTAGTAGTGGTGGCGGTGACAATGGCAGTAATTGTGGTGGTGGCAAGAAAGGCTATTGTCAAATATAATGATATGTATTTTTTAAAAAAAACCAAAAACCAAATTCACAAATCCTGTTTTTTTAGTTTTAAAATTGAGTTAAAAACCATTTTAGCTCAATTTTAGCCAAACACATTTTGTTTTGAAAACCAAAAACCAAAAACTCGCAACCACCCCAAACAGAGCCTAAGTTTTGCAACTTAATATATTATGTTACAATATAATCTGTTAAGTTGCAAAACTTAACAGATTAAGTTGTGTTTTTACTCACGTAGTCTGTTATGTTTTGCAACATAATCGATTATATTGAAAAAATAATCGATTATGTTGCTTTTTATTTTTTTTATTTCTTTTTATTTTTATTAAATCAAACACATTTATTTTTATTCTATTTTTCACTTATTTCTTTTCACATATATTTCCTTCCTTTTTCTCCATTTCTTTCTTCTCTCAAACACACCCCAACTGTTAATTGCGTCAGCATTTGGGACACGTGAATCCAATAATGAAGGAGTGGAACCGGTCGAGGCTTTGTTGAACGGGAACGGCGTTGCTAAGTTGAAACTAGAAACACTCGCCGTTGTTTTTGATACAGGAATCGAATCGGGTTGCGTGCAATAATGTGTTATGATTGAGTTGAAAACGTACGCCGTTGCAGACTTGCATGGCAGGGGAGAAGCAATTTAGCGTAATATTTTGTTTGAGGAAAAAAAAATTTAAAATATTTAAAATAATTACGAGATATGATTGGTTTGTTAAATTTGATAATAATTATATTAAAAATTGTACTAAAGATAAATTTTTTTATTAGTTAACGGTTTTACACTAATAATACATGTCAATTGAACTCATAAATAAAAATTGAAAACAAATATTTTTTTTAGTGTTTTATTTTCTCTTTACTTTCTTTTCATTTTTAATTTAATGATAAACAATTTATATTTTACATTGTTAAAATTACTCATAAATAAAACCTTTTTAATCAAAAAATACATATAAGAAAGAAAACTCCAAAAAGTAAATTATTAAAATTTTCTAGTTATTTTACATTTTAGAACTTTTTTCTTCTTGTTCAGACAAAATATGAATATAATTAGATAAATTGAAATAACTTAGTCGAATTATTAGATTTATAAATTGCAAATCTAGTTAAGTTAATTTATATTATGAAAATTTTTAATATAAACGTTAGGTAGATTGATTAGATTCAATGTTTCTTGACTTACTTTAATCGAAAGTGACTCATCGAACACCCATATTTTATGATTATAAAAAATGCATTAAATTCACATTCTAATTTTAATTAAATAAGAGAAAAAAGGTCATGCACTAATAATGTAAATGAGTTTTACACTGTCATCCAATCACAAACCACCATTTATTGTAAGTTTGTTGACTTTTATAATAAATACTTTAAAAGTTATGCCAATAATGGTTTCTGATTGGTTGACAGCATAAAATTTTTTGTACTGACAATGTATGACCATTAAACTCATTAAATAATGCTTTATCATTATAAGTTTTATTAACCAAAGTAAACAAGTCACCAATTTATTTTAAAAAAAAAAGAGTCACGAATTATAATTCTTGCCATATATAATTTTGTTTGACTATAATTACAGTTTATAATAAATAAATATTTTGAATATATAAATTATATTATAATCAAAATTCATAATAAAAAAATATTTTTGAACGTATAAATTATATTTTATATTTATGATAAATAATTTATGTTATGATACAAAATTATTTTTAACTATTGATAATTTCTTTAAAGAAAATATTAAAATTCAATTTAGAAATAAAAATAAAAATGATAGATTGAAAAAGATAAGATTAAATTTTTTTCTAAAAACACTCTTGTTGAAAAAAATTAACTAAAAATGTTCTCGTTGAAAAATAATTCCCTAAAAATGTTTTCGTTCAAAATAGTTATTCTAATTTATATAGATAGAAGATATTTATATTTGTACAGTTTTTTTAAAACCTGCAACTAATTAAGAATTGAACTACCCAGAATTAAACTAACGCAGCCTTTTATCTTAATAAACGAAGAATTTCATCGATATGATTGGGAATCTACCTCCACGATAACGCTAATTTTGAACTAGGCTGACAGATAAACATGCAATTGTACGGAATTGATAAAGAAAGAAAGTGAGTCCAATTCCTTCTATTTAAAATCATAACTAATCAACAACTGCTTTTAGTCTTAATTTTATTTAATAATAATAATTAAAATATAATACAAAACTCAATACGTTGGTTTAAGAAAATATTTTTATTTTTTATTTTTATTTTATTTACTATTTTTAAAAGTTTCTACAAGAAATAAAAAAAGTAATAAAAACAGAAAATAGTAACTTTCAATGTTTCTCATACAATAAAATAAAAAAAATAATACAAAAAATAAAAACAGAAAATATTTTCTTAAACTAAACGACTCTTAGGAAACGCAAAAATGAAACAAAAATCAAAATTTAAGAGAAAATAGAACTGAAAGAAGAGGCAAAAGCAAATTAATTGAATCTTAGGTTTTTTTTTTTATTATTATTATGCTTGAACTAATCCTATTAACTTCTTCAACTGATTCATCAATTTTAATTATTTTATGTATGTGATAAAAGATAATATATAAATTATTTGATATTTTCTCCGGAGTATACGAAACACAAACATATTACCTAGATATATTCCAATAACAATAATAAGTATTAATCTAGCCATTAAGGTATATGATTAACTTACTCAATTTTTCCACGAGGCGAATATATTTGCTTTTGTTCCGATTATCTACTTGTCAAATTTATTAGCTAAGCTAGTTTAGTCAAATTAATCTTGAAATTTTCCTTTCAGTGTAATTCCATGATGTGAATAAATGGAAATTATAAGAGCAATAACAAATTCTTGCATAAATAAATAAAACTAATTCAAGTAAATACAAATAATTATATATTCAAATAAAATATATCAAAACTCTTAAAAAGAAATGAAGTCTCAGTTCATTAATTTACATGACATAGAAATGATTATTAAAGTTTGTTGATCCATAATTGAACTGTTGGAAGCAAATGAGAAAGAGTTCTACAGGTGTTGTTAGGTAGACTTCTCTTGTGCCGCTCAAATTTCTCAATTACGTGTATTCGACTGCTTATCGTTTTTCTAGAGGGTACGTTCCATATATGATTTTTGCATGTGTGCCTTTTTTTTATCGCAGCAAATAGAACTACTCAGAAGCAAACAAGAAGCTAGCCTTACTCCGTTTGTCTTCAGCTTAATTTTTCATGTCCTTTTGTGTTTGGAATTGTTCTTCAACATGGACACGTCTCTATATAACTGGGACTTGGCTGCAAATGGTTTTTGTGCCACAGGCTCTAAAACCGTGATCATGCTGACCAGCAGGTCCTACCGTCCTAGCTAGCTTCCTTTCTGTCTTCTGACACCCTTTTGGTTTAAAACACAAAAGCAAAAAGTAATGCAATTAGCTAGCTACCATGCACCTTTTTCTCTTTTATTGTGTTGAATTTAATTTTAATTCACTGTGTGTATGTATATCTTTGCTAAACCTCCTCCAGGTTGTGGCAGTTTGTTTAGGAAGGACCTTTCCTGCTAAAAAAAGAACCGAGTTTGACCTTTTTTCCCCCCCTATAAATAACAGGGCGAAGGTCCAAACTAACTATCTTAAAAGAAATCAAAATAAACCAACCATCTACCAGAAAAGAAACTGAAAGAAATTAAAGAGGGCAAAGAGCTAGCTATAAAAAGATGATAACACGGATAGCAGAATCTACACAACCGTTGCTCTCCATAAAGACATATTGCAGAGTGTCTATCAGTGAAGTAAAATATTCTTACATAAAAAAAGTTTAACTCTTATACTGTTAATTTTGTTATTATTCTAATGTAAAAAATATATATATTGACCAAAGAAATTTTGAACTTTTTTTTTATTTTTTATTTTCATCATACTAAAAATCGGTTATACAAAGTGTATTGAGTTTAATTCTTAAGTAACAATATATTGTAATGATAATATCAATTTTCAATTCATAACTGTTTTTTAGCAGACATTCCATTAAAATTTAGGATCCAATTCTGTCACAATAAGAAATAGAGATAAAGGGTAACGAAATACAGAATTTTTTAGCGGACATACTATTTATCAAATAAATCCTAACCATTGATTTATATATAAAAGAAGTATAAAATAATTGAAATTAGTTGATACTATAAATTGTGAAACAACTCAATCATTTAAGAGTAGTGGAACCCCAATCATCTGATGGCATTCTATATAGTAGATGCATTATTATTATTCATCACATCACACTTCGGTATCTCCGATGACTATCCATGCAGGAAAGTTGGACATTTTTGGTCAACTCCAAGCTTTCGACCACATACTACCTTTCAAGCATTGTTTTGCATTAAATGGGCATGGTAAGCTGCTAAGTCACCATCTTTGTTTCTCCTAGCTTTGTCCTACTCACACGTTAATTATGAAGGTCCCTAGCTACTCCCAAATTTGGGTTACCGATTTTAGTCGTAAAACCAAACCCTTTTGCCTTTGTCTCTAGAGCGCATGTAAGCTGTGCGTCACGTTTACGTCAACAAAAAAATGATTGACTTTGCAAACAACAAGGGGTGTATACGAATTCGTATTTGTCGTTACCCAAAGGGTTCAGAACGTGTCCAAAATAAGGCCGTGTGTGTCCATCGGTATATTATTAAGGAGAGGACATTGGTGTATTATGGCTAGTCTTTGACTCGCATCTATATGACCCTCGCTTTCTGTCTCGACCGACCAAAGAAAAACTACTTCAAAGTTTTTGAATAAGCAAACACTTAAAGTTGATCCATGTCTTATTGTCTTCGCTTCGCTTGAGTTTCCTTTTCTTCTTTCTCTTACCTCTAGTTTTTGTCAATGGTCCCTTTGTTTCTGAGTTTCTATGATATGACATGACTACATATAAACGCACTTCTCTAAGGACTAATTAACCAGGAAAATGTGCAATACGCCCACAGAAAGGTGTGGAGAAAAAGATAGGCTTGGTGGGCCACTTTTCTATTGTTGCATTAGGCCATATTGACTCATGGTATTACATTTTTGTATGTAATTAATTTGGCTCTTCGTCCTACTTATTGTACAACATTTTAACTCATCAAATTGCAGAGCTAGCTAGATTAACTTTCTAAGGCGAGATTCCTGAGAAAATTAAAATTAATGGTAAATTGATATATAGAAGAATACTACCGTGGTTTCTTCCTTTAATTTGTGAGAAATATCGAAGCAGCGTTTTTGCTTCAGCAACTGCTCAAATTGTAAATTAACTTTAAAAATGTAAATTCTTACTAAATATTGCTTTGATGAAATCATATATGTATGAACGATTTGGCATGCTTTAACTTGTTAAATAGTACATATGAGAAATTAACTAAGAAGTGGGTATAACTGCTCTCTATTTTGTATAATTACTTTTTTATGACAAATAGCACAATCTTAATATTACTTTTTGTTTTCAGGAAAATTATTTTTATTTGTCTTTCTCATATTGTTATATTAAGCCCCACTACCAAAAAAAAAAAAAAAACCCAGTTAGAGACTGAATTTAGCAACAAAAATATTGGTTGCTAATGGCGACCAACTTTGCAATACATTCTTAGTCACTTGTCTTGATTTAGCAATTGAAAGGTGTCGTGGCAAAACACTCAATCACTAAATCAGTTGCTAAAATGACTATAAGCGTGTCTAAATATGATTTCAATCTTACTTAACGAACAATTCATTGTTGGTCGCTAAATCAAGCCAAGTGAAAATAGGTGATATTTATATACCAATTGAATTAGTGACTAGTGTGCAAGACAAGTATCGCTACTGAATTCTTTCAGTGTGCAAAATGAGTATAGTGACTGAATACTTTCAGTTGCTAAATCCATACCTACATAGTATTTCAATGTTACTTAGCGATTGAGTTTATTTTGGTCGCTAAATCACTACAAGAAAATCCAACCTTAGTTATAAAATTATTGAATTTAATGACTGAATGCAATTTGGTCTCTCCCTTTGTCCTTTTTTCCGTCTTTCCTTTGCTATTTTTTCCCAAAATAAAAATCCACTTGTTTTTCCACCTCACTAATGGTCTTGGTACTCCTCCCCCACACTTTCTCTTTTCCTACTAATTTTTTCTTAGTGCACAAAACCCTAACTCTACCTCTTTACTACCATGGCCAAGAAAAGAAAGCTTCAATCCTCTACCCCTAAACCCACTGAGCTGGTCAAACCACACCAACAACAAGAGCTAGTGGAACTCGACCAACCACTAAACCCCTAACCAACCCTCAAAGACCCTAACAACATGGCCCATGACAAAAACCAAGTGCCACAACCACAACAACTCTGCGTTGAACAACTACTTTTGGGAACTAAGTTGTTCACGCGCTAACTAAGTTGTTCACGCGCTAGCAGAATCTCTTAGGAAGAGCTACAACTAGATCCCTGATTTGGGTCAGGCCAGTTATTGGAAGGATCACATGAATTAGATCTGTGTAAAGAGAAGCTCAATGACATGGTTGGATCATTTATAGAAGACATAGTAGAGGGAGATGGAGCGAGGGTTGTATAGGGGTAGGAGAGATAATAGGTAATCCCGATTTGCTTTAATCAGATCCAGATGGATTGTTCAAAGTCCAGGATGGACCTAAGATAGTGACAGATCTTTTCAAAGGTTGAGAGTTAGTGAAAGCTTCAGAGCATTTCATCTTGAGGGTGGAATTCTAATGGTTGATGGTGTTGTCAGTGTGGTTGTTGAGGAAATCAGCGATGACAACCCACTTGTTACCGAACTTAACCTATGCTCCACTTCAGTTGATAGTTGGTTGCATATATGTTGAACAAATATAAAGAGAAAGTGTTAAACAAACATGGATTTCAAGGACAAATGACTCTTTTCTCCTGTATGATTTCAATGACAAGGCTTGATTAGCCTTAAGCATGTTGGAAAAAATGTAGATATTACTAAGCTTGGTGGGTATATGGATGTGATTCTGCATGTGTACTATCAGGATACAGTTTCTAATGAAGAGATATGGCACCACGTGGTTGAGACATCAGTAATTCTTAAGACTTTTACTCATAGAATTAATCCACATAACCCATGGTATATTCATCCATTTTGATTATACTTTCTATCAATTTAAATGTTAAAACTTCATGGGAATCTTTTTTAAGATCTTTACATGTTAAATACGATATGGAATTCTAGATTTGGAATGATTAACTAATTGAATAAGAAGGAAAATAGGCATGACTTAACCTTAAGTCTTTATGTAATTAGAAAATGCATTTGGTTCTTGACTGTTATCCAAATTAAAACTCAAAACATAGTTTTCACTTTTCAAAAATATGCCATATTGTAGTACCCATTGATTATAGTTCGGTAGTCCTGATTCTTTTCACTTAATTATTAGGAATAAAGTAACAAATTAGCTTTGTTTTATAGTAAAGAAAGTTTTAGCATGCAACAAATCAAGGAAACATAAACTTTTAAAATTGTTTTTGCCAATTTCTATAATGTTTATTTAAGTAATCTCAATCTCATCAAGTTAAGAGTTAATGCCTTGTGTTTAAACTTTTAGCTCTTTGAGCATATTTCATAAATGCTTTTTGATTGGTCAATAATGAGGCTTCAAAGTTACCAACTTTTGGCTTATGTTCAATCTTGGCTTCAATCTATCATTGTCTTGAATAGGTTTGAAAGGATACTAAATGAGATGCTAAGTCACTTGGAGCGCTAGTCCAAAAACAAATAACACTACATTGTGTAGGTTAAATATGTTTATTCACTATTTAATTGAGTTGGTCTTATGCTTGTAGCTCACTTTAGACACATTTTCCCATTATCTTTTTAATAGATGAATGTTGATGACAATGACACTATTATTTTGGTGGGTACCTTTATATGTGTTGAAACTTTGAACTACACTTTTTTAAAGTTTATATATCCAAAATCATTGGTTGTAACATGTAATTAATGTTGAAATAGATGTACATTCAAAATAGTTATAATTGCTATAATTTGAAAAAGGTTTCAACATTGGTTTTCCTTTCTCTTTATATAGTTTTGACATTAATGAATATATATACAAATTTGTTCCATTATTACTTGGTAAAAAGAAAACTGAGGTGCATTTTAGCTATATAACCTATAAAATCATTTTATCTTCCCCCAAAGCGAGTACCATATAAGAAGCTACCATACAAGAAACCACCTTATGGTTAGTACCCTCCAATAGAAGACAACAGCCATGTCTAAAGCATGCAACAAGGCCTATTATCTATTTACTTACAAAAAATGATAATTGTGATGTTTTGATACAATTGCACCTATATAAAAAGGTAACAAGATGACTAATGACTTGAACACTTATAATAGAATTTCAGCTAGTCAAAGTAACTTAAAAATTGTCAGTTGTTAACTAGATAATTGACACAATTAACTATTTACAATTGCTTCTATTTCCAATAGACCCACCAGGGTGTTCGTGCTTCCAAACATTGCTCTTGGAATCCATTTCTTTCCCATCCTAGGTAGCAATCATGCTAGAGTCCTCATTTATGTTAGTATAAATTATCCCTTTCCTTTAGCCTTAGTAGGTTCAACCTTTGACATGCTTCATATTGTATACCAATTCCTCTCTTTTGTTTATTTATCTATCTAAAGAGTAATATTTTTTGTTACTCAAGCATGAAATTATAATTGTGATGCCTTGTTTACAATGAGACTATTTAGTACTGCACCCATTTTTCTTTCTCTGTAACTAAACTAACAAAATTTTGTTTGGTGATGATTGTTAATTTAGGCACTTATTCCGATAACATCTAGTTTTTATACATTTTGAATTTATGTTTTTTATGCTAAATGATAATATCATACCAAATTATATTAATGTTAAGGATTTCTTAACGGCGAGGTGATTTCCTTTTAATGTAAATGATGTAAAACTTATCGTTTGTTTTTGTTGTGTTGTGTTGTATTATTTTGCATGTTGCGAATATCTCAATTTATCCTTGTCTTTGCTTAATTTCTAATAACTACTTGTATATTTAGGGTTGAGAATGATCTTTTTCAACACAAAGCCATATGATTAAGCCTTCCCTAGAATTAACATCGCCCAAATCTCTTTCATTATTCTTGTGAAGGTGAAACTTGCAAGAGATAAAGGTTGTTGCCAAGCTTCTATGACAATAACTTGAGACTAATTCTCGTCTTTCTAGATGAGATATCATTTTAGAAACTAGCTCGCATTTATCATTGAAATCTTAACTCAATTTATTAAGCCTTGACATTCTAAACAATTATAGAGAAAGGAACTTTGAGCAACGAAGGAGTGACTTCACATATTAAAGTGTCAATGATTATAAACATCATATACTTTTATGGTATGCCTTTGAACCCCTTTCTAGAAAATGGCAATTATGGATATATGTGTCATATATATACCTAACCTTTTTTAAAATAGTAAAATTCCATTCTTGGAGCAATAATCCCATTTTATTTATAGTGACTATCATTTGCTTTGTTGTTGTCTGTGAATTTCAGGTTGCAATTGCAGTTCAAATTTTCAATGTAAATGAGAGTTTAATAGAGAACAATCTGTGTGTGTGTGTGTGTGTTCATGTTTTTCTTTGATCTTACTCCGTTTATTGAATTTCAAAGGATTATGTCATTGGTATGTTTTTCTATATAAGAGGCTAAGTTGTTTCCTCTTATGTTGTCTGCTCCTACTTGTTTTACTATGTTTGTCCTATACTTTAGATTGGTTCCTCACATATTTGTTTAAAGAATGAGAACAAACTTTTGGGTCTAGTAGGTACGCACATGACTATATTTCCATTTGAGATTGATTGATTTTCAATCCTTCATCTACTTTTATGTGTTAAACTATGCTTAATTTTTTCTTTCAAATTTTTGGAATTTTGATGCTTTTGTGGTTATGTTTTAACTTTTGAAGCTAGGTATTAAAATCTCTTTTGGATTTCTCTTTTTCTTATTTGGCTAAAACCCATTATTATCAATCTTTCAATCGACATCCAATTAGATTAATTTTCGTGCACATTAATTGATTTAAATTTTAATATAATGTTATCTCTTTCACATATATATTCTTTCTTTCGTTTGAAAATTAAAAAAATAAATATAAAAATATAAAAATAATTGGAAGGTTAAATATAAAACATATAGAAGAGATAAATGAAAAGTTAATGAAAAATAATGAATTAATAAATGTATAGAATTTAAAAAATGAAAAATAAAAAATAGAGTAAATTACACTCAAACCCATTCAGTTTTTTTGAAAATGAGCCCAATACCCCTCCATTTTGGCTCACTACAATAAACCCCTTAAAATTATGTGAAATGTAACACCATCACCTTACTGTTGGATGCCATTGAAAAAGTTTACAAAAGGTGAGCACGTGCTACTCACATGACTAATGATTTTTTCTTTTGAAAATACACTCACCTCCATCCTTTAAACTTCACCTCTTGCTTCAAGAAATGTAGACCCATTGTTCCTTCATTTTTTTTCTTCCTTCACATCCTGAAAGGCAGTAGAAGCAGAAGTTTCAATCAAAAATTGAATGGATGGTGATTAGTAATGGTACCAAACACCATGTTTTCTAAGTTCTAAATCTTTTCCTTCCTTCACACCTTGCCTTTTGATTGTGGCTTCTCTTCACCAAACGCTATGCCTTCTAAGTTCTAAATCTTTTCTTCCAACTCAAGGTTCAAAGCAAAAGCATTCACAATAAGATCACGAGTTCATGACCACAGAATGCAACAATATATAGTAACCATTGTCGTTGACCCTCTTTCTAAATCCAAAACCAAAGGTTAAATTTCACAGGGGTGTTCGAATGCATTCTATTGGTTTGGAAGAAAAAAGCATTCACAATCTTTAATGATGTTGGCTGGATGTCCTAGTTCTAGGGATGAGAGAACAAAGAAGAAGAAAATTAAGAGAAACAATTAAGATTATTTCTTTTTGCTTTTTTCACACTAACAAGTTTGTTGTCATCAATAATTGAGATGATTTTGCATTAGTTCTCCTTTACTTGTTAGGGTACATCAGAAAAAGGCAGTTAGAAATTTGGCTTGTATGTTTAGATTATCTAACCGCTATTTGTAGAAAACATAGTTGCCAAGGGGGGGAGGTCAAGTTTAAAGGATGAAGGTAAGGATATTTTCAAAAAAATAAAATTCATTAAAGGTCATGTGAGCAACCTTTTGTAAACGTTTTCGACGACGTCCAACGACGAAGGGGGATAATGTTACGTTTCACACACTTTTAAAGAGTTTATTGTAGTACACCAAAATGGAGGAGTATTGAGTGCATTTTTGAAAAAATTGAAGGGGTGCAAGTGTAGTTTACTCTAAAAAAATACTATATAAAATTTTTAAACTTTAATATTGTATATAAATATGTAGATTATGATCAAATTCAATTGTTACTTTTGTTGTTCATTTTCAAATTTATCTAACAATTTTTTTTTTAATTTCTGTTTGTTAAACTAAAATTGTGTAGTGTGTCACATCTCCTGACAAATTTGTTTGTTAATACTCATGATACATTGAGATGGTTAAGGTTCATAAGTCCACATTGGAGATTACAAATAAGAAGAGAATTGCCAAAACAAAAGCAGAGGCTGCAAAGTATTAGAAACTTCTTGCCTCCTAGCAGAAGGAATAGAGGAAATGCTAGAGCAAGAGCTTGGCTAAGAGAATATCAAAGCTTTCTTGTGCTGCTAAACAAGCTACCATAGCATAAGTTGCTTTCATGTAGACAGGTGAGTTTAATCTTTACTCTAGTTCGTGATAGTTTTATTTCATGATCCCTTTGTTTTGGTATTTTTCTATTCAAATATTTTCTTTATGTTGTGTTTGATAGTTTAATGAAATTTATGTTTTTACCTTGCTGAAATTAATGACCTTTTGTAATTATTATTTATAGATTGGCACATTTTTTCTACCCCTTGCATATTAACTATGTTTTTTTATTTATAATCATTAAGTAGATAAAAAATTATAAATTATCAAAAAAGATTTATAATTAGTTACAAAAATACATTTAACACAATTGAAAAATCAATTGGTAAAATTTAAATTATTCAACAAACAAAACAACGACTGAAAAATAATCACTAATATTTTAATTTTTTAAAATTCTTTATTTAAGCAAAGAATTTAGCAACAATACAAATTTGGTCGCTAATTTACAACCAAATTAGAGACCAATTTGCATTTACAAAGATTTTTTATTTTAAAAATATTTTTAATTCAGCGACCAAATTTGCAACAAAAATTCCAAGTTGCTAATTTGGTCTCTAATAATAAGACCGATCAACACACCGGTGACGGACCTATTTTTGTCAGCGACCCAAAAAACTGATCTCTAGATAGTGACGAAAAGAAAATCGATCTCTAAACGGCTTAGCAACCAAGCTTTTCATGACTGCCGTGTTTCGATCAGTAAGGAGAAAAATGTCAGTTGCTGAACTTTTCTTCTTCTTCTTCTTTTTCCTAGTGATCTTGTATCTTTTAGTGTTGACTTATTTCTTGTAGTTTGTAAAAGGATTAGAGTAAACCATGTATAGTCCCCATTTAATAATATTTTGCTTATAATTTTTTTTTAAGACATTAGCATATATATTATATAAGCTAGCTCTAGATCGATCCGACTTTCGTAACACACTTTATTCCTAAATTTACTTTTTATATTAAAACTAAGTCCTAAGCTTTCGATTTTAACGTACCTTTTATTTATATCCTTATTTGATTTTTGCCTTTTAGTTGGTGGGAAAATCATATATAAGAAAAGGGGGTTGTCCACTGAACCGTGCCAGATTCTTTGCTTTCCAAACATTTTTTAATTTCAATCTGTAATATAGCAAATATTTTCCTAATAGGACTACCTATATGTACATAATTTGATTATCTCTTTTTTTCAATCTTTTATGATTTTGTCACATACTTTTAAACGTGAAGATATACGACAGAAAAATTAGGGATAGAAGTATCAAACCACAAGAAATAATGTTTAGTGCGAAAATCTACGATAAAATTAAGAACTTAGGAAGCTTTTTATAATAAGCAAAATATTATTAACAATATAATACAAGAAGTATTTCAACCCGAATACAAAGAACAGCTGAATTACATTTCCTATTCAATTAACGTAGGAACTCAATACGTTCAAGGAGGCACATACACCAATTTGAAAAAAACTAAACTAGAGGTACCAATCTTGGCAACAAGCCAAAACCAAGTTATAATCCTAATCAAATCCATTATAGTCATGAAATCAAAACGGCCATTTTTGAAAACTATACTATTGTGTATCAACTAAATGGTCCACACAACAAAGTGCCAAAATAGCTTCCAAAACTTTTTAATCTTCTTTTCCCCAATTAACCCATAATGGGATAATGATTGATAACATCTGGTGGAAAAGAACTAAGAAGCCAAGCCAGGCATATAAAAAAGACCAAATCTGATACACAAGTGAAAAAGAGATGTATGTTGTCTAGATTTCACCCACAATAGACTCCCTGAAAATCTGTAATCACATGTGTGTGATAAAATTTTAACCTCGCGGGTAAACTTATGAAGCTTTTATAATGGGAATTGGTTTTTATCTCTTCCCTGCTGAAAGGTCATGCGACATTTAAATTTGTAAAAATTCGTACCAAATAATTTGTAGTCAAATAGCATAATTGATCAAGCGATTCATCAAATGCTTACATCTTGTTCCGCGGTAGGTCTAACTTAGTATAACCTTTTTATTAAAAGTGTTAATTTAAAGTTTTTAAAATGAAATTTTACTAGTTTTAAGTCATTCAAAAAGTTTTATAAGTCAACAAATCATCCTATTTTACTGTGTTTGTGTATGTTTATGAAATTATATTAGATATTTATGTCAAAATCGTGTCTTTTATTTGCCTATTTAAAATACTCACTTCTAAATATAACGGACTTTAAAAATATAGACTTAAAAAGTGCCTACTGCCTAGGTCAAATAAATAGGTATAAGGGTTAACCTTATCCAAATAATTTTTATACATAATAACAATTATTACTATAAATTTTAACATTTTCCTAAAAGAAATTGACGGACACACATTTCATATGATTTATAAATGCATTTAAGTATCTTTTAATTCCTGAAAGTATAGCATTTTTTATTTTTATCTATATTTAAATTTATTTTTATATCTCTACATTTAATGATAACAAAATATTTTAATCTCTCTTCAAATTCTCATAAAAAAAATACATGTTTTTTTAATTTCTACATATTAAAAAATTAAATAAAAACTAAAGCTTAAAAATGTATTTAAACCTTTAATTAATATAAATTTGCTTAAGTTTCCTGAGTTGACTTTTCTTGTTGTTGGTGGGCTTCCTGAGTTGAAGTTTTGCAGCGTCCAACCGACAGTAGACATATCCAGTCCCACTTGCGCGAAATATTCAACATACTTTAAGACATTTTTCTTCGAACTCCACGGTTTAAATAGAACGCTTACTATAATTTAGAGCATGACTGTATTTAACCCAACTCCTCATTGAAAACGGTTTGAAATAGATCAAACGCCCACATGAATTGTCAAATGTTTCCATAAGGTTTAATATATCAATTGCTTTCTAAACTTTTGGAGAATTTTTAATTAGGTTCTTGAATTAAAAATATTTATAATTAGGTTTTTGATTTTTTACAATTTTTGTAATCGAGTCCTTAGAGGTAGTAAAACCATCACAAATTGTAAATTCTCTAGCCGTTTTAAATCGCCACAAACTAACTCTAAGAACTTGATTACAAAAATTGTAGAAGATCAATGACTTAATTACAAATTTTTTTAATTTAAGGACCTAATTAAAAAAATTTCAAAAGTTTAGGGACCATTCCATAAATAAAGAGTGCACCTAAAGCCCATTTGGTCTAGCTTTTTTTAACTTATAAGTTACTTTTAAGTTAAAGCTGAAAATAAGAATTTAAAAAAAAAAAAAAAAGTAGACATTGTTTGTCAATTCTCATTATTTTTTATCTTAAAAGCCCCTTTTAAGCTAAAAGTTGTTTGGTAAAAAGTTTTAAAAGTTTTAGTTTCATTTAAAACTAGTTATCTTGTCTAATTAAAAAATATATTTATAAAATAAAAAACATTGCATTAAATTAATTTAATTTACATGAAATTATTTTAATGATAATAAAAATAAATAAAAATATTAAAATATAGATATTTAAAACTTATAATTTTAAAAAATATAAAAAATACTTTAATTTTTAAAATTTTATTTTAATGCATATCAGCAAGCTTTTACGGTCATCTATTCTACTAGGAAGATACAATATGACTAATTCATGAAACAGATAGGAAACATATGATGCATAAAGAAGTATGCAAGCCAAATTTGAATATGAAAGGCACGTATGTAGATGGGATACCCTAATACTATACTCTATAGATGCACTTAAATAAAGAGAAGGGGAAAAAAAATGCTAATCCTATGTTTGCACCACTGCAGAAAAGGCTTTTTAAATCGGTTTTACAACCAATTTAGATACAACCGATATAAAAGAAACTTTCATTTTAAACCGTAAATCAAACTGATTTAAAAAAACTTTTTAAATCAGTTCTATCTAGAACCGATTTAAAAATTAAAGTTTTTAAATTGGTTAATGCACAACCGATTTAAAAAGTTTCATTTTTTTAAAAATATTTTCATTGTTTTCACATATACAACCAAATCCTGATAGAGATAGATACCACAGAAACAACCAGAGAATTCATTTATAACTTATCAACGAACTATCTATTTGAAACTTCATAATATATTTGAAACATATCAAATAAAAAACTACTATTCTTTTCTATCTAAAGTCATTCTAAACAAATTTATCTATTACTTATTTCAACGAAAAATTTTGCCCAACGTTGGCGAATGTCTTTCAAGTCCTCATGCGGAAATTATTCCCTATCAATAAATAACTGCAACATAAAAAAATAAGATAAATCATTACCCAACCACCTACAATAATAAGTATTACTATAACTGAATAAAAATTATATTACCTCGTCCCATTAATCCACAATATCTGCTGAAACTATGGTCAACATATGTTTTATAACATAATATTCACACTCATAGCTCCCTACTTGTTTGTTAACCTACCAATGAGAATTTTTTTAGAAATGATTGTAAAAACAATTACAAATTGTAATTGAATATGCAGTTGTAAATTACTTACATAAGAGAAAAACCTATTAGGCTTCCTCCGTAGTGACACATGCCTACCCGCTAATGTTTGATATCCAATCATGACTCTGATTAAAAAATAGATATACAAGACATGTTATAGGTTTCATAATTATAATATAAAGCATGAATGAAATATATTATAAATAAAATGTTACATTTCTATTAGTTGTTTCAAATCTTTATTAGGCTTCTTATGCAACGAACACAATAAGGCCACAGCATTGTCCCTAGGACAAATAATTAGCAATTGTCAATGCGAGCTGCATTGGAAAAAGAATATATGTGATGAGATTCAAATATCAACACCTTCATCCCACAACATTCTCAAATGTTCAATCAAGGGACATAAGTAGACATCTATGTCATTTCCTAGCTGTCTTGGGCTCGTAATCATCAGAGATAGCATAACATATTTTCGCTTCATGCACAACCAAGGAGGCAGATTATAAATAATTATAAGAACAGGCCATGAACTGTGCTTACTGGATAAGTTCCCATAAGGATTCATTCCATTCGTAGCAAGTCCTAGCCTAAGGTTTCTTGTCTCAATCCCAAAGACTGGAAATAAACGATCAATTTTCTTCCATTGCAGAGAATCTGTAGGATGGCGAAGCTGTCCATCACATTTTCTCCCATCTATATGCCACGTAAGGTTCTTTGCATCATCTACATTGGCAAATAATCGCTTAAACCTTGGAAATTTTTGAAGATACCATAATACCTTAGCAAAGGGACCATTCTTTGTGCTCTCATCAATATCATCACCCTTCACTTTATACCATGATACCCCACACCTGGGACACTTATACAACTCTTCAAACTCTTCTCTGTACAATATGCAATCATTAGTACATGCATGTATTTTCTTGTATTCCAATCTCATTAGACACAACACCTTCTTTGCCTTATAGTTACGTCTTGGCAACATGTTACCTTCTAGAAGCATTTCATTCAACAACTTAAGCAATTCAATGAAACTTTTATCACTCCACCCATTTCTTGCCTTGACATTCACTAATTTTAACATCGCTAACAATCATGTGAATTTAGTGCACCCCGGATATAGAGGCTTATTTGCATCACTGCACAAAGTGTCGTACACTTGAGCTCGCTAAAAAGACTCTAGTCCAATATCACGAATCATGTCCTTTAGTCAATTGTCCATAGGTACATCAAATTGATTTGTTTGAGACATACTTTCCATGTCTAACAATTCACCATGCCATGTCCATGTTGTATAATTCTTGCAAAACCCATCACAAAGGAGATGCTCCCATATTTGTTCAAGTTGTAGTCGTCTCTCATTCAGACAATTAACACAAGGACAATAGAAGAATCCACCACTATCAGGAATATTTCTTTTAGCAAATTGGATAAACTCTTCCACTCCATTCTGATACTTGTCGCAACCGGTGTCACGACCGAACGGCGAAAAAGAATTAAAAAAACAGAGGAGCCGCCACCAAAGTTTATTTAGGAAAACCTTGGAAAAACCCTTTAAAAGAATGTGGTCTATGAAACCAAATATATGGGTTCGGGAGTTGATTACGTGTAGGGAAGGTGTTAGCACCCTACAACGTCCGTCATAAAGACGGTTACCCCTAATTAAATGTGCAAAACCGAATAGCTTCTAAAATATTTATTTTACCCCTTAGATTTATTTTGTTTACAAATTTTATTATCTTTATTTAAGAAAATAATTTTAATTAAGAAGAAAACACTTTATTTTTGAAAAGAATTGATTTTTTATTTTTGTTGAGATCGACAGGGGTGGGCCCCTGCTCCTACGTATCCTCAGGTGCAATGAGGAATCAGACTCACGTAGTTCTTTATGTAGAAAAAATATTTTGTTGGTTGATTGGTTCTTTATTATTATTTTTTTATTTTTATTTTATTTTTAGTATGGTAAAGGCATACTCAATAACCAAATTAAAAGTGCATCTAAAGTGGTTATCAATATACCTTTTAAGATTTTCATAATAGTCAAATAAGAAGTGCATCCAAAGTGACTATCATTAAAACCTTTGTTAAAATACATTTTAGTATTATCATTATTTATATTTTATTATTATTTGTTTTTTTGTAAAAAAGAAATGATAACCAAATAAGAAGTACATCTTAAAAGATTATCATTAATATTGAAAACTTTAATAATGTCCAAATAGGAAGTGCATCCTAAGTGGCTATTATTAAGTTTAATGATTTATAATTTATTTGTTCATTTTATTTATTAAAGGAAGCTAAGCATAATAATTTTTTTTAAAAAAAAAGGAATTATAAACGTGAACTTGATTCGACGTTAATCTTTTAGATTGACCACTATTACTCTTATATTATTATTATTATTATATCATTATTATTAATATTATTACGTTATTATATTAATATATTATTACTATGACGGAAGCTGCAGGGGGGTGAACTCAAGATAACAGAGAAATGCACTACTAAGGCCTCGAAAACGAACGAGCCAACTGACCCAGGCAGAAAGAAAAGAAAAGACAATAATAATAATAACGGGCTCGGCCCATCTTCACCGAGAGGGGAAATACCCTTTGGATCTTTTCACTCTCCGGCTTCAACGCGCATGTCTTTACCCAGGGGCGCGACCCTCTCGTGGCACAACATTCGCAAGGGCGGCGCGAGTCTGTTATGGCGG
Source organism: Spatholobus suberectus (assembly GCA_004329165.1). NCBI lineage: Eukaryota > Viridiplantae > Streptophyta > Magnoliopsida > Fabales > Fabaceae > Spatholobus > Spatholobus suberectus. The sequence goes on along the minus strand of CM014729.1, from coordinate 8,150,029 downwards.
AGGCTAGCGCAGGTATGACGAGGCAAAGGGGAGGACCGTGATCGCCGTCGACGATTCGCATGACGGAGGTGCGCGTAGGTGCAGCGACGGTTCGCAAAAGCGTCGATTCAAATCGAAATAGCGAAGGTGACAGTGGCTATGCGGAGATCGCACGCGTGAAGGCGGAAGAAGGTGGTGCGAACTTGGAGATCCGTGGTGACGGATGCGGTGAAGGCGCGAAGGTTCAAGTTTGTGGCTATGCGTCGACGACACAGCGGATGGTGGAGAAGACAAAGTTGAACCGTACTGCAACGAAGGAGGTGGCAGCACCATAGCGATATTTTCGCACGACGCCATACCCACCGTGAAAATGCAAGGACCGCTCTGTTTCAGTTTTGTTTTTTTTTATCATTTCATTACAATTTGTTTGGATTCATTCCTAATCTGTGATAAGTGTATGCGGTAATCTTGAATCTATACAGCAATTGAAATAGTGTACATGTTCATCACTGTGAAAGTGTAAGAAATGTGTATGAACGCATAACATTTGGTTTTGATAGCAGGACAAAATCACTGCATTAATAAGTGATTCTCTATTGTTTGCGATTTTAGAATAGTGCGGAGATCAGTGTATAGGTGCAATTCAAAGATCAGAGAAACTTTGACTCAATAAAACTCTACTACATTTCAGAGGCCAAAAACACTATCTACATCATAGTATTTAATCCATTATAGAGGTTCAAGAAGTAATTGCTAGTTACAAGAACACATTTGTGATAATTAATCATCCATGTCAGATTAGAAAATTAGTTACAGATATGATGGAGAAAGAATGAGAAGAACACCTTCGCAGCTTCCAATTTCCGAACAATGATCCTTCTTCTTCGTTTCGCCCACGTCCGCTCTCTTCCGTCGTTCTCTTTATCCTTTCTCTCTATTCTCTGATTTTTTTCGAAAATGAAAGTCCCTTTCTCTTTTCAACCCTTTCTATATTTATATCTCCCTGAAATGTGCATTGCAAGTCTTTTTCTTCTTTTTTTTTTTTTTTTTTAAAAAAAACCCAAGAATGCTAGCAATCCCCGGTTCCCCCCCTCTTTGTGTTTTTTGTATGATAATGGGCCTTGTCTGCCCAAAACCAGCACCTAAGTTCATTTTTATTTTTTCAACATAATTCTCTGGAATGGGCTTTTAAGCCCAAAACGAAATTCTCAAAAACAAGTACTTAGTATTATCACCATTTTATTTTATTATTATATATATATAAAAAAAAAATTCTACTTCTTTTACCTCCCTTTTTTATTTATTATTACTATTTTTATTACAAGCCTAAACGCATTAATCTACTAAGTAAAACCTGAATCGTTTTTATTATTATTATTTTTTAACTACCTTTTCATGTTCCTTTTAATTTTTATTTTTTTTTACAAAATTAATTGTCCGGATAAAATTGGGTGTTCACAATACTCATCAGTTGTGCATCTAGAATTAATCCAACTACGATCCATAACTTCCTTCTGTGATCCACAAACCATATCTTAATGCATGTAAATCTCACTTTTTTAATACAAGGTGTGGTCCTATCCCATTCAGAAAGTCATTTTTTTAAACTTGATTAATATGTATAGGTTTAGTCTCATATCTTAAATTTGGCAAAATTTCGACATTTTGCATTGGTCTCCAAGTACACGAAATGAAAGTGGTGACATCAAGTTCACCACAATCAAGTATGCACCCGGAGACACAACACAAAATGAGTAAACCGATATTTAATCAAATTTACGATAAGACTTAACCATTACGTATTAATAAAGTATAAAAAAATGAATCTTTCTAAATTGTCCAACCGGACAATTCAAGATTCAGTACAACAATTACCACTTTAATCATTGTATTGAATCTCAAACAGGAAACTAAGGTTCGCTCATAATGCATAAATTTAATAGAAAAACAACACACAATTAAGCACACAACATAATGCATATAATTTATACACAAAACCAAATTCAATAACAAAACCAAATGTCAATTCCATGTAAGACAATCCAATCCACAACAAATTAAATCTAATACTCAAGAGTTCACTAATCTCATACAAAATTCGACAGAGTTTCCTCTCTTTTTGGCACTATACATCATAGCTCACAAAGGGTATAGTCAACAACACAACGATAATCAATTCTCTATTTTTACTCAATTTATCTTATGAATATATGGTAGCATTTTAACCACTTTAATTCTCCCTTTTCGCTTACTTTATCTTGAGGATGTATCTAAGCATATATAAGTTGTATTATTTTACAGTCATTTAATTTCTTAACTAGTGCCTAATCTAGGTAGCCAATTCTTTGATTCTTGTAATATGCTAATTATATAGGTTTAGGTTTAAAACAAAATATAGTTACATTAAGTATATTAGTATTTTAGTCTGTGCATTGCACAAGATGAATGTTTATTTTATATAATTAAAATTTATAATAAATAAATCCTTATAAATATATAAATTATACTATAATTAAAATTTATAATAAATAAATATTTTAGAACATATAAATTATATTTAAGATTTATGATAAATACTTTATATTGTGATATAATATTATTTTTAATTATTGATAATTTCTTTTAAAAAATATTGAAATTCAAATTTAAACTAAAGATATTAAAAATAATAGATTGAAAGACAAAAGAGGTTAAGAAAAATTCCTAAAAATGCTCTTAATTGAATAATGATAGCTAAAAATGCTTTCATTAAAGATAATTATCTTACTTTGTATATACAGAGGGATATCATATGTATGTTTAGAGTGTATTTGAATTTTGAAGATAAAATATATATATTCAAAATTGATTTATGATATTTAGTTATAGCTTGTTAAACCGTTTAGTTAATATTAGTTAATATATATATATATATATATATATAGTTGAAATTAATTTTTGATATTCAGTTACAATTTATTAAAAGGATAAGAACATTTACCAGATGCATGTTAGGAGAATGAAATTCACTTCTTCATGAAAATAAAGTATTCAAATGAGAGTGAATGTGAAAGAGAGTGGAGGCCTGAGGAAGCAAATAATTTTACACGTTTATATATAGAGAGGGATTTGGTGATGACAATTAATTAATTCCTAACATATAATTAAATTAATTTCTTACTTTTATTCTTTTTCATTACTTACTAACTTAGCTAAAATAATCAACTTCTATCTTATTTAATCTAATCCTCAACACTTAAAATTCTTACCATATATTTATAAAAGTTAATAACTAACTTAAACAATTTATCTTTTTCTTTAAAGAATCATAAATTTATAAACATGCAAAGAATTAAAATTTTCTTATATATATTAATAAACATTTTCAACCATATATAACCTTTAGTAATTAATTCCACGTAACAACATAATTAACATAAAAGATTAATTTCAAATTAATATTAAAAATGTAACAACCATATTCACATAATGAACCAAATGAACCAATGTAAACTAATGTAAACCACAATGAACCAAATGAAATTAAAATGACTAACCCAATGTGCGCGCGACCTCCAAACTCAGCAATGGAGCACGTTCAACAGCAATGGATCTCCACCAACAGCAATGGCGCAAGCTAGCTCCAACCAAAGCAAGCTTGGCACCAAGCTCGCTCTCCAACAACAGCAAATGGCGAAACAACTCTCTCCAAAGCGCTCTAAAATGCAACGATGAAAATGGTGAAATGAGGGGCAGATGGGGAAGAGAAGGCTTGCATGGAGGAAATAAGGGGCGAATGGGGAAGAAGAAAGCTTCAATGGAAGAAATGAGGGGCGGAAGGAGGAGAAGAAAGCTGGAAGGGAGGAAATGGGGAAGAAGAAGGCTATTGGAAAATAGGAAATGAAAGGGAGAGGCGCGCAACGTAATAAAAAGACGGACTTTTAAAATCGGTTATGCTTGAACTGGTTTAAAAAGTGCGCGTGGATATTATTTTAATATTAAAAATGAGTTTTTAAGTCGGTTATATTTGAACCGATTTTAAAAAGTTTGATATAATTTCAAAAATGTCACCGCGTTTCTTTTTTAAACCAGTTTAATATTAACCGATTTAAATTCTTGCTTTAAAATCCATTTTGTGTAGTAATGTTAGTAGCATAGAAATGACAAGAAATACCATGGAGAGGAGAGAAATACACTTTATTTTGAAAACTTCTTTAGGGTGTGTTCGGTAGAAATGAAAGAAATAGAGGAATAGAAAGCAGGTAGGTGAGAAAAAAAGAGAAGAGAAATAAGTAAGAAATAAAGTGAAAATAGGTGTATTTGATTTAAGAGAAATAAAGAAGAAATAGAATAAAAATAAGAAAGAAAAAATTAAAAAAAATAACAATCGATTATGTTACAAAATTTGCAATATAATCGTTATGTTTTGCAATATAATAGATTATATTGCAAAAAAGAATCAATTATGTTACATTTTGTGTAGCATTTCCGTGCAAATCTACTTGTTTTGGCGAAGAAATAAAAACTCAACGTAGTTATATACATTTCTACGCACATTTGCACACTTCTACATAGCCAAACCACACACACATTCCAAGATCTCTTCACTTTTTCACTCTTCCTTCTCTCCCCCTTCACTTCTCTCTTACCAAACGGAGCGTTAGTTTGGTAAGGAAAACATAGTAGAGAAGTTTAAAAAATTGGTGGGTTGTACTATTATTTTCACTCTATTTTTTGCCTATTTTTATTCATTTATTTATCTCTTTCATATTTTTTATGTATTTCTTTTAAACCAAACACATTAATTTCCACTTTATGTTTTACTTATTTCCATTTATCTTTTCTATTTTTATCTATCTAATTTCTTATCTATTTTTTTCCCTTCCTACCAAAAGGACATAAGCGAAGAGAAAAAAAAGTACAGCAAGGAGGCACCTACAAGTACCATGTCAGGATTCAAATCATAGTTGTAAAAACCGGATCGGACCAGCCGATTCAACTGGAAAACTGGTGAACCGGTCCTGTGTCCGGTCCAATTAAACTATAAAACCGGCCAGGCAAAAAATCAGTCTATGAACCGATGAACCAATCAAAAACCGGTTCGTAGCAGTTCAATAAAAAATGTCTAATAAAAATTATTTTGACGTTTTTTCTTAAAAAAAATGAAAAAGAACCTAAAATATTTGTCATTTTCTTTTTTATTCTAAATATAAACTTGTTTTTATTAATAAATATTGATGTGTATTATTAAAACTTAGACTTAAGTATTATGACATATTTAATTTGAACTTTTTTAAGTATTGTATATGTTAAGAACCTATAAAATTATATTTTATTTTTAGTTTTTAATATTATAAAGTTATGATATTATATTTTTTTAATTTTTTATGTATTATTTAATTATTATTATTATTATTTTATTAATACCGATTCGACCATGGTTCAATCCCGGTTGAACCATTGAACCTTAAATCAAAGCCTTAACCGGTTTAATGACCGGTCCGATTTTAAAAACATTGATTCGAATAGAGGATCTTTTAATGTGCACTCTACATCTTGTTTCCTATGGATAATGGCAATCTTTCTCTCACTTAATTATTTCAACAATAAGAATTAATAAAAAAAAATTGATAGAAATTAAATTTCATTAATTCAATTGTTTAACTGAGGATTCAGGTTGAATAGATAAGTTAATAAAGTTTTACAAAATTTAAAAAATTATTTAATATTTCTTGAATTATTTTTATTTTGATGTATAATAAGTTTTTCAAAATATAAACAAGATTAATTACACTTTTTGTGCTCAAAGTTTCACAATCTCGTAAATTTTGCTCCCAAATAATTTTTTTGCGAATTTTTCTCCCTCGTAAAAAATTGTGGCAGTTTAAAGAAAAAATATTTCATAAAATTATATTAATTATGACAATTTTTTTATGTGAAGATAAAATTCATGATATTTTATAAATTGAGTGACAAAATTTGCACAAAAAAAATATTTGGAAGCAAAATTTAAGAAATTGTGAAACTTTGAGAGTAAAAGTGCAATAAGCCTATAAACCAATGTCAATTGCATGCTCAACAAATTAAAGATGAACAAAGAAACTTAAAAATGTATGCTTGTATAGCCCATTTATTCGTGTTGAGATGTGACCCAAAAAATCAAAAGCTTCTTGAAAAATAAAATTCAAGGTTCAAGTGCAGTTTTCAACGCCATACATGTTAATCCAAGTGAGAGTGACTGTCCAGAGAGAGATATTGAAACTGCAAAGGAATTGAATTGGCTATTGGACCAGCTCTCGTCGCAACCTTGTCAACCCAATTGCGAGATTATAGTGCTTGATCGGTCAATAAATAGCTTAATGATGTGATTCCACTGACAAATTTTGTTCATAATTAGGTTAAAGATGCCTTCAATAAGATCTGTACTCCACGCAAAAGTACACCTGTCACCTAATTTCTCTAGCAAGTAATCATTACCAAGAGTTAAAACAAAATGGGATTCAATAACCTTGAATTATTAGGAAAATAACTTTGATCACTGTTAATGTCCAATCTTTTGATAATCCTGCATAGCTCTCTAATCTTATTTTTATTTTTGCATTCTAATATTTATACCCACTTTATATTTTTTTAGTTTTCCTTTTCAATCATATTATTTATTATATTTATTATTTATTTTCTTATCATTTTCTTTCTTTCTAAGATTAGGGTTATTAATATAAAAAAGCACATTGCAAAAATTAAAATTTTGAATCAAATTACTCTACTCTTATATTATAAATTAGAATACACAATTTAAAGAATAAGACTATTACTATTCTTATTCTTTTAATTAGATATTCTCAATTTATTTATTTTTTTCTCTCTTTTAGCAGTGTATTTCATACACTACTATTGCAATTAATAATTTTTTTTATTTCAACCCTCTCAAAATATATCCTCCTTTTATCTTTATATGTATAATTGATCTTCTTAATCATTTATCCTTTTCAATTTACCCTTCTTTATCTCTATTTTTAAATTTAATTTCAATAGTTTTTTTAAAAAAATTTCAATTGTTAAAAATAATCTTATATTACACTTTAAATTGTTCATTGTAAAATTAAAATATAATTTGTATACTCAAATATATTTATTTATTATAAATTTTAATTATAACATAATTATATATTTAAAAATATTTATTTATTATAAATCTAATTGAATAAAAATAAATATTTATCTTATATAATGAACAGGTTAAACTATTAGTTTAATTATAAAGTAAAATTTACTAATTTAGGTTGGCCTTTTACGGACCTCAAGCCGAATAGTTAACCTATTGACTCACTTCTTAAAAAAATAAAATTTTTAACTTTGACTTTTTATGGACAAAAGAAAAATACTACTTCGCATTTTCAACTTTTTAAATATGAATTAGAATTTAAACAATCTATAATGGTGCTTTACTCAAATTTTGTTAAATCCAAAATCTAAAAAATCTAATCCAACAAGTTTGGTAGACAAGTTGAAGTTAAAACAACAATTTAAATTATTATTAAAAAAGAAAATTAAGCTAGCAAGTTGGCCAATCATTTGCAAGTCAGCCCGCATCGAACAATTCAAAATTCAGGTTGGATTAAGTCAAGATGAAATCAGATTTAAAATTTTCAAACCAAATACTTGTTTTTAGCAAGTTAAAAAGGATGATTTATGGTTTAAATATATTTTTGGTCCCTATAAAATATCATTTTTTAGTTTTTAGTCTCTGCAAAATTATTATTTTTTAAATGGTCCTTGTAAAAAAAAAAATTATTTTGGTCCTTTTATTTGTTCTAATCCCTTTAATATATCTATTTTTTTTGTTTTAGTCCCTATAATATATTTTTTTTAATTAGTCCCTTTGAAAAAAATTTGGCAAGGACTAAAAGCAAATTGTTTACATATTATAAGGACAAAAACAAAAAAAATAAATATATTACAAGGACTAAACAAAATAATAAAGACCAAAATCAAAAAAAAGAATTTCACAAAGACTATTTTAAAAAAAATAAAATTATAACGACCAAAATAAAAAAAACAGTCTATTTAAGCCATGATTTATTAGACTCGAATAATATTTTGAAAGTCCCACCTAAAGTGTTTATATTAAAAGGATTAAAAAATTTGTAATTTTTCTTAATCTTCCCTCCCAGCCCTAACGTTTTCATTTCTCTTGTCAGTGTCTTAGAATTTTTTTTTACACTGCCTTCCCTCTCCTCACCTTAAATAATGGACAAAGGGTCGTGTAAAAAGAATAGGTGTGAAAATATCTTAATTAAGCCAATTCTATTTGTAAAGTAATTTAGATAAAGTTTTCAACAAGTATTTATAAGAGAAAAAAATAATACAAATAAATAAAATAAAATGAATTAAAATTTTCACATAATTTAAAATCAATTTATCATCTCAACTTTTTCAAAAATTCCCTCATCTAACTTTTTCATAAATAAGGTATTCCTTGAAGAAATCTTAACAACAGATTTTATAATTAAAAAACTCGCATGTTAGAAATTAATCTATACTGAACCTATGCATGATAAATTCACCAATAAAAAAATACGTATGTCGACAAGAAAAAACTTTTATAGAAACATTTGAAATAGTCTATAAAAAAGTTGTAATAAAGTTGTTTTAAAAATGAATTTATTTGTAAGGCATAGTATATTTAATTTAATTTAAATTATATTTTAACTCACTAAAATTAAAGACTAAATACATTTTTATTTATGCACTTTACAAATGAGTTAGTTTTATTTTTTAATATTTATTTTTCTATAAATTGTGGTAAAACTCGTTTCTTCTTTAGTACTGGACCCGTCTAGTTGACTCAACGGTTTTCTTTTTTCTTTGGGGAAAGAGTGGTACTCATCCAATGAAACAATAAAACAATCTCCATCACATTCAAAATCAATCCGTCAAGATTCATAGCCCCCCTATCAGTTCCTTTTGTGTAATAGCATTTCTCACCTTATATATATATATATATATATATATACTCAAATTTTCAAAATGAGGGTGTGCGCAGGTTGGCCCATAGATTGGTCTATGAACCCACAGACTTATCGCCTACTCACGCTTAATAGCCCATCTAGAATGTGGACTCAAACAATTTAGCCCATCTATCTACGGACCTATGCAGCACTGTACAGTACGTGACGGACTGACTTCACCTCTATTAGTTAGTTACACACTCGAAATCTTTAAATAAAAAAAGACTTAAATATCTTTTTAGTTTTAATAATATAATTTATTTTTACTTTTGGTCCTTATAAAATTTTTTCTAAACTTTTTGTCCCTTTAATTTATTTTTTATTTGTTTTTGGTCCTCATGATTACAATAAACTGTTAAGTGTAACGGAATTGTCACGTCAACAATCCACTTGACATGTCACGTCAACAATTATGCCACGTTAGTAACCTATTGGCATGTCACATTAGCAACACATGCCACGTCAACAACCCACTTGGCATGCCACGTCAACAACAGAATATGCCTAGAGGAACTAAAATAGAAAGTGATATATTTAGAGGTGCCAAAAAAATTAAGTGTATTTATTGGGACTAAAACAAAAATTGAGTATATTTAAATAAAACATATATTGGGGTAATCCTCCATAAACAACAATTCAAAGCTCCAACCCTCTACGAACCCCCATTTAGCCTTAGTGTTCCACCATAATAACGCATCATCTTCCACGTGAGTTAACCCAACACTATGTGATTAAAACCTATTATCCATACAAATGGATGTTAAGAACTTAAATCTAGCCTTCATGTTCCACCATCATAAGGTACCATCTTCCACATAAGCCAACCCATCACTATGACCAAATCCATTATCCACGTGAAAAACAGTTCAAAGCTCCAGCCCTTTACGAATCTTCATCTAGCCTTAACAGTCCACCATAACAATGCACCATTTTCCACACAAGTCAACCAAACACTATCCATGTGTTTGGGAATCCATTTGCATCAATGCAAACGAAAATTCTCACTTTCCAAAGCATAAAAATAGGAAGCAAGAATTTATCTCTTCCATTGAACAGACATCTGTAGGTTTATAACTACAAACCAAACAAACACTATATGACCAAAGCTCACTACCTATATAAATACAAATCTTAGCTTGTACAAGGCCTAGCCCAACCAAAGTTATCCTATATAAATGTGGGCCTATGCAAGTTGGTCGTTTAGCCCGTAGGTTTGCGAACAAACCTGTTTAACCCACCTAACATATATATTATTTTGTAGACCGAGCCTACGTGAACCAAGAGGATAATCCATGATGATTTGGATGAACCATGGTTTGGTGGAGTGGTTTGCTAAAGTAAGGGGTGTGTTGCTTTTGATATTAGTGTGGTTGATTGCTTTTGACTTGTGTGGAAGACGATGCACTTGTTGTGGTGGAACACTAAGGTTGGATGTTGGTTCGTAGTGGGTTGGAGCTTTGGATGGTTGTTCATGGAGGATCATCCCAATATATGTTTTAGTTCCTCTAAATGTACTAAATTTCTGTTTTAGTCCCTATAATTACACATAATTGTTTTTGTCCCTCTAAATACACCAGTTTTTGTTTTAGTCCCTCTAAGTATATTCTGTTACTGACGTGGCAATTCCATCATACTTAGGACATCTCCAATCCATGGCTGCTTAAAGTGGGTTCTTATGTTAAATTTGTGGGCCCTACAATACCACATTGGTTTAAGAACTCTACACAAATTTTTACTCTAATGCTAAAATTCTTTACAATGTTCTTAACTTTTTTCGTAGGTCCTACAATCAACTTTACATTTTTATACTTTATTTATATTTTTATTTTAGTTTGAAATATTAATTATATGTATTATAATTTTAAAACAATAATTATATACAAAATCAAAAAATATAAAATATTTTATTTATGACAATAAGTTAAAATTAATTTTCATTAAAAAAATACATAACCATTTTATTTATTAAAATCCATTGGTGCTCAATTAATTCTCATTAAATTAAATACATAACCATTTTTTATTTACCAAAAAAATTAATTCTCAAAACTAATACACGCTCTCTCTCACTCAAAACGCTTACTTGATGCTCATCACACGCAAACGCTCTTTCTTCCTCTCATTCTACAACATTGTCTTTGCTATGTCGTCTTTCCTTTGGTTCCATGCTTTGTGGTAGGGGTGTTCATAAACTGATCAAATCCAATAAAAACCAAAAAAATCGATCCAAAAAATCGAAAACTGAATAAACCGAAAACCGAAAAAATTGAAAATTGAAAAAATCGAAATTTTTTATTGGATTGGATTGGATTTCGAATTTGATTTTAAAAACTGATCCAATCTAATCCAAACCAAACTTATACATGCATATATATTTTAACTTGTAATTCTTTAATATCACTCATGTTTATATTTTTATTTCTTATATATTTGTAAAATTATCACATAAATTATACTTGTTTATAAAAAATATATTTATTTAAAGATAGTTTTTTAGTAACTATTTGAGTAAAGATACATAAACATAATTATTAAGTTGTGTAAATTTATTTTTAATAATATATATTTGAAGAATTATACTAGTATTAGTTATATAATGACTCGTTAATAAAATATTTGATATTTTAAATTATTTTTTAACACATTTATTATATATCATATTATTTATTTAACACTTTTTTTTAAATAATAGTAAGATTAAAACCAAAAACTGATCCAATCCAAACCGTTTTAAATTGGATCGGATTGGATTGGATTTAAATTTTAAACCAAACCGATTGGATGATGAAATAACAAAACCGAAATGATTGAATCGGATGATTTTTCTCTTCAAAACCGATCCAATCTAATTCGCGAACACCCCTACTATGTGGCACCACCTTCCCTCATCTCCCCTCGCTCTCAATTTTATTTTTTTTACAATTTTCTAGATCTAGCGGTTGTGTTTTGGGCTCCAGATCCAGTTTCGTGATTTTTTTATTTTTTATTTTTTATTTTCTAGATATGAGTTTATACGTTCTTTTATTTTGTTCTTGACTTGGATTAATTATGATTTGCTGATTTTGGTGTTAATGTTAATTTCCCTCCTCTTTCAGTTACTCTTCAGTTAATTTTGAGCTTGAAAAAATGAAGTTTTTTTTATTGTTAAGGAATTGATAACTGCTAAGCAACGCTAGTTATATAAGCAACTCTCAAAAAATAAGTTAAAACACATCATTTCCTCCAATGGTAAAATCAACTAAGCATCGTTCCTTAATTTTAAGGAACTGAGATAAGAAAGTCAGTTGGAGATGTCCTTAACAATTTATTGTAATGACGAGAACCAAAAACAAATAAAAAAATATTAAAAGGATGAAAAGTTTAGCAAAAAATTTATAGAAAACAAAAGTAAAAATTGACTATATTATGGAGATTAAAAAGATATGTAAAACATAAAAAATGATTTAAAAGATTTAAATTAAAAATGTTTAAAGGGAAGATAATTTTTGTAAAGAGAATGAATATTAAAATATCTTGAGTATCAATAATTATTGGTTTAAGGAAAAACTACTAAATAAATTAAAGATAAAAAAATTAATCTAGTTTTCTGTATAACTGTTAAATGTTAATTCAAATGAGAGTCAAAATCAAACAGATCCCCCACCCCCCCTCCCCGCAGGGGAAACCCCACTCGTTTTTTTTACGTTACAACACATTTTATTGGGCTAGACTATTTAAACCGTTCTTATATGATTCATAATTTGCAGTAGCATAGCCCATCATGTTCATCTTAAATTTTCTTTTACAGTGTGTTTGGATAACAACTTTAGTAGGTTAACAAGTTAACTTATTTAACTAGTTATTTCTTTCTTTTGTATTTATTAGTTAACTCGTCAACCTATCAAAAGTGGAATGAATCAGAATTGCACTTGTGTAACAAAATTTAATATAATACCATCTCTATCCGTTTATAAGAGGGTCCATGATTTATGGGAGAGGGTTAGGACGACTTGGACCATTTGAACATCTTTAGAAGTAAGATTAGTTTCACAACTATTAATTAAATAAAGAACAAAACTTAGATACAATATTTAAGATATTGTTGGTGTTGTTCTCTAATCAAAATTGAATATTCATCTCGGCAATCTGCATAATAAAAGCATTATTAAATTATTTTCTAGATTATCAAGATAAATCTCCAATTCTAATTGGAAAACAGCACCAACAGTACGGAAGGTACTGTATCTAAGTTTTTTCCTTAAATCAATTCATCTATCAAATTGTTTAGTGCGTGATTTGGCTATGGTTTATAGCCTCCAAATTAGTAAGTATTGGTTTGAAGAGTGCAAATTATAATTTATGAAAAAATCTTTTGCTATTTTGCAAAATCCTTTTTGTTGACAAAACTAATCATCTGAGAGGTAGCTTATGAAACACCTGAAGTAAAGCTAATGAAACGAGCATAGAAGGATGTACATCAATGTATAATCACGCGGATCATTAATTAGTTCATTAACGATGTCTTATTTTATTAGAAAAAACAACAACTACAACTAACATATAAAAGACTAATAATCCACAACACTTTGATGAATGACAACAAGATGAGTATAATATATATATATATATATATAATTCATCCAAATGTCTTGTGGATTATTAACTTTTTAAAATGTCAATTTTTGCCTAAACTTCATATATATATATTGGTGTAGAAGTCATGCAAATCATTGGCCCTTAATGATATCTTATTTCATAAAATCTTTATTTTTAGGCAAAAATTGACATTTTAAAAAGTTAATAATCCACAAGACAATTGGATGAATTATAATGAGATTTTTTTGAGATCATAATGAGATTAAATATAATAGAATATATGTTGGTGCAAAAGTCACGTGGATCATTGGTCCTTTTACCTCATCTTAAAATCTTTGTTTATCTCACATTTTAAAGGACCAATTAATAATCCCTAAGACACTTGGGATGAATGTACATTGATGCAGCCACTCAACGATATCTTATTTCATACAATTTTATTCTTAGACCAAAATTGACATTTAAAAGACTAATAAATTACATGACTCTTGAAAAAATGGAATTAAAAATGAATACAAAAGAAAACACTATTCTTTTGTGTCTTAATTTGGGCTTCAACTATACCTTAAAGATCTAAGTTTCTTCTAATGCATAAGAATTCACACTAGCTAGTTTGTAGTCTTAAAGATTCATGGCTACTATAAGTCTATAACTAAGATCCCAACCACATTGTTAACCACAGTAGTGAGAAGTCTATTAGATGTGGACATTTGCGAAGAAGTCACATTCAAATTGGTGTTTTCATAATAATTAAACAAAACATATATCTAATATGACATTGTTACGTAACTCTCCTACTTCTAAGTTTCATTGAGATTCACGGTGTGTTTGTTTCAGTGTTAAACCGTGGTGAAAATTCATGGTGGCCTGAAAATTGATATATGCTGTGGTGGAAAAAACATGCGGTAATGGCACGCTCACTATATATCCAAACATGTGTTCAGATATAGGCTATAATAAGTTAGACTCTCTGAGTTATCTCTATTAGAGTTATTATTTATTAGCATCAAGATCTCATCCACACGGTATCCAAAGTTAAAAAATAAAATAAAAAAGGAGTTGTCACCTAAATTTTATATAGCAAATTACACTAACAGTTCTAAGGACGCAAGCAATATCTCTATCTTTTTAACGTTTACAGTAACTTCCTTATAAGGGTATAAGGTATAATGTGTTTCATGGATAATAATATATGTCATTATAATGTATTTCAAATAATTAAGAAGAATTAGTGTAAGGGTTAAAAAAGTAAAGATATTATGTATAATCTCAAAAAACTATAAAGGATAATGTAATTTGCTCAATTTTATTTTATTTAAAAAAAAATAAAAAGAAGTTTTGCAAAGAAATTCAAATTTGGTTAATAGTGCAAGACATAATGAACTGAACAAGACGTGTGAAAAAAAACAGGTGTCAATTCTAAATGATTCGTTACCTTTTGTCACGTTCTACCATTTTATCTTTTTAAATTTCATTTCTATTTCAAACAAAGGAAAATTGATTTTAAATTTTTTCCTTACTTAATTACTATTCCCAGTCCTATTTGACATGCTTTTCTTTTTTAAAAAAATATTTAATTTAACCAATTAATATTATTTTTATTATTTTCCTAACAATACTTTGATTTCCTTTTAAAAAGAAAAGAGTTGCACCGATTTTATTTTAAATAAAATAAACCTACAATAACTTTTGTTTTCGGTTTAGAACTTACACAACACGTTTTTAACTTCAACCAAAGACAGACTTAAAGGCCTAATACTAAAAGGACAAATAACGTAATTTCAAAACAACCTTAACAGTACTAGAAACAATGAACAATAGCCTCTCCCAAAAAGAACAAGCAGCAACACAAGTTCTCTAGAAGAAGGGTAGTAGCAGTCCCCTTAGGGGGACTTTCCCTTTCCATGGGAGGCTTTTCTCTCCACTTTAGGTGGATCCTTTTCTCCCCGTTATGGGAGTTTTCTTTTCCTTCCATCTATTTTTTTCCTCCCTCACTACCACAACGTCTCCTTCTCATCTAGCCACAGCTTACATCCACACCTTTCTTTTCTTCTTTTTCAACCACCACCACCATCCATTATCTTTTTCCAACCTCTGAGTTTTTGTGTCTATACCACCCTCTTCTCTGTTTCCTCTTTTTCCCATCAGATTTTCCCTTTCAATTAATCTTGTTAGAGTAATCATTTGTAACTCTACTTAAATCACCAGAAATACTTAGACAGCATTGCCTTACTCAGATCAACTGCTTTCTGTGAGCTCTTTTACACAACACTACTTTACTTAGATTCGCTGTGGGTTGGTTTAGGTCGTTTTGGTTTGAGTTGTTGTTGGGCTAGTGTCGATCCAAAAGGAATAATAAAGAAAAAAGTATAGAAAAAGCTCAAGAATCTATCAATGTCTCTTTGTTATAAAAGTATATGCTTGTAGTTTCAGGATTGATAATTTGTTTAGCTAAATAGCTTTGAGCATGCGTGCTTGTTTTGTTGTGGTTTATTTGTTGTGCACTTTTGTAATGCTCTTTCTTTAGCATAAGTGTTTTTTCAATTAGTGATAATTTGACAAAAAAAATTAACCTTGGCAGTAAAAGAAACCCCTCTCTAACCCTATTAACATTGGAGACCATATGTTGGGCACACAAAGAATAAACGACAAGCATGGAGGCTTTAGCCACGACAATCATTCAAAATGGTTTAGGGCAATGGTTAAGGTTGGTAACCTCTACATGGAAGTGCCTTTGATAATGGCAACATCTAAACTTTGGTATTCCACCATAGTTATTTTATACAATTATGCTTTCAGTTATACATTCACCAAAATGTTCTATCAAATCACAACACTGGAAAAAAAAAAGGAAATGGTATCAAGGTTTTGTCTAGTAGTGTTGGAAGAACAATTCAAATTTTTAATTTCAAATTTTGATGATTTTATTTAGATTTAAAGATATTATCTTTATATTAGGAATTTATTTCCTCTTTTAAGATTAAGATGCAAGGTCTATAAATAGAGGTTTTTAAGATAAGAAGAACTACCTGGCCTGAAGAGGGGGTCACCACCCTAAGTAAAGGGAGTCATGTGAAAGGAGGGTTCTCAAATTTGTCCAAAAAACTTGTAATTTTATTTGAGATGGAGAATAAATATTGAGATATTCTCTTGAATCTAGGCAAGAGATGTTAAACTATATTAAATTTGTGTTTTTTCGTTGTTTCTATTTACGGTGTTGTGTATGAAAGGGTTTATTTTCTCAATAGTGGTATCAGGACCCATGGTTGTGTGGGTTGATGACCTATCAGACGAGTGACGAGTATTGAAGCTTGATGAAGTTGATGGTGGATCCATGTAGTATCCTTGCATCAAAAGTATTTTTGACAATGTGCCCATTGGTGGTGGCTAATGACGATACAAGTACAAGAAGTATCACCATCCAATACTCATGGACTAGAGGTGGCGAACACACCAAAATTTGCAAAGAGGAGGCATAATTGTGACGGACATCCATGATGGTGGGAGTTGAAGAGGAATTTTGAAAATTCTAATTAAGGGGGGAATTATTGGGAGAACAATTTAAATTTTCAATTTCAAATCCCTAAGTTGTTGTTTAGATTTAAATATATTAATTATATTTATTTGGTGAGAAGAGTCCTTCGAATATTCTAGTATTATATTGGTAATTGTTTTTGTAACACCTTACTGCTTTCAGGACCGAAGACTGTTCCCACAAACTAACACAAGACTTTTCAGCGTGCTCTGTCCTCACTCAGATGCTTCTTGGGAAACTTCCCAGGAGGTCATGTGACACCCTTTACCCCAAAGCTAATTATTTAAATAAATATTACAAAAATATAACATACTTTTCATTTGTAAAATAAAACGATAGTTTATAATCTTTTTCTTCACACGATAAAGGACATCACATGCACAACTCACATTTACTAAAGCTCCATAAGATGCTTTACTGATTAACCAAATGATGGTGGCCCATAGTTGACCATACAAGTCCAAATAAAATAAAATAAACCAATTTAAAAGTAAAACTATTAGTCTAAAGTTTAAAAGCTAAAATAATAAATAACTAAGACCCCGATGTCACATTACTATCAGAGTTGACAAAACCGTAAAGAAACTGTAAAATAAACTGCAATGAGGCCAATGCCCCTACTCTAAGACTCCTCCTCAAGGTCTTGCTGAACATCACCTGTATATCACAGACACATACAGAAAATACCAGAAAACAAGGGGGTGAGATACATCTCACATCATGCTCAAAGTATGACAATGGAGACAGGTAGAATACACATCACATACATAATCAATTAACAGTAATTTGCAAAAAAACCAGAATGCACAAAAACATATGTAATGCAATACCTAGCTTCTACTTCTTATGCACATGTGGTACCAACTTAAACTTGTCGGAAAGTAGACTAGGAGTAAATGCACGGCCATAAGAAGCGTCATCGGTACCGATGCCTTCGGCTCTCACACCCTCAACTAGTATGATATCCCCCGGCGACTAGTCAGAGTTACCCAGTTTTGCCAGTACGCCCCGGCTCCATGGGATCAGCATGGACCATTGGAGTTTTCCCAACCGGATAACCCCCAAGGCTAGAGTTAGACAACCCATCATGGCCTCCACCAGCCAGATTCTTACATACTTTCCTCATCACATAACTCAAATGTTATGATGCATGGTCACATACAATACTTACAACTTTTCACAGGCTTTCATCATGAAACATTAACTCAATGTCATGTCATACTCAATTTTCTCAAAGTAAACAACAGTCGCACAATATAAACTTAACAAGGCATAAAAAGAAACAACAATGAGTTTAAAAATGCAAAAAAAGGAGTTCATAGGTACAAAGAACGAAATAGCCAAAATCGTATCCGCTTGTTGTGCCAGCAGCGAATCCGCCAGGCGGGTCTGCGCCGCAACCAACCCGCCCAGCGGGTTGTGAACCCCGCCCAGCGTGTCCACGTCAGGACCCAACCCGCTCAGCGGATTGTTTATCCCGCCCGGCGCCAACGCGGAGTGTATTTTTCAACGAAAGCTCGTCCAGCGGCTATTTAGCTCCGCCGGGCGGATCCAAGGTACAGATTTTAAAAAGACAATCCATGATAATCCATATAAATTAAACATAGAATTCTCATAAAACATATTAATAATTTGGGGAAAATCGCATTCCCCTTTGCACGTATACAACCATATAATTCACAAACAATTGGGGTCTAGGGCCAACCCCTCTACCCACGACCAAAGTCATACCCATGAGCGAGATAACTCATTCCCCCCTTACCTTGAAAGAGGCGATCTCCAGCAAGAGGATGCGAACGGTGCAGTAGTGTCTTTCTAAGGTTCCTCACTTCTTGACTGCAAAGGCTCTGACGGCACGGTATCTCCAAGGAGGCACAAGCGAAAGAATAAGGAAAAAGGATTAGGTTTTCAAGAAACCTAAAGAATACTTAAAGCTAACTTTGGACTCATAAAACTAAGTCCAATAAAAGGGTTTTAAAACTTTTAAAAACATTCTAATTACAAAACCCTAGTTTAAAAGCCCAATATTTCTTTTTCTCAAAATATCATTTTATTAAAAACACGGCAAACGAATAATAATAATAATAATAATTAAAGGAAAACATTGGGGTGTTACAGGTCACACATCCTAGAATTGCTCCAAGTCATGCACGCTTAACTGTGAAGTTCTTAAGTGATAGGCTACTGAAAAGTAGATGCATCTTGTTGGTATATGTAACACTTATTTATTCCTTTAAGCCATCCTCAACTGTACAGTCCTATATATGCACAGCCTCTGGATCCCTCTCATTCTGCTATGTATTCGATTCATTCATACGCCTCTCCCGCTGGAAGCCTGCTAGGAGCTGTTCTTTGTCTGTGCCTTATCTCTTTTGCACCGGTGATCACTCCCCGCCCTTGTCAGCGCTCGAGAGTGATCGCTGGTGCAAAAAAGATAAGGCACGGACAAAGAGCGACTCCTAGTAGGCTTCCAGCGGGAGGGGCACATGAATGAATCGAATACACACCAAAATGAGAGGGATCCAAAGGTTGTGTAGATATGAGACTATACAGTTGAGGATAGCTTAAAGGAATTAATAAGTGTTACATATACCAACAAGATGCATTTACTTTTTGGTAGCCTATCACTTAAGAACTCCACAGTCAAGTGTGCTTGACTTGGAGCAATTCTGGGATGGGTGACCTCCTAGGAAGTTTCCCAAGAAGCGTGTGAGTGAGGACAAAGCACGCTGAAAAATCTTGTGTTGGTTTGTGGGGACAATCTTCGATCCTGCAAGCGGCCAGACATTACAAAGTGGTATCAGAGAAGGGCCTCTCTCCCAGTACGGTGTGGTTCAACGAACCAAGCGGAAGCTGGTGGGGCATGTAACATCCCGAGCACTGACGAGGGTGTGGAGTGATCGCCGATGTAAAAGAAATAAGGCACGGACAAAGAGTGGCTCTTGGCAGGCTTCCAGTAGGAGGGACACATGAATGAATTGAATACACACCAGAATGAGAGGGATCCAGAGGTTGTGCAGTATGGGACTATACAACTGAGGATAACTTAAAGGAATTAATAAGTGCTACCTATACCAACAAGATGCATCTACTTTTCCGTAGCTTATCACTGAAGAACTCCACAGTTAAGTGTGTTTGACTTGGAGCAATTCTGGGATGGGTGGCCTCCTGGGAAGTTTCCAGGAAGTGTGTGAGTGAGGACAAAGCACGCTAAAAAGTCTTGTGTTGATTTGTAGGAACAGTCACTGATCTTGAAAGCGACCAGGCGTTATAGTTTTCAATATTTTTAAAAATATAAATAGAAAAGAAAGGATAGACTCATTAAATAAAAAATAGTAAATTTCCCTAAGTAATTGAGTGTGAGAGCCAAGTGAATTGAAAGATTCATGTTTGGTTCGAAAAGAGATCATAGACATTTTGAAATGAATGAAAAGAAAGTCTACTTTCATTAAGTGATTTATTAGATAATCGAAAATAGAAAATCTTAAGAACTATTCAAAATTCAAAAGAACTATTGGAAAGGGCCATTGAATAGCTGAAAACAGGTTAAGCCTGCTTAAGGAAAGTCAGAACGGAAGCAGATTAATTTTGGGTGAATGGCTATTATGAGATCAAACGAGAAAAATTAAAATTAATTAATTCAATTTATATGACTCTAGAACAATTAGAAATTACAAAAAATGAAGCCATTCATTTTGAACAACAAAGAGTGATTAATTAAGTCTAGCATCGAGTTTTACAACAAGCCTTATAGGGAGCTCTAGGAACTCTAAATAGTTGCTTGAACAACAATTTACATTTACATACTGTCAAATCTAATATTGACATGTTTAGGACAATGAAAGAAAAGAAATAACTCATTAGTCTTTGTGAATACCCAATTTTATCCGGGCAGTCCATGCAATAATAAAAAATAATAAAATAATAAAATAATAAAAATAAATAAATAAATAATAGTAATAATAATAAAATTTTAGTTAAATAAAGTCTTTTGTCTTACGCTTATTGGGCTATAAGTGCATTGGGCTCATAATCCTTTTAGATACGGGAAAAGGAAAAGTAAAAAATTCCAAAAGTAAAAAAAGATAATAAAGTAAATAAAAATAATAAAAAGTAATAAATATTTAATTTTGAGTGGGAAAGAAAATAGAAGGAAGGTATAATAAAGAATAAATGTTCCTTTTAAATCAGGTTTAAAATGGATGAAAGTGAATATAGTTGAAAGTTTTTTTTAATTGTTAGACCTACACAAAAAATAAATGCTTTGGGCCTAGCTAGGCCCATTCTGAATGGTAGAAAATAAAACAAGAATATATATATAAAAAAAAAGGGAGGGAATGAGAAACTTGCAGGGCAAGCCTCATTCGTCTTATAAATAGGACAAATTGATTAAATGAAGGGAACTTTTTCATTTTTGGAAAAAAAGGAATAAAAAAAAAAACAAGGAGTAGACAAAGGAGAACAGAGAAAAAATTCTAGATAGAGACAAAAGATTGAAAGAAAAAGAAGAAGGACATTTTGGAAGCGGAGGTATCTCGTTCTCTCCTTTCTTTTCTTTACTCTCTACTATCAGTCGAATCCTGCATTTTTCACTTGCTTGCTTTGTGTTGATGAATCTTTATTATGACGTGCAAAATGATTTGATTCTATTCTATAACAATGCCTTTCCTAAATCTATGCAGTTGTTTTAGATTCCTCAGCTTCAGCTAGTTTAGAATCATGAACACTATACAATGAGTACATTAGTTCGTTGATAATAGTTGAACGCGTCACTCTGTTTAGAAATACACATGCTATTCAGTTATTTAAGCACTTCCAGAATTCTATAATAAACAAATTTTAAATAAGAACGAACAAACAACTCTAATATTCAGAATTCTCCCAAACTCCTCTGTTATGACAACATAAAAATTAGATAGAACAATGAGGATATTGATAAATGCTTATCTCCTTCATTGAGTCGTTGTCCCCTGGTTAACATTGATGTTCTCATTCAAAATCTCTTGACCTGATTCGTCACTGTAACGGCATGAACACAAAACAGACTTGAGCATCAACAATAAGGAAGGTCGTAATTTCTAGAGTCTCGCGCGATCTCTACATCACCGACTATACCTTACATCAGCCCCTCCGCCCTTTTGTTTTGGTGCCTCGCAGTACACGTTGAGAAATGGGGGTTGCCAAAGGGGTATACTCCCCATTCAGCTTGCTAAAATGTGGTAATGGGCTTGATCCATTATGGATCTTGTATCCTTAGTAAACAATCAAGAACGAAGCAGAAAATTGGGCTGCGACATTGGTTTTTTTTTTATCCAATTCATATATATTTTTTTAAACTTTAACAAGGCAAGGATTGGATTCGGCTAGCTTTAACTTCATATATTGTTTTTTTTTTAAAAGGTGATGCTGCAAAGTTAGATAGGATAATGATATTTGAATATATGTTAGCGTAAACATAATGTAATTCTCTTTATTTTTAGCTAATAAATTGATAATATATCAACGTCCAAGTTTTCTGGTAATGAATAAAAAAAAAAAACTTCTAAATAAGTATATAAAACATCAATTCAATCTCTTTAATTATTTTGGTTAATTTGAGAGATTATAATAGTCACTTTGGATGCACTTCTTTTTTGACTATTACAAAAATCTTAAAAGGTATATGAATAACCACTTTGGATGCACTTCTAATTTGGTTATTAAGTATGCCTTTATATAAAAATATTAAAAAAATAAATTTGTTAAATCCTTTTACAATATTGGGAGTTTTACAATATTAAACTTTCTCTTTTTACAAAGGTTTTAATAATAGTTACTTTGGATGCACTTCTTATTTGACTATTATGAAAATCTTAAAAAGGTATATTGATAACCACTTTAGATGCACTTCTAATTTGGTTATTGAGTATACCTTTACAATACTAAAAATAAAATAAAAAATAAAATACATAATAATAACATAAAAATCAACCAACAAAACAATTTTCTACAAAGAACTACGTGAGTCTGATTCCTCATTGCACCTGAGGATACGTAAGAGCAGGGGCTCACCCCTGTCGATCTCAACAAAAATAAAAAAATTAATGTCTTTTCAAAAATAAAATGTTTTCTTCTAAAAATAAAATTCTTAAATAAAATAAAGACATTTTCTTTTTAGGGGTAAAATAAATACTTTAGAAGCTATCCTTTTTGCACGTTTGATTAGGGGTAACCGTCTTTATGATGGACGTCGTAGGGTGCTAACACCTTCTCTACACGTAACCGATTCCCAAACCCATATTTGGTTTCAAAGACTATTTCTTCTTTTTAAAGGGTTTTTCCAAAGTTTTCCTTAATAAACTTTGGTGGCGACTCTTCCAATTTTCATTTCTTTTTCGCCATCCGGTCGTGACCCCGGTTGTGACAGTCTTTCTATTATAATATAGAGTATAAGCATTATTTTTTTCTTCTAAAAAATTTGATAAGTGCTAATCGTACTTATCTTTTTGATACATATTTTGATACATATGCCATTTTTTACTGACTTAATGTTTAGATTTGCCACCTTTTATACACATATGATATACTTTTGAATATAAGTTTAGCACTTCAAGCTTCTTATTAATCCTATTAATTTTTGGAATTGTATGCAAGCTAAATTGAAGAAGAAAGATCTATGAAGAAGGGAGAGAGAGTCATAGCATACCTCAGCCCTGAAGAGAAGGAAAAGAGAGCATCAACTGTCCAGTAGTTGGTGCTGAGGGACAGGTTATTGTCGCTCAATGCCAACCTACCAAAGAGGAGCTCTCTTGCTTCTCTATGTTGGTGCCCAGCGACACGACGGTTGATGTGACATTTAAGTGAAAGAAGACAAAACTTATTAGGATATAGATACAAAAGGTTAGAAGGAGGGTTGGTCTAAGTTGTGGTCATTCTAGGGTTAGCAAGGAGAGAAGACAAAGTTATCTTGGCTCTAGGATGGAAGCTGCACTCTTCTTCATCATTTTCACACAAGTTTCCTTCTTTTCTTTAGTTATGCATAGCTAGATTCACCCTTGTTAGGGTTTAATGTAATTAATGCTGACCTTCATGTATTTATCTTGAGTATATATTCAGTTTAGTTCTGTGTTAATGTCTTTCTTTTACTCTTAATGCTTGTTCTAGCTTGATCAACCTTAACTTGTCCTCATTGAGCATTGAATCTAGTTGGAAAACTTGGTTTAAAGCTTAGATATGAAAAAGACATCTAATACGTTTTAGATCTAAGAATAGTCTATTATGTGCTAGACATCTTTTATCCTCTATACTTAATGCAAGTTATTTGATTAAGCTATGCAAGGAATTGATAGTTCATTCAAATGATTAAGCTATTCTTTTATGCTATTTTAAATTGTTGTTTTTATTTTCTCGCAACTATCATTATTCTTTGGTTACAATAGTTTATGATAGAAAAATTAGTAGATTGTCAAGTATTTCGTAAGTCCCTTGGGAGAACGATATTCACTCATCACTGTATTACTTGTCCAAATTGGTATGCTTGCCAATCAGTAAACAAAAATCAAATTAAGAATTTTTCTTGGTAACCATTCATGTGGATGAAATTAGTAAAATTATCTATAAACACATTGAGCAATATAATATCGAAGTAAAAATTGTAAATATTGGTTTTGTACTTCAAGTAGGCGATGGTATTGCTTATATTTATGGTCTTGATGAAGTAATGGCAGGTGAAATAGTGGAATTTGAATAGGGTACTATAGGCATTGCTTTGAATTTGGAATAAAAAATGTTGGTGTTATATTAATGGGTGATGGTTTAATGATACAAGAGGAAAGTTCGGTAAGATTTATGATGTTATTTATATTTAAAGATATTATCTTTATTTTAGGAATTTGTTTCCTTTTTTAAGATTAGGATATAAGGCTTATAAATAGATGTTCTTGAAATGAAAAGAACCACCCAGCCTGAAAACGAGGTCATCACTCTAAGCGAGAGAGAGTTCATGGGAAAGGAGGGTTTTGTTGGGGAAACACACACATAACAACACACAATAAAAATAATGGAAGGACACACCAATTTTATTGAATGTGGTTTAGCACCTCTTACCTACATTCACGAAAACATCTCAATTATATTCATCCACTCAAATTATTACATCCCATTGCAAGTTTTCTATACAAACTTGACAAAACTCTCCTTCTCACATAACCCCATTTCTCACTTAGGGTAATGACCCTCTCTCTAGGCCAAGCGGTTTTCCGCATCTCAAGAACTCCTATTTGTACAACTTGCATCTTAATATTAAAAGAGGAAATAAATTCCTAAAATACAAATAATATTTTTAAATCTAAACAATATCCTAAAGATTTGAAATTGAAATTTGAATTGTTTTCCAATAGTTTTTTCAAGTTTGTTTAAAAAACTTATAATTTTATTTGAGATAGAGAATAAATATTGAGATATTCCTGTGAATGTAGACAATAAATGTTAAATTACATTAAATTTGTATTCTTCTGCTATTTCTATTTATGGTGTTGGCTGAAAGAAATTTGTTCTCCCAATAAGTAGAATGTGATTATATGATAATTAACCAAGAGAAAGTTTGAGTGTATGTTCGGTAGGTGATGGTGGATCCTAATGCTCCAAGTCCTAGTGAGCCAACACATAGGGTGGCTCCATTGCTAGTTGTTCATTATGCTTTCGTAGTCAATGATAAGTCATAGTCGTTTGGCTAAGATCAAGTTTTTGTTTAATTATTATTCAATTTTTTTAATTAAAACCAAACATAACAAGACATATGTAAATTACCAATAAATATTTTTTTATAAATTAAATTAGTTTCTAAAAAAAATACATTCTATAATTTAAAAGTCACTTGTATTTTAAAAGTTTTAATTACAAATTTGGTCATTTAATTTATTATTTTATTCAATTGGGTCCCTCTTTTATTAAAAAGTTTAATTAGGTTTTATTATTTTCAAAAACGCTCTAATGTTATCATTTTCATTCAAAATGATGTCATTTTTTTGTTTGATTTTACACTAAATGACGTGAAAAATATAATGAAAAACGACGTTGTTTTAGATGAAAAGGACAACATTGCAATATTTTTTAAAACAATAGGACCTAATTGAACTTTTTAATAAAAGAATGACTCAATTGAATAAAATAAATAAAATAAGTCACTATATTATTAATTAAGTATATTTTAAAATATCTGTAAAGCGTACTATATATATTTATTACTAATATAGTTATTTATAAAGTGCATATGTATAATTATGGGGGTGGCACCATAGGGAGGGAATTGGTGATTGGTGAGTGGTGACGTCCGCGGGGCATTGTCCGCCGGCTGAAATTTACCGCTACGGGTTTGTTGCATTTAAGCCAACAAGTGGGCCACTTGTTGGACTTGAGCCACAAGGGCGTGCAATTTCAAGACTAGCCAATTTCCGGATGTTGCCATTTACTTCAATTCATATAAGAGTAGGAAACCCCAATGAGATTATCATCTATGCATCACTAGTTTGGACACTTTTGTCTATGGTTATTTATTCTTCTCTGTTTTGCATCTGTAGAATTAATGCTGGGATTTGAAATTATATTTCGATGAAACTTAAACACAATTCTTTACGTATTTTTTATATAATTCTTTAATGAGAATTAAAATTTTATTTCAGTAATTCTTGTAAGGAAAGTTTATAATAAATATTAAGGATCTGTCTCCTTTAAAATAAACAATTCATTTTTAGCCTTTCGAAAGTAAAAAAACAATTCATTTTTAGCCTTTCAAAAATAAAAAAACAATTCATTTTAGAGGATAAAATAAATAATTTCAGTTGTTAATGAAAAATTAACAATTGATATTTTGTACACATGCATAACTAATTTCATCAACTACTAAAATTATTTATTTTACCCTTATTCTAGAGATGTCAAATCTAAAAATTACTAAGTTAACTCATATTCTAATTAGAAAACAACATTAAAAGTGCTTAAAGATTTGCATCTAAGTTGTCTCATTTTAATATTAATTGGCATATTTAATCCAAGATTTTTGTGAGAAACATTTTTAACAACTTGTCCAAGATGGACGTTTGATCTATATTGTTGGTGTGTCTGAGGTGGACTGTTAACTTAGGCCTAAATTCTCAAAAGATATTGATTGGTATGTTTCAATGGATTGAAGTTTTCGTTCTCTTGAGGTCAATTAGTGCTCCGGTGAGGTATAGATGTCATGAAAAATAGATGGGTACTTACAAAAGGCACTTCGACACTTAAGACAGTAAGAATCATACCACAATAATGATGTGTAACAAATGCTTATATACTACATTAACGTTGATGGTATATATAAGAGTTAGAGATGAGTTAGATTTTTTGACATGGGTCCCAAGGCCTCTCGTAAGTAATAATACTCTATTTTAGCATCGCAATAAGATAATTTTACTTATAACCAAGATATAATTCACTGTTACCAATGATTGATATTGGTCTCACTCAATACTTGCAATATTGAGGTAACTTCATATTTAAGCTTAGAGGAATCGCTATACAGATTGGGTTATTTTTATTCTTGTCCTAAAATTGTTAAATCATGGTAACAGCATCATGTTCGCATTAAATAAAAAGAACATCTTAACATCATGTACATGATCGGTAACGCCATAAACAGCGATCCATTAATAATATCAAGCATTGGCTTAGCTTACTCCTTTTTTTTATTGGTGTACGGCTTAGCTTCCTTATGCACTTAAAAATGACACGTTCGCTTATATCACAACACATATATAGCTTTCATACAAGGGTGCTAAACTGTGGCTACGAATTGTTCTCACTTGCACTCATTAAATGATTCATAGAAATTGTAAAATTAAAGTGAATTAGTAAGAATCTCGTGGATTGGGGGGGCGTTTTTGTGAAAATGTAAACAAAAATCAAAATAATGCTTAAAAAATTAAATTAATTGATGACAAATTGTGTTACTACTAATATAAATAAATTAAAATATAAAATTATAATTATTTAAATTTTAAAGTTTAAAATTTTAAAAATGATATAATTATATTTTAATAATGTTTTATAAATATCTTTTTATATTTAATATAAATTAAAGAAATTTAAGTATTAATTATAAATTAAAGAAAACAAAACACTTCCATTTAATTGAATAATCAATTAAAAAAATTAATATTGATTTGTTGTGATATAAAAATTTATGTCATAGCATGTCACAACATTAAAACTGACACGATCTAATGAATATCACGTAACTTTGTAAAAAATAAGAATAAAAACTTAAATTTAATATACAAAAGTAGAATGTGTAAAATTATCTACGCAATTAAAAAAGAAGTTGTAAAGTCATTTATGGGTTAAACTTCATTTGGTCCTTACACTTTTTCTCATTTTAAGTTTTAATCCTTATATCAAAAAAACTATAAATTTTAGTTCCTACACATGTATAAAAGTTAAATTTTGATCTTTATTGCTAATATCAAATAACACTTTCTGGTGATGTAAAACCATTATACCAACGTATTGTTAGTTTGAGTGGTACTGAGTTTGGATTATTTAAGCAAGCTCTCAAGTTCAAATTTTATAGATGGAAAAAATGTAATTAGGAGGGAAGACCCCATTAAAGATAATTAGTTAGGTTCTCGCAAAAATTAGTTATCAACAAAGTTGATGGATATTTCGCACCTATGTCATGTTTACAAAAAAAAAATTATAAAAATTTTCTAATAGTGATAAATTGCCATAAAAAACTATTTAGAGATTAAAGCTTACAATTTTTTCGCATAGAAATTAAAACTTAAAGTAGAAACAATTATAGAGAATAAATAAATAATTTAATCTCATTTAAGTTTGTCGCATAGATACCTTGGAATTCATAAGAATAAAAAAACAGAAAACTTTCATACCTCTTCCATCCAGATTATTTACTTGAAATTATTTTGAGTATGTTTGAATCACTAGTTCTAGAAATTAATTTAATTTATAACCAAAAATATTTTGTTTGAAATTTTTTAAAATAATAATATGTTTGATTTTAAATGCTTTCAATTTATGTTGTGTATTTAAAAATACACTCAATTTTATTACTGTTGCATAGAAAAAAAAATACACTCATTTTTATTTATTGGATTCACGTATATATGATATTATTTTAGGTTTAATTGGTTAGATTGATGATTTTATCTTTATTTAATTTTTATTCTTGTTAAGAGTAGCAAAGTAAGACTGGACAAAATATTTTATTGATTCTTTGTACAGTTCTAAATATAAAATTTAGGCCTTAATATCTTGTTACTCTTTGCAATTATGCATTTTTTTAATTTTAGTTCCTATAATTTCTTTTTGTTTTTTGTTCCTACTAATTTCAAATCGTTTGTTTTTTTTGGTCATTGTCATCAATTTTTGTTATAAAAAATATGATGTGGATAACGACGTCCTACATGTATAATGATGACACCATCAACTTTGATGACATGGATAATGCCATGTCATCAAGTTGCCACATCACCATGTCAAATTAGCAAAGTTGTCATGTCATCATGCTACATTAACAAGAGTACCTAGTTTGCAAAGTTGCCACATCATCATGGTTTCCATGTCAACAAATTGTCACATCACCACGTTACGTCATCAATAAATTATAGGATTAAAAACAAAACAATAATAATTTACAATGACTAAACACGAAAAATGACATAATTACAAAGATGAAAAATATATTTAAGTCATAAATTAAACATTAAAATAAATAAAGGCTTAAATATAAAAATATCCCCCCTTTGTCTTTGCACTCATTTTGCCTTAAACTTTTCTTTTTTCTCTCCCTTTTCATTTCCTTCTCCAAAACTCAACTCATTCCTCCAAAATTTGTTGGTTAAGAAACACTTCACTTTTCTCTTCATTCAACCTCTTCTCCTTTACCCTTCATTACCTCTCCCACATCCTCCCCTCCCTTTTCCATTTTGTTTACTAATAGTTATAGGATCTCCACTAGAGCTTATGCTTCCAAGAAGATAATTAATATTAGCCTGTATCTAACCATACAACCCAACCACATACAACTATATTTGAAAAAGGAAAAATCTCGAATGAAAATTTCACGACAGCTTCTTCTTGTTGTTGCAACTCGCTTCTCTTCCTCTATCGACATCAACACGCACCATGAGTAGTACATCATCTACATCCTCCGTAGCACCTCTCGGGTATGATGGCTAGTGGCTTTTGGTGTGTGCGACTTTACATTGTGGCTTTGTGAGTTGTGTCCTTGTAGGTGGTGTTTAGATGTCACCGATGGTGCGTTTTAGGATGACACTAGGGGTCAAGTCTATGTTGAGAATTTGCAGAAGCTTGATGTCATGGTTTTGATGGTAGTTCAAAAGAAAGAAAGTGATATCATGTTAGTCAAACATTCTCCACCAAAATTGTTGAGTAAGAGAGTATTTATAGTTGTGTGCGTTAGTTTTTCATGGTAAGAATTTGCATAATTTTGAGGGTGCTGAGTGTGTCATAGTATTAAGTGTGTGGAGATGAAGAGGAAGAGTATTTTTAACATTTAAATCTTTATTTCATTTTAATAATTAATTTAAGGCTTAAATATATTTTTTAAATTATTAATGATGTGGCAACTATGATGGCATGGCAACTTTATTAACATGACATGATGATGTGATATCTTTAATGACGTGACATTATCATGTCATCAAGGATGATGACATCATCATTATTTACATGGGATGTCGTTAGCCACACCAACTTTTTTGTAATTAAAATTGATGACAAGAGACAAAAAAATAAACAGTTTGAAATTTGCAAGAACGGAAGACATTTTTTTTCAAGATCTAAAATTGAAAAATATAAAATTACAAGAAAAAATAAGATATTTAAACTTAAAATTTAATTTGCAAATTAATTCAAATTCTACTTTTTGACATGAATTAATTGTTTAATCAAATAAGTTATTGTAAGATACAAAAATAACACAAGAAGGGGGGTTAAATTATGTTATAGCAAATTTTTGCAAAACCTTTTTCGAGATGTATCGTCTGAAGGGTATGATCAAAGAAGTTTTCAAAGACGTTTTATAAAATAGACGAATATTAAAACTAAGCAAAGCAAACTGAAAGGCACACAAGATTTATACAAGTTCGTCTTACCCCAGAGACTATGTCCAGTTCTTGGCTACAACCAATTTCCACTAACTTTTTCAAATTACAAGTATTCTTTCCACAAGCCTCTTTAGGCTCAACCCAAGTAGTCTTTTACTTGTCTCTCTAAGCAAAAACCCAAGTATTTTTTGAATCAAAGCCTCTTCAGGCTTCCACCAATCTCGTTAAGAAAAAGATTTATGCGTGAGTTACCTCACTGGGTTTAACGTCTTAACAGACGAATATACAATGAAGTACAAAGAGAATTTCACAATTACAGTATAAAAGAGCTTTTTCTTTTCTTAAAGAAGTTATGATTTTACAGAATCAGCAGTGACTATGACAACAACAACAACTATTCGAAAGAGATCTCTTTTTTTATTTATAGGCTTCTCCAAAAGTATCTGTTGAGTGCTTTGTAGAAGACAGCCTTCATTTGATGAAAAGAGTCATTGAAGCATTAAATGCAACATTTAATGTCTTTCACCAACTTATCATATGATAAGATAAAGCATTCTGCTTATCTTTTCTATTCTTGTACTCCATCTTGTAGCAGTTGTCATGTCTATTTTTCCGTTTTGACATTCACACACACATTCTTCCTTTTTCGCTGACTTTTCTCGAGAGTAGGTATATAGGCTTTATAAGTTTCGAGGTAGCTTTCGCTCTGATTGATGTGCAGATCATTTTTAGAATGGTGTCATCGTCTTGTAAGATTTGTTACGGATTTAATCAAAGGATAAAGACGATATATTTTTAAAGATATTAGATAGTTGCTTATAAACCTGTTACGGATGACCAGACGATTGCGTAAAAACATATATTTTAACTGTTTGTTATTATCAAAATATTTGAGGGTTATAAATTCGTCCTTTGGTTTAACAGTTATTATACACACAAACACCTAATTTCAATTTCGAGAGTTATATTTTAAAGAGAAATGCTAAGAACGCACTGTCTGACATATTATTTTGAATGCACTCTTTTTTATTGGTTGTAATTTATTGAAAATCACAAAATTTTGTGTGTCCAACATCTTATTTAATGATTCTCTCATAATTTTGTAGTTTTCAATAAATTTTAACCAATAAAAAAAGTGTGTTAGAGAATGTATTGCTAACACTCCTTTATTTTAAAATGAATGACCATAAATAAATAAATTGAACTTTTCTTTTGTTTTCACAAATCCATTCCATACCTCAAATACCTGATATGATTCCATACATTTATACCCTTAGGTATTACTTTATATGTATTCATTTCATCAAATGCATGGAATTTATTCATCATATTAATTTGTCGGTAAAATATATTTTTTTATTAAATAATCATATTTTATTAAATTATCTTGTATTATTACGAGTTATATGCTTGCTCCACTTTAATGATATAATTTAAATCATTAAATAAATAATAAGTCAAAATCACTTATAAAAAAATTACTTTTAATCTCAGACATTTAAGCAATTACATGTTGAGATCATAATCTCACATTATTTTCTAGTGGATAAGATTTAAGTTTCACAATTTTATATTACTACATAAATATAAGGATTAATTGGCATTTAATATAATCCTTGCATTTTTTTTTGTGAAGGCAATAATCCTTGCATATTGAAAGTTTAAGATAAAAGAAATATTGTTGGTATGGCAAAAATAAAATTTGAATAAAATGTTATAATACATTAATACTTATATCCATAACAATATTAAAAAAAGTTTTGTCTTTAGGTTTATATTTATGTAGATAATAATTTTATGGTCTCTTTGGTATATGAAGGAAAGTGAAAGAAAAAAGGAAGAAGAGAAAAGAATGTTAAAGGGAAGAAAAGAGTGAAAAGAGAAACGATTTTTTAGATTATTTAATAGAAGAGAAAATGAAGGAAAGAAAGTTAAAATTTTTCTTTCCTCTTGTTTAGTTGTGTGGAAAGTGAAAAGGGAAAAAAAGAAGAAGACATACATATAAAATGACATAAATATCCTCAAATAAAAAAGAGATATTATAATAAATTTTTTATTAAAAGAATATATTTAGAAGTTATTATTATTACTTTCGAAAAGCACTTCCATATTATTATTATTATTATTATTATTATTATTATTATTATTATAAAAATGTAGTTTAATTTTCTTATTTTACTTTAAGCACACAGGTGAAATGCTATCGATTCACATCCATAGGTTAAGTTATGCATATATTTTGACCAAGGACAATTTTGTCACAACATAAAAAAATGTGAACTTCTCTCCTTTTTCGTCTTTGAGAGTGTGTTTGGACAACTATAATAATTAAATTATTTCAATAATCGATTATAATCAGAATCAGTTTTTGTTTAGGTAATTTTGTTGAAAAACAATTTTAAGATAATTAATTTCGTTTGGATATAACAAAAAAATTAGCTTTTACATAGTAAATTGCAAAAAAGTATATATGAAGGTGAAAGAAAAAAAAAGTTATTGAAAAAGTTAGGGGTAATTCGAGAATAAAGTTCTTTAGTGGAAAAAAAAAGTTGTTAGTAAATAATCATAAGCTTTAAATTTTCAGATACCCCAAAACAACTTATTTTTCACAAAAAAAAACTTTTTTGCAATTTTTAGTAATTGCCCCAAACATATTGATTATTTCTCAAATAGATTTTTTTCAAAAGAAACAACTGAAATAGGAGATTATAACTTGTCCTAAACATGCTCTGAATAGAACGATTATTTTTAGCCGTGGGACCCACATCAAATGTTCCTTCCTTCCCTTTATACATTACAGAGGAACCAAACAATGGAAGAAAAATAAAAATTAACACTTTTCCTTCCTTCCTCCTTCATTTATTTCCTTTTCTTCTAAACAAAACATATCATTATACGTATATATCTTATGATATCTATATACTTATTTGAGTCTCACATTTTAATTAAATTAAATATAAATGTTTTTTTTTGTAAATTATATTTTTCTTTTAATTTTTTTTGTCATAATAGTAACACAAAAAGAAAAAAAATCTCAATTTAATTCTCCAAAATTATATATCGTACCACACTAGTCATTAAAAAATAGTCACTGAATTAGTTTTTTAAAATTTGAAATTATCATTATATTAATTTTTTAAAGGATTTGCACTAAATTAATCCTTTAAAAAATTAATCCATCTCTGAATTAAATATTTAAATTATTTTTTATATTAATTTTTATAAAGAACTAAAGTAATATATTTTTTTTACCAAAGTAAAGATAGAAAGAATTTTTAAAATAATTTGCATTATGGGTGCGATAAATTATTTTTATATAAGAATGAAAATAATAAATCTTAATTGTATAATTATATATATAAATTAAAAATTATTAAAAGTCATATAACTATTTATTTAAAAATGTTACATAATTTCTATGTTTTAATCTCAAGCTTTTATAATAAAATTTATAATAAATAGCATATACATTGACAATATAATTTTTTTTACATTATTATTTAATTACAAACTGCCATATATGATAAATTTATTAACTTTTACAACAATTGTCTTAAAAATACACAAAGGATAATTTTTACATTAACAAATGTCTATTAAACTCTAATTTTCACCGTAAAAAAAAAAAAGTCAATATTTTCATTCAGGTGAAAATGACTTTCCCATTTGATGGGTCTTTGCATTATTTTCTTATTTTTTTAAAATATAATTTTCCAATTTGGGAGACAACGAGAAATTAATTTCTTGGGCCTTAGGGTTTGTTGTATTGTATTAGTTATGACCGCCTCACAGTCACAGACGTGTTCTCACAATCGGCCAAACCTGAGGCTCACCTCCTTAATCGCACCTTCGATTCCAATTCTTCACCAAACTGCCATACCATACCATACCATGTTCTCTTCCTTCTCAGGTCCTTTCTCCCTTCCTTTTTTCTTTCACTTCCCATTTCGCCTTTTTGCTTTCTGTCAAATTTGTTTCGCCTCCGCGTTTAGTGGAATTGAATTAATTAATTAATTAATTATTATTTTTTTAATTTTTCTTTCGTAGTAGATTTTATGGCTGTTGCATAGATGCTGGTGTGTTTATTTGATTAAAAGAAAAATCTTAAGCGTTTTTCTTTCTGGGGTTGAATTTTAGACCCGGGATCTCTGATGTGGGAAATGCATCTGGAGTCAGAGTATGAATTCTTAATGCCTTTCAATTCTGTGGCACCCCAAAAAATAGTTTGGGTCTAATTGTTGATTCTTCAGCAATTTGGGGACTCTAATCTCATGTACATCTACAACTTGAGCTGGGCGTGGTGCTCGGAGTAATGAAATTTTCATCTCTGACCTATGTTTCCATTTGAGTGCCTTCACTACCTTGGAGAGGTAGAGATCTGTTCTACCAAAGGAAATGTATAGGAACAATAACTCTTACTTTCTAATTGAAATATCTAACCACATTAAGTTCCCTATGCATCCCACCTTGGAGTGTAACATAGTGTGTTATAATTGTTTTAAGCATGTTTTCTTTTTTTAATATGTAAAGCAGGCAGTAACTGAGTGGAAAAGAGGGGTAATACCGGCAAAGTGAGAATGAATTGGGACTCCAAAAAATGAGGAACAAATAGTGGGACATCTGGATCAACTGAGTTTTCATCCCGTTTATGCCTCTTGGAGGAATGGACGTTGTGTACTCTCATGTAAAATTTAATGCTGATCTACATGTATACCGTTTATGGTCATGAGTGAAGAGAAGCCACTGTAGGTAGCATTTTCAAAGTAATTGTTTACTTATTTACGGTATTTATGGATAAAATAACTGGAAACATAGTTGAATTTTGTCATTAAAATATGGTTGTAGTTGACATAGTTATAATTGGTTTGTACTTTGCAGATATTTGATGCTTAGAAATATAAGGAGAGCTGCCCAATCTGTTCGTAGAATCAATAGCAGATACCTGGAAGTGAGTAAAAATGGGCCAATTGTCTCAGTTGGACCGAATATCCACCACTGCCGGTTGTACATGCAATATAAGTTTCCTAGTGAAGCATGTAGTTCATTCTTGTGGCATGGGACAAGGGAAGGCTTTCGTAAATGCTGTTCTTCTTTTAGGAACTTTTCTGTAACCTCAGCAAGTAATACAGTCACACATCATTCTCAGATTGCTTTGAAAAGGCTGTATAGAAAGTATTGTTCCAGTGGTGATGGTACATTTCCTCCTACTGTAAATATGATTGCTCAGGCAGTGAGCTTGGCTTTGGCTCGTTCTTATTTGATAGTTCCTGGTATTTTGGCATTTACATGTGGAGAGCTTGCATTAGCTCAGCGAAATTGGGCAGATGTAGAACGTTACCCATCACAGAATGCTTTGTATATGCGCGCACAAGATGGGTATAATTATATGTTTACATTTACGTTCATGATAGTTGAAGGTCTTGTCTTATTAGTGAGGGCTCTCTATCTAGCAATATTATTCTCTCCTAGCATTGTGATGGCACCATTCGCTGATAATTTTGGACCAAAGTTTCGGAAACTGTGGCTCCATGTTGTTCATCGGACACTAGAAAAATCAGGTCCAGCATTCATAAAATGGGGTCAGTGGGCAGCGACACGGCCTGATCTCTTTCCTCGAGACCTATGCACTAAGCTTGCAGAGCTTCATACCAAAGCTCCTGAGCATAGTTTCAGCTACACAAAGAA
This sequence comes from Spatholobus suberectus, assembly GCA_004329165.1. Classification (NCBI taxonomy): domain Eukaryota; kingdom Viridiplantae; phylum Streptophyta; class Magnoliopsida; order Fabales; family Fabaceae; genus Spatholobus; species Spatholobus suberectus. The sequence goes on along the minus strand of CM014729.1, from coordinate 8,113,163 downwards.
AACTATAGAAAGAGCATTTGGTCGAAAAATTTCTGAAATTTTTGACAATTTTGAAGAACTTCCTGTTGCATCTGGAAGCATTGCTCAAGTGCATCGTGCTTCATTAAAATATCGTTATCCTGGTCAGCAAGCAAAGCCACTGGTAGTTGCAGTAAAGGTTAGACATCCTGGTGTGGGAGAATCAATCAGACGGGATTTTGCTATTATTAATTTGGTGGCAAAAATTTCAAAGTTCATTCCTGCTTTTAATTGGTTAAGATTAGACGAGAGTGTACAACAATTTGCAGTTTTCATGATGTCTCAAGTTGACCTTGCTAGGGAAGCTGCCCATTTGAGTCGCTTTATTTATAATTTCCGTAGATGGAAGGATGTTTCTTTCCCTAAGCCTGTCTATCCACTTGTGCACCCTGCTGTTTTGGTGGAAACATATGAAAAGGGTGAAAGTGTCTCGTATTATGTTGATGATCTTCAAGGACATGAACGGATTAAATCTGCTCTTGCTCACATTGGGACCCATGCGCTTTTGAAAATGCTTCTGGTAAAATATATCTCTCATTTGCAGTTTTTTGTACCGCTACTATCTTGTGGTTAGGGGTAGCAGCATTTCCATTGCTTTTATTTTGGTCATTCTCGATTTATTATGCACCATAAAGCTTAAATCATCACAGCTGATGACCTCAAATCTCACATATTCATGATTTGTTATGATGCTTGTTTTTATTTTATACAATCCCCAACCTTTTTTTTAATAATTATCAACTATTTCTAGAAACTGTCTTTACTATGAGGTGAACTGGTTTTTTCAGCTCATTACAGTATATTTGGATTTGGAGGGGTTTCTTTGTTGGATATTCATAAATATTATTTATTTATTGGGTTTTCTTTAGTAGGATATCTTCACATATAGCTGTACTTATTTCTTTTATCTAAAATAATAGATTTTTTTTTTGAATGAACGTCTTTGATATATTAGTAATAATCATATTATGTCCTAATCGTTAGTATGTACTGAAAGAAACATGGGGTCCCATAGTAGTTTTAAACTTGAACATAAAGTTTTACCTTCCAAGACATTGCTATGTCTTCTTTCAGGTGGACAACTTCATTCATGCAGATATGCATCCTGGAAATATCCTTGTTCGAGTGTCTCAGAGCAAGTCTCGAAAACGGATCTTCAAATCAAAGCCTCATGTAGTTTTCCTTGATGTAGGCATGACTGCTGAACTCTCTGGTAGTGATAGAGTAAATTTACTTGAATTTTTCAAAGCTGTTGCCCGCCGAGATGGCCGGATTGCTGCAGAGTGTGCCCTCAATTTGTCAAAGCAACAGAACTGTCCAAATCCAACTGCCTTCATTGAGGTACTTTTTTCTTCAACTTACATTTATTTGTTATTCAATCTACAAATGTTTAATTAATTATAAAATTAATCCCTTTGGCAGACTTAGGTCTTGTTTGAAATGATTCTCGTTTTGTTTTTTTTGAACTTATTTTCATCTCAGTTTTTAAAATTTGTTTTGAAACAAAACAAAACAAAAAATTGTTTGTTTAAGCGTCAAAAATAGTTTTTAAAAGAATTGTACGTTAGACATTAACATTTGTTAATTATACGTTGTACAAGATCAAAAAGGTGCTTTATTTATTATGAGAATACCATCAGATTTAAACAAATAAACAAAAATAACTTAAGTTGTTTCTGTTTTCTTTTCGGAACTGCAATTTTGGGAACAATTTTCAAAATATATATGTAGAAAACAATTATCCAAACATGTTTTTCTATTTTTTTCTTTTTAAAAACTGAAAATAGTTTTTGAAAGCTACAAACGGAGTATCAAACAAGACCTTACTATTATAGTTTTGTTCTGTGATATCTTAGTCAGAACTTATATGCACAAGTGTATTATACTTATACATGGATTAAAGTATGCAGACTTTTATGGTTAATTGACACTGAATATCGACTATTTTATTCTATTAGAGTTTTGCAAGTAGCCATCTGACGCTGGTTTTTGTTTGACTGCTTAATTTTCTGAATATAAATGTATTTTATTTTCTTCCAAGTCCATGTTTTCTTGGAACTCCTTGAATATGATGTCGATCTATGTCATACATTGTGTCCTATTTGTTTTTTAACAGGAGGTGGAAGAGGCGTTTGCTTTTGGGGCACCCCGGAAGGTGACCTGGTTCATCCTGCCGAGTGCATGGAGCAATTACTTGAGAAAGTTAGGCGTCATAGAGTTAATATTGATGGCAATGTTTGTACTGTCATGGTGACGACCTTGGTTCTTGAGGTAATTATTTTTCTTCTTTTTATCATGTTCACTAAATATGTGACCATACATGCAAGAAGGGCTTATTATTATTACCTGATTGACATGCATGGGAAACATCTATCTCCCTAAGAAGGATAAGCCTTCCTATTCCTTTCCCCTATACTATTTCTGTTTGTTGATGTGATTCGCCTGATATTGGTAATTGTTTTAATTTGTAGGGTTGGCAGCGAAAGCTTGATCCTGGGTACAATGTGATGCAGACGCTGCAGACATTGCTACTCAGAGCTGATTGGGCAAAGTCTCTTTCTTACACTATTGACGGACTCATGGCCCCTTGAGGAGGAAGTTTCTTTCTTCGTTGAGGCTCTTGAGAAACAATTTTGACCAGCATAAAACCCAAAACAAAACTTGTCCTAAGGGCTCTCCCACATTTGTTTTTTGTTTTTATTTTAATTTTTGAAAGATTTATGCCCTGTATTTATCTTGGTTAATTCACAAGTTATTTTTGTGAGCATCACAGTTTACAAGAAAAATGGAAGTAGAAAGAATAAAGCGGTGAGTATATCTCCTCTCCCTTCTTTACCTGCTGATGTACCCGCAGGATGAACAAACGGTATATTTAGAATTTGGAAGGAGGCGTAACGGTGTATTTAGACCTTACTGATTTGAAATGTCACCTTGTTTAACATGGGAATGCGTTTAATATTTCTGCTTATTTCTTAGTTACAGTGAAATTAAGAAAAGGCTGGTCTTAAATTGACAGTTAATTTTTAAATAAGAACTTTATTTTATTCTATTTTCTTGATTATTAGATGTGAAAAATTCAAAAAAAATACACTAATTGATTTTTTTATATATTTTTCATTCATATTTTTGTTGCTTTCTTATTTTCATAGACGAGACACATGACGTGAGAACTACTACAAAAGCAACTCATTTTGGTTCATTTATTTTCTTTGAAATATAATGGAACATCATAACTTTATATATATATATATATATATTTTAAGTCTAATGCTTTTGATTGTACAATATAAAATTGATTGCTATCAGTACATAAAATATGCTAATTAAACTTCACGGAAGCTGGAAAATACTACATCACCGTTGGTGGCATTTAAATGATTGAAAAATCTTTGCAACATATTTCTTCAATATACTTTTAACAACTGGATAAATGTCATGACTTACTTAAAAATCTAAACTCAAAAGAAAACCTACAAATTTTATAAGCATATCTAACGCAAGAACTTCATTTTGTTCTTAATTCTATTTTAGTAGGTCTCTTGTTGCGCCAATCTTCACTCCAATGGTAGAATTTAATATAGGCTTTTAATTTATTTTTAGTGGGTAGTATTTCATTTTTTCACTCACCAAAACCCTTATTGAGTTAAAAAAGTATTTTTTTTAATGATTAAGCAACCTTATTTGCAGTTGTTTATATAAGCAACTTTTATAAAAACACATTTGCTTAACTTGAAGAACCCCATAAACAACTCTTATTGGAGATGCTCAAGAGTTTAATTTTAATACATTATCAATATATTATCAACTTATTAGAAATCACCTTAGATATAGCTTTCAAAGTAATTATTTTAAAAATCAACAATTTTTAGTTGTATAAGAATCCATGCTTGGACGACTGTATAAAAATAAAAAAATTCTTTACCTAGTATATTCCAATTAATTCTTAATAAAAATTGTCAAAAAATGTTAGTTAACATTGTTCTTAAATTATATAGCATTACATGAATCATGGTTGTGTTGCACTGATATATAGCATTTCAAATGTCAATGTACTTAGACAATGGATCTGCATGTCATGCTTCATACAAGCCAGGCCCTACTTAACACTATGTTTGATAGAAAGGAAAGAAATAGAAGGAGAGGAAGTAAGTAAGAAAGAAGTGGAGAGAAGAGAAATACATAAAAAATGTAATAGAAATAGAGATTGTTTGATTGAAAAGAAATAGAAAGAAAATAAAGTAAAAGTGTACTTTTTGACTTTTTTAGTTTGAATAATAAAAAGAAAAGAAATTAAATTATTAAGAAAAATACCATTTTACTCTTTACACATAGCTCCCACGTGCTCCATATAATCAATTTTGTGCAAGCATAATCGTTATGCTTGCACATAATTGATTATGTCTAAACACCACACGCATAATCAATTATATTACCCCCTTAATCGTTTATATGAGAAGCATATTAGAACTTGAACAGAACAGCATGAGAGCGAAATTAGCAAGCTGCGGCGAGCAAGAGGAAGAAGAGAACACGAGAACCACAACGAGGAGGAGCGGAGTTAGTTTTCGTAAAAGGTGAATAAAACTCTTCATTTCCATGCAAATCATCACTTATCAAAGTGGAAACTGAAAAGTGTAGAACCCGCTATTTATTTTGAATATTTCTTGCTTATTTCGTTGTTACCAAAAAAAATGAAATTACATGGCTATGCGCTCTTCCATCCTCTCCTCATTTCCCCACTACTTCATGACAACCAAACACAGCGTAAGTACTTACAAGTGTAGCTGAAGTGATTGAAGAGTTTGAAGCACGTGCACAATCCGATACACAAAGTTGTAGATTGTTTTAATTGTATTATCTTATTACATTATTACATATCACTCCAGCTTAACACTCTCAAACAGATTATGCCCAATATGTTACACCATTTCCGTAAACATAAATCTACTATCGTACCATTAAAAATTAGTGGCTATAATCCAATTTAAGAAAACCAAGCAAGTGAAGTTTAAAAACAAGAGAAGCAAATAGATGGTATTAGTGAGACTGAATTTTTTTTTTCTCTCACTATTTAAATTTCGCTCTAAAAGCAAACAATCAGAGAAATATATACAGACCATGTAATTTTTATTTCAGATTCAGGTAAGGCATAAATGTCATAACAAACTTAAAAGAATAGAAACTGGAAGTAACCAACAAAAATAAAAAATAAAAAATACATGATATGGAGGCTGAGACACGAGAGGTTCAGAGGCATCTTAAAAATATATTTTAGGTCGAGCATCATGTTTTGCATGTAAGCTCACGTATTTCTTTTATTGCTGTACTCATGCTATAAAGGGCCATTTTTTTCACCTGTTTTCATGAACCCGAAAAAGAAACAAAGCTTGTCAATTCAGGCGTACATCTAACAGATGAAAGCATAAATTGGTAAATAAGATTTTTATTATGAAGTCTACCTCCAGCTTTTCTACTTTTGCTTTATGGTCTTTTGGAAGCAGCTGGACCTCATCAATCAATTGGATACACTCAGTAACATTCTCAGGGGACACAAATTCCAATTCCACATGAACACAACACTGCAGATTAATAATCATATAATTGTCATACACTCAAAACTTAAGATAAAAAGTGCAACATAAATCAATGCTGAGATAATAATATCCTATATCGGCAATCATGTGGGAAGTAAGGCCATTAATAGTGCGATCATCTTTTTGTTTTCTTTTAAATGTATGGGTACAATGCAAGCGTTGATAACTTCATATTTTGCTTAAATGTAACTTCAAATTTGACATTGTCAGTTCAAAATGTAAAAATCACGTCAACAAGAATGTATATCCAGTTCAAGAATAGTTTAAAATTTCTGTTGTTTAAATTGAATCAAAAAGTGACAGATGGGGTAAGAAATTTTTTATACAAACGCAACAGAGACCTTAGGATTCCTAATCTGGTATGGACATCCAGAAGGAATGATGACAGCTTCTCCAACATGTTGCTCAAAAGTCCATGGTTCAATTTCTGGCAACAGTGACGGGCGTGTCAAATTTAGTTATGCAGGGTTATAATATATGATAAAACACGGGTATACTTACTAAACTCCTCCTTAAGTCTCATCATGTGAGTATTGTCAAGAAAGAAGCTCTGATCTAGAATTGGATGAACCATCTGCATACATGAGATAAAATTAATCATCACCAACTCCGACAAGATCATGCTTAGGAATTGTCTTCTTCTGAACTAACCTTCTCATGATGTTCACTAGTATAAGAAAATTCATCAGAGTGTCTTTCAAGGTATTCTAAGAGCTTTGGCACATCCTGTCTTCGAAAGACATCCCATTGGGCACCAGAATTCTCAGTAAACTTCTTCCTTCTATCACTGTTTGGGTTTTCAAAGGGAGGATTATGATCGGGAGACATTTCAGTGCTTGGAATTGTCCCATGGAAAGGTAAAGAGCTTTGTGCCTTTCCAGTTTCAGAATTGGAAACACATTCTTCATCACCGGAAATATTGCCATCTAAATTCTGATTAGATATTGTTCTGGCTTCAGTAGAGATGCAAGATGTTCTATGGACTCTCCTTAAAAAGTCAGTTCCTTCTCTTATTATACTATGCATTTCATTTTGTTCCCTGTCTTCTGCATGCTTAGTAGTAATTTTAGAAGGCACTTTTTGACATAGGGCTTGGTGTTTTTTCAATAACTTACTTATTTTAGAAAGCTGATCTATAGAGAGGGGGATGTCCATGGTATGTGCCATAATATTAACCTGGAATTACAAATCAGACATGGTGAATGGCACTTGTTATCTGCACAAAATTCTTTTACCATGTGCAATGGAGCATTGCCATTTGACAGGAAGAATTTGTAATGATTAAAACACTGAAATATGTCAGTCTGAAAGTTAGAGTAGGTATCAGATACACTTTCTAGGCAGAAGCCATCACATACAACCTTACAAAATTCATTTTGGTGTCTATTTTGGAACAAAACCTTCATGTCATTTAGTATTTTGGAAGCATCTATTTGGAAGACAGGCAAAATAATGCCTAACAGGAAGAACTTGCGGTGGCATATGTTAGAGTGTGCAATTGAAGAACACCGACAGATTTTTAAATCCTTGTTATAAAACTATACAAATTCTTAATAAATAGTTTGTTTTGTTGGACTAAGGAATCAATTCCTAATAAAACAGATTATCAGTTGACTACGGATTTGGCTATGTTTTGGTTGTAAACTTGTAATATCTACTTTTTGACATAGTTGAGTAGTCTATTCACTATAACTAAGAAGACCAAGACTATTAAAACCAAAAACAACGGTAAAATTTGAACAATTATAAGAATATAAGATGTAGCCCGACTTGTATTGGAAAACATCTCATGCTTTCACTCAGACAACTGAAAACAGGCATATATAAAAGGAACAAGGTTTTCCTAGCATACAAGGACATAAGTCTTCCTGAATAGGAAGCATTTCATTAGGATGCTTTTTACTTCAGAAGATGAGATCATCTCTAAGTTATCATGACAGGATACATGCATAAAAGATGAACATAGCAATTTTGTCTCCAAAGGAAATATCAAAAGACGAAGCATATTCCATAATATTAGAAATCACCTTTCCATTGTAAGTTTTAATTAGATAAACTAAAAGTTGAGGAAATATTATTCTAGATATGTTCAAGAAATGAAATATAACTAGGGAACACACCATGTCATATGAATTGTAACAGAGATTTGTCACAGAATCAGCTTCTTCTTCAGCACATCCATATGAAATATAAACATATGGTCCTATGTCATGTTTTGTACTCCCCTGAGGCAAATTTGCAGCTAAATTCAGAAGACCAGACAAGGGATTCATGTATTCTTGAATTGGAAGAGCATCAATTACTTCAGCAAAATGAGCTGGAAACTGTTCTTTGAATAGTTGGGAAGACAACCACCCTTTAAGTTTCAGCATCTCATGCCAAGTATTTTTCTGAGGTTGACATTTAAGAGACCCAGTAAAATACTGCCTAACGTTAATCTCCACCTGCCAGAGTAAGAGTTCCAAAATTAATATTATACTTCTAACAATGGTCTTTTGGTTCAAGACTCAACAGAGGATCCATCATTAATTCATGTTTCACAGATCTGAGCATACGATGTGTATATGCGCTAATGCATGCCAGTTACAAATAGCAACAACTATGGACATTAAAATGTAGTTTGTATCACCAAGTACATTAATTGCAATAAATAGTTCTAAGATGGTGCTGACCCTTTTGTCCCAACCAACACAGATAGTATCAATTTAAAAGCATTTAACATATACAATATGTTGATAAACTGACCTCAAACCAATCCAAACAAGCTTCAAGTAAGTCCTTATTATTCTCATATCTTGTCATGCTCCTCTCAAGATAAGTACAGAACAAGACCAGTGGATCCCAACTAAGGTTTGGTGTAATTTGGAGCACATCTCGCACTACTACAGGATGGCCTGTTCCCCAATGTTTCTGAAAGTGTTCAAAATGATTGCTACTGATATCCAAAACTGTAGGATAAAATAAGTAATTATCATTAGAATCTTCTCTTTGAGACGCTTCCTGTAACTGCTTGTATCTGTTAATTTTATGATCTTTGTCAACACACAGTGAGCAGCTTGAACTTTTATCCAAAGTTTCAGGAAAGTCATAGCTGCAAACTATTTCTTCTGCCTTAACTTCCATTTCTTTGATCCAACTTAAGGGAAAAACATATTTCAAATCAAGGTGGCTATCACCACAATCACCAAGCTTTGTAGGTGGGCATGATACAATGTCAATACCATTACAACTTGTCCACTCAGTTAATGTTGAGGCATCAATTAAATTGCCATTAGAAATGGCCTTATCATCCAAAAGGTGACTTTCTCTAGAAATGCAAGCATTTATTTTGTCAGGTAGCTTGGATATAGAAGAGTTGATTTCTTCAGAGGTGCTTCCTTGACTTAATGCATGAGAACAACTTAAGCAAAGATTGTAGGAACAACTAAGGCAGCTTCTATGAAGATCAAGAATGGGTGTTTTGCAGTAATTGCTGAGACAAGTGTTTCACAGATACTTACATTTGTTAGCAAGCAACACTGGAGAAACAATTGAAATTTCTTAATAACATCAACAGAAGAGAACTTACCAGTAATTTTTCTCATTGCAACCAAAATCAACTGGCTTGATGAGAATATCAGAATTTCTTTTCCCTGTCATGCACAAAATCATCTAAGATAAGCAGGTTGTAATCAACAAAACTAATTCAGAAACCATCCTATCAGAAGAACAATAGTTACTACCTTTAATTATCGCTTTTGTTTCTATGTCCACATGGTGGTCTTCTTTTATTTGTTTTAGTACAGGAAGGAGCATACAGACCAAATAATGAAAATGCAATATCCTATCAACTCTGTTTTTATCAGACAAATATTCCTGAAAAAATATGGCATAAAATCAAACTGTCAGCAAGTGCTGCTAAAGAAAAAACTGTAGTAGCAGTAAAGCATCCATCTTTGATGTCAGACCTTACTTTCAGTGTCTTTGTATTGACTTGCCAAGCAATCTTTACAGGTGCAAGTCCCTCGACAAACTGGACATGCCATCTTAACCTCATTTTGGGTTTCAAAATACCTAAAATTTTTTCAACAAAGAAATTGGCAAATGTCTCATATTTTGATCATCAGCATAAAAGGTGCAGGCGACAGAAGTTATGTCAGTACTAAGTATCCTAGTTCTAGTCACTATTGATCATTGTGGCATTACTAATTCCAAAAGTGGTATGGGATTGGATGTACACAAACATGAAATCTTTAATCTCTTATTTTTGTTAACCTCTGTTCACATAGATAATCATTCCACACATCTCTACGAACTACTTCAAAAGGGGCATCTAATCCTTTGTTCTAAGAAGTTCTAGAACTGCATCACAAATAATCTACAGCTAGGTGTTTAACTGATCAAATCACACTCGTTAAAAACTCAAGCCCCAGCATTGTCCAAAATGTACCATAGTCTATAACGTTGACAATAATCAATAAATCCCCCTGTAGGCAAGGATAACAATGAAGCCAGAAATTCACGATGAAAAAAGAAACTTATGAATGGTAGCAGAATGAACTAAACAAGTTCCAAGTTCCAACCGTTGTTTAATGCAATCCATGCAGAAAAACTCTCTCTGGCAGCTTGAACACCTTATAAGACTCCAAGAATCACTTCTCTGACACCAGTGACACTTCTTCCTCCTCACCTTCTTCAAGTTTCGCCCACACTGCACAACCTTAAAAAGACCAACCAACCAACCAACCAAACATCCCAATCACTATAATAAATAAATAAAAAATCAGAACAATTAGTGAAAAAACGGAAAGTCAAAAGTCAAAACCCACCTGCAACTTACCAACAGAGCCCCTCTCCACATTCTTGGACCTGAAGCAACGCGGTGTCACACTAACAACACCACAACGAGAAGAAGCCACATTGGAAGCGGGAGCAATAGCCATAACCCCATTCGGCAATTCCTTCCTCACCTCGCGATCACAATGCGAATGCAAATTCAATTGCGATTCCTTCTTCTTCTTCTCAACCTCTCTCTGCAGAACCATCCTAATGAGCTCCAATTGCTTCCTCCTGCTCGCCAACGCCTCTCTCGATTTTCGCTTCCTCTTCGCCCCAATCTCAGCCTCAACGGCGTCGTTTTCCCTCTTTCTCCGAAGCTTCAGCGACTCCGGAACCTTCTCCTTGTGCTGCCGACGCCGACCTTGCAGGTAGTGAATCTCGCACAGCTTTAGGTTTTCCATCACCCGCCGCCGGCACCGCCATTGCCGCCCGTCCGTCCGGCTGCACCGCAGATGCTCCGGCACCGCTTCTTCTTCCTCCGCCGGAGTCGATATTTTTCCCATAAAAAAATAAATAATAATAATAACAATAATTCGATTTGTTATATTTTATTTTTTTCCGGCGGGGATTGGGAATTTTGCTGGCGAAAGTGGAAGCCAAGCGCGCAGAAGAAGAGAGGAATAGAATAAAAGAAAAGAGAAGACGTTAAGGCTAAACGAGTAGTGTTTTTATTAGGGAAGAAAAAAGAAAATACTAATTCTAATAGCAATAGCATGGCGTGGCATATTCCCGTAATTATTGGAAACTAGAGCGTCCTGTTTAGTCTCGTAATTCTCAATGTAGGATCGTGATTGGATCGCTACTCTTCAAAAATCAAAATCGTTCTTATCTTTTGGTTGCTCAACTGATGCACTGCAAGCTCTTCTGTCAAAAAGTATACTAAGAATTTTGATTTCGCTTTCACTTTTATTTTTCCGTTGTTTTTTTTTTGTTGGACTCGGGTTTCGGATGGTTGTGAATTGTGTTGCGTCACACTCTCACTGCAAAATTCAGGGTGCTTATTGTGGAATTGTCTTGCTATTCTTGGTGGTGTTGGGCTGAAATCAATGCGGTGTTGTAAATTAGCATTTGAATTTTGATTAAGCAATTGAGATTGGGAGATTGCATAGATAAAATAAAATACATGATTGGCCAATGCAGGGACAAATGTGGTTTAGTTAGAATTAGAGAGTTATTTTTTGTGTCTATAATATAATAGTGTATGCTTTTGTTGTTTATGTCTCAGATCAAAGTCAATGTTTTTGATATGCCGATTCTGTGCAATCTCGTGTACACGAAACTGATGTTTGATTGTAACAGTACGCCACACACATTTGATAGTATATTCTTCTTTGTGAAAATTACTTGTTCGGAGAATCAATTGGTCAGACGTTTTGATTTTCCTGTTAATTTCTAGTTTTAGATAACAGGAATTTACTAATAGAAGAATTGATATTTTATAAGCCTGTTGCCTGCACAGTCTAAAAGCAAAACTGTAATGCATGCTATGTATGATGAGATATTTCCTTATGCTGGAGATTAGTTAATTTTTTTAGCGGTTCAGTTGGGGAAATTAGAGTTTGTACCAAGTTGTGTAAATTAGAGTACCAAATGTAATTCATTATGGGCCGAAAAATTATTAAGTAGTGTTGTTTGATGAAGTCCAGTTTCTCTCGTGTTGAAATTTTGGGCTTATAATTGAATGCAGAGAGAGTATAGTTACGCTGCTGCATACTTTGATGAAAAGGAATTCTCTTATCATGACACACCGACAACAAAAATAATTGTTCTGTTTTGTTAAAACTTTGCAATCTGTTTAAGCATTTGAAAAAAGTATGATTCTAATAATATTTTATTCCAGTCTTCAAAGCTGAATTTGCTATATTTATTATTTTGTCAGTAGGCATGTGTCAAATGGACTTTAGAAATGCGAATCGATCATGAGCCTTTTACCTTTATAGAAAATCTTGAATAAATATATCATGTGTGCATATTGCGGAATTACTTGTTTGAAAGTTTAATAATTCGTATATAGCATGAATATGAGTTTCTAAAGGCTTTTTTGTTTGGTAAGTAATGTCTTACCTTTATCATGAATATCTTTGAAGCTGCATATTAGTTGTTGCCACTCCGATGAATTTAAAAATGAGCACTTATTTGGTTTATCTTGTGCTTTTAGTACAGGTACTACAACTCTATAAGGCTCTCCGCTCTCCCCAGTAGCTGTATTTTTTTTCTATTTTTATTTTTTATTTTTAAGGTTTGTTCCCCTAAGCCAAGTGGTTGAGTTCAAATGGCATAGTTGCGCTTTTAATTTGGAGTTGAATAAGATGACCTATATACTCGCTAATTTTGTTATGATTCTCAAATTGATGTTACCAACTGAAAAAAAAAAGAGGAGAAAATTTAACTAAAGAAGTAGGAAAACATAATTCCTAACAAGTAGAAATTATGCATGCATACAAAATTCCAAAACAGAGAGAAAGAGAGAATGTACAAGAAATTCGACGTTACATTTGTTCTTCTTGAGGGGCTAAATTGACGTTTGCAGAGGATGAATTTGTTGCAACCAAGGACCCAATATCCAAGTAGTTCTTGTTCCAAAGCTGGATCATGACATATATAATCGATAAAATGAGCTGCAGCTTTGGACTTCTTATTCCATCCTATACATGCTGAAATAGAGAAATTCCAAAATGGATTGTATTGCTAGTATTCTGATCAAAACAAAACTCTGTCAAACAAACGTGTCGTTGTCATGATGCAACATTTTTGAATTTCCACAATTACAATAGTTGAAGAGTGTATAATTGCTCAATGTTTACACAAAAAAATAAAATGCAAGATTTCACATATGCACTAAACATGCTACAAAGTGAAAGGGTAAAAGACATAGAGAAGCATAACCTGCCTCGTTAAAATGCATAGATGCCTTCCACACTAAGCACCATGAGCTTACCACACTGTAAAAAAACATGATTGAGCGCAGCGTCGATAAAACCATTTAGCATCTACTGGAGAGACACAAGGTAATTGCTATTTACTATTTAGCACTTCATCAACGCTGCACTCAATGATGTTTCTCCAATATGGGGGATTTACAGTACTTTATAAGATCCATATTTCTGTTATGCACTTGCCTTTTGCATCTCTTATTTATATAAATATTATATGATATCACGTGTACAACGAGCTTAGACAATGCAGTATGCCAACCTCCATTGATTTGTACTACCTTTTCGGTACTTGACTAGTTGTTAGCCGTTACTACTCATTCTCAAAATTTGTACTGGTCACTTGTACTGGAACGGAACCTTGTACTGCTATTTAATTATTTAGGTCTAGAACTATATTTGGGTAATGATATTTGTACACCCCCAAAAATGAGGTAGATTGAGATAAAAAAAAAGAGAGAGATAAAAATAAAAAATAGAGAAAGAAAGAGATAAATATAATAGGTGATGGATGGAAAATGATGAAAAAGATTAAAAAAATTTGAGGTACATGAAATGGAGGAGAAAATATGTATATGTTAAGGATGTTTTCCAGTTATAGGATTCATTTAATTTAGAATAAATCATCAATTCCTTCTCAAATTATTTTTCTCTCTCCTAATAGTCTTTAAAGTAATAAAATTGTTTAAATAATCCTTGAAGTATTGAATATTTATTTGTTTAGTGTCTAAGTTGATGTATTTTAATAAAGTTTAGAATCTAATTTAAAGGATTTTTTTTTATTATTTAAGGGATTACTGAACATGATTTTTAATACTTCTAGGATTACTTAAGTAATTTTTCTTACTTTAAGAACTGTTTAAGAGAGAAAATAATATTTCAAAGATCAAATTGATGTTTTACTCTTTATTTATTTTTTCCTTTTTCTGAAACTTGCATTGCATGTAATAATCACTAATGATATTGATATATTTGTATAGTATTTTTATCTTTTTTCCACCTTGTTTTTTTTTTTTTATATATATATAAGCTTCCTCTATTGTTACATCAAATCATTTATAACATTTTTTTTGTTCCACTTCCTACTACCGAAAAATGGAGGCTACCAATAACATTATTCTATAATAATCCAAGTTTTTTTTTTGGTTATTATGACATTGGTACAAAGTATTTACTGACTTTACCTATGACTAATTTTTGCCAAAGAATTTAATTGGCCACTTTAGTAAAATCTTTTCTCCCAACCATATTTTTTTTATCTATAAGATTCGAACCCAAAATTTTGTTTAAGAGATATAAGTACATGTTCACTCGGACCAACATAATTCATGCTAATTTAAAAGGCACTTATTAGCTGATTCATGCCAGATATGAATATCTAGAAAAAAAGGTAGTCCATAATTTAGAATTAATATTATTTGTGGCATATGCAGTTGACAACTTCAAACGTAACATTTTGTAACCTCGTCTTGATACACTTTTTTGTCTTGATACACTTTCGTTTGTGTGCCCCAATTTATTTATTTTGAATAAAAAACCACACGGAACATTTTATAATATTGAATGTATATGGTTGCATGTTCTCATTCAATGTCAATGTCAAGAAAAATAACCCAGAACCTCGTCTAGAGTAATATCTTAAAAGAGAGAGTCCTTGTCGTTTGTTATTGTGTCACGAGTGAAAATATAAGAAAGTTGCTTTCAGTTTTACATACATTGTGCAAAATAGAAGCTTCAAAATGATCAAGATATAAAGTGTAAAATCAATCAAAGAAATGATCAATCATATTACTTCCAGCGCAAGTCACTTTCATTTAATTCATTACAAAGTGAATAGACAGAACAAGTTCCTTTATTATTTTATGCCATCTCATAAACCTATTTTTTTTCAGTTATTAACTACGTATAAATTGTTGAGAAGCCTTTCCTTTAGGCTATGTGTTTGTGTGTGCGCGTAAAACTCGGTCAGAATATTTGTCCAAAGTAATCATAATCAAGAAAAGTTAAGCATAAAATGCAAGTGTTTGCAATTTGAACTTCGAACATTGTTGCCCCCAACTAAGCTGGTCATTTACATGTACAACAAATTATAATTCTACATTCTACATCCAATATCTGTCTAAGGATGCATGTACAACACATATATACAGAGTCTTGGTTAAAAAGAATTCATACTGCCTATATATATAAACAACAACAATATATATGTATAATATGATTTATCCTTTCCTTCTAAGAACAATTTTGCCTTGAGCATCTTCAAGCAATTGAGCCAATACTTCATCAGGAGGAACGCATCTCCAGATTGTAGGCTGGTCCAAGAGATGGCCCATTTGAGCAAATTTATCAGCTGTCCTATTTCCTTCCCTATATATATGACTCACAAAGCAGTTGTTAAACTCTGGTAGAATGGAATTTATATGACTGATATGTCTTTGTACTTCCGTGCATCTAACCTGTCTCCTTTTCACTATAATTTCAACCAATGTTTTGGCATCTCCTTCAAGCCAAATATCATTATTCCAACCATTTTCAAGGACTATTTCGAGGCCTCTCCGAAGTGCAGTAAGTTCAGCGATAGTGCTATTGGCTTGTCCAATGGATTCAGCATATCCAAGCAAAAATTCTGCATTATGATTTCGGACAACCCCTCCAATGCTAGCTTTTCCGCTTAAACCTTTGCAAGACCCATCAAAATTTAATTTGGTCCATCCAATTCTTGGTTTTTTCCATGCCACTGGAATTGGTTCCTTGTGGAAATACCTAATCAACTGACAAACTGGGCTTTGCACTAGTTTTTGACACCTAAAAATATTTATTAGATCTAACATCATATTCTAATATTCTTTATCTAGTAACCACTCAGAGGATAAAACTGTGACTGGGATTATTGGACTATTAGCCCACTAATCTGAAGAGGATTCAAAAGAATAATTCATGATACAAAAAATTTAAAAGATAACTTAATTTCTCATAGTAATTATCATAAGACAATAATTATGCAACCAAAGCGATGGTCAATAGTAGTAGAAGAAAATCGTTGCAATTGGAAATTAACTAATTAAACATTGGAGGGGGAAAGTTCAATATAGACCACCATTTGTTGGAAATCTTTATTCCTTGTTTTTCTCTCTGAACGAAATTCCACCAAAGCAAAAATGAATAAGGAAGGCTAAATTAATACGTACCAATTTTGAGACTAAATTTTGAAAAACAGCATAGATTTAAAAGATAGGTATGTCTAGAGAAGAAGCACAGAAACCTTCAAACTTAAAAGAAAATAATGTTATGGAAGAAGGGTTGATCAAGAGACGTCCTATTTATTATATATGAAAGTAATGAAACTTGCTTCACGGAAGTTCACATTAATGAAGCTGGAGTGATGAAAAAGGAAAGAAGATTCAAAATTTTACACACTCAAGAAGACATTTGATACCGGAATAATGGGAAATGGCCAGAGAGGTTTCTTCAGGAACTCTCAACTTGAGCATATTCTTTTAAAGTTTACTAAAGAACATTACGTGCATGAACTACCATATAAAGGCTGCACGAGAAGAAAGAAGACTGCACATTCTTTCCGCTAACGTTAACCATTGAATTGTATTATAATAATTAGTAACAACTAAAAAACCGCACTCATCTAATCCAAATATGGGAAACTGAAATACGGCTATATTTGTCTGCACCACCAACAACCATACAACAACGTGCGTATGTTAAATAACTTGAAAATAATAAATCAATGTAAAATAATATATCTATACTGATATACTCATATACATATCAATAAATAAAAAAATCTCGGTTTTAGAGCTCGTTAAAAAAAAAAAAGAAGCTTCCTTTTAGTGTTAACTGCACACGCTATTAACTGCACACCCAACTACTGTCGTATAATAATTCAAAATATGCAAACAAAAACCGC
The DNA here is from genome assembly GCA_004329165.1 of Spatholobus suberectus. Classification (NCBI taxonomy): domain Eukaryota; kingdom Viridiplantae; phylum Streptophyta; class Magnoliopsida; order Fabales; family Fabaceae; genus Spatholobus; species Spatholobus suberectus. Next base: position 8,095,878 of record CM014729.1, on the reverse strand, counting down.
CTTGTTTTTGGTGGAAGAAATTGGAAATTGGAAAGTGAAGATGGAATATAACTAATAATTTAATTAAAATGTAATGATAATGTAAATTTTTTTATAGTATTTTCCAATCATAGTTTGTTATAAATGTTGACATTTATAATAATTATTTTAAAAGTTATAATTAAGATGATTTCTAATTAGTTTAAACTCTATAATTAATTCACTTGCTAATGTTTTGTCACATTATATACTCTATACTATTTAGAATTTACCTGTTATTTGGATTAATAGAAATTGAGAAGAGACAAGTGGGTGAGAATTTTTTTATATATATTATTTGTTTAAAGAGAGAAGTAGAAAAGAGAAAAAACAATTGCGTGAGACTCATTAAAAAAATATGTTTTTCGTTGAAAAAAAAAGAAAAAAATGAGAGATAAAAAATTATGGAACTCACTCAAAATTACAATTCTAATTTTACTACTTCTTTTTATTTTACAATATTTATATATATTAAGAATAAATATGTTTTTACAAGAAAAATTCATTCTTTTTCTCTTTACTTTTTTATTCAACCAAACAAATGAAAAAAAAAATTCAATTTTTTTTCTCTTCTATTTCTTTCATATTTCTTTTAATCTATACACCTTAAAGATAAGAATTTGGCTTGGTTGGCTGACTTGGTCAAACAGATAACAGCGAATGACAATATGACACTTAATCAATATTCCTACGACAAAAGATGTGGTTTGTTGATGAGATTGTTTTTCACAAAATAAAACAATTAAAATAAAGTGAAATATTCTCTCTCTCTCTCTCTTTTTGCTCCATGTTGAATACTATTTAGCCACTGTGAGCATATTATTTTTGGTCTTTGCCGGGGCTTATCTGAAACGAAGTGTATTGGGCTCCTGTTTGAACCAAACTTAGGTTTGGATGATCCGTTTGACCACATAACTAGGTGACGTCGACCAATGGATCAGCGGTGTCGTGCGGTGTGGTCTAATATTTCGTGTTGGATGATAATTAGTGCTTCATGTTTCCTCAATTTATCATTGAGCAATAATTTTTAGACACTCAAATATTACAAACACTCTAATGATATTCTTAATTTTTCTTTATCTCTATTTTCCCATCACATCATACTTATACTTTTTTTCCTTTCCCCTCTCTCTCACTAGGTGTAAACTAACATTTTGGGTATTCAAATATCATCTTTGTTTGCGCAAAACAAATGATATTTTATCACAGCATTATTCGTACACCTTCCATCATTACGTATAGTTTTTATTTCAACGATGCCTTCGTGTATGATGAACGTTTGTTTATATGTGGATGCTTTATTTTTTGTTCCTTTAATTAAAAAGTAATATTCAGTAAAATATTAATAATGAGAGAAAATATTATTTTTAAAGAAAAGGAATTTTTTTGATGAAATGTCTATTCTTTTATTGGAGAAAAGGTGAGAGAGAAAGAAAATAGAAATGGTGATTTCAATCCGTGCTTATGGACTATATTGGATTTTTAGCAATAGGTTTTCGATTATTTCAGTTCTATCACACTTCGGCCAAATATTTAATGTGTGAAACTATTTTGTAATAACCTCGAAAAGGTTTCGTAGCTTACGTTTACGTTGAGAGCTCCTTCCAATAATCAGAAATCCCTTTTTAAGTGCTTATATATATCAACTGAAATCAACATGGTGTCACAGGATTGACAGATAATTTTGTACGGAAAAATATCTATTAGGAGATGTCAGTCTCTTAAATGAGTTTTAATGTCTCTAGGGATTAATCTTCGTTAGAAGAGGTCAAATAACCTTTTGTTGGTGTATTTGTCCACAATTAGGAACCTCAATCCATTATGAACTCATAAACTTTAATGATCACAAATAAATTAAGTTTGAGACATGTGATCTCACACTATCCTCAAAGACTTGTCTACATAATACGCAACTCCCTTAGAATATAACAGATTCTTCCCAATAAACGTTGGGTAACAAAACTAGCAGGCTTTTTTATTATAAAATCAAGAACTCAGAGAAAGAAAGAAGAGAATAATGTGGAAGAGAGACTCTACCAAATTATTCTAAAGTAAGCATATCTACTTACTCTGAGAAACTTAAACCCCTAATACCCACGTGTCACCTTCTCACAAATCTAATCTCTCGCTCTCTACTCTTGTTCTCACATAGTTGGGTGGGAGGACATGTTTCACACATAACCCATTTTAACCCCTCTTAACTACATGACTCTTACGCTGTGTTTGGTAACGGGCGGAGAAAAGAAAAGAAAAGAAAAGAAGGGAAGAGGTGAGAAAAGAAGAGAAGAGAAATAGGTGAAAAATAGAGTAGAAATTAAGGTTGTTTGGTTTAGGAGAAATAAAGAAGAAATAGAGTAGAAATAAGGGGTCAAGGTTGTTTGGTTTGATAGAAAAGAAAAGAAAAGAAATAACATTATTACTATTATACCCATACGCGTTAACGTAGTTATTTTTTTTATTAAAATCGATTTTATAGTGTTATAAATCGATTAACATAAGCCACAAATAGCACATTAATTAGAAATCATAATAAAAATTGATTTCATTTTAAGTAGAATTGATTAATTTGCCTGGCAGAGAGCACAGATTCTTGAATAACAACATAGAATCGATTCTTGTTAAATGTAAATCGATTTAAGCAATTGTAGGCACATGGATGACTTATTGAAAATCGATTTCATGAAGGCCAAAATTTATTTGGCCATGTACTGGAACGTCTTTCATAGTGCATGATAAGCCAAAATCGATTTACATGCAATTGTAAATCGATTTTGGCTTCCAAATTTCAAAATTGAATAAGTGTGGTCAAAAATTATAATATTTAAATTTATATATTTGTAAATCTAAAAAAAAAGTCTTCATATTATATAAATGAAAAATATTAAGTAAATATATATTGTAATACTCATATAGAAATTAACACAATAATTATATCAACTACTGGCTTTAAAATTTAAGTTTAGTAGTTCACAACCAATTCTTCAAAATATTAGTGTTTAGTACATCAACAAAGACACAAATGTATTATATAATTACACAAACACAAGGTAGTAAAATATGTATGACAGACAGAAATGAGCAAAGAACATAACTTTTTTCCTACTGAGATGGACCATGATGGTGGTGACGCTCAAGTGCTTTGAACTGTGCCTCAAAATTATCAAATTTGTGATCTACCCTTTGAAATCCCTCACGAATTGTAATGGCTAAATTATCCAAGCTGCCTTGTAAACTTTCAATGCCAGTAAATATTCGATGTAGTATATCATTATCACAGGCAACTTGACCTGCTTGATAAGCCATTACATCAGGTTCATGCCCATCTTCAGAGTCACCTTCATCCTGTTGTTTTGCCTGTGGCTAGTTAACTCCCATTTTAGATGTGCCACACTCCATTAACTTGTGTGACCTTTAATTTTTTTAGGCTACATTCGTTTAATCTATTAGTCTAACCAGGCCGAATCTCAACCTCCAATCCAAGCCATACATTATGATGTTGCAATATTTTTGTTATCAGTATACCATATGGAAGAGGCATTTCGTTCTTCTTGCACTTTATCATGTGTTAACAAATGTAGTATGGCCAATTAATTTGAATGTGTTGTTTCATTGCCCAAAGTATGAAAATATCTTCATGTTAAATGGATGCATAATTGCTTCCACGTGGGATTAAAATATGTGTGTACACATAATGCAGTAATCTATCCTCAACTGCTAAACTACCTGCATTTCTAAACAGACGTGGCTCCAATCCAAGTTTATTCATCGTAGCCAATGCCAAAGAATGATCGTAACTAACCCAGTCTTTTATGTGTGACACCTGAAACTTATGACCTTCGTATTTCAAGTTAGTCAAACCTAACTAATCACATGGCCTAACTCGGATCTTAATTTTCATTACGTCTGAATAGAGGTCACCATTATCCAAAAGTGTTAAGTTAGCATAAAATACTTTTGTCAAGTCAGGGGGAACCGTACTAGTTATGGACACAAAATCTTCAACGCCTTGTACTGAAAGTAACTCTGTAAATTGAAGCCCACTGTTCTTGAAGTATTCAAAATCCATGATCTTTGCCTATATAACATCTTTTGCTTGAAATTCATCAAGATATGTAAGTCCTTGGTCCTTTTTGCTGAAATAACGATTGTAATCCAACATCTGTGGTAAAGGGTCATTGCTTTAGGAAGTTCCTTGTTTAGCTTTTTTTTTTTGCCTTTTCTTATGTTTTCCATCTCTGGTTCTCTTCTCCTTAGATGAACCTATTTTTTTAATTATGCTGCATTAAACAAAAAATCATTGGCAAAATACAAAATCATGTTAGTTATATAAAATCAGTAATGACCTTATTTTCAAACACAACATAGGGTCAAATTTTCCAACATCACACACATCACAAAACAAAATAACATACATTGAAAAAGCATAAATGTTCATTGTCATAATGCAAGCATAGCATACGTATAACCAATAAACCAAGTTGTTGGACAACATATTTGACGGTTCAAATAGATACGACAAATAATATACAAATGTCCCCATTTCCAAGAATTTTCATATGATGAACACTTCAAAATATACAATTATAATAATATATAGGTCCATTACAAAACATGTGTCCTTCAACTAAGTGACTTTGGTTTTCTTAGTTCACTGAAAGCTAGCATCAGTCATCATTTTGATCAACGTTAGAAGCCTCAAGTGGGGGGGGGGGGGGGGGGGTACATTTCATTGTTGCACAAGAAATCATAACACTGCATTCGGTGGTCGTCTCTGATATTCATTTGATCCAACAAATCCCACACATCTTCTTCTAAATAGACACGTGTTGTGCTTCTCCTTAGGACATTCACTTGCTCATGTATAATCTCATTTCGCTTCTCAATTGGAAATACCTGTCGCTCAGCAATAGCAACTTGTCTTTCAACTACCTATGATAATTTCTCGGTCAATGCATGCCACTTATAATTACCTCTGCCACTCGATCAAGACCTGTTGTTAGCTTCTCCATTTGAGCATTAATTACATCCACCATCGGTGCTTTTCGCTTAGTGCCCCTCCATGTAGAAGTACCAGCAAACGAGTTTGAATATGCATCATTCAAACTAAATGTGTTAGTATTTGGAGTAGAAACATTAACATCTTCATTGTTTCCAACGTTAGCATTAGTGGCCATCATATTATCATACACGTCATTGAGGTCAATGGTCTCATTCTCTTTATCCATAGACCAATGAATTTGTCTAAGAGTTAATCCAAAGTTTCTTGTTGCACAGTCTGAACCATATAGCTCCTCAAGTAGATCATAATGGCGAACTTGAGAAGTTCTCCATTTCGCAACTATCGGTTTAACCTACAAATTACAACATGTGAGATTAGTCTTAAGACTTTGTTAAGGGGAAATAATTAAATATAAAATCATTGGATTTGATTTTACCTTCATAAGGTCTTCCCAAATCTCATTCTCCGCCTCGAACTTCCTTGTTAGTAGACTCCACGCAAATCCACTTAGTTCATTGAACAAGTCATGGACTTCTCGCCACCTATCCTTCATTGTTTTTTGCCTGTTTTTTACATGACTTTTAGTCATATCTATAAGCCCTGACGCTCGCAATGAATTCACAATATTTGTGTAAGCTTGCGAGGTCTAACTACCATCAACCTTATTTCCTTTTCAAATTTCTTCTACCATTGCATTAATCAGTACCTTGTCCATATCATTAGTCCATCTTAGCATTTCTCTAGGTGATTGAGCATTGTCACCAAGTTGTCCTTTTCCCTTGTTCATTTTTTTTCGATAGTTTTCCTACAAATAAATCGTAAATATTCCATCCACCAACAACGTAACCAAAAATCGAAGGGGAAGGAAAAAACATACTGCTTGAGGACAATTGATACAAGAAGATTAGCATTGGAATTAGAACAACTTATAACATTTATAAAACAAATTGTAATAAAGTAATGTTGCAATCCAAGTTCAAATAACTTAAATCATTTAAAATGTAAAAAATAAAATAAAAATTAACGATGATAATCATTCCATATTGCATTTGCAATGTTATCTCGCAAATCTACCCCAGCTCTATAATCCTCATCATATTATTGTGTTTGCGTTCCATCCACTTCACGATCAACCAATTCATGATCAACTTCAGCTAGCAATGACTTATTGTTATCAACCCCAATTAGAAAATTATGCAGTATACAACATGCAACTACAATATTTCTCATTGTACGAAAATTATAATGAGGCTCAGTGCCACTAGCAATGATCGGAAATCTTTTCTTTAAAACACCAAATGTCCTCTCAATTACATTTCGAAAGGATGAATGTCTATGGTTGAATAATTCCTTTGGATTCTGTGGTTTGCGAACAGAATACTCCTTTAAGTGGTAACAAACACCACGATAGGGTGTAAGAATTAGACGTTCAAGCATAAAACTCGCATCCCCAAGATAATATTTTCCTACATATGCTTATACAATTTTATTACTAACCTTATAACATATTTATAAATCAATTAAACACATAGAAGAAATGTTTACTAACCTTCAGGTATTATTAGAGGATCTTTCCTAGTTAAGGCATCTTTTAAGATCCTAGAGTCAGATGCTGTTCCTTCCCAACTAGCTAAAACGTATGTGAATTTCATGTCAAAATCACAAGCAGCAAACGCATTCTGCGTTGGATAATCCTTTTTACCATGATACCGAGGGGCCTCTACCCTTGACACTTTAACTCGAACATGGGTACCATCTATACATCCAAGGCAATCCTTTGTAGAAAATTCAAATCACAATATTAACTAAGTTATTCTTTGACCTAAACAACCATTATAATAAAAACCCTAAACCTATAGTAACACGATACCTTGAAATACGGATGAAATCGATTATTGTTAAGAATGTAGGGTAAGACATCAGAACCAGACGATTGAACTAGAAGTTCTCCTTCTAATGCAATTATAGAATGCAGCACAGCGTGAAAGTGGCGACTAACAGTCTCTCCAGAACGATGAAAGAAGAAAGAAATCGTTCTATTCTTGACATTATGTCCTACTATATGTAAAAACTTTATCACTTGTTCCTCGACCGTAGAGCGTCTGTTATCCTTAACTATACCAGTTCTTCTTACTTTCTAACATAAAAGAATAAATGCTTCAGGGCCTATTCGTATAATATCCCAACACCTCCGTGTATGAACTAAATAATTCATTAACTCTCGGCACCTTTCCTCCTTTCGAGGAACATCATCACTAATCGACCTATCAATTCTGTTGAACAGTAAATGCATTAAATGCAATGCATATCCTATAGAACACAATAAAATCATTGCAGCAACTTGCATCCTTATTTGCAATTGCTGCTGAGCATGACTTATTGTGGACATCTGAATACCCATTCCATTACTAAACATTTCCTCCTCATCCAAGTCATCGTTGTCAACATTAGCCATCTGCTCAATACATATGTCTTTTTCAATATTTGAAAAAGTGTTATCTATCTCCATCTGACTATTTGAAATAGTATATAAGTTGAAATATAAAAATATATTGCATCAACTAAATTATTTGTTATAAAAAAATATACTCATGAAATTAATTATAAACATATATTTCCAAACCAATGTCAGTAATTTAATTTTTTAAAAATCACCAATTACAAAATGGTGATTCTTTGTGATGAACATTATATATTAAAATCGATTTTAAATCAAACATTACTCAATATTTGCATTGTATGCGCATTCTAATAAATCGATTTTGTCATTTCAAATAAAAGGCAAAATCTATTTTTGGGACAACTATGTGACATTTTTAAATAATCAAAATCAATTGTATGATACTAAAATCGATTTTCTGCACATACAGGAGTAGATAGCACAATTCATGGGTGGAAAATCGATTTTCCCATATGTACGAATCCTAGGAGAACCGATTTCTACAAATCTAAAATCGATTCTCAAAGGGGGCAAGGTTGAAAATCAATTCTCCCCCTATGTAGAATCGATTTTTGTCGAGTGGCCAGGGAAGAAAAAGAAAACCGATTTTGTGATAGTATAAATCGATTCTAAGCCATAAAAATCGATTAAGTAACTATGTAGAATCGATTTCTCGACACAACTGAGACACATTAATCAATATGGAAATCGATTTTAGTTTAACAAAATCGATTTTCTGGAGGGAAAAAAGTTACAGATTTGCCATGAAAAGTGTAGTTCCATGTCAATTTGAACTGATTACATACAAATAAGCACAAAAACAAACAGATCTGACCCATATTAAGTAAATATGAACAAAATCTAACACCTCCCAGTATAAAAAATGCACCTGAAAGTCGAAGATATGGTTGTTAGAAAAGGTGAATGTAGTGCAGTACACCAGCAAAAAGGCACAGATTAAGCAGGAAAGGAGCATAGCTTGTCCAACCAACAGAGAAGAAGGAGTATGGCCAACGAAAATGAAGACAGTCACAAGGATTTTTTTAGTAAAAAAGTTAGCTTGTGTACGATTTCTCTTTGTTTCTCCTCATTACAACGAAGAAATCACAGGTTGTGGGTCCCACCTTTTAATTTTATTTTATTTTTGCCTTTCTTGCATACCAAATGTGAAGAAATTCAAACACTTTTCTACCTTTCTCTTGCTTTCCATGCTCTTCTTTTTAGTTTCATCATTACCAACACATTGCGTTGAAATTTCAAATTCTCGTCAAAATTTACTCCCCCCTTCTTTCTACACCTTCAAAATTCAAATTCTTCCTTTTTCTTGACAGAACGTTCGCAATTGGGATGAGAAGCGCGAGGAGTGGTTGAAACAAAGGAGAGGGAGAATATTGTTTTTATTCTGTAAAACAAGGGGTTTTTTTTTCTTTCTTTCTTTTTTCACTTTACTATAATCATGTTTATGCCAATGAGCTTTGGGATCTTATTTGTTCTTTTGATTTCTTTAATGGATTGTGATTCTTGATTTTAGGATTTTTGTTTGGGTTTTTATTTTACAAGGGATTTTTATATATTTTTTTCTCTGATTCGATTCCTACTTTTGCAAGTATTTCTTTTTCCATCTCCTTCTATTGTTCCCTTTTTTGTTTTCTTCCATTTCTAATGTTTATAAATTCTTCCATTATGTTTGCATATATGGTTTGTGGAGTGTGAAAGTTGAACAATGCAAAAACGAAGCAAGAAAGAGAAGCAAATACTTGAGTAAGAGAAAAGCAGCAAATGAAGGAGAGTGGGGAGGACGATATGCAAGGTTATCATTTTTCTAGCCCAAGCAAAGGTTCGCAAAAACCATTGTTAGAAAAATGCAGCATCGAGCTTGCGACAAGTTATAAAGCATTGATATGCATACATGCCCCAACAGAACATTACATTTGCATATGTTGTTTGTCTAGTTTGAGGTGATTGGTTGGAACCTGATTTATATTTCTAACTTTAAATTGATTTTTCTTCTATTGGTTGCTGAGATTGTAACTAAAATTTATGCTTTTAAAATTGTGTTTTGATTTGTAACATATTTGATTCATTTTAAATATAGTTGTTTTATTTTGAATGTAGTTGTCTTCTATTTTGCAAAGTATTTCATTCAGCCTATGTTCTTAAAGTTTATTCAGGTGGATCAAATTTTTTATTCAAGTTCTAAGGAGTTTGGAAAAGGGTTAAAAAAAATTGAAATCTCCAAGCCAATGGTCTCAATTTTCAAATATCCTATTGCAGCTATGAATTTGGCATCCAATCTTGGTGACAAGATTGCCAAAGTTGGAATTCTCTTTGCGGTTCAAAAGTATACACATTTCTTTCTTTTCTATCTTTTTTTCTTAAATGGATATTTTTGCTCTCATTGTGATTTAAAAGATTTGTGATTTTAGACTTTGAGTGTTACTTTTATTATGTTCAAAATGAGGTTTTTATTTTACTTACTCCCTTGCACATAAAATCTTTTTGGTAGTGGGATCTGGTATAAATGAGTTAGGTATGATATTGTAGGCTGGAAAATTAGGGGACTATTTCAATTCTTAAAAAAAGCAAAATAGTGGGTTTATTGAATATTTTTATTTATAAAAATGCTAATGATTATAATTATTTGGTAAATTTTGGATGGAAAATTTTTAAATCTTTTGAGGTTGAATTTGATATATAGGGGTTGATTACAACCTATATTGACATTAGGAGACAATAATTAAATCTTAACCTTTTTTCTACACAAACAATGTTGAATTTGATGTATACTTCTTTTGTATGAAGGTTTAAAGTAGCATGATGATCCAACTACTTTGTATTCAAAGAGGCTACGCCATTATTTTGTCTAATGACTTTTCATTTTGTTTCTTACAAGATGCATTATATGTTCCATTCTATTTTTTAAAAGCTGACTTTTCCTTTTATTATCATTTTGTCTCTTATTTCCTCAAACCACTAGATTGAGATAATTTATACATGTATTGCATTAATGAAAACAAATTTGTTCATATGAAGTATTGGATAACCCAGAAGGCATTAGGTATATGAAATCATTATGTATGGTAATAGTTATTTATTCTGTAAACATTTTTCATGCTACTGTTTTCTTTTGTTCTCAAATTATTCCATGTTTGGTTATGCATGATATGGATGAAGATAAAATTTGTGTTCATATATATATTTTTTTACCTATTTTTTGACATTTGATTGTAAATTTCTTTTAGAAGGTTGGAGACACCAAGCATTAAACTATCAGGCATCATCTTTGATGGCATATTACTAACATGTATTATATCTTCCTTCACTTTTACAGTAGTAATATGACAAATATCCTTCTATCTTCCATGTTGTAAATATCACTTTAGTCCTTAATAATGGTATAAAAATGTAGTTAGAAAAGCCGTGAATGACTTTTGCAAAGTTCAAGACTTAACAAAAGTTTTGTAAAGTCAAAAACTAAGGTGACCAATGCTTACAATCTCATTACCAAGAGAAGCCATCCAAGAGTGGATAGAATGCGTAGGATGTTCCACATCTAACAGAAGCCATCCAAGAGTGAGTGGATAAACCGTGTAGTAAAGATACCAATTGATGGAAAGAAGTGGCCTACTAATGTTTGTCTCCTCGAAATGGGAGGGACTATAGGTAAAAAATATCTTAAGAAAAAACTTTTAATCAATATTAAGGTAGAAGTTAATTTCAATATTGTTATAATTGTATTATCTATTCAATTTTTTCAATATTTTAATTTTAAAAATCATGGGTGGTATTATGAGATATGAACTATTCATATTGATATTCCTTTCTTTTTCCTTCTTCTATTGCTATTGATGGCAATATGATATTCCTTTATTTTTCCTTCTATTGCTATTGGTGGTAATATAGTTTTCTGAAATAATCATTTATGTAACCATGATAAATAGAGAATTGATATTTGAATGAAATGATATCAATTTGTAGATATCTTCAATGATGGATGACAAGAACTTGCTCAACAAGACTAATTAGGATTTAAAGAAGGAACTCCAGTCCCTAATATTTGACCTTGCAGATATTTAACCATGAAGGGCAACTAACAAAAGCTGAATCTAGACTAAACGAAGAGGTAGTGTTGAAAGTTCTTGATTTTTGTAAATTAAATGCAAAATTTAGAAGAATAGTACTTTTCACAATTAAATTGTTAATATATTGTTATATTGAATGAGCTATGCTGATTAATTTGATTTTGCAGGTTGGAAATGTTCAAGTTGCTACTTCTTAAAGAGAAGCAGAATTAAGTTCAAAATTGTAAGACTGTGCATAAAAATTCAATAATAGAAATGTGCTGAATGAAAAGGTTGCAGAACTTGAGAAAGAGTTGCAACTTGCATAGGATGCTACTGCTAACCAGGTATGCCATGTACTTTTTTACTCGAATTGCATATTTTTTCACGCTAGCAAGATATGTTGAATGAAAAGAGCTAAAAAAGAAGATATTTGAACTTAATCCAATAAGTTAATTACTAAAGTAACATAAAGCTATATTTGACAATGATAATTAGGAAAACATTAAAACAAGAAGAAACTAGAAAGGAGGAAAAAGTCAATTCATATATCACTAAATATAGATAGAGACAATTGGTTAAGCCTTTGAAAGTTATAATTTGACAATGAATGTGTGATTTGGTATAGCCCTATGCTGCCTTTGAGAGTTGGATATGCGGCTTACATACAAGTGGCTTTAGCATTTGGGTTACTTGGATTTTCTGTGGCATGGTGTAGGATCAAAAGGGAATGTTTGCTGCCAAATGTTTGTTGCCAAACGTTTGCTTGGGTGTACTCTACAAAATGTCATCAAAAGGGGTGTATAATTGTTTTTTACCAGTAAGCAATTGTATCAAGTTTTCATCAATCTAGCCACTTGTCCTTTCATCCCATGGACTAATATATTAAATTCTAATGTTGTCTACTATCCAGATGTAGTAGCTGAAGGTTATATCTCTGGTAGTTCTTATCTTTTTATTAGAATGACATATAAGGACTAAGCCATTTTGTCATAGTAATCTAGCATTTTATTGCACAAGGGATTCCCAAAAAATTTTATGAGTTTTGCCATTTCTTTTTCTTTTTTTCTTCGGAGTTTAGATTGTTAGAAAAATTCTTTTTATTTTATTTGTTTGTTCAAGGAACTTGTCTGGATTTCAATATCTAATTTCTAACAACTTATCATTTGTTTATTTCTTTACATCATTCTTTCTTAAAATTGAGTTATGGAACCATCTAAAATTGAAGTTAAAATCTGTATTTTCAAATCTAGCACTTATCATATGCAAATGTATGATGAGGATAACTAACAGATTTAAAATTTTACTTTCACTTCCTTTAGTTATTGTGCAAGTTCAGTTGTATAAAAATCATATTTTCAAGTGTACAACTTAAAATTTGTACTCGAAAACACTAGATTCCCCACTCAATTATGCTGAAACTTTGAGAAACATTATCCTCTTCAAAATCATATATGTAAAGCTGAGTGGAGGAGTTGTTGATTTGAATTTGTTTTTATGAATCATTTAAAACACTCAACGTTGGTTCTCAATAGTGCTTTCTTTTTTGGGGTTGCTAAAACTTTAAATGGCCATAGAATCCAATTTCTAAAAACTCCAATGAAAACACTTTTTGGCTTTTTAAAAAATAATTTTATATGTTCAAAAACTCTAATTAAAAATGGTTTTACAATAATATTATATTTTTAAAAAATAAAAATACTTAAAAACATTTCCTCATACGCTAATTCTTAAAAAATCTAAAAAATATAATAAAAATGTTTTTTAAGTTTAAACAAAAGAATTATACGTGTTTGTGACACCTAAACTAGAAATAGCTATTTAGAAAAGGAAATTATACAAATTATCCAAGCTGCTAAGTACATGTATAACATATGAAGTATCATGCATTACATTGTTTCTTATTTTGGAGTGTTAATGGTCTTTTATTTTATTAAAATTCTTCATCTGTCCTTATCTATACATGAACTTATCAATTAAAAAGTGATAATTAAGGATTTAAACCTAATAATTGAGAAAGAAAAAAAATGACTAACTATTTGAGTTTGAGTTAACGATACACGTGTGTTTATAAATTATGTTTAAAGTTTTATTTTTAAAATTATATCAATATAAAAATAGATTTCGGTGAAACAATTTAAGTAAAATTAGGGAAAAACAAACGGTTTTAATAGTATGTGATAAAAAATTAAGAAAATGATATTTAAAAAGTGAGAATAAATGCTAAAATAATCAATATAAAATTGAGTGTTTTAAAGTTCTATATAAGCGGTAAATTTTGAAAATATTATAGAAGAAAAAAAAAGAAGGAAGTATGAGTATATCAATGGTCTCATCATCCTCGATTTGGTAAAAGTAAAATAACTAATAATTAATAGTTTTAGCTATCAAATTATAATTGAAATGAAACTCATTATTTGATAAATTCAATGTTCTGATACTATACCAGAAGGTTAGGTAATGAATGTATCGTGTGTGCTGAATTTGATATCTTTATGTTCACTTGCTTCATAATTTTAATAATTGAGATTAATAAAAATATTTATTATATATGAATTTTAAATAATTATAATGTACTATTTTAATATTTACATGATATGAAAACGGTATACATTTTTGAAAAAATATAAATATAAGTATTATACATAATTAATTTATTATATTACAAACATGCAATGGGATAACTCGTGTGAGGAACTATAGGATTTGAAGTGTTGTTTCAAGTTAATTTATATGCTTGGAGGAAGGATAGAGAAAAATAGATCAATTTGTTGCTACTTGACTAATTTAGTGTTTATGAGGTAAAGATTAATTACTGTAGTTATTGCAGCCTTTTAAATGGATTTTTATATCTAGAGGAATTAATTTTTAGTTCTCGGCCAAGAGATACCTTGGGTAGGGATGAAAATAAGTCAAACTGCTTGATAGGGGCCTATGGCCTAGCCTACATCAGGCCAAGGCTAGGCCAAATTTTTTTAGAAAATAGATCAGGCCAAGGCTTTTATTAAAACCTATTTAGTTAAAAAAGTTAGGCCTAGGCCATTTAAAAAGCCTTTTAGGCCTAATAAGTCGGCCTATTTAAATAAACATAAATAAATATTTATTATTAATATTATTGGTATTGTATTAAATTTGGTATAATGTATTAAAATTATATATTTATTTATCTTTTTAAATGATAAGTATGTTGACCTACATTAAGAGTCAAGCTTATAAGTTTATTGAAAGATAAATTATATTCTATTTAGAGGTCTTATTGTAAAATATATTTTAAATAAATTGTCATACTTCTATCATGGTGTTAAATTATAACAAAATATGTCCTTAAATAGACTTGTAGGCTAGGCCAAGCTTGATGTAGATCAGGCCAGATCTTTCAAAAAAGTCTATAACAAGTAAACAGACTAGGCTTAGGCTTAGCAAAGTCTAGCTTGACCTAGCTTATTTCCACCCCTTATCTTGGGCAACCATAAAAAAATTAAGTTAATTTTATTGTTTTTGAGCTTCATTGAATTAAGTTATTTAAAAACTGTATATAATGTAATAAAAAAATGAGATTAACTCGTGCATCAGCATATGCAAACAAAGACATGACTTGTGATAATAAGGATAAGCTGACAGGACTTCATTTACAAGAAATCTACCCAACCTTAGTATTGTTTTAATTATTATATATATTTTTAAATTTATAATTTATATGAAGTCATACTACAGTATATTTTTTGCATGTTTAAAAAATTTGAAACACAAAAAATACATAACGAAAATTAAGTTTTTTTGACTCAAGTTGCCATTCACATTTGTGCTAGTGTATTGGACATTTCCTCCTTAAATAAAAAAACTTCCAATTAATAAAGTTCTTTTAAATTGAGCTTAATTATTTGGAAAGTGTAAAAATAATTTACTTTTAATTTAATTTAATGTTCATTAAAATTTAAAGATTCATATACCTTATTATTTTTTTCTTTGTAGATAATCTAATTTTAAAGAAAATTTTCAAATACGATAATAACTTTAACCCCACTAAATACTGTCTGGTTTGCTTAATAGCTAAGCATGTCACAATCTAAAAGAAAAAGATGGAACTTCTAACATGAAAAGCAAGCCAAACAATTAAGGTGACTCATACAAATAATATTCCCTTCATTTGAAAATTAAATATTATTAATCAAATTTTCAATTGGAGTATTTTGATCTTATTTATACTTGTGCATAACAAGAGTGACACTCCTTATCTTATTAATACTTAAAAACATATGAGTGTTATATACTCTCAAACATACTCTTTTTAATACCCTGTTATTAGTTAACATGTATTAAAAGCAATAAAATCATGAGTGAGACATTAGATAAGGAGTGAGACCTACAAAATCAAGGTGATTTCCAACAAATTTCAATGAATAAGAGAAAGTGAGTTAGTAAAAGTGTATTATAAAGTGTATTGCTAACATTTCTCAAACATTGACTAATGCATAGGATATGCATTTTCAAGTACTCACTTTATATACTTTTTATGTTTGAAACATATAGTGCTATCATTGGTGTCCTTGAAGCATTTTACATTTTGTTCATTGGCAAAATATTTGCTTTGGTAGTTGTTCTAGGTGAATTTTCTTGAGCATGTACTTCTTCAATAAATTAAATTTTGATCATTTATTTTAAATTCTGATATAACAAAAAAATAGTGCTTGCAGACAATGATTTAAATAGACTAATAAGTTGCGATTTGGTTAAACTATTTTCTTTGCTTAAATATTCTTGCTCTTTATGCATTTTTGGAGAACTTAAATAACTAATTATGTTTGTCCTTGTGTCAAAATTTAATTTTATAAACAGATATATTTCAAACATGCGTGAAAACGAGAGTGACCTGTATGAATGCATGGATATCTTACTAGTTTATAATTAAAATAGGATTACCAAAAACTACCTCAGTCCTCTAAGTCATTAAGTGAGACCAAGTCAAAAAGACTCAGTAGTTTTTGGATAAGCACCAAATTAGTTTAAAAAATTATTTTCTAATTTAATTTAATTAAATAGAAATGTTAACCTTTTGAAATATCAAACAAAATATACAACACCTTTTTCACATATACGTGTGTGAAGAGTGTTTGCATGAGACGGTGCGAAGAGTGAACTTGGATGATACAATCAACAACCATACATAAATGGCTAGGATTTAAAAATGTTTAATGATCTTGACTACTTAAAAAAGTTACATCGTTGTCTTTTAATCTTAACCTTTCAATCTAATGAGTAAAATTTACTCTTCTCACTCATAATAAAAGTCCCCTCACTTAAATAAGAATTGGTTCTTGTTTCATTGTCCCATTGAAGAGAGTTGAAGTAAAATTTAGGTGGAAAACTGATTCTTCTACAATAACCAAGTGCTTAACGAAATCAATGAAAAAAATAGAGAGAAATCAACTGATTTCAACTAAAAAAATAAAAAAATAAATAGCATGCAGTTAACAAATTTCAGCCAAAAATAAAAATAAAAATACAAGATATTAATCACACCCAAATAAGAGAATTCATCCACAAAAAGTCTCAGTTTTTCAAATCAGAGAAACCATCTACAAAAAATCTGTTAATGAAAATCTAGAAAAAAAAAAATGTCGCTTCACCAAGTGGTGGACCTTTGAACGAGAAGATTCCATCACTCCATCAAGTTGTGGACCATGACTGTGTAAACCCACAACAAATTCGCTGAAAACAATGTCGTCAAATCCGCCAAAAGTGTTAAGAAAGAGGAGAAAAAAGAAGAAAAGGAATGAAAAGATGAGGTAACAGGAAAAGGGGAGAGACGTGCAAAAGAGACAAGAGAAGGGAAAAAGGAAGAAAAATTATTAAATGGGCTAAGATCATTATAGTCCTCATTTTTACATTACATATAATTGTGAATGTTATTAATTCATTTTTGTATATTAAAAAACTTGAACATGTATTATATAAAAATTGGTCAAGACCTTAAATAAATAATGATTGCAAACTACCTAATAATTTTTTACGAGAGGCTATAGTGAGGAGGGAGGGAAGAGAGGGGGAGGCATCAATGAAGCAATGAGTGAGACAAGTACAAAGAGAGAAAAAGGTAAATTAAAATATCTATGAATTATTTAAGTAAAGAATGTAAAATAAGTAAAGAATTAGAATATCTACTATTTAATTTGTAATAAAAAAAATGTAAAAACTATTATGAGATCCACTAAAATAAGTAAAGAATTTAAGTTCTATTATTGAATCTTAAATCCTGTGAAACAACAAGAAACCCATTAGAAGGAGTTATGAATTTAAATTAAATTGTTGATTGAAAATGCTCTTAAGCAACGCCAACACTCAACAGGTTAAAGATTTTGTTAGAAATTTGCAATTTAGTATTATTTTTTATACACTGACTGCGAAAATATAATCATACATTCAACATTATAGCTAAACAACAATTAAAATCAATCAATATCAGGCACCTATACATATTGATTTATGAAGATTCAAACCACAAGGTCAAAGAAACTGACCGAGGGTTCGTCAATAATAACAATCAATATACATTTGCTATATCTTCAGAATGCTCCTTTACCTATGATCCACAACCAGCCAAGAACAACCCCAGCACATATGCCGCTTAAAAGAGACAGGACAAGCCAATTACCCAAAGCATTCTGCTCAGGACCCTGTAACAGCACAAATTCCAAAGTCACTTATTTGATCTTAACTAATTTTATAGAGAGAAGTTGTATCCGTAAAATGTATTTGTATAATTTATATATATTAAAGAAAATAAGGAGAGAAAAAATGAAATAAATATTTAATATAATAAAAAATAGAGAGAAAATTAATATTATTAAAAATGTTACATAAAAAATATATTTTTTATAAATATTTCCTATTATTAATTTTTTAACAAATGTTATAAAGACACCTATTAATATTTTTGTCTAAGTTTAAAGTTTGGCTTAAACATGTACTATAATGGACATTTATCACCTAGTTTAAAATACGGAGTGCAGGTGGTGTAATTAATGAATTAAAATTTAATAGTGTTACACACAATTTACATGCCATTTTTTTTTTAATATTTCATGCAAAACAATTTTTTTGAAAGCAAGACTATAAAATTGTAAAGAACCTTATCGCATAACATATCTTAAGGGCACATATTAAAAAGTAACACGGTGTATGAAATTTCTACCAACAGTACATGTCGAAAAGTGACCATTCATTTTGAGAAGAAAAAAATTTCAATGTATAGATATGTTATGCAATGACATTGACAATAACAATGAATAAAGGTCTAGGACAATCACTAAATTAAGTAAGATTATTTGTTTAAACATGTATTTTATCACAGACAATAATATGATGCGTTGTTAAGAATGATATCATTAAAAAGATTGAAACTCTTATTGTTGAATAGGATAAGAAATACATGAACTACAATAAAAATGTAGTTTATGATGAAATATTTAATGAACTTCAATATATTTACTTTTGATATATTTTTTTCAACAAAAAATATTACTAAAAGGATTAACACTTTGTATTGTTGAACACATTAAAAATATGTATACTAAAAATATTTTATACAATAAATCATTTAATAAACTACTATATAAATTAATAAATTCTTCATTTTTTAATATACTTTTTTTAACATAAGTTAAAATTATAATCGCCTTCAAACATCTTTTCACAGATATTAAAATTGCAATTACTTTCAATTTTTTTCATTCTTATAAAATATTATAATTAAAAAATACAAATAAATCACTAAGTAAATAAATAAATAAATAATTAAAATAGAATCTTTTTCTTAGTTAAAAGGAAACTGTTAAATGAAAAAAAGAAAAAAGCATTACCCATCTTTCTGAACAAAAGAATTAAATATTTTAGGTTTAATTACACTTTTAGTCCCTCGAGTATTGTTATTGTGCAATTTTGATCTCCTAAATTTTAATTGTGCAAATTGAGTCCCTCAAGTATTGAAATAGTATATTTTGGTCCCTCAAATTTTAATTACGTAAATTGAGTTCCTCAAGTATTGCAATTGTGCGATTTTGGTCTCTTTGTCAGTCTTCTACTAAACATTTAACATGACTGACAATGTAGCCTTGATGGATGATGTGGCAATTGACACAATAATAGATGACATGACAAATGATATGACTCTAATACATCATATAAAATCTGTTAAATATTTAACAGAAAACTGACAAAGGAATCAAAATTGTACAACTATGATATTTGGGGGACTCAGTTTGTACAATTGAAACTCAAGAGACCAAAATGGCACAATTGTAATACTTAGAAAACCTAATTTGCACAATTGAAACTTAAGGGACTAAAATCGCACAATTACGTACTTGAAGAACCAAAAGTGCAATTAAGTCAATATTTTAAATAATTGCAAATATACTTAATTTCTTCCTTAAGCAAATAATTAAGATAATTTAACAAGAGCTAAAAGATGCATTTGAACTTGTAGCTCAAGTGCACACCATACGAAACCCATTAGTTTGACATTTGTGAATTGTGGGTTGTGTGAACTTGCCTTGTACCCTCTTGGTGCCAATGTAAGAACACACACAGTGAGATAGCCATTGGTGAGTCCCAAGAAGGATGTGAGCAGGATCATCCACCCTTGGTCACCATATTTTGCTGTGAAGTAGAATGCTGGGATCAGCAAGAATCGAGAAATGGTCGCTATTAGTAGAGCCTTTCTGGATTCCAACTTCAGCCATGGCACAAGGGGAATATATCTTGATATGAGATCCGCCACATTATACATAGCAATCAAAACAATTGGGTACCTGCAAAGATCACCAGTGCCAAAATAAAGCTCCTTTAACTTTTTTTCCTATCAGTTTATCGGTCATCAAAGGGACAAAACAGACAAAAACTAAAAATCAAAGGATCCAATTACATTGGTTTTTTTTGAGGCCTTGGTCAGGTTACTTATTAAGCATATGCTTATTTTATTTTCTTCCTCGGGGTGGGGGATGTTATATCTACATTCTAATTACGTTAAGTGGAAAATGTTTGCTCTAAAACTGTGCAGATCTATCGAAAACAGAGTAAAATTATATATCATATTATGTCAAAAGGCAATTGGATTAAAGAAGACTAAGCATAAATAAGCACTTACCATGAGCCTAACTGATGTGTTCCAGTATTTTCATACAAAAATCCAGGGAAGATTGACAATGTCACCACATATATAAGAAATAAGTCCACTGCAAAATCAAGGTTCTCAAGAAATAATTGTTTGTTGCTCAACCGCTCTTGTTGTTTGTTATCATATCCACCCTACAGAAGTTCCAAATCTTTTAGGAGATAAAATTATTTCCACGTGAGTAAGTATTATTGTTTTAGCATAAAAGAATTACTTGATCATTAGTCTTTGTTTGAATGCCAGCAGCAGCAAGGTCAGCAGAAACAGTTTTTGATCCCTCTAATGCTGCTTTTGAACGGTAATATTTCACTATGGGCAATTTGGTGAAGTAGATTGCATACAGGATGATACAAACTAACTCAATGAATGTGGAGATTGCCAAGAATAGTACTGCAAAAATAAGAAACCAACTCCTTTATTTAAAAAAAAAAACCTTCAACTGCACTAGGGATCATCATACTGATTGAGAATTGACAGAATCTTTATACATGACAAAATAATATTCTAACAAAATCAATTAATCAAGACATACAAGATACCGATATAGATGACCATTATACCATAAAAATAACAACATACTTGCTCCCTTGCGAAGTCCATTATGAGATTTCTCAAAAGCTAACTTGGTCAGCATTCTCAGAATAGAAATTAGAGCCCCTGATGCTGCCAAACCGGCAAGGTAGGACTGCATAACATTATGTATTATTTAGGCAAAAAAGATAGCAGAAGACCTCAACCTGCAAGTCTGTAAACCCCTGCCTCCAATATATAGGAATTACAACTGAAAAAGGTTTTCACTGAAAGATATTGAATAAATTATTTGGAAAGCAAACCTGGATAAACTCAGGGCACATAAAACACAGATCTCCTACCATGCCACCTTCTACCTGAGCATCTGCTATACCAAAACAAGCAGCCAGCACACATATACCAATATAAGGTCCAATTCCACCTTTCCCTGATGTTGCTAGATCCACCTGTCACAACAGATTGTTCAAGCTATATGAGCCAAGGCAAATAGGTCACTATGGAATTACAAAATCAGATGCTGCAAATTATGGAATTGGAAATGGTGTACTTACAACAAGAACAAAGAAAGTACTAGCAAAGAAGAGAGTGAATCCAGCCAAATTCCGCATTCTAGTATTGATCTTCGACTCATAGTATGCCAGTATTATCATTGTTCCAATTGCAAATGGTTCATAGACCAGGGTAAGTACCCTTGCAGGATGATATTTCTTCAGGGTGGAAAGAAAGCTTCCTTAGAATGACTTATGCAACCCATATTTCAGGAAGTCCCAGTCAATCAATAAAAACATTTTTCTATTTCCCATTCTTTGTAGGACAAGCATTAATTATTGAGAAAAAAACCTTTGTACAGTGATGTCAAGTCCTATGAGAAACTGAAAGCACCATGAATTACTTACGGGAAACAGTGTGTAATAGTAATCTCCTATAGTCAACATGCTGTTCCAGGAAACAAGGGACCCAATTCCAAGAATGAAACAAATTGCCATTGCTTTGTATTTTCCCTGGTTGCATTAATCGACAAGTTCCATTATTGAGAAATATTACCATTATGCATGTTAGAAAAAGTTCTTCGGTGGAAAATAAGACTCTGCACTTACCTCAGGTTTTTTTGGTGCTCCACTGTCATCATTGGCATCCATGACCACTCCTCTTACAAAGAAAACAGAAAAACCGTTGACGATAATCAATATTTAGCAACAAATCAACAATATCTATTAGTCCACAGAAATTTGAGTCCTTGAATAAGAATGTGTTGATTAAATACGGGAACAAAATTCTGTGAATAAATTAGAGAGATAGAAAACAACTATAGAGGAACAAAACTACTGGCGCAGTTTAAATCTTCAAACCCAAAGAACTTTAATTATAAGCTTCCCCCTATTAATTTCGCTGTACCTGCTATTTTGTTACTTATGAAGGTGGGATTGAATAACTGATGCCTACTATAGGAAGTGAAGGACCCACAACAAAAATATCAGCACAAACAATGTGGAAGTATAAGAATAAATGACACAAGCTAGAAACTAAGTGGTTCAGCTTATGGCACACGTCGATGCTGGTTAATGCAACAACCAAATTTCACTAAGGAAAAATATGAATCAAGTGAACGAAGGTTTAAAAGCCAAGAAGATGAATAATGAGAAAGAGTATGATTAACTTGGGTGACTCACCTACTATTTGATGCCATGGGCATCGATTAGAAAGACAGAATGCAAATATGGTTTGCAGATTTAATTTATTTGATGCTTCATTTCCATTTGAAATTCTTTTTTGATGATGTCGGTTATATATTGCTATTGCATCCTTTCGCCGAACAATCTCGTAACGTGCTTAAGCCCAGGCATATCTTCTTTCTTACCCAATCAGTAATCACCAGCTTTCTTATAAACAACTTGTCCTTAATCCTTGGATTCTGAGTGGTATTAATAATAATTTAATAAATAGTCATAAGAATATGACCTACGTACAGCTGGCTCAATAATTTAAAGACTTAATTATACATTCTGCCCATCCATTTTTTATAATTTTGTAAATTTTATCACCTAATTATTTTAATTGTATAATTTGTCACTCAACTTTCAAAATTTCTCACATTTTGCCATCTAATTATTTTAGTTGTATATTTTGCTACTCAACTTTCAAAATTTCGTGTATTTTGTCACTCCCTTAGTTGATTACTGACATGACAATCACTAGTCAACTTATCACGTAGTAGTCAACATGTTACGTCAGCAGTCAAAATTATCACATCAACAATCAATTAATAAGGGTGGCAAAATGTGCAAAATTTTAAAAGTTGA
Organism: Spatholobus suberectus; assembly: GCA_004329165.1. Classification (NCBI taxonomy): domain Eukaryota; kingdom Viridiplantae; phylum Streptophyta; class Magnoliopsida; order Fabales; family Fabaceae; genus Spatholobus; species Spatholobus suberectus. The sequence continues at coordinate 8,072,357 of CM014729.1, read as the reverse complement.
GTGAGAAAATATATAACTAAAATAATTGGGTGACAAAATATGAGAAATTTTGAAAGTTAAGTGGTAAAATATATAATTAAAATAATCAGGTGGCAAAATTTTCAAAATCATAAAAGATAGGTGACAAAATGTACAATTAAACCTAATTTAAATTAAGCCCTTTTCATAAAGGCCGCGACAAAGTTGAATCGGTTGTGGACAAATTTTTAACCTTTCAAATAAAGCCACGAGGATAACGCATGTTGGCTCATTCATTTAATAATTAATCTTATGTATCTTAAAGTGAACTAGGTTTTTTAAGTGAATTAGTCTGAAAAGTATATAATTAAAAAATATTTTATTTTTAATTTGTAAAAAGAAACTGAAAATTTAAAATTTTTAAAATTTATCCATGAATATATTTTCACTCACACTTTTTGATAAACTTGCTTCTTCCTTTTTTTTTTTTTTTAATAAAAACGATTGAAATCTTTTAAAGCAACAATTGTATTTTGAAAAATAAGGAAAAAAACATATAATTATTTAATCATTGATAAAAAAAATTAACTGTTTAATTTCTTTTATTGCATGCACCTCAACAACACATTGTAGATATACATAAAGGGAAATCTACATGAACACCACCATGTTAATAGACACCAAAAAAGGAAGAGACAGAGATAGAAGACTGAAGAATGTAAATATGAAAAATAATATAATACGATAAGGGAAAGATAAAGAGAGGTTTTAATAGAGTGTTTGCACTATTGAAATGTTCAAATATAATTACTTAACGAAAAAAGAAACCCCCTACTCTGCTGAGTTATTTCCAATAAGAAAACCCAAAGATTGACATAATGTTATGAATATATTATTATAACCTTAATTTTATTCATTTTGTGTTTGTTATACATATTTTTAAAATTTACATAAAATTCTTTCATATTTTATAATTAAGTTTAATTTTACGTGATACAAACTCTAATGGGTTGCCTGAGTGAAACAAGATAGCGGCCTTCATCTAATAGGTTACAGGTTTGAACCCTCACTTGTTTCTTTAGGATGAAATAAATATAAGTATCTCAGCAAGTATTCTTTGAGATTGGGAACTTTTCTTTTCTTGGACTAGGGCATCATCCCCTCCTCCTAAATTTGAAAACTACCAATTTTTTTTTCATGTGATACAACTGCTAGTCAATTATTAGTTGTTATTTTTATATTAAATTAACAAAAAATATCTTTATTAATTGAAATTTTACTTAATTACATAAAATCTCTTCTATTTTTTAAATTTTATACAAATTTCCTGAAATTTTACAAAAACATTACAAGTTAAATCCTTTAGAAAATTGAAATTATTAACTACTGAGACTATATATTAGTACAAGAAAATAAACAACTTAAAAAAATAATTAACGAATTATCATCAATTTTATTTGATTTAAGTCAGAAAAAAATATATTAAGCTATGAAACATAACCGAATTTAGGACTCTAGTTATAAACAAGAAAACACAAAAACTCAACGAATCACCCTTTCTAAGATACCTTAGGCTAATTATGGGCCTCCCACCAATTTTCTTATATTTAAAACCCTCAAATCATTAATTTCTATTCCAATATGAAGGTCTAGGATGGATTTTAAATGTGAAATAATTTTATAAATTTAGAAGTAAGAAATTTAGTAACAATTTGATAAAAATCGAAGGATTTTACAAGATTTGAGATTAGGTTTGAAAAGAGGAAATTTTGTGTTTTGTTTTTTTAAATAAAATTTGATGTTTTACTTGGCAAGTATTGAGTAAAAGACAATTTAATCTTCGATTTGAAGAGATTTTGAATTTTTTAAAAAATGAGAATTTTAAAGCATAGGAGGACCAAATTTGCTTAACTTAAAAAATGGAAAAACTTAATTAGTTTAAAAAAACTAAGAGAAAATAGGCTATGCACTAATAGTGTCAAGTAGTTTTATACTTTCATCCAATCACAACCCATCATGTATGATAAATTGGTTAACTTTGATAATAACCATTCTAAAAGTCACATTAAAGCTGATTTTCAATTAGTTGACAGTGTAAATTTTTTACACTAACAATGCATAGCAATTAAACTTAAAAAATAAAAATAAAAATTATACATAATCAAAATGAGGGATAAAAAAATATAAGAGAAATGTTAGCAGCACATTCTCTAATATTTTCTTTCTGACACACTTTTTTCTATTGAGTGAAACTCATGTGAGTTTTATGAAATACATGGATGTTATTCCCCAACTAGTATTGATCATTTTAGATTTTGATTAAATTTATTTTGAAATAATTAATATTAAAATAAACGATAAAATGCGTTTTAAAATTTTCAAGATTTGGTCAAAATTGATTTTAATTCCTAAATTTTAAAAACGGTAGTGTTGGTTTTTGTATTTATAAAATGTGGTGGATTTTGTCCTTAACTCTATATTTCATTTTGACTTGACCAATAATGAAATCTACCACATTACATACGAGGATTAAATCTACAATTTTTAAAATGTAAGAACTAAAATCAATTTTGACCAAATTTTGAAAAATCTAAAATACATTTCACCCTAAAATAAATTGATTTTAAAAGAGATAGAGTTAATTTTTTTATATCTAAAAAATATTTTGAAAATATATTTAGGATAATTAATTTTATATAAATAATAAGTTAAAATCAAGTTTAAAGTATACGTATAAATACATTTTGTAATTCTCATGATTAATATTCAATTATATTTGATAAAAGGTTTAAACTTTTTATTTCTCCCAAAATAATTATATACCCAGACACCGTGACAACTTTTATACAGAGAAACTGTGTGGCGAGGCTTGGACCCTCTCCTTAAAAAATAAATAAATAAATAAATAAATTACATTAACACTTCTTATAATTTTGTCAAAATTCATCCAATATTTCTCTTTTTTTTTTCTTTTACACTAACCCTTATTGTTTAATAAACATTATACTGATATCTTTTATACATTACATTAATTCTTTTTGATTATTTGAAAAACATTACACTATATATCCCTATAAGAAATGTTATTATAAATGTTAAAAAAAATAGAAGAATTATTTGCAATTTCAAAAAATTTTAGAGATATCGATGTAATTTTTTTTTAAAAAAAAATTCTATACAAACAAACTGAGTTTATTGCGACTTCTGAATCCCATCAATACGAGTTTTCAAATTCAACACACAATTTTATGCGTGGATCAATGCAGTCATAGACGTGATTGCATAAAATCCTAATTATCAAAAATCATTTTCATATACTAAATAATAAAATAAAATACAACTAAAAAATATTAAACCCTTGAATGGTGACGAAAATATCTGACAATTGCTTTTTAAATACAGAACTCTGGCTCCAAATTTCTTGCCCATATATCATGATAGATAGTCATCATGTACAACAATCTTTAGTCTTTAGATTAATCTCATTCTCATTATATTGTGGTGCACTATGTACATCATATTTTTTCTCTCTCATCAGATCTAAGCCACCTTTTGCTGCCGACCACCGTGCGCTTTCTAGCGGGACATTTTGTTTGTTTTTTTCCCCTTCTCCTAGGAGATAAAAGAAATAGTCATCATCCACAGTTCGCACGTTTGTGATCTCCTTCGAGACCAGCATTTTTTAAACCTCTCCCTCTCTCTCTGCAACCAAATCGAGCTCCCCAACCACGCATCTGTTTTCTTCCGCCATTTTTTTTCTCGCAACGTGCAACGAGATCAAAACCAATCAAACGCCATCCCGCACCGGCACTTGAACCTCGCGAGTCCCAAGTGTCGCCTGCACGTTACGCACTTGAGCTTCAAATCGCGGTAACACTTGGAGCACAAATTTTGCGTGGCAGGGCTGCCAAAGAAACTGCAATTGTTGGCGCAGAAGCGCAATGCCTAGCATATGTGTTCTTCCTCCAGATTTGGGAAGAAAAGAGGAGAAGAAGAAAAAAATAAAACGCTGCCGGCACACGATGGTCGGCGGCAAGAGGTTGCTCGGACATGAGAAGGGGGGAAAATATAATATGGAACGTGTATTATGTTACATAGTAAAGATGAGATTAATCTAAAGGTTAAAAATTGTGGTACATGATAAACTACCTATCATGCTGCTGCTGGTCCACCGTAAAATCTGTTATATCTAAATGGTTAAATATTCAATTCTTCATATTTGTAATTGTAACACAAATGTCAAAAAAGAAATGAAAAGCGTAGCACACATCAAATTAAACCCATCTCCGAAAAGTTGGCAATTTGGTCATAAAAAACCGTTACAAGTAAAATCACAACAAAGTTTCATCCAAGCGCGCACACACTGGAATCATCACAAAAGGCACATTACACGTAAACAACACATCACGTTAGGTGAGATTAATCCATTTTCGAACACCCTAATTTCCATTATCCAATGAATACAAAAACAAAAGAAGGATGGGGTTTAGGTATTTACCCGAAGCAGAATTCCTGTGTTATGAGAAAGGCACACGTAGAAGAGAAGACAACAAAATCCCGACCAGAGTTTCGTTCCCCTTCGCTGTTCGTGTGCTCTAGCTCTTTTTTTCTCCGTCACATGTCCTATGTTGTTGCTCCGTGCCCTGTCCGTTATAAAGAGCAAAGACCTCCCCTGAATCAAATTATTTTATTGGTTAATTAATTATTTGTTATTTCTTAAAATGTTAATTAATTAATTTTCAGTGTCAACAAAATCTTTGGTTATTTTATTTTCCTTTAACGACAAAAAAAAAAAAAAAACACATTTTAAAAAACGACTCTATAAACCAGCCAGGACACTTATCAACTCAAAGTGATTTTGGATAGCTTTTATTTTATGTAGCAAAAGAAAGACAGCTCTTATTTTCAATTTTTTACTTTTCTTTTTTCTCTTCTATATTTTTTATTTTATTTACTTTTCCTGCTACTTCTTATTTTATTTTTTTTCAATTTTTGTCAAAATAAATATAAAATTAAAATAGCGCAAATTTTTCCGATAAAAATTGAATACTCACAGCTAGAATTTTGTATTTTCAAGATAAAGAAAAATACTTCAAATTATTGTAATGAAAAATCGAGAAACATTTCATCATCATATAAATTATTGTTACATACGAATAAGGTGGATTAAAGTCAATTTATTAGGATCAATTTATCAATAATTACATGGTAAAAAGAAATTTAAACTTGTAAATTTTATAATTCATACTTTATCTGTAAACTATATACTTTCTCATGAATTAAAGGATAAACATTTAAAAATAAGAAATTTATATTTTCTATTTTCTCAATATACTTTATACCTCTTTCATTATTGGATAAATTACATCCCCACTCTTGAAATACATGAGTATTACAGTGTTATCTTCTCTTATATTCAAATACATAATTTAGTCTATTTAAATTAACATTATTAAAGTAAATTACAATATCCTCTCCTAAAAAATATGAGTATTACACTATCTTCTCCTCTTATGTTAACATATAGAAATATTACTATAGTGTTTGTGTGTTCACATTTTTTCTTTTTTGGGTAAGACGCTAATTAAGTTTGATATATATATACATTATTTTTATTTTTTTTTGTTGAAGGGAAGGAGGCCAAAAGACCCCACAACCACAAAATAATTAATAAGCCCTTGGAAACAATACACTTGGACCTCTAACGATAGACCAAACTTTGCTAAACTATCAACTACTTGTTTGGCTTCCCGTAATAGATGAAAAAAACTGATGGAATTAAGTTTGATATATTGAAATAGTTTTTTAAATTATACATTGATGTGTATATTAATTTTAGTTTATTAATTTACTTTTTATTTAATGCGTGCTTATCTGTATGTTTAATTTAATTTTTGTTTAATAATTTATTTTTTTCTCAATACATGTTTATTTATAAGCATTTTTTACTTTGTGTCTATACTATTTATGGTAAATATAGATTACATTGTCTCTCTCCTCTTATTTTAAAGATATAGTTTAGTTCATTTGACTTAACATAGTTAAAGAATAATCTTTAAAATATTTGAAATTAAAATATATACTGAAATATTTTCAATTTACCAATAAATTATTATTCACTCAATAAATATTTTTAAAATATATAGTTAAATTTAAAAAATTAAAAAATATTAAAATAATTAAAAATAGAAATTATAAGATAAATATATTTATTACATTTATTAAAGTCAATATATATTTTATTAAATAAATTCAATAAATATATAATTAAATATTAGCATTACATTTATTAAATTCAATAAATATATTATATTTATTCAATATAATATTTAAGAATGTTATTAAAAATAATTATAAATTATATTTAATAAATAAAATAATTAATATTATACAAGAGAATGTCAATTTATTTATATATTTATGTAAATATATGAGAGAGAGAGAGAGAGAGAGAGAGCAAAGTATAACATATTTGCATCTATTAAAAGATGAGAGTGTATATTTTAACACAGTAAGATTAATTTAAGGGTGGCCATGATGAAAAAAATATAATTTAGTAAAAAAAATTAAGTTTTACATACATAAGATATAACATATGTGCAACAAATTTAATATATATAACTAATGTTTTTAAGAATAAAAGAAATATATAACTGGATTGAGTACAATAAGTATTTACCATATCATGTGAGTACAACACCATTTAAATTTACCGTTATTTTCCAACTATGTTAAAATTTTTAAACCAACTGCTACAATTTGTTTGAAAGTTCTCAATTTATTTCTTAATTTTATTGATTTTGGTTTTTTAACTTGTTTTCTACTATTCTTTCTTTAAAACTTAAAAGGAGGGAAATATGGTGTTCGTTTTGGATTTTATTCACTTAAACTAAAAGAGACTCAATATATTCATTAACTAATTATAAAATTATAATTTAGCAGCACATGAGATCCATACCATGCAAAATAAAGAGGAAACGGAATTTGATCGAGAGTGAAGAAGAACGTGAAGCAGAATGGGAAGAATAGAGGCTTTTTTTTAGCCAAATGGTATCTTTTGTTTTTAAAATTGCCAAAGTACTATAAGTCAACTTTCAAAAAGTCAACTTTGATTTTGTGAAAGCAATTTTTGGTAATTTTTTACTACCAAATTTTTTTTGGTGTTTTTTAACAGTTAGAAAATGTAAAAAGCACCAGAAATTGCTTTCACAAAACCAAATCAACTTTTAAAAGGTTGACTTACCCCATGCAGGTAAAATATTTTTAAACTATACTACTTTATTAATTTTAAAAATAAAATATACCATCTTGGTAAAAAAAAAAAGCCAAAAATAGAAGAATAGTTGAACTGTCGAAGAAGAAAACCAAATGGAGGCAGAGTAGGGTAGATAGAATGGATAGTAGGATAGGTAAAGTAATTTTTTTAATATAATTAACATGCACTAATAGTATAAAAGTTTTCCAATCACTCACACACACATTGCCTTAGGGACAATTTTTCCTACCTAAATTGAGGGTATTTGAGACATTTCATTTTTAAATGTTTTATTTTCATTTCTTGATTACATATTAATTGTTGTATATGTGTTGGGAAAAGTAGATAAATGGAATGTATGAATGAGTTTTTAATTGCTACTAATTTGTGCAACCTCTTCTCTTTAACGTGAGCAGGTCTTCTTCATCTCTTCCTCATATCAGCAAGTGACATGATGAATTCTTCTTCATAGAGATTTGTTTGTAGGAGCTATGGTTCAAAATCTACAGCTTGTTCTTCACACCTGGGATGGAAAGCTTATGCATGTGGGTAAAGTAGAGCTGTCAAATTTGGCTTGGTCTAACAAGTCAGCCTAATGGCCCGATGGACCAAGCTGAACTAAAAAAAGGGCAAATTTTGCCCAACTCGACGAGCCAGATGGGATGTAAGCTCGAAAACTACTGAGCCTATTTAGTTTAGTATCGTTTTTTATTTTCCTTGTAAAATTTAAATAAAATTAGGTGAAAACACACAAAACAGTCCAATTTGGTTGACTGAGCCAACAAAAGTGTAGCCCATAAGAAAATCAAGCTAGCCTGACCTGCTTCCACCCCTTGGCTTTGTTGAGTCGAGCCAAGCAACCCGTTTTGACACCTCTAGGATGAAGTTGGTGCTCTTGGCATCCAATAATAACAAGAACAGTGGGAGAATGCGTTGGAGAAGCAAAAATTGGGGAGTAAGTAATGTGCTGGAAAATGTGTTTTTAGTCCCTATACTTTCGTTTACCAAATTATTGTTTATGAAATCTTTTAATATGCCTTGGCAGTACCCATCAAATTGTAAATACTTTCAATGGGTTGATGAAGTCAAAGAGGAGGTTGAAGAAGACAAAGAAGAAGAGGAAGTTGAAAGCGTTAGACAACAACCCACAGAACAGTTTTTGAGGAAGAATGCCAAATTGAAGAAGCTTACGACAAAGAAGAATTCTAGAAAATGGAAAATGTGTTTTATGGTTGTATCTTGGGCAGTTACATTTGTGTTTTGTTTCATATTTGGTCTTAAATCCAATTGTAAGATATAGTAAGTTATCTGTAATTAGTAGGTGTGTTTAAGTTGTAGTTTTCAGTTTAAGTTGACTAATTAGGTGTTTATGGTTATAATAAAACATGATTTATGTAATGAAATTATATTGGATCCCTATTAAGTGCAACTTTGTCCAATTTTTGGTTCCATGTTATTGTCCAATTTATTGTCAACATCAATGAATGCCACATATGCAAATATGCAATAAAAATAGTAAAATGGAGTTTGTTTGCCACCTCATAAATGGAGCTAAGACTGTTAGAATGTAGGGACTAAATTCACGTATTTTTTAAAGTTCGAGAACCAAATACATCAATATGAAAATATAGGGACTTAAATCACTTTTGACCAATAGTATAGGAACTAAAACAATTTTTTTTCCCTTTTTTCATATTCTATTTTTTATGAAAAGACAATTTGTACATGTTTCTTATACTTAGCATTTTTGTTTCCATTTATCTTCCAGAATTTTGAAGCAGTATATTTTACATTTTGTTATACTTGTTATCCTTATTATTCATTATTATCTGCATGATTTTTTTGTACAATATTATTTATATCATTTCATGCATTTTACTTATTGTAGCATATTTTTATAATTTATTTATGAACTATACTTTCTTTTAAACAATAAGTCCTATACTTTTTTTACAATATTATTTGTGCCTATTATATATAAATTTTAATTTAATAATTATTCTAATCTACACTTAACATAAAACTTCTCATGCATTGCACAGGTACAAAAATTAGTTATCGTATATAGTAAGTTTATTGATTTTTACAATAACTAATATAAAAATTATATCGAAGATGACTTTTTGATTAATTGACAAAATAAATTTTTTTATACTAACAGTACATAAATTTATTTATTTTTTTTAACTTTTTAAGGAAGGATAGCTAAGGGGACCTTTGATCAACCATGCACAAAAAAGATTTTGGTGTAATATATTTCTAAATTATAATTTTTTTGTCCAAGTTTTAAAAATGAAAAGAGTTTTGTGTAATAGATTTTTATTGTGTACTTATTTTTTTGGTGCGAACCACATGTATCCTCAATTCTTCCACACGTGACAATCATGTTCAAGTCAGGTAGGACCACTATGGTGACAAAGCTGTCTCTCTGAGTATTTAATGTTGCTACATATCCAGGACTTGAACTCGAGACCACTAATTAAGATGAAACAACTTTATGTCAATTAATTCACGCGCTCAGTGGTTTTTAATGTGCACTTATGAACATATGATATTTGGGTAACCATGTTACAGGTGTAAAGTATCCACCGGCTTGTTGATAACTAATCTTCGTCAGAAAACTTGGCTGGTCGGCCACTTTTAGTGGGATCTCTCCTCCCAACCATGTTTTCTCCATTCATTAGGTTCGAACTTGAGACCTTAGCTGTCTTAAAGAATCTAAGCTCAATACCACTTGGACCAACGACATGTTAGTTTATGAACATATGATATGAAGACAAAAAAAAATTATTTATTAAAAAGTATTTATTGTATTAAAAATACAAACATCATTAATATTTTCCTTTCTAAGTATTTTAAAATATACTAGTATTTTAGTTGTACATTACACAAGATAAATATTTATTTGTATATAATTATAATTTATAATAAATAAATATTTTTAAATATATAAATTATATTTTGGATATATAATAAATAATTTAAATTGTGATATAAGATTATTTTTAAATTGAAATGAATAAATGATTAAGAAAATAAAGTATACATATAAAAATAAAAGAAATATAGTTTGATATGATTGAATTTTATTTTTTTTATTAGTTACTTAGACAGTGTGTAAAATGCAACTTTCAAAAAAAAAAAAAATAGTGTTAAAAATCTCTAATTGTGAGAGTGAAAAGAATAATAACTTCGCTCTCCAAGAGGTTCAAATATTTTCACATGCCTAGAAGCATAACTTGGCCATAGCTTCTCTCGTTAGTCAGAAGGGGGGTAAAAACATAGAGAACATATTGTTATATTCAATGATTTTCTCCCCTATCTAGAACATGGCTCAAAGATGGAAACACTAGGTGGGTATTTTAGATACATGCTTAAGCAAAGAGTAGCTGCCTGACTTTTTAGACTTTACATATACTGTTTCATTAATTTAGAATCCTGATTTTCCTATGAGCCACAACCAATCAAGAGCAACCCCAGCAAATATGCCGAACAAAAGAAACAGCACCAGCAAATTACCCAACGCATTCTGTTCAGGGCCCTACAAATCCATGAAGCCATGATAAGCAATATAACCAATTGATATACGCAGTTCATCTTGACATAATAATTTATGAGCCTTCAGGTTGAAAAAAATATTGACCTTGTAACCTTTGGGTGCCATGGTAAATACACAAACAGTGAGATAACCATTGATTAGTCCCAAGAAAGACACAAGCAGGATCATCCATCCCTGGTCACCATATTTTGCTGTGTAGTAAAATGCTGGGATCAACAGGAATCTAGAAAGCACTGCAATGAGTAAGCCCTTTCTGGATTCCAACTTCAGGCATTTGATGAGGGGAATATATCTGGATATTAGATCCAAAATGTTGTACATTGCAATCAAAACAAGCGGGTACCTAAAAAGAACACCAGATGATGAGTAATGTGAAATAGCACTTGGATGACCAAAAGATTGGGAAATAATAAGCGCTTACCATGTTCCTAGCTGGTGTGATCCAGTATTTTCATACAAGAATCCAGGGAAAATTGACAGTGTTATCACGTATATCAGAAACAAATCAGCTGCATAATCAATGTTCTGAAGAAGTAGCTGTTTATTGTTCAGCCGTTCTTCTTGTTTAGCATCAAATCCAACCTGCAATAGTTCCAAAGTCTAGGTTATTGAAATATACTTCAAAAGCCTAGTGTATAAATCAGTTAAACACAAGTTACATTACTTGCAGGTTGGTTTCGTTATGAATGCCGGCAGCTGCAAGATCAGCTGATACAGTTTTTGATCCTTCTAAAGCTGCCTTTGAACGGTAATACTTTACTGTGGACAACTTAGGGAAGTACATTGCATAGAGAATTATGCACAGAAACTCAAAAAGAGTAGAGATTGCAAAGAATAGCACTGCAAAATGAGGAAGTAACCAATCTTGTATCAAAGAATAGCAGCTTTGAAAGTTAATTGGTGATTACCAAGTCTAACATGCTGTATAAAAATACCATAATGGAAAACAAGTGAGAGAAAAATTATATATGTGTCGGCGTCCATTAATGAATAAGAGTAATATACTAGCCCCTTTTCGAAGACCATTATGAGATTTCTCAAAACCCACTTTGGTGAGAAGTCTCAAACCAGAAGCTAAAGCTCCTGAGGCAGCCAAACCAGCAAAGAAGGACTGCAAAACATTAAATTGGTGTGATTAGGTCAAAGAGACAAAACAAGACTACTATTTGAAGATTGTAGTCTATTATGTGCAACCTTATCCATGTTAAGCTCTATTATTACACCAATTAAAATAATTAATTTATTATCTTCTCCTATTAACAACAACTGTTTTTCTTTCTCATCATCTTTTCTCTTTCTTTGCTATATCTTATACTCACTTCCCCCCTATAATTTCTCTTCCTTATCTTTTCCTTTTGAATGATTAACTTTGGTTGTACCCTTTTTTTCTTTTTTTAAATAATTTTTCTCCCCGTCAAAAATAACTTGTACAACCAAGCATTACGAAGTGAATCACCATCCTTGCTGTTAGCCTATCCGTCGCCCACGATAAGGATGTTTCATTTACTCCCCACGTGCATAAGAATTTTTCAAAATATAGAAACACAGGAGCAATAAAGAAATTATGAGGAAGACTAGCCTGGATGAACTCAGGACACATAACAGACAAGTCTCCAACCAAGCCACCTTGGACACGAGCGTCTGCGACTCCAAAACAGGCAGAAAGTGCACATAAACCAATGTAAGGTCCAATTCCCCCTTTCCCTGATGTTGCTAGATCTTACTGTTACACCAAATATTCTGAAGCTATTATACACAAAGCAGATTAGATGAAACTAACAACCACATAAACTAGATGTAGCAAAGTTCAAGCCGTATAGAGATCACAGGTTTTATCTTTTCTAAACCAAAAAGAAAAAGAAAAAACAGTGAGTTGGAGAAGTTGTACTTACGACAAGAACTAGCAAAGTACCAATAGAGAAAAGAGTGTAGCCAATTAAATTCCGCTTCCTAGTGTTGATCTTTGACTCATTATAAGCCAGTATTAACATAGTTACAAGAGCAAAAGGTTGATAAATGATGGTGAGTAGACGTGAAGGATGGTATCTCTGTAGCAAAAACTTGTTAGATAGGACCATAATCCCTCATAATTTTTTCACAATCAATTTCAAATATACCACACAGAAAGAAGAATAAATCATTTTAGGCTCGTGAGATACTTACAGGGAACAGATTGTAGTAATAATCTCCTACTGTCAACATACTGTTCCATGCAACAAGGGATCCCAATCCAAGAATGAAACATACTACCGTCGCTTGGAATTTCCCCTGCTTGTAATAAATTAATCCAAATATTGCAGGCAAGCAGAGCAACAATGGTGAATGAAAAATATAAAAAAAAAATAACAATAACATACCTCCAACCTTCTTGGCCCTTCATTTTCATCAGAAATAATCATGACTATTCCGCTGTAAGAAAAAATTCATCACAACACTAAACAATTCATCATATTGTCCTTTCATGAAACATTCTCAAGGAGATACTTCAAGGACCGTTTGGAATTGAAAAAAAATAAATGAAGAAAAGAGAAGAAACATACACGAATGAGAAAACCGACGTGCCTCTTTGAACCGAATTAGAACCTTGTACGTAAGAAACAGAGTATGGACGCTGGATTTTCAATCAAACGGTCACCCCTACCAATGTTATATTTGAATTTTGTCACACAATAATTTATGGTATAGCATATTCTCTTTATACAATTACCTACCAATTAAAAACAAACCCTCTTTATACAATATAATTAAAAAAAATGTCTTAAAACGTGTGTGTACCATATATGGTATTGCTTATTTTCTTTATATAATTTAAGTAAAGAATGTTATAAAAAATATGTGTAACCTGTATCTAATTCGATAGATAAAAGAATGAGAACAAACTATTCATGAGATTATCTCAGAAAATATTAGACTATCTAATCAGACAATAGTTTTATAGACTTGTCAAATGAGAGTCTGATCTCTATTGGACACCAATTGTTTGGTTGAATAGAAATTGAGAATAAAGAAATAGAGAAGAGAGAAGTATGTAAGAAAAATTAGTTTTATGTTATTTGTTTAAAGAGAGAAATAGATAAGAGAGAAAACATATATGTGGAACTTACTCAAAAAAAAATATCTCCTTTGTTGGAGAAAAAAAAAGAAAAAAGTGAAATAAAAAATTATGAGACCCACTTAAAATTACAATTTCAATTTTATTACTTCTTTTTGCCTCACAAGATCTATACATATTAAGGGTAAACATGTATTTATAAAAAAATTCATTCTTTTTCTCTTCACTTTTCTATCTAACCAAACAATTGGAAAGAAAACTCAACTCATCTTTTTTTTTTACTACTTTTCTCATACTTCTTTCAATCTAAACACTTTAAAAATATACCCATTCTCTACTCATTTTATCTTCTCTCCCACTTCTCTCTTCTCTACTTCTCTCTTTATCCAAACAAAGCATAAAAGAGTAATTTAATCCATCAAGTCATTCATATGATAATAAATATCCGTCGTCCATCATTATAATTAAAATAATATAATATTAATTTCTATTATTAACACAATATTTAATAATCCAAAATTATTTCAATAATTAATTAATACTAATTAAAAAAATCCAACATAGCATTCAGAAAGTAACTTCGATAGAAGATTCAGAAACCAATTAACAGGTATCAGACTTTGTTTCCAAGCATCAGAAAAGAACCGGACTGCCGTATGGGGGAAAAAAAAATGCTTTTGCACAAACTTATGTTCACAAATGGAGAGCGTTTTAAGTTTTAACATTTAATGATTCTTGTCTAAGTTGCAGCTAATTCTGAAAATCAATGTACAAACGTGACAGCTGTAGTGTCACTAGTGTGGCTAGGCCTTCTTGACGGGAATAGATTCTCTCAATTGGAAACAAAAATTGATGGATTAATTGTTATGATCTTATTGTTTTTTTTTTAAACCTTAACTTTAAATAGGAAATATATTATAGTGACAAAATTTATTAAAGGACTGATATCTCATGCAGATTCCTCCTTCTTGACTCCATTTCAATCTCATCTCATAGCTGCGCCAGTAACGGTAGCTGATGTCATACACCCATAGCACTGTAGTATGTAGCAACATATTTTTTAAATATTAATTTATTTATTTTAAAATTAAATTAATTATTTCAAAACAGATTATTATTTAAGGCGCGTTGAATTTTTAAAGAATATACCAACAACGAAGAGTGGCGTTTAAAAATGGGTATTGCTGTCACACTGGACTCTCTGAATTTATTGCTTTGACATCAAACTTATAGCACTTTATTAATTCGAACTTCAGGTAGAACCTAATTACAGGCCAAGTTAACGAAGAAACAAAGAAGACGTCAATTGGTTTGTCTACTTGTCTTTGCCAAAATGGCTAATGTCGATTTCCATCCCTTCCTCACGAGTCACGAATAATGTACCAGTGAGATTTGGATTTTCTGAATGTTATTTACTAACAAGATAAGGATATCATACAGGAGAAAAATATATAAAGTAATTCAAACAAAATTTAAAATAATTGATGAGTAATATAAAAGAATTCAACTTAGTATGAATGAAATTTAAAAAGAATTGTCCGACTAAATATTTTAAGAGTTTAATTTTTACACATTGTTAATATAAAAATTTTTACACTGTTGATTTAAAAAATCATTTTAGGTATGATTTTTAAAATAATTAATAAAAAATTAATAAATTTATCTGTAATTAAATGAGGATATAAAAACCATTTATACAGCAAGTGTATTATAATTAAATTCATATGTTAAACATTTCCAATTATGAATTTTAAAGACGCCGTCAATTGTCTTTGTTAAATGGGTAATGTGAGTTTCCCATCTCTGCCGCACGAATACTGTATTGTATGAGTGAGATTTTTTTTTTTGGTGAATTGTATGAGTGACATTTGGATTCCCTAATGTCATTTACTATTTTTTTATTTGGCTAAATTATTAATTTAGTCTCTTAATTTATTTATTTTGTTCAATTGAGTCATTCTATTATTAAAATATTCAATTAGGTCTCATAATTTTCAAAAACATTATCTTTTTCGTCCAAAACAACGTTATTTTTCACTATATTTTTTACGCCGTTTAGTGTAACATTAGACAAAAAACGACGTCGTTTTGGGTGAAAAAAGTAACGTTGAAGCATTTTTGAAAATTGTATAACCTAATTGAACCTTTAAACATTTGAAGGACCCAATTGAACAAAATAAATAAATTAAAGAACTAAATTAGTAATTTAGTTTTTTTTTTTCATTTCAAAATGTTATTTTGTATATTACTAGAGAAATATACATTATAACCTACTAGGGTCAGTTTAGTGGTGAAGGATTAAAGTATCTTGCATGAGGTCATAAGTTTGAAACTCAGTGCTGTCATTATACATACACACAAAAAAGAGAAATGTACATTATAATTTTTTTTTCATATATTAAGTACCAACAAGAATTGAGGAGATTTTCTTCTAAGAAAAAAACTTAACTGTCTTTCTTGTATATATCGCAATCGAGATCACTATAAGATGGCAAATCGAAAAATAAAATTTTATAAGTTTATAGACAAAAAATTGGACTTATTTTAATAAGATTACTGTAATAAGTACTTCGTAATTTAAATGTGATTTATGGAAAAAATTGATAGCTTGAACAAGTTTTTATTTTTATTATCTACAAGTATTATAGTTTGTGTATTGTGGATTATAATTGTTTATTTTTATATAATTAAAAGTTATAATATATAAATATTTTTTAATATGTAAATTATATTATAATCAAAATTATAATAAATAAATATATTTGAATATATAAATTATATTTTGAATGAGTAAATGATGCGTGTATTAACAGTGTAAAATTATCCTATATGATACATTTGTTAACTTTTACAATAGCTACTTTAAAAGTTATATCAATGATGGTTTCTAATTGATTGATAATGTAAAGTTTTTTACATTGACAGTGACAGTGTATAGATTTTAAACTTGCTTTAAATTTACAATAAATAATTTAAATTGTAATATATGGTTATTTTTAACTATTGACAAATTCTTTTAAAAAATTATTGAAATTTAATTTAGAGATGAAGATAAAAAAGAGTGAATTGAAAAAGATAGATAATTAAGAAAATCAAATATACATATACAGATAAAAGAAGAATAATTTAAGAAAGAAGCTTTTAGCTAGTTGCAAGAATAATGTGCAAAATGTACATCTAAAAGAAATAAGAGAAAAAATATTAAAAATGTCTAATTAATTTGAGATAGTGGGAAAAGTGAGAATCTCTCTCCAAATTTTGTATTCTAATTTATAATATAAAAGTAAATTTAACTTTTGTTTAAAAATGTTGTCCCTTCAATGAGAAACTAATCATTAAAGAAATTTAAATTTAATTTGACTCTTGCATGGTTAACTAAATTTCATTAGTTTATTGATTAAAAACCAAAGTGTTATTTCTTAAAAAAAATAAAAAATACGATAAAAATCAAAATAACCCATCCATTTCAAATCACAAAAGATTGAATTGGTTTGAATAATATTTAATATTATTTTCAATTTGATCTAAACCAAATTGCAAGTTTGTTTTGTAATTAAATTAACAATTTAACTCTTACAAATAAGGGTGGAAATAGGTCTGACCTATATTTGCAAATCCATGAAGTAAATAATTTTTATATACAATCATTTAATTACTTAAATTAAAATAGATGATAATGGGGTTGCATAGAAAAAACTTCTATCTTTATAGCTTTTTTTTTTTTGGTGAAATATCTTTATAGTTTGTATTATACCAAAATAAAACCAAAAGACTAACTACTACTCAAAATAGAAGTGCCTAACAAAAAAGATAATAATTGAGGAGAAGATCTACAAATCTCAGTGATTAATTACTTTGTAACTTGAGAATTTGAAGGGGGGGGGGGGGGGGGGATATAGTGAGTCACAAAGACCCACTAAAAGCATAATAAACTGTTAACATAAAGGACGATTTTATAACCCTTAAATATTTTGATAATAACAAACAATCTTTTCAAGCAATCGTCTGGTTACTCGTTTTATTGCTTGTTCGCTATCGTCTGATCACTTGATCATGTAGCGTCTTTATCTTAATTTAAAAAGACTCAATAACTAACTCCTTTTAGACAAAGTTCTAATGATCTGCACACTACAAATATGTAAAAGCATAAACAACCTCGAAATATATGAAGTCTACGTACCTAATCTTGAAGAAAGTCCACTTTATACGTAAAAGAAGAAATGTGTGTGCGAATGTCAGTATGGAAAAGCAAATATGTCCACTACTACAAGATTAAGTACGAGAATGGCTAAGATAAGCAAACTGCTTTATCTTATTAAAGTGACAAGTTGGTGAATGGCATTAAATGTTGCATTTAATGTTTCAATGACTTTTTTTCAATAAACGAATGATGTCTCCTGCAAACACTCACAACGGCTACTTTTTTGGAGAAGCCTATAAATAGAAAAAGAGACTTCAGCCTCAATTACTGGTTCATTGATAAATCTTTAACTGTTGAAAAGTTCTCATCTTGTAATATTCATATACGCTACTTGTAAAAGCTCTCTTTGAACTTCATTGTATATTTGTCTGGTAGGACGTTAAACTAAGTGAGATAACTCATGTTCAATCTTTTTCTCTAAGAAATCGATAGAAGCCTAAAGAGGCTTTGATTCAAAGAATACTTGGATTTTTGCTTGGAGAGGCAAGTTAAAGACTATTTGGGTTGAGCCTGAAGATGCTTGGTTAAAATAATATTTATAACTTGATTAAGTTAGTGGGACTTGGCTGTTACCAAGAATTGAACGTAGTTTCTGGGTTAAGACGAACCAGTATAATCTCTTTGTGTTTCTCTGATTATCTTTCTACATTCATCTTTCCTTAATTATCATTTTAAAAAACTTTTGATTAATCCTTTAGACGATACATCTTTAAAAAGGTTTTGCAACAATTTGCTATAACACAATTCAACCCCCCCTTCTTGTGTTATTTCTATGTTTTATAGTTTGGTATCAGAGCTCAGCCTTTACGGGTTGAACACCTTAACAAGTGATAGAGGAAAAGATCTGCATGGTAAACCTTGTAGGACAGTTCATTCCTAAAGAAGCCTCATTGTCAAGGCCTCCAACCTTCAATGGAGAAGATTATGCATACTGGAGTGATAGAATGGAAATGTACATCAAGTCCATTCATTATAGCATCTGGAGAATCATAACTCATGGGGATCTCATTGTAGCAAAGTTAGAAAATGAATACAATCAGATGACTTCAACATGCCATAACAAAATGCCAAGGCTAGGTATATTATAACTTGTGCCTTATCTAAAACTAAATATAACAAATTTTGCAGCTGCAGAACAACAACGGAAATGTGGGATGCTATACGCATAACACATGAAGTGACTTGCAGTCATTAGGGTCTAAGGCCCAATCAGCATCATAATATGCATGAAGCACTAAAGGAAGATCAGGAGGAGCAGGTTGAAGATGTAAACCCTAGTTTGCAGTGCCTTTTAGATACTATAGAAGATGCTTGACAACTACCCAGTGTTGCTTAAGGGGTTGAGACATAAACTAACACACTTTATTGACAGAGAAGCTGATTTTGAGTCTAGTTATGGTAGCATATTGTAGGGATCTTATAACAGATCTGTATAAAGTAGCATCAGGGAAGTGATCAAAACCTTGCTTGGTCAACTTATAGCCCCCAATCATAGGAGAAATAATTGGTTTAGCCTCATCCATTTTTGTTCGAGTTAAGAGATCACAAATATACTTGCTTTGTGTGAGAATGAGCGAGCCATATGTCAAATTGAGATTTAACTTCAATTTCGAGAAAATATTCTAAATCACCAAGTTCTTTAAGTGAGAACACCAAGTTGAGTTTGGAGATAAGAGACTAAATAAGAGAGGGGTTGTTTCCAATAATGATAATGTCATCCACATAGACTAAAACATAGATCACTATGGAACCAGCAATGTGAATGAACAAGGAAGGGTCACATTTGCTGGCAATAAATTTAAATTGAATGAGTGAGGGTTTCAGCTTGTCAAACCAGGCTCTGATAGCATATTAGAATTGAAGAGCAGAGAAAATGAAATGTTTCATTTAAGTGAAAATGAATTACAAAGAACAATCTAACAAAGGGGAGGAGTAGCTATTTATAACTGTTCAGGGATAGTAGAAACCTAACAAACTACAATTGTATACTTGTAAAAGTAAACTAACAAATTGCAACTAACAGAGAGTTAGTTACAGTACAGATAGCTAAAAGAGTAGGAGGAAAATATACTCCAATATAGTTAATTATAGTCGTCACATTTATCTCAGAAATGTTTAAATTCAAAGATATCCTTTTCTTAAAGCAAATTAAGCTGAAGAATAAGCTATAATTTTTTGTTATACACTTGAAGTCAACCATTTTCCTCCTCTTCTAGTCTCGCATGAACGGAGAAGTGTAACACCCAATTTCATTAGATTAATTGATTATCCATTTTGTTTATTTTTTATTAATGAAAGAATGAAATTATTATTCAAAAAAAAACTTTTACATTAAACGGATTTACCTTAATTAAATTTCCTAGTGATGGACTTCTCTTTATTACCTTTATTACTTTACTTGTTTGTAACTCAAAAGAGAATAAAACTAAATATTATAATTTATTGAGATCCGACAACAATACATTTTCATAGATAAATGGAAAATTTACATTTCCTAAAGAAAAACTCTTATTTTGCCTACTTCACCAAGCTTATTTAAATTCTTAGGTTCCAACCAAAAAATCCACAGACAGCATGGAAGAAAATTTTGACTTTACTTGCATCCTTTGACATGCAATTAAAATGAAACAAAACACCAAATAGGAAGGAGCGAGGACCATTTATCATGTAAAACATAGAAAAGCGAGAAATATAATTCAATCAAAATAAAAAAATATAATATACTCATTTAACAATATAATATAAAAAAAAACATAAGAATGTAATTTTGACAAAATTACAGTGTAAGCATATGATGCATGATTAGGGATGGCAAAAAAACCTGTGCCTGTGGATATTCGCGGATAAAACCCGTCACGGGTAGAAAATGGGTACCCGTGGATATTCTAAACAGGTATATATGTTACCCGTTTATTAACGGGGCGGGTACGGGTATCATAGTACCTGTACCTGTGGATACCCGCTATCCACAATTATATATTTATTTAAATACCATTATATATAATATAGATAAAATTACATAAACTTATTCAAAATTTTCAAAACGATTGTTCATTACAGGAGAAATCTTATACAATTAGATTACAAGAGAAAAGAAACATAAATTTGTGAGCATTCAAACTATATTTTTTTAGAAAAATTGTTAGAATAATTAAAATTTATATTCAAAGTGATTATTTTAAACAATAACTCTTTAATTTATAAATTCAAAGTAATATTTATAACACTTTATGATTGTCCACAACACACAAAATAAATTTGTTATTTTTTTATTTTTAGAAAATACCTGTAGATATCCATGGATACCCGTAAATATTAAAAATATCCACGAGTATCGCTTAACGGATACCCGTGCAGGTAAAGGGGCGGGCACGGGTATGGATTTTATCCAGCGAGACGAGTAGCGGGTAGCTACTACCCGTGCCCGTCCCATCCCGTTGACATCCCTATGGATGATTGAATGCAATTCTTGCTAGCACACATTGTCTAGGTGCATGAATTATGCATGGGCCCAAAATATCATTTTCTTCTCTTTTTCCATGAAGTATCAATCATTTTTTTTTCTTTTGGAGGAGCGGTTGGAGAGTAACACTTTGGTCTCAAGAACCAACAATTAACAATAATTAATGATCATATAAATGAGCTCAATAACGACTGTACCCAAGTAACTCAACAATCAATCCTAAGTATTTTAGTGACTAGTCAGGATGATAGAGTGAGGTATAAGTTAACATATGGTAGCTAGCTCATGGTCACTTGTGTATTCCAAACCTAGTCATCTCCAAGGTCCGTAGACCTCCACCATTGTACTCCCACCACCTATACAAGGCGTAGTGTATCTCATCTCCTTATTCCAAGATAATATGTCATGAATATACACATATTTTTTAATATTTCATCATAGGACTTGGTCATAATAACATAAACTCAATTATCTCAATATTAAGATCTTGACATTCAACATACTAATATAATAGTAATAATTTATTATAAAACATTATTTGTCAAGATCAAATCACACAACTTCATTAATTTACCCTTTCTGAACTTTATAAGTTTTTATTTTCATAATGATAGAAGAATCCAAAAATAAGTAAAATAAATACACAAACAATGTCAAGTGTATTAAATCAAGCTTATTATAAATAAAATATAATGAAAACTTCCTAGAAGAATTGAGAAGCTACGAAATTGGAAGGTAAGATTGGTGCACCACTTTTTGCTTCACTTAATGTTAAGAATATTAAGTCTACCGCCTAAGTATATGTTGCACTGCCTAACAGCTGTTGTTGCCACCGTTTTACATAACCATTAAGCATAGTTTTTAATATATTTTGCTTAGTTTGCCTATAAAAGGCAATAGGTTGTACAGCATTTTGAGTTAAATTGGTGAATTCATCCAGGAAAATTAAGAATTGAGTTCTTTCTTTCTATTTCTTCTCGATTTTCGCTGTGAGTGTATAAGTGGGTTTAAATTTTTAATTTTGTTTGTGTCCTACTGAAATCAAACAATCAACTGTTTTTTTTTTTATTAATATTATATAATACCCCAAAAAATAAGAATTTAACTACGTACATATTTAGTTAATTATAGAATTTAATAAAATTAAAAATTAAATAATAGAATTAGAACAAAAAAATATATAAAGATTAGCAATAATTGCGGAAAATAAAAGTAGAAGTAGAAAAGTAATTACTTAAAAAAAATGTAGTAAACCAATATATTACTGGAGAGTAAAATAAATGATAGAAAAATAAATAACTAAAAGTAAAAGCTATAAGTAGTAGACCGATATATCAATGAACAGTAAAATTAATGGCACAGAAGTAGATAGCGGACTAGTATGTCAATGGTGAGTAAAATAATTGGCAAAATAAATAAATAACTGAAAAATAAAAGCTAATGGTGGAAACATATATAAACAATTAGTGACAGAAATTTAAAAAGTCAATATTTGTTAAGTAAATTATTAGTAGTGGGAATTTAAATAGTTAGTAGGGATCATCAACGATTAGTATAGATTAATAATATAGTATAAATGACTAGAAACAATAAAAATAAAAATAATAACATGAATTTAAAATAAATTACATGATTTAATATATATTGGAGTATATTTTACTCCTACTCTTTTAGTTAACAGATTGCAACTAACTAGTTAGTTACAGTACAGTTAACTAAAAGAGTAGGAGTAAAATATACTCCAATAATATATAACAGCAAAATAAGCAGTAAAATGGAAAAAACCAAATAAAATAGGGCTAGGGCCACCTATGACTCAATTTTGAATTATATTTCTTTATTTCTAAATATGATAAAAAGTTCTCCTCCTCCTACCTGGTTAAATTTTGGTGAAAAGATTCTTCAAAATGACAGGATCGCTTAATTTTGACAATTTTGTGTTATAGGATGTACGAAGGGGCTTTGGTTATTTTTATTGGCTTAGAATTGTTAGAAGAGAGATGAAAAGTGATTTGGGGTGGCTGAATAGAGGAAGGAGTCGTGAGAGAAGGAGGGGATAATTATTTGAAACTTATTTATAGAAATTTCGAAACCATCACAGGTTTCCAAAGGTTGTTGATCTTTCTTTCTATCTTTCATGTAAATAAATAAGAAGCCAGGTAGAGAAGCTTCACGGTTCCCTCTCATTATATAGCCATGTTTTAATTTTTTTTTTTTAATTTTCTAAGCAATCATGGCACTTAGTTAGGATTGAAGGTCTAGTTAAAGTTATTTAGCTCATTTCCAATTAGATTGGCTCTTGTGTAGTTTGATTTTGATGGAAACCATCTTTTGAACGTGCATGAATGTTCAGAGGAATAAGAGCATTAAATGCTCATCATTTCCGAATTGACATGCATGAACCTTGTCATTCATTTTTATTTTTATTTTTGAGTTAATTACATTCAGTTCAATTCCTAGTCTAGTTAAAGTTTTTGGTTTGGATTACTTTGAACCAGAACCATCCTAGACACATGGCAACCGCATATCCAATGTGTCTCCAACTCACGGTTAATTTTATTCAATTGAAAAGAATAGCATCTTCATTTAATTATATAGGATAATTATAGGTGCACCTCGTATGTTAGATTAGTTCAACTTTTCCATGGTTTTATCCATTTAATTATTATTATTATTATTAACCATGCATATAGGATAAAGCTTTTAAGTGAAAGAATATTCTCTATGTTACTGCGTGATATTTGGCTTCACCATGAAGAGTTTCTGTCAATTTGAATAACTTAGGAATTACTTAGTGGTTTAAGGTAATTTAAGTGCGGTATTTGTTTTTCTTATTCTTAAATTACTGTAATTGAATTATAAATTAATAATTTTAATCTATATTTATTAATTAATTAAGCTTAAATATCTCTAAATTTTTTGGTTAACATCAAAAGATTTGATTAATAGATTATACTTTTTAGTTTATTTGAATTGAATTTGCTTAGTAATTGGTATTTTTATTAAAATTAACTACTTTTTCAAAGATAATTTTAATCCTGTATTTTTTTTCTTAAATAATCCCCTACTTATTATTCTAATTTAAAATAATTAAATCCCAAAAAATTTCATTTATAATTAGTAGTTAGCTTATATATTTTGTTGACTAAAATTAACACTAATCCTATTTTATTTCTTTTAAAAAAATTGTTCTTCTATATTTGATATCCATTTCTTTCACAAAATGTTATTTTATTTCTAATGTTCCTACTTCTACCAAGAATCTTTTTGCAATATGAAAATGATCAATTACCTGAAAACTAGTTAACAATTTTCTAAATTAATTTTGCTAGGGTTGATCTTTGAATTATTTAAACTCTAAGGGTCTGTTTGGTTCAAAGGAGGGGAGGGATTTTAATGAAGGGAAGGAAAGGGAAGGAATTAGGATTAGTCATTCTGTTTGGTTAAGAGGAAGGGAGGGAAGGGATTTTAATAGAGGAGAGGGGAGGTAACCTTTTTTTTGTTTAGTTCACAAGGAGAGGGGGGAGATTTTAAAGATTAATTTACCTTTGTACCCTTATAATTTTAAATTTCAAAATCTAAGTAAGAAATATTTTGGTAATTATATTTGAAATGTATTAAGTCTTTTCCCCTTCCCTCCAAATCGCCCAATATTGGAGAGAAACAAAAATTAGATAAGAAGGAATTTTGTTTCCTTCTATTTCCCTCCCCTGCTAAAAGTTGAACCAAATAACTAAAGTTTATAAAAATCTCTCCCCTCTCTTCCTCTTCATTTTTCTCCAACCAAACACTATGTAAGAGAACTACCAAATAATTTAAAATAAACATATTTGACAAAAGAAAAAAACAATCCTTTATTGTCAAAAATTTGGGATATTACAACAAGCCCCACCCCACTGCCAAATCTAAAATCCACAATTGTGGCTTATCAAAACCGCACAAAAGCTTCAAAGGGTGATCACTTTCCATGAGAGTCTATCAACAACTTCTAGTGTGTTTGGAAAACATTCAAAATTGATTCTTCCTACCAAAATCATAGTATCACCATGAAAACGAGTTTAGTTGAACGCACCGCTACTCCAAACATACTCTTCAACAGTGGGCAGGCTCTAACGTGCACTGGCACTGGCACTGGCACGAACGGTCCATGTCATGCTCCTCTTGCCGGTGTTATTGTTAGGTTTTGCCTTTATTTTGATTTTGAAACTTCCATTCAACTAGTACACTGTTGTACTGATCATTTGGAAATATTTACATTTACATGTACATATCCAACCGCCCTTGGGTTTGATTTGTAGTTTTTTGTACCTCTTGGTTACGCGTGACAACAAGACCGTAAATAAGGAAGCATTACAAAAGAGAGTGTCCCATTCCCACTGGCATTCTATATCTTTGCATATGTTGTTGTTGTTGTTTCATGTTGTGGTAGGTTTCACTTGTTTGCCATGGTCTTTCAGTCACAAAAATTTCGTCCCCATCTGGCCCTTGCCCAACATGTTGATGCATCACCAAAACTGAAGCTGTTGTCTCAAAGTCTGAAGAAGCCAGCAAATCCCCAATGGCTCCCAACTCCGGACACTCACTCCAATCTGTTAGGCCATCTGTTAGTGGCGACGTTGTCCCTTGGCCCCTCCCAACTATGAACAAGTCATTGACATGGTTCATTGATCTTATTGCTGCAACCGTTTCCTCCCCATTATTCACAAACTTTTCTGTGTAAACAACTGAATTATCATTTGTACTCACCCTCTTGAACTCATTTATATAATCCTCATCCAGTTTGTTCTCCCCCCCATTCTTTATACTGGTGAAACTTTGATCAATCTTAGTCCGTAACAGATCTGTATGCGGAGTTTGAGTTGCATCGTTGCTTGGAATGAAATGCATGACAGTGAGGCGAACCCTTGGATGCCTTGACATTCTCCATCCATAAGCTAATGCCTCTCTATCATCTGGTCCTCCAAAATATAACACAGCCACCTGATGAGATGCTTGGTTTCCAATCAAGCGGTTGGATCCGTTAAGGCCTCTATCCACAAGTATGCCAAGTGAGCAAGGTGAATTCTGTAATAGATTGTGGTTCACCATTCTGAATGCTGGAATTGTGTCTTCCATTTCTCCATCAACTGTTTGTTGCTTATGGAAAGGAATGATGATGATGGACACCCTTTTGTCCTCGGCCAAATTGCATATGTCTTCATGCATGGTAGAATAGGGGGAAATAGCTGTTAAGGGTTGGACTTGGACATGACCAACGTGTTCCTCAAAGTTCTGAAATGCAGTGATGATGTGGTCACTTTGTGCTTGTGTTTTGTTGAGGGCAGGGCCTCCTGATTGTCTGTTAGCATGAACAATGAGCATGGCAGAAGCTCTACGAGTGAGTTCAACCAAGTGGAGCACATAAGCACATATGGGAGAACTTTTGTGGGGGTGAGTTGCTTCAAGGAGATTGATTATTGTGGGGACGTTTCTAGGGGTGTGAATACACACCAGCACCCGTAACTCTGAATCAAATCTTGAATTCTGTATTGTTCTCCTTTTATAAGGTACCAGCATTTTTCTTGGCTTATAAATTAATGTTACAATGGGTGAAACGATTGCTGTCATTATGAGTGTTACAATGACCATAACTGAGAATATTTTATTACCCAAGGCCTGCATATGCAAAGTTGATTTGTCATATTCATAACGCTGATCCATTAAGGGAAGTACAATTACAATTAGATTACCGAAGGAAGTGAGTGACGTACCTTTTGTTCCCTCCCAACATTGAGCACAATCATTTCAACAAGACCTTTAGTGTTCATGAGTAAACCAAGAACAACCCCATCACGGTTTGGTATCTGGAAAATGAGTGTAATAAGCATAGTCCCAACAATCTTGCCTAAACAAGCGAGAGGAATCACCACGAGTACAAAAGTCCATGTACTAGCCCCACTGATCAAGCTGATATCAGTCTTAAGCCCACTAATGGCATAAAAGAGAGGAAGCAAAAGCCCGGAAACAAAGTCTTCTAGCTTCTCTATTATAGCAGCTCCAAGTGGGCCATTTGGAATCACTAGTCCATATACAAAAGCTCCAAAAACAGAATGTGTTCCAAGGACATCTGTAATGAAGGCTGAGATCATAACACCAATGAGCACAATGCATATTTGGAACTCACTGAAGGGCTTCCCTTCTGGGGTTCTCTTGATCAACCACGAGACCGCTGGTCTAACAACAAGAAGGCAGAAAGAAACAAAAGCAAGGTTTGATAACACAACCCAGACCGAGGCCCAATTGCTAGTATTTTGCTTTGATAAAGCAATAGCTAGAGCCAGCAACATCCAGGCACACACATCATTGACGAGAGAAGTTGAGAGAGCAAGCTTTCCTAACTCTGTGCTGATGAGTTTGAGCTCGGCAAGCGTGCGAGCTAGCACCGGGAATGCAGTGACAGATAGAACAATACCAAGATAGAGGACATAGCCGCTTTGGTTAATGTTTTTGTCTTTGTCATCGATTAAAGAGGAGACACAAACACCGACCATAAAGGGCAATATCATGCCAGCAAGGGCTATGGACACGATCTTTTTCCCAGTGCGTTTGATAATCAAAATGTCCATTTCTAGCCCGACCAGGAAGAGGAAGTATATGAGACCCATGTTTGCCATTGTCTCCATCACCATCTCACTTTTCAGAGGGAATACAGCATTGGCAAATTTTTTATTTCTACCAAGCCCTGATGGACCCAATAGCAATCCACCCTACAAATATTATCAAATGATTCCAGCCAGTTATAAAATATTTGACAGCAACAAAATCAATGGCTCTCAAAAGTCACACCTGAAATATTATGACTGCAATTAAGGTTACCAACTATAGTTTAATTTCCCGTTGATATATGCTCTACATGGTTACCACAAAAAATCTAAGGCATATAGTTTCTTGACCTTGTCAGAGGTCATGTAACAGCTTCTTGATAGTTGATGATAATAACAATAAAATAAACTATAATTCATAACTAAGAGTTTATATATAATATATTTGCATACTAATACATTATACATTATGCTAAAGTTGGAAGAGAGGCAATAATAAAGAATCAATGTCATGGCTTTATGATTGTGTCCTTTTTCTGTCTGTCTAATTGGAATAAGAAAATAAAAGTTGGCAGAGAAAAGAAGGTACCAGGATTTCAGCAATTACACGCGGTTGGTGAAAGGGCTTGAGGATGAAAACAAAGAAACGTGTGGCGCAGACAACTAACGTTAATTGCAAGACAAAGAGAGGAAGGGAGTAATCTAAAGGGTTATCTCCCTGCCATAAACCATTTGTTGTTGTCATGCTTGGTGTATAGCAAATTATAGATCTATCTGACATATTAAACGGTGCCATCGTTGTGTTGCTCATTTTTTCCATTCTCCAAAATCAACAACACAACCGATGAGCACCACCTGCTTGTGATGGTCAAGGCGCAATTGTTTCCTTCCCCTTCCAAATATGTTAGACTGAGAAAAAAAAAAGGTACAAAAGAAAGGGGCAGGCACCCCTTGGTTGTGCTTTTCTGGGAAGATTAACACAATCAAGAGAGAAACAGGTTTGTATCGGTGCCTCCCTGCCCTGGAAGCACCAATGCAAGACATGATTATTTAAGGGCATGTATATATTGAATGTATCTATCTATTTTTGAAAACTCAACATACCACATGACATGTGCTTAAAATGGGGTCATTGGGGTGTATGACACTTGGGTGAACATTATAATGACTACTCACGTCAATCACCTCTACGTGAACGATGTTTTCCTTTTTTGGTTCATGCCCCGCTTCAAGTGTAGCCCGAGTTGATATATACGCTTTTTAAAGTGAAAAAAGTTGCCAATAAATAAATAAAAACAACACATTATTTCGTCACAAAAACTCAATGAAAGTAAATAAGACAAAATTTGTAAATATATTCTAATAAAAACAAAAACACATTTAATAAAAAAAATTATGCATATGTTATGTTTGTACATATAACCTTTTAAGATTGATTTTTATATATACTTTATAATAAAAAAAAATGTATTAAATGGAGTAAATATAAGGATGACAACATGACGGTACGGGGTGGGTATGCGTAGTAGCCTTTGTTACATGCCCGTTGGATAAAAATTTACCTCGTCCCGCCTTCATACCCGTGCGAGTATTCGTTAAGCAGATATTTACTGATTTTATCAATATTTGTGTGTATCCATAGATATCCATGAATATTTACTAAAAAAAAAAAAAAACAACTTAAAAATAGTTTAGAAAAGAATTTAACCATAACTTTTAATTATTTTGACAGTTTTTTAAAAAATAGTTGAAGTCCAAAAAACTTAAAAAGACATTAAAAACATTTGTAAATTAATAATAAATAAAAGGTTAAACATATAATTTAGTCTTTATATGTGTTGCGAATGTTCAATTTGGTCCCTATATGTAAAAACTTATTAAATTGATTCTCATACATGTCACGAATTCTCAATTTGGTCCTTACTGTCGTGATGTCGTTTATACATTCTTAATTTGGTCCCTATATATTGGGACCAAATTAAGAATGTATTACACATATAGGGACCAAATTAAGAATTTGTAAATGGTAGGGATCAAATTGAGAATTCGTAACACGTATAAGAACTGATTTAATAAGTTTTTTTTGTATAAAGACTAAATTGAGAATTTGCGACATATGTAGGGACTAAATTATTTGTTTAACCTAAATAAAAATAACTTAACAATAAAGATAGTATTATATATTTAAGTAATTTTACAACAACAAATAATAGTGTGTACCCGTGAGCACGAGTATCGTGATACCCATCTCGCTCCATCATTAATAATTGGGTAGTGAAAATATCTATTTAAATTATCGATGGATATTCATTAACTATTCGTTACATATTTTACCACAAATATTCACAAATATAAATATTTTTTGTCATCCCTAAATAGATAGTCATTTGGTACTCTACCTTAATAAGCAAATATCGCATTGGATTCTCTTCCTTACTTGACTTAAAAGGAATTTTCATTGCTGGCAACACATTGTGCTATTGAATTGAATATGCATTTAATTAGATTATGTGGACGTTGGGAGAAGATTGCC
The DNA here is from genome assembly GCA_004329165.1 of Spatholobus suberectus. Classification (NCBI taxonomy): domain Eukaryota; kingdom Viridiplantae; phylum Streptophyta; class Magnoliopsida; order Fabales; family Fabaceae; genus Spatholobus; species Spatholobus suberectus. The sequence goes on along the minus strand of CM014729.1, from coordinate 8,041,755 downwards.
AAAATGATTTCTCCCAAGAATTGAACCCACGTCTTAGAGTTGATAAAAACAATTATATACACCACTATATTGTAGCGTTTTGCATTGATTTGCATCTTACATTGATTATATTATAAATGTATTATATATAAATACTTTAAGGGTTAATTAAGTTTTTTGGTCTCTCAATTTTTAGAATTCGATTTTTAGTCTCTCTAAATTTTTTTGCCACTTTTAGTCCCTCATTTATTTTCTGTCAGCAATTTTGGTCCTCAACGTTAATTTCAAACCATGAAGTGCTGGCATGTGTCAAACAAAAGTACACATCAGCATGACACATGGCAGTCACGTGGCACCACTTGAAGGTGCCATGTGGCAGCCTTGTGAGTGTGCCACGTCAGCACTTAATTGTTCAAATTTAATGTTGGGAACCAAAACTGTTGACAAAAAATAAATAAGTGACTAAAAGTAGGAAAATAAATTTAGAGGGATTAAAAATCGAATTCTGAAGAAGTTAAAGGACAAAAACATATGCATATAGAGCACTTCTTCTTCCTAAAAGTTGAAGAATGGAAAGTTACTCACTTGTTATTGCTAACAAGTATGATGTGTGTCCCTTCTCAATGCATGAATATCTAACATCATGATTTGGAATGTAAAAAATCTTCATATTGACACACATTTTGACGTGTTCTTCTCAACTCATGCATCTTATTCTCTTTTCAACTGCAAGTTATTAGAAGAATTGGTGCTAAAGATAGATTCTTGTGTCATTAGAGTTATTGCTAATTTGTTCATTTTGGACAACTAAATTAAAACTCCTCAAGTTATTTGAAAGTTTATTTACTCTTAATTCTAGCTCAAAATATCTGACTCTTAGTTTACCAGTTCCCAAAATGTTTGAAACAATAAATTGCACCTAGTTAAAAGCAAAGCATATCACTCTAAAAGTGCCTTTACTTGAAAGTATTATCATAGTGCATGACACCAAGTTGATGTCATATGAGACGCCTTACTATGCAATCAAGTTTTCTACTTCACATTATTTTAAGTTGTTAGATTCGTCATTGGCTCATAATGCTTTTCTTAATTAGAGGTGGCAAAACAAGCTCCTAACCTGATAGGCCAAGGGATGGAAAGCGGCTAGGCCCGGCCGAGATTTCTTATATGCCAAACTTTTGCTAGCCTGACCTAGCCTGTTGGCTTGTTGGGCTAGGCCAAAATTGGCCCATTCTACTTTTTTGTTTAATTTTATTTAAATTTTACAAGGGAAAAGAATAAATACTATTCTACTCTTAATGTAATTGTGAACCAATGTCTAAACAATAGAGATGAAAGCAAATGAATAAATGATGAGAGATTTTAAAAATGACTAAAGTAAGATAAAAAAAAACTAATTAAGGACTAAAAACTAAAATTTAAATTTTTTAGGGACTAAAATAGAAAAAAAAAACAATTTTATAGGAACTAAAATCACAAGCTGACAATTTTATAAGGACTAAAATTCAAATTTTAAAATTTTCTAGGGATTGAAAATGTCATTGAATACACTGGCCATGTGTCACTACATAGAGGGTGCCACATGACACACCCACAAGGCTGCCATGTGGCACAAGATAAGGTTGCCACATGACACCTTTATGTGGTGCCACATGAAATGATTGTCATGTGTCGTGCTGATGTGTACTTTTGTTTGACACGTTAGTACTTAACGGTTTGAAATTAACATCGAGGACCAAAAATGCTAATAGAAAATAAATGAGGGACTTAAAATGGTCAAAAAAAATTTAGAGGGACTAAAAACCAAATTTTAAAAATGTTAAGGGACAAAAAACTTAATTAACCCATACTTAAATATAACATTTTATAAATTATATATTAGTTTATGTGATTTAACTAATAGGTTATTGGTTTGACCAATAATTTAATGATTTAGTACCAAAATGATCAATCTAAATTTGATGATATTGCATACTAGTATTTTAACTTGTGTATTGCATAGAATAAATTGTTATTTTATATAACTTAAATTTATAATAAATAAATACTCTTAATATATAAATTATATTATAATTAAAATTCATAATAAATAAATATTTTTGAACATATAAATTATATTAGTATTTTAGCCTGTGCAATACACAGGATAAATTTTTATTTTATATAAATAAATTTATAATATATAAACACTTTTGAATGTATAAATTATATTATAATTAAATTTTGTAATAAATAAAAAATTTTGATCCTATAAATTATATTTTAGATTTATGATAAATAATTTATATTATGATAACATCTTATATTAAACTGTTGATAATTTTTTTAAAAGAATATTAAAATTTAATTTAGAAATAAAAATGAAAATAATAAATTGAGAGAGGTAAGAGGTTAGGAAAAATTCCTAAAAGCTCTCTCAGTGAAGAAAAACGGCTAAAAACGCTCTCATTGAAAAATGGTCCTTAAAAATACTCTTGTTCAATATAGTTATTCTAATTTATATATAAAGAGGATTTTAAATTTATAATAAACAATTATTACAATACAATGTTAATTTTTAATTATTGATAATTTCTTTTAAAAAATATTGAAATTCAATTTAGAACTAAAAACATTGAAAATGATAGATTGAAAGAGATAAGAGGTTAAAAAAAATCCCTAAAAACTCTAATTAAAAAATAACAGCTAAAAATATTCTCATTAAAGAATGACAGCTAAAAACATTCCCGTTAAAGAATAGCGGCTAAAATTGCTTTCGCTCAAAATAGCTATTCTAATTTATATATAGAGAATATTATAGCGTATTTGGGTGAATGTTTGTAAATTTGCTTTGAATGATTTATCTTTAAAATGAAGTAATTTATCTTTAATCTTTCTCCTCAAACTCACTGAGGTCGGCCTAATGGTGAGAGGTTAGGGTAGTTTGCAAATTGCAAATTTGCATGAGGTCATAGATTTTAATTTCAGTATAGTCATTGTACACCCAAAAAAAAAATCTTTCATCTCAAAATCTGCTTGTTTCATGTTTGTATATCAAAGCTTTTCCAAATATACTAGAAATGCTCAGAACCCAATTATCCAAACTAGGTATAATAATTAAATTCGAACTTGTAAGTACTTATTTGACTTCAAACTAACTTTGACAAGAAAAGTATACCTTAATAGGATTCAAGTTCGGATTTTTCTCAACTTATAAAAGTGTGATCCAAGTTAGGTTCAAGGATGTAGCTTGTAGCCCTGTCCCTAAATTATTTTTAATTATATATATTAAAATATATATAATATTTTTATTTAGGATTTTACTAAAAATGCTTTATTTTCATACTTTTATTTTTATAATTATTATACATATAAACTAAATATTTTAATGGTCAAATAATTTAAAATATAATAATAGTTAAATAATAAAGTTAACATTTTATATTTAACTACAAACATAATTCAATTATTATTTTATATTTTTAATAGGCTAAATTAGTATTTTAGTTCCTTATCTTTTCACAAAATCCTATTTTAATCTTTTATCTTTTAAAAATTTTGTTTTTTTTTTAAAGCGTCTTATTTTAGTCCTTCTGTCAGTTCAAAATTAACATCGTTAATAATTTAAAGATAATGACGGTTTATAATCGCCACAAAACGTTTTTTTTTTTCTTTCTCCTTTTTCCTCCTCCCCTCTTCGTCACCTCACCTCTCTCTCTCTCATCTCTTCTTCTTCTTCAACGCCACATTCCTCCCTCTGCTAGGCAGACAGAATGCCCCAAAGTTCCGCCATAAGCACAACTACAGCGGGCATGCATTCGAAACAGACATGCCCCGGTGAAGCCTTAGCCCAACTTCATAACAAGTGATTTATTAAATACATGTAAATATTTAAACCTCATGCCACCTTCAAGTTTAAGCACACAAAAATGGTCCCAGGCCACAGAGTGACGCTTACGGGTTCCATTCATAGTGCCCTAAACAAAATCCCGATTCATGCGATCCAACCTATCACAAATCGACTCCGGCAAAAGGATAGTCTGCATCGTATACGTTGGAAGAGCCGCCACTACTGCCTCTGCCAGAGTAAGACGTCCAGAAAAAGACAGAGTGTTTGCAAACCAACTACTGAGGCACTATTGGGTTTTCTCCAACAAAAAGTCATAATAAGCTGCTTTCTTACGTTCATGCAGCATTGGCACTCCGAGATACTTGCCCAAATCGCCTGTCAGCCTAAAACTAGACAAGGAACTTAGATTCGCCTCAACTCGATACTGCACATTCTTAGTTGCCAACATTCATGTCTTGCTGACTGACACCCTTTGTTCAGACGCACGACAGAAGGTGTCAAGACACTCCAACATAACTCGCATCTAATCCACCGATGCTTCACCGAAAAGCAGCATGTCGTCAGCGAAAAATAAATGGGATAAAGGAGGCCCCGAGGTGGATAATATTTATAAGCAAACTCACCTCGTATTTTTTAATATTTATAAGTGAAGTTATAGGCAAGCGAACCCACCTAATAATAATATATGTTATGAGATAGGAGATATAAGTTGAGTGATAATATTTATAAGTAAAGTTAATTTAATTTTTAATATTATAAAATTATGAATATTATGTTATTTTTGTTTAATATTATATAATATATTATATTAAAAATTAAAATAATATTATTTAATTATCATCAGTTCAACCACGATTAAATTATTGAATCTTTAACTAGTATTCTTACCGGTTCAATCATTGGTCCTATTCTAAAAACATTGTTTTTTATTCCTTTCTCTCTTAAATCTAACCATGAAATTGTTTCACCTACTGAAACTGGACTGAAAGAGCTAAACCCACCTTCAATCTGCTTTGTTGCCATGCACCAAAGGCAATTTTAAAAGGAAACTAGGGACACACCTTAGATGTTTTATGAATCGGGTAGCCCATCAACTATTTGAGACTCTAATTATACCTTCAATAACTTTTTGTAAAATGTAAATTTAACTAATCTAACCGTTGAATTATGTGATATTATCTTCATGAACATGTATATCAAATTTCACATTATTTTGACTTTTCTAAATATGCTATCTAACATTGAATATTTACACATATTTTAATTAAATATTGTACGTTAAAATAAAGCAATATAATGAACTATTAAATAATTTTGGAATTATATGAAATTTTTTATATTTAATCTAATTAATAAGAATATCAAATTCAACAGTTAAATTAGTTAAATTTACATTATACAAAATGTTATTGAAGGTGTAATTTGACTAACTTTAGTGTCAACGGATCCTGACCCATATATATATATATGGGGAGGGATCAAATTATACTGATATAACTTACACAAACTATTACACCATCAATAACTCGATATAGAATGTGATTTTTATCAATCCAACCATTAAATTATAACTACATATTACCAAGATTGTTTGTGTCAGTGTCAATCCTTGTCAAAATTGAATAACAATAAGAAGGTAATCAAACAATTCATATTTTAGTATATTTTGAACAATATATATTGCGTCCATTTTGATCAATATGAATAACGTATCAAATAATTTTGGATTAATATAAAATTTTGTACATATGATTTATGTTAAAGGAACTTTCAATTCAAAGGTGGGTTTTGAGATGAAATTATCCAATTAAAAGTTATTGAATGGTGTAATAGTTGGTATAAGTTACATCAGTGTAATTTGACCCCTTCCATATATATATATATATATATATATATGGGTCAGGATCTATTGACATCAAGTGTCAAAGTTAGTCAAATTATACCTTCAATAACTTTTTGCATAATATAAATTTAACCAATCCAACCATTGAATTATGTGATATTATTTTCATGATCATGTATATCCATCATTTGAAAATTTCTAAATATGTTATCTAATATTAAATATTTACATATATTTTAATATCATATTGTACGTTAACATAAAGTAATGTGATGAATTATTAAATAATTTTGGAATTGTATAAAATTTTGTATACTTAATCTAATTAATAAGAACATCAAATTTAACGGTTAGATTGGTTAAATTTGCATTTTACAAAAGTTATTAAATGTGTAATTTGACTAACTTTGACACCTGGTGTCAACAGATCCTAACCTTATATATATATATATATATATTCAGTTAACATTAAGAATAATAAGACATTGATATATTATTAGTCAATAATCATTTGTCATTTAAACTAATTCTTAAGATTCTTTTAAAATAAAAATTTCAAACATTTCTATATATTAAATTTAATTCTCAATAGTTTTAATTTACGGTAAAAAAATCATTTTATATTTTTTATACAAAAATGGATTCATCAAGAAATATTATAAATGCAATGGAAAATTTATGGAGATGGCGACCGGGAAAAAAAGAAGAAGGAGTAATTACATCTGGATGGTAAAACGCGAAAATTCATATTTTGAGTCGTAGATGGGAGCTTTCACCTTCAGGCTTTCTCTTGCACCAATGCCACGCAGGAATGAAGGCACTCACGTCACTAGAACAGAAACGAAAGAACAAAGGACAACAGAAAAGTTATCAAAATTACATTACTCCTACATAGTTTTAAGCATCTCTTCCGTGGTTGAATTTACTCTAGATGCTAATTAACGTGATTTTGATAAATATTTTTCAAAATTCCTAAATAATAAAAATTATTTTATAAATATAAGATAAAAGTGAAATTGTTAGGTAATGCATTTTAATTTATTATGTAACTAGTATTTTAGTTTATATATTGTACAAGGTTTATTTTTATATAATTGAAATTTATAATAAATAAATACTTTTTAAGATATAAATTATTTTTAATTAAAATTTATAATAAATAAGTGTCTTTAAATATATAAATTATATCTTAGATTTACAATGAATAATTTAAATTGTGATATAAAGTTATTTTTAAATATCAACAAATTCTTTTATAAAAGCTATTGAAATTCAGTTTAAAAATAAAGATAAAAGATTGTAGATTAAAAGGAATAAACAAACCAATAGATGTGACTTAGTTGACAAAATTTTTTAATTATTGTCAGAGAGGACCTAGGTTCAATTCCTGCAAAACACATATTTAGAGAGAGATGAAGAACTTTAAATGTAACCAAGCACTAGACCAAAAAATAGTCTCATAGTCAACCCCAAAGATTGAAGCTTGTAGAGATACTTTGGAGCTCCATTGGAGAGCCAAAGACCTAAATTATGATAGTTACAAAAAAAAAAAATAGACAATTGAGAAGATCAAATATACAAATAAAAAAAATAGATTAAAATAATTAAAAAAACTAGTATTTTAGCCTATGCATTGTACTGAATAAATGTTTATTTTGTATAACTAAAATTTATAATAAATAAATATTTTTAAATATATAAATTATATTATAATTAAAATTTATAATAAATAAATATTTTAAAACATATAAATTATATTTTAGATTTATGATAAATACCTTATATTGTGATACAATATTATTTTTAATTATTGATATATTTTTTTAAAAATATCGAAATTCAAATTGAAAATAATATATTGAAAGAGATAAGAAATTAAGAAAAACTTCTAAAATACTCTCGTTGAAGAACAAACGCTCTCAAAGGGATAGATATGCATGTTAGGAGCATATATATATATATATGAAATTGATTTTTGATATTCAGTTACAAGTTGTTAAACTACTAGTTGATATTAAAAGCATAAGAGATATATCAAATACATATTAGGAGCATATTTGAATTTTGAAAATAAAATATATATTTGAAATTGGTTTTTGATATTTAGTTACAATTTGTTAAACCTTTCCGTTGATATTAAAAGCATAAAAGGATATACCAATGCATGTTAAGAGAGTGAAGTCCACCTCTTCATGAAAGGAGAGTATTCAAATGAAAGTGAATGTGAGGAAGAGTGGGGAGAGTAGATGCCTGAGAAAGCAAATAATTTTACACATTTATATATATAGAGGGATTATTGACTAATTGCGGAGGTAATACATAAAATATACATCTAAATGACAAAAGATTGAGCATATGTAATTGATAGGGTGAATATATGAAAAATCCAACTCTTTAAATTATATATTTTAATTTATAATATAAAAGTATATTATTTCACTCAAGATTATGTGAATAAATGCGAGAGCTTCAATATATCCTAGCAACTATTCATGAGGAACCATCAAGCACATGAATTAACTAGCATGGGATTGTTTTAGCTTAATCGGTGATTTCGAATTCGAGTTCTGAGTATGTAGTTGTATTAAATACTCAGAGAGAGAACTTTATTGCCCGTAGTGGTCCTACCCAACTCGAACAAGATTACCTCCAATGGTGGATACTTGTGGTTTGTACAAAAAAAATTATTCACAAGGAAATTTTCTATAATGCAAATGTGATTAGCAAAAACCATAGCAACATATATAGGTCCATTCTTGGGTCACGTGCATAAATGTGAGGCTCAAAGATATATTGGACTATTCATCACAAAATCTCTCAAGATGCAATTATCAAAAAATAGAGCTAGCAAAATAGGCTTGACACAATGGGTTGACTTTAACAGCCTACAAAAAGGTCTAGACTGAGCTTTTAAAAAATTGACCCAAAAGAAATCAGGCCCTTTTGACCCAACCCGTTTAGCCCGATGGGCCAGCTACACCTGGGCCGAGCTGGCCTAGTAGCTACATAAAAAAAAAACAACAAACTAATTAAAGACAAGTTAAAAAGACTGGAATCAGTCAACTGTAAATGAAATAATTCATATAAAAAGGTCCTTGTAGTATTTAGATCCCACATAACTTCCAATTCTTTATCATCGGTATAGGACGTGATTATATTTAAATGGAAGGAGATCATTGGATATCTATGGTGCAAAGAATGGAGATGAATCGTCCATGCTACAAGAATTAAGTATGCAAAAATGAAGATGTATACCTTTTTGGACGTGGTGTAATTTTTTTGTTGGTTATAATTGATTTTGTATAATTATCCAATGTGATATTGTTTTTTTCAATTATATTAAAACCTATGGCATTTGTAAGCAACTTTCAAATGAGGATCTAATTCCCGTTTCATATATCCATACAATTTAATTTTAAATATTTAATATGATTTAAATAATTTAATTTTAAATAATTTTTAAAAAAGTAATAAATATAATATATAATAACGTTAATTGGTGCCAAAAAATATTAAGGCTAAATTGGCCTAGTAACTTACATAGGGCTGGGTCACAAAAAACACAACCAGCATTGAAACTAGGCCTAGCCAAGCTGACCTAATCCAGTGTTGGTCCGGACAGGCCAAACCAGACCGTTTGACAACTTTGCCAACAAATATAGCAACATGGGTCCTTTGCTGGGTCATACAATTATAGAACAATTTTGTTAAACATACTCTCAAATATGATAAATTTTTTCTGCAATACGGTAAGACATTCTTGAATTAGCTTTTACCTTAATTTTCTTTCTTTCTTTTCTTTTCTTTTCTTTTTTTGTTTTGAGGTGAGCTTTTACCTTAATTGAAAGTAACCATAACTCCAGCTTTTATCGAAACAAAGTGTTTCCTTGTCTTCTTAGGAACGTTAGGTGGGGTTTAGTGTAAGAAATGTTTTATTTCTAATTACATTACATTTTTTAACAAAAAAAAACTACATTTTAAGGGTTTGTATTTTCGGGAATAAGATTGGTGGAAAAATTAATGACATACGTTTAATTAATTAGTATTCATTTTTCCAAAATATAACATATTACATTTTTAACAAAATTTCAATTTAATGTTGGATTCAAGTGAAATAGTTTCAGGAATATAATTAACCTTTCAGAAATTATCCTTAACAAAAATAAAAAAAAATGCAATAAGCAATAGATTTCAATTTAATGATCTATAAGAGTAAAAAAAAATCTTCTAGCATTATAAATAATTCAAAAAGCATGACAAATATATCTTAAGACACATGATATTTAAATTGAGAAAAATATATTTAAAATTTTAAAATAAATCAATATTGTAATGTCAACAATAGTAATTAATATAAACAACAATGTTGATTAAAGGTTCAAACTGGTATAATTAAGGTATAAAATACTTCTTTTAACTAACAGACAAACCTCTTTGGAGTACTCTATTTTAAAGATGATACCTGCACAAGTTTGGGTAAATTCGTATAATATACGTCTCCGCATTTGTGCTTTAAGAAACACTTGTCTCCTTAATATAAAAAAAAAAAAACAGTTGTCTCCAAAATCCATACTTGTACAGTAGCGACTTTAGTACCTATCTATGACCATATTTTGTAGCTACCTAAATGCTCATTCCATGAACTTTTGTTAAATAAAAGTGTTATTTTATATCTTAATTATAAAGACGAAATTGTTAAACAGTTGACTAATACGAAGATCCTCATTCAACAAACTTAAAGAAATACCTTACAACAACATTGCGGCATGGCCACGAAAATGAAGATAGGTGGCAAGAATAAAGATGTAAGGGTTTTTACTTTTAACATCAGAAGATTGAGTCATTAAAATAAAATTTGTGAACTGTAATTATAAAGTACTAAAGATGTATGTGTAACATTAATTTTTTATTTTAACATTAATATATTAAATATGTGTAGGTATGGTATGGGTTAGGTAATAAAATACTTATACTCACACTCATTCCCGTAAGTTTTTTGGCATAAATACCTATATCCAAATCCAAACTCATTTAGCGAGTAATTTCTCTCTCTTGAGTACTTTTTACATATACTCACTTGGTGGTCTGGGTATAATTGTCTTCCTCATTCTATTTTTCTTTATCTTTAATTCATGAATTTTTCATAAGATTTGACACTTAGACAGTACTAAGTTAGATCTTTGTCTAACACAAGTCACATGTAATGTGGTACCTCTTGCTGGTAAGGACAAATGAATGTCCCTCGAAACCCCCAATAGCCAAAACGTTACAGATAATTCCCAACCCAGATGATGGTCAATTCAAGCTAGACGTTTCTGACACACTTCCCGTCTTGATCATCATCATGTGAACAACTCTGCATTAGTGTCTCGAACACAAATGCCGAATCAGTATTACATGATTATGGGAACTGTTTAATATTCTGCAATATGAGAAAGATGGCAACATTATTAACTTCATTATCACAGTGGGGTGACCCGGATAAAAAAGTATTTTCATAGCGAGTCTAACAATAATAGTAAAGATCCTCAATAAAACAATAATAAAAAAGAATATGGAAAACCAGTCAGAGTTATTATTATTGAGAATGTCATAGTAAAAGAGGATTCCTTTTTGTTCTTATTGGGATTCAGATAGCAAACGAGTCAAAGAGAATACGGTAAAGATTTCATAGCTATCATTGAAGAGAACATATAGTTTTCTTGCTTTTTTTCCCTTTATTTTTCCAGGCAAAAGGGGTGTGACTCATATCAAAAGCCGAAACTAAAAATGGGTGTGCATTACGACATAATTAGAATGCCATTAAACATTGCTTAGCTGTTAATAAGCTCAATTTGTTCCTCAAATAAACACAAAAAGAAGTACTAACGTTTACATTACAAAGGGTGTGACAAGAAGTCCCAACAGGACAAGCTGGTTTTCCAGCTGCTACCAGCTTGTACTTAGCGATGGATTTAACAGCATGTTTCAATGTTTAGCAGCACTTTTCTCGGTCAAGGGAGTGAATGCATACCACAACTGTCTCTACCATGCTCTGATTAACAGATCAAGCGGAGGACCACTTACACTTGATGGTGATATTATTAGACATGTTTTTCAAGTAACCCTTAAATATTCTTATCTTATGCAACGCAAACGACTGAGGTATACCTGCACTGTACAATAGCATGCATCCCATTTTAAAAGTAAGGCTAATTAATTAGAGGTTTTAAACTAATTAAAACTCACTAAAAAGAACGTATAATATGCAATTACACCGTATAATTTTGCCTAGAATATGTAAGCACGAATGGTAGAAATTTAAAATTTATGAACGTCATGATATCAGTGGGACATGGTAATTCAACCATTTGTGTGTGGGTGTGGATGAAAGTAACGGGTGCACTCCTAATGTTAACCAAAACATTGTCACTTCCATCTCAGATCAAGCGCACATGCTACATTATAATGTTCTCTTTCCTAAATTTTCAAACCTGTAGAACTTTTGTTATGTTGTGGTAGAAAATGTAATCCTAATATTCAGTCCAAAACTGGTTGAACTCTTTAGGCCCTCCTTCTCTCACGTCTCTCGTGCTTTTCCTGATTTCTATGCCTATAGATGAGGATGAGCGAGGAGCAAAGAATCCAAATTCCATAATATGTATGATTAAATACTACTACTGCCAATAAAGAAGGCCAACACAATCACTTTATCAACACAGAAGCGAAGCTTCTCTTTCCTTTCCATCAATGTAGTTACCATCTTGTGACTTCTTGTCTCTTTGTCTTTCTCATGCCTTGAATTCCTCAATAACAATGCACAGAATGTAGAACACAGTGTAGGTGATCAAGAAAGGGAAGATGGAGTTTGATCTTGAAGACTCACTAGCCAGCTTCAAAGAAGAGCAAACCTTTATTATAACTGAACTCTTTGCCTCCGAATCTGATCATATGCCCTCACCAAACTGCTTAAGTTCAACACATTTTCACGTTTTCTGTTGTGAAGCCATATCTCTCATACTTCAGGTGAAAATTATGTCAAAGTAATATATTCAGTTCCCCCTCTTTCATGTCACGTTTGCTACATTTTGTTATGTTTCTTCAGGTTCAGCTTTCTTGCAATTTGGATCCATTTGTAGCCTACCTTGCTATAAATTACTTGCACCGTTTCATGTCAAGCCAAGAAATTCCGGTAAGCAGATATCTAATGAATAATGATTCCCCTTTAAGCTTATGTTCACTTCATAGTGAAGTAAAGAAACCTTGGAACAATTGTACCTTAATAGCATCCCATAATTTCCATTTTCCCCCCTAATGCCATTAGTCCTCTGAGTTTGCAGCAGGGGAAGCCGTGGTTTCTTAGGCTTGTTGTCATATCATGTCTTTCTCTTGCTTCGAAGATGAAGAACACAACATTACGATTTTTGGATATGCAGGTAAATCTTCAAATTCACGTAATTACAATCATTTTAATAGAAAGACACCCTGTAACCATGCCATAGTAACTTGTTTACAATCAATGAAACAGAAAGAAGGTTTCAATTTTGAGGTTCACAGTATTCAGAAAATGGAGCTTCTTATTCTGGGGGCTCTGAAATGGCGTATGAGGTCAATTACACCTTTTTCTTTCCTTCATTTCTTTATCTCTTTAGCTGAAATTAAAGACCAATCACTGAAGCAAGCACTTAAAGAGCGAGCTTCAGAGACAATCTTCAATGCTCAAAATGGTACGTACTTCTTTATATTTCATACATGTGATTTGATTTTAATCTTCAATTCCAACCAACACAAACTCTGAATTGCATACGTCTTATGGCTGCAGTCATTAAGCTCTTAGAGTATAAACCTTCAACTATTGCAGCAACTGCCCTGATTTTTGCATCTCATGAACTATTCCCGCAGCAATTTTCTATTCTGAGAGCTTCAATTACAGCCTGTGAGTACCTGGATGAGGTAAGTTTACATTCAATCACTACCCTTTAAAGAAAATGTTTTAATTCTTTATTGGCATTAGCGTCATTGATGGTGGTTGTTTTAGGAGACATTGTCCAAGTGCTTTGATTTGATGCAAGAGGTTATGAGAATGCAAGCAAAGGATTTAATGATAGATACAAGCTTTTTAAGCACTGAAACTCCAGTGAGTGTGCTGGAGAGAAACACCAAACGACAAAGAATTTGATGGTCTTTGTTGAAGAGACAAATTCCAGTTTTCTTCAAACTCAAGAAGGGGGAAGCTGAGGGAAAACAATCATGTTTGGTCCATACGTTTTCTGTGTCACTGTTTCCACTCAGGCCTAACCAAGAGAGGACGCAAGGCCTTGATTTGGAATGAGAGTTGAGTGTCGTTCACCAAAAAGAAATTACTGTAATCTATTGCATAAAATGAAATTCAGAAATTATTAAAAATCAAATGGAAGTTGTAAGGTGGCACCAATGAAATGAAATAAAACGGCTAATATAGGGGTTAATTTGAATCTGATTGAAGGTTTATTATGGTCGTGACAGAATTATATGGCATATTTCTTTTCTAATATTGATATCTTATTAATGGCCACAAAAGGAAATGGTCAAACTTTTAATCCCAAGACAAGTAAATCATGCCTTCAATCTCACACAAGAAAGAAAAACTGTGGTTCAGCGTGCGTTTTTCTGTTTTAGGCTTGGCTGTGGCTGTAAATGAATACATGTCACTGAATATGTTCCCCCTATGTTGCATTATTACTTAAAAGATAGGGAAGCCAAAACATTGTTCGATTTCTAGATGGATGATGGTGTCCATTACTTTAAGAAAGGGGATCATTATCATGCATGTCTCTTGTTTTCTCTGGTCAAAAGCACCATGGCATATGTCGTTGTTACAACAACTTTATGTAACCAATTTGCCACTTATTAAAAAAACAAGTAAACTCTGATTTTAATCCTGAATTTGTGAGACGTTGTTATAATATTCTTTAAAATTAAAAAAATGTCAAATAAATCTCTGAAATTGAAATTTATTAGTTATATTAGTCCCTACTATTAGTTTTATTAGGAATTATAATGACTAAAATGGGGTTTTACTCTTAAAGCAGTTGCACACTACATAAACGGAAGTGCGAAGAGTGAAAATTGGCAAAATTACTGGCCAGAGGGAATGCACTGACCGAAGTAACCTAACAAATTATGCAATCAATACAACAGAACATAATTGCATGTGTAAGGCCCAAAACATTATAAAAATGGTGCTTCTTTTTCTTGGACTTTGGGTGGACAGGATCATGAGGTCAATTATATATTTTCTTTCTCGCATTTCTTCATCAGAAAAGATTCTTAAGCAAACACTTCGAGCTAGGAATCTATGTGACTCTTGGTTTTTGTGACCTGAAATGATTTATTTAAAACAAAGTTTGCTCTCTCATGTTGACGCAAAGTCCGTCTTTCCAATGTAAAAGCTTTCTTATTTACAATATTTTATTAATGAAAATAATTCTTTCTTCCAGTTCCATAAAATCTGAGAACATACCAAGCCAAAATAGTCAGGTTTACTGCCTTTTCTATTTGGTGTCATACTTAACATTTCATTTTAAAAATTTACAAGATATGTCAAACTTAATTTCAAATAAAATTTTAAATTGTTCACCTAAAATAATTCTATGTTTTCCAAACTAATCAGGCTAACAATTTTCATAATTACATTAAAAAAATATGTCAATTTTTTTAATATTTTAAGAGTTTAATGGTCATGCACTGTCAGTATAAAAATTTTTACACTGTCACCCAATCAGAAATTACCATTAATATGACTTTTAAAATATTTATTATAAAAGTCAACAAACTTACAATAAATGATGGTTTGTGATTAGATGACAGTGTAAAACTACTTTACACGGTCAATGCATGACCATTAAACTTATATTTTAAATACATTAAATGCTTTAATTTTTTAATATTTTTAGTTTAAGTGATACTTTAAGATTTACAATTTCTAATATAATTTTAATTGTTTATAAGCAAATTTTGTTTATGTTTCATTTATTTATCTTGTGATAATATAATTTTAACATTATAATTTTTTTAAAAAATTATAATTTATTTTTTACATTTATAACTTTGTAATTATATTTTAATTAAAGATAACATCATATATTTATAATTTACTTTTAGTATATCACAATGATTTTGTCCTAAAGAAAAGAAATATTATACTTTTTTTAAAAGAATATAATTGTTATTATAAATAATTAGCACAATAAATTTAGACCATATAATTTCTTGTAATAATGATTACAAGATTTCAAAATTACAAATCAAAATTATTTGTCTTTAGATACATTCAAACTTTGGATAACCAAATCAAAATAAATTTATCGAAATGGTCATCATAGATGGTTCGTGCCATAAACGAACACCTTGTGACTGAATCTTAAGGGTGTTCACGAGTACGGGTACCCACGAATCCAAATCAATCCAACCCAACCCAAACAGTTTGGTTCAGTTTTTGGGGTTGTTCAGGTAGAAACCAACCCAACTCAATCAAACCCATTATTGTTTGGTAGGGTAACAGGTTTTATTGTTGAAGTTGTGAACCCAACCCAATGACATGGCATTTTAATTTTTAATTTATTATTTATGTATATTTTTCACTCAAACTTAGGTAACATCTTAAATTAAAAAAAAACAAAAAATGAGAGCACACGCACATGAGCAATTGATATATTGCTTTATTTACAATATTCTTTTATTTGTTAGATATCTTGCTTTAAGTATTTGTTTTTTAAACCATAAGCACTACAAGAGTGATATTTCACACTACTAGAATGAGTCATCCCTTAACAAATAGCTGAAATGTACAATTCAAGTGTACGATGTTGATTTGTCTAGTTGAAGAACAAATATCAAAATGCATATTCTAAGAAAAAAATTGACTTAGAAAAAAAAAAGTCAAACAATTATTTGAATTTATACACAACTATATTTATTATAATTATATGCAGTGGAGTAGCATTTCTTTTTCAATTTTATCCCACAATTGTTTATTAAAATGGTATGAAAAAATTACAAATTTTTAGAGAATTTAAAATAATTTTTAATTTTATATACTTGAAGACCCAACCTAACCTAATCCGTTATTGACCAAGTTGGTTTTGTTCAGTTTGACAGAAAAATTACATAAATTCAACACAAACTATTTTGATCGATTCGAATAACGAGTTTAGCAAAACCCAATTCAAACCAACACCCCTATGACTGATGCAGACCAAAATTGACTTGGTAATGAACAACCGAGGTACCCTACCTACCAACATGGGCAACCAATTAATGAATATGTTGTGCTTGACTACCGCCCAATAAATATTGAACGCCGCTATATCAAATACATATACTTATTATAGTATAATGTAAACGTAGCACCCAAACATATTAAATTACCTACATTGTATTATGCTTTGATTTAGTTAAGAATATGATATGGATCCTGAACCACTTAGCTTTTATTAATAGATGAAAATATTAATCTACATTTATTTTCTGTTTCGTGTGCCCGTAATATATAAGAATTTTATTTTGTGTCAGATTCGCGGGATGGTCATAAAGGAACGGTCCTCATTAAGCCTCGTAATATCTCAAGAAAATCGATCAAACTTTGATGCGAGAGAACGCATGATGGTTCACTATTATACACAATTACGATGGCATTCTTCCAAAACTAAAATCAAACTATACTACAGGGGTTTGGTAAAAATAAGACCCCATTAGTTGAGAATAACATACCCAACATGCACATTTGCAAACTAACATCTCCCCCTTGGAATGATCATAAAAACAACATAGTTCTCCATCCAAAAGCTAAGCATTACTAGAGGGAATTTGATGTGTCTAGGTGACTGCTATCACTTTGTCCTAGTATGAACCTGTGTTGTAGCCGTCATTACATTCATCTCTTGGCCAAGAACTTGGAATGAAATATGCACTGCAGACACTAGGGATAAAATTCAGATGAAGAACCATTGTTTCAAAGCTTCCCACTACCTTGACTCAAGACTCACTGCTAACATCTATGCTCTTTTCCATGCAATTATCATCAGTAGGCTTGATGGACACAATAGAAGGAGGACTTAACTCATAGAGAGCTTTACTTTCATCTCTAAAGCCACCTATACATATTGTATCACCCCGACCGTGCCAAGTGCCGTTTTGAACATTGTTCATCTCAAGTGTTCTTGACTCCTGCAATATATATTACAAAGATACAAATATTCAACACAATAAATAACTCAATCAACATATCCCAAGTTACAAAAGGAGAAGAATTTTGAAATGACCTGACATAATGTGCAACAAGGACAGAGAAAATGGAAAATGCAATCGTCCAACGAACTATCACTACCCTGCAAAAATCACCAATCAATAGTGTGTAAGATATACAAACGCAACCAAAATTTTGTTAAAGTTAGTCAACATATAAAAGTCAACATGACTGATTAGAAAGCAGACAAATAAAAGCACATGACTGATTAAAATATAATCAACATGCATTACAGGCCACAGATTAGAAAGTCCGATACTCAAAGTATCAATTTTAAACATTCATGCTCCGACACACGTGCATGCAGGCAAAATGCAAAATAAAATTTGCCACGGCAGCTTAAATGAATTATACTATAAAAGGATAAAGGAGACAACATAACGGTTTTGTCATTTGATTGCATCTTAGAAAGCTGCTCACAGAATCAAACTAAATACACTGCAAACCAGCAAGATAAATAAATAATTCATCCAGTTCAAAATGTTGTCAGATCATATTGATCCTTTCAACATCATAAACTGTTTCATGTCAGCAGCTTATGTGCAATGTGATAAAAAATACATATAATTTCATTAGATTTGCAGGAACCCACAGAACCTGGTATTCTCACAAGCAGTGTTATTAAAACTGGACCGGACCAGCCGGTCAGACCGGTTCAACCAGGAACCAGATAGATGGCCAGTCTGGTCAAGCTATTGGATCGGACATGTCATTAAACCAGTAATGACATCATTAAACCGGTTAAAAATCATTGAAAACCAGCTTGAACCGGTAAGGGTTGACTAGGCAGGTCAATGAACGGCCACCATGATTCTGACTCGAGGGGGGAACAGCCACTCATTTTTTCATTCATCGGCAACGCTTGATGCATGTGTTGCCATTCATCACATCAATGGTGACAAAAAATGAGTGAAATGAAGTTTGGGAAAGAAAAAGAGACAAAGTAGATCGGAAGAACCAAAAAAATAGAGAAGAAAAGAGGAGTCTATCATAGTGTCTGAAGGTTGAAGATAAGTGCTGAACCCGTGAAGGGGAGGAAAAAAAAAAAGACAAGAGCAAGGGAGTATCGAATACGTTTCAATGAAAGAGTAGAAGAGTATCGGAAGAAAAAATTTTAAAAAATTAGTAGAAAAGTAAGCATTGAGAATTAAAGTTTTGATAGCTAATGGTGATGGACGTAGACTTATCCCAAAGCGCATTGGGAACATAAACAAGTGTTTAATGGTTAAAATTTAAATTGAATGAAATTTGAAAGTGGGATTTGAAGCATTCAAACACAGGTTTCTAAATGCCTAAAATAATTTTAACCAATATATTAAAAGCTTTACTTAATATATATTTGACAGATTTTATTTATATATAATATCTTTCATATAAAATTTATATATTTAATGTAGACCGTTTCATACAGTTCAACCATTGACCCACTAGTTCAATCAGTGACCCATTGACCCAATATAATGACTGAGTCAATAACCGGCACGGTTCTGATAACATTGCCCACAAGTCTGTACAATAACAAAGTTAAACCACTAGTTTGTTATTCTTAAACAGACAAATTAAAACTATACATTCCATTCTCCAGTCCATCTATGTGAATAGTTATATGTACACCAGAGTCAGTATTAATGCTCCACTAGTAATAATTTTGTTACAAGTATTTGGAGAATATGTATATTGCAAAATGCAACAATATTTTAGTAGTTTTTATAAACAAAGAAAACAAGACGTAAAAAGCTCCTATAAAGTGAGATTGTCTCCAATGCAAGCAAGTAAGGATGATCCATCCTTAAATTTTAGAGGGTTAAGATCAATATACACTTAAATTCTTTAAATTTAAATTAAATGAAAAGTGGATACATCCTTACTGTAGAGGAGCCTTATCCAAACAAGACAATATGTATGATTCAGGGAGAAGAAAACATGTAAACAACTCCATCAAAACCTATCTAAGAATAATTAAGTGCTAATAAACAATTACAGTATAGGAAGAAAAAACTCACCTTGATGTTGAATTTCTTTCGCATACGAGTTCGGTAGAATCCTAAATATGCTCCGACAGCAATGATGAAAGCAACTGCTAGGTATAGGAAGTAGTGAGTCCTTGTGATAGTATAGGCAATGAAATTAACAAAGCCACCGAGAGCAAGGAGAAAATAAACTATAGCCTGCAATATAAAACATGGAAATTCAAACTTCAGAGAGCTATATTACCCAAAACTAAAAGAAAAATAGATACAGAAATTGTCAATTCTAAAAGTAATTCCCCTTTGTTGGAGTTATGATTTGAATACTTTAAAAAACAAATGCTCTTTGAATTTTCAAGAGCTTTAAATATACCTGAATGTAGCAAGAACCAAAACCAGCTAGCTTCATGTTCTTCCCAAATCGGTAGCAAGGACAACTGCAACACAAAATGAGCTACTATTTATACATATGATATATCATAACAAGTCCTTGTAAATAACCACAAACCCTCAGCACATTATCCAATCCACGTGTCATTGCACATTATAGTCTTTCATTCACATAAATACATATGTAAATGAGTAGACAAAGTGCCCAAGCATATAATTGAGCAAACAAATTAAACCGATTTAACTTAACAGACAAAACTTAAAAACAATACCTTAGGTGCTACTGGTACTGTTTTCCAATCATAATTGGAGTTTTATCTCGGTAATTTGCATAATAAAAATATGCATTAAAGAATTATGTAGATTATTGAGACGAAACTCCACTTTTGATTGGAGAATAGCACCAACAACATCTAAGGTACTGCATCTAAGTTTTGTCTTTAACTTAACCTGTCAAAACCCAACCAAATCCCTTCCCCCTCCCCCCCACATTGAGAAAATAACTATCAAACTCCCTTCTTGAGTTCTATCATTTAAATCCTGAAACCACGAATTTATGAATGGAAATCCATAGCAAAAGAAATGCAAACAAAACTAAAACCCCCTTACCAGTCGCATAATTCACATTCCTTACATAGTTACATTAGGGACCCAATAACGACCGAAAAGGACATCTTACAGAACTGAAATTATAACCTCATAAGGATTTCTCTACATGGAAATGAAGGATGAATAATTACAATAACCTAATTATTCCCCTTCATTTCTTTCAAAATTAGCCAAGCTTCAGACAACAACTAACGCTATCCTCATCGAAAACAAATTATTTTTTTTAAAAACACAACTTCCCATCATACAGAACATCAAGGAAAGAGCATCTCCAAACACAATAGTATTTATTTATTTATTTTCAAATAAAAGGCACATTAACATTAAAACTCACCACGCAGATTCAAAAGCGATGCGTCGATCATCAAAGCAATCAAGAAGGTCACCCTCCCACATCCTCAAAACCCCACCCTGCTGTTCCTCTTCCCCACCCCCATGCTTCCCCCAACTCCCGTGCTCACTTTGCAACGCCACAGAGGAACAAAGCATGTCAAAATCCAAAACCGCCATACCCTCCAAAAGCCTCTCCTTCTCTCCCTCCCCATCTTCTTCTCTTCCCTCTTCCACCCTCTCTTGCTTCTCCAAATCCCCCATTGCCCCAAAACAAAACTTAACCCTTTCTCTTCTCTTTCCCCCAAAGATCCCTGCTTTTTAATGAAATCCACCTTTTCTAAGACACCCTTTACGATTTTGCTTTATGGGTTCCGGCAAAAAGAAGAAAGAATCTTTTTTTTTTTTTCCTTAAAATAATAATAATAATAAATAAATAAAAAAAGACACTGAGAAATTGAGATTTGAGATTTGAGGATTCTTCTGTTGTGTAGGTTGCGTTGCGGTGGCTTTGTGCGTAGGTTATGTAATGAAAGCAAAGCAAGTTGGTCGATGTTTGTTCCGACGATAATATGATAATACTAACAGTGATCCCACGGTTGGCGGGTAATAATGGCGTGTGGGACCCAATAAAGTGTCTCAATTTGGATGGTACTGCAGCTAACCACATCGTCACGGGAATATAGTTAAGATTTTATTTCGCATGCTTAAAGGTCCACTAATTTTGATTTCGGTTCTTTTTAATTCGGGTAATTTTGCTAATAATAAACGTGATCAATTTCTCGTTCTTGATAAGGTGGGGGACATAGGATAAATCTTTAAAAGATGTCAAACACGCATGCCAAAAATAACCTCTCCACTGTGTCGCTGCATTGCATCGTGTCCCTCCTCAATTCGCTTTGCTAAAAGGATGAAGTCAAAAGTTGAAATTGGAGAAATAGGACAAGAACTTTTGCAAATTGGATTATTGTATTACAATAATACAATTCAATGGCTTAAATGGCTGAATGTGAAGCCAATTTTACTGTCAAAGAAACAAGTTGCGTTTTCTAACATGTGGCTTTTATAGGTTTTGACTTTTGATTGGTTATTGGAATATAGTAATAATAATAGAGATCTTTTTTTTTTTTTGAAAAGTTGAGGTCTTGTATTATATTAAAAAGGCTAAAAGTTGATTAGGAGGAGATACTAGTATTTTAATGTAACGATAACAATACTACATGTCGTTTGAACTAGCATTCTATGACTATAGCCATAGAAGAAAAATAAATATTTGGTCTTTTATACAAGTATTATTATAGGACGAATTCTTCAAGTAAGTGGTTCTCCCGATAATTGACTTACTATAATTTAAGTGCAGCTCACTTACACTACTGTGAAAATAGAAGAAATCAAGAAAACATTTAGATTAACACTTTCATATTCTATATAAGTCAAAAACATGGCATGCAATACATTTAAATTAGAACCTAGCATTGATTTAAGAAAATTAAAGGTTACAGTGCAAACACTTTCTTTTTTTTTAGTTTTAATCTTTTGACAAAAATAAAACTTGGTTTCAGTTAATTCACTTGAATATAAATATTTCACTTTAGGAAAAAGAAAAAAGGTAAAACAGAGTAAGGTGAGTCAGTCAGATAAATATTTTTATAAATATTAATTTAGAAAGTGTGTTACTTAGTCAAATCTTTACATAATTGCATTTTCATTTAAAAAAAACTGTTGATTTACATATTACAGGTTTTGAAAAGCTTAATTACATTAAACAAGATTATTGGTCAAAAATCTAAACTTAAATAGAATTGTCTGTGTTGACCAAATTTAAATAACTTACCAAAATTTGAATTAATTAATATACACAATTAACTGCTTTTAAAAATTGTAATAACAAATTGGTTAAATAGCATCGCTAAATATTTGAATTACAGTGATTTGTGACCATTGACAAAGTAACTAGCTAGTTGAAGCTTTTTTTGCTTGTTTACAAATAACTGAAGTTTCCATAATATTTTTTCAATTTAAAAAATAAAAAATAAAATGGAAGAAACCAATGTGCAAGTTTGTTAGGTTGAGTTAAAACTTAAACGGTAGGGAACTTGCCTTCCGTATCCATGTCATCTTTATATAAAGAAAGAGGTAGGGACAAATATAAAAAATGGGCGAATATAACTAGGATAAGATAAGTGATGAATTGTAGAAGTGGATAAAGAACACCGTGCCGCGTGTGCCATTGCCCACCGAACCCGAGCCACAGCTTCAACAAAGGGTGTTCGCAGATTGGATTGAATCGGTTTTGAAGAGAAAAATCATTCAATCCAATCACTTCGATTTTATTAATTCATCATCTAATCAGTTTGATTTAAAATTTAAATTCAATCCGAACCGATCCAATTTAAAACAGTTTGGATTAGATCGGTTTCTGACTTTAATCCTACTATTATTTTTTAAAAAAAGTATTAAATAAATAATATGATATATAATAAATATATTTAAAAAAATTAAAATATCAAATATTTCATTAATGAATCATTATATAACTAATACTAGTATAACTTTTCAAATATATATTATTAAAAATAAATTTAGACAACTTGATAATTATGTTTATATATATTTACTCAAATAGTTAGTAAAAAACTATCTTTAAATAAATATATTTTTTATAAACAAGTATAATTTATGTGATAATTTTACAAATATATAAGAAATAAAAACATAAACATGAGTGATATTAGAAAATTACAAGTGAAAATATATGTGCATGTATAAGTTTGGTTTAGATTGGATTGGATTGGTTTTCAATATCAAATTTGAAATCCAATCCAATTCAATAAAAAATTTCGGTTTTTTTTAATTTTAATTTTTTTGGTTTTCGATTTATTCAATTTTCAATTTTTTGGATCGGTTTTTTCAGTTTTCATTGGATTGGATCGGTTTATGAGTACCCCTAGCCTCAACTATATTTTGTGCCTTAGAAATAAAATGTTTTCCAACCCCGCTTCTTAAAAATAAATAATAAATAAAATAGTATGCATGTAAAAAATTTAAAATTATTTATATAACAATTTATTTTAAAATTTAAAGTGCTTAAATTAGTACTATAGATAATAATTCATGTATATTCCTTTTTTGGTGAATAATTCATGTATATTCTAATAATTGTATAAATTTTTTTACTGTAAAATTAAAGTATATCCACAATTGACAAGTAGAAGAATGTAGGACCTTTGCTTGAAAAGGATTTTTTTTCTTTTTTATGTTTAAAATCTTAGGCAAACTACCCAAACATCTAGTGGGTTGAAAACGAAAGAAATACACGGTTTTAATTTCAGCTTTTGCTTTTCTAGGATTGCATCTTTCGTTATAAGAGCGTTAGCGATGTTTGCATGTTTCCTCCCTCAAGCAGCCCACGTGCATCCAGTATTCGGATGGATTTGACTAGAAAAACACCTCATCTTGTTATTAGACCATTAGCGGAAGACGGGAAAAAAATCATAACTCACAAAAACAAGAGCATATGCATATAAAAAATAGCAATAAAATATATTTTTCATCCCTCAAAATATTTTGAAATGTTAATTTTTATCTGTGTAAAATCATTATACATTTTTAATCCCTACATTTTAACAGATAAACATATTTAGGAGAAACTAAAATGACATCAAATGTAAAAACTAGACATAAAATTATTATAAAAACTAAAATCAATATTTCAAAATATTTTAAAAGACTTAAAACAATGAATGTTAGATCTACCATCACAGTTAGATACTCGTGCTGAGACAAATTTCTCTGCACGTGACTATTGCGGGTCCTGGTCATGTTCACATCAAAATGGCAATTATATGCAGTAATCAAAATCAATATTACCATTAAAAAATAAAAATATTCCAACAAAGTTGGCAAACAACTATCAATCGAACTTTAATAGCTGTCTATTAATAATTTAAAATTAGTAAACCCCATCAGCATGGTAGATGATTTCTGGCCTACCAACCTACAGTGATGACAGCCAGTATATCCTTTCACAATAAATAATACAGCTAAGAATGCATCCATTTACATTTAATATTGCCAATCGCTAGTCATTAATGGATCAAGCTGATTTTTCACGTTATCAAGGTTTATCTTGGGTAAACCCAAAAAAAAAAAGTAAAAATAAAATATACGAAGTAGAACATCATAGATAACACAGATAATGATGTGTGTACCACGGTAACAAGGTAACTTCATCAAGAGAAGTTAAAGCACAAATTTCTTCTCCTGAGTGGAGTATCATACACCCAACAAGCTAAATCAATAAAGCGTCAAGTTTTCATTGCAGGTCTAACCAACCCTAAACCACTACCGCTTCCCAAATGCTTGAAGTCTGTGGCTTCAAGATGATCCCCGTGACCAGTAAAACCTGTCCCTCCCTTCTCCAAATTCACCAAATTTCTCTCTTTACACACCTTGTCGCAAACAAGACAAACCTTGTCAACAGCCATAAATCTGTCAGCACATTTCTTACAAAATACATGCCCACATGAACTAAGGGCCACAAGCGACATTGTGTTGGTGAGAGTAACTTTGCAGCTAGGGCAAATGTAGTTCCTGTCAAGAGCCTTGGATTTTTTCTGCTCACTAGTATCCTCAGTAAACTGGATAGGGAACAGTGTCTTTAACTTCAGTTTCTCCTTGCCTTCTGGACAGATAGTACTGGTAGAAGGTGCTTCTACTTTAACAGAAGCTTCTGGCGTAGCAGAAGGCAGCCAGAATGCCTTCATTGTCCGAAGGGCTTCCTCCTCATAGGAAGTGACCTTCACACTGTTTGCCCCATGGAAACCATTCTTATCACGGCTATAATTTCTGTCGCTGTATTGTGGTACGGCACCATGATTTTGTTGATCAAATGCATCAAGCTCTTTAGCCTTTTGCAACATCAACTTCTCTTCTTCCTCCTCTTTTTCTTGCTTTTGCTGAGCAGCATGGGCTGCAAGCTTCCTGGTTTATTATAAACATCAATATCACAACCACATTGTTAAGGTTCATAACATAACAGAAAGACAATATAGATTTAAATTCTGAGCAATCAATGGAAGTTATTCTGCATAAGAACTCAGACCAGCAATAACGGAGAACAGAAGATTCTTCTTGATAGAACTCGTGTAATCATTTTCTTTATTATAAGAAAAATTACAAACATTCGGCAACGCTTGATAGAATACATAATTTTACAAGATAACCCAATGCAATATCCCAAACAAGTTTGGGATCTTAAGGGACTAGAAGAAAAATATTAAAACAATTCTCTGAAGCATTATAATGTATATCAACGCTGATGACAAAGGAAAGTTAAATTAAACAAGCCAATGGAAAAGCTTATGGAGAAGTGGTAATGATGGTCAACTGGAACCATATTACAGTCAAAAAAAAAAAAGGCAAGTACATTTTATAAAGTATTGAACTTCAGTGGCGCACAGAAATGGGCAATCATGATATGACATTTATCAAATAGACAGTAAGCTAAGGTAAATGATATGGTTATGAGAGAAAGTTATACTTTTCATCTTGTTCGTTGATTTACTCAACTATTGAACAATCCCCTCAATCATCATTTCATTTCATTAACAAACATAAGCAGACAAGACCACCAAAAATTGTGGATTTCATCCTTTTTTCAGCAAGACAATTGCAGTTAAACTGGACAACAAAAGGGGGATAAAAGGGATGTCCACACAATCCTGTAGTATTCTTTCAAAAGAACCCAATTAAATCCATATTGAAAGCCAGCAAGTTAAAGAATCAAATCCCATGGAAAAAGTAAACTCATTAAACAAAAAGATAATAATTTACTAAAAATTTTCGTTAACATATTTACAAATTTTGTTTGAATAAAGGTGTCATTCTCAAAATTTTAAAAATAATAGCTCTTTAAACTTTTCATCACAACACATCAATGTTACCAGTTCCTATTATTCATATTTAATCATGATCACTCTAGTCAAAATTGCGTTTTGACTCGTAAGATCGTACACTTTTACAATCTTTCCCTTCATTTCTGAGTTCAATCCTAGTCTGGATCGTGATTTTGCTAGATTGCAGCAGATCAACAAGGAAGATCATTTCTCGCAGCAAACGGCGCTTTTTCGCAAGCTGCTTGCAGGTTTGTGCGTGGGTCAAGTTTGCAAGCAGGTTTTGTAACCCGGAATTTAAAGCCCTTTTTCAGCTCAAAAAACCTTAACTTAAGCCCAAGTTTTCGTTACCTTATGCGTCCAAAAACTCTCGCACCCACTTCTACCAAAAAAAAAAAAGGAAACTGCCGCTCTTCCTTAATAAAAAAAAGAAAAATTACCACCCCCTCTACGAAAAAGCAAAAAATTACCACACCCCATTATCTTTCTAGTGGAATAAATCCCCTCTTTAATCTCTTTCACCCACACCGCAACAATTGCACAACTCCATCTCTTTAATCTCTCTCGTTCTCCGTTTGCATGAACTGCAACGCTCACTCCTGGACTATGACTTCGACGTGACGCTCGCACCTGGATTGCGAATTTGACGCAGCGCTCACTTTGTGTGCTTGGAACCTGGATTTCGATGCTCCAATCCCTCTTGCCTGGACTGCAAGAGATTTCTCTTCTCTCATCTCTAAGAAGACTGCGATTCTGTTTGCTGCAAGCCTACTTCACTTGTTCATGACATCTCATCTCTGTCAGATTGCTGCCCTGCACCATCATTAAAATGACTTCAAATCCAATTTCAAACTCCTTTGTACCTGTGGCTCCCAAGAATGCTGCTGGAAATGGAAGTGATATAGCTTGGAAACATTGCATTTCAGTTGATGGCGCTGCCAGAAAACTTCAATGCAAAAACTGTCAGAAAGTAATAACCGAAGGAGTTTACTGGTTGAAACATCACTTGGCTGGTACCCAAAAGG
The DNA here is from genome assembly GCA_004329165.1 of Spatholobus suberectus. Classification (NCBI taxonomy): domain Eukaryota; kingdom Viridiplantae; phylum Streptophyta; class Magnoliopsida; order Fabales; family Fabaceae; genus Spatholobus; species Spatholobus suberectus. The sequence continues at coordinate 8,013,624 of CM014729.1, read as the reverse complement.
ACATTGGAGCTTGCAAGAGTGTTACTGATAAAGTGAGGAAGGAAATGTGGGAATTGTTGTTGGTTTGCAACAACAATTGATCAAGAAATCAAGTGTTAACGAGGAAGAGGAAAGTGTAGAAGTTGGTGATAAAAGAAAAAGCAATGAAACGGCTGACAGCTTTAGAAATATGTTCAAGAAGAAAGGAGTTAGCACACAAGCCACCATCAATACCATTTTTAAGAAGAGTATGACAGAGGATGCATGTCAAGCAATTGCTAGGTTTGTCTACAATAATGTGATACCTTTCAATGTGGCAAGGAGTAAAGAATTCGGTGTTATGTTTGATTTGGTTTCAACGCATGGCCCAGGATTTAAACATCCATCTTATCATGAGATTAGAGATAAGTATTTGAAGGAAGAAGTGAAAAATACATCGAAAGCTTTGGAAGAACATAAAGTTGAGTGGAAGAAAACCGGGTGCACAATAATGACTAATGGGTGGACCGACAAGAGAAGAAGGATGATAATAAACTTCTTAGTGAACAGCCCAAAGGGAACAGTCTTTTGAAGTCCATTGATGCATCTGCAATATCCAAAACAGCTAAAAAGATTTTTGAGATGATAGATGGTGTTGTTGAAGAGGTTTGGGAAGACAATGTTGTCCAAGTTGTTAATGCTGCAAACTACAAAGCTGCTAGTAAGTTGTTAATGGCAAAGAGGAAAAGGTTGTTTTGGACACCTTGTGCAGCACATTGTGTTGACTTAAAGTTGGAAGACTTTGAGAAGAAGATACCAATTCATGAGGAGACAATTCCAAAAGGTAGAAGAATTACAACCTATATCTATTCGAGAACTTCTCTCATTTCTCTATTACTCGCTTTGCCACGTCTTACTTGACATTAGGGTGCCTTCATGAGAACAAGGGAGTTTTGATTAGAATGTTCACTAGTAATGAATGGAAGTCTAGTCGGTTTGCAAAGACAAAGGATGGGAAATTAGTTGAGGATGTGATCTTGGATAAGGACTTTTGGAAGAATATAATAGTTTGTTTAAAGGGTGCATGTCCTCTAATTGAAGTGCTTCAATTGTTGATTCGGATCAAAAACCAGTCATGGGGTTCATTTATGAGGCAATGGACTGAGCTAAGGAGAAGATTCAAAATGCTTTCAATGATGTTAAAAAAAGGTATTTATATTTATAAGTCTATTAGTATCAATTTATTCTTAATGGTAAATTGTATTATTTAGTTATTTGCCTCTATGGAACATCATTGATGAAAGGTGGGACAAGCAACTTCATAGGCCTTTGCATGCTACAGGCTATTTTCTTAACCCTCAATTGCATTATCGTCCTGGATTTAAAGCTAATCTAGAAGTAAAGCGAGGCCTACTTGATTGCATAACAAGGATGTTGGTTGATGAAGACGAGCAAACTTTGATTGATGTTCAAATTGATGATTTAGGAAACGAGCCAAGTTTTTTGGTAGTCCCTTGGCCAACAGGTCAATTGATTTAAAGACTCCAACAGATTGGTAGGAGTCTTATGGGGATGAACATCCAGAGCTTCAAAAATTTGCCATTCGTATACTAAGATTGACATGTAGCTCCTCCGGATGTGAGCGTAATTGGAGTTCCTTCAAGATGGTAAGCTTGGTGATTTATGAAATTATGAATTATAAAATAGCTATAGGAATAGGACTACTAGTCTACCACTTGCTTATCATATTTGCATTTGTATTTGTTTAGGTTCACACAAAGAGAAGAAACAGGCTAAAGCAAAAACAATGAATGACGATGTTTCTGTCGTGGCTAATTCAAAATTGGCCAAGAAGAAGCAAGCAAGAAAACCAATTGAGCTAAATCTTGATGATTGTCTATCCGATGATGAGTGGATTATGGAAGATGGGCATGGGGAGAATGAAGGTTTAGGTTTGGATGTAGACAACTTAGATTTGGAAGAAAACTTGGTTCCAATCCAAGTTTGAGAGGATGAGACTACACCACCACCTCTAGATGATTTGGACATTATTCATTTGAATGGTGAAGGAGATGGAATTGGGAAAGATGGAGTTGAAGATCTCTTGAGTGATTATGATTTTAACCTGCAAGATTATTTACTTTAGAGTTTAGATATTTAGGTCTTTATGTTTTGGTGTTTTGAAGTTTGAACTACCTTATGTCTTTGACTGTTTTGTACTTAGGATTGGATTGTATATGACTTTATCATTTGAATTTAAGTTCAGTTAAGTGTTTGAAGTGTGATTTAATGGTTTATTCTACTTTATATGCACATATATATGATTGTATATGCATATATATGAAAATCATGAATTTTGTAGGATCTTACGGTGTTACAATCCCCTGATTTACGATCCAAACTCCCCTTCCCGATCTTGAGTAAGATCTCAATTTTGACTGCCATGATCATGATATAGCATACAAACATGTATATATATCCATTTTATATCCCAATAAGCACATGCATACAATATGACATTTTACTTAAGAAGTGGAGCTATTGTCACCATCATGCATCAGGAAACCAAATACCACAATCTAATTGCAAAGGCACGTAAAGGATTTACTTATTTGCCATGCTTTTCTTAGGCTTTCTACCAATTCAAGTCTCAACTCTCAAATTTCAAAGAGGACATCACAAGTGAACAAAATCTTCAAACAGCAATTTGCATAAAGTATTGATGAGACAGAAACATGAGACAAACCAATATTCCCAAGTAAGATATCACCCTTCCAAGCCTGCTAAACCATTACCCAGTTGCAACAGATAAAATTCAACTCAACTTCACAAAACAAATCACAGAAAAAGCAAAAAGGGTGTCTTAAACTACACAGCTCAACGACTAAAATTCCAAAGCATTTAAAAATAGTGAAGCAGATTGATTATGTCAAAGAACAAAAACTAGCCTTGTAGAATACTTCATCTATGAATACTACAATTCCCGGCAAACTACGCAGATTCGTTGCACACAAAAACTGTCAAATCCAAATGTCCATACAACCGCACAGCTTCGATTAAACAAACATAATATCAGTTGGCAATAAGAATACACTTCAAAATTTTCATATTTCATCCCAATTAAAAGCCACAGTAATCCCATCCCACCCTTACTCCAACAGAGATAATTACAAAACGACCAATACAATTCAATTAATAATTACGTATTCCCAATTTCTACACCAGTCATGAGCACGAATTTCAATCACGCATGCACTTCGACTTCAATTACAGGCTTTGCAATTTCAGCGACGGAGTTTCAAAGTCAATTAACAGAATACAAAAACGGCATCGCAAGATGAACCAAAAAAAAAAGAACAAATGGCAGAGGGAGAGAGAGTTGTTGTTGGAATACCTTTGAATGTCTTTCTTCTGAGACAAGAGGCACTGGAGAATGCACTCTTTGCAAAAGAGGTGGCCCTTGTGGCAGCTCATAGGGTCGATTAAGGATTTGAGGCAGAGGCAGCAAGCGTCGAAGGGCTTAATGGAGTCCTTGCCCAACCTCTCCTTCTGGGTCCCATACCCTAGTTTGCGCTTCTCATCGTACGTGAAGAACGCGAGGTCGTTGTTGTTCTTCGAGTGCCTCTGAGGCATCTTTTGCCCCGATCACAAATATCAACTTTCACAGCGTCGGTCCTCCTCTCCTTTACGCTTTCCACACCAGATCGATCGATAGATAGGGTTTCAGATCTACAACTTCCAATTCATTCCCTCGAGGAACGAAACCACAAGAAACAACGAGAAAGGAATGGGCCCCGTTAATGGGCTGGGCCTCTCGGTCTTAAAGGATTTTTCAAATTTGTCAAGATTTTCCCAATTTTATCTGCCTTTTCAATCCTACATATTTACGAACAATTTTAATTCCAATAAGATGTAATACAATTTATGTTGGAACCAAAGACGTAGAAGCGTCTAAACCCTTAATGTTTTGAAGATAACAAAGCTTATTAATGTTTATATTTGTGTGTATAAACTAACCCTATCACAGCGAAAGACAAAGACTCGCCAAGAAGGACCGTCCAGCTGATACAACAATGACCGTCTAGCTGATGCAACAATGACCGTCCAGTGGACACTTTGAAGACCATCCAGTAGACGCGATCAAAGACCATCCAGATGAACAGACTAAAGGCGATCGTCTAAATCTCCAATATTCATATATTCAAGCGACTGAGTTTTTCATTATGAACATCAATCATGTCTATCCGCCTTGAAACCTACACAGTACCACTCCAATGAGCTAACGTTCAAAACGGTTTGAAACATCAACATCAAGTCAGTACAAAAGCACAACAGAATGGGTAAAGCAAGTCAACTTATCAAGCCGACAAGACAAATGAAGAAAGTTCAGAAGAACAGACTGTCAGCGCAACCCTGAAACTTCTATTATAGTGCAAGTTTTCAACTGTCACGCTTGACTTTTCTGAAAAGATAGTCTGCACGCGCCTCATCACGTGAAGAGACAAGATATCTGTAACGGATCTCTTTCCTGAAGATCGTATATATACGCGCATCAACAAAAAGCAAAATAGAGAACTGAGATAGGTGGATTTTTGTTTAAAACAACAACATATACTTTCTTCTGTGATATTCTGTCAAGAGCGTCCAGTGGACGATAGTCATTTTGTTTGTAATAATTCTCAAAGTGATCTTGAGTCTAAGTTTTAAAATCCTCACTACGTGAGTCGATCTTTCCTCAAAAATATTTTTGAGCGTTGTGAAAGCCTGAAGAGGCTTAGTGTAAAAAGAATACTTGGGTTAAGCAATCTGGGTAGATTGCGTTGTAAAGCCTGAAGATGCCACGAACAATACTTGTAACCAAAGATTGGTTAGTAGAAACATTCTGGGTGAAGGGATTGGACGTAGCTCAGGTTGAGTGAACCAGTATAAAGCTTTTTGTGTTTTCTTCTTTCTATCCCTACGCTTAAAAACATTTTGTTTAGACTGATCTACCTTTTTCGAAAAGTTTTTTTAAACGCACAATTCAACCCCCCCTTCTTGTGCGCTTTTTCTTATTTCAATTTATTGCAATTAAACATAATATATATAATCCATTAATATATGAATGTGTGTGTGGTGGAGATCAATTTATTCTACGAATAATTTCTTGCAGAGTTATTTTGTTCAATAATTTTTTATACATAATAAATTTCAATAATTTAATCATTAAATAAAAATAATAATGATTGGATTATTAAAATTTAATAATATACAAAGAGTTATTAAACTAGTAGAGTTACTCCTAGAGTAACTTAATCCCCCACCCCACACACACTTATATAAGAACCACGTTAAATTATAGACAAAAGTATGAGAAGAGCAAACCTCATCTATATATTGAAATGTGTGTGTATGTGTGTGTGAGAGAGAGAGAAGGGGGGGGGGGGGGGGAGTGCATAATTGAAATGGATAGTTCAAATTAAAACTAAGCAAAACAATCTTAATTATTCATGTGTGTGTACCTCATCAGCAAAATTGAAATGGACGATTAAGATTGAAACTAAGTAAAACAATCTTAATTATTCATGTATCTGTGTGTGCATAAATGAAATGGATGGTTAAGATTGAAACTAAGAAAAACAATCTTAATTATTCATGTGTGTGTGTGTGTGCATAATAGAAATGGATGGTTAAGATTCAAACTAAGTAAAACAATCCTAATCATTCATATGTGTGTGTACCTCATCTGCATAATTGAAATGGATGGTTAAGATTGAAACTAAATAAAGCAATCTTAGTTATTCAAATATAGTTGTATGGTTAAGATTAACTCATCTCACATTTTACATTCTCACTAAATATGCTCACTAAATAACTCCTTTCACTTGTGACACACATATATTGTGTGTATGTTGAAAATAAGTAAAACAATCTTAATTATGCATATATAATTGTATGATCAAGACTAACTAGTCTCACATTTTACACTCTCACTAAATAACCCATCTCACATGTGACGCACATAACCATTTTGAGAGAAAGAGAATAAACATTTGCCATACAAACTTGTATGGTTCGAATTTAAGGTAAAATCAATTTCAAACGATCATATTTAATTGGTTTTGTTTGGTTTGGGTTTTGAAATTTTTTTTGGTCAATCTGAACCAAACCAATCTGAGTAAGATCAAGTTGGTTTAGTTTGGATTATCAGGTTATTATAAAAAAATGAATTATTATATTTTCCCAACTTTTTATCTCTAACTTTTGTTTATTTTATATAAATTTTTAATTTTATATTAATGCAAGGTAAAATCATTTCTTATTCTTTAATGATTAAATATTTATTTTATTTAATATTTAATTTTTTCTATAGTTATCTCTTTTATATTTCGTTAATTTCTTTATTCAAAATATGATAAACAATTACATAATAAATATAACTAAATTAAGACACTTGGTAACACTAGATAAGTTCATAAAAAGATTAAAATGCATGAAGAAAAAAAGACAAAAATAGAAGAAAAATTTAAATACTAAAGTCTAAAATGTATTAAAATAAAGTTAAAAATATTTAATTGGGTTATCGGGTTGGTTTGGATTGAAAAAAGATAAATCCGAAAAACGAAACCAATTATGATTGGTTTTGTTTAAATTTGAGGTGAAACAAACCAATTAACCGAACCAGTCCAAACTAATTTAATTAGTTTTGTTTGGATTGTTTGGTTCATCGGGTCAATCCAATCTAATGAACACCCTTATAAAAGAAGGAAAGAAAGCATATATATAGGTCCTATTAAATGATGCTTTCCTTCCAAATTAGAAAGAAAAGGAGAAAAGGTTATTTTATATACAAAGAAAAAAATACCCTTATCTATGTTACATCTCATTAAGAGGGGGGGGAGAGAGAAAGTGTTTTTAGTCCCTATATTTTCGGTCAAATGTGGTTAAGGTCCATGTGTTTTCATATCAATGAATTTGGTCTTCAAACTTTAAAAAACATGTAGATTTAGTCTCTCCTTTTAAAAATTCATCATGTTTTTTAAAGTTGGAAGGGATTAAATCCACATGTTTTTTTTTAGTTTGAGGACCAAATTCATTGATATAAAAATATATGGACCGTGATCACGTTTGACTGAAAGTATAAGAACTAAAAACACATTTTCTCCTTTTTATTTAGGGTATTTATATCATTTTACACACATATTCTTTTTTCTTTTCTTTCACTTTCTCTCATACCAAATAACCTAAACAATCATCTCACTTTTCATTTTTTTCTTTTCTTCTCCTTTTTTCCTTTTACTTTATTTTCTTTCACTTTCTTCTCTATATCAAACTTAGCTCTTAAAAATCACATTTTTAAATTTTTTCTCATTTTATAAATTCAAAAATAAAGGAAAAGTAATTAAAAATAAATTAATAGCTATGATCCAATACAGAGCAAGGGTCAGAGTCATTAGTAACTTAACCTTGATTTAATAAAAGGTCTATGGAAGCAACTCAAGTGGCATAAAGACTAATTAAAGATAAAATCAAAGTTTAATGTATATATTTATAAGAGTTTAATGGTCATGTACTATCAGTATAAAAAGTTTTATACTGTCAACCAATAGGAATTCACCGTTGGTATGACTTTTAAAGTATTTATTATAAAAGTCAACAAACTTACAATAAATGTTAATTTGTGATTGGATGACAGTGTAAAACTATTTTATACTGTCAGTGCATGACCTGTTTTTTCTATTTATAATAAGGAAAAGTTTAAAGTAGTTATTTATATTTTAAGCTAAAATTGTTCAAACTCAACCCATACATTTTAACATGCTAAAAGAATTGGTCTATCAGGTTCAACGTATTTTTAACAACCCTAATATAAAGGTAGTCAATGCAACATTTTTTAACATAAAATTCGACTCAAACTTCCTTAAAAAATTGTTATTCTTTTATAATTTGATCAACACAACTATTTTCAAATTATAAATGTTTAGTATAAAATATAAAAACCGATTATTTTCCTATTAAATACGATAAAAAAAATGTATGCATAATGTGTGCGCTGAATTGAAATTGGGTGTAAGTTTTTACAAACATATTTTTATACTCTTTTTTTATGAAAATTAAATTTTATCAATTCAATTCTTAAATTATATGATATTACTCTAATAATTACGTATATCAAATTTTAAATATTTATAAATATATTATCTAATATATTAGAGACTTAATTATATTTCAAATAAAATGTTATATGTAAAAATAAAATTGTGTAACAAAATATTAATTATTTTTAAATTGTAAAAAATTTTGTAGACTTAATTTAACTCATAAAACTTTCAAATGGTTAAATAATAAAATTTATATTTTTAAAAAGTAACAGCGTCATTTTGTCCAAAATTACATGGTGTTAGCAATCTCTGTTCCTACTCGGTGTGCGTATACACACGCACAACAAATTTGTCGTCTAGTGTGGCCTGTGATTACCTTTGAAACTTCGTCAATCGTCAACTTCAAGAATCATGCTACGTACGATTGAAGCCCTCTCAAGATTTGCCACGGTGATAATCAGACAACCATAATTTTTGAATTTTGGTGTAAGCAAGAAAATTATCTTAGATTGAGATCATATTTTCTTTGCTCTTCCTTTTGTTAATCTGAAACTGCCTAGGATTTGATATAGTGACCCCGTAGAGTTTCTATCGTTGCTTAAAGAAAGCAAAAAGACTTTTGACATTTGCGGATACCAAAGGGAGAGTAGTGGCTATAATTCCATGATAAAGGATATATATCCATCCATGATGCAGAATATTTTCCTTTTGTGTTTCATACATACACATGGTACAATAAGAGACAAATCAGAAAAACCAACGGCTGTGGAGCAGAAAGAATCCAAGGAATAAGCACAGATAACCCAGAAAGTATCTCTCCAGTCTGTGGTGGTAAATTTTGGCAAAAGCTTACACTGACAGCCACACATACCCTTTCTTGCAACGCAACCATTTTCACACAGTCATTGCATATATAATTTCTAACCCCATCCCATTTCCCTTTTCTATTGATTACTTCAAATCTCTTTTGCAAACTTGACATTAATTTAGTTTAACATTCTTTGGGATTGTACCATCCATGTTCGTTCAACTTGGTACTTAATTAATTCTAAATTATGTTTATGGAAGGCACGTGAAGGTGTCGGATTTGCTTGGTCCCACTTCCTTATTCTCAGGTTCAAAACTTAATAAGCCAATTTTATACTGGTGTATCACATAAGAGATGGTTGTTCTTTCCTTTTTTTAATTTTAATCCAAGACATGGCCTGCTTCTGTATTCGTACAAATCTATGTGACTGTCGGTTTTATTTAATGCCAGGGGATCATCGTGTATACTAGTTTATAAACATAAGAAAGATTCTAAGCAATATACTAGATCAGGCAATTTTTCAGTCAAGGAAAATCACTGTTTAGAATTCAATTGTCCTCACATTGCGTGTTGGAAGGAACGCCATGTTATCACATCAAACAGAAGTTGAATACATGAAATGTAATTAAACTACTATACTTAATCAACAAAATCTAATAATTAATGCAAGTGGCCAATCTTTGATTAGAACAGCAAGTTGTATTCTCTATGATAGTGACCCTTCATTATTTTCAAAACAAGTAAATAGAAATCAATAGGAGGGTCTGTTGGCATTTAGAAAACACTAACATACTGTGACAGTACTCAATTTTCACAAATCAAGCAGTCAGATGAAACAAACGGAGAAGGAAAGAAAGATTAACTCAAAAACTTGTGGCACCTGAATGAAGGGATTTGGGAATAGGCACAAGAATCAAGGTTCATAAGCAACTAGAGAGACTAGCATTCTTACCTTCTGTATGAACCTATGTTGCATATTCTGATATTTGCCAACATAACAAACATATCATGGCAGCATTTACTTCAAGAGAGAGGGATTCATGATTATTACAGCACAAAAACTAGCAACTAACTTTGTTACTTGTGAAAACGTAAGGAAAGAAAAGTAAAAACTAAAAACCTCGGAGTTGGAGTTCTATCTTAGTTTTAATTATGAACAGACGTGACAAGCTAAAAATCCTCAAAATTAGAAAGACAAAAAAAAAAAAAAAAAGGAACAGAGGAAGAAAACCATGATATTGGACGCATTAATCTGAGGCTGAGCCACCTTCTTCAACATCAGAGAACCTGGTAGAACTAGTTGCAACACTATTTGAAGAAGTGGAAGCTGGGGGTGGTGATGTAGATGTCCATGGAACCACTTGATTTTCTTCATCATCTTCGGCCACACCACCATCATCGTTTTCTATATGATCCTCCTCCGTGCCATCGTCGTCGTCGTTGTCGTCAACATCATCATCATGATTCTGTTGGCTACAGGTCGCTCTATTGTTGTTAACACAAGTGTTGCAAACGGAGATGGTGGGTACAAACTTGGGTCCTGTGCCGTGCCACGGTGTTAGTGATTGACAAACATGGCAGAGAAGAATCCTGGGATGTTTGGGGACGAGGAAGTTTGCACTGTGAACCTTCGCATCGCATTCCCAACAGAGGCTGGCTTGATCTGATTCACAGAACAACTTTGCGGGACTGTTACAGAGCTCGCACTTCTTCATCTCAACCTTAAATTATGTTCTCTACTTCTCTCTGTTGTTTTGGACACAGCACAGACTAGATATCATATATTAAATTGTGAACAAAAATAAAAAATGGTGTAGGCAAGTTGCAAGTTGTTGTAGCTATTGAAACCCTCTCTTTTTAGTCTTTCACAGGTTTTGCTTTCTCGCTCTTCGGTGGAACAATTTGCAGAGAGGGAGAGAGATAGAAATAAAAAACAGTGTAAACGCCGAAATTAGTCATTTGAAAATATAAAAGTATTAGTCCCTGAATGATCGGAAATTAAAGATTCTTGAATGGTGGCAACTAAGCTTATATCTTGGTAAGGTCAAATTAGTCCTCATGTGATTCAATCTTAAAGATTAATTTAATTGATAGAATACATATTTAAAGAGTAATTTACCGGTTAAATAAATATTTGTATTTTTTAGGAATTAATTTAATTGTTTACTCGAGAAAAAAGAAGACTATAGCTGTTTATGACTTGGAGTCAAACAAGTTGGTCACCCAGTTAGTTTCAACACATTGATGATTCCCGTTTCCAGTTTTAGTCATGTTAGCATCCGCGTTTGAACTTGATGTACTCAATTGAATTTTTTAAGTGGATTTGGTCAAGGAAAATGAGATGAAGTCATTAAGACAAATTTGAACCAGTACAGTAGTTAAGAGTTAGTATTTGATTATTTGGTAATGGCATATGTATTTACGGAAAGTGGTTCTATGAATTTTTTTTTCCCATAAACTTCTATGATATTAAAACGCATATAAAGCTAAAATTAGCCCTTTTTGTCAGTACGAAAATAAATAAATAGTTTCGGACACAAAATACATAATTATATTAAAAAATTTAAAACTTTATTTTTTGCTTAAAATTTTAATTTTAATTCCTTAACTATTAACCTAAGAGCAACTTTAGTAGTAAAAATATAAAAACCCAATTTGGGTTTCTTAAATGGACCCCACAATACCACATCATTTTTAAGTAACTCTTAAGCAATTCATACACTTTTTGCTCTAATGCATATAATTTTAAGCAACTCTTAAGCAACTTACACTTTTATGTTTTTTTATTTGCACTTCATTTTGTGTCAAATTAAATTATTAATTCACCTATTTTAATTAATATGCATAATTAAAATTTAAATAATAAATAATAAAAAATAAAAATAAAAATAAATTAATTGTTGCCATAATAAATAAAAAGAATGATAATTTCATAAAATTCTATAATTAAAAACAACGAGAAATGCACAACATTATATTAAGCAAATGAGAATTGCCATCTAGTAGAGGGTGGTTGATTTTGCAAAAAATTCGTATAACATTAATAATAAAACTAATTGGGATCCATTTGATAGAAAATAAAAAATTTTAGGACTTGATAGCAACAAAATAATAGATTGGGTATGGAGAAATTGTGTGCAAAACAGTCTAAATTGAGCCATTATTTATACTTGAAAACCTATCAACGATAATAAAACGTCTTTGAGATCTCAAACGGTCAAATTTCATGTCATAACATATCATGTACAAAGCAATCTAATGGTAATTTTTTTTTCTACTTCCTATATCCAACGATATGAAATTTTGATAAAATTACTATACCAACGAATCTACTTTAAAAAAAAATCACTTTTTTTTTATCCTTCATTGAGAAGGTTCTTTCTCTATCTCAAAGTCTCCTCCTTGTCTCACCTTCTCCTTGTCTCCAAAGTTTTCATTTTTCACAAACGTTTCTCAAATTCTCTCCCTCTAAACCCTTCTCATTCACCTCCTCTCACCTTCTCCTCAAACCCTTCTCAAAGTCTTTTCCTCTGAATCGTAGCCCGCGTCCTCTTACCTTCTCATTGTCCATTTTCAAACTCTACCTCTCAACAACCACTGTGCGTCTACCACCTTCGTTGAGGCCTCACCGTCATGCCTTTAATCTATCAGTGGCTCATCTCCAAACATGTCGCGCATCCACCACCTCCGTTGAGGCCCCACAGTTGCGTCTCAACTGTTGCGCCTCCAATCTACCTGAGCGCACCCACCCACGCCATCGACAACCTCCCTGTGCCTTCGATCTACCACCATGCATCCACCCATGCCATTGACAACCTCCCTGCTCCTTTGATCTAACACTATCATGACTCACCATCGGGACTTTGATCCTTGTCAGAGCCTTTCATCTCTGACATTTTGTTGGCCATCTTAAATTGGGTTTCAAGACTCCTTTGTATAGAATTTTGTTTGTAGCTTGGTTATTGGTTCTGAAATTTTGGTTTTTTTTTTAAATTGAGATCATCTGTTCAACCCATTTGATTTGGTACTAAAATTGGTTCTGAAATTTTGTTGTTGGTTCGTGGTGTATTATTGTTCTTGTTCTTGGTTCTGAAATTAATTTGGTTCTGTAAATTTTTTTGCTTCATTGTTTTGTGTTTCTTCTTTGTGTTATGCTTCATACGGTTTTTTTTTTCTCTTTTTCTCACAAATATTGAGACCATTATTACTGAAAAAAATAATTTTCAATTATAAGCACCGGTTGCTTATAGAAGATACGTTTCTTAAATTTAAGCAACTCTTGCTGTCACATAAATCATCTTCAATGCTGTAAAATTTTAAGACACGGTTTCTTCAATTTAAGCAACTAGTAAGCAACTTGCGTTAAAGTTGCTCTAAAAGCAATAAATAGTAAAGTCACTTTCAATTTTATCGGTGCAGGTGTGCAATAATTATGGCTATAATATGTTCGAGAAATTTTAGACTAATTTGCTTAAAATGCACATGACCAGAAGATTGGATGAGATTTTCTCAAATTGCTTATCCGACTAATTTTAGTTCTAATAAGTGCAAAACCCATTGACAAAATGATTATGATGCCATAAATTCCGTAATATATGCCTAACTGTGAGAATTTAAATTTCTTCCTCAATATCGAGAATCAGGTGGATAAGATATTATCGAAGTGGCTTACTCGCTAAGCACCAGCCAGAGCTTGCCACATCAGATGGCACTAATTTTTTCCTTTTAAATTATCCTCATTGCTGACATTATGGAGCTTTAGGTGTTACTCTTTCTCAATGTGCGGTTGCTCCGTTGATGAAAGTGTACGGATGCACTTAATTCTGTCCCTCTGAAAGTGAACAGAAAAATTGCATATGCACAGGCACAGCAATTGCCAAATTAGCTTTGATTTTTAGGAAGGAACTTATCAATTCATTAGCATAGCGCAGCCTCACAATAGGACACGCGTCAACACAGTGATCAGTGAATTCTGTGGGCCTCTATCGTGGGTTTGTCTCAATTTTCTCTTGGAGTAGGTGGTTTTGGTATAGAGGTTGGCAATTTGCCATGTTCTCTGCTCGCATTGCACACCCGATCTTTGTGGTTTTGGATACGTCTGTTCAGCGATATACAATATCGACCAAATGAGGAGACATAAATACTATTATAGGATTTTCGTCAAGAGGGAATGTTATGCTTGGGAACAACTAAAAGTTACTTTCGGACAAATATACTTTAGATTTCTGTCCTTAATGGAAAATTAAACATGCACTTCGAGATGACCAAAAACGTTTATTATTATGTAAAAAACTTAAGTTGTTAGAAGACATGTAATTCTTGATATATAATACTCTGCATCAAATACAAACCTTTCCTTATTTAAGTCATTAAACATTGGTAATTAAGTTAAATTGACTCATAAACTCAACATGTACGACTACAACCTTTTAGGTATATCATTCCCTCCTTGTTAGAGAAGGTTTACGCTCAAAACTTGAGATAATTGAAAATATGTCCATCCTCAAACTTTGAGATAATTGGAAACATGTCAAACTTGTGATTTGAACTCGTGCCGACTTTGATGCCAAATGATATGACAAAAAACACACTGTATTGGTAGAGACAGAACTCTTAACATATAACACACTGTATTAGATGTGGATCCTTCCCTATTTAAGCTATTGGACATGGACCATCAGGTTAAACTCGAACCAACATGCACCCTTGTGACTCTTTAGGCATATCACACTTTGATTGAAGTTTGTGTTTCATTCAGAAGGTTGAATCCTAGGGAAATTGGTCCTAAAGCTCGACGGAGACCGGCCTGAGTAATGTTTTACCTTTTCTTGGTGTGAACTTCTCTTCTTATAGAAAGAACATTGTTGTTATCGGTTATTGTGTTAGAGATACAAGCCCTTTGGGATCTCGATGAAGTATCTGGATATTTATTGCTTTGTCCCTAGATATCAGTTGCAACCAAAAATCTATCACAAGCAAACCTATGTGACATTGATCCACTTACCTAAGTCCACATATGAAAGGGCACACACACCCTAGCTCCAAGCCCAAAGGATGAGGGGGGTTAGTATAGGGTGAGAGAGTAGTTGAGTTTGGACTATGTTTCGATCTACTTGTCCAACCCACATCCGAGAAGGTGTCATTTGTGAGATTGTTTATATTTTTTAAAAATTATAGAAAATGTCAATCCTTATAATTATTTTATTTTAAAAATAACCTTAAATCTAATGAAAAAAAAAGCCATCTAAATACAAACTATACAGCGTGTAATTTGTATTTGAACAATAGACAAATAAAATTAAATGTTTTATGTTCATATTTTACATGTTTGTGTAATTATATTTAAAGATCTATAGTATGTTTGATTAAACTTAAATATAAAGAAATATTCACTTTATTTTTAAAAAAAATCTCAAAAAACTGAAACAGTAAATAATTATTTTTCTAAAATAAGTTGAAAAAATAGGTTGAGATTTTGAGATGGGACAGTGGAGCAAAGGAGGGTGGCCAAAAAAATGCGGTTTTGAGATGAAGGGAGTGACCAAAAAAATGAGAGGTTGAAGTTTTGAGATGAGGGAGTGAGGTGGAGGAGGGTGACCAAAAAAAATGAGGATTGGTTTAATTTTTTTTAATTTAAAATAGATTTAAGCTAATGTAGCTAAATGATTAAATTTTAATAAATATCAATGTAAAACGATTTTACACCAACAATGCGTACATTATTTTCTCAAAAGCTTAATTGAAAATGCTATAAGTTGATTGTGTTAGAAAATTAATATTTCCTAGACATTGTACATTAGTTATTTAATTTAATCGACTTAATTTTAAGTGGTGTAATTTGGTAAACTTATAAGACTTCTAAAATTGATGTGGGTCTATTAATATTCATGCAAAAAAAATGTTTTTCATATTGGTAATTTACACCGATTTTTTGAAAATTGATGTAGCATGTGAAACAGTAATATTTTTGTAGTATTGAGATAGTCATCTTAGCTTAGTAGAATCGATCTAGAAAATATTTTTTATATTGATTGTATGAGAAATCAATATATAAAGTGTTTTTTACATCCATTCTTTAGCAATTGATCTAAAATGTGGAAACCTTTTCCACATTCCATATCAAACTTTTTATATTGATTTTGTTTTAACTAGTGTAGAAAGTCATTTTCTACATGGGTTCCTACTACAATAAATTTAGAATGTTGACACATTTACAATTTTTTTAATATTCGACTTGACTTTCTATATCGATTTTACGAAAAATTAATCTACTTGATTTAAAAAGTGGCTTTTTAGATTGATTTTTTGTATAATTGATGTAGAAAGTTCTATTAAACCTCAATTTTGTGCTTTTAGAATCCTTTCACTCTCAAATGACACAACATTTCTAACTCGCACCTTTATGCTCTCGTTCTTGCGTCGTCCATTATTAATGCTCTTGTTTCTGCACCCTCCATTCTTATTGCCATTCTCATCCCTTATTCTTGTCCTTCATTCTCGTGCCTTTCGTTCTCACCCTCAATTTGTTGCATTGTTGTTGTACGTGCTTGCTCTTTTTATTTGCTGTGTTTGGTCTTTGTTAGTGTGTGTTTGCCATTGTGTGTGTTTACACGTGTTAGTGTATGTGTTTGTCATTGTGTGTTTGTTCTTTGTTAGTGCATGCATGTTAGTCTGCTTGTCATTGTTAGTGTGTTTGTTTGTACGAAATGTGTTTGTTGTGTATTACTATGTTTTGCATGAATTTGTGACCCTTTGAATGTGTTACTATGTTTATTCTTTAGTGGACTTGCATCAGTTACATGTCATTTAGGCACAAAAATGGTAACAACTTGTTGAAGTTAACACTTGTCAAATTTAGAATAAGGAACAGTCACACACTATATTTCCTTATCTTCCAAAATTGCTTCTTTATTGTGCATTGGTTTAATTAATCATTTGATCCTTATACTTGTGTCAACTTTTCATTTTAGTCTCTATATCTAAAAACTTTATGTTTTAATCCCTATACAAGCATTTTTTATGTTTTAGTCGTTATGTCTACATTTTGTGACAATTTTACACTGATAAAAAATAACAACATAGACTAAAACATAAAAAAATTGCTCATATAGGAACTAAAACATAGAATTTTTAGGTATAAAGACTAAAGCGAAAAGTTGACGCAAAGTATAGGAACTAAATATTAATTAAGCCTTCTGCATTTTATTTCTTAAAGCAAGTAGGTCATTCTTAATATCCACAACTTTCAAGAATAAATATATTTATTAGTAGTTTGATCAGTCTTTAAGTTATTTTTCGGTTTTTATTTTGTAGTTACAATTGATTTATTATTGATTGTATGAGTTAATATTTTTTTACTTATCTTCATCAAAATTAAAAGAAGATTGAAATCTCCTTAAATCAACATAATTGATTGTACAAGTTAAATTAGGATGTATAGATTACAAGTACATAAATTTCATTTCTCATAATATATATTCACCTGAAATTTGGATATATGGATGAGAATAAAATAAAGAGAGAAAAAAGAAAAAGAAAAAACAAGAGAAAGTTATAAATATAATAAATGATGTCTATACCCCAAAAAAAAAAGAACTCTAAAAAAATATAATAAATAATGTGATAATAAAAAAGATGAAGTAGAAAAGATGGAAAAAAAAAGTAAGTAAATATGTGTATTTATTGTATATTTTATTTCTTTTCATTCTCCCATTATAAAAACCTATTATTTACTTGTGAAAAAGTGAAATTGAAGACCACGTAGTTAATATTACATAGATTTTCAGGGCATAATTTTACACTTTACATAGTTTAAAAATTTCAAAATTAACAAAATTATTTAATTGAAATGAAATGCAGTTTTAATCTGAAAATGTTTTTTTTTTTATGTTTTAAAATGTAAAATCTCTTAATTAATAAAAATATTACCTCAATAATCTCCGAAATTAAAATTTATACAAAAAACTAAATATTTATGTACGATTAATTATAATTATAAAAATATTCCATTAAATTAAACCGTCAGCCCCGTGCACTATAAAACGCTAACGCCGACGCGTTTCGCATCTGTTGGCCGAGAAATTAAAAATTTTGGGAATTTAGGGATTTGTGTTTACTGATCTCAGTCTTCCACCTCACTATCACCTATCCGTCTCAGCTGCGTTCTGATTCTGGGGTTTCTCTTCTCATCGTAACGCGCGCAGGTTCCGTTAAACCTTCCCCATTTCTTGTTCTTTTTTTCGTTTCTCAATGCGAACTGAAGGAAACTTCACCGTGATATCTTTCGTTTGCAGTTGCAGCTCCAAGAAAGGGTTTTCCTAACACCGCTCACGAAATAGCCGGTTAGTCTCTATTCACTTTTCGTAGTTTGTATGTTAATGTTGCCGCGTGCGTCAATATATATTCATCTAGTGATGTGACAGAAAGAAAAGATTGCAAGATTTTGTTGCCATCATATTCAATTTTTGTTAATGTTGTTGCTATAGTTTATGATCGCAAGATTATGGTTGCCACCTACGTATGAATTAAATTGAATTTCATTACTGAAATATTAACGGTATTTCAGAGATGTTACATGAATGGATATTATTTTTAGCAGGGTTGTTCAGTTCGTGAATAGATTGTTGCTGTTCTAAAAAGTAGTGGATAGTAAGAAATACCGAACTGCTTTAAGAAAAAAATGGAGAATAAAGAAGCAGTCGTGGAGGATGGGGAAATAGAGTCTGTGACTGCTGCAGAGTCTGAATTTGATGAGTGGACCAATTTTGGGGATGATGACATAATGCAGCAGCAGTATACAATTCAGGCTGAGGAAGCCAAGAAAGTTCCATTTGTGGGTGACAAGGCAAGGCTAAGTGCATAACTCTTTGAAACTTCTTTCCTTTCTTATCTAGTGATTTAGGTTTAATTGGTTTACTGTGTATGTGCTAATAGCTTTCCTTCCCTTGAAGATCCGAATTTGATCTATTTGAGCTTGAGGAAAGTGCCACAAGTTATTGCATTCAAAATGCATTACTTTGTGTCCTTTATCATCGTTATTTTTATTCTTTACGACTTCTCTTCTGGATGGAGGGGGTGAAGATAATTTTTATAATGAGTGTAAGGACTAAGGACAATGATTTCATGTGACAAATTAGCAGGAACCGCTGAGTAGCTTAGCTGCTGAGTATAAATCAGGCAGTCCTATCTTACTGGAGAAAATAAAGGTTTGCTAACCTTTTATCTCTGTTTAGTTTTGTACTTTATTTTCTTCTTTCATCTTATCATGTTTGTTGAGTTCTTTTCTTATTACCCTTAATACAGGTGCTTGATGAGCAATATGTTGCCATTCGTCGTACTCGGGGAGATGGAAACTGCTTCTTTCGAAGCTTTATGTTTTCATATCTTGTATGTCTTAGTGTATCTAACTTAGAAGCATATCCTTTAATTACTTAACATTGG
Source organism: Spatholobus suberectus (assembly GCA_004329165.1). Classification (NCBI taxonomy): domain Eukaryota; kingdom Viridiplantae; phylum Streptophyta; class Magnoliopsida; order Fabales; family Fabaceae; genus Spatholobus; species Spatholobus suberectus. The sequence goes on along the minus strand of CM014729.1, from coordinate 7,994,337 downwards.
ATGGCTATTTTGAGGTCTATGGAGTATGGAATTAAGTATTCCAATAATTTTGGTCAATGATTAATTATCGTCAACCTTTTTTTTTTTTTTTCCCAGGAGCATATTATGGAATGTCAAGACCAAGCAGAAATTGATCGTATCAAAACCAACGTTGAAAAAAGTAGAAAAGCACTGCAGACCTTGGGTTATGCAGACTTGACTTTTGAAGACTTTTTTGCGGTAACTTATCTACTGCATATTTCATTCCATATGTTTGTGGGATATATATGTCTGCTTATTTATTTTATATTAACATCTTAATATTCTCTTGGAAAAATTGCCTACACTGAACTAACATTTGAAAAATGTTCCAAATTTTTGGTTGCTGTTTATGGAAATAGGTATATTGCACTGGGTGTACTAACTAATCTCTCCTAAACTTTGTGATAGTTGAAAGTAGCAACCAATACATTTTATATCTACAAATTAAGCTCTTAAATTATGAGAGATGTTTGAATAGATCTTCCTTCTATCCAGTTTTAATTCCTAAACTGTCTTGTTAGTCATGTGAGAATCAGGTGATTACTTCTATTCATGTCTTCTCCAAAATTAACCACATTATATAATCCTTATGTAACTATTGTTTATGTAGGAATAAATTTGAACTCATTTTTCTTTTAATTTTTTCCCAAAATTTAAATAAAATGAAGTAGATTGCCTTAATTGTCATGTGATGACTAGTTACCATCTCCAATATCACCACTGCCTTTTCTTTATTCTTCTCTCTTTCCCTTTCAAATCACTGAGAGGTTGATATCTTCTGAAATCATATACTGAAAACCAACTTTAATAGAAGCCACAAAGTCTGGGCCCCAAGCAGCTACCTTTATGGACCTGCCAAAGTGCTTTACAAACATTGGAGCTATCGTCTGGGTTATTTTTTTGCCTTGGGAGCTATTCACAACTTCTTGCTTATCTTCCAAGTTCTAATTTTTCCAATGAAAATTGACCAAAGAGGGAAATAAAAACTTCTGGTTGTTCAAATAAATGGGGAAACCAAACCACACAAGAGAACAAATATAGATTGTGTTCAATCTATAGAAAATTTTCTACTGAGGGGAAGAGTTTGGAAATTTTTTTGGCATATTGTTCTTCTATTTGTGTTGGTGAAAGCATAAGCAATGCCAGAAATATTTGTTTAATATTTTTAAGAAAATGGTTTGAACTGGAGATCTGGACCCTAGGAGGTTATACTAATTCTAAATCTGTAGATGCACTTCCAGAGGTTACAAAGCTCATACGTACAACTACTTTCCTCATCTAAGGATATATATAAATTTACTTTTGATTAACTCAATTGTTGTAAAAAATTTTCAGTTATTCCTTGAGCAGCTGGAATGTGTTATTCAAGGGAAAGAGACTTCCATAAGGTGTTAACTTTTTCCTTCATGAATTTGCCTTGATAATCATGAACCAGAAGCATGATATGCGCCAATAATATTTAATTATCACAATTTGCTGTTTATCTAATTTTCTTATTCTTTTTCTATCTGCCCTGATGTTTTGTTTGAACGAACTTAATATTAATAATTTAATATGATCACAGTCATGAAGAGCTTGTTGTTAGAAGCCGAGATCAGTCAATATCTGATTATGGTGAGTGACTTAAAATCCACTCCAAATGCCTTGATCTCGTTTCTTCGACATGTCTTGACAAATTTGTTTTCTCAGTTGTTATGTTCTTCAGATTTGTTACCTCTGCTGAAATACAGAAGCGCACAGAATTTTTTGAACCTTTCATACTGGGCTTAACTAATACAACAGTCGAGCAGGTTTGTTTCGATGTTGAGACTTGAGAATTTTTACAATCCTTCCAAAAGTTGCTTGTAAAATTAATATTTGGCAAAAATGAAATGATACAACCCTTAGTTCTATTGTCGAAAAATTGTCCATGGTCTCAGTCTTCTGATTTTAATAATATAATTCTCCATCTCATGTTATTTATTGTCGTTTAGTTTTGCAAATCATCTGTTGAACCAATGGGTGAAGAGAGCGACCATGTGCACATTACTGCCCTTTCAGATGCATTGGGCATTCCAATCCGTGTTGTGTACCTTGACCGCAGCTCATGTGATACTGGTGGTGTCAGTGTAAATCATCATGATTTCATGCCAGTGGCTGGTGATCTCCCGAATGCTAGTTGTAGCTCTGAAAAGAACATTCCTTTCATCACACTGCTATATCGCCCTGGTCACTATGACATCCTCTATCCAAAGTGATGACCTTTCGGGGAAGACCCTTTGTTTGTTACTTTTTTGGTGGTGTGTGGAGCCGCAATAGCTGTGCACTCAGCTCGGTTGCTAAAGGACATGCGTGGTCTGTACCTTTTTAATGTTGAATGCTCAATTTTCTTGAATATTACCTACTTAGAAGAGACTGATCAACAAAGTACGTCAATATTAACGCACTAACAATCAAAACTTAGCTTGATGCTTGGTGCTTTACATGTTGGCCATGTTTACATTCTTCTCAATATCTCTGCATCGGTGGTTAGTGCCTAGTGTGATGGCATTGATTCTTGTAGCTTCTGTAGAATGAAGCACATGCATTATGCCATTGTGGCAGTTTCTGTTTTGCATGTGTGCGCATTTGTTACAATAATATAGCACAAATAATCATTTTATCATTACCGTGTAGAACTTATGGATAATATGGCTCTATGTGGACTACAGGGGACTTATACAGTTAGAGGTGAACAAAATTAATCTTGACTTTACAATTATATATAAATGGTTAAGATTGTTTTATTTGAATCTAATCTGATCTTGACTATTCATTATGATTGTATGGTTATGATTAACTTATACCATATTCTCATCTATTACTTGATCTGCATACGGTAATAATGTGATAATGTGCAAAAGGCAATGGGCTTGGCAGTTGAGTTTTTACTCTTTCTTTTGGCCCTAGGCAGTTAAGTTTTATTGACAAATAAAAGTCCTCTAAGGGATAGTTAAGTTGGCCTGTCCAGCTCAGTCCAAATCTTATTGAGTAAATGGCCAATTTAGTTCTTAAAATTGTATTTTACTGTCATATTAGTCTTTGAAACTAAGAAAAATTCAAATAAGTCTTTAAAAATTTTTAGGGTGTCATTTAAGTCTCTAAAATTAACTACTTTTTTTCATTTTGGTCTCTAGTTTACAGACTTAAGTGATAATAATAATATATGTTTAAGGACCAAAATGAAAAAAAAAGGATTAATTTAGGGACTTATATGAAACACTAAAAAATTTTAGGAACTTATCTGAGTTTTTTATAGTTTCAAAGACTAATATGACAGCAAAATACAATTTTAGGGCTAAATTAGTTATTTACTCAAGTCTTATTTGTAACTTTTTCTTTCGATAAGGAAAGGAGTTTTGAACAGCGTCTCCCCCTACAAAGAAAGAGAGGTATGTGTATATGGAAAAGATTTGACTTAAAACCAAGGAAAAAAAAAGTTGTATTAAAACACTGTCACTATCCCATCAAAGGCATATACCAAGTGCATCCCTGCTAAAACGGGACTTCGGGTTTCATGTTCATCTAGTGTCTCACTTCTCAAACATTTTTTCACCCTAATCTTGATTTTGGAGTGAAGCATATTTAAGACGCTTCTGCGTTTAACAGTGACATTTATGGCGATGGCGAAGCGAATTATCTTTGTCAAGTCTGTTCCTGTCTCATACGATGGGGTCTTCCTTAAATCATTAAATCTCTTTGTTTGTGTATCAATAATAGTGTACGTATTTTTTAAATAATATCGTGGAAAGAAAAGAACGTTATGACGACATTTACGTCATTTGCTAAGGTATTGTTGATAAAAAAAAAAGGATATATTATACTTATATTTTCTAAGATTTAATAAAATTACACTTGATATTCCTCTTTTCTTTTGTATATTATTTTAACCTTACTCAAATTATATAATTGCATAAGAAATTAAAAGTTTGTGTTAACTAAAAGGGTATATGATGATATATTATTATATAAATTAAGAGAAATTTATGTAGGGTAAAAAATAGAGGATATTGAGTGTAATTTGTTAAACCTTATAAGATGTAGGTGTAATTTGCCCAATAAAGTAAAAGGGCAAACTGGATGTTGTATAAGTTTTATATCTTTTAGTAATTCCTTAGTCAAAAGTGGTTTTAATGAAAATTATTCAAATAGGAGAGATAGGAAAAAAAAGAGAGAGAAAAATATATCAGATGAATGATGTAATGAAAAGAAATAAAAAGAAAACATAATATTGTGAAAAAAATTATAAAAAATATTATATAACAATGCATAACCATTAAACTCATTATATAATATATTAGACTGTATGACTATTTGTGACTTTGTGTGCCTGTCTACGCCAAGGGGAGAATATGAAAAAATAATCAATTACTCCATCCTAAAAGTATCGTCATTTCGATTTCTAAATTAGAGGGGGAGGAGGGTTCTCGTTACTCTCAATAACCCTCGAAGATAAATTGTTGCGTATACAATCTCTGTTGAATTTGTATAATCATTTTGGCACATCGCAAGTAATCTATATAATTGCATTATTTAGATATTGGTACACCAGTTAACTATTGAGTCAAGTAGTTATGGTAAACCCTGTACACCCAAAATTTTTTGGTTTGGCAAATAACAAGTGAAAAGGAAATTCTCTCCGTATAGATAATTCCCTTCAGTTGACGTGCTCTGTTTTAAGCTACTTTCTTTGCAACGCGCCTAGATTACATCTTCTAAATTTTATTACAGATAAAATTTCAACATTCTACATGTTAATTGATTGGAAATTACCTTTGAGACTATGGAAAGTTGTAGAATCTAATTATGAAATTTGGATTACTTTTCGTCCCTGTTTGCAATTTTCCATTTTTGTCAACAACAAATTGCTTAATAATGTCGCACTTGCATCTGGCTTGCCCAGTAATAAAGGTCAACACGATATATATAGAGCATCCGCATTGGTCTTAAAATTTAATTTTCTTTTATATTATGATGATTGATGCCTATTGGCATAGCCCCATAGCTTACCGCGCATGGTAGGAGACAACCAGATAGACAAAAATAAAGAGTAATAATAACTTAATAAGTGGCATTGTTGAATAAGACTTCAACGACCCAACCAGAAATCCGCAATTACACACTACAGAACAGCTCCATTAAAAAAGAAAAGAAAAAAAGAAAAGAAAAGAAAAAGAAAAGCACCTTAGAACACAAGAAGGAGCTGAGTGAGAGTGAAAAGAGGAAGGGGATAAAGAGAAGAGGCTAAAAAGCAGTGAAAATTGCTTCCTCCAAAAGTTCCTTGGAATTATTCATCAAAGCAGGACTCAACCTGAACATGAGGGTGCAGAACTCCATCTCATCCAGTGCCCCATCACCATCGAGATCACCTTCTCTTAGCATGCACCTGATCTCATCATCGCTCATCCCTTCCAACCCAAGCAACGCAGAGTTCTTCTTCAAGCTCTCAAACGTGATCACCTTCTTCTCTCTGTCCATCAACAACTGAAAACCGTTTGTCAGCTCCTTCATAAACCCCTCGGTGCCCAGTTTCTCCATCATTGCAGGGAAGTAGTCCTCAAAAACAACCGTGTTCTTCTTGGATGCCATTGGAGATTGGTTAGTCTGAATTTCTCAATGCGACACCACACTTTGTATCAAAAAAAAGAAAGAAAAGAAAATGGGGCTTTGTGTTCTATAGTGAGAACAACGAGGAACACTTTTGTTGTGGGCAAGTTGTTGATCTGGGTATGTGCATTTATATAGTCGGATGAAGAATAAAAGGAAGGAGTGATGGAGGTGTTGATGAGAAGTTGACAATTCAGGTACAGATAAGAGGGTTTTGTAAAAGGAAAGAAATAAAAAGAAAGAAAGAAAGAGAGATAAACTTATATATGTGACAAAAGAGGTTATTTAACTTATTCCAAGTAAAAATAGAGTTAAACAATTCTATCTAAAATGATTGGTGTAATTTTTTGATGTACTTTAACATGATTAGTTATAGATATTAATTGCACCAATCATTTTAAATATGTTTGTTTAACTTTATTTTTACTTAAGATAAGTTAGACAATCCTATAACAAAAAAATGTAATGAGAAATAAAGAGAGTGATAGAATAAAAATAAAATAGGAAAAAAGCATGAGTGTAAGATAATAACTCTTTATGTAAGGGAGAAAGAGATGGAGTAGTTTGCATGAGTTATTAAATTTAAATTTCTTACATATATATATATAAAAAAAAGAAATCGAGAGAGTTGTTGTTAGGCACTATTTTTGCTTGCACAAATTCGAGGCCGTTTTCTTGTCTAAAGGGGTTACTCTTTCGTGGAAGGTGCGTGGGAACCTCTGTGGCGTGACTAACGAAGGTACAAAATGGTCATAATAATGACTCATGGGATTAGCATTTTCCTCTCTTTCAAGAGACATAAAAAGTTGGTACTTTCTTCGGTTTTGGACTGCCCCTGGCAAATCCAAACACGAAAAGGTAACAAACAACGAAAGCAAGAAGATGCCTTGATGCAGCTACGTAGTCCAAAGAGTTGACCCACACATAATTAAAACGACCGAGAGGCAAGTTGGATTGGGTAATGATCGTTGTACTCCCTCTCCAATTTGGATCTTATAAATTTTGAGATATATTTGAATTGGGATGCTAGAGTACATGTTTCCGAGGGATCATAATAACCGATACATACATACAGGCTCAATTATTGCATCCTTTTGTCCTCCAGAAGACCATAGTTTTGTTATATTACAGCTTTATAATAGCGTCTTCAATTGGTAACATGAGTTAATCTTTTTTTATCCCCATACTTGTTCCAAACTTTGATATGGAAGATGCCTTGGTGGAATAATGCATCATGGATTGGAAAAAGACCGAGGCATTTACTTTGTTGGTTTCCTTCTGACATGTCCTCTTCTTTTCATGACTATATAGGGCGCAAAAGTACCTAAGGGAAGCTGCCGAATTCCTATAAAGAGAAGAAACAAAGGAGTCAAATCATAGAAATTTCATGTAGTTTTCGAAAGTTTGGATTTAACTTTGTGTTTGCTCAGATTCTGTCTTAGTGGGTTTGGATTACTACAGTCACGTGGCTTCTATGAAAGATGGTTTGCGCAAAAGTAGGCACTGTGTACGGCTTGTATGTGACAGGACTTGGGCCTACAATTGCTTCTCCATAATACTAAAGTTATCATGCGAAAGAAAACCGTGACATACTATATAAAAAAATAAAAATACAAAAATTAATGTCCCGAAAAATTACTATCAATCAAATCATTGATGATTGTTATTGATCCAAAATATTGGGAAAAGTTTCTTTCTTGTTCACGGACAATAAATTATAGTTTTTGTTATTGTATATATCAGTCATTTTAGGCTTTTATTTTAATTTTTAACTTTAAAATTGTGAATTATGTTATAGCATATTTGGTAATAATTTTTTTTAAAGAAAAAAGTCATATATTTTTAAAATAATTTCTTTAAATATTAATAAAAATAAATAATTATTTCTTTAAAATGAACTGAATTAAATAATATTTAATTTTTAAATAATAAATTAATAAAAAATAAAAAAGTTTGATGTAACTGATATTTTTGAAGTCATAGTTAAAATAAAAATTTAATAATATTAAAAATTAAAGTGACTGATACATATACTATTAAAAATTAACATAAAGATTTATTTGAATAAGACTATAGTCTATAAGAGTATTATTAATGAGCTAATTCCTATATATATATAAACCATTGAGTAAAATGGAATTTATTAGAGAGAATGAGCTGCTTCCATTGTACGGCCAAAATAGAGTTGAACGAAAATGGAGCAATCACCACATTCATATACTTATATTTTCAAGGGAACATTTGATCATAAACTTGAAATGCAATGTCATTCCTTATTGAACAAAATTTGAGGTTATCGTTCTATTTGGTTTCCTATTAAATCATTTTAGTAGTACTTGGAATACGCACCCAATTTTTTTGAAACTAGAAAACGATAATTATTTTTTTTAATTCATTTAATTAATTTTTTAATTCACGATTATAAGAGATTTTAATTAAATCAAGTCTGGAGTAGATGATACTTTTATTGTAGAACACTTTGAGAAATATATTGTTTGATTACGTATAAATTTTGGAGAAGCTTTTCTAAAATGGCTACAGTGCACGGGTTATCCATCAATATATCAAAATGAGAATTTTATTTGCATACAATAGACTAAACTACAGGTCAATGCTAAGTTTGAAATATGGCTTTGCAAAACTCCTTATCCTTTCAGATTAGCTGAGGCTGCTAAGATATTATACAATCATACGAGCTATTACTCTTGATCAGTATGCCAACCTTACTTCATAAAGTAAATAAATTCATGTCTGATAGATCTTGTAATTATCAGTCATTATTTTGGCAATATTACTGATTCTATCATGCATAAACCTACTAATTCTACAATAAAAATTACAATTGGCTTTCCTCTCACGAAGAAAGGTTAATCCTTATAAACAAGACATATATTTGCGCACAATAAGATAGGGGTGAGCAACGGATGGGTTAGGACTTAGGATGGATTTATCTCTATCCTTATATGGCATAAAATTTTAATCGAGACATTTATTTGAATCTGAACCTATCAAGACCCTAAATATATGGGACGAGACCAGGTTAATCTGACTTTTTAATATAATATATCAATCTTACCATTATGTATAGTTAAATCGTAAAATAAAAAAGTATAAAACTTAAATTAATTAAGGTTTATTTTACAATATATATTTTAAAATAAATAATATCATTATAAATATAATATTATATTATACAGAAGATTATCTATTAAATTAAGATTTTTATTATTAATATATAATTGTTCAAAAAACTTATATTTTTTAAGAGAATATATGACATCAAATCGGATTGGGATGACTCAAAGCATAACCCAAACATGTCCTTAAAATGCATCGGGTCTAATTTCAAAACCTGAACCCATTAAAATCACCCTTGGGTTGGGCCAGGTTAGTAGGATAAGTTGGGTCTTGTTCACTCCTACTGTAAGATGCGTGCACGCACATATATACAACACACACACACACACAAGCACACATTAGAGTCAGTGTTAGTTACAATTTGTTAAAGAGTTAGATTAATTTTAGGGTTGGTTACTAATATCACATGGTTACTATTATGGGTTGCAGTATATAATATGATATATGTGTACTTTGCAATCACTTTTTACTTTTAATGATATGAGAGAGCATTGTGCTCAATCGTAGGTCTAGTTGCAATATGTATCACTCACAAACTCTTCTTACGTGCAACTCTTTCTTTTCTTCAAACCTCTTCGATCCTCATGATGGATAATCAATCTAATCCTTTCTTGCATCCTTCTGATAGCTTAGGCCTTGCATGGGTTTCATAGCATCTCAATGGTGATAACTTCTATTATTGGCGTCATAGGATGTGAATGACCTTCATTACGAAGAACAAGTTAGGGTTTGTGGACGACACCATTGTTGCACTCTAGAGGATGATCCCATGAATCATACATGGCCACACAACAATAATATTGTTGCATTGTGGCTTTTGAATTTGTTTCGACCTCAAGTCTACTAGCATCTTAGGTTTACCGCATTCGAGGTGTTGTCAGCTTCAGCACTCGTAGGTCTTACGATTTTGTCCTTAAAAGGCACCTCGATGGGTTAAGGGAGGAGAATGTTTATAAACTATCCTTGGCCTCGATTCTTAAGTGAGTGATGTGAGACTATTTTGGTGTATCGGAACAATAGTTTCCCAGTCAAGGCTAAGGGGCTAGAGGGTCTAGCGGCCTACGTGTGTGTGGCCTAAGCCCTTCTTCTAGTGCTAATGTTTTGACCTTAAGTCTGTTGGTATCGTTAGGGTCACCACATCTGAGGTATTGTTCGCTTCGATGCTCATAAGCCTCACGATTTTGTCCTTAAAAGGAGTTCGATAGGTTAATGGAGGAGGGTGTTTATAAACTTCTCTTGGCCTCGATTCTTAAGCAATGTGGGACTATTTTGGTGTACCAAAATAGAATTCAATTTCCAAAATAAGTACAGTCAGTGTCATTTACTCTTGTACTGTTGCTGAAATCTAAAAAGACCTTCATGAAATATTCCATCAAAACAATGATCCTCACATCTTTCAATTGAGATGGGATTTGTTAAGTTGCTGTCAAGGATCTTTATTTGTAAAACAGTACTTCATCAGGATCAAATTTCTTTGGGAATAACTTCGTGAATTTTGCCCTGTACACAATTACTTTTGTGGTGCTCAATAATTGGTTGATCATTTCCACAATAAGTATGTGTTAACTTTCTTGTGGGTCTTAATGAGAATTTTCATTAGGTTTAAAGGTCAAATCTTGCTCATGGATCCTCTTCCATTGATCAACCAAGTCTTTTCTTTAGTTTTTCAAGAAGAAAAGTAAAGACAAATTGGTCTCTCTAATGATTCTTTAGAAAACCAATTTGCTTGTGCATTATAGTCTAGTCAAGTGTCAAAACAAAAGAGCACCAAGAAAAATAAACTACTCTATGCACATTGTGGCATCCTTGGTCATACCAAGTACAAATGCTTCAAGCTACACGGTTATCCCCCTAGTCATAAAAGGTACAAGTCTCCTCAAAGCACTTAGATGGTGAATCAAGTTTCTAAAGGATCCTTGGCTACTCCTATGAACAATCAACAATATCAACAATTAATTGCATATTTTCAAGAATAAATGGCCCGTAACAATAGGCAAGATTTAGATCCTGTCAATCAAACCTTCATTATTGGTATAAGTTTTTTTACTTCTTAAACTTTATTTGCCTTCTCCATCCAAAATTCGAATCATCGATTTAGGAGCCACTTCCCATACATGTAATTCTATACACTCTTTTGTTTCATATGTTAGTTTGTTTAACAAATTTGTGTTATTGCCAAACAAATCCAAAGTTACATTTAATGCCATTGGAAATGTTGTTTTGAATCCATCTTTCACTCTCCAAAATGTGCTTTACATGCCAAAATTCAGTTTTTACATCCTTTTTGTTAGTGCTTTATTACAACATTCCCCTTATTCTATATCATTTACTAATAATGCTTTCTTGATTCAGGAACCACAGGGGTAGAAGGTGATTGGCCTTTACATATACAGTCTTCAACCTTTATGTATTGTGTCTTTATTTTCTAATTAATAAACGTAATACTGTTAGCAATTCTATTGCTACCTTATGGCATAAATAAATTAGGTTAGTTGTTTGATAAGATTCTTAAACTAATGAATAATAAAATTTCTTTTTCATTGCCCCTATTTTGATTTGTATACCTGTTCTATATGCCTTTTGTCAAAGTTTCATTAACTTCTTTTTATTGCTCATAACAACTACTCTAAATGTCCTTTTGATTTACTACATTGTGGTGTATGGGGACCTTTCCATTTTCCTACACATGATAGAAATATTTTTTTATAATTGTTGGTGACTAGTTATACTTGGATATGCCTTATGTGACAAAAATCTTAGGCTACTCACTTGATTAAATGCTTCTTCAGATATGTCAAGACCTAATTTGATAAGCCTATTAAAGGAATTTGGACTAACAATGCTAGAGAATTGGATCTCACTTGTTTTCTATAGGATTAAGGTGCCACTCATAAGCTCACATGCCTACATACTCCTTAACAAAACTCAATTGTTGATAGAAAACATCAACACCTTCTCAACATTGCTCGAGCTCTACTATAGCCTACTTAATCAACTAAATTCCTTCCATCAGTCTCAACAATTGTTGGCCCTTATGAACTATTACATGGGAAATAGCCTGATTATTCTTAGTCAAGGTCTTCGCATGCTTGTGCTTTGCATCCACTATTCCAACTCAAAGACACAAGTTCCATCCCAAGTTTGTACCTTGTATTTTTTTGGGATATTATGTTAGAGTGAAGGGTTATAAGGTATATGGCCCTCAATCTAACAAATTCATGGTCTCCTAAGATATTGTTTTTCATGAAAACACATTCCCTTACTATAGTATCTTACCAATAACATTACATTTGCTTCAGTTTTTTTTAGACACTGTTATGCCTAAATCGTTTGATGAACTTGTTACACCCACACTTGAACCTATCCTTACTGAGTCACCGCTTCAACCTGTCCTTCAACCTCACCACCTCAGGCCTTACCAACTAGGAAATCCAATAGAACCCATTGACCCCTACCTTACTTACAAGAATATCAATGCTAAGTCACCTATCCCATACAGCATCACCTTTCATACTCCAAATTTACTCCTCCTATAGAAGCTACATCCTTCAAGTTTTTGAAATTTTTGAACCTCAATTTTATCATTAGGTTGTGAAAATTTCAGAATGGAGATAAGCCATGGATGAGGGACTTGCAACACTTGAGGTTAATCATACTTAGGATATCCAGCAGCTACCTCCTGACAAAAAGTCCATTGGTTACAAATGGATCTATAAAGTCAAATATAAGGTTGATAAGACTATAGATAGAAACAAAGCTCGATTTGTTGCATAAGGTTTCACCTAATAAGATGGCATAAACTTCTTGGAACATTCTCTCTGGTTGCAAAACTCACAATTGAGGATACTACTATCCTTTGCAGCATAAAAACATTGGCATTTATTGCAACTTAATATTAATAACGCCATCCTCAATGGAGATTTCAAAAACTTGAAGGATGTAGCTTTTGTAGGAAGGAGAACGTTTGGAGTATGAAAGGTGATGCTATAATGAAGATTTAAGTGAGGAAGTGTACATGGATCTTCCAAATGGTTATCCTATTAAAATGGATAGGCTCCTTTGTAAGCTCAATAGATCTTTGTATAGCTTGAAACAAGCCTCTAGGCAGTGGTTTCATAAATTTAGTTCAACCTTTATCCAACTTGGTTTTGTTCAATCTTTAGTTGATCACTCTCTTTTCTTTTTAGGCTCGAGTTATGCTCGAGTTTTGCTCTTGTTATACTCCTAGTATACGTGGACGATATACTATTATAATGCCTTGCTTATCCAAGTACAATCACTACCAAAAAACATTTTAAACTTAAGATACTGGGGGACTTGAAATATTTTATGGTTTTGGAAATTGACAAATCCCCAAAAGGAATACACTTGTGTCAAAGAAAATACACAATTTAGCTACTGCATGATACATGTTTCTCTACTACCAAACCTCTCCCAATTTCTATCGACCCCAACCTCACAATAAATGATTCAGATGATGAACCACTGCTGATGTCTCATGTATCACAGGTTGATTGGTCATTTAATATACCTTACCATTTCATGTTTCGATACCATATATGTAGTAAATTGATTAAGTCAATTCATGACCAACACTAGGATTCTCATTTCACTATTATCCATCACATTCTCTTATATTTAAAGGCTTCCTTATATTAAGGCATTTTTTCCTGACCCCTCTTTAAAGTTTTCTACCCATGTTGATGATAATTGAGGAAGTTGCCAAGCAACTGAGAGGTCCACTATTGGGTTTTGTATTTTCCTTAGAGATACTTTGATTGCCTCAAAATAATAAAAAAACCCACAGTATAGCATGATCCTTGACAAAATTATTGTGGATCAAATAGCTTTTTTTGAGCATTCGAACTTTATCCTACAACAACTATGGCGTTTTGAGATAGTAAGTTAGCCATCCAATTGGCTACTAACAATCTAATTATAATCTTATCATACATGATAATATATGATTAGATGACAGTGTGAAAAACCTTTATATTGTTAGTGCACTCTAATTAAATTTGTTGTAGGCACCTACCCTTTGATCTCGAAAAGAATCTAGGTTAGCCCATTAGATTTTATAATTTTTTGACTTTTATTTACATTAGGATAGATCTTCATGTTAAAAAATAATATATAAAAAGGTTGAAGGGTTGAATGCATTTGTTATAAACCTTATTAAGTTATAAATATATTAAATATCAAACTTCAACACATAATGTGTTAGCATAAGAGTATGATAATATTATAATGTGAAAATATATTAATAATTTTATATAAATATTATTTATGTCATTTAAAAAGCGAGCCCATAAGATCAGTTCGACTTATAGCTTGCAATTGACTAGATTTTATTAACAAATTTTTAGCTTATAACTAAATTGATTTAACCTAACCTCAACTCATGACTTATGAAAAGCCATACAAGTAAGCTTAATAGGCTTAGGGTATGGACACACTCCAATTCTGCACACTTCATTTTCTCTTGTATGCCTTGATTTGAGTGTTGGAGTCCTTACAGGTGCCATACTAAAGCCTGGCTTGCGAAAGATATTTAAAGATTCTTGAATATACTTCGAATTATGTTCTCCACGTTGGGTTGGTGTTGAATATTTTGCACTGTCTGTGGGAACAATTCACTTCTTAGATTGTTGATGATATGTACTAGTTCATGTCACAAGTTCACCAAATTCATCCTCCTGTGGCCAATCCTATAAGAGAAAGCTCCCATGTTCTTGTGAGTAATCACGATTATAGTACCACTGATCCTAATTTGAGAAGCCTATCTCCCATGATGAACAAGGATCCCCTCACCCACTTGTCCAATATAGCGTCACAACCCTAGAGAAAGAGGAGCTTTTTAAGCTCACCAATGAACAAACTTAACTTAATTAACCACATTCAAAGTAGAGAATCAAGCATATAAAACAACAATATGAAGAAATGAATGCTAGATTACTATAGTCCAAGAATAAGTGAACTAGAGAGTCATCAAAACCTCTTTTAACTTGGCCAACCTACAACCATTGCCATAACTCCCCTAATCATTTGCCAAACCCACACAACCAATCTTTCCGACAATAGCCTCAAGGAAATCATGCACTCCTTCTTTTTAGAACTACCTACATTGATGAGCAGGTACTGGTCATGAACCAACCTCTTTCGAGCAAATTTTGATGGTTAAAGTACCCAAGAACCTTGAGCAACTCCAGTTATGGAGCAATATGATGGCCTGGGAGATTTGATGGAACACCGACATGTATTTGAATCCATGCTAATGTATAGGAGAGCCAAAAGCCTAGCAGTGTGTAAGGCGTTCCCTTTGACTCTAAAAAAAACTTCCCTAAGGTGGTATCAAGACGTCCTAATAGGGTTAATTAATACTTGAGATAAGCTGAAATAGAGGTTTGCAAACCATTTTTCAATAGGAAAGACATAACTAAACATGGAAGCCACCCTAATGACCATTTGAAAAAAAAATTGGAGAGTCGCTTTGAGTGTATATTAACATATTCAATTAAGAAACCTTGCATATGCAAGAGTTGATTCTGGAGGTAGAACTCCATCTCATCAAGAATGATTTATTTCTTGTAACCTTGTTACGTTCATCATTTGCAAAGAGGAGACCTAAAACAATGGAGGATTTCCTCATAAGGTTAGCCAACTACATCAACCAAGGAAGAAACTAGGGCTACACAATGGAAAAATACCTTAATTAAGTACGGAAAGTTAGGGTCGATAAGGAGTGAGAAGAGCTAATATTCTCAAAATGAGTTGCCTTCATTGGGAAGATGTGAAAGCTACACCCTATTAAACACCTTATGGGTTCGTGTTAAGTGCTTGGCAAGCGTGCCAATTTGAACAAGTAATATAGTAATGAGGGAGTATTGTTCTCCTAAGGGACTTGCATAATACTTGACAATCGACTAATTTTCTATCATAAACTAATTTAACCAGAGAATAATGACAGTTGTGAGAAAATAAAGACAACAACTTAAAATAACACAACAGAAAGACACTGTAGCACAAATTATTTTTGGTATTTAATCGAATACTTAAGGTGCGTGAATGGATTTGGATTGGATATATGTATGAAAATAGTTGGGGTTTAACTTCATTAAGCCTTCCATTCATGAACTACCTGAGCTCTACATTCAATGTTAGTTGCCATGTTACCATCATCCAGCTAAAGTGATTTTAATCTTCATTCCTTACAAGTTAAAAATCTAAGTCATTTGAATGAATTATCAACTCCTTGCATGGCTTAATCAAATAACTTGCATTATGAATAGAGGACAAAAGATGTCTAACACATAATAGACTATTCTTAGGTCTAGAACGTATTAGATGCCTTATTTTAGATCTAAGCTTTAAACCAAGTTTTCCAACCCGATTCAATGCTTAATAAGAACAAATTAAGGTTAATCAAGCCAAAATAAGCATTAAGAGTATAAGAAAGACATTAATATGGAACTAAACTGAATAAATAACTCAAGATAAATACATGAAGGTCAGCATTAATTACATTAAACCCCAACAAGGGTGAATCTAGCTACATATAGCTAAAGAAAAGAAGGAAACTTGTGTGAGAAAGTTGAAGAAGAGAAGAGCTTCCATCCTAGAGCCGAGAGAGCTTGTCTCCTCTCTCCTCTCCAACCCTAGAATGACAACAACTTACGACTCCTGTCCCTCTATCCTTTTTATATCTTTTCTCTAATTAGTTTTGTCTATTCCACTTAAGTGTCACATCAGTCGAACTTGTCGTTCAACGCCATACATATGGAACACAAAGATAACACAAGAAGAGGGGGGTTGAATTGTGTTATAGCAAATTTTTCGCAAAACCTTTTCAAAGACGTATTGTCTGAAGGGTTAATCAAAAGATTTTTCAAAACGATTTGAAAGAAAGACGAATGCTAAAAGAGAATTAGAAAAGCACACAAGAATTATACTGATTCATCTCACCCTAGAGACTACGTCCAATTCTTGGCAACAGCTAAGTTCCACTAACTTATCTAAGTTACAAGTATTCTTACAACAAGCCTCTTCAGGCTCAACTCAAGTAGTCTTTAACTTGCCGTTCCAAGTAAAAACCAAAGTATTCTTTAAATCAAAGCCTTTTCAGTCTTTTACCGATTTCTTGAAGAAAAAGGTTGAATGTGAGTTATCTCACTAAGTTTAACATCCTAACAGGCGAATATACAATAAAGTACAAATAAAACTTTTTACAATTAGAGTATTACAAGATGAGAGCTTTTTTTGATAGATGGAGATTTTAATCAGCCGGCCAACTTTTGAGACTGAGGTCTCTTCTTCTATTTATAGGCTT
This sequence comes from Spatholobus suberectus, assembly GCA_004329165.1. Classification (NCBI taxonomy): domain Eukaryota; kingdom Viridiplantae; phylum Streptophyta; class Magnoliopsida; order Fabales; family Fabaceae; genus Spatholobus; species Spatholobus suberectus. The sequence continues at coordinate 7,977,227 of CM014729.1, read as the reverse complement.
CTCCAAAAAGTATCTGTTGTGAGTATTTGCAGGAGACAACCTTCATTTGTTGAAAAGAGTTGTTGAAGCATTAAATGCAACATTTAATGCCTTTCACCAATTTGTCACTTTGATAAGATAAAGTAGTCTGCTTATCTTTACCATTCTCGTACTCAATCTTGTAGTAGTGGTCATATCTGCTTTTCCATTTTGACATTCGCACGCACATTCCTTCTTTTATGCATAAAGTAAGCTTCCTCGAGATTAGGTATGTAGACTTCATTTGTTTCGAGATAGTTTACGCTTTTATAACAAACCAGTGTGCAGATCATTTGAACATTCGTTTGAAAGCTATTAATTACTGAATCTTTTAAATGAAAGATAAAGACGTTATAAGCTCAAGTTATCAAACGATAGTGAATACGCAGATTACGAGTGACTAGACAATTGTTTGAAAAACTCTTTTTTTAACTGTTTGTTATTATCAAAATATTTGAGGATTATAAATTCATCCTTTGTCTTAACAATACATTTGTTGCTGAGTGCCAGAACAAAGAACATGAGAGCTTATCTCTAGAAGGTTGGCACTGAGCGACTATAACCTGTCGCTTAGCGCCAACTACTAGTCAGTTGATGCTCTCTTTTTCTTCTCTTTTGGGCTGAGGTACGCTGTGAATCTCTCTCTTTCCTACCTAGATCTTTCTTTCTTTGCTTTAACTTGCATACAATTTCAAAAAAATAATAAAATTCTCAAGAAATTTGAAGTGCTAAACCATATTCAAAAGTATGTCATTTGTGTATAAAAGGTGGTAAATCTAAACATTAAGTTAGCAAAAATTGGTATATGTATCAAAATATGTACCAAAAAGATAGGTATGACTAGCACTTATCAGTTCACATTTTGAATGAGAAGTGAAATTCAAGCACAAACATGCAATTGAAACTCAATTAAACAAACCACAAAGTTTAGAATAGAGATTGAGTCATTATAACAAGACAAGAACAAAAATAGCAACACAGCATAAGATTGAGAAGAAGTTGTGGAACACTCCATTGAAGCTCTTCATCAATTTCTAGAGTACAACTCCATTGAAGATTGCCAAAAACTCACAACTCCAACTCTCCTCACTTAGAACACACAAAAACAAAGAAAACACAAAGAATTTGGTGATAGTCATGCAAGGATCCTTGAAAAGTCTCAGAAAAATAGTTCAAAATGCATATTTATAAGTTATATGAGACGAGCTATCGCCCAACACTATTAGCCCATCGCTAGGTGTTGACATTGTTAATTTCATCATTGGACACTACTTCCATGGGCATCCTTGTAATTGAAAAACAGTTATGATGATTGACACATTTACAGGTCATTATCAGCCTACCACTTTGCAATGGGTTGCCACTGCTAGTGTGAGTTTTATTTTTGGACAGTAAAAGTATCTTCCTTATTTTCTTGTAATCTTTTCATAATTTTTTATAAGTATTTACACAAAATACAATTTTTAACTAATTTTTTAATATTTCTTAAACTATACTAATTTTGTACTATTTATATGAGATTTCATATTATTATTAGTATTTAATTTTTTAAATTTATTTAATGAATCTTCATCAATTAAAGATTCATCATATATAATAAACTACACAACTAAATTTAAAAAGTAACAGGTTTTAAAAAACTAACTGATAAAGAAACTAAATTACAAACTTAAGAAAACAGAAAATCTATATATATTAGTTTTGAGAATTGATAGAATTTTTGAAAGATAAAAAGATAAAATTGGTGAAAATAACATTGCTGAACCAACATATAGGCCATTTCTGACGTCCAACGCACGTTGTTACTGACGGCTACATAATCGTCAAAAATTCTCCATAAGTATGAATTATTTTTCTTATAATGATTTTAGTTGAACTGTCACCTCTATAATTACATTATGTGATTTTCTTAATTATCTTACCTATCACTTTCTTTATATAAGAAATAAAGCTCCATCACTCTTTCTATTATCCATGTTTCAATCAGACACATTTTTCTTTTACTCATCATTTTTCTTTCTATTCGCTCGAAACAAATTTTCTATCATTTTTTCTCCATTATCCATTAATTTTTTAATTTTAAAGAGTAAAATACACTTAAGATATTTTCTCCTTCTTTCTGAAAAAAATTTACGCATGACGTCTTATCTCATATTACTATCAAACTTTTTGTAATATTCTAAGAAAAAACAAAATTATCATTTTCTTCTATTACAAAAATTCTCCTTCAAAAGAAAACTCGTCACTTTTCGTATATTTAGAAAGAAATTTTTTAAGAAACATTACTTTCTTCAAAAATTAAATAGAATTATAAGTTTTCTATTTAAAAATAAAAATTCCTCCAAAAATAAATCTTTTATACTCTTAATTTTTTCCTTTATCTATCATATCTATATAAAGTAGTAACATGAAAAATGAAATAATCATGTCAGTTTCCTTTCATTTTTATTTATTTAAATCACATTAGCAAAATTTAAACATTCTTGACTTCTCCTTTGTTATCTTTTCAACTCTTCTGACTATGATTATATTATCATACTTTAAGTATTCATTCAACACCATTAATATATGTTAGATTCAATTTTTATAATTAGCTACAGGGTTAGTAATAAATCTAACAAATTCAGTGAACCCAATAATTCAATTTATAATTAAAAGAGTTGCATACTGAATTTACATAACTTAATAATTCATGATAAATTCACGAAGAGAGAATATTAATAATTATTACCTTTTTATTTAATTAGTTATGGTTTTGATATGTACTTCCATTAATTACAACTTAATATTGTGTATATTTTCTAAATCTAACATTTTTAGCATTATTATTTTGTTTTTGGTGCTTATTATTTGGGAGGATTTGGGTTCGACCACATAATATGTCCTTGGGAAGGGGTGGTGAATTTTAAGTGTGATTAAGTTCCGGACTGAGAATTAGTCTCATAGTCAGTCCAGAGGACTAAAGCTTGTGAGAATATTTCGAGGTCCACTAGAGAGCTAAAGACCCTAATTACGGTAGTTACCAAAAGAAAAAACAATGAACATTGTAAGAAAAGGAATTCTTGAAACTCTTGATTCATTAAAAGTATAATATTATTTTGTGTAAGCATAATATGTTAATATCTGTGGTTTTTTTTTTTTTTTAATGTTTTACGTTCTACGACTAATTAATTTTATACTTCAGTGAGAATTGAATAAGTAACTTTGCACACGTTTAAAACCTACCCAACTTGTATAATTTTGTGGTTGTACGAATTTATATCTAGTTAACTTTACAGTTCGAGAAAGATTAAATTCCGTTATCTGCATAGAACTTAATTACTTCTTGTTGTAATAATTGTATAGTTTTCTTCCACTTTATGCTTAAAATAAATTTACAAAATACAAGTTAGTTATCATTATCATGATCGGAAGCGTGCTAGGTTCGCATGGCTTGAGAGTGTGTACATGAATACTCTATAAAGAGGTCTCTGGCTCAATTCTTTACCCATGTTGCTCTAATTCCTGAGACTGTGAAGTTTCTCTCCATAGTTTTCATAACAAAAAAAAAAAAATCATGGTCGGAAAATATAATACAGGAGGATTGGCAAAAAAAATAAAAAATTCTCCCGTGACATATCCTCCTTCCATCACATTCTTCACCCCTTGCAACGTAGGCACATAGTGAGCATGACGACCCACGGGGTTCTAATCCACTGCTTCTCCTTGCAATTGGATAACAACATTTCTGGCTTCACATAGTTTCTACTTTCTACACTCCTTGGTACCGTTACTAGTTCTAGCATGTACATGTACAAGACTAAACTATATATATCTATTTTAGATAAATGGCACCATCACAGATTCACAGCGGCATACATATGCTAGTATTTTATGGGATATTTACGAAGTTATCGTGAGGGACTTATTGGACAGTAACCTCTTAGCTGCACAGACTTCCTTGCCAAACTTGGAGCTAAAGAAAATTTCATTTCAGACTCGACATCCTCTCTTGCCCTCCCAGTGTTCTAATAACACCTTTTCTGAATTATCGCTGATGTTATGGGTGTTGCGCATTTTAGGAGTTACAATAACAAGAACAATAAAGTCTTATCTCACTAGTTAGGTTGGCTATATGAATCACACGACGTCATTTGACTCAGTTAAAGAGCAAAGTTTCATATAGGCTAGTCTTATTGTTTTGTTGTTTTAGTAGTCCTGTGGTTTTCAGTGGACCGAAACAGGTGATTTGGTCTTCAAATGTATCCAATATTGCAACTAATTCTAGTCCCCAACTCCTATATTTTGGAAACCTTGTCCTTGTGTATAACACAGGAAATAAATACGGGAGAGATTTCAGCCTCCTATGGATACGTGGCTGCCAAGCATGAAAACTCTACCGTGCGAAAGTGCCCAAAGTCAAAATTATGGGACTGTAAATAACGCAGAGGATGACTTTCTTAAGAAGCTAATGGTTAAAGTTCTAGATTTTGCAGAGTGGCCATGGGTTAAAACAGACCTGGGTATTCAAGGGTAGTGATTGTTGTTGTGCTCTGCCCAATACTTTTCTCTAACTTCTATCTCTGGGGTTTGGATTAAAACTGTTGTTTTTCCTGTGCTTTACTCCTGAAATGCAGATAAAAAAAGAGATGCCACAACCATCATTACTGAAATAGTAATAGTAGGAATGATCATAATTGTCACCTATGTATATTTCTTGTGTAAACACTGGTAATTAATTAATAAATTATTTAAGTGGATTCGTATTTTTTATAAATTTATTTGCAATTGGCCTTATATATCATTTTTTTTTTCTTTAGGTACATTATTAATACTTCTCAATTCTACTTTTTTTGGATGAAGAAGTTATAAATATACACAAACATCCCCAAACGAAATTCTCAATTAAGTCTTGTTTGGAAATTCTTTGTGTTCTATTTTATGTTAATAAATTATCATTTTCAAATTGTCCCTGTTTCCTTTTTCTTATATGTATACAGCTAGTCACATGTTTTAATGAGGTCGGTCACAATTACTTTTGTATTTTTTTGTTTGGTTATGTTACTCTAAACTTATAACCCTTTTCAATAATTTTATAAAACAAATAATTGTACTTATACTTATTTTTAATATTTCAATCTTAATGTTTATGATAAATGGTCATATCAATAAAATTTAAATAAAGTGTGTATTTTAAAGCATTATTTTTTATACTACAATTATTTTTTCAAAAAGTTATTTTTCATCAAATTTTCACAAAATTATTTTTTAAATACATCTCTTGACTTTCCTCCTCCTTTAAAAAAGGCACAATTTTTTCATTATTATTTGGTTAAATTATTCAGTTGATCTCTAAACTGTTTGGGAATTTTCAAGTAGGTTCCTAAACTATTTTTTTTATTTGGGTCATTATTTTTCAAGTAGCCAAAGACTAATATCAGGAACCTTCTTTTTTAGTTTAAGGACCCGATTAATTTATTTTTTTTAGTTTAAGGATCTACTTGAAAATTTCTAAATAGTTTAGGGACCAACTTAGTAATTTAACGTCATTATTCTTTGAGGGTAAATGATTTGTAAATTTAAAATTAATTTTAAATTTTATTATTTGTAAATATTATAACGCCAACTGACACTTGAAAAGTTCAATTATAGCTATAAATCATGTGAAAAGATTTGATATTCTAATTTTTTAAATATTCATTTACCTATTACATTAATTTCTAGGATATATTTTAATTTCTAAAATATAGATTAACTCATCCATAATATCTTAACAATTTCTATCTCCTAAATTTTTACAAATATATATTTTCTACGTATAAAACCTTACGATTTTTGCATTTCAACAAATATTTTACAATTATTTAATTTTAGGCTTAAATATATTTTAAGTCTCTACAAATATGATTCTGTTTGATTTTAGTCCTTAATTTTTTTTTATTTGTTTTAGATCTCTGACATTTTCTTAATTTTTTTAAATCCTTACCATAAACTATAGTTAATTTAGTATTAACATAGTTAACAAAATAAAGAAAATTAATTAGGATAATTAAGGTAACAAAAAATATTTTAAATTAAGATAATTAGATTATTTTTAGATTATAATTCAATTAAGCAATGTATTTATTATTTTATATAAATAACGGTAGTTACATTTAATTTAATTTATAATTTATAATTTATTTTTAATTTTTAATATATTATGAGCAGTAATTTTTATTGCTTGTTCTTTCTTTTCAATTCACTAATTTATTTTTAACGTTGTATTTTTTTTTAAATTATAATTTACTTAGATGCTTATATTTACTTTTAGTATTACTTTGATATTATTTTTACATTTCAATTTATTAATTTGATTGATATTAATATAATTTATTTTTTTAATATATCACAAGTAGTGATTTTGTCTCTAAAGATAAAATTAATATATTAAAAGTAAATTATAAATGTCTAAGTAAATTATGATTTTTTAAGAAAGTACAATGTTAAAAGTAAATTAATGAATTGAAAGTAAGAACAATATTAAAAATACTATTCATAATATATCAAAAATTAAAAATAACTTATAAAAGTAAATTATATGCAATTACCTTATTTTTATAAAATAATAAATACATTACTTAATTGAATTACATACCTAAAACTAATTTAATTATCTTAATTTAAATTATTCATTATTACCTTAATTATCTTAATTAATATTTTTTATTTTGTTAGTTATGTCAGTACTAAATTAACTAGAGTTAATAATAAGGACTAAAAAAGAATATTAAGAAAATGTCAAGGATCAAAACTAACAAAAAAATTTACAAGGACTAAAACCAAACAAAGCCATATTTACAAGAACTTAAAACATATTTAAGTCTTAATTTTATTATTTAACAAAATATTTATTTTTAAATATTTATAATATCTCCAAATTATATTATATTATACACTTATATTTATAAGAGTTTAATGATTATGCACTATTAGTATAAAAAGTTTTACATTGTTAATCAATTACAAATAATCGTTGTTATAATTTTCAAGGTAATTATTGTAAAAGTCAATAAACTTACTATACATGATGGTTTGTGATTGAATGTACATAGCCTATTTTCTCTATTTATAAACTCATGCAATACACAAGATATCTAGTTATTAATTAGGACAAAACTTAAATGTAATTTTATAGGTGTTACTGTTTATATTTCTAAAACTCATTAAGATTTAGATAGTTTGTAGAAAATTCTAGGTTGTTGTCCTATTATTAAAAAAAAAAAAGAACTGTTTTTTAATTAGAATTAGTTTAATCTCACTAATCCAAATTCACAATTAATGGAAGCCTTTATTATTGTAGATTAGAAACTCCAATTATGATAGAAGACTGTTCTCATTGGAGACAATTCTATTAATTATGACAAGCAACTAACTACCCATCAAGTGATTGTCCATTGCAATTTGCATAATATAGCCAATGGCAGCCAATATGTATAAGCCTATACAGTACCAAGTAAGAAAAATATGAGGCCTAAGGTCGTGCCCTTAAAGGTAGTGGACCACAGGCCTTCAGTTAAATAAAATACAGTATGCCTCCAAACATCTGAACATATAACATGATGGCTTACTGAATCAGCATCTAAGCATTCAGCACTGTTCTACCAAAGGAAAAGAATTCGCCAGGATTATGAATTTCACAAGTCTGATACTTGCTCTGATCATAGTTTGCTGTCTTTGTCAGTGCTTAAGTTCCGCCAACGATAGCATTACACCAGGCCAATTCATCAGAGACTTCAAGTTAGGATTCTTCAGCCCTCAAAATTCATCAAACCGCTACGTGGGAATCTGGTATCTCTCGGAGTCCAATGTCATATGGGTAGCTAACAGAAACCAGCCACTGACGACCAACTCTTCCGGGGTTGTTCAAATTTCTGCGGACGGCAATCTTGTGGTATTAGATGGCAACAAAATGGCAGTTTGGTCATCAAATGTGACTCATATTGCAACCAATTCAACTGCCAAACTTTTAGAGACCGGAAATCTTGTCCTGCTAGATGATGCCACGGGAGAAAGTATATGGGAGAGTTTCCAACATCCTTCTCATGCTCTCGTGCCAAAGATGAAATTTGGTACTAACCGAAAAACAGGTGAGAAAGTACGCATAACATCGTGGAGAAGTCCTTCTGATCCTTCTGTTGGGTACTATTCTGTTACTCTTGAACGCCCCAACGCTCCGGAAATGTTTTTCTGGTTTAATGAAACGCGACCATATCATCGGTCTGGTCCATGGAATGATCAGATTTTATTGGCTCGCCCGAGATGTCACCTGGTTATCTAAATGGATGGAGTATGATGAATAACGAAGACGATGAAACGGTTTATCTTTCTTATAATTTGCCAAATCAATCTTACTTTGGAATCATGACCTTGAATCCAAAGGGCCAAACTGTATGCTCATGGTGGATCCGCGAAAAGTTAGTTCAGAGAATGGTGGTGGAAAGAACTTCCTACGATATTTATGGCTATTGTGGGGCATCTGGAAGCTGTAATTGGCAGAGTTCTCCAATATGCAGCTGTTTGAGTGGATATCAACCCAAAAATGAAGAGGAGTGGAATAGAAACAATTGGACTAGTGGGTGTGTAAGGAGTGAGCCACTGCAATGTGGGGGACACACAAATGGAAGTGAAGTCCGTAAAGATGGGTTTTTGAAGCTTGAGAATATGAAAGTGCCAGACTTCGTACAAAGGTTAGTTTCTTTGGAAGAAGAATGCGGAGCACAGTGTTTTGGAGAATTGCTCTTGCGGGGCCTACGCATATGACAGTGGCATTGGATGCATGGTTTGGAGTGGAGACTTGATCGACGTACAGAAGTTCTCAAGTGGAGGGGTTGATCTTTACATTCGTGTCCTATCTTCACAACTTGGTACCTTACTTTTTTGTTTTCTTCTTGTGACGCTAAAATCTAGTATTTCAATTACTATGAGTGGGAATCTAAGTTAACTTGTGTTTATGCAGAAAAACATTCAGATAAAAGAAGACACAAGATATTTATAATTCCAGTTGGAGTAACTATAGGAATGATTGCCTTAGCTGGCTGTGTTTATCTTTCATGGAAATGGACTGCTAAACCAACAGGTATCTGTGTTAAATTATAGACTTATTTTGATTCAAGAATATTCACGGTTTCAAACTGCAATTCGAAAAGATGAAAACGCTTTCTGCCAACTTGACATTTTTATCTGTCATTCCTCATTTTCCTAATTTCTTTTGCTAGGAATATGTATATATTCTATAGAAATATGTTGCTCCCCACTGCAATGAAAAGAGAAGGGAGAGGAGAAATTAAGAGATACTGATTAGTGAATCTCTTAAAAAAAAAAAACAAAAACCTAAAATGAAATAGTTGTACAGATTATTTAAATATTTAATTTTGATTTGTGTAAAATCATAAATCAAGTTAAACATTACATATATTGTTCTTATAATTTTGAATATTTATCTGTTAAATATATTTTTTCTAAAATTTTACTTAAATTTAAAATTTTCATATAATTTCCAAAATACTTGATTATATTATTATAACTCTAAATTTGATATGACTTTTAAACTAAATTGTTTTTAAAATCACCAAAATATAACTCTTGACATGTTTTAGCTGGTTAATAATCGGTGATACTCAAGTGCAGTTAATTTTACTTGATGATAGAAAGCATTATCAGTCGTCACAGGAAAAATATATTCACTGTAAGGAAGAGAATGAACGAAGATCAGAAACAAATCAAATTGCATGATCAGTTACCGCTTTTTAGTTTTGAAGAACTTGTAAATGCTACAAACAATTTTCACTCAGACAACGAGCTAGGTAAAGGAGGTTTTGGTTCAGTATATAAGGTAAATTTTGTTGTGTACACCTCAATTTTCAAATAATTTCATGTAATTAAAATAGTACAAAATCTATTTTCTTTTTAATTGTCTACTGTAGGGACAATTGAAAGATGGACACGAAATAGCAGTGAAAAGACTTTCAAAACCTCTGGACAAGGGTTAGAAGAATGCATGAATGAGGTATTAGTGATTTCAAAGCTTCGACATTGCAATCTAGTCAGACTTCTTGGCTGCTGAATTGAACAGGAGGAAAATATGTTGGTATATGAGTACATGCCTAACAAGAGTTGGATGTAATATTATTTGGTTAGTTCGAGCTTCTTTCTTATATGTGCCTATAAGAGTATCTTAAACAATTGAGTCCTTCAATTCTACAAACTTGGTTATTCAACTAAATTAGGATTGTTTCTTCAATATTATTTTACTTCACTTTCATTTTCTTCTACAGATCCAATAAAAAAAAGGATCTAGATTGGCCAAAACGCTTCAATATAATTGAAGGAATCTCTCGAGGTTTGCTTTATCTCCACAGAGATTCTAGACTAAAAATTATACACAGAGATTTAAAGGTTAGTAACATCTTGTTAGATGGAGAGTAAAATCCAAAAATATCAGATTTTGGTATGGCCAGAATCTTTGGAGGCAATGATATATAAGCCAATACTAGAAGGGTTATTGGAACATTGTAAGCAACTCTTCTATATCTAGATTACACCATTATACCAAGATGAAAGTGACTTAACATTCTTATATATGGCTTAAATGCAGTGGTTATATGCCTCCAGAATATGCATTCCGAGGGTTGGTTTCAGAGAAATTAGATGTCTATAGCTTTGGAGTCTTATTGCTAGAGATTATTAGTGGGAGAAAAATCAGTAGCTATTACGGTCGTGACCAATCATTGAGTCTCTTAGGATTTGTAAGCCTTTCTAAATCATTTGCTTTGTTTTAAAAAGACACGATCATCTGTTGATAATTATGAAAATGTCTAGTTGTTTTAACTGTTGTAAATTGATTCTTGTTTTGGTTTCAGGCTTGGAAATTATGGAATGAAACGAACATCCAATCCCTGATAGACCCAGAGATATCTGATCCAAATAATGTGAATGACATTGTGAGATGCATACACATCGGACTTCTTTGTTTGCAAAATCTTGCAAAAGAACGGCCAATTATGACTACAATAGTTTCAATGCTCAATAGTGAGATTGTCAATCTTCCTCACCCGTCACATCCGCATTCGTATCGTGTGCAGAGTCATCTCAGCAGAACCACAGAACATACTCCATCAACAATGTTAGTGTCACAGACGTGCAAGGTAGATAGTGAATGATGAAAAGACTATGGCCGAATATACTCGTGTAGATCTTCAACTCATAAAGATGATCTAGATCCTACACTGATATTTGTCTTCAAGAACTGTAGACTTGATTTTTGACTTCTATCATCAAACTTAAAAGGGATGTCTAGTGTGTTTGGATTGGCAATGAAGGACCCAAAATCATGGTGGCATCATGAAAAAACGGAAACAACTCTATGTTGCTTTGCCTTCAATGTGAAAAATTTGATTGATTTTGACTAAAGTGAAGCCAGACCAAACACGCTAGTCACCAATTTGAACTTGGTTTTAACTAGATGTGTATGTTGGGTTTAATTTCAATATATCAAAGTTTGTTCTCTTGTAGCATAGTTGATTAATTATATGTTATCATTGCATACCTAAAGTACGAGTAAGGTATTACTTGAGAATCTTTATATTGTAGAAGTAAATGCAGAGTTGAGGTTTGGCTTCATAATAATTCTGGTAGGGAGTGATTCACTAGTATTTGTGTATTCCATTTTTCTACAGACTTTACACTAAGAATTGTACTTATCATTTGGATCCCCTGGTAGCTGAAGTTTCTATAATAAATCTCCGATTAGATTTATGTTATTCCTACAACATTTTATACAACAATATTTTTTGTATTTGTCTATTTCTATTGCATCATTTATTGTATCTTTCTCTTTTTTTTTTTCCTTTCTTTCTCCTGTATAATTTGTTACATAAATTATTATACAAATAACATTTCTCCTTCAATTAATTATTATAGCTGTTAAAAAATGTTGACTGAATAATTACCTGACAATCAAGCTGATTATTTTAGAAACAAAATACCAAAATGAGGTTGTTTTGAAACATATTATCGGCATGGAACTCTTTTGATTTTAACTGTTGACTAAGTTAACTCGTTAGTTAAACTAGTGAATTTCATGCCACGTTGCTGATCAAAGTTGTTCCAAAACAGCTCTATTTTGATATTTTATTTCTAAAAGTGCTCCACTTTGATCAATCAATCCTAACAATCATTACTTTTTGTACATAGTATCTCAAGAACAAAGTCGAGATTTTTTTCAACTAATGTTGTTTTAAAGCAAGGTATTTTTTTTCTTCAAAAAAAAATTTGAACTTTTCACTAATATATCCACTCCCATTTTAAAATTTTTAGACTTCATCCTTGAATAAAATTGTTTTTAAGGGTTAATATCATTCTCATTAAGTTATAAGACTTCTCCTGCATTAAGTATTTTATTTTATTTTTATTTATATTTTGTATTCTCAAATAATATTATTTAAATTTATAGTATAATAGTAAATCCTTTCATTATTAATAATTAATAATGAACATTCTATTTTATTAGATAAAAAATTTAAGAGGTAATATTTTTAAATTAATGAGAAAATTATAAAAATAAATTATTTAAATCTTAACATATCATATCATATCAAATTAAAAATATAATTTTTATATTTAAACTAGTTAGTTACCTGTGCATTTGCATGGGTTGCATTGATCTTTACTCATATTTTAAAATAATTTATATATAATTATTTACTTAAGAATGAATAATAGTAGAAAATTAAGTCTTAAAGACAATAAGAGAGGAAGAAGGAAATACTACCATGATCCAAAATGAACCAAATATATTATTAATTACACATGAACAATATCATTCTAAGTTTGAAACCCACTTGTGTCTATGGTTGTAACAGCAAAAGAAAGTAAAAACAATATTCTTAAGTGAAAATATGCCTAAGCCTTAAAATTCATAAAACTTCTATGTATTGTTTTTTGTCGTGGATATTTGTATTTTCGATGTATTTCTCAAAATCGAAATGTTTGGTATCTTGAAGATTGATACAACAACTTGAAGATTTTGGTCAAGTCAATTGATATTTAATTATGTATCCATAGCATTATCATACAATACATTTCAACTTTGCAATAAAATAAAATTGAATAAAACATTAGCAATATGCCTGCAAATTGATGCTTACAAAATAGAAATGAAGTTTAGTAATAAAAACATTGTTTAAGTAGGTTGGTGAGACAAAACTAAACATTAGAATAGTATAGGAGAAATCTACTTATATTCACAAACAGCAAGAATATTTTTAATTCTATAATTTTCTAATTTTAATACATCTACTATATACTATAAAAGAATTGTTTAAAATAATATAAAATATAATAAATTTAATGTATTCAATCTTAATTATTGGCTAATCTGTTAAGTATCTATCATTCTAATTTATGAATTCATAAAACATATAAAATTTAAGGCTAACCTAACCTCTGAAATTAGAATAGATCAAATATTGCCACTATTAGTATTAAAAATTAATCCATTACTTTTATTACTTTCTTTAAAATTATCATAATATAATAAAAGAGGTGTTGAGATTAGATGATATATCCTCATGCATAGTTTTAAGGATAATGGGGGTTCAATTACGGAATTGGTAAATAATATTACTTTGCTATAATCTCACTGCATTTAACTTTGCTATGGTTCAGTTAAAAATTACTAACCAAATTTGATATGGTCTCACCACAATGAAAGAAAATGAATTATGTTGTTGGTGTGTTGCGTGTGAGAGACATAGGCATGAAAGAGAGAAAAGAATAGTGAGTGTGTATGACTTAATGAGTGATACGAATTTAATTGAGTGAGTAGGAAAATATAACATTAGAATATCAAGAATTTGATTAGGATTCAAGGTTCGACTTAAAATAAACAAAGGTAGCAATTAAATGAATAAGGATAGCAATATAGCAACAATTTAGAAGCTGGAAATTAAATGAGTAAAGCTTAGGAATAGAAATAATTTCAAGGAGCCAATGAGATTGAACAATAACCTTATAACGGGTACTTAATAATTTTAGACAACTGATCTGGGAATATAACTTGTACTTTTTATTTAACTACTTTAACTTTGAGTGAGCTCCAAAGTGTTAAGTCCTTCTCACAAGCAATTAGTGATTTTAAAATCACTAATTCAAACTACGTACCACTAAAACACTTTTATTTTATTAAACTAAGGGTCACCAACAAAAACAATTATTATCTTAATATTTATCTAAGCCACTTATATTTATTAATCAAGCAGCAAAGTAGCAGATAAAACGGTCAACATATATTAAAATATACACATACAAAGCATAAACGCATAGGGTCAAAAACGAGATGTCATAATAAGCAATACTAATAAAATATAAACAATAAAAAATAAAGTATATCAATCCTATAATCTTAAGAAAAATGAAATAAAAATGTTGCTAACTTAATAATATAATAAGAGAAATATTATTTGTACAACAAAAAATAGTAGAAAATAATAGTCTAAAATAATAGAAAAATAATATTATAAAAATATAAATATAATAAAAAATTACACATAATAATAAATTGTTATTATAATAATAAAAATATAATAAAATGGTTTTATAAGATAAATTTAAAATTATTACAAAAATAAGATATATTTATTTTTATGCATGACATAGGTACCAAGTCTTGTTGTTTACTATTATGAGCAGGATTCTTGTTAACAGTAAACAATAAAATGATTAGATTAATGATCAAATGGTTTCACCTTCTATTTTTTAATTGAAATACAAAGATATAAAAATTTTGATAACATGATTTTATCATTTAATTTAGAATTATAAATAAATATGTTAATTTATAAATATGAAATATTTAATTAAATTTTATAAAATAATGATAAATGTAATTAAAAACATTTATAAAAATATCTCCAATTCATTAAAATATTTAAGCATTAGAATTATCTATCTTTTATAGTAAGAAACTAATTATTTATAATATATATATTAAAAAATTATATATCATCATAAAAATAATAATTCTTCCTTAATTTTTTACCCATACTTTTAGTTTATATGAAATTGGTTTCTATTTAACTTATTTTATATAAACTCTATTTGGTGCATATTGAAGTTAGATAGTTGGATAAAATTTTGTCCCTATTTAATAATGTAAATATTTATGTAATATAGATATTAAACAGATACAAACATTTATTTTGTCCCCATTTCATTCATATCTAACACAAACATTTTTATATATAATTTAAACATTAAATAAAAAAGTATAATTAAAATTATAATTGAAATAAGATAAGAATTAGAATTAGAATTGAAACTTATAATTTTGTTGTTTTTTGTATAAAATTTATATGTTAAACGATTAAAAATATTTTTAAAACAATGATATTTAGTTGTAAAAGAGTAAAATAGTTAAAACAATGTTATCAGAAATCATATATAATGACCACAATAGTAACATTGTTTTCTTAAATAATGATTGAAATTTATATACTATTTCAAAGTTATTGGTATAAAAAGGAATATATTTGAAAATAATATATAATGAAAAATGGTCATGTATAAATATATGATTCAATCAATAAAATATATTTAATAAATCATTTATTTCAAAATAACATATAGTCATTCTCCTTTCCTCCTCCTTGGGGGTGTTCATATCCGGTTCTAATTCAACCCAACTTGAAGGGACTTTTGATTGACTTTAAAAATTAGACTTGGGGGTGTGTTTGGTAAAACTAGCTTATAAGCTAGCTGGAGCTAATAAGCTAGCTGGAGCTAATAAGCTAGTTGAAGCTTATAAGCTAGCTAAAAAGCTAAAAATTTATAAGCTAGTTGATTGAATTGAAAGTGTTTGGTAAAATTAGCTGATAAATGTAAAATGACATAAAAAGATATATTTAATTATTTGATTAAAAGAGGTAAAAAGGATTTCAAATAAATTAGTATGGATAAAAATGAAAACAGAAAAAAAGCTAGTAGCTTATAAGCTAGCTTATTTTCATAAGCTATTTCAATTAGCTTATGAAAATAAGTTAAAAGCTATTAAAATAAGCTCATGTGCCAAACAAACTTATTTTGGTCAAACTAGCTTATGCAGTCAAAATAGCTCATAAGCTACTAGAGTGACTTACCAAACACAATCTTGATACATTTTGAAGATAGATTTAGGTTATAGTTCAAGTTGTTCCAACTTGGTCCAATTAACATATTTATTCAATATTTTTTAATTTTAATTACTTCTTAGTTAAATTATATAATATCTTATAAATTTTTTATTAAATATTTTTTTGTTTATTGGAAAAATTTAACAGACTTTCAATGGAGTGTAATATTTAAGATGATAAAATATTTATATAATTAAATTATCATCTTAATTTAACTAATAAATAATTTTATATAATTTAATACATAAAAGTGCAATTAACAAATGTAGTAATATATAAATATATATATATATATATATATATATATATATATATTTATTTATTTATTTATCTATAAACGAAATAAACTAAATAGCTTAATGAATTTGGTAATATTGGGGAAGAAAGAGGTTAAAGGTTCAAATTTCACCTGTAACACTTCTATATTTTTCTAAAGGTTTAATTGCATCTTTTGTCCTTTATTTTAAAAATCATGCATTTTTAAAGTCAACATTGTCATGTTAGAGTCAATTAATGACAATGGATAATCAACTAACTAATGAATGAACAAAATTTGTGAAATTTTGAAAAAGGGGGCAAAATATGAGAAAGATACGACTTGTAAAATTCCCAAAATCATGAGAGCAATAAGGAGGCAAAATATGCAATTAAGCATTTCTTTTGTTAATAGTAACAAATATATCAGGAGCTCTATGTTGAAAATGCGATTGAATTAATTTTCAAATTTTATTTATTTTCAAAATGAAATCATATTTTTTATTTGACTTTTTCTATTACTACAAAGTATAAGAAAATAATAAAATAAAAACAGCAATAAAGAATATAAATAAAATAATTTTACAAAGTAAATAAAAATAATAAAATGATAGAAATTCAAAATAAAAAGAATTGTACGTTGTTGATATTATCTATTGCAACAATTTGATATCAATTAGACAATTATTCACTTTGACAATTCACTTTAAGTATTCAAAAGAATACAAAGATTAGAAGAAAAAAAAAAGAGAGCGGAACAAATTTTAAGGAAAAATATTAAAAATTATATAATTATATATATATATATATATATATATATATATATATATATATATATATATATATATATATATATATATATATATATATATATATATATAACACTAGTTATAATTTTAAAAATATAAATCAATAATTACAACTATCTACCTCTCAACAAATATTTACAAATTTTAAGCGTATTAATACTCTCACATCTTCCTTGAAATGACGTTAAAGTGATTTTTTGATTTTTTTTTTCTCTTAATAAGTAGCAACTTCAATTTTAAATTACTAAGATTTTGGCATTTGATTTCTGCGCTCTCAATTATTAATTATGACAAGCACCAACTCATTAAATGATTTTCCAATCATAGAATCTCTGTCCATTGCAATTTGCATAATAACTGTTAGTTGTGAAGGACGTACGTATAAGCCTATATAGTAACAAGTAAAAAAAAAAAAAAGATGAGGCTTTAAGGCGGTGTTCTTAATGGACTAAGGCAGTGGACCACAGGTATAATAGGCCTCAGCTAAGAAGGATCATAAGAACATTCAGCATTGTTCTACCAAACAAAAAGACTTCACCAGGATAATGGATTTCACAAGTCTGATACTTGCTCTGCTCATAGTTTGCTGCTTTGCTCAGTGCTTGAGTTCTGCCAACGATACCATTACATCAGGCCAATTCATCGGAGACCCTCACACTCTGATCCCAGCTAACAGTGCCTTCAAGTTAGGATTCTTCAGCCCTCAAAATTCATCAAACCGCTACATGGGAATCTGGTAACTCTCTCAGTCCGATGTCATATGGGTAGAGCTAACAGAAACCAGCCACTAACGAGCAACTCTTCCGGGGTTGTTTGAATTTCTGCTGATGGCAATTTTGTGGTATTAGATAGCAACAAAAGGGCTGTTTGGTCATCAAATGTGACACATATTGCAATCAATTCAACTGCCACACTTTTAGACACAGGAAATCTCGTGCTGCTAGATGGTGCCACGGGAGAAAGTATAAGGGAGAGTTTCCAGCATCCTTGTCATGCTTTTGTGACAAAGATGAAACTTAGTATATATACTAACAAAATAACAGGTGAGAAAGTACGCATAGCATCGTGGAGAAGTCCCTCTGATCCTTCTGTTGGGGACTATTCTGCTACTCTTGAACGCCCCGACATTCCATAAGTGTTTTTATGGGTGAATGAAACTCGCCCATATTATCGGTCTGGTCTGGTCCATGGAATGGTCAGACTTATTTTCGGTTGCCCAGGATGCTATCTGGGCATCTATCTGGATGGAGTATTATGAAAACAGATGATGGAACAGTTTATCTTATAATTTAAACTTGCCAAGTCAATCTTACTCTGCATTCATGACCTTGAATCCACAGGGTCAACCTACAATCGCGTGGTGGAACCACGAAAAGTTAGTGTGGAGGAAGGTGTTTCAAAGAACTCCCTGCGATCTTTATGGCTATTGTGGGGCATTTGGAAGCTGCAATTGGCAGAGTTCTCCAATATGCAGCTGTTTGAGTGGATATATACCGAAAAATGTAAAGGAGTGGAATGGAATAGAAGAAATTGGACTAGTGGATTTGTAAGAAATGAGCCACTGCAATGTAGGGGACACAAAAATGGAAGTGAAGTCAGTAAAGATGGGTTTTTGAAGCTTGAGAATATGAAAGTGCCAGACTTCATACAAAGGTTAGATTATTTGGAAGATGCATGCTGAGTACAGTGTTTGGAGAATTGTTCTTGCGTGGCCTATGCATTTGACAGTGGCATTGGATGCATGGTTTGGAGTGGAGACTTGATCGACATACAGAAGTTCTCAAGTGGAGGGGTTTATCTCTACATTCGAGTGCCACCTTCAGAACTTGGTACTTTACCTTTTGTTTTCCTCCTGTGACGTTAAGATCTAGTATTTCAAGTACTTTGAGTGGGAATCTAAGTTGTTTGACTTGTATTTATGCAGAAAAATATTCAGATAAAGGAAGACATAGGAGATTTATAATTCTAGTCGGAGTAACTATAGGAATGATAGCTTTGGCTGGCTGTGTTTATCTCTCATGGAAATGGACTGCTCAACCAGCAGGTATCTGCGTTAAATTATAGACTTATTTTGATTCAAGAATATTCACGGTTTCAGACTGCAATTAGAAAAGATGCAAATGCGTTCTGCCAATTTGAAATTTTATCTATCATTCCTCATTTTCCTAATTACTTTTGCTAGGAATATGTATATATTCTACAGAAATATGTTGCTCCATACTGCCTACGGCAATGAAAAGAGGAGAGGAGAAATTAAGAGATAGTGATTAGCGAACCTCTTTAAAAAAAAATCATCTGAATTGAAGTAGTTATACAAATTATGTAAATATTTAATTTTTATTTGTGTAAAATCTCCTATCAAGTTAAACATTACATATTATTTTTTTATAATTTTGAATTTTTTTTGTTAAATATAGTTTTTTTTTTTAAATTTTACTTAAATTTAAAATTATTCGTATACTTTCCAAAATACTTGATGAGATTATTATAACTCTAAATTTGATATGACTTTTAAACTAATTCCTTCTCAAAATCACCAAAATGTAACTCTTGATATTTTTTTGGTAGTGAAATGTACTCTTGATATGTTTTAGCTGGTTAATAATAAGTGATACTTAACTGCAGTTTATTTGACTTGATGACAGAAAGTACTATTAATATTACTCATCACAGGATAAATATATTCACAAAGACAAAAAATGAACAAAGATCAGAAACAAGTCAAATGCATGATAAGTTGTCGCTTTTTAGTTTTGAATAACTTGTAAATGCTACACACAGTTTTCTCTCAGTCAACTTGCTTGGAAAAGGAGGTTTTGGTTCAGTCTATAAGGTAAGTTTGTTTTATGTACTCCTTCAAATAATTTCATGTAATTAAAAGAGTACAAAATCTATTTACTTTTAATTGTCTACTAGGGACAATTGAAAGATGGACACGAAATAGCAGTGAAAAGACTTTCAAAAACCTCTGGACAAGGGTTAGAAGAATATATGAATGAGGTATTGGTGATTTCAAAGCTTCAACATCGCTATCTTGTCAGACTTTTTGGCTGTTGTATTGAAAAGGAGGAAAATATGTTGGTATATGAGTACATGCCTAACAAGAGTTTGGATGTAATATTATTTGGTTAGTTCGAGCTTCTTTCTTATTGTGCTTATAAGAGTATCTTAAACAGTCGAGTCCTTCAATTGTAAAAACTTGGTTATTCAACTGAATTAGGATTGTGTCTTCAATATTATTTTACTTCACTTTCATTTTCTTCTACAGATCCAATCAAAAAGAAAGATCTAGATTGGCCAAAACGCTTCAATATAATTGACGGAATCTCTTGGGTTGCTTTATCTCCACAGAGATTCTAGACTAAAAATTATAAACAGAGATTTAAAGGTTAGTAACATCTTGTTGGATGGAGAGCTGAATCCAAAAATATCAGACTTTGGTATGGCCAGAGTCTTTGGAGGCAATGATATACAGGCCAATATTAGAAGGGTTGTTGGAACATTGCAAGCAGCTCTTCTATATCAAGATTATACTACTATGCTAAGATGAAAGTGACTGAACTTTCTTATATATGGCTTAAACGCACTGGTTATATGCCTCCAGAAAATGCATTCTGAGTGTTGGTTTCTGAGAAATTAGATGTCTTTAGCTTTGGAGTCTTGTTGCTAGAGATAAGTAGTGGGAGAAAAATCAGTAGCTATTACGATCATGACCAATCATTGAGTCTCCTAGGATTTGTATGCCTTTCTAAATTATTTGCTTTGTTTTTGAAAGTCACAATCACCTGTTGATAATTGTGAAAATGTCTAGTTGTTTTAGCTGTTATAAATTGATTCTTGTTTTGGTTCCAGGCTTGGAAATTATGGAATGAAAAGGACATCCAATCCCTGATAGACCCAGAAATATCTAATCCAAATAATGTGAATAACGTTGTGAGATACATTCACATTGGACTTCTTTGTTTGCAAGAACTAGCAAAAAAGAGGCCAATTATGGCTACAGTAGTTTCAATGGTTAGTAGTGAGATTGTCCATCTTCCTCCCCCATCACATCCTGCATTCATCGAAAGGCAAATTGTATCCTGTACAGAGTCATCTCAGCAGAACCATAGAACATACTCCATCAACTATGTTACTGTCACAGACATGCAGGGTAGATAGCAAATGATTAAAAAATTATGGTTGAATAGACCCTGTGTAGATCTTCAACTCATAAAAACTATAAACGATCCAGATCCTGCATTAATATTTGTCTTCAGAAACTGTAGACTTAGCTTTCTATTTTTATCATTATACTTAAATGGGACGTCCCCAATTTGAACTTGGTTTTAACTAAAGGTGTATGTTGGTTTAATTTCTATATCAAACTCTTGTAACATAGTTGATTATAAGTCATTCCATACATAAAGTAGGAGTTAGGTATTGTTTGATTACGACCTTCAGGTTGTAGAATTAAATGCGGAGTTGAGGTTCTGTAGGGAGTAATTCACTGGTATTTGCGACTGAACCACGTTTCTGCAAACTTTGCACTAGGAATTGTAATTATCATTTGGACCCCCTGGAAGCTGAAGTTTCTATGATATATTTCCGATTATTAGAGATTTTATTAATGTTGACAGAACAATTACCTGACGGTCGTTACTTTTTCTATATAGTATTGCAAGGAAAAAGTGTTTCAAGATTTTCTTTCAAATAATGTATTGTAAAGCAAGGTGTACATTCAATTTGTCATTTTAATGAGGTCATTTATTTAAAAAAAAAAAAAACTTAAACTTTTCACTAATGTATCCACTCCTATTTTTAAAAATTTTAGACATCACTCTTGAATAGAAGTGTCTTTTTTTATTTTTGGTATAATATACAGAGGCCAAAAGCCCGAATAGAAATGTTTTCAAGAGTTAATATCCTTCCCATTAAGTTATAAGACTTCTCCTACATTAAATATTTTATTTTTATTTATATTTTGTATTCTTCTCAAATAATATTACTTAAATTTAAAGTTTAATAGTAAATGCTTTCATTATTAATTATTAAGAACCAACACTGGTTGGTACAAGTGGTAGCAGCTTGTGTTCCTTAACCAAGTTGTCTAGAATTTGAATCCGGACCTTGGATATAGAATAGACCATGATAGGAGGGGAACGGCCACCTTGTGTGAGCTCATGGTCTCCGACGGAGATTAGTCACTATTTTTGGTGGTAGATATATATTTTTTTTTATTAATTATTAAGAATGAACATTCTATTTTATTACATAAATTAAATTAAAAAGATAATATTTTTAAAATTAATGAGAAAATGATAGAAATAAATTATTTAAATCTTAACATATCATATTAAATTAAAAATATATTTTTTAATTTAAATTTTCACATATTATATCAAATCGAGACTCGTCATCTTTGTATCAAATTAATAGATATAGTAACGATACGTATTATTTTAAAAGACTTATCTCTTAAATTTTACTTTTATTTAATAAAATTCTTCTTTTATCTCATATTATATGTCTCTTTTGAATATTTTAATTTGTTTCAAAATATTTGACACTTTACAAAAGTAAGAAAACATAGTCATCTAAATACTTAAATGAATTTATAACTATATTCTAATTTTTTTAATAAGAGTAAATTTGTTAAAGAAAATCATTTTATCATATTAATTTTTCAGGAACATAGAACTTGCATACTTTAGTTAAAATAATTTATTTTTCTTTTCTTTTGCTTTTTTTTCCTTTTTTTTTTTAAAGCAAAAGTTTGCAAGAGGAACCAATAAAAAGTTGAGTTTAATATGTATGCTCGGTAAGTGCAGAAGTTTTTACATTGTCAACTAATCAAAAGTTATCTTTGGTATGACTTTTAAGATAATTATTATAAAACAAATTTATCATCCATGAAAGTTTGTGATTTGATAATAAAGTAAACAAACTTTCACACTATTGGTGCATATATTACTTATTCTAAATAGTTTTTTTTGCTAGTCCATATTTTGAGTACATAATTGTTATAAATTTTAAAAAATTAGAAATTATTGATTTTATTTTCTAAATGAGTGAGCTTGCTCCTAAAATTCTTGAATGATTAATCTATTAATTATTTGGATCCTTTCATACGGTAGGTTAAGACTAACGAATGCATAAAGTACTACATTTGATGTATATATGTCACGAAAATTGTAATGCCCGACCGCTTTCAGGATGAGTGACTGTCCCCACAAACCAACATAAGACTTTTTAGCGTACTTTGTTCTCACTCACATGCTTCTTGGGAAACTTCTTAAGAGGTCACTCATTCCTAAATCGCTCTAAGTCAAGCACGCTTAACTGTGGAATTCTTAAGTGATAGGCTACCGAAAAGTATATGCATCTTGTTGGTATAGGTAGCACTTATTAATTCCTTTAAGTTATCCTCAACTATACAGTCCCATACCCGCACAGCCTCTGGATCCCTCTCGTTCGGGTGTGTATTCGATTCATTCATGTACCCCTCCCGCTAGAAGCCTGCCAGGAACTGCTCATTGTCCGTGCCTCATCTTTTTTGCACCGGCGATCACTCCCCGCCCTCGTCAGCGCCCTAGGATGTTACAAAAATGCTCTCAGATCAAATATTGGCCTTCGCACTTTGTCTGTGTATGTGTGTATCTCTTTCTTTCTCTCTCTATATATTGAGATTTTTTTTTATATATTAAGAGCAATAAATCTTAACTTACAATTATATATAAATAATTAAAATTATTTAATATTATATAACTATTTAAAAATGTCACATGATATTCTTGAAGTTTAAAAATTAATTCATTATATTTTAATCTTAATATTTATGATAAAATCTAATAATTAATCAATATTTATTTCTTTCACTTTCGTATAAAAATAATCCTATTCATAATATTTATTACCAAAAATGTAAAAATAATCCGATTTAATACATGACATATACTCATTCAAAATAGATCCTTTGTAGCAATTTTGGTTGTAGCCAACATTCAACCAAATCACAATCATTGATTACTTATTACACAATAATTATATATGTGAGAAGATATTATTAATGGTCCAGATTTTTGCTGTAGAGAACATCCTGTAGGCAGCAGAGGATCCCTGTCCATATTCGTTAGAGACTTGAAGAATCCTCCCTTGTTAGGAAAGACAGAGCCGAACTTCAATGGTAGAGGGGGCCAATTACAAAAATTAAATTTTATCTAACCAACATGAATGGATTAAATTTTATGTAATATTCATAATTCTAAAGCATTAATTATGTTACTAATCTATTAAAACATTAATAAAAAATATTTATACATAAGACAAATTAAATATTTTTTTTAGAAAAACCCAAGAATATAAATGCCCTTGTCACTTTCACATGCCTAGAGGAGATTGTATTACTCACTAGCTTATGTTTTACAACAATGGAGTGTATTAACCTGTGCACTTGAAGTTAGAAACACACTAGAGCCTTCACAAATAATGCTCAAAAGAATAAAGACAAGATGAGAAAAGCAATATATATATATATATATATATATATATAGTAGTGGTAAGAAGAGAGAATATTTGTTGGTGAGTCTAAAAATTCAAGCCGTCAATATCTTATATAGTCCTTGTAAACATGTCCTATTATTAAAAGCTCATAAATAGTATTTATTCCTTAAATTAATTATAATCAAATTAATATAAAATGAATACTAATAAAATCATTTGATTGTAAATGCAATCATTTATAACCTTTAAAATAGCAATAACGAATTATAAAAAAAATTAAAAAGAAAAATACTTAAATATTTGGTTTTAAAAAGGAAAATGCAATTATTTCTATAATGAAGATTATTAAAAAAGAAAAAGAATATTTGTTTAGAATGAAGAAAAATGTCATTATCTTTACAATAAAAATTATAAAATAGAAATAAAATATTTTATCAAATAATAAGAAAAGGATAAATAACACTCAAATATCATTAGGTCCACAACCAAGTCTTCCATATTAAAAAATTATCTTAATATTAAAATATTATATATATTATATATAATATTTTAATATTATAATTAATATTAAGTATGTCTAACCTCTTGAGTACGTTTGTCCCTACTTGTTAGCAAGTTACACATTCAAGACCTTTAAAAGTGCTTCAAGGCTTAAGACAGGTTGTTTTAGACCTACCAACGTTTTAATGGTTTAAGTATGGGGAGGAATGATAAGCTCTAAGTGTGGCTAAGGGAGGTGTATTGGATTGAGATTTTAAAGGATTTTAAAAGACTTTTTTGTGATAAAAAGTCCTGTGGTATTCAATTAAGACTTTTTAATAATATAAATAAGTCTTATGGTATTTAATTAGGACTATCAGGGTATATTTAAGAAGGTAACACAATCTGATGGTATTCAATTGAGATTTTTTATGACTTACAAAATTTTTTAGTATTCAATAACATACAAAATTCAATGGATTGTTTTGTAAGGTGGATTTCTTGTGACTTTTTAGTGGGATGTATAAATACTACACTTATCCAACAATCTCACGTAAACCTTTAAGACTTTTCTAAATTATTATTTCTTCTTTTTCTACTATTATTAGACTTTTCTTTCTCCCATCACACATAATTCTTTTTCTTTTTGCTGAAGGTGGTATGAATGTTGATTTTGTATTTGGTCATCTCTTTCTTCTAATCCTACATGTCTTCTCTTCAATTAGGTAAAAGACCTTTTTATTTGTCTTTGTCAACTTATTTGGATGAATTCATTGTATATATCACCAAAAAGACAATGCCAAAAACTCATAAAAAATCCTGTGCATCACCAATGTTAATTACACACTTGCACACTGATTCCAACATAAATTGTTGGACTTTGTTTTAACTTTGAATAAAATAGTGTGCTCTGTAAATTTCAAGTTCCCTAATATTATTAGGAATTTTTTTCATAAAATTATTAGGAAGTTCGAACCTTTTTTTCCTTCTCATGGTGAAATGCTTTATCTATTTATTCTTAGATACTCCCTATTGTTTAGATAATAATGGCATGTGCTTATAGATCGACAATTCTTCAACACTAAGCAAACATTATAAACTATAACTTATTGTGTGATTGAGGTATTAAAATGAGCCTCAAACGGTAACGAAATGGTTAGACGATAGGTATTTTAGCCTGTGTATTACATAGAATAAATGTTTATTTTATATAACTAAAATTTATAATAAATAAATACTTTTAAATATATAAATTATATTATAAATAAAATTTGTAGTAAATAAATATTTTAGAGCATATAAACTATATTTTAGATTTATGATAAATACTTTATATTGTGATACAATATTATTTTAATTATTGATAATTTTTTAAAAAATTATTGAAGTTCAAGTTAAAACTAAAGATATTAAAATAATAAATTGAAATAGATAAGAGGTTAAGAAAAATCTCTTAAAATGCTCTTGTTGAAGAATGACAGCTAAAAATACTCTTGTTTAAGATAGTTATTTTAATCTATTATATATATATATATATATATATATATATATATATATATATATATATATATATATTGAAAACAATCTATAAAAGAAAAGCTCCACATGTCAACTTTTGGAGCAATTCTATACGGAATCTCATCCCATTTGGTAATGCCAAAGCATTTCTCTCTCTTTTTTTTTGCTTATGTGTCAACTTCATGTTCATTTGCATACAAATTAATTTATGGATAATTATGACATAATTTATAAATAATTAAGACACAAAATATTGGAGAATCATAATAAATATTATATATGATAAAAATAGTAACTGCACAACATTGCTATAAATATAAAACAATTTTTTTAAGAAAATAATTCAAAATAAACTGGATATCTGACTATTTTAAAATATATATCGAAGTTAAAAAAAATTCTTAAATCAAAATAGAAATAAAAGGAAACACTAATTATTTTTTACTATTTTAATTAAATTTGGCTTATAATTTCTTATATTGTCTCATTAAAAGTTTAATAAAAACCTTTTAATAATATCTTCTTATAAGATTTAATAATTTTTTTATAATTAATTGACTGTAAAAAATAATTTTTTTTACTATTTTAATTAATCTGGTTTGTAATTTCTTACATCTTTTAATTAAAAATTAATAAAAAAAACTTTTATATGTATGTATGTATGTATATTCTTTAAATCAAATTATAATTCTTAAAGTAAATATTAAATCTTTTAGAATTGACATTCATTAATTATATTTTATATTTTAAGACTTTTTTGGTTAAATCACGACAATTTGATTTTTTTTGTCAATTTTTATATTAAAATTTTACACCCTTTTGTTTGGGTAAAATAACAAAATAGAGTAACAAAATCACGGAATCTCATTTCATTTGACAATCCCAAAGCGTTTCTCTTTCATTTTGGCTTACGTGTCAACCTCATGTTCATTTACATACAAATTAATTTATGGGTAATTATGATACAATTTATACACAATTAAGACATGAATATTATAGAATCAGAATAAATAGTATATACGATAAAAATGGTAACTGCACAACATTGCTATAAATATGAATCAATTTTTTTAAAAAAACAATTCAAAATAAACTTGATATTTGACTAACTTAAATATATATAAAAGTTAACAAATTATTAAATCAAATCAAAGTAGAAATAAAAGGAAACACTAAATCTGTTGAATTTTCTGATTAGTTTTTTATTTTCGGATCAATTCTCATTTTTAAATAATTATTAAATTATTATTCCCATTAAACCCAACACGTTATTTAAATTATCTCCTTCAAATTGAAAATAGAAATAAAAATTTAATTATCCCCACAGTTCTTTCCCAATAATTATTGAATTGCAAAATTAATGTAAAGGTTAAAAATTACTAAATCAATAGAAATAAAAGGAAACGCTATATATATATATATATATATATATATATATATATAGATAGATAGATAGATATTTAAATGAAAAAAATTATTAATTCAAATCAAAATGGGAATAAAAGGAAACACTAAATAAGAAGCAAACATATAGATCTAGATCATCTATCTATATCTATAGTATACAAAAGAAAATAATCTCAAATAGGAAACTTCCACGATTGATTTCTGGAGAAAGTTTACACAAAATTTTATCCCACTTGGCTTCACGATAATGTTTCCCTCCATTTTCTGCTTAGGTGTCAGGCTTACATTCATTGTCACACAAATTAGTGTATGGAGATTTATGACACAATAATTAATTTGATGATATAATGCAAAACTATTCATGAAATCAATTATTACTTGTTTGTAAATAGCATTGTACCATTTAACAATTAAAATTAATTGTTTTTGCACAAGTTATGTAATATGTATAATTTCCTTTTTTTTTTTTATCAAATTTCAAATTCAAAACGTAATAATTACTATTGTTAAGGTAATTTTGAAACAGGTAATTTGGGCCTTAATTTCTCTTTTTATGAAATTTCAATTTCAAAATGTAATAATTATTATTACAAAAGTAATTTTGAAATAGTGGTTTTTGCCTTTTGATTGTTCAGCGAGGGAAAAGCACTAAACACCTTTTCACAATGTGAATTGTTGCAAGTTGACATTTTGTTTTTTTTTTTTCAACCTTTATTCTACACTCTTTTTAAAAGAAAAAGAACATAATATGAAAAATTAAAAGGTAGAACGTTTGGTTTGAGGATCTCTTTCCTACAGGTAAGCAAAGTTACTACTTTTCTAATAATAAACATTGTTTAAACATTACTTTCCTCATTTTTTTTTCTACAAATTTATTGATTGTCTTTGTTCTACCTTTCTTCAATTGAAAAATGATTTGTTTCTTTGTACTACTTTGTTTTTCTTTCTTCCATTAAAAATCAGTATAGATTTATTAAATGTCTTTTTTTTTGCAGCCATGAG
Source organism: Spatholobus suberectus (assembly GCA_004329165.1). Taxonomy (NCBI): domain Eukaryota; kingdom Viridiplantae; phylum Streptophyta; class Magnoliopsida; order Fabales; family Fabaceae; genus Spatholobus; species Spatholobus suberectus. The sequence goes on along the minus strand of CM014729.1, from coordinate 7,948,069 downwards.
TGCAAGCTCTTTCAGAAGAAAGGTCAATATTTGTTTTAACATATTATTTATATTTATATTTTATAATTTTATGATTATTGATTTCTAATTTTCTCCCATTTTGTAGATATTATTTCTCCAAATAATAAGTTAAGGAAGATCAATATTTGTTTATTAGAGAATAATGACTTCCTGATGAGCGAAATGATAAGTCTACCATTCTGATTTTATATTAATTCACTTTCTATTCTATGCATATATCATATGTTATTGTATTGTAGCTGAAGAAATTGTTTTTTATCACATATTTTTACAAATTTTAGGTAATTAAGTTGCCAATGGAATGGATATTGCTTATGAATCCTATTTGAACAAAGCAACCATTGTTGAGAAAATTATAACTCAAAATATTACAAAGCTACAAGATGAAGTTAGAAAGTCTTGATGAAGAGCTTCATCAAATGGAATCAAAGGATATAACACAGTCAAACATAAATGAAAATTATGATGCATCTGTAAAGAAGAAATAAGGGATATATATTTTCTATAAATTTACTTAAGTAACTATTATAGAATTTATAGTCTTTAAAAATGATCTATCATAAATATTATATTTTGTAAAAAATATTTAAAGAAAATTAAAAAAGGATAGAAAATCAATTTAATTAAATAAGGAATATAAAAAAAAAGATGAAACTATAAAACCAAAAATAAAACCCACTAGGGTTAGACTAGTGGTGGGGATTGGGGCAGTATGCACAAGTCTTAGGTTCTAATCTTGTTATCACCATTGTACAACAAAAATAAAAAAAAAATTCAATAACAATAAAAGAAATATACAATAAAAATAAAGAAAATAAAATTAAAAAAATGAAAGCTCTAAAGTTTGAAGATTACACAAATGAATAAACCTGAACAATGATGTTTACAATGGAGTCATAATTGAAAGACATTATAAAAGAATGAGTTCTTGCAAAGTTAGATGTTCACTTAATAAATTATTTATAATAAAAATAATTAAATATATTACCTTAATTTGAATATGTTGTAACTTTGAATCAAAATATATATTAATGTTATTAATTAATCTGAATCAAAATATATATTAGCTCTAATTACTTTAAATCAAATATTTTAAAAAGAAATGATTAAGTATGCAAATCATGAATATTGCTAATTACTTTAATTTGAATACATTAAAATTTTGAAACAAAATATATATTAATGATGTTCAAGGTTGTTTGCCCTTAACATCATCCAAATCATAGTCATGGAACCCAATAATTTACATTAATATATAATCACAATTTAATATTGAAATAATTTAAATGGATATACAATATTTTGGTTAAAATTAACAGTCAATTTATAATTGCCCGTCAATTTTAAATTTGGATCTATCAAAATACTCTTAAATTATCTTAGAATTGACAACATGTGTAATAATTTAATAAATAGTGTGATAATAATTTAAATGAACATTTCTTATTGAACGAAAATTTCATACTAAATTAATTAGTATTTTAAATGAAATTTTGATTATTTTAAAAATAAATAAAGAATCATTTCATACCTAATTTCATATGTAATTCCATTACGATTATTTCCCTTTTAGAATGAATTATTGGCCAAAATAAATTCCATATTAAATTACTTTCATAAATAAATGAACATTCATTTTTAATTCAAAATTAACGTCCATTTTAAATTGATCATCCATTTCAAATTTTTGTCCATCTAAATGCTATTATTTCAAATGGCCAACATTTAACATCCACATTGATTATAGATTAATAAAAGTTGATACCATTTCAATATCATTTTCTTAGCTTTCACACATTTAATTTAAAATTTAAATTTTATTAATCAATTTAATCGTGTAATTTAAAATAATCTAATTATCTTTGTTTAAAATAATATAATTATCTTTGTTTTAAATAATTTTCATTACTTTAATTAAAATATATATCATTCATAAGTACCTTCATTAATTTATATCACAATATATATCAGTCATAATTACTGTACTAATAGAATTATGTACTTTAACATATAAAAATAGCATTTTTTAATAATATTTAATAAAAAATAATTATATATAACTATTACATGTAATTATCTTAATTATATATTTAATAATTACCTTAATTACGTCAATAAAATTTTCTGACAAATTTAATAATACATCAAATAAAAATCTAAATTATAAATTTTAGTATCATGTGTCTCTTATCTTATTATATGTGTCATGAATTCTACGTGTCACCATTTGTCACAACTTTAGTTTCAGGCCCATATGAGATGAGTATGCCCATGACATCCGTAAATATGAAATAGTTTATTAGGTTATGGAAAATTTCAATATTATTATTATAATTATAACAAAAAAACTAATGAAAACCTTATAAATCGGGTTAATTATTAACAAATTATTGGGAATAACATTATTAGCAAGCAACTTTAGTTTTATAGCTATTTGAAAGTTGAGCTTATATGAATGTCAGGTTGTTCTATAAGAACCCTTACTATTGACTACATTAAAATTGAACATGGAATAAACAGAGTCTTCTTTAACCTTGGAACCTATATATCAGAGTATTCTTGACGGTTGCATGGATATGATCTCCTTATAAAAGAAGACAAACATTAAGAACAACAATATATGTAATTAGAAAATTTATTATAATTGTATTGTATCATATCATAGTAGGCTTTGTATTATGAATTTACATTTTGGTCCATGAGGACCATCCCAATAGAATATATCAACTTTTCATTGTTTTTGTTGTTGATGTTGCAAAAGTCTAACAACTTTGATAATTAGGCTCCATGTCTCTCTAGATGTATTCACATCCAAAAGGAAGTCACATTTATGTGTCATTGACGTTGAGGTTATAAAGGCCGAGATAGAAATCAAACCATGAAGAAAGGAAGATTTGTGTGCTTCTCAATACGATCGACCAGGTTAAACACAAAGCAAATGAAATTTCGTATTATTTAAATAAAACTACAGAAGGGTTCAAGAGTTACAATTAATGGACAAGATGTTAATTTCAGACAGAATTGTAGGAAAAGTTAATTTATTTTTATTTAATTTAATTTGAATTGTAAATTTCTATTTTGCCCATCAAAATACTACTAATTTTTTTTTTAACTAAATTCCGTATTAATTTAGATTTTTATTTAATTATTCATATTTTAAATTGAATTAGTTACAAAAATGAATTTCATACTAAAATTGGCCACTAAAATGCTATTAATTCATATTAATTGGCCATATTAAATTATTATTATTAATCCATAATAAAATGGACTTCTTGTCCATATTAAACTATTTCTGTAAATAAAATCTATATTAATTGTCCATTTGAAATTTGAAGTTAATAACATTTAAGGCATTGATGGAAATTTCCATTTTAAATTGAAGTAGCTACAAAATAAATTCCACATTAACTTATTTTCATAAATAAATGTCATATTAAATTGTTTTCATAAGTGCTCACGTTTAAATTTTAAAACTGCCATCACATTTTAAACTCATCTTGATTTTAACACTACTAACGTTTAAATTTTAAAACTATCCATTTCAGATATGTGTTGGAATAATGTATTTGGTTTAACATTTTCCTTTTCAATTAACATTTCTTTTTATTTAGCATTTTCTATTGTATTTTAATAATCTGAATGTTTGCTTCTTATTTAGTATTTCCTTTTATTTCTATTTTGATTTGATTTAATAATTTTTTTCACTTATATATATATATATATATATATATATATATATATATATATATATATATATATATATTTGGCATACTGTATAGTGTTTCTTTTTTTTTCTTTTTATATTACATTTGATTTAGTGTTTCCTATTTTTTCGGGAGGTTAGCGTTTTCTTTTATTTCTATTTAATTTAATAATTTTTAACCTTTGCATTAATTTTGCAATTCAATAATTATTGGGAAAGAACTATGGAAATAATTAAATTTTTATTTCTATTTTCAATTTGAAGGGGATAATTCAAATAACGTGTTAAGTTTAATGGAAATAATAATTTCATAATTATTTAAAAATGAGAACTGATCTGAAATTAAAAATTAATTAGAAATTCAATAGATTTAGTGTTTCCTTTTATTTCTATTTTGATTTGATTTAATAATTTTTTAACTTTTATATATATTTTAAGTTAGTTAGATATTAAGTTTATTTTGAATAGTTTTCTTAAAAAAATTGATTCATATTTATAGCAATGTTGTGCAGTTACCATTTTTATCATATATACTATTTATTCTGATTCTCTAATATTTCATCTCTTAATTGTGTATAAATTGTGCCATAATTGTCCATAAATGTATTTATATGTAAACGAACATAAGGTTGACATGTAAGCAAAAAGAGGAGAGAAACATTTTAAAGTTGTCAAATGGAATGAGATTCCGTGATTTTGTTACTCTATCTTGTTATTTTACCCAAACAAAAGGATGTAAAATTTTAATATAAAAATTGAAAAAAATCAAATTGTCGTGATTTAACCCAAAAAATCTTAAAATATAAAAAATATATAATGAATGTCAATGCTAAAAGATTTAATATTTACTTTAAGGATTATAATTTGATTTAAAGAATATATATATATATATATATATGTGTGTGTGTGTGTGTGTGTGTGTGTGTGTGTATAAAAGATTTTTATTAATTTTTTAATTAAAAGATATAAGAAATTACAAACCAGTTTAATTGAAACAGTAAAAAAAATTTATTTTTTACACTCAATTAATTATAAAAAAATTTAATTAAATCTTATAAGAAGATATTATTAAAAGGTTTTTTTATTAAATCTTTAATTAGAAAATATAAGAAATTATAAGCCAAATTTAATTAAAATAGTAAAAAATAGTTACTGTTTACTTTTTTTTTATTTTGATTTAATATTTTTTTAACTTTTATATATATTTTAAGTTAGTCAAATATTTATTTTGAATTGTTTCCTTAAAAAAATTGATTTATATTTATAACAATGTTGTGTAGTTACCATTTCTATTGTCTATAATATTTATTCTAATTCTCTAATATTTCATGTCTTAATTGTTTATACATTATGTCATAATTATCTATAAATTAATTTGTATATAAATGAACATGAGGTTGATACGTAAGCAAAAAAAAGAGAGAAACCTTCTAGTGTTACCAAATGGGATGAGATTCTATGTAGAATTGCTCCAGAAGTTGACACATGGAGCTTTCCTTTTATAGATTATTTTCAAATGTATATATAATAGATTGCATATCAATCAAAATAATAATTGAACGCTAATTTTCCGTGCATTACACATGGGTCCACACATACTAGTTTATATACATAGAGGGATATCATGTGCATATTGGGAGTATATTTGAATTTTGAAAATAAAATATATATAATCAAAATTGGTTTTTGATATTTTGTTAAATCATTCAAGAGATATTAAAAACACAAGAGGATATATCATATACATATTATGAGCATACTTGAATTTTGAAGATAAAATATATATATTTAAAATTGGTTTCTGATATTTAGTACAGTTTGTTAAATCACTCAGTTGATATTAAAAACACAAAAGGATATATTAGATGCATGTTAGGAGAGTGAACTCCACCTTTTCATGAAAAGAGAGCGTTCAAATGCAAGTGGCCAGAAAAAATGATGAAGAACCAAAAACACAACAGCATCATCCAGATTACCTATTATTGATAGACTACCTGTGTGCTTTTCCAAAACATATCCATGTGAAGGAAAACTGAATTTCTTCCAATGTTCTTCCCTTGGTCTCAGGGACCCATCCACATGGCTGTAAACACAATAGTAAAGGCAGCAAAACAAAAGTAAAAGAAGGATAGCCAAGGGAAAAAATGGGACTACGGATAATCATTGTTTTGACCCATAAGGTGGAAATATAGTATGCAAATTTAGATAAACAGGCCAGTTTGGCGTTTAAAGATTTAGTATGTAAAATGAAAGTCAAATAAGCTCTTAGTTTTCAAACAAGGAAAAGGTTTTGCATTTGGTCAAGTTACCCTTTGCTTCCAATTAAGGTTTCATGGACATCGTTTAAAGATTTAATGCAATGGCAGAACATTTCTGTGTCAATATGCCATCACCAAGCTCAATTTTGACAAGGATGCTAAATTTTTTTATTAAAAAAAGGCGTAGGCTAAGAGCAAGTCTGACTAACAAAGGCTAATATCTTGTACTTTTATACTAATATTTCAGGATTGCTAAGTACCAGGAGGCAAATCCTACTGTGTATACACTGTGGTTACCTTTACATTTCTTTTTGCTGTAATGTTTGGCTATCAGGGCATGGAATATATTTATCACTGGCAGCTCTATATCTCTTCTTGAATTATTCTAAAATTATGTATTTGTCTATGCTCTTAAAGATATGAACCTGCAGCAGACGAAACCAATGACAAAGGTGCACCTGGCATTTGTGAAGATGGAAGGGCTTCAAGTTCTTTGAAAAATAAAAAACAGAACTTGAGCTGGGAAATTTCTTCTTTCCCAGCCATGTATGGAATGACAATGAGATAGGTATCTTAAGGTTTAGGGTTTGGGCATCTTAAGGTATAATCATTAGGTACTGTCTGATAGGTGTAGCTTTAAACCATTATTATCTTCTTTTCATGTAGTTGTCCATATAAACCATTGGGCGAGAACTTATTTTTGGAGCGTGTGTATTCATTGTTCTAAGTTGCATGTATGAGGACTCTTGCTGTATAACTATTTTTCTTTCTAATTTTGTGATTTTAGGATTTGAATTTATTGGTTTTCTGATTATATTAGTTGAAAGTTTCATGGACTCTTAAGCGTTCGTGAGTTTGATGGCCGAGGTGAAGGAGAAACCTACCAAGACGGACATAATTCAGTATTGTAGGGAGAACATGCCCCATTATATGGTTCAAAAAACGGTGGTTTTCAAAGATGAGCTTCCCAAGACATCAACGGGGATGATCCAAAAGTTTGTGCTCAGACAAATTGTCAAAGACTTGGGGTCATTCATGCAAAGTCGAATGTGAAATGTGATGGCCAGTGCAAAATCAATGTCAAAATCAAGCTTTCCTTAATTAGGTTTTCCAACATTTATTGGCTCTTTTGTCTTTAGTTGATGGACAAGTAGGCCAGTTTGGCATCAACTTGCTATTGTATTATCACTATATAAAGTGTATCTTTAAAATTTAATATGCATGTAATAAGAGTAAAGGGTTTTTTATTTGAAATTTAATTATATACTAATATTTTAGCCTGTGTATTGCACAGAATAAATGTTTATTTTATATACTTAAAATTTATAATAAATAAATATTTTTAAATATATAAATTATATTATAATTAAAATTTGTAATAAATAAATATTTTAGAACTTATAAATTATATTTTAGATTTATGATAAATATTTTATATTGTAATAAAATATTATTTTTAATTATTGATAATTTATTTAAAAAATATCAAATTCAAGTTAAAAGTAAAGATATTGTAAGTAATAGATTGAAAGATATAAGAGGTTAAGAAAAATTGCTAAAAACGCTCTCGTTGAAAAATGACAACTAAAAACACTTTCATTCAAGATAATTATTCTAATTTATATATATATATATATATATATATATATAAAGGGATATCATATGCATGTTAAGAGCGTATTTGAATTTTAAAGATAATATATATATATATTCAAAATTGATTATTGATATTTAGTTATAGTTTGTTAAACCATTTAATTGATATTAGGAGCGTATTTGAAATTTGAAGATAAAATATATATATTTGAAATTGATTTTTGATATTTAGTTACAACTTATTTAAAACACAAGAAGATATACCAGATGCATGTTAGGAGAGGGAAGTTCACCTCTTCATAGAAAGAAAGTACTCAAATGAGAGTGAATGTGACGGAGAGTAAGGAGAATGGAGGCTTGAGGAAGTAGATAATTTTACACATTTATATATATAGAGGGATTGTTATAAATGTTTTAAAAGTTTTATTTAGGTAGAGTGGTTTCTAATTATTGATAGTATATAAAAATTTTAGACTTGGAACTTATTTTTTTTCTCAAGTGGAGGCCTGAAAGAGGTGAAATTATTAGGTGGTCCTAGACTACTATGATCTCCATTAATCTCCATATGACACGTAATCAAGTATTATTAATTCTTTTTTCGTAATTTGTAAAATTTGAACATGTGTTATACAAGCATTGGTCGATACCATGGACACTTGGTAGTCCCTCCTATTACCTTTTTTTTCATCAACAAGACTCGAACCCAAGACTTTACTTAAATTTTTCGTGTTTTATTTTTCAATTTTCAAAATGAAAACATCTAAAAGTTTCAACACATAAGTATATAATATACAGGATAATACGCATAAGTAGCACAACAATGAAAATACAATGTGGTGCCTCATGACACTATCATCCCATAAATAGAAGATCTAAGTATCTCAAAATAAAGCATATATGGCCATCAAGTACAACTCAAAAGAGATAATACATCAAAAAGAAGCAGGGAAGTCTACCATATGACATCTACTCCCTAGCTAGCCATAACTACATCCTACTCCTATCAAGGATAGTGAGGAGAGGTGGAAAGAGCATCCTCATCAGTTTCTCTAGCCCTATCAAAACCTATCTGTGGGTGTCGCCCTCCACGGAACAAGCGCCTATACTCAGATGCACGTTCAACAACCCTAGAAGGGCGTGATGGGTACGTCCATCCTCTCCAAGCAACTCATGAAAGTCCATTGTCACAGAAACAAAAACGGAAGAAAACCATGACACCTATCGGAACATAACGAATAACCCACACTCCACTAAAACGTGCCTTCTGGGCCTCCCAGTCAATCACCTAGCCACCACCTCAGCCTCTCACAGTTGGCACGAGCTCGATACTAAAAGGTCCCATTCGATGTTGACTGGCCATTTACTCCCGTGAGCGAAACACCACGATCATCGTAGTCAAACACAAAGCACGTAAGGGTAAGCTTATAAATAAAAAATTAACCATAACATACCATGATGTTCCATACATCTTTGAGAAGACAAATAACAAATATACACAAAAATTTACATGCATGAATACTATAGTAAATGTACATATAGTCCCAAGTCAATATGATATGGTCGTGCAATGCATGCAGACACGACTCCATGGAGATTTCTAACAACTTTGAGCGACCATCTAGACATATCCCTTAACATAGTACATCAACAACACCACCCTATAGAACAAGAAGGCAGCACATGCCTAAACCAAGTGGAGGATTACTGCTATTGATCTTGGGTCAAGGATATGCGTATGTGGATAGTCACTACCATGACTCAGGTTTGCAATGATCCCAGTCACTTGTGGAATCTCACATCTGCATATCCTCAAGGATACTCTAGTTACATCCACTACCCATCCCAACGCTTATCAAGCGTTCCTTAATGACTCATGCATGAATGCATGTTAATTAAACAATATTTAGTCCAAGTTAGGATCCAACAACGTTCGCGCTTAAATTCTCTTTCTTGTGGATTAGACATATCAACAATATGTCCACCACCTTTACAGGCTGAGCCTTTCCACGAGATACTAAGCATAACCATCACTTTGTTGTCAAGGTGTTATATGACAAAAACCCTTAGAATCTTCTAAAAACTATTTTTCTTAGTATTTCCACCGTTCACCATATGCGTCGAATAATTTACGTCATTATAGTTTTATGTCAATTATTAAATATTATCTTAATCATCAAGGGTATTAAATATTAAATTTATTTTAATTGCTTACACCACCTAAGGATTTTAAATTTTATGATACCTCTTCATCCCATTCTATTGGTCTTGGTATTTTTCTCTTTTAATTAGTTAATAAATTATTATTATTATAAAACTAACGCTATATGTTTACATTTTCTCAACAAAATATATATAACTATAAACAACATCTTAAGGTACATATATATATATATATATGTATGTATATCAACTAATGCGATTAAAAGGTTTAATATTCTCAATTGTAAAATTACTAAACACGGATTCTAGTTATACAATGAATTTAATCACTTGTATTTTTTTTTCATTAAATTCCGAAAACAGCGTTTTACACATTATAAATTTATTCCATGGTCTATTTAGAACCTTTATGACTTCGCTCATTATATATATATATATATATATATATATATATATATATATATATATATATATATTATTTTCAAAGTTACTATTTTAGATATTTAAATGGAAGCTCCAAACAACTATATCTTGACCTATGTAAATAATCTTCAGCCTATTAATTCCTTACAGCAGTACTTATACTGCATGGTATGCACTCCAGATCGTGGGACCAAGAAAAAAAAAACATCAAGAGTCTCTATAACTAGTACCTAAGGTATTATAGTCATTAGGTGGTTTTATTGGGACTCAACATCAAAATCTGTACATTCAACTCTTTTTTTCGTAAAGACGGTATACAAGTCCAGCCACATAGTTGTAATTTTCAGGTAGCATAAGGTCGCAATATCATGTTCCAAAAATTATGCAAAGAAATTATTTTTCCATGGTAAAATCATATAAAAACCATATTTTTCCAACACCAAACAATAGCTACAATAACTCATACTTTGACATTTTTTATGATGCATAGCAAGGAAAAGCATAAGATTTCTAAGTGCCCGCCCACCCCCCTGAAATGAGCAAACATATTCGAGTAGCAACCCAACCATAACAACCATTAAAGATCCCACAACAAACCAACTAGTAGTTCAATATTTTCTCACTAGCATTTACTAGCAGAAGAAAATAAAACAAGTAAAGAGTAAGCTCCCTTACCACTTGAAACTTGCTTTGAAGCTTTAATGGGAGAAGAGTAACTCAATAGATGGGAAATAAGAGCTTTCCAACTTCACAATGTAGCTGCTGAAGTGAGTAATCTGATTTTTTCTTCTTCGTTTGTTTAGCGTTTTAAAGACAGGCCACAATGCGTTTTGTCTCTTGGTTAAAAAGGGGTCCATTGTATACATATGGTTTTGGTGTTTAAAACATGTCCAGGGGGCACAAAATTCAACATGCAAAATTTGGGGCTTGAAAAGTAGTATATTGATAGGTAATATATTGGTTTAAAGGTCAGGTAGTGATGTGCAACGTGTGGCCGGATAAGAAATGCCCAAAATTGGGTATTTTGCTTTTCAAAATCTATTACTAAACTTGGTTAAAGTAATTTACTAAAAATGAGAGACAAGATTTAACCAAGATTGGTAAATCAAAAATTAATTTACCTTGAAATAGGTGCTAATTATCTTGGAAAAATGTATTAATGACACATTAGGATTGATTCATGATAATTTCTGACTACTTATTTATTTACACAGTGTAATTTTATACGAACAATATACAATTAAATTTCTAGTTTCAATTAGAACCTCATCAAAAATTTCCACATAAAATCATATAAGGTGTTTTAATTAAGTTTTCTCAATTAAACTAAATTTAAATTTTCTCTTGTAATTAATTTTAATCACTTTTTAAATCACAAGTTAAAAAAAATGCAGTGTTACAAGTGTATTCTTACATTCTATGTCTTTTCATTTGCTTGTTTTTCTTTTTTTGGCTTTGCACTTTCTTTCTCTCATTTTGTTCTTCGGTTTGATAGAAAGAAAATTTTGCTTAATATGTCTTAATTAACGTGTAGCAATGACACTTTTTGTGCAGATGAGAGAAGAAAGTTCTAATAGTAATGCATCATTCAATGAATTTGGTGAGGGATAGAAAGTGAGGATTGAGAACCAACATTAGGCATATCATTTTACTCTGTCTTCTAGTATTTCTTTTGTTCTTTTTACAGTTAACACCTTTGTGCATTTCTTTTCTTTTCTTTTCTCATTTTACTGTCATGTTATTTTATATTTTGATTATTATTGTTGAAACTTTTCATATATATTTTTATATTTTTTCTTTTACTATTATATCATAAAAAATGTATATGTTTTTAGTCTTTCTCATTTTGAGCAACAAAAAATTAATAATCTTACTTTTACTTTATATTTTCAACTTACATTTTTCTTTTGTGTTTAACAAGACATAAAAGGAGCATATTATTGTTACAACCTTACTTCTTATTCATTAATTTTTTTCTTTGTTATATTTTTTATGTAATTCACGTAACACAATTTAATGAATTTTATATAGTTAAATTATCCCATTAATTATTTTTATTTTTTCTACTTAATTCAATTATCTAATTATATATTTATACATGTTATTTATATAATTTATTATATAATTTAATGTTTATTAATTGTTCCAAATGAACTATGATATAAAAATAATTAATTGTTTTCATAAAATAAATTAATTATAGTAATTCACTCAATTGTATTTCATAATTTCCCCCCCACATATTTATAACATTTTGAAAATGACAATTAACTTGATGCAAAAGTCTCACATGTATTTTTAAGGTAACTTATATTAAATAGTACATTAAATTGATTTATTAAATAATACATAATTTACAACACTAATTAAATTTAACATATAATTAGTATTCCAAAAAACCATGATAATAATAATAATTAAATATAATAAGAGAGGACTTTCATAATGGTCAATTATAAGATATTATGATTTTCCATTCTTTCAAATTCATACCTTAAAGAATAATAAATACTGATTATATATCATAAATATAAAACAATTGTAGAGTATGTAATAATAGTGTAATTATTATTATTATTAGCATTGTCTTTCTGAATTCACTTAAAATGAGAAAAAAAATAGTAACATATATATGCAAAATAGTATGTAATAATAAAATCAGTAACACACATAAATAAATATTCTTATAGATAAATAATCCTTATAATAGTTAAATAAAAAGATATAAACTTTGAAACAAATAATAATTCTTATAGATAAATAACTTTTAAAGGTAGCAAGCAATGAAATTAAAATAAAATAACAAATAACAACAACAACACAACAACAACAACAACAAAAATAATAATAATAATAATTCTTATAGATAAATAACTTTAAAAAGTAACAAGTAATGAAATTAAAACTAAATAACAACAACAACAATAATAATAAAAGTAATAATAATAGACAAATCTCATTGTACTAATCGAGAGTGTTCAAATTATGTTGTGTTTAGGTTAATCAACTCAAAGCTTTAACAATATCACATAATTAAAATGAATATCTTCTAAATAATTAACAATGCCATTTTAAAATAAAAATCAGACTATTTCAACAAATTTAAAATAAATTTTAATCTTACAATAAATTCATTTAAAATTATTGATTATTAATTATAAACACACAAAAATCAAGTATGTGTTAAAATAATATTTACAATAACAAAAAATGAACACTCAACTTTAAATACTTATATAATCATATTTATTATACTTAAACTCATTTTGAATTTATACATTTCATATAGGTATTGTAACACTATCGTTACTTGAAGAAAGAACAAATCAAAATAAATTTTAATAAGCTTAATATTTAACATCTATTCAATTAAAAATATAATCAATCATCTTTCTTAATTTTAATGTAATTATATTTAATTTACTAATAAATATTTTAAAAATAATTTTATTTGTGTACATATATTTTTAAAATAATAATAAATATAAATATAAATATATATAATTTAAACAAACCCATGCAACGCACAGATTTAAAATCTAGTTTCTCTTGTATTCTCACCTAAGTTAGAAAAATTAAAATAATTCGTTATGAATCTTTGTACTTTTTTAGCTTATTAAATAGTTCAAGTCTAACAACATTTAGGTTTATTTTGGAGGGTACACTATGGGAGTTTAACCATTGTTTTAAAAATCGAACCAAATTGGTTGGTTTAATTGGTCCAACCGGAAACCAATATGGTAACCAGTTTGTTAACTCCAAAAAACCAGAGTGTAACACTTCACTTTTACTTATTAATTTGTTTTTCTAATTGTTTTATAATTATCTTTGGAAAACCGGATGAGAATCTCAGGAGTCTAATCCCCACAGTTATGTTTGTATTAGTGAATAATAGTAAGTTTAGATTTTTAATAATTTTTTCGAACCGAAGCCCTAGAAAGGGTAAAATGTTCGTTTTGCCCCTAGAAAGACTAGATAATTGAGAAAATAGATAAAAATAGTTATAAATGTCTAAAATTATTTTTAACTCATCAATGTGCTTAAAATAATTAATAATAATTTTAGAAATCTTTTGAAAATTTATCAAGACAGTTCTTGCAAAATGACAAAAATGCCCTTAGTTGACTACGGGAGCCAGTTAGAGACTTTTTGATCTCAAAATATTTTAAAAGATTTATATTGAATATATTTTCATTATAAAAATTTTATTTTGAGCGAAAAATAGTGAAAAACTCAATTTTCATTTATTTAACGAAAACTTGATTTTTTAGCTTGATAAATGACCTTTTTTAGTGCAAAAATTTATTATAAATAAAATATAAATAAGAAAATTCTGAAAAATTTCTGTAAGACTCAAAAAAATATATGTGAGGATGTGGTGTTGGTTTAGTGTTGATGTCAAGATTGACGCTAATTTGAATTTCTTGCAGTGTATGTTGAGACTGACACTATAAACTATAACTTATTATGTGATTGATGTATTAAAAGGAGTCTCAAATGGTTACAAAATGGTGAGCTGATAGGTAGTAATTTGTTTTATGTATTAGAACACAAATGTTTTTATTTTGAAAAAATTAGTAGGACATGAAGTTAGAACGAACTAGCTATTAAAAGATTAGAAAAATTGTATTGGTTTTCCTTTTTTTTTTAATCCAAGCCTTATCTTTTTTTTTTGGGTTATGTTTTCGTTGACTCTTGTAACTTTGAATGTTTTCTGAAAATTCATTGGGTCCTTTTAAACTTTATAAATCTATAAAGTCATCTCAAATCCTATAAATTTTTATGATATAAATCCATTAAAATCCAAACTACAAAATCTTGATTATAAAAGTCTTTTAAAAAAAAGATCTTATAAGTTATTATGTTCTTACTTAGTCTTTTAAAATCTACAAGATTTTTTTATGCCAAAATAGTCTTTAAAAATCTCAATCCAATATACCCTCCTTAAACTCGGGACTAATGATTAGTTTATAGCCGATCTAAAGGACTGAAACTTGTAGAGATACCTCGAGGTACTATCGAAGAGCTAAAGTCCCTAATTATGGTGGTTAAAAAAATGTATAGTTAAACTAGGATCAAATTGGTAATAATCAAAAATAAATTTTTAATATTATATGATATATTAAATAACAAATTAATATAAAATTACAAGAAAATTAAATTAAATAAACTTTTAAATTAACATGAAAGATCATATTACATATTTTATAAGATAAAAAAATTAATAACAAATAGTTAAATAATAAAAATTCATATGTGTATCTCATATATGACTGTTTATTTATTTTGAAATATGTTTTAGAAATAGAAAATTTAAAAGAACTAAAAGAAAAGCGAAAAAATATTTTTTAAAAAACCAATTCAAATTGGTTCACTGATACCAATTCTTAAACGATTGTCGACTGGTTTGATCAGTTTTTTGG
This sequence comes from Spatholobus suberectus, assembly GCA_004329165.1. Classification (NCBI taxonomy): domain Eukaryota; kingdom Viridiplantae; phylum Streptophyta; class Magnoliopsida; order Fabales; family Fabaceae; genus Spatholobus; species Spatholobus suberectus. The sequence continues at coordinate 7,932,482 of CM014729.1, read as the reverse complement.
CTTTACTAATTTTTTGAGTTGCCTAGGCTGGTAACTTGATCAATTCACAGTTCAACATGTGGAACTGATTGATAAAGTCCAATTTTTAAAATTGTGACCTTTATTTAATTTTTACCCATCTCTCTTTTTTCATTTTTTCTATGCGTATCGGAATTGATTTTTTTTTATTCATAGAACTTGGACTTCTGGAGCTATAGTATAATTATAGTTTCAAAAGTAAAAAAAAAAAAATCAATTCGCAAAACTTAGAATTTTGAAAGTATATTTATGGTTTTTATAATTTTACAATTATGAACTTCAAACTCTAATTTTTTTTTTTTAACATTTTCAGCACTTGGACTTTTGGAACTATAATTACACTTCCTGAAGTTCAAGTTCACAAAGAAAAAGAAATCAATTTCAAAATTGAAATTTTAGAATTGTAAAATGATGTAAAAACTAGTATTTTAACAGTGTGTATTACACATAATAAATGTTTATTTTATATAACTAAAATTTATAAAAAATAAATACTTCTAAATTTATAAATTATATTATAAATAAAATTTGTAATAAATAAATATTTTAGAACATATAAACTCTATTTTAGATTTATAATAAATACTTTATATTACGATACAATATTATTTTAGTTATCGATATTTTTTTAAAAAATTATTGAAATTCAAGTTAAAACTAAAGATATTGAAAATAATAGACTAAAAGAGATAAGAGGTTAAGAAAAATTACTAAAAATGCTTTCATTAAAGAATGACGGCTAAAATTGCTTTTGTTCAAGATAGTTATTTTGATTTATATATATAGAGGGATATCATATGCATGTTAAGAGTATATTTGAATTTTGAAGATAATATATATATATATATATATATATATATATATATATATATTCAAAATTAGTTTTTGATATTCAGTTACAATTTGTTAAACCGTTCAAGAGACATTAAAAGCATAAGAGGATATATCATATGCATATTATAAACGTATTTGAATTTTGAATATAAAATATACATATTTGAAATTGGTTTTTGACATTCAGTTACAGCTTGTTAAACCATTCAGTTGATATTAAAAATATAAGATGATATACCACATGCATATTAGAAGAGTGAAGTCATCTTTTCATGAAAAAAGAGCGTTCAAATGAAAGTGGCAAGAAAAAATGAAGAACCAAAAATACAACAGCTCCAGATTACCTATTATTGATAGACTACTTGTGTGCTTTTCCAAAACATATCCATCTGAAGGAAAACTGAATTTATTCCAATGTTCTTCCCTTGGTCTCAGGGGCCCACCCATATCGCTGTAAACACAATAGTAAAGGTAGCAAAACAAAAGTAAAAGAAGGATAGCCAAGGGAAAGAATGGCACTACGGATAATGATTGTTTTGACCCACATAAGATGGAAATATAAATGCCATGTATTAAGACTACATGCATGACAAAACAGCAATCGCATGTTATGAAGGGAAAAAAGCAACAATGCAATGTAGAAAATTCCATAATTTCATCATTAATCCTCTCTTTAATTTTTTTTAATTTGATCTTAATGATAAAAAAAGATCTTACTCTAAATGGATACTTATTTATTGAAAACATCATTTTTGATAGAGCCCAACAATGTTATTTGAGTCATGGATCATTGTCTAAACTCTAGAGAAGGGTGAATCTCTCTATACATTTCAAATTTAGCATGCAAAATGAAAGTCAAATAAGCTTTAAAATAAGGTTCGTTTTCAAACAACGAGAAGGTTTTGCATTCTGTTATATTACCCTTTGCTCCCAATTAAGGTTTCATGGATATCGTTTAAAGATTTAATGCAATGGCAGAACATTTCTTTGTCAATATGCCATCACCAAGCTCAATTTTGACAAGGATGCTATTTTTTTTTTTTTTGCTGTAATGTTTGGCTATCAGAGCATGGAATATATTTACCATTGGCAGCTCTATATCTCTTCTTGAATTATTCTAAAATTATGTATTTGTCTATGCTGTTAAAAATGTGAACCCGCAGCAGACAAAACCAATGACAAAGGTGCAACTGGCGTTTGTGAAGATGGAAGGGCTTCAAGTTCTTTGAAAAGAAAAAAACAGAACTTGAGCTGGGAAATTTTTTCTTTCGCAGCCATGTATGGAATAACAATGAGATAGGTATCTTAAGGTATCATCTAATAGGCATCTTAAGGTATAATCATTAGGTATTGTCTGATAGGTATAGCTTTAAACCATTATTTATCTTCTTTTCATGTAGTTGTCCATATAAACCATTGGGCGCGAACTTATTTTTGGAGTGCGTGTTCATTTTTCTAAGTTGCTGCATAACTATTTTTCTTTCCAAATTGTTGTTTTTTGGATTTGAATTTATTCGTTTTTTGATTATGTTAGTTGAAAGTTTCATGGACTCTTGCGGGTTCATGAGCTTGAAGGCTGAGGTGAAGTTTAACCTACCAGGGGCGGACATAATTCAGTATTTTAGGGAAAACATGCCCCATTATACGGTTCAAGAAAAGGTGGTTTTCAAAGATGAGCTTCCCAAGACATCGACGGGGATGATCCAAAAGTTTGTGCTCAGACAAATTGCCAAAGACATGGGGTCGTTCACGCAAAGTCGAATGTGACATGTGATGGGCAGTACAAAATCAATGTCAAAATCAAGCTTTCCTTAATTAGGTTTTCCAACATTTATCGTCTCTTTCGTCTTTATAGTTCACGGACAAACAGGCCAGTTTGGCATTAACTTGCTATTATATTATCAGTATATAAAGTATATCTTTAAAATTTAATATGCACGTAATAAGAGTAAAAGGTTTTTTAATTGAAATGTAATTATATATTATTATAAATATTTTAAGAGTTTTATTTAGCTACAGTGGTTTCTAGTTATTGATAGTATATAAAAATTTTAGGCTCGAAACTTATTTGTTTTTCTCAAGTGGAGGCTCGAAAGAGTTGAAATTATTAGGTGGTCCTGGACTATCATGATCTCCATTAATTTTCATATGACATGTAATCAAGTATTTTTAATTTTTTTTGTAAATTGTAAAATTTGAACATGTGTTATACAAGCATTGGTCGATATCATGGACACTTGGTGGCCCCTCCCATTACCTTTTTTTTTCATCCAGAAAGCTCAAACTCGATACCTTACTTATATGATAACATATTATTAAATGATAATATAAAATTTGAATTGAAAATGAATGAAGTTCAAAGTCATAAATTATTACCAATAATAATGAGAGCTAAGTAGTAATCATCATATTGATTTTGAATCACATAATTTAGTCATATCATTATAACTATAAGTAACACTTTCTATAAAATTGAGATTAAATTATTATTGGAAAATACATTCTAATCGTTTACTTAAGTTAATTTTTAGCCATTTAATTTTATAATTAACTTTTTAAATATTAAAACATAATAAAATGGTTTTAATTTTTTAAATTAGAATTTTATTCTGTTTTAATGTTTCAAAAAATTTATAAAAGTAGTTTTTTTAAATTATAAATGAAGGTAAAGATGTGTTTTTAATTATTTTAACTTTTAACTTTATAGAAGGGGTTAGCTATAAAAAAAGACTAAAATTTAAAGATTGATCGAAATAAAATTAAAATTTAAAATGTCTACCTATAAAATAGTAAATTTAGGGAAAGTTAAGTGTTTTTTTTCTAGATATAACAAGTCAAGAGTCTCAAAGAATAAAATTCAGATAATTTGCATATAATCTTTATTTATAATTCAAAAATTAAGGACCATCAGAAAAGTTTTTCTCATATTTTCATTTTTTCAATTATAATTCATTTTTTAAAGTCAAATATTTATTTATTTAGTTATATAATATAAATAGTTATCCACATCTTTTATGGGTCTTAATCATAATCATAATTTTATATATTAAATTTGACCCGTGCAATGCAGTGATATATAGAACAAATTCACTATATGATGAAGGAAGGGAGAAAATGTAAAAAGTTAATCAATTGAGAAAGTGAGGAGTGTCTTATTTTCTAAAGCTTGTTCTCCAATTTATAATATAAAAAATTTATAAAATATATGCTTTTAATAATTAAATTAAAATATTTTGTATAAATTTAAAAAAATAAAATTAATAATACTAGGCTTGGGCATCACGTTAATATAGAATGTATTATATTGTTTTAATATTACATAATATACGATACAATATACTTATATGGAAATATATAAATATTATTAACACACATAATTAATGTCAAACTTAATTTTATACTACAAATTTTAATTAACATGTTATTGTGGAGTAAGGTCCTACTGGCTACAAGGTTACCCTTTCTTTTTGTATAAATCTTGATTCAATTATAATGAAAATTTTAAATTGTTTTTTTATTTTTAAGTTTAAAATATAAATTATCTTTTTAAAATAATAAAAAATATCATTCCTACACATTATAGGTATTCATCAAATATTGGATGTAAGATACAGATTTGTTTATGATTTTTTCTCAATTTAAGTTTTTAGTAGTTTAATATTTATTAAAATGCAAAAACTTATGTTAAATTATTGACTGGGTAAAATAAATTTATTTCTAGCAAAATAATCAGGCATGCTAAATTATATATTATTTATATCTTTATATTTACAGTTTAATGTGCTTAAATTTAATGTGATGATACTAAATGAAAAATTATATATCAGTTATTTTATATTAAATTCTTATACTTATCATGCGAAAGAGATTAAATGAAAAATTTTATAATTATATAAAATTCTGTGCATTGCACAAGTGAACAACTAGTAATAGACAAATTAAAAACAAAACATCACGTGGATTCGTGACTGACTCATCTTGTCACCCTGGCTTTGTGATAACCTCAAGGTATGATGGTGGTGGTTTCGATGGTGGGTGAGTGACATGCAGCTGCTGGTGTAGATGTGTCTTAGCATCTTCTGCTTCAACGCTGATGCAAATGATCCGTTGGTGCTTGGCTGCTTCGTCATATTTCTTCCGGTGTGGTCAAGAGCTTGGTCATGGTGCCTTCATCAGTGTATGACTCTCACATATGCAACATCTTAGACTCTTGGTTTATCTTGGTTCAGTGTGATGGTTATGGGAGGTTGTTTGGAGGTGGCTTCAATGATGGTTTGAGGTTGGTTGATGGAAAAGGTGAGATAAGAGGGAGCTGTGTCTGTTTGGTTTCGCATTCATATGGGATGAAAATACCGCATCATTGAGAAAGTGTGTACATGTGAGGGGTATGAGAGAACAGTGAAGAAATGTGATAAAAGATTTCTTTTTGCGAGGAGAGAGGGCCATTGTGTGATTACTGTGAGTGGGTGCTGAAAAAATGTTGGAGAAAGGATGAGGGAGATGCTCATGGAGGATCACAAATGGCTGCCACTATTCTTGTTATTTAGAAGAGTACATGTGCTTGGTTGAAAAGTAAGGCTACGTGAAAGAAAGAAAACAAGAGCAATAAGAGGTCAAGTTTGTGTCGAGTTTTGGTTCTATGTTGAGTGATTGTGAAGGGTGTGGGTTCTTCCCTTTTTTCTTTTAATGATGTGCTGTGCATGATATCATTTGAGTGTAGTTGTGTGATTGTTGATGATCCCCTAGAGCAACTAGAGTGTGTGTGATTTAAAGGAGTGAAAGAAAAAATATGAAAAAAAGTGTGTGATGTTACCATGCAGGTGTGTGAGACTAAGAATGTGAGGAAAAGATGAGTGCGCATATGTGAGTGTGGAGAAAGAAAAAAGTTTCCTCCCTACCCCGTGTCTCATACATATACAATATTATAATCCATCTGCTTGAATTCAATTGCAATTGTCAACTGAAAATAACTTAAGCATAGGGTGGCTAGGAGGTGGAATGGTGTAGTAATCAGAGAGCGCAATCAGAACAGTGACTTCCTTTTTTTTTTTACTGTTGATTGTTATTATCGTTTTATTGATTTTGTATTTTGTTTTTATATTTTTTTATTTTTAACGTTTCTCTTAAAGTAATTATTTATTTATCCAAATAAAATTGGGGTTAATATCTATCGTATTTTAACTTAATAGAAGTTAAAAAGTCCGTGAATTGTGGCTAACAAATGAAATGAAACGAGAGAACCAGGCGACTGAATAGAAGTCAAAAGCTCCGTGAATTGTGGCTAACAAATGAGACGAGAGAACCGGGCATCCAAGGACTGAATGAGCAAACATCTTTACTTAGCCAAACGAGAGCCTGAGTTATAATATAAATAGGCGGGCAAGGATTATAGTTTTTAGGCAGACAGAAAAATTCAAATTCGTTAGAACGTACTTGTGAGATCATAGAAAATGACTGTTGAGTCCAGTAGCAGACTTGAACAAATTAGAGATATGCTGTTTTTGGCAGCTACATTGATCGCAGACATCACCATTAATGTTATAATGAACCCCCAAGTGGGGTTATTCAAGCAAATGCGGGTTTAGACGTAATTCGTTGTTATAACTCAGATGATACCCCCAAGAAATTTTGTCCGGGTAAACCAGTACTGTTAATTGGTCAACCAGGTCTCTTTAAATTTTGGTTACCGTTGAATACCATATCTTTTGTTACATCACTTTTTGTTGCTATCTTACTTATAAGTGGAGTCACCTCAAAGAACAAAGTTAGGGTGTGGATCTTATCTACATGCATGACTGTCACTCTCACATTTCTTCTGTTGTCCTACGTATATGCCATGATCATGTTGGGCCCATTTGACTTTTCTGGCACAGATATGTTATATATTATTTCGGTTGGACTTCTTGCGCTAATTGTGTTTGTCACAATCCGTGTGTATTATTGGCTAGTAGAAGTTTCGAAACATGGATAAGAGGTTCACAACTAGAGAAATAATTAAATAAAATTCTTGGCTCTAAATAATAATATACCTCTAATTAGGTGGTTTTGCAACAGTACAACAGCTGTTGTAGCAGGTGGTGTATCTAGATTTAAGTTTGGTTTTGATTCGAACATGGACCTTGAACTGGCTTTTGCTCTGAGAGATTCAATGGAAGGGGAGAGAGCTAGACAAGAAGCATATGCAAAATATATATTTTATTTTGACAATGTACGTCCACTATGTAATTTTATACTATCAATAAATAAGGCATTTTTTTCTGATTTGTTTCTTTCCAGCGGCTAAAGTGTTGATGAACTCGGTTCTCTTCCTAGTCCCAGCAACAGAATTTCCAATTTTGTTTCTTAGAAATAGCACACCAAAATTTTCTTATAATTCCCCCATTATGATATGAAATGTTTCGATCAATGAATCCACATATATTTGTATGGTTCTACAGGGATGCTAATTTATGGTCCCAAAACTTCAGCATTTTTCTATATAATTGTTGTAAAAGTAATAAAACCGTCAATTTTGTTACCCATGTTATGTGGCATACCGGAATTACATATGTAGGCCTAGGAACAGGGACAGGGAAAGTTTGCGTGCCCCAAGTCTCTCGAGTACTCCAGGAAACATGTTGCTGAATTTTTTAATTGAAGTGATGAGCACAGATGTGCTAAATTTTGCATTACATGATTTTATAATGGTCCCGGAAAGAAAATAAAATAAAGAAATAACGATGCCCACAATTGGACATGGAGCTTTAAAGTGATCTGGACGTGTTGTTGGACAATAAATTAAACTTTGGTCTGTAGGGAAAATGGAAAATTTTGGAAGAAAGATGTTTGTATTTATCCAAATTTACTTTTTTCTTCACATATGTAGAAAAGTTATGACCATTCTGTCTCAAACATATTTACAGGATGGTTATGTTTATGGCTACTTGTGATTTTCATTGACTTTTTTTGCTAGGTGATCAGGAAGCTCGTTTTCACTGATGAAATTTTCTTCACTACACCTTTTTCTGTTTGTTTTAGGTTACTTTAGGAGGATATCATATTTTCTGACATTAGTCTTTGTTTCTTTTGGATAAAACCTTCTTATATCAAAATGACCTTAATTTCCATGCGTCCTCCCCCCCCCCCCCCCAAAAGCATTGCCTTCATTTTGTGTTTCAATGTGAATTTCATGTCCTTCTTTGTGGTTATTCTTCAATTTCAGTTTCTGTTTGTTATTTTAAGTACATTTTATGTCAATGCAGCTTTCTCATTCATGGTACTACGTACTAGTTTAAATTTATGTTTCCATACAATTCTGACATCAGGATAATTTACTGGTTGATGCATCTGTGGCCGATGGTTTCCATCTCCAAGTCCACACTCCCGTTGCAGTATTTGACTCTTAACAATTGGGATAGAGAGATGTCATATCCATTGAAATTGTTAACAGATTGACATGTGTTAATGGGATTTATACTTTTTTATTTATCTACATAGACCAACCATTAATTTCACCTGGGAGTAACCTATGCACTAGGCTATATGTGCTTTGGCTGGGTGTGAACATGCCGTCGTCAAGGAAGTGCTGATCATTGTCCTTTGGCAGGGTAGCTGGTCATGTGGGATGCTTAGGCTTATTTACTTTTTCTTTTCCCCTTTCGTTGGGGGAGGAAAGGTTTGTAGAAGAGCCAAACAAAGCATTCAGAAACGAAATAAGATACATTGGGAAAAATGCTAGACAATTTTGTGTTAAACTTAAAACAGTTTGAATTGGCTGTAGATGATACACTATATACTTAAATAATAATTGTCTCTCAACTAACCCTTTTTTTGTTGGGTAGATTTGGCTATCAATTTTTTTGATATTATAAGTTTTGTTCAATGCTTCGCTTGCTGAAATTACAATTGCAGAAGTTGCCGTCAGTCAGAATAAATATACTTAACTTTCCTAGGTTGGGGGAAATTTACACAGAACTCCCTTATTTGTTTAGATATTACATAAGACTACAGTAATGCAATAGAATGACCATATATTCAACAAGATAGTTGCAAGCATACCTAATGTGTTTAAACAGTTAACGGACGTGGGTTATGCCACGATAATTTAGAGCTTTGTTTAATTATTTTGAAACTGGAGGAGGTTTGTACAGTTCAGCTCATATGCTGTGAGTATTAGTTTAATTTTCTTGATCATTTACATTTTTTGTGTGACATTTGTTGAAATTATGTGTTTATTTTCATCGTAGGATCCGCAAAATGCAAATCCCGTATATAATCATAGAACAAGTGTTGGCTCCAGTGCAAGTGATTCTGATCGTCCTAGACATCGTGGGCTGGGCCTGTCTATTTTTTTTGTTGTAATGCATTGCATGTTTGATCAGTGCAAAGCCACTGGTAGTGTCTTGAGTCCAATCTAGATTTGTCTTTCCATTATCTTAGTACTAGTCTCTGTATTACTTGGTTTTCATGGTGGAATAATCCTGAAAATCTTTGTGTGTAGTCACGGTGTTGATGTTTTGGGCACATGAGTTCTGATTTACTTGCTTATGGGGCATCAGAAGGAACCTTGACTGTGTGCAGTGTATATGAGAAACCTTCGGTCATCAAACAATTGGATGCCATTCCAAAGATGTCACAGCTTGTATAGACTGTCTTTGTTTCTTTGGTCTATATTTAATCCTGCATGTCATATATGGTCGAGTGCATTAAGGCAATATCATCTAATGTATTATTTTAACGTGGGATTACAGATCAATAAATCTTGGTCTTCATATTTCCAATTGGAGATCAAATTAGCCAGATTTCACAAAAAATGGTCAGCCGCTGACCAAATATTCTTGCTGAATTCATTTCTTATTCCTAAATGGGAATTATGTTTTTCCAAAACAACCTAAATTGTGATGCCCCCTAATTTATTATTACTATGACACAGTATCAGACTTAATCTGGATTGCCTAGATTTGTTCTTCCCCTCTTTTTCTCCTATTACTGGGGAGCTTTCATCCTGTTTAAAAATTGAAACTAAGTTTCATGTCAACTATGACTTTAGGGATTTAGAAGTTTGACAAATATAAATCCATGATGACACGTCAAATGGATAATCTATAGTAGTATAAGCAATTTGAGAGGAGTCCATGGTTACATGACTTTTCATGCACAATTTGCTGTATTTTTATATCTGTTAGGATGTCAATGCCAAATTAAAGTAATTGTGCTTTTTGTTGATGTTCACCTTGTCAATATGTTCTTTTTACATTAATGTTGATTTTGTATGCTGGTTCACTCTATTCTTTTATATTGATGTTTATTTTGTATGGTGTGTTTATGTATAAGGTTGTGTATGTTTATGTATAAGGAAAGCTAGCCTTCCCACCTCTTCAGAGGATAGCATTGTTTTCTTTCATAGTTGGACAAAATACCCTCTTGTCTTAGATTTGAAAATTTTTGGATATTCCAGTGATGGTTTTAACAAATTTCATCTTATAATTTTCAATTAGAACGAAAGGTAACATTCTCTGCCTTTTATGTCTGGCTTTGTGTGTATTTTAATTTTACTAGATTCTCACTCTCTTCTGTCTATCTTTTTCCAAAAGTTCTAATAGTCATTCTCTATTCTGAGAGAAGTGATAAAATTGACTCTCCTAGGCTGAAGATGGCTAGGGTTTTTAAGGTTGGAATTGAATCCCTCTCATAATTTGCAGAAGGACAGAGACATTCACCGTGGTCTTGAACTTGGATATACTTGTTCTTTTATTCTCTCTCTTCTTTTCTTGTTTTGGTTGGTTGAACTTGTTTTTTAAGAAGAGAAAATGATGAGGCGTCTGTGTGGTCCTTGTTAAAGAATTTAAGACTTCCTCTACACACATTGGGTTTATTTTGGGTTGCTTGTGTTTGAGGCAGCAATAAATACAAATATGCTTGTATGTAGGGAAGAAGGGAGCTGGGAATTTAGTATGTTGATTCATTCTTTCTTTGTCACATCTAGTGAAACTGAAATATTCTTCTCTAAGAGAGAGGGAGAATGTGGGAGGAGGGAGTTTGTCAGCTGGGAGAGATTTGGGGGGCAGGGGGTGTTGATGACAACAATTGGCAGCATATTTCCTTCTTCATCTCATCTAGTGAAACTTAAATATTTTTTTGCAACTAGTTTGATTTTTTCAAAGATATGGTTTCCTATATCATTATGTATGTGGATTTTACTATTTTAAATAGGTAAATAAATTTAATCTTTTGCATTCATCCTTGGTTGCTACTGAAGACTATTTTTTCTGTATTTGGTGCAGGTAAATAACAACTTCCTTTCAGTTGGCAATGCAAACGAGGAAATCAATGTATATATGTTAATTGTTTCCATTTTGTTTTATAGAGAAGGAAGTAACATATTTGACAGTTTAGCTGAAGCCTTTCTATTAGAATGTATTGATCTTAGTCATTTCCATTCTTGAATGGTAAACCTGAAATGTCTTTAAAGTGGCATCACTCAGACCTTAAATGTCACTGAAGTAGCATTGTGTTCTTTGTTTGTAAAGTATCGAGAACAGTTTATTTTTTGTGCTTTGGTGCTATGATTATGTCAGAAGTTTCAGGGAGAACGGGATTGAAATGAATACGGAATGAATGAGAGTTACCCTCCTCTGTTTGGATATTAACGAGGGAAGAAATGGGAAGGTTTTGTGGTTTATAGGTAGTGCACTGTAAAATTTAAAAACAACCCTTTTATTTTAAGTTCCTCAATTTATGAAGGTAAAGTAGTAAATGACAAGTTTAAAATGAGGAAGAGGGAGCGAAATAATAAAAATTAAGACTGGATTAATTCTCTCTCCCTCTTTCATTACTAACAGTACTATTTATAGTTACAAGGAATTCCTACATGTGTGGATCATGAGCCAAGTGTCTACATCACATTGTTTGGTGCGTAACAGTATGAAAAGGGAATATAACAACAAAATATAAATTGACAGTATCCAAACAGAACAGAAATATTCTAGAATTTGGCATGTGCCATATATATGATGACTCAGCAACTACAGAGCTTGACTCTGTTGTGGTTTGGTGATGCGTATCGTAGCCTCTCTTCCTCAAATGCTCTTATTACTCGTTCAAGCTCTCACTCCCTCACACCCATTCTTAGAATATGGATTTGGAGCCTAACTCAACCCCAAAAACTAGCTCATAGAATGAGGGTTGCTTCCCATTTATATACTATATCTTGGCACTATCTTTAGCCGATGTGGGACCTGGGTTTCTTCCAATACACCTCCTCACGCCTAACACTATTGGGTTTGGTGCGTGGATAATATGGTAGGTGGCCCGTTAATGGATCTAGGATAGGCTCTGATACCATGTTAGAATATGTAGTGCGAGCCCAATAGGAGAGTGTGGATTGGACTTAGATATGTATCAAGGATAAGAAGTATATTACCCAAAAGATTCGAACCAATTGGGCTTAGATGGGTTTGAAGGTTTGAACCGCATTAATGTGTATCAATTAAAAAAAAAAATGTCATCTCAAAATCAAAATAAGAATAAGAGTCAGAATATTATACTACAACACATACAGATAAGCAACAATTATCAAAATACAGATATTACATGCATGCGCAGCGGATGTGCATGGAGGCCGTTGGAACGGAAATTATTCAAGTGCCGTTGGTCAGATTCGCGGGTCATAGTAGTACAGGTGGCGTTGGTTTGACCAGCGCCTTTGACTATACAGAAGGCACTGGTCTGACCAGCGCCTTTAACCAAATTGAAGGCATTGGTCTGACCAGCGCCTTCCACTAAAAGTCAAAATGTGTTGTGTCAGTCAGAAGCTACATGACAGATACTGTTTCAGAAAAGACAAAAATCACATCATATACGGAAGGCGCTGGTCTGACCAACGCCTTCTACTACAGGACAAAAAATGTCGCCTTAGGTTGAACTACAAGTGGCGCTGATGGAACCAGCGTCTTGCTTTTTTTGCGTGGCACCACTCCAATTAGCGTCTTTTATACATCTTAAAACAATCCATTTTGGTAAAATATATTTTTTTTACATTATTATAATAATTTTTTTTTTTTAATACTACTTTGGTTTTTTTCCCTCACTTGCCTATGCTAACAAATGTCGATAACATTTTGAAATTGAAACATACATAATTAATAAACGAAATGTCCTACTGTATATATATTCACTCTAATTAATTATTTCATTGTGCCACTATTTTATTTCTTTAAATGAAGATTCACTTTTCACAAGTAAAAAAGGGATTAAAATCATTAATTTAAAAATGGATAGTTGAGATATGATTAAATATGTGTACATAAATAACAAACAATGTAGTTATTTAAATTTAATAGTTAATTTTTAATTAAAACTAAATAAGTATATGATTACAAAGTTTGAACTCCTTTTCAAGGTCGTGGAGTCAGTAGTAGATTTAAAACTAAAATGTGCTCTCTTTGTACTGTTTGGCTATAGTCAGATTAGATCATTTATATTTAAAGCACTGAAATGTAGACAATTACAGCTGGTTTATATTTACCCATCTGTTTCTAATGGTCTTCAAGGGAAACATTTGTGGAGTATCCCAATAAAAAAATATTTTAGACATAGATAGCTGAAAAGATTTTAATAAAGTATCTTAGTTGAAAATATCTTTTATAGACTCTTGATATTTGTTACTATGTTTATCTCAAAAATAATTTATATTTTGTTTTTATTTTGCAGCTAGCATAACAAGCTTCATGTCAACCGTTTACCTGAACTCTAACACTCGACTTCCATAATAGATTATTGGTATCTTGCTTTATGCTTCAATTTGAAATTGTACTTTACATTTGACATGCAATGTATTTATGAGCTTTATCATAGGAATTGTTTCGATATTTGAATTCTTATTTAAATTAATATCAGATATCTAATGTGAGTGTTAGATTTATTTGTTTTAAATTAGTTTATTTGGTTACACGGGATGAATGATCTGAAAAAAATTAAAAAAATGTTTTTGAAAACTGGCAGCTTAACTGGCCATTATAAAAAGTGGATTTAAAATGTAATATTTTCTAAAGAAATAGTGGCAGTTTTGGAACAGCCATTATAATAAAATATGACTAAAATCCAAAATCATTTTCAAAACATTGTGGCGATTTAAACCGCCGCTAAAATATATATTCAATTTCAAGATTTATTTTTAATTACAAAGGTGCTGGCGGTTCAAGTTGGTTTAACATTAGTCTAAAACCGTTGGTAAGTTTAGTGGCGGTTATTCCGGCTGTTGGTCAAAATCGCTGCTAAATTGAATTGCGGTGGCAAATTTACTGGCGGTTTCATAACCCCCGCTAAGTGGAATAAGGGCGGTTTAAACTGCCGCTAAATGCTCCATATAACTGCCGCTAAATCCTCCATTTCTTTTAGTGTGTCCCTCAATATAAAGATATTTAGGGATAAATAGTTTTAATTCAAATTTGATTTAAGTATGATAGAAGTCCTTACCAAAGCTTAATTTAATGTAAGTATGATATATGGTTGTAAGGTTAAGTCCAAATGAATAATAGGACAATATTATCATATCTATATTAAGCTCTTCGGATAAGGACTCTTATACTAAATGGTATTTTAGATTAGGGTCAACTAAAAGTTAATATTCTTAGACTTAATGTTATCAATTTAGCATTGACATTTACCCATATATGTGTCAAGTGTCAGTCATTGAAGAGATCAATTTCATACGAATGTTAGTAGGGAACAATATCAAATTAAATTATTAAATTCAATGTTACCACTAAATTATATAATCAACAAAGATTATTGTTAATATTTATATAATTCATACAAATTAATATGATTTCAAATATATTATATTAATTATATTAATTCATGTTAAAATAATATATACTAAATTATATTGATTCAAATTGTAATTTAATAATTTTATATTATTAAATTATAATTTAAAATAATTCATATTTAAATGATTATAATATTTTACATTCAACATTAATTATTTATAATATAAAATTAAGTAATGTTAATTATATTTTTATCAATTATTTTATATTAATTAAATTAAGTCATACATGATTTATAAAATATATTTCATAATTCATACAACAATTTTTAAAATATCTTTCATTCAAGATAAATAATTCATAATATTTTGGTAACTTATATTATACTCTTACCAATTAATTTACTTAAAATATAAAAAAATATTTTATAATTCATACTTCAATAATTAAAATATTTAATTTTTTAAAATTATTTTTTTACATATTAATAAAATATTTATAAGTCATATATTTAAATTAAAATTAAAAACAATATAAAAGTTAATGATTTTTCTTAATTATGACTCTCCTTATTTAGTTTCAAAATAGAATTTTAGCTTTTTAAAATATTATATTTCTTTTGCATCCGATAAAGCTTTGAAGCAGTGAACACAAGAAAGGTGTAATATAAAAGATAAATTTCAATATTTCATTTATTGGTAAAAAAAAAAAAAAACCACAAGTCCACAAGTTCCACATGATTAAAACTATAGTGCAACGACTTTACAAAAGCTCTAGCATTTACTTGAAGAGCAAACAAATAGAAATACCACTTTTTTTTTTTTTCCAATTAACATACATGTAAAGGAAATTCCTTACACTTTATAGCCAATTTATTACTGTTACATACTTCATGACACCTTAAGTTTTCCATGTTAATGACTCTTAATTTCATGAATCTGGACTCAACAGAGTCTCTTCAACCTCTGATGAAGAGGTAAGTAGCTTGCAGCATTTCATCTTCTTCAAGTCCTCCCTTGAACAAATGAAATTCCTCTTCACCATGAATAAGTAGGTTGCTTGTGGCATTTCATCCTTGGCCCATATTTAGCTGCATGGCACACGTAGAATCACCAAGCAAGGTGACACGGCCCTTTTCCCATGCCAATGTTGGCATCCTGTCGTATATGTCTCGTCGAAGAATCGCTTCTTCTTCTGTGGCAAGTATCAAATAAATTACGTTATCACACCAACCCTCGAATATCTTTAGCTGCCTTTCCTTTTTTCCTGCCATGTAGAAAGAATTCAAAAGTTAGATATGATAAGTCATAATTTTTTATAGGCAATCATGAAAAAATAAAGATAAATTTCTATTTTTTCTTTGCACAGTCATCAAATTATTATATTTCCAATTCCACAATTACTGTATTTAAAATATTCCAAGACATGGAGTCGTTCACACAAAGTCGAACGTGAAATGTGATGACCAGTACAAAATCAATGTCAAAATTAGGCTTTCTTTAATTAGGTTTTCGACATTTATTGGCTCTTTCGTCTTTAGTTGATGGACAAACAGACTAGTTTGGCATCAACTTGCCATTGTATTATCACTATATAAAGTATATCTTTAAAATTTAATATGCATGTAATAAGAGTAAAAGGTTTTTTAATTGAAATTTAATTATATATTGTTATAAATATTTTGGAAGTTTTATTTAGCTAGAGTGGTTTCTAATTATTGATAGTATATAAATTTTTTTGACTCGGAACTTATTTTTTTCTCTCAATTGGAGGCCCGAAAGAGGTGAAGTTATTAGGTGGTCCTAGACTACCATGGTCTCCAATAATTTTCATATAACATGTAATCAAGTATTATTAAGTCTTTTTCGTAAATTGTAAAATTTAAACATGTGTTATACTATCATTGGTCGATACCATGGACACTTGGTAGTCCCTCCCGTTACCTTTTTTTTTCAACCACAAGGCTCGAACTAGAGACCATGCTTAAGGAATCTGAGCTTAGTTCCAGTTACATCAACAACATGTTGATCACAGATAAAAGCATTGCTTATATGATAACATATTATTAAATGATAATATAAAATTTGAATTGAAAATGAATGAAGTTCAAACTCATAAATATTTACCAATAATAATAAGAGCTAAGTAGTAATCATCTGATTGGTTTTGAATCACATAATTTACTCATATCATTATAACTATAAGTAACACTTTCTACAAAATTGAGATTAAATTATTATTGGAAAATACATTCTAACCGTTTACTTAAGTTAATTTTTAGTCATTTATTTTTATAATTAACATTTTAAAATTTCAAAACATAATAAAATAGTTTTAATTTTTTTAAATTAGAATTTTATTATGTTTTAATGTTTCAAAAAATTTATAAAAGTAAATTTTTTAAATTATAGATGAAGGTTAAGATGTGTTTTTAATTATTTTAACTTTTAACTTTATAGAAGGGGTTAACTGTAAAAAAAAAAAAAAAGAGTAAAATTTAAAAATTAATTGAAATAAAATTAAAAACTTAAATTGTCTATTTATAAAAATAGTAAATTTAGGGAAATTTAAGTGTTTTTTCTAGATATAACAAGTCAAGAGTCTCAAAGAATAAAATTCAGATAATTTGCGTATAATCTCTATTTATAATTCAAAAATTAAGGACCATCAGAAAAGTTTTACTCATATTTTCATTTTTTCAATTATAATTCATTTTTTAAAGTCAAATATTTATTTACTTTAATTATATAATATAAATAGTTATCCACATCTTTTATATAATATAAATATTTATTTACTTTAACCATTATTTTACATATTAAATTTGACCCTGCAATGCATAGTGATATAGAGAACAAATTCACTATATGATGAGGGAAGTGAGAGAATGTAAAAAGTTAATCAATTGAGAAAGTGAGGAGTGAGTCTTATTTTCTAAAGCTTGTGCTCAAATTTATAATATAAAAAAATTATAAAATATATGTTTTTAATCATTAAATTAAAATTATTGTGTATAAATTTTAAAAAATAAAACTAATAATACTAAGCTTGTGCATCACGTTGATATAGAATGTATTATATTGTTTTAATATTAGATAATATACGATACAATATACTTATATGAATATATAAAAATATTTTTAACACACATAATTAATGTCAAACTTGAGTGTATGTTAAACTTAATTTTATATTGCAAACTAAAGCACGGGTTTGTTTAAATTATATATTTTTTACATTTGTATTCATTATTATTTTAAATATATATATATATATATATATATAATTATTAATTTTAAATATTTAATAGTAGATTAAATATAATTACACTAAAATTGAGAAAGATGATTGATTATATTTTTAATTGAGCAAATGTTATGTTCAAAATGCTATATATATGTGGAGAAAATATTATGACATACAATTAAGTGAACCTATATTATTATTACTATCCCTATTGTTGTTGTTGTTAAGGTTTGAATTTATAAGAATAAAAAATTATAATGTTAAAATTGACTCTTACGAATTGAAATGAGTCTATTTATGGTTATTATTATTATTATTACAATTATAATATATTATTATTATTATTAAAATTGTGTAATTATTATTATTAATATAATCAATTTAATTCTTTATTAAAAGTAAAGCTTATATAGATAGAGAGATTAGCCTATAATTAATTTATTTTTTAAAAATAATTAATTAATTTTATATAATTTATTTGGACAAATTAATAAACATTCAAGTACTTTTTTGGTACATAATAAACATTAAAGTATATAATAAACTATATAAATAACATTCATAAACATATAATTAGGTAATTGAATTAAGTAGAAAAATAAAAATAATTAATTGGATATTTTAAGTATATCAAATTCATTAAATTGT
This sequence comes from Spatholobus suberectus, assembly GCA_004329165.1. Classification (NCBI taxonomy): domain Eukaryota; kingdom Viridiplantae; phylum Streptophyta; class Magnoliopsida; order Fabales; family Fabaceae; genus Spatholobus; species Spatholobus suberectus. Next base: position 7,913,985 of record CM014729.1, on the reverse strand, counting down.
GTCAAGTGAATTACATAAAAAATATAATGAAGAAGAAAATTAATGAATAAGAAATAAAGTTGTAACAATAATATACTCTCTTCATGTCCTGTTAAACAACAAAAAAAACTATAAGTTGAAGATATAAAGTAAAAGTAATATTATTGATTTTTGTAGCTCAAAATGAGAAAGACTAATAATATATATATATTATTTATAATATAATAGTGAAAGAAAATATATAAGAACATATATGAAAAATTTGAACAATAGTAATCAAAACATAAAATAACATAACAGTAAAATGAAAAAAGAAAAGAAAAGGAATGAACAAAGGTGATACACATAAAAAGAATAAAAGAAATAATAAAAGATATAGAGTAAGATGATATACCTACTGTTGGTTCTCAATCCCTATTTCTCGTCCATCGCCAAATTTATTAAGTGATGTGTTGCTATAAGAAATTTCTTCTCTTATCTGCACAAAAAGTGTCATTACTGGAACTTAATTTAAATATATTAATCAAAATTCTCTATCTATCAAATCGAGGTAAGAAAATGAAAAAACAAAGAGTGAAGAATACATCTGCTAGTCAACCTTAGACCTTGGTGAAAGAGTATATATGAGAGAATAAAGACACGATGATTATTCAAGCATTTATTCAATTTTATGGAACTTAATCAGAGAATTAATTAGACCTGAAATAGTATTTTGGGCCTTACCAAAAAAATTAATTATCCATCAAAGGAGAAATGATGACTTTTTAGTTTGTTTTTTTAACTTTAATTTTAAATCTTGCCCACTAAAAATAATTTTTTTATAATTTTAATTTAATACTAAATTTGAAAAACTAATTTAACTATATTAAATGCAAAAAATTGAAATGGCTTATATACATCTGGTTTAGATAGGAAAAATTGCTCCAACATCCTTTCTTTCTTTATATATATATATATATATATATTATACACCAAAATTCAATTGATTTTTATGACCTGTAATAAAAACATCTCTTTTTACGTTATGATAACTAAAACATCTCTTATCTTTCCTATTGAATAATTTATAATTATATAATAGAATAAAATACTAATAAATTAAAATACTAATTTATTATTTGTTAAAGAATATTCTTATTTATTTCAAATCCTAATTTCAAATACGTCAATTTTTGATTGATAGAAATTAGTCAATATTTGATTCAATAAATAGTACACCGAAATTAAATCTATTATGCAGGTCTATTTAATCAAAACTATTAAGATATATATTTTCTTAATCAAACTTTATTTTAAATTTTCATATATATTTGAATCTTTATATATATTTGAAATCTTTATTTTAAATTTATTTCAAATCTTTATATCTTTATATATATTTTCGTAATCAATCAATAAATTTATTTTTAGAAACAATTGAATATGAAATTAATGATTGATTACAAAACCCTAACCAAAATCCTAAAGAATCCTATTTAAAACTGCAAGAACCTTAATATATAACACATAAATTGCCAAAATGATTTTGAAATAAAATTAAGAAAAGGGGATATGGATATATATTTTACACAGTTATTATTGATCATTTTTTATAAAAGAAAACACAAATTACTTTACCTGATAATGACATAACATCACATTCCTTTGATTGCAAACAAACATTAATGTTATCTTGGCTAATACATGATTCTGAGGTCCTTCTTTTAGAATCCAAAACATAGTTTCCATCTAATACAAAATAAGAAAAAGCTTCACATTTGATATAAAGTAAGAAAAAGCTTCATAAATAAAATGAAAAGGTAAGCATTTTAAATTTTTATAAAAAATAAAATTAATGCAAACATGAATAAGTTTATAAATTAAATTATTGAACTTATTACTTGAAATCGTTGATCCTATATAAGATGAAATGTTTATTACATTTTCAGGTAACATGCCTTTAGAAATATTTATTAAAAATATATTTTTTAAAATATTTATTATATTTTCTGCAATTTATGTTAATATATAACACATAAATTACCAAACTAATATTGAAGTAAAATTAAATAGACAGGGGATATGGATATATATTTTACATATTTATTATTGATCATTTTTTGTGAAAGAAGACACAAATAACTTTACCTGATAATGACGTAATATCACAGTCCTTTGATTGCAAACAATTATTAAAGTTATCTTGGCTAATACATTTTTCTAAGGCCCTTCTTCTAGAATCCAAAACCTAGTTTCTAACTGATACAAAGTAAGAAAATATTTATAAATAAATTCAAGAGTTAAGCAATTAAAATTTTTATAAAAAAATAAAATTAATGCAAACATGAATAAGTTTAGAAAGCAATTTATTCAATTATTACCTATAATTGTTGATCCTACATGAGTAGATAAAACACTTTCGAATAAACCTTGAACTATAACATAAAATATTATTTTGATAATTTAAATACATCAAATAAATTAATACTTGACCCTTGTATGCCATAATAAACATTATAAAAACCATATGAGAGTCATGTCAATATTAATGAAGAATGATTCTTTTTTAATTTAAAATTAGCTTTTACATTAAAGTCAAAAGCAATTTAGATTAAGTATTAGGATTACAAATATGTTTAAATAACATAAAAAATATTTAACTTAGATATGAATTACCATTAATAATATCAAATAAAGGAATAATGGACTATTGGTTGCCTTCATGAATATCATTCAACGATTGTTTACACAGTTCCAATGTAAGTACTTCTGAATTCCATGTAGTAATGTTTTATGCATAACCAATGTTTATCAAGATAAAATCAATTCTCACTTAGTAAGCATAAGATGAAATATTTGTTATATTTTCATGTAACATACCTTCAGAAATATTTGATAGAGGGGTGGATTGATTGCGATCAACTCCTTCTATTCCAAGAGACGATTGATTTCCATTACTTATGTTTTGATGACATGCTCCTAATTTGAAGTGTTTACGTTGGGGTAGTAATGAGTCAGGCATTATACATTTTATAGCTGTTAGCTGGGGAAAAAAATGCATCATCACTTGATTAAAAATCTGCTTCAATAAATAATTTGAACACGGAAATGCATTATTCAAAACAATTCATGTACCTAGCAATGCTTGTACTCTATAATAAAGTGTTCATGAATTATAAACCTTTCAATACAAATATAAAGAATGGATAAGTGTATCTGAGATTGATACTTAATAATCTTTTCCATTTTAATTTATTTAAAGGATTTCGCAGCTACTAAGTTGTCACAAAAACCTTCATGGATCAAATATAAAAAGAGGATAAAATGTTCAAATTAAATAAATTTAAGAAAACATAATACTATATTAGACTAACATTATGAGTTTGATCTTAAAAACACCAAAACACGTAATCAAATTACACAAACCTTTAATTTTCAATCTATTTTGGTAGACACAATGTCATTGATTGATGATAACATGCAATCCATTTAAGTCAAATATCAAACCAAAATTTAAAACACCAATTAAAAGACGCGAAGACGTATTTTGTTAACACTGATGTTCCATAATTTCTGCCTTTAGCTCTTCTATTTATATTCAAATTATTTTTCTGAAATCCAGCATTAAATTTCTTCCTTTAATTCTTCTACTTATTATAATTTCAAATTTCGAATCTTTACTTGTGCTTGATATAAATCTTGATTTGAATATAATTTCAAATCTCAAATTTCAGCCAATTATTTATATTCAAATTATTTGTAAATTATGATGATTTGAATATCAATGATTCAAATTTCAAATCATCCAATTAACTGTTCAATTTTAAATAAATAATTTTAATCAGTTAATATTTATTATATATCAATTAAATTATGATGTTGTGGTCTTTTATCTTTATATAATATAAATTATTTAAAAATTCATTAATCAATTTATTTCTATTCCACTATAATATAAATGATTAGAATAAGCTAATTATTGGTATATTAATCTAGCATAATATTAATGTAAAGATAAAAAATTTATTTGTTTAACCTGTTTAAATAATTTGAATATAAATGATTAGAATCAGCCAATTATTCGTATATTATATTATATTATATCATTCAATATTTTCAAATCATTATAACTAATTATTATATCCGTTTAAATTTGTATATTCTACTTAGGGTTTATTGATTAGAATTAGCAAATTATTTGATTTCAAATAATAATTTCAAATTTCAATATGAAATTGAATATATGCATTTTAGTACAAATTCTATACGAAACCCTAATGTTGACAATTAATGTCCAAGAAACCCTAAAAAAACCCTAATGTCACTCATAAATGTTTCTGAAACCCTAAAACCTTACTTTTATATATATAAAGATTTTAATTAACATGTTATTGTGGAGTAAGGTCCTACTAGCTACAAGATTATCCTTTCTTTTTCTATAAATTCTGATTCAATTACAATGAAAAATTTAAATTGTTTTTTATTTGTTAAGTTTAAAATATAAATTATTTTTAAAATAATAAAAAATATCACTCTGACACATTATAGGTATTCATCAAATATTGGATGTAAGACACAGATTTGTTTATAATTTTTTTTTCTCAATTTAAGTTTTTAGTAGTTTAATACTTATTTAGATTAAATTATTGACAGGGTAAAATAATTTGTTTCTAGCAAAATAATCAAGGCATGCTGAATTATATATTATTTATTATCTTCGTATTTATAGTTTAGTGTGCTTAATTTTAATGTGATGATACTAAATGAAAAATTATATATTAGTTATTTTATATTAAATTCGATTAAATGAAAAATTTTATAATTATATAAAATTCTGTACATTGCACATGTGAGCAACTAGTAATAGACACATTAAGAACAAAACATCATGTTATGGATTCGTGACTTACTCATCCTATCACCCTGGCTCTGTGATAACCTCAAGGTATGATGGTGGAGGTTTCAATGGTGGGTGAGCGACATGCAGCTGTTGGTTTAGATGTGTCTTAGTATCTTCTGCTTCAACGTTGATACAAATGGTCCATCAATGCTTGGTTGCTTTGTCATAGTTCTTTCGGTGTGGTCAAGAGCTTGGTCATGGTGCCTCAGTCAGTGTATAACTCTCACATATGCAGCATCTTAGACTCTTGGTTTATCTTGGCTCAGTGTGATGGTTATGGGAGGCTGTTTGGAGGTGACTTCGATGATGGTTCGAGGTTGGTTGATGGAAAAGGTGAGAGAAGAGGGAGCTGTGTCTGTTTGGTTTTGCATTCATGTGGGATGAAAATACTGCACCATTGAGAAAATGTGTGCATGTGAGGGGTATGAGAGAGCAATGAAGACATGTGATAAAAGATTTCTTTCTACGATGAGAGAGTGCTACTGTGTGATTACTGTGAGTGGGTGCTAAAAAAATGCTGGAGAAAGGATGAGGGAGATGCTCATGTTATTTAGAAGAGTACGGTGCTTGGTGAAAAAGTGAGGCTACATGAAAGAAAGATAACAAGAGAAATAAGAGGACAAGTTTGTGTAGAATTTTGGTTCTACGTTGAGTGATTGTGAAGGGTGTGGGTTCTTCCCTTTTTTCTTTTAGCAAGGTGCTGTGCATGATATCATTTGAGTGTAGTTGTGTGATTGTTGATGATCCCCTAGAGCAACTAGAGTGTGTGTGATATAAAGGAGTGAAAGAAAAAATGTGAAAAAAAGTGTGTGATGTTACCATGCAAGTGTTTGAGAGTGACAATGGGTGAGAATGTGAGTAAAAGATGAGTGTGGAGAAAGAAAAAAGTTTCCTCCCTACCCCGTGTCTCACATATATACAATATTATAATCCATATGCTTGAATTCAATTGCAATTGTCAACTGAAAATAGCTTAAGCATAGGGTAGCTAGGAGGTAGCGTGGTGCAGTAATTAGAGAGCGCAATCAGAACAGTGACTTTTTTTTTTCTCACTTTTGATTGTTATTATCTTTTTATTTGATTTTATATTTTGTTTTTATATTTTTTATTTATTTTTAATATTTCTCTTAAAGTAATTTTTTTATTTATCCAAATAAAATTAGAGTTAATATGTATCATATTTTAATTTAACAGAAGTTAAAAAGTCCGTGAATTGTGGTTCACAAATGAAATGAAACGAGAGAACCGGGCATCCATGGACTGAAGAGAAGTCCAAAGCTCCATGAATTGTGGTTCACAAATGAAACGAGAGAACCGGCCATCCAAGGACTGAACGAGCGGACATCTTTATTTAGCCAAACGAAAGCCTAGGTTATAATATAAATAGGTGAGGAAGGATTATAGTTTTCAAGCAGACAGCAAAATTCAAATCCGTTCTCTAACGCACTTGTGAGACCATAGAAAATGGCTGTTGAGTCTGGTAACAGACTTGAACAAATCAGAGATATGCTGTTCGTGGCAGCTACACTAATTGCAGGCATCACCATTAATGCTTCAATAAACCCTCCAGGTGGTGTTATTCAAGCAAATGCGGGTTTAGCAATAATTCATTGTTATAACTCAAGCAGACAGAAAAATTCAAATCCATTAGAGAACACACTTGTGAGAGATCATAGAAAATTGCTATTGAGTCTGGTAGCAGACTTGAACAAATCAGATATATGCTGTTTGTGGCAGCTACATTGATCGCATGCATCACCATTAATGCTTCATTAAACCCCCCAGGTGGTGTTATTCAAGCAAATGCGGGTTTAGAAATAATTCGTTGTTATAATTCAAACGATACCTTGAAGAAATTTTGTCCTAGGTAAACCAGTGCTGCTAATTGGTCAACCAGGTCTGTTTCAATTTTGGTCACTGTTGAGCACCATATCTTTTGTTACATCACTTTTCGTTGCTATCTTACTTATAAGTGGAGTCACCTCAAAGAACAAAGGCAAGGTGTGGATTTTATCTACATGCGTGAGTGTCACTCACATTCTACTCACATTTCTTCTATTCTCCTACATATATGCCATGATCATAGATTTAAGTTTGATGTTGATTCGAACTTGGACCTTGAACTGACTCTTGCTCTGAGAGATTCAATGGAAGGGGAGAGAGCTAGACAAGAAGCATATGTAAAATATATATTTTTGTTTTGACATTGTACGTCCATATGTAATTTTGTACTATCAATAAATAAGGCAGTTTTGTCTGAATTTGCACTTATTGGTTGAGTTTACGAAGTATTCATGCAGATTTGTTTCATTCCAGCTGCTTAAGTGTTGATGAACTCGGTTCTTATACTAGTCCCAGCAACGGAATTTCCAATTTTGTTTCTTAGAAATAGCATACCAAGTTTTTCTTATAATTCCCCCATTATGATATGAAATGGTTCGATCAATGAATCCACACAGATTTGTATGGTTCTACAGGGATGCTAATTTATGGTCCCGAAGCTTCAGCAGTTTTCTATATAATAGTTTTAACAAGTAATAAAACCGTCAATTAAGATACAATGTTATGTGGCATACCGGAATTACATATGTAAGCCTAGGAACTGGGAAAGGGAAAGTTTACGTGTCCTAAGTCTCTAGAGTACTCCAGGAAGCAGGTTGCTGAATTTTTTATTTAAAGTGATGAATTGAGCACAGATCTAGATGTGCTAAATATTATAGAAAGAACTGGAATAAAGAAAAAACCAGGATAAGTTTCAAAGCTTATCTACAGATAAAAGTTTTAAGGCAAAGAAGAAAACGTTATCAAAGTAAATTGTGGTCCCAGGTTCTTTCATAGATAACAGAGACATTTCTAAATAACTAGGGTAGTTTGTAATTGCTTGTAGTATATCAATCATTTACCAAGAACATTGGTACTATCCCATTGTTCAAAGATAATGTGACTTATATTCTTTCGTCACTGTTTTTTTTTTGCTTTTATTTTTATTCTCTTATAAAATATCAAAGACTGTTTAATTTTATTGAATAAACTAGAACAAGTTCTCTCCTTACTTTTATAAGTTGTTAGCTTCTAAAATTTTGTGAATTGTGTGTGTCATGCTGTATTGTAAAAAAAATAAAAATTGCATTCTTATCTACTGGACAGTTTGTTAGAACGTGTTGTCTTTAGTCCTTATTTATCCTTAAATATTTGGCAAAGTGCATATGGAGATGAACTCGGCTCTGGCGGTGCAATTGCTTTCGGAAGGGATTGTGATTGATTGTTCTTCCTTAACATCATTGTGAAACTCTCTCGTACCTCAAGTGTTTTCTTGTCAACATGTCTCCCACGAAGCGAACCAAACAGCAGAGATTGCCTTGCGAAAAGGGGGCTCAAGATGGAAGCTGGTTTGCATGTTTTTTGTGGGACTCCGACTTGGATTCAAATCCAATTGTTAGCTGATGTTTTAGCTGTTCAATTCTTTTGTGGATTATAGTTCTTGAGGTTTTAGCCCTGTAGTATACCAAAAACAGAATATTGTCATACTTTGAATTTGTCATACTATGATCATCAATGCTGTCCAGCTTCCTACTTGTAATTGGTTACCGGTTTTATTAATCTATTACGTACTATACATGATTCAATTAATTTTAACTTATTTTCCATAAGAATATAAAAGTGTTTATACATAATTTATCTATTCTTTCTTTCAGCCAGAGGAATTAGTCATTACGAAAACAAGTTGCGTTTGTAGCAGTAAACAACACAATTTCTAGCTGCTAAAAACTGCCACAAATTGCTTTTTTGTGTTAAATAGAACTGCCAAAAATTTTATCCACAGATTGTTTAAAGTCACAATTAAAAATGCCAAAATTGTACCTGCAGATTGTTTAACTTCGCATTTATTGGCAGTTTTTGACCGCTAGAAAACAATTAAATAGTACCAACAACTTTAGCCATGAGGAAAGTGCTTACACAAGTAACAAATGGTACATTTCATCTACATTATAAAGAATAATGTATATGAAATAGAAAGAATTAAAAAAATCTCAAATTAAATAAACATTGCTAGCAAGGTCCAACTCATGAACAACACAATAAGGTACAAGCATAAGGTCCATTTCCGTGAATGGTTAAGTAATACTACAACAACAGACTATTGTAAAAAAAAAAAAAAAACAGTACTCTATTAGCCAGATAAAATGAAGAACCAAAAACACAACAGCATCCTCCATATTACCTATTATTGATAGACTACCTATGTGCTTTTCCAAAATATATCTATCTCAAGGAAAACTGAATTTCTTCCAATGTTCTTCCCTTGGTATCAGGGCCCACCCATATCGTTGTAAACACAATAGTTGTGAGAGATTTTCAAAATAAATAAAAGGTTGAATCCTTCATGAAAATATGTTTCTATTCATATAAAGGTATAAGTATGAAAAGATGTGACTCTTCACCAAGAGTCATGACATGTGTCTTTTTGAAACGTTAAATCTCTTCACTAAAAGACATGAGTTGGTCTATAAATAGAACCAATCTACATGCAGAAACAAGAACAACAAGAACAACAAAACATAGAATTCCTCAGATTCTTTACATTCAAATCATTTCCTTTCTTCCCTTGTGCGTAGAGAGAAACAAGGAAACTATTATTCTGTAAACTACCATTGACTATACGCTTGATGTAGGTGGGCAAACTATGTCAAGGAACTCCATTATATCCTGAAGGGAATTTGCCAGGATACTCCATTGCATCCAACTTCTATAGAGATTGGTGGGACGAATCGAACCTAAAGGTTAGTGTTTTACACACACCTTGTAGACTTGTACATTTTCTTTATTGTTTCTTCTTTCTTGCAGGACAATTTTCATCAATGATTTCTTATGTGATATTTCTTCATTGTTGCGAAGTCATCATCACCAAGTTGCACCAACAATCTTTAGGTTTGAATACCAATCAATAAAGATTGTACCAATAATCTTTATGTTCAATTTTGCTTCTAACAACAATGACTACAACTTTGAAGAATACAACTTTTGATATTGTCAAACTGGTGGATACTCCTATTAATTGGCAAAAAAAAAATGCACTTCTTTCTTACTGCTTTGAAGGACAGATTCTAAATGGCATGTGTGACACTTTATTTGATATGTACCAAAACTCTAGATTAAGGTACATGATGGAAGACATAAGTGAGAAATTTCTTGTTAATTGTTTTTATAATTCTAAGATGATTGATAATAGGCCTTTCATAAAACAAATACATGAAGTTGAATGTATTCTTAATATCTACAAACAAACACATTATGCATATAGATGAAAGTATATGAGTGTCTCTTCAATCATTAACAAAGTTCCTTCCTCATGAAAAGACTTTAAAAAGTCTAAAACATCAAAAAGATGATATTTCTCTCAAACAACTGAGGCAATCACCTTTGTTTAAAAGAGGAGTATCGTAAATAAGATGATACTAAGGAACTATATGTTCAAGAAAAGGTGCATGTAATGGAGGAATGTTCATTGCGAAAGTTCTCTAAGAAAAGGAAGAAAGATTTTGTTATTTTCGCAGTTTCACATGGCAGTCACGGTAACATTGCATTTGTGACTTTGTTAACGGTTGGATCAGGCTGAAATTTGGTCATCAGATTTAGGATACATGATTCTTAAATCTGAACGGTTGGATCATTGATTAGTTATCTGTGGTGAGAGATTTTCAGTCCGTACAGTGTACGAATTTTTGATACTTTCATCTTCTTGGTTCTCTATTTGTAAGTTTGTTGTTTTAGTTGTTTGGTTAAGTGATGAATATGATTTGTACACTTAATTGAAATTATTTTATACTTCTAGTTTGATCTTAATGTTAAGTTGGGTACATTGAACTTAAACATTGCTATTTGAATGATCTAATTGCAAATGGAGTAATATCCATAGTATTTTTCGAACACCAAACAGTAGCTACAATAACTCATACTGTAACATTTTTCATGATGCATAACAAGGAAAATCATAAGATTTCTAAGCCCCCCACATATTTATAACATTTTGAAAATGACAATTAACTTGATGCAAAAGTCTCACATGTATTTTTTAGGTAACTTATATTAAATAGTACATTAAATCGATTTATTAAATAGTACATAATTTACAACACTAATTAAATTTAATATATAATTAATATGCAAAAGAACCATGATAATAATAATAATTAAATATAATAAGAGAGGTCTTTCATAATGGTCAATTATAAGATATTATGATTTTCCATTCTTATAAATTCAAACCTTAAAGAATAATATATACTTATTATATATCATAAATATAAAACAATTGTAGAGTATGCAATAATAGTGTAATTATTATTATTATTATTATAGGTTTTTACCACAAATTGTAGAGATTTATAATTCTAGTTAGGTAACTATAGGAATATTGATAGCTTTGGCTGGCGGTGTTTATCTCTCATGGAAATGGACTGCTAAACCAGCAGGTATCTGTGTTTTGATTCATGAATATTCACGGTTTCAGAATGCAATCGGAAAAGATGAAAATGTGTTCTGCCAATTTGACATTTTTATCTATCATTCCTCATTTTCCTAATTACTTTTGCTAGGAATATGTATATATTCTATAGAAATATGTTGCTTCCTACTGCCTACGGCAATGAAAAGAGGAGAGGAGAAATTACGAGATAGTGATTAGTGAACCTCTTAAAAAAATCATCTGAATTGAAATAATTATACAAATTATGTAAATATTTAATTTTGATTTGTGTTAAATCTCCAATCAAGTTAAACATTACATATATTTTTTCTTATAATTTTGAATATTTTTTGATAAATATATTTTTCTTTAAATTTTACTTAAATTTAAAATTATTCGTATACTTTCCAAAATACTTGATAAGATTATTATAATTCTAAATTTGATATGACTTTTAAACTAATTACTTTTCAAAATCACCAACATGTAACTCTTGATATTTTTTTGGTAGTGAAATGTAATTCTTGATATGTTTTAGCTGGTTAATAATAAGTGATACTTAACTGGAGTTAATTTGACTTGATAATAGAAAGTATTATTAATATTACTCATCACAGGAAAAAAATATTCACAAAGGCAGATAATGAACAAAGATCAGGAACAAGTCAAATTGCATGATAAGTTGCCGCTTTAGTTTTGGAGAACTTGTAAATGCTACACGTAATTTTCACTCAGCCAACGTGCTTGGAAAAGGAGGTTTTGGTTCAGTCTATAAGATAAGTTTGTTTTATGTACTCCTTCAAATAAATTCATGGAATTAAAAGAGTACAAAATCTATTTACTTTTAATTGTCTACAAGGGACAATTGAAAGATGGACACAAAATAGCAGTGAAAAGTGTATGGTATTATTATTATTATAGGTTGTTCCATTTTGAGAGAATTAGGGCATTGTCAATGGGAACAAGAAGTTAACAAAATATCAGGGACAATAGAAAAAAAGAGCAGGGAGCCAAGAGTCTACATAGCGCGGGCAAGGAAAAATGCAAATAAGGAGTGAAAATTTACGTTGGCGGGTAAGATTCTAAAGAGCGCAGACAAAATAAAGGCAATTGAAAACAAGTCTAATTTTTAATGATAATTATTATATTATTATATTACTTAAAAAAATTATATTTAAATTAGTATTTTAGGTTGTCTATTGTATAGAATAAATATTTATTTTTATATAATTAAAATTTAAAATAAATAAATATTTTTAATATATAAATTATATTATAATTAAAATTTATGGTAAATTATTTGAATATATAAATTATATTTTGAATTTATAATGAATAATTTAAATTGTAATATAAGGTTAAAAAATTTAGGGTTAAAATGTTAGGACTCATGGTCTTAAAGTTAGTGTTTGAATGTTGAAATGTTAGGGCTAATAACAATTGACCATGTTAGATTTGTCAGGAGAGGGAGTCAAAATGTTAAGAGAAGTATTTGGGCAGGAGTCACGTGACAATGAAAAGTAAATAACCACATTTTAAGACGTCATATTGTAATTGCATTTTAATTGGAAAAAATAAGTTATGCACTGACAGTGTAAAGTATTTTACACTCTCATCTAATTACAGACCATCATATATGGTCTTTTATAATAACTACCTTAAAAATTGTATTAACAATGATTCTTATTAATTGACGATATAAAAGTTTTTATACTAACAGTGTATATTTATTAAACTCTTTTAATTAATAATAAAATGTGTACTAGAAAGAGTGTTATTAGCATTTTTGTGTAATAAACATAACTTATAAAAATGTTATTAATATGTAAAAAAATAATTTAAACAAAATAAAATATTTAATAATTTAAGTATGAATTATAAAATATATTTTCATAAATTAAGTGTATATATATATATATATATATATATATATTGATTAATAAAAACACAATATAAGTTACTTTAATATTATCAATAATTTACATTTAATGAAAAATATTTTAATCATTTAAATATAAATTATAAAATATATTTCTATAACTCATTTATGACTCAATTATTTTAATATAACTTAATCGATAAAAATATAATTAATTTAACGTATTTTAATGTTATAAATAATTTATGTTAGAATGAAAAATATTATAATCATTTAAATATTAATTATTTCAATTAATATGAATTATTTAAAATGAAAATGATTTATATAAAATAATTAAATTATAAATTTTAATTTATATTATTTAGTTATGTTATTTTAACACAAATTAATGAAATTAATACAATCTATTTTAAATCATATTAATTTGTAAGAATTATATAAATATTAATAATATATAAGTTAATTACCACTAAGCACGAACATTAACTGATGTGGGACTATTCCAACTTAACCAGTAGTCTTGAATTCAAGTCTTGATATACAACTATGTTAAATACTCAAAGGAAGAACTTTATACACTTACATATCACCTAGTCTAAGACTAGTGACCAAAAGTTGGCCTTACACCCTAGTATAACCAAGTTTAAGAATACTAATGCAAAGTTTACCCTAATATCATATACCACTTAATAAAAGTTCTTACTCATAACTTAGCTAAAGACATGTACAATAATATTGTTAAATTGTTCATCTTAACCTAACCTTACAATTATGTAGTACTTATTGTGAGACTATTCATTTGGACTTAACCATACATGCAAGTATATATCATCAGTTTAAGACCACTAACCTAAAGTTGACATTACACCTTGGTATGACCAAGTCTAAGAATATTGACCCAAAGCTAACCCTAATCATTGATACCACATAGAATAAAAATCTTTATACAAAGTTGACCCTACACCCTAGTATCACCGAGTCTTGCCATAGTTACGATAATATTGTCAAACCATTTATCTTAACCTAACCCACCGTTTCAACAAAGTTAGGTCAAACATCATTGGATCACTTAGTCTTCATTGGGTTTAGGTCAAACACCACTAGTTCACTTAGGTTTCAGTGAGTTTGGGCCAAACATCTCTAGAACACACAGGCTTCACTTGGCTTGGGTAAAACTAAACTGCAAGATTTTGCTATTTACAATCCTTCCCATTTACTAATACACTCTCCTTTTTTATTTTTTTTATAAAATTACTGTAAATAACTTTAATTTTTATCTTTTTTATACATTATTTTTCGCTCATCTATTTCATTGCACTTTGCCCTCTAATTTTACTATACTTCCCCACCTATAGATTCACTTCACTCCCCTTTGTTTCAGAGTACTCCCTTACATATAGTTTCACCGTACTCCCCTCTATCATTTTTCTTCTCAATGTTTCCTGACATTGTATTTCTAGCTATTAAAATTTTTATCCAAAATAAGAAGTCAAGTAATAGTTAAGAGAGCGAAAGTGCAGTGAAACCACAAGTAGGAGATTATAGTAAAACCAAATAAGGGAGTGCAATAAAACCATAGGTGGGAGAATATGGTGAAACCAAAAGGGAAATACGATGAAACGAGACAAGCAGGGAATAATATTTGAAAAGACAAAAAAAATAAAGTTATTTAAGTAATTATATAAAAAAAAAATAGAAATGGGGAGTGTATTTAGAAATATGGGGAGTGTACATAGCAAAAGCCCAAATTGCATCGCTTAGGCTTTATTGGGCTTGGGTCAAATACTACTTGATCATTTTGGCCTTATTGAGTCTACATCAAACACCACTACATCATTTGGGCCTCATTGGGACTAGGTCAAATATCACTAATTCACGTGGGCTTCAATGGGCTTTGGTTTAAGAATAATATAACTAGTTGAGCTTCATTGGGTATGGGTCTCACACCATATATTAGAGTACTTGGGCTTCATTGATCCTAGGTCAAACATCATTAGATTACTTGAGCTTCATTAGGTATGAATCAAACACCATTTGTTAACTTAGGCTTCAATGAACTTAGGTCAAACATCACTACATTAATTAGGCTTCAATGGGTATGGTTCAAGCATCACTATATCACTTGGCTTCATTAAGCCTGGGTCAAATGAGTTTGAGGTCAACTTTAGGCTAGTAGTTTTAGACTTGGAAACACATGTGTTTAAGGTCAACTATGCATCAATAGTCTTAAACTTCATAATAGTTGGGTTAAGAGTCCATTTTGGATTAGAAGCCTTAAGCTAAGTAAAACTTGGATGTAGGATCAACTATAGGTCAGTAGTCTTAGACTTGGTAATACATGAGTTTAAGAATAACTATGAGTTAGTAGTCATATACTGAGTGGTATTTTGGATTAGGTAAACTATGGGTCATTATTCTTAAACTTAGTGATACTATAGTATAGGGTCATTTTTAGGTTAATAGTCTTAGACTTGGTGATTCTTGGATGTAGGATTAAGTCTAAATAAATAATCTCGCAATAAGTGATACATGATTGTAAGATTATGTCTAAATGAATAGTTTGGAACTATTGTCACATGTATATTAAGGTCAACTATTGCTAAGGACTTTTATAATGAGTGGTATCTAAGATTAGGGTTACCTCTTTGTCAATATTCTTAGACTTGGTTATACTAGGGTGTAGGGTCAACTTAGAAGTATTAGACTTGAGTGCGAAAACAATTGATGCTTTATTTTTATTTTTATTGGCAAAAGCATTTCCAAAAGGAAATAAAGTTCACGTCTTAATTTGAAGCTTGAAAAGTTATTCGTGAACTTGGACTTGATTACATAAAAATATATATTTGCTTAAATGATTGCATCATTTACCAATGTGGTTATTTGAAATCTACGTCTTGTCCAAATTGTAGTGTCCCTCAATATGAAGATATTTAGGGATAAATAGTTTTAATTCAAATTTGATGTAAGTATGATAGAAGTCCTTACCAAAGCTTAATTTAATGTAAGTATGATATATGGTTGTAAGGTTAGGTCCAGATGAATAATAGGACAATATTATCATATCTATATTAAGCTCTTCAAATACGGACTCTTATACTAAATGGTATTTTGGATTAGGGTCAACTAAAAGTTAATATTCTTAGACTTAATGTTATCAATTTAGCATTGACATTTACTCATATATGTGTCAAGTGTCAGTCATTGAAGAGATCAATTTCATACGAATGTTAGCAAGGAACAATATCAAATTAAATTATTAAATTCAGTGTTACCACTAAATTATATAATCAAAAAAGATTATTGTTAATATTTATATAATTCATACAAATTAATATGATTTCAAATATATTATATTAATTATATTAATTCATGTTAAAATAATATATACTAAATTATATTGATTCAAATTGTAATTTAATAATTTTATATTATTAAATTATAATTTAAAATAATTCATAAAATAATTCATATTTAAATGATTATAATATTTTACATTCAACATTAATTATTTATAATATAAAATTAAGTAATGTTAATTATATTTTTATCAATTATTTTATATTAATTAAATTAAGTCATACATGATTTATAAAATATATTTCATAATTCATACAACAATTTTTAAAATATCTTTCATTCAAGATAAATTATTGATAATATTTTAGTAACTTATATTATACTCTTACCAATTAATTTATTTAAAATATAAAAAAATTTATAATTCATACTTCAATAATTAAAATATTTCATTTTTTAAAATTATTTTTTTACATATTAATAAAATATTTATATTTAAATTAAAATTAAAAACAATATAAAAGTTCATGATTTTTCTTAATTATGACTCTCCGTATTTAGTTTCAAAATAGAATTTTAGCTTTTTAAAATATTATATTTCTTTTGCATCCGATAAAGCTTTGAAGCAGTGAAAACAAGAAGGGTGTAATATAAAAATATAAATTTCAATATTTCATTTATTGGTAAAAAAAAAAAAAACCACAAGTCCACAAGTTCCACATGATTAAAACTATAGTACAACGACTTTACAAAAGCTCTAGCATTTACTTGAAGAGCAAACAAATAAAAATGCCACTTTTTTTTTTCAATTAACATATATGTAAAGGAAATTCCTTACACTTTATAGCCAACTTATTACTGTTACATAATTCGTGACACCTTAAGTTTTCCATATTAATGACTCTTAATTTCGTGAATTTGGACTCAACAGAGTCTCTTCAACCTCTGATGAAGAGGTAAGTAGCTTGCAGCATTTCATCTTCTTCAAGTCCTCCCTTAAACAAATGAAATTCCTCTTCACCATGAAGAAGCAGGTTGCTTGTGGCATTTCATCCTTGGCCCATATTTAGCTGCATGGCACGGATAGAATCACCAAGCAAGGTGACACGACCCTTTTCCCATGCCAATGTTGGCATCCTGTCGTATATGTCTCGTCGAAGAATCACTTCTTCTGTGGCAAGTATCAAATAAATTATGTTATCACACCAACCCTTGAATATCTTTAGCTGCCTTTCCTTTTTTCCTGCCATGTAGCAAGAATTCAAAAGTTAGATATGATAAGTCAGAATTTTTTATAGGCAATCATGAAAAAAGAAAGATAAATTTCTATTTTTTCTTTGCACAGTCATCAAATTATTATATTTCCAATTCCACAATTACTGTATTTAAAATATTCCAAGATATGGGGTCGTTCACACAAAGTCGAACGTGAAATGTGATGGCCAGTACAAAATCAATGTCAAAATTAAGCTTTCTTTAATTAGGTTTTCGACATTTATTGGCTCTTTCGTCTTTAGTTGATGGACAAACAGGCTAGTTTGGCATCAACTTGCCATTGTATTATCACTATATAAAGTATATCTTTAAAATTTAATATGCATGTAATAAGAGTAAAAGGTTTTTTAATTGAAATTTAATTATATATTGTTATAAATATTTTAGAAGTTTTATTTAGCTAGAGTGGTTTCTAATTATTAATAGTATATAAAATTTTTTGACTCGGAACTTATTTTTTTCTCTCAATTGGAGGCCGGAAAGAGGTGAAGTTATTAGGTGGTCCTAAACTACCATGGTCTCCATTAATTTTCATATGACAGTGTAATCAAGTATTATTAATTCTTTTTCATAAATTGTAAAATTTAAACATGTGTTATACTATCATTGGTTGATACCATGGACACTTGGTAGTCCCTCCCATTACCTTTTTTTTTCAACCATAAGGTTCGAACTAGAGACCTTACTTAGGGAATCTGAGCTCAATTTCACTTACATCAACAACATGTTGATCACAGATAAAAGCATTGCTTATATGACAACATATTATTAAATGATAATATAAAATTTGAATTGAAAATGAATGAAGTTCAAACACATAAATTTTTACCAATAATAATGAGAGCTAAGTAGTAATCATCTGATTGATTTTGAATCACATAATTTAGTCATATCATTATAACTATAAGTAACACTTTCTACAAAATTGAGATTAAATTATTATTGGAAAATACATTCTAACCGTTTACTTAAGTTAATTTTTAGTCATTTATTTTTATAATTAACATTTTAAAATTTCAAAACATAATAAAATAGTTTTAATTTTTTTAAATGAGAATTTTATTATGTTTTAATGTTTCAAAAAATTTATAAAAGTAGATTTTATTAATTATAGATGAAGGTTAAGATGTGTTTTTAATTATTTTAACTTTATAGAAGGGGTTAACTATAAAAAAGAGAGAGTAAAATTTAAAAATTAATTGAAATAAAATTAAAAACTTAAATTGTCTATTTATAAAAATAGTAAATTTAGGGAAAGTTAAGTGTTTTTTCTAGATATAACAAGTCAAGAGTCTCAAAGAATAAAATTCAGATAATTTGCGTATAATCTCTATTTATAATTCAAAAATTAAGGACCATCAGAAAAGTTTTACTCATATTTTCATTTTTTCAATTATAATTCATTTTTTAAAGTCAAATATTTATTTACTTTAATTATATAATATAAATAGTTATCCACATTATTATGGGTCTTAATCGTTCACATATTAAATTTGACCCTGCAATGCATAGTGATATAAAGAACAAATTAACTATATGATGAGGGAAGTGAGAGAATGTAAAAAGTTAATCAATTGAGAAAGTGAGGAGTGAGTCTTATTTTCCTAAAGCTTGTGCTCAAATTTATAATATAAAAAAATTATAAAATATATGTTTTTAATAATTAAATTAAAAATATTTTGTATAAATTTTAAAAAATAAAAGTAATAATAATAAGCTTGTGCATCACGTTAATATAGAATGTATTATACTGTTTTAATATTAGATAATATACGATACAATATACTTATATGAAAATATAAAAATATTTTTAACACACATAATTAATGCCAAACTTGAGTGTATGTTAAACTTAATTTTATATTGCAAATTTTAATTAACATGTTATTGTGGAGTAAGGTCCTACTAGCTACAAGATTATCCTTTCTTTTTCTATAAATTCTGATTCAATTATAATGAAAATTTTAAATTGTTTTTTATTTTTAAGTTTACAATATGAATAATCTTTTAAAATAATAAAAAATATCACTCCGACACACTATAGGTATTCATCAAATATTGGATGTAAGACACAGATTTGTTTGTAATTTTTTTCTCAATTTAAGTTTTTAGTAGTTTAATACTTATTTAGATTAAATTATTGACAGGGTAAAATAAATTTGTTTCTAGCAAAATAATCAAGGCTTGCTGAATTATATATTATTTATTATCTTCGTATTTATAGTTTAGTGTGCTTAATGTTAATGTGATGATACTAAATGAAAAATTATATATTAGTTATTTTATATTAAATTCGATTAAATGAAAAATTTTATAATTATATAAAATTTTGTACATTGCATATGTGAGCAACTAGTAATAGACACATTAAGAACAAAACATCATGTTGTGGATTCGTGACTTACTCATCTTGTCACCCTGGCTCTGTGATAACCTCAAGGTATGATGGTGGAGGTTTCGCTGGTGGGTGAGTGACATGTAGCTGTTGGTGTAAATGTGTCTTGGCATCTTCTGCTTCAACATTGATGCCAATGGTTCATTGGTGCTTGGTTGCTTTGTCATAGTTCTTCTGATGTGGTCAAGAGCTTGGTCACGTGCCTCGGTCAGTGTAAAACTCTCACATATGCCCCATCTTAGACTCTTGGTTTATCTTGGCTCAATGTGATGGGGGAGGTTGTTTGGAGGTGGCTTTGATGATGGTTCGAGGTTGGTTGATGGAAAAGGTGAGAGAAGAAGGAGCTGTGTCTGTTTAGTTTCGCATTCATGTGGGATGAAAATACTGCATCATTGAGAAAATGTATGCATGTGAGGGGTATGAGAGAGCAGTGAAGACATGTGATAAAAGATTTCTTTTTGCGATGAAAGAGTGCTACTGTGTGATTACTATGAGTGGGTGCTAAAAAAATGTTGGAGAAAGGATGAGGGAGATGCTCATGTTATTTAGAAGAGTATAGTGCGTGGTGAAAAAGTGAGGCTACGTGAAAGAAAGAAAACAAGAGAAATAAGAGGACAAGTTTGTGTAGAATTTTGGTTCTACGTTGAGTGCTTGTGAAAGGTGTGGGTTCTTCCTTTTTTTTCTTTTAACGAGGTGCTGTGTGTGATATCACTTGAGTTCAGTTGTGTGATTGTTGATGATCCCCTATAGCAACTAGAGTATGTGTGATTTAAAGGAGTGAAAGAAAAAATATGAAAAAAAGTGTGTGATGTTACCATGCAAGTGTGTGAGAGTGACAATGGGTGAGAATGTGAGTAAAAGATGAGTGTGCATATGTGAGTGTGGAGAAAGAAAAAAGTTTCCTCCCTATCCTGTGTCTCACATATATACAATATTATAATCCATCTGCGTGAATTCAATTGCAATTGTCAACTGAAAATAGCTTAAGCATAGGGTGGCTAGGAGGTGGCATGGTGCAGTAATCAGAGAGCGCAATCAAAGTAGTGACTCTTTTTTTTTCTCACTTTTGATTGTTATTATCTTTTTATTATTTGATTTTATATTTTTTCTTTATTTTTAACATCTCTCTTAAAGTAATTTTTTATTTATCCAAATAAAATTAGGGTTAATATGTATCATATTTTAACTTAACAGAAGTTAAAAAGCCCATGAATTGTGGCTCACAAATGAAATGAAACGAGAGAACCGAGCATCCATGGACTGAATAGAAGTCCAAAGCTCCATGAATTGTGGTTCACAAATGAAACGAGAGAACCGGCCATCCAAGGACTGAACGAGTGAACGTCTTTATTTAGCCAAACAAAAGCCTAGGTTATAATATAAATAGGTGAGGAAGGATTATAGTTTTCAAGCAGACAGCAAAATTCAAATCCATTCTCTAACGTACTTGTGAGATCATAGAAAATGGCTGTTGAGTCTGGTAACAGACTTGAACAAATCAGAGATATGCTGTTCGTGGCAGCTACATTGATCGCAGGCATCACCATTAATGTTTCAATAAACCCCCTAGGTGGTGTTATTCAAGCAAATGCGAGTTTAGCAATAATTCATTGTTATAACTCAAGTAGACAGAAAAATTCAAATCCATTAGAGAACGCACTTGTGAGATCATAGAAAATTGTTGTTGAGTCTGGTAGCAGCAGACTTGAACAAATCAGAGATATGTTGTTCGTGGCAGCTACATTGGTCGCAAGCATCACCATTAATGCTTCATTAAACCACCCCCCCCCCCCACCCCACCCCCTAGGTGGTGTTATTCAAGCAAATGTGGGTTTAGAAATAATTCGTTGTTATAACTCAAACAATACCTCAAAGAAATTTTGTCCGGATAAACTAGTGCTGTTAATTACTCAACCAGGTCTGTTTAAATTTTGGTCACTGTTGAGCATCATATCTTTTGTTATATCACTTTTTGTTGCTATCTTACTTATAAGTGGAGTCACCTCAAAGAACAAAGGCAGGGTGTGGATTTTATCTACATGCATGAGTGTCACACTCACATTTCTACTCACATTTCTTCTGTTCTCCTACATATATGCCATGATCATGTTGGGTCCACATGACATTTCCGGCGCACATAATATTATTTCGGTTGGATTTCTTGGGGTAACCGCGTTCATCACAATCCATGTATTTCATTGGCTAGTAGAAGTTCCGAAACATGGACAAGAGGTTCACAATTAGAGAAATAATTAAATAAAAAATTCTTGGTTCTAAATAATAATATACCTCTAATTCGGTGATTTTGCAACAGCAGCTGTTTTAGCAGGCGGTGTATCTAGATTTAAGTTTGATGTTGATTCAAACTTGGACCTTGAACTGGCTCTTGCTCTGAGAAATTCAATGGAATGGGAGAGAGCTAGACAAGAAGCATATGTAAAATATATATTTTTGTTTTGACAATATACGTCCATACGTAATTTTGTACTATCAATAAATAAGGCATTTTTGTCTGAATTTGCACTTATTGGTTGAGTTTACCAAGTATTCATGCAGATTTGTTTCATTCCAGCTGTTTAAGTGTTGATGAACTCGGTTCTTATCCTAGTCCCAGCAACGGAATTTCCAATTTTGTTTCTTAGAAATAGCACACCAAGTTTTTCTTATAATTCCCCCATTATGATATGAAATGGTTCGATCAATGAATCCACACAGATTTGTATGGTTCTACAGGGATGCTAATTTATGGTCCCGAAGCTTCAGCAGTTTTCTATATAATAGTTTTAACAAGTAATAAAACTGTCAATTAAGATACCATGTTATGTGGCATACCGGAATTACATATGTAGGCCTAGGAACTGGGAAAGGGAAAGTTTACGTGTCCTAAGTCTCTAGAGTACTCCAGGAAGCAGGTTGCTGAATTTTTTATTTAAAGTGATGAATTGAGCACAGATCTAGATGTGCTAAATATTATAGAAAGAACTGGAATAAAGAAAAAACCAGGATAAGTTTCAAAGCTTATCTACAGATAAAAGTTTTAAGGCAAAGAAGAAAACGTTATCAAAGTAAATTGTGGTCCCAGGTTCTTTCATAGATAACAGAGACATTTCTAAATAACTAGGGTAGTTTGTAATTGCTTGTAGTATATCAATCATTTACCAAGAACATTGGTACTATCCCATTGTTCAAAGAGAATGTGACTTATATTCTTTCGTCACTGTTTTTTTTTTCTTTTATTTTTATTTTTTTATAAAATATCAAAGACTGTTTAATTTTGTTGAATAAACTAGAACAAGTTCTCTCCTTACTTTTATAAGTTGTTAGCTTCTAAAATTTTGTGAATTGTGTGTGTCATGCTGTATTGTAAAAAAAATAAAAATTGCATTCTTATCTACTGGACAGTTTGTTAGAACGTGTTGTCTTTAGTCCTTATTTATCCTTAAATATTTGGCAAAGTGCATATGGAGATGAACTCGGCTCTGGCGGTGCAATTGCTTTCGGAAGGGATTGTGATTGATTGTCCTTCCTTAACATCATTGTGAAACTCTCTCGTACCTCAAGTGTTTTCTTGTCAGCATGTCTCCCACGAAGCGAACCAAACAGCAGAGATTGCCTTGCGAAAAGGGGGCTCAAGATGGAAGCTGGTTTGCATGTTTTTTGTGGGACTCCGACTTGGATTCAAATCCAATTGTTAGCTGATGTTTTAGCTGTTCAATTCTTTTGTGGATTATAGTTCTTGAGCTTTTAGCCCTGTAGTATACCAAAAACAGAATATTGTCATACTTTGAATTTGTCATACTATGATCATCAATGCTGTCCAGCTTCCTACTTGTAATTGGTTACCGTTGTTATTAATCCATTACGTACTATACATGATTCAATTAATTTTAACTTTTTTTCCATAAGAGTATAAAAACGTTTACACATAATTTATCTATTCTTTCTTTCAGCCGGAGGAATTAGTCATTACGAAAACAAGTTGCGTTTGTGGCAGTAAAACAATTTCTAGCTGCTAAAAACTGCCACAAATTGCTTTTTTGTGTTAAATAGAACTGTCAAAAATTTTATCCACAGATTGTTTAAATTTGCATTTATTCGCAATTAAAAACCACCAAAATTGTACCCGTAGATTGTTTAAATTCGCATTTATTGGCTGTTTTTGACTGCTAGAAGACAATTAAATAGTACCAACAACTTTAGCTATTAGGAAAGTGCTTACACAAGTAACAAATGGTACATTTCATCTACATTATAAAGAATAATGTATATGAAATAGAAAGAATTAAAAAAATCTTAAATTAAATAAACTTTGCTAGCAAGGTCCAACTCATGAACAACCCAATAAGGTACAAGCAAAATGTCCATTTCCGTGAACGGTTAAGTAATACCACCACAACAGACTACCGTAAAAAAAAAAAAAAAAAAACAGTACTCTATCAGCCAGAAAAAATGGAGAACCAAAAACACAACAGCATCCTTTAGATTAATAGACTACCTGTGTGCTTTTCCAAAACATATCTATCTCAAGGAAAACTGAATTTCTCCCAATGTTCTTCCCTTGGTCTCAGGGACCACCCATATCGCTGTAAACGCAATAATGAAGGCAGCAAAACAAAAGTAAAAGAAGGATAGCCAAGGGAAAGAATGGACTACGGATAATCATTGTTTTGACCCACATAAGATGGAAATATAAGTGGCATGTATTAAGACAACAGGCATGGCAAAACAGCAATCGGATGTTATGAAGGGAAAAAAGAAACAATGCAATGTAGAAAATTCCAGAATTTCATTTCTTTTTGCTGTAATGTTTGGCTATCAGCACATGGAATATATTTTACCTCTGGCAGCTCTATATCTCTTCTTGAATTATTCTAAAATTAAGTATTTGTCTGTGCTGTTAAAAATGTGAACCCGCAGCAGACGAAACCAATGACAAAGGTGCAACTGGCATTTGTGAACACGGGGCTTCAAGTTCTTTGAAAAGGAAAAAACACTAAAACAGAACTTGAGCTAGGAAATTCCTTCTTTCCCAGCCATGTATGGAATAACAATGAGATCGGTGCCTTAAGGTATCATCTAATAGGCATCTTAAGGTATAATCATTAGGTATTGTCTGATAGGTATAGCAATAAACCATTATTATCTTCTTTTCATGTAGTTGTCCATATAAACCATTGTGTGAGAACTTATTTTTGGAGTGTGTATTCATTGTTTTAAGTTGCATGTGTGAGGACTCTTGCTGCATAATTATTTTTCTTTCTAATTTTGTGATTTTAGGATTTGAATTTGTTGGTTTTCTGATTATATTAGTTGAAAGTTTCATAGAATTTTGCCTATTACTACACAACGATTAGCTTAATGGAAGTTTGCAGTCCAATATATATTTTTATTTCATTTTTTCTTTTGCACTTGCCTGATTCAAAGCAATTGGTAACTTGATTTTATACCACCATCTCAAATTTTAGTATGTTTAATTTGAACTTCACTTCGTCTGCTCCAGTCAGCATTTTAGTTATGTTTGGTTTTTGCCTCAGATCAGGTCACCTTTGACATGTTGCAAGATCTAATATTAGTGCTGCTTTGTTGATTTTTCTTTTAGGGTCTTGGGGTTCTCTTTTTCATTGGGGAAGGGGTACCAGACCTTAGTGAACAGACGATTGGAAAAGCTTCTATATTGATGAACATTCTGATCTCTGTACTGTTTTGACTTCAGAAGGAAATGATCACACGAGTTCGAGGGCATTTATTCTGCAGTATGATATGCATGGAAACAATTTTATTGCCCAGTATATGGAAGGTTTTACTATAGCCAAGGACAATTCACTTCGAATATGTTGGTGGCGTATTTTCTCATGCACTACTTTGAAACTGTAACATATGTGATGGGCTAAGTATATATGTTGCGGATAGAAATGGGTGAAAAAAAAATTATAAAATCCTTTTTGAAGACATGAAAATTTTCTCATCAGTCTCGCATCGTCTGTTGTACCATCTGTTGCAATGCGAGATGAATCGTCTGCCATGAATCCAACTCTAGCTCGGCCAAAAAAAAAAATAGAATCAATAACTGCCAAAAACAGTTTAAAATAAGAGAGAGAACACAAGGGACAAATATTACCCATATATTTTGAGATCTTCCAAAGAAAACTTCTAAATCACTGGGAACTTCAATTCAGTTCACTCTTATTCATTTTTTTAAGTTTTCCAAAAAATTAAAGAAAAGAGAGAGAGAGAGAGATGTAGGAATGGTTTTTGCTATGTGTGAAGGTGAGGGCACCATATGGAATCGGTGTTGTACGGGCACCCGGCAGTGAATGAGGCAGCAGTAGTGGCCAAACCGCATGCGTATTGGGGAGAGACGCCGTGCGCTTTCGTGTGCTTGAAGGCCGAGGTGAAGGAGAAACCTACTGAGACGGACATAATTCAGTATTGTAGGGACAACATGCCCCATTATATGTTTCAAAAAACGGTGGTTTCAAAGATGAGCTTCCCAAGACATCAACGGGGATTATCCAAAAGTCTGTGCTCGGACAAATTGCCAAAGACATGGGGCCGTTCACGCAAAGTCGAATGTGAAATATGATGGCCAGTCAAAAGTCAATGTCAAAATCAAGCTTTCTTTAATTATGTTTTCCAACATTTATTGGCTCTTTCGTCTTTAGTTGATTGACAAACAGGCCAGTTTGGCATCAACTTCCTATTGTATTATCATTATGTAAAGTATACTTTTATAATTTAATATGCATGTAATAAGAGTAAAAGGTTTTTTAATTGAAATTTAATTATATATTGTTATAAATATTTTAAAAGCTTTATTTAGCTAGAGTTGTTTCTAATTATTGATAGTATAAAAAATTTTAGACTTAGAATTTTTTTATTTTTTTTTCTGAAGTAGAGGGTGGAAAGAGGTGAAATTATTAGGTGGTCTTAGACTATCATGATCTCCATTAATCTCCATTCTTCATATGACATGTAATCAAGTTTTATTAATTTCTTTTTGTAAATTGTAAAATTTGAACATATGTTATACAAGCATTGGTCGATATCATGGACACATGGTAGTCTCTTTCATTATCTTTTTTTCATTCACAAGGCTTGAACCTGAGACCTTGCTTAAGGAATCTAAGCTCAATGCCACTTAGATCAACAACATATTAATCATAAATAAAAGCATTGCTTATATGATAACATATTATTAAATGATAATATAAAATTTGAATTGAAAAATGAATGAAGTGCAAACTCGTAAATTATTACCAGTAATAATGAGAGCTAAGTAGTAATCATCTGATTGATTATGAATCACATAATTTAGTCAGTATAATTATAACTATAGCAACACTTTCTATAAAATTGAGATTAAATTATTAGTGGAAAATACATTCTAATCGTTTACTTAAGTTAATTTTTAGTCATTTATTTTTATAATTAACATTTTAAAATATTAAAACATAATTAAATGGTTTTAATTTTTTAAATTAGAATTTTATTATGTTTTAATGTTTCAAAAAAATTATAAAAATATTTTTTTAAAATTATAAATGCAGGTTAAGATGTGTGTTTAATTATTTTCACTTTTAACTTTATATAAGGGAAAAAATGTAAATTTAATTAATTGAAATAAAATTAAAACTTAAAATGTGTATTTATGAAAAAGTAAATTTAAGGAAAGCTATTTTCTTTTTTTGTAGATATAATAATTCAAGAGCCTCACAGAATAAAATTCAGATAATTTGCTTATAATCTCTATTTATAATTCAAAAATTAAGGGCCATCAGAAAAGTTTTACTCATATTTTCATTTTTTCAATTATAATTCATTTTTTAAAGCCAAATATTTATTTACTTTAATTTTATAATATAAATAGTTATCCACATCTTTTATAGGTCTTAATCATAATCATAGTGAAATAGTGAAATAGAGAACAAATTCACAATATGATGAGGGAAGCCGAGAGAACGTAAAAGTTAATCAATTGAGAAAGTGAGGAGTGAGTCTTATTTTCTAAAGTATGTGCTCAAATTTATAGTATAAAAAATTATAAAATATATATTTTTAATAATTAAAATTAAAAATATTTTGTATACACTTAAAAAAATAAAATTAATAATACTAAGTTCGTGCATCACGTTAATATAGAATGTATTATATTGTTTTAATGTTACATAATATACAATACAATATACTTGTATGAAAATATATAAATATTATTAACACACATAATTAATGTCAAACTTGAGTGTATGTTAAACTTAATTTTATAATACAAATTTTAATTAACATGTTTTTGTGGAGTAAGGTCCTACGGGTTTCTTTTTTCTATAAATTTTGATTCAATTATAATGAAAATTTTAAATTGTTTTTTATTTTTAAGTTTAAAATATAAATTATTTTTTAAATAATAAAAAATATCACTCTTACACATTATACGTATTCATCAAATTTTGGATGTAAGACACAGATTTGTTTATAATTTATTTCTCAATTTAAGTTTTTAGTAGTTTAATTATTATTAAAATGCAAAAACTTAGGTTAAATTATTGACTGGGTAAAATAAATTTGTTTCTAGCAAAATAATCAAGGCACGCTGAATTATATATTATTCATTATCTTTATATTTATAGTTTAATGTGCTTAATTTCAATGTGATGACACTAAATGAAAATTATATATTAGTTATTTTCTATTAAATTCTTATACTTATTATGCGAAAGAGATTAAATGAAAATTTTTATAATTATATAAAATTTCGTGCATTGCACAGGTGTGTAACTAGTAATAGACAAATTAAGAACAAATAGTTTTACACAGTTTATATATATAGAAGGATATAGAGGGATGGGTCTATACTTTCAGAACTTCAAGTCTTAGAATTGAAATAAAAAAAATTGAAACATAGATTTTAGAGAAAAGTAAAATAACAAAGATATAAAAAATAAGGGAAAAATAAAGAGGCACAAACAAAACAACAATTGAGGTTGGGAATCATGCTTTCTTGTGCGTCCACTGTTCCCACTCTCTCTCATTCACTTTCATTTGAATACTTTTTTTATGAAGAGGTGAACTTCAATCTCGTAACATACATCTAATATATCTCTTATGGTTTTAATATCAACTAAGAAATTTAACAAGTTGTAACTAAACATCAAAAACTAATTTCTAATATATGTATATTATCTTCAAAATTCAAATACATTCCTAATGTGCATCAAATATATCTTTTGTTGCTTTTAATATTAACTGAACTAGTTTAACAAGCTATAATTGAATATCAGAAACCAAATTCAAATATATTTTTTCTTTAAAATTCAAATATGCCCCTAACATGCATATAATATCTCTCCGAGAGCATTTTTAGCTATTATTCTTCAACTAGAATGTTTTTAAAAAAATTTAATCTCTTATTTCTTTCAATCTATTATTTTCAATATCTTTAATTTTAACTTGAATTTTAATATTTTTTAAAAAATAATAATTAAAAATAATATTGCATCACAATATAAAGTATTTATCATAAATTTAAAATATAATTTATTTGTTCTAAAATATTTATTTATTACAAATTTTAATTATAATATAATTTATATATTTAAAAACATTATTTATTATAAATTTTAATTATATAAAATAAATATTTATTCTATGCAATGCACAGACTAAAATACTAGTTATATAATAAATGAAAAATCTTAGCATATCATAGAAAGAGAATCAAAGATGGAAACCTAAAAAAAAAAAAAAATGTATTATGCCAAAAACAATGGACCCTTGTCAAAAGAAAGAAGGAAAAAGATCTAGATGGTGAAAGAGTATTTATTCTCTACAACTTTTAATTCCGGAAAAAGATATGTGACTCATTTTAGATGAAAAAGATATTTTAAGGGAAAAAACGAAATGTGCAAGTAGCAACAAAAAATGTACCAAATGTAATCCCCTAAAAAATCTCAAGCAATTAGCCTACTACCATTATAGCACAAAAAAGCACAATGCTAAATTTGACATCTTCTTGAAATATATATAATACCATTGTTATTTTATTTTAAATGAAAATTTTGACCGTAACATCTTAAATTAATATTAAATTTTTATCTCAACAATCAACATTAACTTTTATATTACCTTTTATTGCTTAAATTACAATTAAAGAACTTTAAATTAAAATAATAATAAATGTGGTCGTTCATGCGGGGATGATTCAAAAGTTTTGCTCAGACAAATTGCCAAAACACCTGATCGTTCATGCGAAGTCGAATGTGAAATGCGATGACCAGTCCAAAATCAACGTCAAAATCAAGCTTTCCTTAATTATGTTTTCCAACATTTATTGGCTCTTTTGTCTTTAGTTGATGGACAAAGAGGCCAGTTTGGCATCAACTTGCTATTGTATTATCACTATATAAAGTATATCTTTAAAATTTAATAAGCAAGTAATAACAGTAAAAGGATTTTTAATTGAAATTTAATTATATATAGTTATAAATATTTTAAAAGTTTTATTTAGTTAGAGTGGATTTCTAATTATTAATAGTATATGAAAATTTTATACTCGAAACTTATTTTTTTTTCTCAAGTGGAGGCCCGAAAGAGGTGAAATTATTAGGTGGCGGTTTTTTCCTTTAAATCACTACAATTAAGATAATTTTGTGACAATTTTTCTTTAATTGTAACAGTTTTTTCTAGTTAGGGAAAAAATTTGTGAAAAAATTCTGGGATAACAAAATTCGTAAAATTATAAAATTTGAGAGACAAAAAGTGCAACTAAGCCTATTTATATTAATTTACAATTTTTTAAATCCTGATTTCTCATAATTTATATTATTTTATTACTTAAAATATTATATAATATTAAAAAATCTAAATTTAATTACTACTAATTCTACCATGATTTAACTATAATTAAATCATTAAATCTTGAATCAGGTACTTGTTTGGTTTTAAAAACATTGGATTTAAGAGAGCCTATGTTCTTATTAAGTTTTTAAATTCTCTTCTATTAAGTCTTTAGATTCTCCTCTCAAATAGTTATTCAATTAAAGCTTTTATTTCACTAACACACATACTTTACATTTTATGGTCTAATCTCGGTTTGGGTTTTTTATATATATAAATTACGTACAGGGAATTGAGTTTTATGTTTTGCGAATGATCTGGGAATTTTGTTCCCTTTAAGATATGTATGGTGGTCACTGGAAATGTGATCCAATAGAACAAAAATAGAGCCCGGTAGGCACAACCTCTGCCTGCCCAATACGTCTTGTGCTCTAGTGCTACACGCTAATCTTTCAGCCCAATGATCCCTATGCCCAGCCACTGCCTGTCCTTTCTCCTTTTGAGAAAACGGACGTTCAGCACCATCCATTCCTTCCTCTCCCATTTTTTTTTTTTTATCCCCTTTTGTTTTCAAACCTACCTCACAGCTTTAGTGTCTCAAATCACTTTAAAACAATACACTGGCGGGCACGGTTTGACATAGAAAAAGGCACATCTTACTTGGGACGTTGCTATTCCCACTCGATTTTTTGATATTTTCACCTCTTTCTTTTCCAAACTTATAAAAATATATTTCTACCCTTATCCCTTCCCATTCCCTCCCACGTTTAAAATACTTCTCAACCCCCTTCTCCTACCCACTCCCGTTGCACTTCCCTTCCCAACACCCGCTGCTTTCTCTTCCTTCCTCTAAGCCCTAGCCCCTTATTCGTCACCAGAGGTCTTGTTTTATTGTCGAAATTTCGTCGAAAAACTACATTTGTCTCATGTTCATCAACCTGTGAGTTCACCCTTTTTTTTAAGTTTTAGATTTAATAGAATCACGATTCTATTGTGTAGTGATACATAATGGAATCGTATGTGTCATGTGAAATTTAAATTAAATTTTTATTTAATTATTTATATGATTTTAATGATTTAAATTATTTGTTTTTTAAATAGTTTTTTGTTTTAATGAATTAAATAATTTTAAGTTATTTGTTTTTAAATTAAACTTTTATTTAATTATATATACGATTTTAATGATTTGAATTATGTGTTTTTTAAATAGTTTTTTATTTTAATGAAATAAATAATTTAAGTTATGTGTTTTTAAATTAAATTTTTATTTTAATTATTTATATGAATTTAATAATTCAAATTATTTGTTTTTGATAATATAACTAATTTAATAATTAAATTAATTGTTTTTAGAATATTTTTAATTAATAATATTGATTATATTTGATTATTAACTATTTATTGACTAATTTTCTAGTTCATTATGCCACGCACGAGGTTTGGTACCCTTCATCCTAGACAAAGCACTTTGCCACATGATGCACCTGACACATCTAAGCGGCCACCATCAACTATGTTGCACGGCGAGCTACATAGGTTACAGCAGCTAGGGAGCAGTGCAGACAATAGCAACATGAAGAGGAGGTACATGATGATGTACCTGAGGTAGAAGAGCATGAGGTAGACTTGGGCCATCTAATTGTCAGACCTCCATTTCTAGAAGGTCTTGCAAACCTGTCACTACTTAGGTTCTATAAGGATCGTGTTGTAGGACACATTTGGCCTGGCCAGCCCCTGGCGCAAGACAAGGTTGATTAGCCACGGGGGTAAGGTGTTGCCAATGCTGATGAATTTGCAAGTGGTAGAACTTATGCAGAGTTCTGGTCTCGCCCCATTGATAGAGGCATGGTATGTTACTACCAAGAAGGGCATGTTATGTGCCTTTGTTGAGCAGTGGCATAAGAACACCAGCTTTTTCCACCTTCTAGTAGGGGAGATGACCATCACCCTAAATGATGTGTCATGTTTCCTACACTTGCCTATTACAAGCAAGGTGTGTGAGCATCCCTATTACAGCTGCGATGAGATTATTAGGTTATTGATGAGTGAGCTAGGTGCTACGTACGCCGACCTTCACGTTGTGACGGCAAAAGAAGCTCGCGTGGAATTATCTTAGCTGAAGGACATATACTCTGCATGCGTTGCTACATGGCCCGCACTACTAATTTATTAGGAAAATATTAAATAAAGTTTGTTTTGAAGATATAGGTTTTTTTTTTCCTTTCCTTTTTCTTTTCTTTCTTCACCTCTTATAACTTTAAGACAAACCCATTTTCAGGTCAAACGTATCTATCTCATACATCATACTATAAAAACACAATAGAATGACACCCATCGTGGATCAAAGGAATAGGTGTCAAAACAAAGTTCATCATAACCCGTTGCCTCCGAGCGAGCAACTCCACCATCATCCATGAACTGCTGAGCACATAAAAGCTTCACGTCTCTATTTCCACGTCATCGACGTGATCATCACAGTCAAACAATATAACAACAAGAAGAAGAAGGTAAAGGTAAGCTTACATAGGATAGCTTATCTCATAAAGAACAACAGTATGATAAATAAATAATCCACATTTATAAGCATATAAAGATTGATGGAAACATCATGCTACATTCATCAAGAATAATTTTGTCTAGCATTTCATCACTTATATGACAATATCCAATAGCCAACACTTACAACATTAATACTACTTTAACAACACTGTATAACTCAATTTGATACCACACGTGGACAATAACCAACAATACATTGATAATATTTGCATTCAGGCACCTTGGAGGTTTGAGATACGATAACTTTGTACTTGCCATCTCAACTATGGCCTGCCTCAAAGTCTTATGCAATCATTAACAACAAATTTTCAACCTCACCATGTGGGCTCAATTCAACACCACACATTACAAACCACATCTCAACAACACCAATTTCATACATGATATGTGATGCATACCAGAACTGCTCCATGGAGACTCAACTGTCAAGGGATCAGGTAGACTATCCTTAATCATGGTAAACAACAACACCCATTATGGGCCAAGGCGACACATGCCAAAAAACCATTTGGAGAATATCTGACACTGATATGCGAAAATGATATAACAACTCGTCCACATGCGTGTTCGTCTGTTCGTCCATCCCCAAGAAAATTCATCCTCCATTAACCTTTCCCACACTAGGTATGAGGCCTTACCTAGAATAGGCAACATACTTACGTGTGTCCTCTTAGACACAATGTAGCCAAAACTACAGACTCATGCATGTACGCATGTCAATCACAACAACCACAACCCATAGTTCAAAGTCTAAGTTTTTATCAGCTTTTCATCATTAACTCTATAACAACAATCATACAACATCATCAACCAGTATACCAACAAAAATTAAATTCAATTAGCAACGAAATTTTTATTAGCAACACCAAGTGGGCTCAATTTAGC
This sequence comes from Spatholobus suberectus, assembly GCA_004329165.1. Lineage (NCBI taxonomy): Eukaryota > Viridiplantae > Streptophyta > Magnoliopsida > Fabales > Fabaceae > Spatholobus > Spatholobus suberectus. The sequence continues at coordinate 7,879,538 of CM014729.1, read as the reverse complement.
ACCACATATAGCTAACACCAACTTAACAATACCATGTAGGCTTAATTCAGCATCAAACATGGCCAACAGATAGGGCCCTATACAAGCAGCCTATACCCCATTGAAATCTCAAGGCAATTTCACTTACAACAAATGGAGGTTCTATCTAAGCAACCTTCCACTTCAATCACATACTCAACAATTTATAATAGGTTCACACTACAAATCCTTCTCAAGACCATTTAAAACACAAATAATCTCAATTGAGACAATAAACTGCTTAACCAACTCATTCAGTGAAGACCATCTTAAAAAGGGTTTACTTTCTTCCACGAAGGTTCTCTCTTAGCGAGCATAAGTGTTGCTAAGCGAATACCCACTCCAAATAGCACCATTTCTGTCTCTAGAGATTCTTATTTTGGGATAACCGAAATAGCTTAGCGAATCCGTTTCAATGACCTCTACCAATTTTTTCTCAATCATGATTCGCTCAGCAAGTTTCACTTTTGCTCAACGACCAACCACTCCAGAGGCAACAAAATTTTAAAATGTTCCTCTCGCCGAGCGAACACATTACTCGCTTAGTGGAAGGCTTACCACAAAGAACACCAACTCTTCAAGACATGAAATTGCTCATCGAGTCTAGTCCTCATCTAGCGAGCCACTCCCAGCTCAGCGAGTCACTTACTCGCTTAGTGAACCACTCTCTAGAAAATCTTTAGATTTCACATGAATGCTCGCTCAGCGAGCTGAACATCACTTAGCGAATTTCTTCCTTCTCCTAATCACAACAAACTTAAGAATACTTGCTTAGCGACATCAAGAGTCGCTTAACGAAATTCAATCCCGAAAGCCTTACTCTATTCCCAGGGGCATTCTCGCTTAGTGAAACCTCATGCTGCTCAGTGAGGCCCCATGTTGCTCAGGGACTACTAGAGAACGGAATTAGAGACTCTCTTCGAAAAATCCAAAAATCCAAACTTTACCCCTACCCACACTTTAAATCACTCAACATCCAACAACACCATATCTAACAGATTTCATAGCCATTACGACATTTCAGTAACAAATCACTGTACTCATCATCAAACCCATTTTTCAATAAAAACCCAACACAACTCATTCAATCTCATTTTTCAGCACAAACCAAGGCAATATTCAAACATAAACACATTCATACATCAGGAAATAAACAAGTGTAAGCTTCCCTTACCTCTTGGAGCTTCCAAAGTTCGAATTTGTGGAAGAGGAGAATGAGGAGAGGAGAACTCTAGAGCCAAACCTCAGGAAATGTAAATCTCCTTATAGCACACGGTAACTAGACAAGTCTTAAAATCTTGCTCTAAATCTTTAGGATTGGAGAAATAGATTGGAGAGAGTTTAGGGGTGTTTAAAGAGCTTAGGAAGTGCCTAACAACAAAATAAGAGGGAAGGGAAGAGTTTCAGGTTTTAAAAAGATTTTAGGAAAGGTCTTGGGCTCACCAGGACCATTATCACTATCTAACCATCTAAAGCCCAAATTGGTCCAATATCACAGTTTGCTTGTCAAATCCAACACAAACACCATCAATAAGGGAATTTGGCTCAACCAACATTTCTCTCAATTTCCATAATTCAAACCGAAATTTCAAGGCAACACAACATAAGCAAATAAATGCACAATAACATATTATTAATTACACTTTCAATAGTATAAATTTAATTTAATTCCTACTTTTAATTATTTAAATCACTAAATCATACATACATACATACTATATATATATATATATATATAAAGAAACACAAGTGTTACAAGCTCTACATAGGTCCAGGTTTATTATCTGGACCTCTTCCACAAGCTCTAGGCATGTACAAGATATTCTTGAAGTTCAACTACGCTGGCATACCTATATGACCAGTTTAGCATTACCAGCCTTCATTCTACAGCGTAATTTGGAGGATACATGAGCCTCCTGATGGTATGATTTCATATTTAAGGGTTTAGATTTGTTTAGGTTTTATTTTGCTTATGTAATTTAATTTATTAATAACCGGTTACAAGTGTAGATCTACGAGCACTTCTCTATTGCTGTGGAGAGAATGACGACTGTCCTTTACTTAGAGCAGCATCCTTGCCTCTATCGGTGGAAGGCAACGAGGGGGCACGGGTCTTGCATTAGGGACCAAGCAGGCGCTAAACTAGTTGTAGATGGACGACATTGTGTGGGTTCCATATGATGCACACAAGGTCATCCGCCTATTGGAGTCCATCTCGCTCTACTCAGGCTTCATCCATTGCGGTACATGAATGCATACGCATCTACCGAAGAAGGTCCTACGATAGTTTGGCTATATCCAGGGGATCCCTTGCCCTCCACCTGCTGACTTCTCGTCATTGATAAGCTAGTTTGATGACTAGGAGGGTTGAGAGGCATATGTGGTTGAGAAAGGAGTAGTTGTGCCACATGAGGCTCCATGGAGTTGCGCAGATGGCTCCCTTGAGTGGTTCCACCAAGTATCTCATCCGTATTTGATTCCTCTAGGATTGAGAGACCCTCCATGAGTTCTTGTGCTACAATAGCCTGTGTAGCTTGTGACAGAGTCTTCATCTAGCGACTCTCATTCATGCAAGGTATGCATTCATATCTTTATATTATGTTTTTTCAATGACAATGACACCGTTCTTAGTAAAAGTTTGCATTTCTTGTTTTGTAGGTACAGTGGGAGATGGTTACTGGCCTTATGGAGTGCATGCTACATCTCCGAGCAGTGCCTAAAGGCACAAACAGTAATAGGATGATCTAGGAGGCATTGGTCATTGCTCAGTCAGGCATGGCCTCCGGGTGCACCTATCAGAGGAGAAGGCAAAGGAAGATGACCACCACATCTGATGCTTGACTTTTTTTTATTTTTTACTGTTAGATCCTTTTTTAGTATTTTATACATTATGTATGGACCTTATCATATATATTTTTGAATTTTATAGATGTTTGGGATATTATATATGTTACACTTATTTCGTTATAGTTATCACTATTATGTTATTACAATTATAGCACGTGATACAAATAAAAAAATGACATGTAAACAATAATATTCCATAAATTAAATAGCACTCCTACAAAAATTTGATACAAACACAAACAACAGTAAAGAACGTGCATCATCATTATGTATTTTGAGCGCACCCCTTCTACAGTAATGGAAATGCATTTCCGTTTACAAAATCACAATAAAAATGTGTTTCTATCAAGGGGTATTTTTGGAATAAAAAAATCCAAACAAGATTTGACGTGAAAATAGCAAAAAATGGGGTGGGAATAGTAGCACCTTCTTACTTGCATAAAGCTAATGGAATATTGGGTTATAAAAATCAAATAACCCAATTGAAAGAATAAAGATTAAAGGAAGGCCTTTGCTATTTTTAACTATTTTTTTTCACCTCCAACTTTTCAAAAAAAGACTATCCTACCCTCACCCTTTCTTCCCCTTTTTCTCATTTAAATTATTCTCACCCCTTCCCCTCCCCCCACATCAGTCTCTCTTTTTTTTCTCTCACCCCTTCCCCCCTCCCTTCCTCTCTCAACTTTTCATGTTAACACTCAAATCAAGAATCATGAACGAACAAAAGAATGAGAGAAAAGAAAATAAGCTTAACCAGCAAAAAGAAACAAAAATTCTAGTTCTAATTGAATAACGGAATACATTATGGTATATTTGGACAAAGTTACTGTAACTAACTATGATTAACTAACTAACTACATTAGTTAATACCCCCCTCAAGCTAGAATATATGTCTAACATTCCATGCTTGGAATACAAAGTAAAGAAAGGACCCAGCTACAAAAGCTTTGTCAAAATATCTACACTTTGATCTTGAGTTGCAACAGGTAAAAGGTGTGTAACTCTAACTTACACTTTGTCTCAGACAACACAGCAATCAAGCTCAATGTGCTTGGTGCACTCGTGAAAGACTAGGTTTGTTGCAATATGAAGCACAAATTGACTATCGCAGTATAAAGCTATCGGTTGTGGATGATCTATACGGAAGTCCCGAAGAAGATACAGGAGCCATTGAGCTTCGCATGTACCTTGTGCTAAAGCTTAGTATTCGGCCAAAAGGAGGCAAAGATAATTGATTGTTTCTTGCTTTTCCATGAGGAAGGAGCATTCCTAAGGAAGAAGTAAAAACTCGTAACAAATCGACGAGTATCTAGGCATGTTCCCCAATCTAAGTCAGTGAAGCCCTTTAAGCATAAGTCAGATTTTTGGGGAAAAAATATGCCCACACTAGGGGAGTTCTTGATGTAGCGAAGTACTTTAGTTGTAGCCTGGTAATACACATCAATAGAAGCATCAAGGTATAAGCTCAGCTTGCTCATAGCATAACAGTTGTTAGGTCTGGTATGTGTGAGGTAGAGAAGCTTGCCAATAAACCATCAGAATGATATTTAATTTTGAACAACCATTTACAACTTATAGGTTTCTTATTAGGTGGCAATGGTGTTAAGGTCCAGGTATGGTTATTAATGAGTGCTACCAACTCATTATCTATGGCTTATTTCTAAGATGGATATATGTTGAATGGCTTCATGGAATATGTTTGGTTCAGATGTGGATGTGACAACAAGGGAAAAGTGTTTGTGTGAAGGGAATAAATTATCATAGGAAAGGTAATCAGTGAGAGGATATTTGGTTTTGTATTGGTTTTTGGTAGTGATAGTTAGGAAACAATGGAAATCTTTAAGGTATGCGGGGGCTTGTGGATTCTAGTGGAATGTCTAGTAGGTTAAGCTGTAGATGCAGGTTTGGGTGTAGGTAATGATTCAAGTGGCTGAGAGATATTTAATGAGTTTGGTTGGGTAGGCACTTGGTGTAGTGTGGTGTCATGTGATGATAAACTTTGACTGTGTGACTGCCGAATTGATGAATTAGGAGTGAACCAAGGATCAAAAATTGATGGATCAACAGTGTCTTGTATGGGTGTGACAGTGGCTGATGTGTTTGTTTCCAAAATATTAGCAAAAGGAAATATGTCTTTATGAAAAGATACATTTCTGGATAAGAAGATTTGTCTAGTTTGAAGATCAAATAGCAAATACCCTTTTATGCCTAGTTTGAATCCAATGTGAATACACTTTCTAGATCTTGAGTCAAGTTTCTTCTTGTGACTAGGTAATGTGGTCGCAAAGCAGAGACAACCAAACACTTTTAATGGTTCATGATCAGGTAATTTCTAGTACACTATTTGGTAAGGAGATTTATTCTTCAAATATGGAATGGGCAATCTATTGATGATGAACACTACATGGCTTACTGCTTGTGTCTAGAAGCACTTAGGGATGTTGGATTGAAACATGATGGCTCACAGCTAGGATATGCTAATGCTTTCTCTCCACAATGCCATTTTGTTGCAGTGTTTCTACATAATTAGTTTCATGTAAAATTCTTTTCAGTTTATATGAATCAGTCAACAAAAATTCCTTTCCATTATCTGATCTTATTCTCTTTATTTTGGTTCCAAATTGAGTTTCCACTAAAGCAATAAAACTCTAAATGTCGCTTGCTGTCTCAGACTTCATTTTCATAAAATATACCTAAGTGTGTTTGGAATAATCATTTACTACTGTGAGGAATTATCTATGACCAAACATGGAAGGTAAAGATAGAGGCCCCCCTATATCCATGTGCAATAATTCAAACAAAGCATCAGACTTAGATGTGCTGTTGGAAAAAGGAATTCTTTTCTATTTTTCCATGTAACATATATCACAAGGAACTACTACCTTATTACAATTGATAAATGGAAAAGATTTATTCAATTGAAACAATCTGTCATGAGAGGAGTAATCTAACATCAAATGCCAAATATTAGTCTTAGTGGTAGTAGCAGTATTAACAAAGTGAAAAGGTATAGCAGAACAAGCCTGTGACTAGATGGTATAAAGACCATTATTCAATCTAGTTGTACCAATCATCTTCAACATGGTGTTGTCCTATATATGGCAATTATATAGTCAAAGACCAACTTACAGCTATTTGTTTTGACCATCCTTGATACAGAAGTCAAATTGAAAGAAAAATTTGGTATGTAAAGCACATTTGTGAGATATAATTTTTTAGACACATTGCACATGTTAACTAATGTAGTTAGTTAGTTAGTCACGAGATCCATCTGGTAGCCTAACATTAACAGGTCTTATTCTTCTACGATATTGATGTAATGATAGGGACTAACACATATGATCAATGGCCCTTGTACCTAAAATCCAACTACCTAAATTACTGTGATTATTTACTGCACAAATGGTACCTGAGTTCTCTGTTGCATGAGTCATAATGTGGTTGACATTGTGATTCATAGCATATTACTATAGCATGGCTAGTATGGCTTTGTGCTGCTCAGGTGTAAATCCCATCGTTGAACCTTCCTACATATCTTCCTTGTGCCTCAATGACTTGATAGAACTTATGTCATCTTCAATTTCACCTTATGTTACAAAATTATTTGCACTAGCATTCTTCTGAAAATTAGGAGGGAAGCCATGCTTCCTGTAGCATGTGTCTACCATATGTCCAACCCTATTACAATAAGAGCATACTTTAGTTTTTCATTTGCCACTTCCAGTTCTTCCTCCTGAGTTTGGTCCTCTACCACGATTTCCTTTCCCACAATTCCTTACATCACTAGTGTTAAGCAAAATGCTTGGCTCCTCACGTTGAGTGTTCAACTGTATTTCTTGTTTATGAGCAAAGAAAAAACTTTTGATATGTCTAGGAGGGGTTCTATGTGCATGATCTGGGACCTCACGGTTGAGTCTTGTTTATTCAGACCTCTAAGAAATCTTATTACATAATCATTCTCTCTATATGACTGAATGGTAGGGATCAAATCACAAGAGCAACTAATTTGATATTTACATGAAGGGATGGGCCTAAAATTGTCAAGTTCTTGCGAAATTCCTCTCAAATGAGTAAAATAGGTATTTATAGATAAGTCTTCTTGTTTGTATAAGCACAATTGTTCTTGCAATTCAAAAATACGAAATATATCTCCTTGATAATATCTCTTCTTAAGATCTTTCCATACCTTACTTGCAATTTCCATCCAAAAGACACTCTGCATAATTGACGGTTCCAATGAATGCAAGATCCAAGACAGCACCAACTTGTTGCATCTACACCAAATTTTGTAATTTGGATCTATAACAAGAGGCTTGGGCAAAGCTCCATCAACAAATTGCTCCTTGTTCTTCAAGCTAAGAGCTGCCATAACAACTCTTGACCATTGGTGATTGTTTTCACTATTCAATTTGTCAAAAACTATCACAACCCCTAGATTTTCATTTTGTAGCAAGTAGTAAAGGCTAGTGAAATCCGAAGTGATATTCACCATCAACCTTCAATAATCAAAGATGATCATAAATGCAATTGAACCTAAAAGATCAATTGCACAAAGAATCACAAAAAAAATCAAGATTCAATTAAAAGCCTATCAAATCACAATTCTTCAAAAAATAAGGGATTAAGAACTCCGATCGAAGGACAACAATCAGCGATATGCAGTGGTAACAGAGCCCCTTAGGAAAGAGGCTTTGATACCATGTTAACGGCTTTTTGACCATATTGGTAATAAAAAAAAACAAATTATTAAAATATTGTAGAAAAAAAACATTTTACTAAAGTAGGTTGTTTGGGAAACTGTGTCAAAGAAGGCGCTACTTGGAGTAGCGCTATGCTTGGTTTGAAAGCAAAAAAAAAGAAGGCGCTCGTAGTATTAGCGCCATTGAAAATTCTACCCCCTTTCACCACGTGGTACCCATGCACGGACGGAGGAGAAGTCCCGTCCTGTCGAGGCATAGGGGCGCGGAAGGCGTGCCTGCCACCAGTGCCACACGAGCCGTCCCGTCCCCCTTTTCCGCTGACGATCGGCACCATAGGAGGCGCCACTGCCATGGGCGCCTCTCATGGTCGTCCCATCTCTGTCATGGGCGCAAGAGGCGCCATTGCCATCGACGCCTTTTGGGTCCCGTCCCGTCCCATCCCCCCCCCCCCCCTCTCTTTTTTCCAGCAGGTTCACGGGTTTAAACAAATGTGTTCATTTAAGCGGGTAGAGAGGAGATTGGTAACGAAATTGGTGGAGAGGAGGAGATTGGTGGAGAGGAGATGGAGAGGAGGAGACGGTGCTGGAAGGGAAGAGAGAAGAGGAGAAGACGGTGCTGGTGCTGGTGTTGGAAGGGAAGAGAGAAGCGCTGGTGCTGGAAGGGAAGAAAGGAGAGAAAATAGTGTTTTTGAAGTAATCTGTGTGATTAGAAGAGAGGAAAGCTATCTTAGTAAAATTATAGAGGTAATGTTAGTTGGTAAAATTTTCATTTTTAATTTTAATATAGTATTGTGTTATCTTTTAAAAATTTAATGAAGTTGTTATTGTTATATGTTAATTTATGACGTTTATATAGATATATATTTTTATATTGATAATAATTTAAGACTGTTGAGTATTGATTTGAGACTTATTTATTGTATTGTAGATTAAAAATTAAAGATTAGATTTTGCAGGTACTATAATTTAGGGTGGAATTGGTAAAACACTTTAATGATATGAATTTCATTTGCAAATATAAATTTATACGTTTTTAAGTTTTATATATATATATATATATATATCTATCTATATATATATATAAACGTAAGAGAAATTACGTTATATTTAAAGTTATGTATATAATTTTAGTTATATATATAAATGTAAGAAAATTCATTACGTTATATTTAAAGTTATTATATATATATTATATCTATATATATACACACGTTTTTAAATTATATAAATGTGTAATTATAATTTAGAGCGTAATTCGAAATGAGAAAAAATCGTACATAATTATGATTTAGATATTATGGTTTAAATAATTTATTATATTAGTGACCTAGTTAAGAAATATTACATTATAATATTGTAAATAATTTAAAGTTAAATAACATGTACCTAATTTTGATGTAAGTAAATAACATTTATTAGTTTAATTACTAGGTTTTTATTTTAGTGTTATATAAGGTAAAAAACCAAATTAGTATTACAAAAAAATAATTTACTAAAATAATGTAGAAAAAAAACATTTTATCAAAATGAGTTGTTTGCAGATGTATAGAAGGCGCCAGTGGCACCGGCGCCATACGAAAAGAAGGAAGGCGCTGGTGAAACCAGCGCCTTCCTTGTTTTCGTATGGCGCCGGTGCCACTGGCGCCTTCTATACATCTGCAAACAACCCATTTTGTAAAATGTTTTTTTTTTCTACATTATTTTAGCAAATTGTTTTTTTAATACTAATTGGTTTTTTTACCGTTATATAATTTATAATTGTTAACAATATACATATTACTTTTTTTTTTGTTGATTACATGCAGTATGGCAAGCCAAACTGTACACCCTGGTCCACATGATGATTCGTTGTTACATCTTCAGCCCGTACATGTATCTGAACACGTATGGAATAGGGCACCGGATCGCATTTTGAATGTCAGACGGGCCCTAAAAACTGCTCGACGTGAGAAATTGTTCCCAGAAGAGATTGGGGACCTTTTACAACGTGCTGGATTTCTAGGTGTCGCTCAAATTGATTTTTTCAAGTTAGATCATGATTTAATTTCTGCACTAGTTGAGCGCTGGAGGCCGGAGACACACACTTTCCACATGGTACAAGGAGAATGTACCATCACATTAGCTAGGTTTACGAATTGATGGAGATCCGATAACTGTTAGGGCATCAGGTTCATATCGGCTTATGGTGGAGCAATTATTAGGGATAATGCCACCGGAAAATGAAATGCGAGGAGCAAGATTAAAAATGAATTGGCTCGATCAGCATTTCAGTGAAGTCCAAATGCATGCCCATAGTCCTTTGCAGTTGCAACGATTTGCCCGAGCATACATTTTGCGTATTTTGGGGGGAATGCTTTTCCCAAATCATCCAGGTACATATGTGCCACTAAGGTTTTTTCTATTCCTTGAAGACTTTGATGCGTGTGGGTGGTTAAGCTGGGGATCAGCTGTCCTTAGCTACTTGTATCGTGAGTTGTGTCTGTCTACCAACTACGACCGGAAGGAGATAGGAGGCGCTAGCATTTTAGTGCAACTGTGGACATAGGATAGGTTTCCCTTCTGTGCACCCACCAACCCTCCAATGCAAGTTCCTAATGTTCCATTCGGTGCACGGTTAGTATAATGAATAACATTATACCTGCATGAAAAAGTTTGTATACATATATCATTTTAACTTTATTCATTTATTAATGAACAGGTGGCATCGTACACTTCATCAAACATTCAAATTCCAAAGACAAAACCTCCCAGGCTATAGAGAGGCATTTGACAAGATGAGGCAGGATGATGTAAGTTCTTTTGAAATATGATTTATTAATTTATGTTTGATGAATATTATGTTTGATGTATTCTTCACATGTGTAGATTGTTTGGACTCCATATATGGGGCATTATGATATGCTACCAGGTTATTGTACAAAGGGGGTTAATGTTTGGAGATTGGTAGTACCACTAATTAATTTCAATATCATTGAATGGCACCAACCGGATCGGGTAATGCGTCAATTTAATATGGTGCAAGATATTCCAGCTATTCCACGTCAGCCAGAGCAGCTCCATGACCTTACACTGCGAGGAAAGCAAGACATGGATTGGTGACAACAACACATTGTCTACATAGATGAATGGAACAACCGTCATGCTCGCCAATATAATACCATGATTGCCGATAGCCTGCAACTCACACATAATTCAGGGTATATGACATGGTATAGGAAATGTACTCGACGATGGATCAGTCGATTAGGGGCAAAAAAGGGTTTTGTGGTAAGAATGTTTTTTATTTCTACAAAGTATACTTTAATCATATAACATAAGCATTATTTGGTTTTATGCAACGAATATCCAAATTAATTACTGTACTGTTCTTGTAGATTGATAGCCTCGAGCGGATGTACCATTGTGCAACCGAGGACCAACGAAGCAGCTTCAACTTTGATGAATTGAGAAAAGATCTTGCGAACTGCTTGGAGGTATACACAGAGATAGATTGGGTGATCGATGCTGCTGAAGAAGCGCCCCCATCACAATAGTTATCCGAGCCTATAATTAGTGAAGAGACAGGAGCAGGGCGAAGGGAAGGTCGAGGATTACACCGTCGCCGTAGGCGTGTTAACCATGAACCACTTGTGCTACCAGCCCCCCCAGCAGTACCGACACAAGGGACTTTTTATGCATCTCCCCCTTTACCTCATGGTGACTTTGTTTATTATCAGTACCTGTCACAACAACCTATCTCACCAGTGGACTTAATCCAAAATCCATTCGCACTTAATACTAGTCAAACACCAAGGCAAGGTCTATGTTATGTTCCTAATCCACCCACATATTCGACTCCACCAATTTATCCACATCCCGTGTTCACACCAGGAGCGCCTTTTCATTTGAGCCATCCATGGCTAGACACATCAGTGCTGTCCCCAACATCTGGTGGGGCAATGTTTCTAGGTAGTAGTTCTTCGCATCAGCATGACCCCCCTAGGGTAGGGTTTAACCTAAATGAAGCTTTTACAGGAGAAGCTAGTGCGTCACATGCAGAGGAACATATTAGGAGGAACCCAGATCGTGGCGCAAGACATAGGCAACGTGGGTGTATTTTGACACCAAATGATCCTGAAGATGAGCGCTGGAGACCTAGGAAATGAGTCATGTTTAATGTTGTTCATGACATGTTTATCATGTGTTGTATATGCTATATGTACTATTTGTTGTCAATGTCAATATTAAATAAGAAGGCCACGTTAATTTTACGTAAGTAAAAAAAAAATGAACAACAAATATAAATTTAATGATAATAGGTAAAACGTGCTAACAAGTTTAATAACGATACGACCAATAATACATACGCCATACATAGTCAGAAGACAATTACACACAAGGACTAGTTTTGATCATTTTGATTATCATCACCGAGACCATGCTCTTGCACAATGTGGGGACATAAACTTCGATTGTGGCCTTCTTGCTTACAATAACCACAACATTGTCTACGTTGTGATTCCCTCCAATCCATTTCGTTCCTTAAACGCGTTGACTTCGAGCGCCCTTTGCTACGAATCATGGACTCATTTGGGACAATCCTGGGACCACTTCCACCACCAATGTTAGACTCATTTCCAATAGGCCACCACTGGCCAGAGTAAGCATTAATGATGTTTTCAATTGAGTACACAGGGTCCACATAATGATAGTAATCAATACTGACTTTGGCACATGCAGCTATAACATGTGAACACGAATATTTGTATGCTTGGAATGCACCACACTCACATTGTCGTGCATTTAAAACAACTGCCCATGTCTGACCACCCTTTTGTGTAATTGGATTGAAAGGTTCTTCAACTTCAAACCTAGTGGATTGAATGTTGTACGAATGAACGTTCTGCGTGCAAGCATCCTCTATATTTTTTTGCAAGGCATCTAGTAACCTCTTGCAATACCTTTGACCAGAACTAAACTCAGCTCTTGCTTGGGTTCCTCTTTGAACAAAATACCCCACCAATCTCATGTAAGTGCTCCTCACTAAAGCAGTAATTGGCAAATTACGTGCACCTTTTAATATCTTGTTAACAGCCTCAGACAAGTTTGTCGTCATATGGCCATATCTACGCCCTTCTTCATCATGTGCTATGCTCCATTTTGATAATGAGATTGTGTCAATCCACCTACGTATTTCAGGGCTAGTCTCACGGAATGCTTCCAAACGCCTTTCAAACTGGTGTTTATATGTTGTGTATCCTGCAGCAATGAGAACAAAACAAAAGTATCTAAAAAAACATCACCAACGACAATAAAACATAAAACTAAACGAAAATAAATTTACCCATGCTTATCAACTCTTGTTTCAATTTCGCATTTTTAAACCGGTGGTTAAAATTGCTTGCAATGTGACGGATGCAATACACGTGGTACACACTTGGTGGCTATCAACCGAGGTTTGCATTTGAAACAGCTGATTTAATGCTCTGATGACGATCAGAAATCAAACATAAGCCTTGCTTTTGGGTCACATGGCGTCTTATCATTTGTAAGAACCAAGACCAATCACTTAATGTCTCCCCTTCAACAATAGCAAACGCAAGTGGCAATACACATGCATTCCCATCTTGTGTTGTGGCAATCAGCAACGTTCCTCGATACTTGTCGTACAAAAATGTCCCATCTATCTGTATAATCGATTTGCAGAAGTTGAATGCATCACAAACTGGTTTAAACGTCCAAAATAAGCGACGGAATTTGCAGAACCGACCGTCAACTTCATTATTGAAGACAAAATAAGTTGTCTCCAATTTATATGTTGATCCTGGACAACACTCGACCATTCTGTCTAACTACCTTGGCAATAAATCGTACTGATTCGTCCCAATCACCAAAGACCCTTGCAATTGCCTTTTGCTTAGCCTTCCAAGCCTTTCTGTATGTGATTTTATAATTATATTGACCACTTATTCGTTCTTGTATCATTGAGACAGAAACCGACGGGTCTTCATTCACCATACCTAAGCACAAAAATGATAATAAAACAAACAAAGTCATATACAGTTCGAAAAATGAAATATCAACTTAATTAATAATACCATGTATAAAATAGAGTAAACAATTTTGCACCTATTATGCATGAACAGATGAACTCAGAGTTTGATTTATGGTGGTCTTGAGATAGCATAATGTTCATACACGAGTGTCTACCGCCCCATTTAGTAATGGTCCATTTATCAGTCTTCTTGGACAATATTGCTCTCATTTTCCATGGGCACCCATCTGCACTATTCGGACATGTCATTGACAAAACTGTTGGTTTGGATTCCACAACACGATATGACTGGTGTGTCTTCATTGAATAAAGCTTTACAGCCATCTACACATCACGTTTGGTGTCAAACCGTAAACTCGTGTAAAGCTCGCCACCCATACTCCAGTTGAGGGACACATCCGACCCATGAAAAGGAAACTCTTGATCAGGGTGATCCCAATTGATATATTTGTAGTGGGGTGACATATTCCAAAACAGAGCTTGTGTTTGGCCTAAATATGATAAAACAAATTGCATGAAACAAGTGTTATTACATTAAAAAAAATACAAAATAAACATTTGAAATTACTTGCATATTGTGGTTGTTGTTCATTAATTGGTAATGATGAACTGATAGGGGATGCAGTAAAAAAATTAGCTGCCAAGTTGTTAGGCTCAAGATTGGCATCAAAGTCGCCATTTACATCTGTATCTGAAGAACTCCTGTCTGGAATTTGACCCTCATTTTCATCATCGTCACTTTGATCTCCATCATTACTTAAATGCGTGGTAACTTGAAGATCAACATCAACATTCAACTCTGCATAGTTCAGCAACATAGTTGAACTCCTGTTGAGATGTACCACCTCTTGAATCAATAGACATGTAAGGTTGAGTATGATCTATCTCAGCTGGTAATGAGGAACAACTAGCAGTCTCAACGTCAACATATATCTCAAGGATTGTCATGACAAATTGTTGTTCAAATGCATTAATCATACACTCAATATCTTCATCGTCACATATTAGAACACCTGAATATGTGATCGGGTTTTGGCATGTCAAAAATCTACAAGTCAAGTTAGAAATAGATTGATATCTTAAAAGCTTCAATTTATCATAAATCTTTTTTGTTAACACATCATAACTGACACCACAGTTTAATTTGAATTGTTCTTTTATCACCTTCAAAAGTTATGCCTTGTGGACCATTAAATTTTCTACCATTTGAATAAATAAACGTAATAATAGAAGTCATCTTTAAAATCCAAAAGAAGATGCAAAAAATGAGAGACAAAAGAAAAATATTAAGAGCACATAAGCAAAAAATAACTTCAATGTGGAATGATAGGAGAGCAAACAGAAGCACAAAAGCAAGAGAAAAATGCAGAGCAGAGAAGTATACTCCTACTACATATCAAATTCGTATTTATAAACTCAGTAACCTAATTATTATTTGTCATTTCAATAGAATAAGATCGAATAGAATAAGAATCGGAATAAGAATAATAAGAATCGGAATAAGAATAAAAATCGAAACGAGAATACGAATCAGAATATTACTACACACGGACGACAATCATTGTATACTGAATGCATGCGCGGAATAAGAATAAAAATCGAAATCAAAATATGAATTGAAATATTACTGACGACAATTATTATATTCTGAATGCATGAGTGGGAGCTAGTAAAGTACAGGTGGCGCTGGTCTGACCAGCGTCTTTAACTGTACTGAAGGCACTGATCTGACCAGCGCCTTTGACCAAAACTGAAGGCACTGGTCTGACCAGAGCCTTCCACTAAAGGACAAAACGTCCCACTGTCGGTCAAAAGCAACATGACATATACTGTTTCGCAAAAGACAAAAAATCACGTCAACTACAAAAGGAGCTGGTCTGACCAGCGCCTTCTGCTATGAGACAAAAAAAATCACTTCGGTTAGACTTGCAAGTGGCATAAATTACAGTGGCGCCTTGTGTTATTTTATATGGCGCCAGTTAGACTAGCGCCTTCTATACATCCTAAAACCACCCATTTTGGTAAAATGTTTTTTTTTATATTATTATAGTAAATCGTTTTTTTTTAATATTATTTTGGTTTTTTTGCCCCATGTTAACACTCGGATCAAGAATCATGAATGAGCGAGAGGATGAGAGAGAAGAGAAAAAGCTTAAATAGCAAAAAGAAACAAAAATTCTCATTCTAATTGAATAATAGATACATTATATATGGACAAAGTTACTATAACTAACTATGATTAACTAACTAACTAATTACATTAGTTAACACTTTCTCCTCTCTCAAGTCTTTCTCGTCCCTTAACTCTTTCTCATACCAATCCCTCTCCTCTCGCCAGCATTCGTCAGAGATTGCCAGACTTTGCACGTCGTCATTTGAAACTCTCGCCCAACTTTGCTCAGGTGAGTCTTTTCCTTCCTTTTTTTTTTTTTTTACTTTAAGATTCAATGGAATTGCGATTTATACACAACAAAATCATAAATTCATTGTGTATTGTGTTTCCGTTTTGTATCTTGATAAGATACATAATGGAACTGTCCAACCAAATACATAACAAAATCACAATTTCATTATGTATCATCTAATTTTTAGGGTTTTTTTGGTCTTTTAATTATTTACTTGAATTAATTTTAACTAATATTTTATTATAATATTTGTGTAATGATTAATTTTTATTATTATGATATTATTTATACTTGTTAATTTTTTTTGTTACCTAGAGAAAAAATTATAATTGTTAATTAATAATAAGCAAATATTGTTATTATTATTTTAATTGACACAAGTTAAATTAATCAATAGATCCTGAACTGTTTTAGAATTTAAATTCAAATAGGTTAAATTAATTAGTACGTTTTTGAACTTAATCAGCACAAGTTTGGGAAATTGGACAAAGATGGAAAACATCTTTGTCACATCCTTGTCATGTTTAATCTCTATAGACCCGTATTGAACACAACCACACCACCATTCGCCAAAGATATAGATTGTTAATAATGAATATTGAGTAATTTTTTGGTACCTCTGATCTCATCGTGAATTTTTTTCCTAAGAGCAACAACCGTTATGTTCTCACTAATCCTAAGAAATTTGGATCATGAGGACATTGAAACAAGACTCCTTCAAATGTTGTCATATGACCATTGTAATACACAATAACAAGGAATTCGTCCATCTTCTAAGGAAAGAAAAAATATGCAATGAAGATGGTTGAAAACATAGACAAATAGAAAAATGTGAATGTGAAGGAAGGTAGTGTGGTACTTCAAAGCACATATCTCTTATACTAGTGCAAATACTGTTCATGCTTCAGTGAATCATGAAAAGCTTTGTCTTATGCGTTAGAAAAACAAATGATTGAGATTGTACCGACTAAATCAAAGGTCTAGATCACACCGATTCAAATGCATGCCTTGTTCACACGTCAGTGAATCATTAAAAGCTTTGTCTTATGCATCAAAAAAAGAAATGGTCCAAATTGCACACAATTAATCAAGGGTCTAGATCACATTTATTCAAATGCGTGCCTTGTTCACACATCAATTACTAATTAAAAGCGTTGTCCTGTACATTAGAAAAAAATAACGGTCAAGATTACACATACGAAATCAAGAGTCTCGATCGCATCGATTTAAATGCGTGCCCTACTTAAGCATTAGTGAATCATTAAAAGTTGTTTGTAAAAAAAATTTGAATTTTAAAAATATAAACAATTAATTTCAAAATACACAATAGAAACACATTTCTATTGTATATGAATTAAAAATACACAACAAAAATGTGTTTTTGCTACATATTGTGCACAACAAACACGTTTTTATTGTGCACAATACACCATGAAAACATGTTTTCGTTAAGGAGTATTTTTAGAAAAAAAAAATAACAAACAAAACTTGGGGTGAAAAGAGCAAAAATTGAGGTGGGAATAGTAGCTCCCTTAAAGCAGTTGTAGAAAGCCTGATTTTGGGCTTTAATAAATTTGTTTAGCCTAGCAAAAAGGAGAGAAGAGATGCAACTCTTCTTGGACTCAAGGGCAGCAGCCCAACGTAGGAGAGAGAAAAGAGAAAACAAAAGTGAAAAAGAAATTGGGCACAATTGATTTGCAACCTAATATGTGAAGGAGGGAGAGAGAGAACACAAGCAAGGTTTTAGGCCACCACTTGTCACTTGTCAGCCCAAACTAATTAAAATTAGTCACTAAAATTTAGCTGAACTAATTTGATTAATTATTTACATAGTTGTCATTAGCACATTATATAAATATTTAAACTTCATCAAATAGTCTTCCTTTTTTTTTACCCTCTTTTTTTAAACACTATTAAAATTTAATTTGCACTCAATAATAATTTTATTCAAGGTCGTGATTTTTTTTTCCAAAATTGAATAAATAAAATTTCTTTCAAATTTCTATTTTAGTAGGAGTCTAAATCTATTAATAATTCCAAGACAAATAATACTAATTGGAATACTAATTTCATATTTTTTGTAAAAGAAAACTAAAAATGAAAAGGTGTGATCGTGGGTAAAGAAATAAATTAATAAATCGATAATAAGATTGTTATATATATATATATATATATATATATATAAACATGTTATATATTGTCGACATCGTGGGTAAAGAAATAAATTAATAAATCGATAATAAGATTGTCAACTTTCCCTATAAATTCGATATTCCCATTTTGCACCCTGCACGCAAATACTTTTGCAGTTTCACTATTTAGGTAATTTTGCCATCGTTTCACTTACCTAGCTGCGTAAAAAACCAGAATTTTCCTTTCATCGAAATGTTGGAAAAGTTGTTCAAAAAATATTTTCTTCAAACAACATTTTTTTCCTTACGAAATAATATAATCATTAATTAAATATAACAAAACTAAAATAACACAGAAAGAGAAAATAATGACAAGCTTTTAGTAGTAATCATGTTCTTGAAATTACTTTACGCACGAAATTCACGAGCTACAACTTTCCTCTTAATTGGGGTAAAACTATCCAAAAATTACACAAATAGAGTAAAGTGAAAAGCATTTACCCAGTTGGTCTAAGTCAAAAATGGGACTTTCATTTTCATGCTCAAACATTGAAAAACTAGCATTGGTCAAGAAGATGCTAATAATTTTTTTTGAAAATTATTAATTAACGTCAGTCTAACTAACACTAATAATTGTTTTTTTAAATAGTAGCATAATCTGTGGCTGGCACAAGTTGAAAAAATTAAAAAAAAATAAAAATATTAACAAAAAAATATTAGTGTTGGCTTAGTGTTGCCATCGAGACCAACACAAATTTGGATTTCTTGCTGTGTATGTTTTTTCCTACTAAGTTGATAATAACATTGTGAACTTTTTTTTTTTTTTTAAATAGTATTATATGTAGCAAGAGAATACGTGTACGAGATAACTGGGAACCAAGTAATGGCTGGGAAGCAAAAGCAGGAGAAAAAAGAGAAAGTGGAGGAAGTGAGAGAGGAAAGAGGAGAAAGGTGAGAAAGAAAACAACAATGGTTTCCTCCCGAAGAGAAAAACAAAGAGAGAAGAAACAAGCAAATGGCGAGACTAAAGCATAGACGGAAGCAGCTACACCTATGGCTGATTGACCGAGGGCAGTTTTAAAAGCAAAATACCAAAATGGACTGTTTTAAAACATATTATCGGCATAGAACTGTTTTGACTGTTGACCGATTAAACTTGTCGGTTTGATTAGCAGGAATGGGTCCACGTTAGTAATTATTTTTTTATTTTTTTTAAATTACACGTAAGAATCTGATGTGGCAAAAAAAATGTTAGTAGGAGTAGCGGCAATGACAGAATGATGCCACGTGGTGTCATCTCGTCATTTTCGCTACTGCCATTAGCAGAAATGACAAGATGATTTCGCGTACAAGCGGGAAAAAATACAGAATAACGCAAAACTTCGAAAAGGCATAACTTTTCGCTCAAATGTCGAATTGAGGTGCTTTATTTTATTTATTATTTCATATAACTTTTCGAGATCTATGCGTTGGCAAATCCCAAAGGGGATTTGGGCCTACCATTTTTCCAAAAGACCTTTCTTTCAAGGTTAACGGAGACACGAAGGAATTTATATATACGCGAAAATCACAGGGAGATGTCACGTGACGTTATCCTGTGATTTTCGCTACTCCCACTAGCGAAAATCACAGGATGACACCACTCTCATTAGCATTTTTTTTGTCACGTCGAATTCTTAGGTGTAATTTAAAAAAAATAATAAAAATATTGTTGACGTTGGCCCATTTCCACTAATCAAACTGACGAGTTTGATCCGGTCAACAATCCAAACAGTCTTATGCTGATAATATGTTTCAAAATAGCCTCATTTTGATATTTTATTTTTAAAACTGTCCTAGATTGACCAATCAGCCCTACATCTACACTAACAAGGTGCAAAAGCTGAAGATAAACAAATACTACATATTATTATTATTATTATTATTATTATATGTTTAGTTGTAATTAACAAAATAAAGCTTTAGTTTGAGAGAAATTGTTTAAATATATAATAATTATCGTATGTTGTAAACTCAGATTGATCTTACAGTATAGATAACTTTCACATATTTTTTTAAAGATAATCTTATAAAATATTACAAATATAAAATGCAAAAAACCGGGACAATATATGCACCAAATTTATCTCCAGTAAGTAGCTAGAGTCAACTACGATTTAAAAAAAGAAAAGAAAAGAAAATCTATTGTCAACTGTGATCAGTGTCTTTTGTCCTGAATGAACAGCGAAATGGTTAACGAGGTGACGCATATGAACCTCTACATTTAATTCTACTCAATTACGATCAGTACGTCTTTACTCTTTTGTCCTGGATGAGCAGGGAGATGGTTGACGAGCTGGCAACGTATTAACCTCTACATTTAAAGTCCATGTGGTCGTCAAAATACTGCTTGGTAAAAAAAATAAAAATTTAAAGAAATAATTAGGGATGACAAAATGTTTCCGGACCTTATGAGCACTTACAAAATTATTCGCAAATGAATAGATAAATATCCGCTTATTAGAGATGGGTCCAGAGACGAATATTTACCCTCAAATTTTAATGGGAATGAGTGCGGGTATAGGTACTATAATATTCACCCTGCGCCCATATTCGTACTTATTATATATATAATAATTTAATTAAAATAT
Organism: Spatholobus suberectus; assembly: GCA_004329165.1. Lineage (NCBI taxonomy): Eukaryota > Viridiplantae > Streptophyta > Magnoliopsida > Fabales > Fabaceae > Spatholobus > Spatholobus suberectus. Next base: position 7,858,773 of record CM014729.1, on the reverse strand, counting down.
CTTATATATATATACATAATATTGATTATTAAAATATGAATTAGTTATGTGCTAATAATTTAATTATTTGTGTTTAATAAATTGTTTGAAACATTATATTATTTGTTATATTTGTGATATATACAAGTTTTAACTTTAGGTGTGCTTGTGCGCAACTTTGAGTGTCCATATATTAGTTGTCCATAATCTGTAATTATTTATTATAGGCAATATAATTATAAAATAATTAGAGTCAATGTTCTATTTTTTGACCAGTCTTGGAAAGTACCAATATATGATGTCCAATTCTAATAGTTATGTTAAATAATTAGAATATTATATTTAAGAATGATTATGTTGCTAATGTTGTTGAGTTATAACTTATGTTTGAATGATTTAAGGGTATGTTTGGATAATTGTGATGTTATGTTTAGATAATTTAATGTTATGTTTGAATGCTTTTAATATTATATTTGGATGATTTAAGGTTATGTTTGAATGATATAAGAGTAAATTTTCAATTTAGTTGTAGCATTTTTTTAATTAACATATTTTTATTAATTTATTGATTTTTCAGACAAGTAAAGTGCGGGTAGGGAGTGTGAATATGAGTATATAGGTACCTAACAAGGTATGGAAATAAGAATTAAAGTTGCTACCCTTGAGGGTATAGGGGCGGGTATGAGTATTTTTATAAAACGTGGGTATGGAGACAGGTACTATAGTACCTTATCCAAACCCTACCCATTGTCATTCCTAGAAATAATACATAAGTATTCATCTATTCTAAATTTTTTATTAACACGTATCATTTATTTATTTATTTTATCATACTATATCACCTATCATACTTATACTTTTATTTTTCTATCTTTTTTTCTTACTAAGTGTCAAATAAATTTTAGTATCGACAAATATTTTAAAAAAGATATTAAAGGAAGTCCACACTCCTACTTTTTAATAAAAATTAGTAAGATACTCGCATTCGCACAGGTCACTCTTGTTTCCATGTGTGTTTAAAATATATTTGTTTATAAAATTATATTTTTACATTCAAGCAAACATAATTAGTTGTTTAAGTTCTCAAAAAATGCAGAAAGTGAGAGTATTCAAGCAGAGAAAATAATTTAACAAAATCCAACTGAATAGAGTATTTAAATCATTACTTGGTCTATGATATTTTAAAATTGAGACCATTGATTTGATTAAATGAAAATATATTTTAGCAAAATCAAAAGACAGACATTGTTTTATTACTATATTTGAATTGGAAATAAATGATTCAAATTTAATTCACTAAAGAAATACATGCATGCTCAAAAGAATTAGGCTGTAACAGTTGCCAAAACAAATGTTGGTCAGTGAATAAAATGTAAATTGCTTCAAGGACACCAATAATGACAGTACTATCTATTTCAAACATGAAAAGTATATAAAGTGAGTAACTTGAAAATGCATATCCTATGCATCAGTCAATGTTTGAGAAATGCTAGCAATAAACTTTCTAACACACTTTTTCGTATTCATCGAAATTTGAGTTTTACTCGTTATTTTGTCTATCTCACTCATGATTTTATTGTTTTTAATAAATTTTAACCAATAAGAGATTATGTTAAAAAGAATGTGTTGCTAACATTCATATTTTTCTTTTTAAGCATTAATAAGATGAGGAGTGTCACTCCTATTATGCACGGGTATAAATACGATCAAAATACTCCAATTGAAAATTTAATTAATAATATTTAATTTTTAAATGAATGAAATATTATTTGTATGATTCACCTTGATATTTTGACTGATTTCTTTTCATATTAAAAGTTCCACCATTTTTCTTTTAGATTGGGACATCTTTAGCAATTATTGTAGAACAAACATTGTTTAGTGGGGTAAAAGTTGTTATTTTTTATTTGAATTTTTTTTTAAATTAGATTATCTGAAAAGACAAAAAAATGATAAAGCATATGAATCTTTCAATTTTGATGAACATTAAATTAAATTAAAAGTACATTAAGGTATGTTTAGTGTTCTAACTCGACAATGTCTCAATCCTTTTTGTCTTTATTTTTAAATATTGGAAAAAATTAACATAATACAAATGAAATTAAATTTCAAAACAAAATATTTTAAATCACGGCATTTTAAAGAAAATAATGATATAATATAAAATTATCTCATTTTAAAATTCAAATAATAAAAAAATTATTTAATTTTTAGAGTTTTGTTATTTTTATATTTCATTTGTTTTAATATATATATATATATATATATATATATATATATATAGAGAGAGAGAGAGAGAGAGAGAGAGAGAGAGAGAGAGAGAGAGAGAGAGTTTTGATTTCTGTTAAAAACATTGCATTATTCTATAAAAAAAATATAGGGACTCCAATATGCTTAATTATTACTACTATTTTCATTTGTAATTATAAAATAATTTTTATATATTTTATAATTTCAAATAGCACAAAGCATTATTTTTTTTTTGTTTTGGATTTTTAGGAAAATTATTTCCATACTTTATTTTTTCTTTTTATCGGTAATTATTTTACTCTATTTTTTTAGTCCAAATCCTAATATCGCATTGTTAAATACTTTAAATTTTATCAATTTTTCACTAATTATATGATTTCATAACCAATCTAATCACGTGGATGGTTGGTGATGTTTATTGTATTGGTTCCACTGAGTGTATGATTTTCCACAATGGCATTATTGTATAAAGCTTAAAAGAATTGTGTCTGTGATGATGCAAGGCTTTTTTATTTGACTTGATTTATAAATTGTTTTTTATCTCTAAATTGGTAGACATTTATTGATTGCCTTTGGTGGACTCGCTAGATTGGAAGAGAGTACTGAAGAAGATGATAACTTGAAGATATTACATAGTTCAATTAGCTATTTATATGTGGTTGTAATTGTGAGACTGCTGCCAATCAGCATAATATTGCCAGAATCTTTCGGCACATGACTTTTTCTGTTGTTATATATATATATATATATATATTGATAACATCTGTTGTTACATTTCTGTTTGTACTCTTTTTAGAGTTTAAATAAGAGAAAAAGGAATAACTATGGTACTGAATATAAATTTTCTTGCTGCTCTACTACCTAAAATATGCAAGGAAAGAATGCACTGGATGTATTTAAAAATTTTAAAATACATGTCCATATTAGGGGAGCAGAACAATTCGGACAGAGGTATTGTCTATCTAATCTTTCCTTAGTCAATTTGCTTATATTCTTGTCTTTCCAGTTTTAAGTCATTGCTTAGTTTTCATCTTTTTGAATAGGAAGCTATTTTAATCTATCTTCTGCACTTCGAAGAACCAATCAGCTGAGCATTACTGCGTTCGATATTGTTGATGTCTTAAAATTCATATAGTTAAGGCATTAGAAATTGTCCCTCTACCTCATCCCAAAGTGGCCATTGTGTGGCAGGATTTTTCTTCCAGACTCTAGGAAGTTGTAGCATTATCTACTGTTTACCTTGGTTTTACAACTTGCAAATAGAATAGTGTTCTATATATACAGGTAACTATTATTTATCAGAAAAGCATGTTTTATTTCTGTTAATTGCCTTTTTAGGCCTTATAGGTACACAAACTTTATCTTTTGGTCTCTATAGTTGAAAATAATTTGTTTTGGTCTATATACATACACTTTCGATATCTATTTGGTTCCTGTCGTCAAGTATATCTTAACTTTGTGAAACAAAATCGTCACAATATGAAAATTGGCAGTATAAAACTGCTACAAATTAACACTTTTTAATGTTTTTTATTTAATTTGTAGCGGTTTAAAACGACAGAGACTAGACCGATATAAAAAATGCATGTACAGAAACTAAAATAGATTATTTTTAACTGTAAGAATTAAAAGATAAAGTTAGTACAACTATGAAGACCAAAAAGATAATTAAACTTTTTATTTCCTTACATAAGACCATCTGACAAATACATTTCAAAGTATATTTACAACTTGTTTTAGAAAGGTTTCTGCATTCAATACCAATGTTCCATTCACCATAAGCTTATTAAAAGTCAAACGTAGAAAATGCTCAAAACAGAAAGAGATACTCACTGCCCAATTGATACTAAGCAACATCTTTTGCAATAACCTGGTAACATATTAATTACCATTGTACAACAATCATTACCAGTGTACTTAAGATCACCTACTCAACTGATAAATTAGTTAAAAATCGAATTCATTTATCCTTTACAGCCAGCCGCTGGTATAAATCTATTACAATAAGCAACAAACAAATACACATCTATGTGAACTTTAAACTTGATAATTCATACATTCTATTAGAAGATTTACGGCCTTTTTAAATTTTTATAGGTTGCTGCCTTCTCCAGCTTGATTATGAGGTCAACGATTCCCTTCTCTGCCCAACTATATTTGGTCCTCAATTTCAAAATGCACCTGCCCAACTAGGAAACAAATTCATGAGCAGCAAAGCTTTTTCATATTAAGTTTAGAAACATCACCAGACGATAGGAAGAGAGAACTATCCTTTTGTCGTGGGTCACATCTTTAACCTATTATTGACAATACAACCATTAAAGGACCAGATAAAATATGGTAAGGATACAAGAAACAAAGGTGAAGTTGAGCACAAAGTGGCCTTCAATCACAATGCTTTTGAATTGTTCCAGACAGTAGACAATCAATAATGAGAACAAACAACCACATTCACACATGAGCATTGAAATAGAATAATTATAACTACAGAAGACTGATTAATATTTAAACTTTAAACCAAAAGTAATCATCTTAATAATTCATACATTTGAGTATAAAAATTGAACGCATTTTTACTTCCGTTGTATCACTGTCAAGGGCTGCATATTTAAACTTCAAAAGGGAAGAAAGAAACTAAAGATAACATATGAGGAGCAGACAAAAGTAAGTCGAGCACAATCACAACAACCACACCGCACAAAAGCAAGAGAAAAAGAGTTGTATCGCCCCTCCCATCCTCCACGTACTCCTCAACAACTTGTTGCATCTGCTTGCATCAACTACCCAATATATGAAGCCAAGATCTCAGCTGGGTCATGTTATCAGTAATATCCGTCAAATTGCACATAAATTGAACATGCATGATAATCAAGGCACCAACAACAATTACAAATAGCTTCAAAGAGGAAAAATAAAAAATGATTAAACAAACCTGGACAGTCTTTCAAAGATAATTATAACAAAACTGAGAAAAGTTTATAACAAAAAGCCAATAAATAATAATACCTTAGTCGTAACAACAAATCATTTGCTTAACACTAACCATCATTGGAAAGCATATTCAATCGCTCCACCAACAAACTAAACATTTGAAAACCAAATTCGAAAAATAAAAAACAGAAAATCGAGTCATTTAATTTTACATTTAATTTTACTCAACTACTATCGGTACGTCTTTACTCTTTTGTCCTGGATGAGCAGGGAGACGGTTGACGAGTTGGCAATGGATTAACCTCTACATTTGAAGTCCATGTGGTCGTCATAATACTGATTGGTAAAAAAAAATATATTTAGAGAAATAATATATAAATGTTCTTCTATTCTAAAAAATTTTACTAACACTTATCATTTTTTTATTTTTTTATCATACTATATCACCTATCATAATTCTGCCTTTATTTTTTCTATCTATTTTTTCTTACTAAGTGTCAAATAAATTTTAGTATCGGCAAATGTTTTTAAAAAAGATATTAAAGGATGTCCACAATCCTTCTTTTTAATAAAAATAATATCAAAGTCAACGATGGCATGGTTAACCTTTAATATTTAAGAAAATAAAAATAAATAAATTGAACATGTATATTGGCAATTTAGTTGGGGAAAAAATATAAATTAATAAATTGAAAATGTGAATGTCAAATTTATCCTATACATTTGAAAATCTATAATTAGATAACTACTTTGTTTACGTAACTTTTGGTTGATTTTATCCCAATTGGATACAAGGAAGATGTCTAAGGTATGTCCTATTTTTGAAGTATTTTTAGAGTGTATGAATCGAAAGAAAAAAGATAGAAAGAAAAAATAAAATAAAATAAATAAATGTGATAAATAATATAATAAAAATAAAATAAAAGTGAAATGAAAGAAAATCTGAATATATAATCATAATAACTCAGCCACCAGCTACATTCCAGAGGTCTCCAATCAAGTAAAATATAGTATGCTTCCAACAAAGAAGCATCATCAATGACCGGAAAAAAAAAATAACAAAGAAGGATCATCTGAACATATAGCTTGATGGGTTACTGAATCAGCATTCAACATAGTTCTACCAAACAAAAAGACTTCACCAGGATTATGGATTTCACAAGTCTGATACTTGCGCTGCTCATAGTTTGCTGCTTTGCTCAGTGCTTGAGTTCTGCCAACGATATCATTACATCAGGCCAATTCATCAGAGACCCTCACACTCTGATCTCAGCTAACGGTGCCTTCAAGTTAGGATTCTTCAGCCCTCAAAATTCATCAAACCGCTACGTGGGAATCTGGTATCTCTCTCAGTCCGATGTTATATGGATAGCTAACAGAAACCAGCCACTAACGAACAACTCTTCCGGGGTTGTTCAAATTTCTGCGGATGGCAATCTTGTGGTATTAGATAGCAACAAAAGGGCTGTTTGGTCATCAAATGTGACACGTATTGCAATCAATTCAACTGCCAAACTTTTAGACACAGGAAATCTCGTGCTGCTAGATGGTGCCACGGGAGAAAGTATGTGGGAGAGTTTCCAACATCCTTGTCATGCTTTCGTGCCAAAGATGAAACTTAGTACTAACAAAAGAACAGGTGAGAAAGTACGCATAACATCATGGAGAAGTCCCTCTGATCCTTCTGTTGGGTACTATTCTGCTACTCTTGAACACCCCAACATTCCAGAAGTGTTTTACTGGTTTAATGAAACGCGACCATATTATCGGTCTGGTCCATGGAATGGTCAGGTTTTTCTTGGCTTGCCCGAGATGTCACCTGGTTATCTATATGGATGGAGTATCAATAATGAAGATGATGGAACTGTTTATCTTTCTTACAATTTGCCATTTCCAAGTCAATCTTACTTTGGAATTATGACCTTGAATTCAGAGGGTAAACCTACAGTCGCATGGTGGAACCGCGAAAAGTTAGCGAGGAGGAAGGTGTTGCTAGGAAATCCCTGCGATCTTTATGGCTATTGCGGGGCATTTGGAAGCTGTAATTGGCAGAGTTCTCCAATATGCATCTGTTTGAGTGGATATATACCCAAAAATGAAGAGGAGTGGGATAGAAAAAATTGGACTAGTGGGTGTGTAAGGAGTGAGCCACTGCAATGTGGGGGACACACAAATGGAAGCGAAGTCAGCAAAGATGGGTTTTTGAAGCTTGAGAATATGAAAGTGCCAGACTTCGTACACAGGTCAGCTTCTTTGGAAGACGAATGCAGAACAGAGTGTTTGGGGAACTGCTCTTGCATGGCCTACGCATATGACAGTGGTGGCATTGGATGCATGTTTTGGAGTGGAGACTTAATTGACATACAGAAGTTCTCAAATGGTGGGGTTGATCTTTACATTCGTGTGCCACCTTCAGAACTTGGTATGTTTTTTTTTCTTTTCCTTGTAACGTGCTTCAAGTTCTATGAGTGTGAATCTAAGTTGTTTTGGCTTGTGTTTCTGCAGAAAGACATTCGGATAAAAGAAGACACAACAGATTTATAATTCCAGTTGGAGTAACTATAGGAATGATTGCCTTGGCTGGCTGTGCTTGTCTCTCGTGGAAATGCACTGCTAAACCAGCAGGTATCTGTGTTAAATTAGGAAGTTATTTTGACTTTTGAGTCAAGAATATTCACGGTTTCAGGCTGCAATTAGAAAAGATGGAAAATGCTTTCTGCCAACTTGACATTGCTATCTGTCATTCTTCATTTTCCTTAATTACTTCTGCTATATATTTTGTAAAAATAAGCTGCTTGTTACTACAATGAAAAGAGAGGGGAGAGAATAAATTCAGACAGTAAACCTCTTAAAAAATAATCTGAAATGAAATAGTTGTACAAATTATTTAAATATATTTATTTGATTTGAGAAAAATCTGAAATCAAGTTAAACATTACATATATTTTTCTGTTAAATATATTTATAAATTTATATTTTTTTAAAATTTTACTTAAATGTAAAATTATTCCTATAAATTCCAAAATATTTGATACTATTATTATAACTCTAATTTTGATATGACTTTTACGCTAATTCCTTTTTGAAATCATCAAAATATAACTATTGGCACGTTTTAGCCGGTTAATAATAGAAGGTGATCCTCAAGTACAGTTATTAATATTATTACTCAACACAGGGACAATACATTCACAAAGGCAGAGAATGAACAAAGATCACAAACAAGTCAAATTGAATGATCAGTTACCACTTTTTAATTTTGAAGAACTTGTAAAAGCTACAAACAATTTTCACTCAGCCAACGTGCTTGGTACAGGAGGTTTTGGTTTAGTATATAAGGTAAGTTTGTTTTGTGTACATCTCAATTTTCAAATAATTTCATGTAATTAAAAGAGCACAAAATTTATTTTCTTTTTGATTGCCTACTAGGGACAATTGGAAGGTGGACAGGAAATAGCAGTGAAAAGACTTTCAAAAACATCTGGGCAAGGGTTAGAAGAATGTATGAATGAGGTATTAGTGATTTCAAAACTTCAACATCGCAATCTTGTCAAACTTCTTGGCTGTTGTATTGAGCAAGAGGAAAATATCTTGCTATACGAGTACATGCCTAACAAGAGTTTGGATGCAATATTGTTTGGTTAGTTCGAGCTTCTTTCTTATCTGTGCTTATAAGAGTATCCTAAAGAATTGAGTCCTTCAATTCCAGAAACTTGGTTATTAAATTGAATTAAGATTATTTCTTTAATATTATTTTACTCACTTTTAGTTTCTTCTACAGATCCAGTCAAAAAGAAGGATCTAGATTGGCCAAAACGCTTCAATATAATTGAAGGAATCTCTCGAGGTTTGCTTTATCTCCATAGAGATTCTAGACTAAAAATTATACACAGAGATTTAAAGGTTAGCAACATCTTGTTGGATGGAGAGTTGAATCCAAAAATATCAGACTTTGGTATGGCCAGAATCTTTGGAGGCAATGATATACAAGCCAATACTAGAAGGATTGTTGGAACATTGTAAGCAGCTTTTCTATATCAAGATTATACCACTATATCATGATGAAAGTGACTTAACTTTCTTATATATGACTTAAATGCAGTGGTTATATGCCTCCAGAATATGCATTCCGAGGTTTGGTTTCTGAGAAATTAGATGTCTTTAGCTTTGGAGTCTTGTTGCTAGAGATTATTAGTGGGAGAAAAATTAGTAGTTATTACGATCATGACCAATCATTGAGTCTCTTAGGATTTGTAAGTCTTTCTAAATTATTTGCTTTGTTTTGAAAAGACACAATCGCCTGTTGATAATTACGGAAATGACTAGTTGTTTTAACTATTATAAATTTATTCTTGTTTTGGTTTTCAGGCTTGGAAATTATGGAACGAAAAGGACATCCAATCCCTGATAGACCATGAAATATCTAATCCAAATAACGTGAATGACATTGTGAGATGCATACACATCGGACTTCTTTGTTTGCAAAATCTTGCAAAAGAAAGGCCAATTATGGCTACAGTAGTTTCAATGCTCAATAGTGAGATTGTCAATCTTCCTCGCCCGTCACAACCCGCATTCGTCGAAAGGCAAATTGTAACGTGTGCAGAGTCATCTCAGCAGAACCATAGAACATACTCCATCAACGATGTTACTGTCACAGACAGTGCAAGGTAGATAGCAAATGATGAAAAAACTATAGGCAAATATACCCATGTAAATCTTCAGCTCATAAAAGCTATAAATGATCCAGATCTTGCGCTGATATTTGTAATAAACTAGTATTTTAACATGTACATTATACAGAATAAATATTTATTTTATATAACTTAAATTTATAATAAATAAATATTTTTGAATATATAAATTATATTATAATTAAAATTTGTAAAAAATAAATGTTTTTGAACATATAGATTATATTTTAAATTTATAATAAACAATTATTGTAATATAATGCTAATTTTTTAATGTTGATAATTTCTTTTAAAAAAATATTAAAATTCAATTTAAAACTAAAAATATTGAAAATGATAAATTGAAAAAGATAAGAGGTTAAAAAATTCCTAAAAACGCTTTCATTGAAGAATAGCAGCTAAAAATACTCTCGTTTAAGATAGTTATTCTTATTTAATATATAGGGTAAATTTTTAATTATTGATAATTTCTTTATAAAAAATATTAAAATTCAATTTAGAACTAAAGATATTAAAATGATAGATCGAAAGAGATAAGATGTTAAAAAATTTCTAAAAACGCTCTTATTCAAGAATGACAGCTAAAAACACTCTTGTTAAAAATAGTAGCTTAAAAAGACTCTCGTTAAGATAGTTATTCTCATTTAATATATAGAGTGATATATATATATATATATATATATATGAGCAGTCTGTATCAAGCCTGCACTATCAATGAAATACAAGATACAAAGATTTCTTTCCATATAATCCACTCTATATATAGCTGAGCAACAGAACAGATTCAAATATTGTTACTAAGAGATAAGCATTTAGCTAATCATAACAAACTACCGATCGCAACAAACTAAATTCAAACATTCAGTACAACTACTAATTCCCATCTTAATTATCATATCTACAGATGATAAACCTCATCATCTTATCTTTATCTTCCTTAATTTGTCTTCGGAAACTGTAGATTTGATTTACTATTTTTATCATCAAACTAAAAAGGGAGGCTGATTGACCAATCTAGTGCAATTTTAAAAACAAAATACCAAAATGGAACTCTTTCGAAACATATTACCTGGCATGGGTCTGTTTTGACCGTTGTACCGGTCAAACTCGTTAGTCTAACTAGCGGGAATGGGTTCACGTCAGCATTTTTTATTTTTATTTTCTAAAATTACACGTAAGCGTCCGATGTAGAAAATAAATCGCAACACCAACTAGCAGAAATAACGAGATGACGACACGTGGCGAACCCTGTTATTTTCGCTAGTCTGAATAATGGAAATAACAGGTTGCGCCACGTGGCATTATCTTGTGATTTTTGTGTAAGAGCAGGGGGAAATACAGGATAATGCAAAACTTCGAAAGGGCATAACTTTTTACTCGGATGTCGGATTGAGGTGCCTTTTTTTTTCATATAACTTTTCCAAATCTATGCGTTGGCAAATTTTGGAGGGGATTTGGGCCTACCATTTTTTCCAAAAGACCTTTCTTTCTAGGTTAACGGAGACTCGAAAGGAATTTATATGTACACGAAAATCACAGGGAAATGCCACATGGCGTCATCCTAGTGATTTTCGTTACTGCCACTAGCGAAAATCACAGGATAATGCCACGTGGTGTCATCCTGCCATTTTCACTAATGGCAATAGCAGAAATGACGAGATGATGCCATGTGGCGTCATCTTGTCATTTCCGCTACTCCCACTAGCGAGAATGACAGGATGATGTCACGTGGCATCATCTCGTCATTTCCGTTACTGCTACTAGCATTTTTTTCGCCATGTTGGACACTTACGTGTAATTTTAAAAAAATAAAAAATAAAAAATCTTGACGTGTACCCATTCCCGCTAGTCAAACTGACGAGTTTGACTAGTTAACGGTCAAAACAGTCCTATGCCAGTAATATGTTTCAAAACAGACCCATTTTGATATTTTGTTTTTAAAACTGATCCAGTATTGTCAGCCTAAAAGGGACCTCACCAGTTTGAACTTGGTTTTAACTAAAGGTGTATGTTGGATTTAATTTCAATATAAAAAGTTTGTTCCCTTGTAACATTGTTGATTGTAAGTCATTGCCTACCTAAAGTATGATTTGACGACTTTACGTTGAGAAGAAGTAAATGCAGGGTTGAGGTTTTGCTTTCTAGTAATTCTTGTAGGAAATGATTCACTAGTATTTGTGTAATACATTGAGCCACTTTTCTACAAACTTTCCTCGAAGAATTATCATTTGGACTCCCTGCAAGTTTAAATTTCTACAATATATTTCTGATTACAAAATTGCTAAAGAGTACGAATACGAAATTCGTAAGCTAACGTGATTGGTGTTTTAATTTGCTCTCTCCTACCCATTAATTCAAACCCTCATCCTGATTTGGCAATGCCATCCTTTTATTGGTTAATTTTTTTTTTCGTACAAATTCGAACTAAATGTCTTCGTAACAAATACCACTCCCGGTCTGATTATTGGAGCTTTTATTATTGTTGACAGAACAATTACCTGACGAACATTACTTTTTCCACGCAAGGAAAAAGTGTTAACAAGACTTTCTTTCAACTAATGTGGTTTTAAAGTAAGGTATACATTCATTTTATCATTTTAATGAGGTCGATTTTTTTTTAAAAGAAAACAAAAAAAAAACTTGAACTTTTCACCAACTTATCCACTCCTATTTTATAAATTTTAGACTTCACTCTTGAATGAAAGTATTTTTAAAGTTAATATCCTTCTCATTAAGACTTCTCCTACATTAAATATTTTATTTATTTCTTATTTATATTTTGTATTCTTCTCAAATACCATTATTTAAATTTAAAGGATAATAGTAAATGCTTTCATTGTTAATTATTATAATAAACATAAACATTCTATTTTATTAGATAAGAATAAATTAAAGAGATAATATTTTAAAATTGATGATAAAATTATAAAAACAAATTATTTAAATATTAACATATCATATGAAATTAAAAGTATAATTTTTCAATTAAAATTTTTACACATTGAATCATAACAAAACACATCATCTCTGTATCAAATTAATAGACATAGTGATGATATGTCTTAATTTAAATAGCTTATTTCTATAATTTTCTCTTTAATTTTAAAAATCTTGTCTCTTTAATTTATTTTTATCCAATAAAATGATTCTTTTATCTCATATTATATGTCTCTTTGAATTTTTTAGTTTGCTTCAAAATATTTGTCACTTTAGAAAATTAACATAATTCATCTATACACTTAATTGAATTTGTAACTATATTCTAACTCTTAATAAGAGTAGTTTTCTCAAAGAAAATCATTTTATCATATTAATTTTTCAAGAGCACAGAACTTGCATATAGTCTAGTTAAAATCATTCATTTTTATCTTTCTTTTCCTTTTTTTTCTATTTTTTTCAAAGGAAAAGTTTGCAAGGGGAACCAATAAAAAGTTTATTTGGTAGTCCATTTTTTGAGTACATAATCATTTTAATTTTTAAAAAATTAGAAATTAATCTTTTTATTTTCTAAATGACTGAAATTGCTCCTAAAATTCTTGAATGATTAATCTATTAATTGTTTTGATCCTTTCGTACGGTTGGTTAACACTAACAAATGCATATGTAATGCATAAAGTACCATATTAAATGTACATATCATGAAAATGATCTCACAGCAAATATTGGCCAACTGAGCTTCCATCTTTTTCTATCTTTCTATATAATAAATCTTAATTATATAATTATATATAAATAATTAAGATTAAAAATTATTTAATATATAATTTTTTAAAAGTATCACATGATGTTTTAGAAATAAAAAAAAAATAATTCGTATATTTCAATCTTAATTTTTATGATAAAATTTAATAATTAATATTTATTTCTTTCATTTTCATGTAAAAATAATCCTATATAATATATATTAGATTTTACAGTGTAAAAATATCGCATGCAGATACAAGGATCGTTTTAGACCCGCTCATGATCCTTCCTTGATGCCATTTGTTCAAGACCTTTAAAAGTGCTCAAAGGCCCAAACAGGGCTGTTTTAGAGCCGCCCGCGTTTTAATGGTTTTAGCATAGTTAAACTAGAATCAAATTGGTAATTATTAAATATAAAATTTTAATATTATATAATATATTAAATAATAAATCATTATAAATAAATTTGAGAATTCATTCACAGAGTCGGATTACACGTGGCGAATCTAGAATAAATTTCAAGGTTTGGATGACACATGCCATTTATAGAGAAGTTCGAATAACATATGTCGTTATATGGTGCTTCGTAAATATTTGGTTCGGTTACCGACCATAATTATAATCATTATAATTATTACATTAATGAGTTTTAAATAGTTATATTTGAATTTTGAATTTGAAAATTCTATTAAATAGCTACCTTTTAAATAACTATCTTAATTATAATTAAAAATTCTACTGGTCATTTGACTTAATTATTTGTTAATAACTAACGAGAATAACATGTATAGTTTCCTTAATAAATTCTGAAATAAAGGATAAACTAACGAGTATTTTTTATTTTTTTAAAAATTATATATTTAATCAATAATTTTTTACTTGCATTCACTCTAATTTTGTCCTAAATAGAAATGAATAAATATTTTTTACTTAATCAATAATTTTTTACATACATTCATTATTTATGACAATAATTTAATATAAGTTTCAAGGACCAAAATAATTATTATTTTATATTTTAAGTATAATTTGGGAAGGTATTTGTGTATAATTTTTAAGTACAATTTTTAAATTAATTTGTAAGTATAATTATTATAAATTAATTTTAGATATTAATTTTTTTAAAATTTTCATAATTATATAACTAGTATTTTTTTTGTATTTGCATGACCATTATTTGTAGGTAGTGTAAATGTTATAAGTTAAGAAAGAAATATTATTATTTATAATGATTCAAATTTTCATAAATATATAAAGGTCCACAAAACTGCAATTAAATTATTATCATAAATACAATCCAATTTCAATTCTATTATAATTATCGATATGTTTTTAAATTAAATCATATTAATTAACATTGTTTTAACATAAATTTCCATGAAGAATAAATAAAATCTCACTCTGCATTTATACGTAGCATTTAAATTAAATTATTTCTAAAATTAAATTTCATGATATTCAATTTTCGTAAATTATTCATTTAGGGTAATAATTCATGTTAAAAACATATTTTATTTAGGGCAATAATTTAATTGCAGTTTCAAGGACCAAAATAAATGTGATAAGAAGTTATTTCAATAAATAAATTTTAGTCCATTAAACTGCAATTAAATTACTGTCCTA
Organism: Spatholobus suberectus; assembly: GCA_004329165.1. Taxonomy (NCBI): domain Eukaryota; kingdom Viridiplantae; phylum Streptophyta; class Magnoliopsida; order Fabales; family Fabaceae; genus Spatholobus; species Spatholobus suberectus. The sequence goes on along the minus strand of CM014729.1, from coordinate 7,843,612 downwards.
AATAAAATCCAATTCGAATTCTATTATGATTATTTATAATTTTACTAATTAAATCTTTAATCTATAATAATAATAATAATAATAATAATAATAATAATAATAATAATCTATTATCTATTATCTATTATATATACATTTGAAAATAATCTATAAAAGGAAAGCTCCACATGTCAACTTTTGGAACAATTCTATATGAAATCTCATCTCATTTGGCAACACCAGTGTTTCTCTCTTTTCTTTTTTTTTGCTTACATGTCAACCTCATGTTCATTTGTATAAAAATTAATTTATGATTAATTATGACATAATTTATAAAAAAATTAAGACATGAAATATTAGAGAATCAGAATAAATATTATATACGATAAAAATAGTAACTGCACAACATTGCTATAAATATAAATCAATTTAAAGTTAAAAAAATTATTAAATCAAAATAGAAATAAAAGGAAACGCTAATATTTTTTACTATTTTAATTAAATTTGGTTTATAATTTCTTATATTTTCTAATTCAAATTTTATTAAAAAACCTTTTAATAATATATTCTTATAAGAATTAATAAATTTTTTTATAATTAATTGAGTGTAAAAAATAAAAAAAAATTCTATTTTAATTAAACTGGTTTGTAATTTCTTATATCTTTTAATTAAAAAATTAATAAAAAAAATTTAATACATATATATATATATATATATATATATATATATATATATATATATATTCTTTAAATCAAATTATAATCCTTAAAGTAAATGTTAAATCTTTTAGCATTGAGATTCATTAATTATATTTTATATTTTAATACTTTTTGGTTTAAATCACGACAATTTGATTTTTTTTCAATTTTTATATTAAAATTTTATACCCTTTTGTTGGATAAAATAACAAAATAGAGTAATAAAACCACAGAATCTCATTCTATTTGACAATTTCGAAGCGTTTCTCTCACTATTTTGCTTACATGTCAACCTTATACTCATTTGCATACAAATTAATTTATGGATATTTATGACACAATTTATACACAATTAAGACACGAAATATTAGATAATCAGAATAAATAGTATTTACGATAAAAATGGTAACTACATAACATTGCTATAAATATGAAACAATTTTTTTAAGGAAACAATATAAAATAAACTTGATGTTTGACTAACTTAAAATATATATAAAAGTTAAAAAATTATTAAATCAAATCAAAATAGAAATAAAAGGAAACACTAAATTTGTTGAATTTTTTGATTAATTTTTATTTTTGGATCAATTCTCATTTTTAAATAATAAATTGAAATCAAGCAATTTTTGCACATTCCATATTATTTTTGTAGCTATTTCAATTTAAAATCAAATTTTTTATTAAAATTAAATGATGACTAATTTCAAATTTCAAATGGATAATTAATGTAGATTTTTTTATGAAAACAATTTAATATGGACAAAACTTTCGTATTATTTGAATTAATAATTTAATTCAAGTAATTTAAAATAATGCTTAATTTAAAATGGATATTTCACTCTAGAATTCTATATGTCCTCTTTTCCAAATCTTGTGCATTTTCATTAAAAAAATTCAATGATATCAATTCCAAATTTCAAATAGACAATTAATGGATAAGTAATAAAGATTTTATTTGTGAAAATAATTTAATGTGGACAAAAATTTTATATTATTATGAATTAATAATTTAATTCAAGCTATTTTAAATGATGCTTAATGTAAAATGGATATTTTTGTTAAAAATTTAAATCAGACAATTTTTACTCATTCCATATTATTTTTGTAGCTAATTCAATTTAAAATCAAAATTTTCATTTAAAATTTAAATGATGATTAATTTCAAATTTCAAATGGACAATTAATATAGATTTTGTTTATAGAAATAATTTAAAATATTAAGAAAATGCCAAATTATTGTGAATTAATAATTTAATTTAGGCCATTTAAAATAATGATTAATTTAAAATAAATATTTTCATTAAAAATTAAAATCAGGAAATTTTTGCTCATTCCATATTATTTTTGTAGCTAATTTAATTTAAAATTGAAACTTCAATTAAAAATTTAAATGATGCTTAATTTCAATTTCAAATGGACAATTAATATGGATTTTGTTTATGAAAATAATTTAATATGGTAGAAAATTTCATATTATATTTAAGCAATATATTTTTTATGTTTTGAAACACATAAGCAATAAATTTATACCAACCAATTAATTTAAAATGAATGAGTATTTATGAAAATAATTTAATATGACATTTATTTATGAAAATAATTTAATGTGAAATTTATTTTTATAGCTACTTCAATTTAAGATGGAAATTTCCATTAATGGCTTAAATGATGATTAATTTCAAATGGACAATTGATATAGATTTTATTTACAGAAATAATTTAATATGGACAAAAATTTCATATTTTTATGGATTAATAATTAATAAATTAATTTGAACAATTAATATGAATTAATAGCATTTTAATGGACAATTTTAGTATGAAATTCATTTTTATAACTAATTCAATTTACAATGTGAATAATCATAATGGAATTAAATATAAAATCTAAATTAATATGGAATTTATTTACAAAACAAATTAATAATATTTTGATGGGCCAAATAGAAATTTACAATTCATATTAAATTAAATAAAAATAAATTAACTTTTCTACAATTCTGCCTAACCATCAATTATAACTCTTGAACCCTTCTGTAGTTCTCTTTAAATAATGCAAAATTTTATTTACTTTGTGTTTAACCTAGTCATATTGAGAAACACACAGATCTTCCTTTTTTCGTGATTTGGTTTCGATCTCAGTTTTCATAACCTCAACATCAATGGCACCTAAATGTGACTTCCTTTTAGATGTGATTACATCTAGGAAGACATGGAGCCTAATTATTAGAGTTGTTAGACTTTTGCGACATCAACAACAAAAACAATGAAAAGTTGATATATTCTATTGGGATGGTCCTCATGGACCAAAATGTAAGCTTATAATGCAAAGCCTACTATGATATGATACAATACAATTATAATAAATTTTCTAATTACATATATTATTGTTCTTAATGTTTGTCTTCTTCTTTAGATATATAGGTTCCAACCACTGGTTAAAGACAACTTTGTTTATTCCATATTCAATGTTGGTGTAGCTGATAGTAAGGGTTCTTGTAGAACGACTCGACATTCATACAAGCTCAATTTTCAAATAGTTACAAAACTAAAGTTGTTTGCTAATAATGTTATTTCCAATAATTTGTTGATAATTACCCTAATCTCTGAGGTTCTTTGTACTAATTATGACACCAATTATTTGGTTGATGAGTGCTTTTGAAATAAATTAGTAGCATTCTAATAAACCAAAATTTGAAATGGACGATCAATTTAAAATGGACATTAATTTTGAATTAAAAATAAATGTTCAGTTATTTATGAAAGTAATTTAATATGGAATTTTTTTTGCCAATAATTCATTTTAAAATGGAAATAATTATAATGGAATTAAATATGGAATTAGTATGAAATGTTTCTTTATTTATTTTTAAAATAATCAAAATGTCATTTAAAATGCTAATTAATTTAGCATGAAATTTTCGTTCGATAAGAAATGTCCATTTAAATTATTATCACACTATTTATTAAATTATTACACATGTTGTCAATTCTAAGATAATTTAAGAGTATTTTGATAGATCCAAATTTAAAATGGACGGTTAATTTATAATTGACCATTAGTTTTGACCAAAATATTGTATATCCATTTAAATTATTTCAATATTAAATTGTGATTATATATCAAGTCAAATTAATGGGTTCCTTGACAATGATTTAAATGATGTTCAGGGCAAACAACCTTAAACATCATTAATATATATTGTGAGTCAAAGTTATAGCGTATTCAAATTAAGGTAATTAGTAGTATTCATGATTTGAATACTTAATCTTTCCTTTTTAAAATATTCAATTTAAAGTAATTAGAACTAACATATATTTTGATTCAGATTAATTAATAACATTAATATATATTGTTAAAATAAAGGACAAATTTGTAGTCCGTAAATATTTTGATAATAACAAACAGTTAAAAGTATGTGAATTCACTTTATCGTCTGATCTCGCGCTTACATTATCGTCTAATCTCTAGTTTGTAGTATATCATCTAACGATGTTTTTAAAACTGAATGTCGACTTATCTTTATATGTATAAACTATTTAACTAACAAAGCTTACAGACAATGTCTGTGCTCTAAAAAGATCCGCATATCAATCAAAGCGCAAAACTACCTCAATATGTATAAAGCCTATACACCTACTCTCGAGGAAAGTCAGCGAAAAAGAAGGAATATGTGTGCGATTGATAGAACGGGAAAGCGGACATGACAACTGCTAAAAGATTGAGTACAAGAATAGAAAAGATAAACAGACTGCTTTATCTTATCATATGACAAGTTGATAAAAAGCATTAAATGCAACAATTAATGCTCCAATGACTCTCTTCATCAGACGAAGGCTGTCTCCTACAAAATACTCAACAGATACTTTTGGAGAAGCCTATAAATAGAAGAAGAGACCTCCTTCAAGCTATTGTTCAAAAATTTACAAGTGTTGTTGATATATTTGCTGTTGAATCAAAATACTCATAACTGCTTTGATAAAACAAAAAAAGCCTTTGCAAAAACAATTTTGAATATCTGTAGTTGAACTTCATTGTTTATTCGTCTGATAAGACGTTAAACTCAGTGAGGTAAACTCACACAAATCTTTTTCTCTACGAGATTGGTTGAAGCCTGAAGAGGCTTTGTTTCAAAGAATACTTGGGTGTTTGCTTGGAGATGCAAGTGAAAGACTACTTGGGTTTGAGCCTGAAGAGGCTTGTGGAAAGAATACTTATAATGTGTAAAGTTAGTGGAACTTGATTGTTGCCAAGAACTGGACGTAGTCTTTGGGGTGAAACGAGCCAATATAAAATTTGTGTGCCCTTTTATTTGTTCTTTCTTCTTTTGTCTGCCTTCTTTAAAACATTTTGAAAATCTTTTTGATCTAGTTTTATTTATTAAGCTTCTTCGAAAAAGTTCAAAGGATTGCAAAAATTGGCCTTAACATAATTCAACCTCCTTTCTTGTGTTTAGCTTATGCCTTACAGATATATTTTGATTCAAAGTTACAACATATTCAAATTAAGGTAATATATTTAATTATTGTTATAAATAATTTATTAAGTGAACATCTAACTTTACAAGAACCACTTCTATTATAATGTGTCTTTCAATTATGACTCCAATGTAAACATCATTGTTCATGATTATTCATTTGTGTAATCTTCAAACTTTAGAGCTTTCATTTTTTTTTAATTTTATTTGCTTCATTTTTTATTGTATATTTCTTTTAGTGTTATTGATTTTATTTTTTTTAGTATACAATGGCGGCAACTAGGGGTGGCAAAGCGGGCCAACCAGCCATTGACCAGCTAAAAGCGAAGCGAGGCAGGGTAGGTTGACCTGCCAACAAGAAGTGGGTTAGAGTATTCAACCCTCCCTGCTTAGCAATGAGTTGACGGGTTGGCCCGCCAACAAAAATGAGCTAGTTAGCAGGTTGTACAAAAAATGGGTTGGCGGGTTGACCTGCTAAAATGGGTTGGCGGGTTGACCCACCCCACTTTCAACCCACCCAACTATTTTTAAATAAAAAAACTCAATTGAATTTGAATATTTTTTGTTATCATTTAATTGAATTGGATTAAATAATTTTTATTTTAATACACATTATATAACTTTGAATCTTTGATTGTTTGATATATAATTTTATTATTATTTTAATACACATTAAATAAATGAAAGAGAAATTATATTTTTCCATTCAAAAGTTATAAAAATAATTTACTTGAAAATAAATAACACATTTCATTCAAAAGTGTGAGGAATTATATTTTTTAGTATAACATTGAATTGTATTTAATTACAAATAGAACTAACTCCAGACGCATGTATCATTGTTGTAATTATATTTTTAGTATAACATTGTGAATGCAAAACAATGCTTGCAGTGTGTATTTTACTTTCTTTCTTTTTATTAATGTCTCTCATACAATAACTAAAGAAGGGAAAAAAAAAAACTAAGTGGCGGGTCGCGGGTTAACCCGCATGGGTTGGCGGGTTTTATAAACTTACCCACCCCGCCAAAAATGGCGGATTAGGTGGGTCGAACTCGTTTTGCCACCCCTAGCGGCAACAATGTTAGAACCTAAGACCTTATACATACTATCTCAACCCCTATTACTAGGCCAACCCTAGTGGATTTTATTTTTGTTTAATAGTTTCTTCTTTTTTATCTTTCTTATTTAATTAAGTTAATCTTCTATATTTTTTTATTTTCTTTAAATATTTTTTAAAAATTATAATATTTAGTATTTGAATTAGTTTGCATGCGAAGTTGCTAACATTATTTTATAGTTTTTACAATTTCAATTATTAAGATGGATCGGAGTAAAGGACTTAAAAAAGTTTTAAAAAAAATCTTATAATGAAGCAAAAATAACCTTACTCTCTCCCTCTCTCTATATACAAACACACATGAATATAGACCATTTTGTACAAATCAATTTTATCACTAATATTTTTATTTTTCACACATCATATGTCAAAGAAATATGTATTGCTAAATGTACTAATAATTTTTGTATGATAATTTCTTTATTATTTCAATTTTTTGTTAAAATTTGAAAACATCTAAAGAAACTTTCTATTTATTAAATCCTATGTGTTAGTTATTATCATCACAATAATTATTTTTCATCCAAAAATATTTTGTTTTTAATTATTTTTATCATTTTATTTCATAGCAAGAAATTAATAAATGTTAATTAATAAATAATATTTTGGTTTAAGTAAAATTAAATTCTATTATAGTAATTTATAGTCAAAACATCACACTCAAATTATAAATCTAATAAAAATAAAGTAAAAAAATAATTAATAAATTAAAAATAACAAATAAGTTATTTTATAATAATTGTCTTGCATAGTAATCTTATATGGTTTGAGCAATATTGTCTCCAATGAAAGATATTTATGATCTCTACCCAAGAAATAACAAATAAGTTGTAAAAATAAAACATATACTTAAACATCACTATAATTTATTCAAGTATTTATAAATTTAATTAGTCTTTCATTTGATTGATGCTTTATCTTTCTCTCTTATTTTATTATCCAATAGAAATTGAGATTTTAATGATAGATCAATTATTACAAAATATAATTACATATAATTTTTAATTCTTATAAGCATTAAGATAAGATTAATATATATATGAATGTATCTGAGTCTACTCTATATTCATACATATTTATAAAAAAAAATTCAAACAAAATGTAATTAAGATTTAAAGCAATATAAGTGGTATTTCATACTTGGCATCATACAATAAAGACAGGAATGATTGCTTCAAAATATTTCAAAAATCAATATCAGGATTATGACGCATTATATATTTCTTTGAAATTAAGTATTAGTGTCTTTTAATTTAAAGGAATAGTTTTGATGTAGGACAAAAAATAACAAAACAAATATCCATCGTTGTAAAAAAAATTCTAATTAGGCGATTGAAATTAACATATATAATAATTAACTATGCAAAACTTTTACATTGACACTGAATGCCTATTAAACTCATTTTTAAAGAAAAAAAAATACTAATTACAAAATTTAATTTAAAATATTTTTTTAACATTAATATCTCTTATTAAAATTTTGTATAAATCAAAGTTATATACAAATGGGAATATACTAATAAAGGTAGTATTTTTTAAAACACACATTTTTATAAATTAAAATGATGTGAGATGCATTTGAATATAAAAATATTTGAATTTATATTAATATCCATAATTATATGTGTGTGTGTGTGTGTGCGTATATATATATATATATATATATATATATATATATATATATATATATATTCATAAAATAAAAAAAATTAAGAAATACATTAAATAATTATACTAATATAAAAATTAAAATTATAAATTTAACACCTGTGCATGACACGGGTTATTATACTAGTTGCTATAAATTACAAGAAAAATAGATTAAATAAAATTTAAAATTAACATGAAAGATTATATTACATCTCATTAATAGTATTTTGCAATTAAAAAAATAACAAATAGTTAAATAATAGTAATTCATATGTACATCTCATAAATGAGTGTTTATATATTTTAAAATATTTTAGAAATAATTGTCAAAAAAAATGTTTTATAAATAGAAATTTTAAGAAAGAAACCAAAAAAAGAGACAAAAAAATATTTTTTAAAAAACCAATTTAAATTGGTTCACTGATACTAATTTTTACCTAATTTTAACCAATTCTTGACTGGTTTGACCAGTATTTTGCTTTACTAATTTTTTTGAACTGATTGTTAAAGTGAGATTTTTTAAATTGTTTTTTATTTATATTTTGTACTTGTCAACATTTTTTTTTCATTTTTTAAATCCTAAAATATCTAATAAATTATGAAACTCAGTGTCAAAATTGAAAAAAGAAGAAGAAGGGTAAACCTAAGTATCTCCTAGTCAAAAGCTAGAAACTAATATCTTGAAGTATTGATATTCATTCAAGAGATTGACCTCTCTTAATATATATTTTTCCATACACGTATACAAGGATCAAACTTATAACCACATGCTTCAGGGACATAACTATCCACTAACTGTACCACACCATGTTAGAATAGAAATTTTTTATGCATAGAACTTGGACGTCTGGAACAAATAATTATAGGTTCAAAAATAAAAAGAATTCAATTTCAAAACTTAGAATTTTGAAAGTATATTTATGGTTTGAGAAATGTTAGGAATACACTCTCTAACACACTCTTTTAAACACTCTCTTATTGGTTGAAATTTATTAAAAATGACAAAATTTTGTGGGTCTCACATCTTATTTAATATTTCTCTTTCCCGATTTTGTAGTTTTTAATAAATTTTAACTAATTAAACAAAGTGTGTTAAAAAAAGTGTGCTAGAGAGTGTATTCCTATCACTCCTCTTATGGTTTTCATGATTTTACAATTATGAAACTTCAAGTTCTAAAATTGGAATTTTTTACGCTTTCAGCCACTTGGACTCTTGGAACTATAATTACACTGCCTGAAGTTAAAGTTCCCAGAGGAAAAAAAAATTCCAAAACTTGAAATTTTAGAATTGTAAAATCATATAAAAACGGATTTATACTTTCGGAACATCAAGTTTCAGAATTGAAATCCAAAAATTGAAACATAGATTTTAGGCAAAAGTAGAACAACGAAGATATCGAAAATAAGGGAAGAATAAAAAACACAAAACAGAACATCAACTAATAATGGAAAAAATATAATAAATGAAAAATCCTAACCTGTAATAGAGAGAGAATCGAAGATGGGAACCAAAAATAATGGAAGATGCCAAAAACAATGGATGACCCTCGTCAAAAAGAAAGGAGGAAAAAGATCAAGATGGTGAATGAGCGTCCATTCTCTAGAACTTTTAATTCTGGAAAAAAGATATGCGACTCATTTTAGATGGAAAAATGGTATTTTGAGGGAGGAAAAATGGAATGTGCTAGTAACAAACAAAGTGTGTACAAAATGTAATCCCCTGAAAAATCCCAAGCAATTACCCTACCATCATAGCATATAAGCACAATGCCAAATTTGATATTCTTCATGAAATAATATCATTGTTACTTTATTTTAAATAAAATTTAGCTATGATATCTTAAATACTTTTAATATTGTTTTCCAATTAATATTAAAGTTTTAAAAAAAATAGTTTATACATTGATAGTGTAAAGAAATTTTACACTATTATTCAATCACAATTAACTATGTATGATAATTTTATTAACTTTTACAATAACTATCTTAAAAGTTATATTTACCATCATTTTTGATTAGTTGATAGTATAAAAAATTTTATTGCTTGGGAATTAAACTCAAAGTTTTATCTCAACAGCCAATATTAACTTTTATTGTGCATAAATTACTAATATAAAACTTTAAATTAAAACCATACTAAAAATACCTAAAATTGTATACTTAAGGTTTATCGATCCTTTTACTTGTTTTCGTTCCTGTAGTTTGCTAGCAATAATGTTAACGTTTAATACTTCAATGGTGCGCACTTGCAGTCTAACCTAAGTCAACAACTGCGGCTTCTTAAACATGATATTCTGGACGCGTCTTCATTCATAATTTTTTTCTTCAAAAACGGTATTCTAGAGTTAGAACTTTCCCTTACTGTAGTGCGTCTCCGCCAATGTATTAGGGAACTTCCTCCTGGCATAATTATTAAGAAAGTCAAAGATAGCGAACTAAATAAATTAAGAAAAAGATTCGTAAATAACAATTAATCTTGTCATGTTATGTGATTATTTAGTGAATAAAAACTCAGATTAGTCCTTCTTTATAACTATTCCATGCCGCAAAGGCAGTAGGGCAACAAATTAATTGACTTTTGACTTGTCCTATTGCTTAGGGTGAAGTTGACTTCACTAATATGGACAACCTGGTCATCTAGAAAAAAAATAAACCAGACAACTAGCCTTTCGTCAGTTGAATGGGGGCACTGTGAGTCAACTAAATGCTTGAGTTTGAGACAAGAAAAATAATCACGTACACGTTTACACACGAGTAATTTCGGGATACTTATAAAGTTCGTAATTAAGTAAATTTAATGATAAAATGCAACAAAATTCTTGTTAAAATGTAGCTTATGTTTGGAAATACGTTTCGAACCTTTCAAAGGTACATATAACCTAAAAGATACAAAGAGTATCCAAACATAAAAGAAACAACAGCAATCCAAACATAATGCAACAATAATCCAAACATAGGATAAATCAGCAGGTTTCAGCTCTAATCAAATGGTAGATATTTATTAAATTATAAATTTCATTTTTATGTTTATACATAGTGGAAAAAAAAAAAAAACTATGGCTAGGCATAGTCACCGTAGGGGATCAAAATTCCAAGTCATGATGGTAATCATCTAACTAATTGAGCCCTCTAATGAACAGACAGCTCACAACAATACAAAGTCCAACAGGAATTTTGAATGAATCACGGGTTAGACATAAACCTTGTTAACTGGACAGTAGCATGTCTCAAGAAGACATCACACTGTTAAATTCACAGTTCTGCACACAAAGTGTTGAGCAGCAATAACATTATGGGACTCCGAAGTCACACTTGTTTGCTAAATGCTTTGTTCATATTTTGCATCATTTTCCTGGGTTTGACCTCTGCCAGGGATACCCTTACATCTTCCCAATCCATCCGAGACTCAGAGACAGTAACCTCAAACGACAGTGTCTTCAAACTCGGTTTCTTCAGCCCCGACAATTCAACACACCGCTACGTGGGAATCTGGTACCTCTCTGACTCCAACGTCATATGGATAGCTAACAGAGACCAACCACTCCTAGATTCTTCTGGGGTTTTGAAAATCTCCAAAGATGGAAACCTCGTACTAGTTGATGGAAAAAACCAGGTTATTTGGTCGTCGAACGTGTCAAACACTGCAACAACCAGTTCCACTGCTCAACTTCAACGTTCTGGGACTCTAGTGCTGAAAGATGACTCCACGGGACAGACCCTGTGGGAGAGTTTCAAGCATCCTTGTGATGCGGCAGTGCCAACTATGAGGATCAGTGCTAACAGAATCACAGGTGAGAAAATACGGTTTGTGTCAAGGAAAAGCGCTTCTGATCCGTCCACTGGCTACTACTCTGCTTCCCTTGAACGTTTGGATGCTCCAGAAGTGTTTTTATGGATTAATGGGACTCGCCCTTATTGGAGAACTGGTCCATGGAATGGTAGGATCTTCATTGGGACACCAGCTGATGTCAACTGGGTATTTGTATGGATGGAGTGTTGGATATGAAGGGAATGAAACTGTTTACCTAACTTATAGTTTCGCTGATCCATCTGCGTTCGGAATCCTTACCTTGACTCCACAAGGGAAGATTAAATTAGTAAGGTATTATAACAGAAAGCAAGTGTTGACTATGGATTTGGGAATTTCTGGTTGTGATGTTTATGGCACGTGTGGAGCATTTGGAAGCTGTAATTCCGAGAGTTCACCAATGTGTAGTTGTTTGAGTGGGTATGAGCCCGGGAATCCGGAGGAGTGGAGTAGGCAAAATTGGACTAGTGGGTGTGTGAGAAAGGTGCCACTCAAGTGTGAGAGGTTGAAAAATGGGAGCGAAGCTGGGCAAGAAGATGAATTTTTGAAACTTGAAACGATGAAAGTTCCAGATTTTGCGGTGAGGTTGGATGTTGAGGAAGGCCAATGCGGAACACAATGCTTACAGAATTGCTCTTGTTTGGCGTATGCATATGATGCTGGCATTGGATGCTTGTATTGGACTGGAGACTTAATTGACTTACAAAAATTCCAAACTGCAGGAGTTGATCTCTACATCCGTCTCGCCCATTCAGAATTTCAATCCAGTATGATGTTTTTTCATTGTTCTTTGTTTGTGTTTAGTTTAATCTAAACAAGTCAGAATCTATTCTTTCAATTTATTGCTTATATTAGCCTGACACTGGATCACTTTTTCTTTTGAATTTTTGTAGGTAATGCACAAGGGCATACTAATAAAAGAAGAGGCAAGAGATTAATCATTGGAATTACAATGGCAACTGCTGGAATAATTATCTTGGTCATCTGTGCATATCTGGCCATTCGTACATTTCACTCGCGGAAGGGAACTGCTAAACATTCGGGTAATCAAGCCTTAATGAAATTTGGAAAACTTTATTTAAAAAGAATAAGTAGTGCTTATTTTCGTCATATGTGCTTCTAACTTTGATACCAACCGCCTAATTCAGACAATTTAGAACAAAGTTGAATTCAGAAGCTTCAAGATTGTAGATTATTGGTATATGATTGTTGATATATATCCTACAGTATAAGACAAAATGGAAACTGTCTGTTTGATTATTCAGAGACAATATGATACAAATGGTCGTTATTATTTAACAATTTAGCATGACATCTTTTCTGGCATAAAGGCATTTTGGAAGGAATTTATCTGATGACCAATGATCTAATATAATAGGAAAGATCGAGTATTTTTACTCATTTAATGAAGTTTGTGTAAGCACTAACATGTTATAGATGGTTTTTCCGTGTGTGGTATTTGTTATTATTTCAAATAAATTAGAGATGGGAAGAACCGTTGTTAATTTATTCTTTCCAAAATATTAATTCATTTGGAACATATCCAGAAAATCAGAGCCAAAGAGTGACTGAGGTCCAGAAACCAGTTAAACTGGATGAGCTACCGCTATTTGATTTTGAAGTCGTTGCCAATGCTACAAACGACTTTCACTTAGCCAATACGCTTGGAAAGGGAGGTTTTGGTCCTGTGTACAAGGTAATATTTTGCCTAGTGAAAATTCTTATCACACGTTTCTAAAACTTCCAATTTAATTTTGTTCAATTTCTCTTAGGGATTATTGCCAGATGGTCAGGAAATTGCAGTGAAAAGACTCTCCAGAGCATCTGGACAAGGTCTAGAAGAATTTATGAATGAAGTGGTGGTGATTTCTAAGCTTCAACATCGCAATCTTGTAAAACTTCTTGGCTGCTGTATTGAAGGAGACGAAAAGATGCTCATCTATGAGTTCATGCCAAATAAAAGTCTGGACGCATTCATTTTTGGTTAGTTTATACATTTATTTATTCCACCTTCTAAACATTCAGGTCACTCAACATTAGTCAAATGAAATATGAACAATTTATTTTGATTCCAATTTATTCAGTTCCTGTAAGCAAATTATGTAGGCTAAATTTTTTCTTCTTCTTTTTCTTTTCAGATCCACTCCGGCGGAAACTTCTAGACTGGACAAAACGTTTTAATATAATTGAAGGAGTTGCTCGGGGCTTACTCTATCTTCATAGAGATTCTAGATTAAAAATTATACATAGAGATTTGAAGGCAAGCAATATCTTGCTAGATGCAGAGATGAATCCAAAAATATCAGACTTTGGTTTGGCTAGAATATATAAAGGCGAGGATGAGGTTAATACCAAAAGGGTTGTTGGCACATAGTAAGTATGCGTTATTGTACTTTATATTATTAGCATATTGTTTGCTTTGAGAATTAACTTTTATGTGATCTAAATAAATACAGTGGCTACATGTCCCCTGAATATGCAATGGAAGGATTATTTTCTGAGAAATCAGATGTCTACAGCTTTGGTGTTTTGTTACTGGAGATTATTAGTGGAAAAAGAAACACTAGCTTTCGTAATGATGACCAGTCTCTCAGCCTCATAGGATATGTGAGTGTCTTCCACCTCAGAGCCTTCTTATTTACCTAGCCTTTGTTTTTGCTTGCTAATATTTTCATTCATTTTCACACATTTTCTATTCTGGTTTTACTTAGGCATGGAATCTATGGAAAGAAGACAATATTAGGTTTTTGGTTGATCCAGAGATATCAGATTCAGGATCTGAGAATCATATTTTGAGGGGCATCCACATAGCATTTCTATGCGTGCAAGAAGTTGCAAAAACAAGACCAACTATGACTACTGTGCTCTCGATGCTTAATAGTGAGATTTCCCATCTCCCTCCTCCTAGGCAAGTTGCATTTGTTCAGAAGCAAAATTCATCAAGTTTAGAGTCATCTTCTCAGGAAAATCAGTGCAACTCCAACAACAATGTAACTCTTACTGAGATCCAAGGCAGATAACAATATGGAATAATTTTCACAGTAAAAATTGCTCCCATTCTATATGCTGAAGATATTAAATAGATGATTATTCAATTATACTTATCGATTAACAATCTTATTTTATAGATTATCAGAAACCCTTTAATATGTTAGAAGTGAGAACTTTGGGGATTTGACTTTTCTGGACTTCTAATATAGCAGTAATTCTTTAAAGATGGCATTTAATAAAACTAACAACTGGCAGTAGCGCTGAGTAAGATAGAAGGATTTTCTTAATGAAATAAATGAAAAGAGGGTTGATGCAAAATCTAGAATAAAAGTCACTTTACAATAGAATCTTTTGGAAAGAATAAATGACAATGGATCAAATCTGAAATAATAGAAAAATAAATTGGTCAATATTGGCGAGCGATTCAATCTAAGATGTAAACTCACAAGCCAAAACTGCTAAACGCGTTAACACACAGTGCCATGATTATATCATGGAAACTTCCATGTAACATATTTCCAACCATGACTAAAAACATTTTTTTTTTCAACTGAATAATTTACCGAGTCTATTGTTTTATGATCTTAACAGAATTAGTAACCATATTCTTTTCTTCTATTCTCTCTTCTATTTATGCTACTTCTATGAGGTCCTATGGAAAGATAGTTATGTAAATAGTTGTCATCAATTCAAAATTGTAGTCAAAAACATCAAAGCCAAGGATTGGAACAAGGATCTGGCTGCCCTTATCATAATTGTCTAAGTTGAGTTTCTATTGATTGCTACATTTGGTTTTATAAAATAAAGTGGGTTGAATGGATAATGTAATACTTCTCCAAGAAACTGAAGTTATCACCTGATCCATTGTGGGTTGAGAATCACCATGGATATATGTTCATTAGGTTTAGTCAAATTAGTTGGTGTGCTGAATTGTGGTGATAACTTAGGCCTATAATGGATAGAATCTAAGGTAATTGTTATATTATAAGGCTAGATTCTTCTATATTTCTAATTGCATATTCTTTCCATCGAGATCTTAGTTAGAAAGAGTGAATTGCAGGAAAATATTCTGTTCCTGAAGTACATTTTTGTGTATGACATTCTTCTCAAGTTTCTTGCAGATAATTGATCTCAAATATAAAGACACACAATCATTTACCAGTTACCACTTTTTCTAAGGTATTATAAAATTTAGTGTTGACATATTCCATACGTTATGTAGTGTATAGCACTTAGATTCCAGGACTCATTAGACAGAAAAATTTATTCTGTTAAATGCACTAAAACAACGCCAGGATTATTTGTGCCCTTAAAATTGTTCAATCACAGAGTAATCTCAGTAGATGCAAAACTGACATGAGAATACCCTTATACACCCAAGGAAGAAAAAAATAAATCTGCACCAACCAAGTACACACATTTAAGTCATGGAGACGTTCATCGTGCTTCTTATTACATGTTTTTCTGACATTTTCCGTCTTTCATTAAGGTCTTGGCACTAGTTTAGACCACTTTGGCACTTTACGCAGTTTCAAGTGACAGTGTATTTGCACTAGGATTCTTTAGCCTTAAAAAATCAATAAATTGTTTCGTCTGAATCTGCGTTGTCTCGATCTAATATGAGCAGCAAAAAGAAACCGAGGGTGAAAATCACGGTACTGAATAGACAAGGTAAGCAAAGGAAAGCAAGGTAAACAAGGAAACCATCAGCTATACCGTGGTGGCTAAGCTGGAACCATAAGAAACCTTTACAACTGACATAGTCACTATCATGGTTTTAAATTGCAGTTGCAGTTTCGTTGAAATCCCTGATATTGCGGAAAATTACGGAAAAATGCGGTCGATGCTGCCGCAATTGTGGTCGCGATGCAGTTGCAGTGAGTCCAAAAACCTTTACGTTGCGGCCGCAATTGCGGTTGCGGACCACAATTTAGAACCATGGTCACTATAAAGAATAAAGACCATAATTAGAGTCAAAGGGATCCTCTCTCATTAAGGTAGCATATTCTATTGGAAAATAATTCATGGACATTTGGGTGCTAATTGACATCTAGAGTAATAAAGAGAGAGAAGAGAAAGAAGTATAAGTATGATAGATGAAATGAAATCATAAAAAAAGAGATAGAGAAAAATAGTAGATGTAATGAGGTGTTTGATACATAAGAGTGTTTATATATCATTATTCTATTTCATTTTTGTTTGAGGTTTATAAATTAAAAAATATTTTTAAAAAAATTTATGATTATTGTATAAGTTTTTTTAAAAGTTTATTTTGACTTTTTTTAATGTTTTCAAAGTTAAAAATATCAAGTTCTAAAAAAATATCACGTTTTTTATTTCAGACAAATAAATTCTTTTCTTTTTTTGATAAGCTCGAACAAATGAATTCTAAAATTTGAATACATAAAAATTACTAGAGCTGTCAAAATGGGTTTCAACCTGCGAGCCAACTCGGCTCACCATGGGTTTGAGCCGGGTTGGGTTGGTAAAATTTGGCTCACCTGAATGGTGGACCAAATTGAACCCGGCTCACATGGTTCGCAGCTTACCCAGGTTGAACTCGTGGTGAGCCGGGTTGAAGTTTTTTTTTCTTTTTTAATATAGCTTACTATACTAACTTTGTAAGTAATTAAAATAAGTAACATATAAACCTAATCATGTAATTTTGTTCCAATTATAATAAAGGAGTAGTATACTAACTTATCTTTTATATATAAATATAGAATTAGAATGTAAATATGACTTTCCAAATCATTAATATATATAAATTGTGAGACACAATATAATAAACCTATTGATACTTTTGGTTTTCATCAATCGCATCAAAATTTTTATCACTTTAATTTAATTTTTGTATATTTTTTATACTTTTTTAATCATGTATTCTATTTTTTTATTTTTTTTATTTTAGGTGAGCCAACCCATATAACCCACCAACCCGTGGTGGGTTGAGCGGGTTGAAATTTTTTTGGCTCACCAAAAAAGTGAGCCGGGTTGGGTTAGTTCATTTTTGCATCAACTCGTGGTGAGCCAACCCGGGTGAGCCGAGTTGGCTCACTTTGACAGCTCTAAAAATTACGTGGCGTGTTCAAATGTAAAGGCATAGTTCTATTTGTACATGTCCCAGTTGTAAAGGTCTAACTAAATTAGTTCGAATCAACCTAGTACTATATGGACAATACGTGGCATGTTTACTGGACCAACTATTCCAGCCCGGTTGTTGTTAGGGCTTACTATTCTCACCCTTTTTTTTTCTTATTCTCACCCTCAGCTTTTATAAAAAGCCTAAAAAGACATTTTTATCCCTACCATTTTAAAACTTTTCACCCCCTCTTCCCTCTTCACCTCTCCCTTTCTGTTCTCACCCCCGGCGTTTCCTTCCTTCTCCCCTTCTCCTTTGTGAGTTAGCCCCCACTCCCTCACTACATTCTTGTCTCATTCTTGCCACCACACCCTGCCATTATTGTCATTCTCGCCGAAATCAGCTCACCTCGACGATATTCACAAAGTCGTCGTATATACTTCAATGAGTTGGTTTTTTTTTGTGGCTTTTCGATTTAACAGAATCGCGATTTTTCATTTTTTGATTCTTTTAATTATTACTTGATTTAAATTATTATTTTAAATAATTTTTGTCTTTTAAATTATTTATGTAATTTGAAATTTATTTATTTTCTTTTGATAATGTATTTATTTTTACTCTTATAATTTTTTTTGTCCTTTAATTATTTTGTTTCTTTTAACTAATATTTTTTAGAATACTTTTAATACTGTATTTATTTTATTCTTAGAATATTTTTTCTTTTAATAATTTTTTTTGTCCTTTAATTATTTTTTGTCTTTTAATTAATACTTTTTTAGAATACTTTTAATATTGTATTTATTTTTAGTGTTAGAATATTTTTTGTCTTTTAATATTATTTTTTTGCCTTTTAATTATTTAGTAATTGTTTACTAATTATTAAATGGATATTATTGTTTCAGGTTCATTATACCATGTACAAGGTTTGGCGCCCCACGTCCTGGACAAGGCATTCTGCTAGATGATGCACCAGGCACATCTAGACGCCTACTGCTGACTGCATCTGCACGGCGAGCTACATAAGCTCTAGCAGCTAAGGAGCAACATAGACAGCAGTAGCAGCATAAGGAGGAGGTACATGATGATGTACCCGATCTAGAGCTTGAGGTATAGGAAATAGAGGCAGAGGAGCCTTAGGCTAATTTGTCTCATTGCATTGTTGGACCTCCATTTGGAGGAAGTCCTATAGACTTGTCACTACTTAGGTCCTATAAGGACCATGTTGTAGGACATATTTGGCTCAGATAGCCCCACCTCGAGGTCAAGCTGATCAGCCTTGGGGGCAAGGTATTGTCGATGCCCATGCACCCGCAGGTGGTAGAACTCATGCAGAGTTTGGGTTTTGTCCCACTTATAGAGGCACAGTATGTTGCTACCAACAAAGACATCGTATGTGCCTTTATTGAGTGGTGGTATAAGGACACCAACTCCTTTCACCTGCCTGTAAGAGAGATGACCATCACCCTAGATGATGTGTCATGTCTCCTGCATTTGCCTATTACAGGCAAGGTGTGCGAGCATGGCTATTACAGTTGCGATGACGTCATCGGGTTATTGATAAGTGAGCTAGGTGTTACACATGTTGATGCACATGCTGTGATGCCAAAAGGAGCTTGCGTGGAGTTATCCTAGCTGAGGGACACAAACGGCGCACAAGTCACAGTTGGGGAGACGACGTTCACTACGAGAGCATATTTCCTACATCTTGTTAGCTGCATAATATTCACTGATAAGAGCTCTACGCATGTCCAAGTTTGCTATCTGAACTTCTTCCACCAGCTTTAGGCATGCATAGGATATTCTTGGGGTTTAGCTATGCTGACATACCTCTACGACCAGCTTAGCATTGCCAGCATCTAATCTACGGCGTAGTTTGGAGGATACATGAGCCTCTTAATGGTATGATTTTGTATTTTAGGGTTTATATATGTTTAGGGTTTATTTTGCTTATATAATTTAATTTATTAATTATTGATTATAAGCGTGAATTTACGAGCACTTCCCCACTGCCATGCCGACACGGGTCTTACATTGGGGATCAAGCAAGCGCTGGATCAATTGCAGATGGACGACGTTGTATGGGTGTCATATGACACACACAGGGTCGTCCACCCGTTACAAGCGATCTCGCTCTACTCAAGCTTCATTCGATACCCACATGCACGCACATCTACCAGAGACCTAAGGTAGTTTGGCTTTATCTAGGGGATCCCTCGCCCTCCACTTGTTGAGTTCCGGTCATTTACCAGGCAGTTTGATGACTAGGAAGGCTGGGAAGCGCACGTGGCGGACAAAGGTACGGCTGTGTCGCATGAGGCTTCGTGGACCTGTGCAGATGGCCACCTTGAGTGGTTCCATTAGTGTTAAGACAAAGGACGAATTTATGACTCTCAAATATTTTGATAATAACAAACAGTTAAAATTATATATGTGCTCACATAATCGTCTGATCATTCGTTCGCATGCAATCGTCTGACGTTTTTAAAGTTAAATATTGTCTTATCTTTTGATTAGATAAACTTCGTAACTAACAAGTCTTACAGACGATGACAACGTTCTAAAATGATCTACACATCAATCAGAACATAAGCTACCTAGAAACGTATAAAGCCTATATACCTACTCTCGAGAAAAGTCAGCAAAAAAGAAGGAATATGTGTGGGAATGTCAGAACGGGAAAGCAGACATGACAACTGCTGCAGATTAAGTACAAGAATAGAAAAGATAAGCAGACTGCTTTATCTTATCATATGACAAGTTGGTAAAAAGCATTAAATGTTGCATTTAATGATCCAACAACTCTCTTCATCAGACGAAGGCTGTCTTCTGCAAAACACTCAACGGATACTTTCGGAGAAGCCTATAAATAGAAGAAGAGACCTCCTTCAAGCAGCTGTTGTGATCATAATTATTGTTGATATAATTGTTGCTGATTCTGAAAATTCATAACTATTTTAAGAAAAGAAAAAGCTCTTCCAAACTCTTTGTAAAATTCTTTTTGTACTTCATTGTATATTCGTCTGATAAGACGTTAAACCCAGTGAGGTAAACTCACACGTAAACCTTTTTCTTAACAAGATTGGTGGAAGCCTGAAGAGGCTTTGATTCAAAGAATACTTGGGTGTTTGCTTGGAGAGGCAAGTGAAAGACTACTTGGGTTGAGCCTGAAGGGGCTTGTGAAAAGAATACTTGTAACTTGTGAAAGTTAGTAGAACTTGGTTGTTTACAAGAACTAGACGTAGTCTTTAGGGTGAGACGAACCGGTATAATTTCTATGTGCTTTCCAGTTTTGTCGTTCAGCTTTCGTCTATCTTTTAAAACGTTGTTGAAAATCCTTTTGATCTTATTTTAGACAATATGTCATTAATAAAAGAATTGCAAAAATTTGATATAACACAATTCAACCCCCCTTTCTTGTATTATCTTTGTGTTTTACAACTAGGTTTCTCATCCATATTTGATACCTCCATTAGCGAGAGATCCTCCGCGACTTTCTATGTTGTAGCAGCCTGAGCATGATCAGCCTATGATGGAGTCTTCATCCAGCAACACCCATTCATGTTATGTGAGTACCCATTTCTTTACAATGTGTTTTTACAATGCCAATGACACATTTTTAATAAAGTTTCCATTTTTTTTGTAGGCACAATGGGAGAGAGTTGCTGGCCTTATGGAACGCATGCTACAGCTAAGGGTGGTGCCTGAGGGCACGGATGGTGATAAGATGATCTAGGAGGCATTGACCATTGCTCAGTCAGGCATGGCCTCCAAGTGCACCAATCAAAGGAGGAGGCGGATGAAGACAACCACCTCTGATGCTTGACCTTTTATTTTTTCTTTTTTACTATTAGATCCTTTTTTTAGTATTTTATACATTATGTACGAACCTTATTGTATATATTTTTGGATTTCATAGATGTTTTGGATTTTATATATGTAACACTTATTGCGTTGTTGGTATCACTATTACATTGTTACAATTATAACATGTGATACAAATAAAAACAAATAAACGAAATGTAAACAATATTATTCGATAAATTAAAAGCACTTCAACATAGATTTGATACAAACAAAAATAACAGTAAACAAGGTGTATCATCACGGTTCACTTAAATTAATAGTTGCTTCGTCGTTAGAGTTAGTTGACGCCTCAAGTTCTCACAAGCACATGATGATATCTTCGGTGGTTTGTGGTTGACGTAGACAACCCAAGATCTCTTCAAGAGATCTGCCTAACGTAGCATATAACTTAATTGGCACAAGTCTAGGTAATTGGGCAAAAATGGACAACATCCTTGCCACATCCTTATCGTGTTTAATCTCCATAGACCCGTAATGAACACCGCCATTCCTTAAAGATATAGGTTAATGGTAATGAATATCGAGTATTTTTCTGTTACTTCTAATCACATTGTGAATTTTTTTCTTCAAAGTAGTAATGGTCATGTCCTTGGTGACCCTAAGAAAAGCAGGACCATGAGGACATTGAAACAAGACCGCTTCTGATGTTGTTGTCATGTAACCATCGTAATACACCATAGTAAGGAATCCGTCCATCTTCAAAAGAGAAGAAACAATATGGAATGAATATAGCTATCAAGAAAGACAATTGCAAGTGCTTTAGAGCACACATCTCTTTTATATTAATGCAAATATTATTCATGCATCAAATAATCATTAAAGGCTTTGTCTTGTGCATTAGAAAAAGAAAATAGTCCAAATTGCACAGACTAAATCAAGGCTCCAGATCGCATCGATTCAAGTGCGTGTCCTATTCACATGTCAGGAAATTATTCAAACGATGTCCTATGCGTTAAAAACAGAAATGATCAAGATTGCACTAACTAAATCAAGGGTCTAGATCGCACCTATTCAAGTGCGTGTCCTGTTCAGGCATGAGAAAATTACTCAAAGCCATGTCCTATGCGTCAGAAAAAAAAACGATCGATATTGTACACAATAAATCAATGGTCCAGATTGCACTAATTCAAACGCATGCCCTATTCACACGTCAGTGAACCATTAAAATCTATTTCTCAAAAAAGTAAATAAATGAATTTCATAAATATAAAAATTATTTTTCAAATACATAACGAAAACGCATTTTCGTTATATATTTAGGATTGATTCTTAATGAAAACGTATTTTCGTCATCTATCAATCCTAAATACATAACAAAAATGTGTTTCTGTTATATATAGATGGGCGCACCCCCTTTATCATAATGGAAATGCGTTTCAGTTGTACAAAATCACAACAAAAATGTGTTTCCGTTAGGAAGAATTTTTGGAATAAATAAAATACAAACAATAGTTGGAGTGAAAATAACAAAAAATGGGGTATGAATAGCAGAGCCCTTGTTGCTATAAGACCCTTGCTAATCACAAATTTTGTCAACAACATTAAGGGTGTGTTTGGTAGAGAAAAAAGAAATAGAGGGAAAGGAAGGGAAGAGAAGAGAAATAAGTAAGAAATAGAATGAAAGTTAAGATTATTTAATTATTATTATTTATTTTTATTATTAATATTATTTATTTTTATTATTAATATTTATTTTTATTATATTAATAATAATAATAATATTATTATTATATATACACAGCAGCAACCGATTTGTTATAAAAAAAAAAAAGCAAAGCAAACCGATTTATAGCAAGTAAATCGATTTACAAAATTTGTAAATCGATTTACTTGTAGCTAAGAGCAAGCAATGCACGTTTTGCATAGTAATTTCCACTCTTTTCTTCTCATATTTAGACAGAAGTTACTGTGTGTGGGTCCCATAAATTTTTAAAAAATTTCTTCACACTTCCACTCTATCAAATAACCTACTTCTTCTCACTTTCACTCTCTTCCTTTCTCTTTCCCTCTATTTCTACTCTACCAAACAAATCCTAAGGGCTAAGACACAGTTAGGGGCTTAGGGCCCGTCTCCTTGTACCGGTAAATGGCACCAACAAAATTATTGGGCTGGTTTATATATGCTAAGAGACCGAGACCGAGAAAAAGTTGTTATTGCCGACTTAAAAAAGGAAACAAGAATGATTTTTTATTTTTTTTTAACTTAGGTATAAAAAAGAAAATGCGAAGCACTCAAAGTATTGTAATTAGATGTACTTTTCAAACACACACCATTAAAATTCTTACTCCTCATATACTATTAGTCGGACACTTTTTTTAACACATCATCCCCGCTTACTTTGGTTGTAAATTTTCCAAGTTAAACACTGCTAGGACTTAAAAAAACGATACCTGTATATATAATTTTTCTTGTGAAGAATGCCTTTTTTTTTTTTTTTGGCTTAATTGTACATTTTGCTACCCATCTTTCATGATTTTACGAATTTTGTCACCCAATTATTTTAATTGTACATTTTGCCACCAAACTTTCAAAATTTTTCATATTTTGCTATCCAATTATTTTAATTGTATATTTTGCCACTCAACTTTCAAAATTTTGTGTATTTTGTCACTTCCTTAGTTGACTGCTTACATGACAATCAACAGTCAACTTGCCACGTAAGTAGTCAACATTTTACGTCATCGGTAAAAGTTGTCACATCAGTGATCAACTAATAGGGATGGCAAAATGTGCAAAAATTTAAAAGTTGAATGGCAAAATGTGCAAAATTTTAAAAGTTGAGTGACAAAATATGCAACTAAAATAATTATGTAGCAAAATGTGAGAAATTTTAAAAATTGGGTGACAAAATATGTAATTAAAATAGTTAAGTGGCAAAATTCGTAAAATCATGAAAGATGGATGACAAAATATACAATTAAGCCTTTTTTTTTTTTTTTAAATATTGTACATGATATTATATTAGATTTTTATATAAGCGACACTTTATGCCGACAGCTATATTACTTGCGATTGCATCTTACTATATGCAACATGACACTTGAATCTCAAGAAAGGAACAATATCGTGGGCCAAAGAATCCCATAGATGTCTTGAGTTTCATGCACGAAATTCTGAAAGCGAAAAAAGTGCTAATAAAAAACTGGTTTCAGAGGTAGGTCCAAGGTTATCCTACATTAGTTCACAGCAACATATAAGCATCATTTGATTTGCTTCTTCAATCAAACACTAGTCGTTCTCTTAGAATTAGACACCTTTCGAAATGGCTCATCCTCTCCCACAATCGCAGCCTACACAAGTAGTCAAGCCAAAACGCTCAAACCTGCTCCGTTTCATTGCCATGCTAATACTAGCCTTGATTATCCTTGTGGGTATAGCTGTGCTCATACTTTGGCTAGTTTTGAAGCCCAAACGGTTGGAGTACAGTGTGGAGGATGCTGCAATCCACAACTTCAACTTAACGGATGCAAGTCACCTCTATGCCAACTTTGATGTCACCTTAAGAGCATACAATCCCAATTCTAGAGTCTCAATATACTATGACACTGTGGAGGTGTCAGTGCGTTATGAGGACCAAACGCTAGCCACGAATGCAGTTCAGCCATTCTTCCAGTCACATAAAAATGTGACTAGGCTGCACGTGGGCCTCACGGCCCAAACTGTGGCCCTGTATGAGTCCGTGCCTAAGGACCTTAGGCTTGAGAGGTCCTCGGGGGATATTGAGTTGGATGTGTTGATGAGGGCAAGGATACGGTTCAAGGTTGGGGCGTGGAGGTCAAAGCATCGCGTTTTGAGGATTTTTTGTTCTCCTGTGTTAGCGTACTTTTCTAAAGCAAAGAGTTTCGAAAGGGCCCCTTGTGAAGTAGAACTCTAAACAAGCACGCCAAATGGCCAAGGCTGACATGTTCCCTCTCGTACCCTTTTGAATCTATTTATTATTATTTGTTCTTTTTTTGGTTTTCTAATTTTCCTGAGTTTGTCATTGTTAATTGATGTTATGATTCTTTTATCAGCGTTATTGTAATTTTTCTTCTGGGTTGTTGGTTTTGATTTTCCTATGTTGAAAAATAGTTGTGTGGATATACGAAAGAAGGAAAATTGGCTGTTATCCATCCAATTGATGCAAGATTATAGTAACGTGTAAGCAGTGTTATAAAACTCGGACCGGTCATCGACCCGGTCAGAGTACTGGGTCACTGGGTCAATGGTCGAACCAGAGGGTCACTAATTGAACCGCATGACTCGGTCTCTATTAAAAAATTTGAAAGTATTCATGACATGTAAATTTCATACTTATAAAATTTATTAAATTAAATTTTAATGGTGATGTGTAACCCATAAATAAATAAACAATCAACAATTATATTTAAGATGGGGGTAAAAGGACTAGAGGTTACGCATTAAGGACAAACAAATAAGAACAAGTGAATGAAGGTTATACATTCATGTTAATACAAGAGACATTTATGTTATACGCATACCTGCATTTATGATTTTGGTGATTATTATCATTAGTAAATAAATATTTTTAAATATGTAAATTATATTATAAGTCAAAATTTTTATTTTTATTTTCAATATTTATAAACCGGTTTGACCGGCCGGGTTACCGGTTCGACCGGCCGGGTCACCGGTTCGACCGGCCGGGTCACCGGGCCGATGGCGTATCCGATCCAATTGCTAAC
Source organism: Spatholobus suberectus (assembly GCA_004329165.1). Classification (NCBI taxonomy): domain Eukaryota; kingdom Viridiplantae; phylum Streptophyta; class Magnoliopsida; order Fabales; family Fabaceae; genus Spatholobus; species Spatholobus suberectus. Next base: position 7,817,253 of record CM014729.1, on the reverse strand, counting down.
TCGAACCGGTTGTGCGTCCGGTTTCCGGTCGGACCGGTCGGACCGGCCGGTCCGAGCCGGTTTTGATAACTATGCGTGTAAGCATTGCCTTTACCGTCCTGCCAAGTGTTGCATTTTTTATTGGCTTACTGCATTAAGTGTGACTTTGACTGGTCATTGGTCATGGGACTTATGACCAGATTGGATTTCAGAATTTTTTAGTCTTGGAATTCTTTGTTTATAATCCAATTAAGAAGTGCAACTAAAATATTAGTTCAGTTTAGAACGGTTGATGGGCTGTGACAAGAAAATTTCAATTTCTGCGTGTTGAATATAATAAAATGTTAACTTATGTACAAAATTAAAGGAGTTAGACTTAGAAACAGAAAACGCCTAATTCAGAAAAAAAAAAATTAAACTATTCGTTACAGTTAAGTTGCACTTCATTGGCGGAAAAAGTTTATACAAAATCTTATTTAGGTATAGAAATACGAATAAATAATTTATGTACTAATAATGTAAAAGATTTCTAGATACTGTTGTTCAATCACAACATGTGATGTTTGATCATTTTGTTAATTTTTATAATAAATATCTTCAAAGTTATACGTAATATGATTTATAATTGGTTGACCATTTTTACACTAATCGTCTATAAAAATTAAACTCTACAAATATTTATGTTCCAATATATCTTTTACATTCTTTATTTCTTTTAATTTTTGGTTTATTTTTTAAATTTATTCTAATTAAGCTTTGTTTTAAATAAAAGTTAAATTTATCTAAGTTAATTTCCTCTATATATCATAGATAAAATTTACAAAAAAAACACAAATATATTTTATTCTTATTTATATAAAATAAAAATATTTATCATTATGATAATAGAATTTGATTGGTGACAAATTTTAATAACGTGTCTGATAAATAAATATGATATCTAATTACTTTATTACAAACCTTACACTTAAAATTTATTTTTTATTTATAAAAAATATTGAATATTAGTTTTAAAATAAAATAAAAAATAACGAATAAAAAAGAAAAAAAAAGACTAAGGTCATTCATTTCCTTTCTTTTTAATTGGAGGTGCTCATGAGGTTGGGTTTTCTTGAGTTTAGGGTAAAATAAAATCTAAACCGAACATATTTGATTGGGTTGGTTTAGTTTGGTTTTTGAAAATTATCTTGACCAATCTGAATCGAACCAATCCGATTAAGATCAAGTTAATTTGGTTTGGATCATCGAGTTAAGATAGAAAAAAATTATTATATTTTTTAAGTTTTTATCTCTATGTCTATTTTATATAAATTTTTAATCTTATATTAATGTAAGTTAAAAATATTCTTTTTCTTTAATTTTTTAATCTCATTAATTTCTTTACTCTAAATATGATAAAAAAAATTACATAATAAAAATAACCAAATTAAGACATTTGGTAACACTAGATAATATTATAAGAAGATCAAAACAAATAAAGAAGAAAAAAAATAGAAGAAAAATTAAGTACTAAAGTTTAAATGTATTAATCTAAAATTAAAAAGATAATTGATTGGGTCATCAAGTTGGTTCAAGTTGAAAAAGATAAATATGAGAATTGAATCGATTATAATGGTTTGATTTGAATTTGAAGTGAAAAGAACCAACTGATGGAATCAACTTGAATCAATTTTATTAATTTGGTTTGAATTGTTGGCTTCATTAGGTCAATTTGATCTAATAAATACCCCTACTTTTAATTTATATATGATAATAACACGATGAATTATAATTTTTATTAGTATTAATAAAAAAATGTAAGAAAAAATTGAATGTGTAAATAATCAAATATAGTTGGAAAAAAGTTAGATTTAATATAAGATATTTTAACTAATTAAAGTTATAATTAACTAGAAGAAAGTTTGGATAAGTAAATATGAACATTAAAATTCTCAATACCAAATCATACTAGATTCTATTGTTGAATTAGTTCGAGGTGTCTACTATCTTCTCCAATTGAGTTATGAGATACTCGTATGATGGTTCTTCCTCTAACAACAGAGAAGGCTAGTGGTGGAAGGTTGGAGTATCTATAAAGAACTTTAATGCTTGAGTCAGAAAGGATTTTGGTAGAATGATAGTAATTATTAGAAAAACATACCTAACATTGCTAAGAGTGTCTTATTTATAAGGATGTTTTAAGGTGGGTTCAGGTGGATTCATGTGGATTCTGTAAGGTCGAAGACCCCTTTTGGACAATATTCACCTATTTGGGACCACCACATTGTGTGGTTACTATGTGAAATGTAACCAATTTACCTTGCAATTGGGTCTTCTACTGTACATTTTAGCCTATTTACTTCACGTGCACATTTGATCTTGTGTTGCATTCTTGATCGAGGTAAATTAGGCTATTTGGATTATGCCTGCTTCCTTCAATCCAAAACAACTATGACCTTGTATACATAAAAGTTGAACCATTAAAATGTTACATTACTAGTGTAGTAACCCGTGTAACGCATGGAGTTGTGAATACTCAATTTTATCCAAATAATTCACATAATAATAAATAAAGTTAATTAAGTTATGGTAATAAAAAACATATGTAATAAAAGGTTTTTTTTTTAAATTTTTGTCTTTGGTGCGTTTTGGGCTAAGTATGCTTTAGGCCTAAAAAAGGAAGGAGGCCTAAACAAAACAAAAAATTAATGATGATGAAATGAATAAATATCAAATCATCTAACAAAAATAAGGAGGCAAAAGCGGAAACGTGAAAGGTGCTAGCTAGTTGAAGAGACTTGTTAGACAAGTTTCTTGAAACTTATAAATAGAACAGAAAAGAGAGGAGAGCAAGATTATGCTGCTAAATTGAGGGAGAAGGGAGGAGATACGTTGAAGTTATTGGATTGAGGAAAGAGAGGGAAACAGAGGGAGGAAGAGACACCGTTAAAGAGGGGTTGGAGAAAGGAGAAGAGACTGGAGCGTAATTACAATTACGAATTGGAGTACGGAAACCATTGTTCTTGAGTTGAAAGCTGCGAAAGTGTTCTTCTCACTCTTCCTTCACCATATCTGTAACTGATTCTCCAATCTTCTATGCATGATTAGTTACTCCATATGTGTTTCTGTGAATAGTAATTGTTTCTTGAATCTTTGTAATAGATTGACCTCTGTAATATAGATAGTGTACTCTGCCTCTGAACTATAATGGAAACCCACTGAGACAGAGTTGCTCTGTTCTCTGTATCACTTTAACAAATTCACACATAATACACAGAGATTTCAATTCTATTTTTCTCAAAATAAAGTGTATACTGATTACCAATTCACATTCCAGTACTCTTCACATATTCACGTTCACGCATCAATGCAAGCAAAAAATATAATAATAAATAATAAATAATAAAAAAAATGAAACGTTCGTCTCTTTATCCCTTGCGTCGCCGTTGTGGAGCGATTGCACGATAATGAGCTCGCACTCTCATCCTCCACACCACCTCGCGTCTATCGCGCTGTCGCCACCGCGCCGCCAACGCGTTTCTTCTAACCACCGTAACCACGCCGTGTTGTTGCCGCGTGGTCCGTCACGCGTTAACCGTCACCGCACCTCTGTGAATCACCGCTGCGCCACCCTTGCGCGCACCACCGCGATGCCGGTCTCAATCGAGCCAGGCTCCGCTTCCCCCGCGCGTTTATAGTCACGCAAAACCCCCGCCACGATTCCACGAGTCTTCCCCACACCACCAGCATGTTCCTGATGCGCCTTATTCGAGTTTCCCTTCATCGCCCTTCCTCCTCTGCAGCGGCGCATAGATCACTTCCTTAGGGCTCTGAAGCCTCATCTCGTGGGACAGTTGTGTACCCAATACATTTTCTTGACTCTCCTTTCTACAGTTGCGAAACGGGCTTAGGCCCAAGTGCCATGCTTTCTTTTTGTTAGACACGTAAATGGACAAGGCTTGGTCCATGGGTTGCGTTTTTTCCTTGTTTTTCTTTTACGTTGAGTTTTCTTTTTATACGTATCTTAGCTTAGCGAATTCGATTAAAGGGTAAATAAGAAAGATATGCTTAAATATTTGCTAAGTAAATACGGTGAAGGTCTTTTAGACCTTTTCTTATTTTGTTTTTTTGGTAAAACATTAAGGATCAAAATATGTATTTGTTGACAATTAGGAAAAATGATTATTTTGTTTTATTTTGTTAAACTTTCGTTTTTTTATGAAATTAATTAACAAGTTATTAACAAATAATTTCTCTTTAAATAAATATTTAAACTTGATCATGTCCATTTTGGATGCACTTCTTATTTGGACATTATTTAAGTTTTAAAATATTGATAATAACTGTTCGAGGGTGTTTTGGTATCTCGAACGAAGTGGACATTTTAGGCAGCTCTGACGAGTGATAGCACCTGGTTGTCACCTACAAAGACACTCCAACGCCTAAGTCAGTGTCTGTAAGAGGTGAATAATAAGGCTTAAATCCGTACCTGAATGCATGTAATGCCATATATAGCAGCAAGGTGATAAGTTGGTTACCATGGGCCTCGGGCCACGTGGCTAGCCCCGAAGGGGGTCTAGAACAATAACCATTTTAGATGCAATTCTTATTTGGTTATCATTACTTTGTTTATAATTTGAAAACTAAAATATTTTAAATACATATTAAGTTTAATTAATAATAAAGGCTTTAATGATAGTCATTTTGGATGCACTTCTTATTTGACTATTATGAAAATCTTAAAAGTGAAACGATAACCATGTTGAATGCACTTCGTAGTTGGTTATTGTAAAACCCTTTTAATGAAATTCTAAAAAATTCTAAAACAAACTTTTCTTTAATAAGGTTTTAGTAATATCCATTTTGGATACACTTTCTATTTGGGTATTGCAAGAACCATAAAAGGTGTATTGATAACCATTTTGGATGTACTTCCTATTTGGTTGTTGAGTAAGCCTTTTAAAATATTAAAAAATAAAAAAAATCAACCAACAAAATAATTTTCTACCCAAAGAACTACGTGAGTCTAATTCTTCATTGCACCAGAGGATACGTAGGAGCAGGGACCCATTCCTGCCATTCTCAAAAATAATAAAATTATTTCTTTCCAAAAATAAAGTGTTTTCTTCTTAATTAAAATTCTTTTGATAAATAAAAATGATAAAATTTGTAAATAAATAAAATTTTGTTAGGGGTAAAATAAATAATTTTGAAACTATCCGATTTTCACATTTAATTAGGGGTAACTGATGGACGTCGTAGGGTGCTAACACCTTTCCTACATATAATCGACTTCCAAATATATATTTGGTTTCAAAGACTACGTTCTTTTAAAGAGTTTTTCCATATGTTTTTCTTAATAAATTATGGTGGCAACTCCTCTGATTTTATTTCTTTTTCATTGACCTGTCGTGACCTCGGTTGCGACAGGAATGACACTGATCGGTGATCGTATTACGTATTTGTTAAAATAAAGCTTATAATTTTGAGAAAATTAATGTGTTTGTTTTAGGCAAAAAAGAAATAATTGTTCAATATAATAGGAAATATAATTAAAAAATTGATATTTAAACTTAACTCATATAAAATTAGGGATCAATATATAATTGACATTATGTTAATGAATTGCCACAATAATTTCAAAAATAAAACTTAACGAGTAAAAAGAACCTTCATCAACCACCAGCTAGGGTCAATTTAATGGTAGCGAGTTTGGATAGTTTGCATGAATTTTTAAGTTCAAACTTCATTGTCGTCATTGTAATAAAAAAAAACCACACATAGCTTCACCACCAACTCTCTCTCATACTAAATAAACACTTTCTTGCATAAAAATTTATATGCTTGATATGTTGCACAGAACAAACAATTCTAGAGCCAATTATGAATACATGAGCATAAATAGATTCTCTTTACACTTAGATCACACTTGTACATAAAAACAATACATAATAAGTTCATTCCCAAATTTGTTATAATTTTTTCAAATTTACTGAACCTGCAAGAGAAAGACAAAGCAGGTCATTTCTTATATTATAGTCATTCAATAACATGATAAGGTAAAGAAATAATTATTTTTAATGTAAGTTTTATTCACAAAATTATAGTAATAACCAAGAATGGAAGTAAAGAAATTTTTTATAATTACCTCCTTATTTTTATCTCCATTTACAACTGAACCTTTCGAGTCATATGTTGCAAATTTTCGTAAGTAACATATATTAATTCAAGAGTTTAATGGTCATGCACTGATAGTGTAAAATAGTTTTACACTGTCATCCAATCACAAACCACCATTTATTGTAAATTTGTTAACTTTTATAATAAATACTTTAAAAGTCATATTAATGGTGATTTCTGATTAGATGACAGTGTAAAACTTTTTACACTGACAATGCATGACCATTAAACTCTTAATTCAAATGGTGGTGTATTTTTATTGTCTACATCAATGTCTAATTAATGAATTTCTAATAGTGTTATATGTCTATGAACTATTGTGGCCAATGTAGTTTCATGCTTTGTTTGAATAAAGAGAGTAATAAAGAAGAGAGAAGTAGATAAGAGAGAAGCAGAAGAGAAGAGAGAATGAATAGATTTTTAAAGTGTCTAGATTGGAAGAAGTATAAGTGAAGTAAAAGAAAAAAAAAGTTGAGTTTTCTCTCCACTTATTTGGTTAGATAGAAAAATAGAGAGAAAAAAAATGAATTTTTCTTGTAAAGACATATTTGTCCTTAATATATATAGATATTGTGAGATAAAAAAAAGTAGCAAGATTAAACTTGTAATTTTGAGTGGGTCTCACAATTTTTTATTTCTTATTTTTCACTCTAACAAAGAAGAGATTTTTTTTAGTGAGTCTCACACAAATAATTTCTCTCTTCTCTACTTCTCTCTTTAAACAAATAACATAAAACTATTTTTTCTTACCCACTTCTTTCTATTAATCCAAAGGGTCAGTGCTTGATTGGTGATATTACTCTTCCTCTCGCATTGAGAGGCTAATTGTATGGTGTACAGGGTCATCTTGGCACTCCATTAACGATGTTACAGTCATACACTTGCAAGGCAGATAGAAATAGAAAACGCTGAGAACTGAGAATGCTATTGCTGAAAACTTTTAGTCTTAGACTTGGTTTTTTGCTGTTATAATATAGAGTTTAATTGATATGCATTATCAGTATAAAAAATTTTATATTGTTAACTAATTAAAAATCAGCTTAAGTATAATTTTTAAAATAATTATTATCAAAGTTAATAAACTTACTATGAATTGACGATTAATAAGACTCAGAGAGCTTCACAGTTTGAAATGATATTAAATTGAGTTTTGCTTATACAATCGACTATTAATGTCGAGAGAAAGAAAAAATTCAAAATTAACTAGAGTTTGCGACGTGTTAATTTATTCAATGATGGTCCATTTTAATTTATTGGAAACATTCCACTTTGAATTGTCATGTAATTTAGAACTTCCGGTTGAATTGTCTTCTATGAATTAATTATCTTGAAAAGACATTCTGACTTTTTTGCACAGGTTAATTACTTACTTGACTATTAATGCTATATTGAAAACATTTCATGGGCAGGAAAGAAAGCAGTGTTGCACTGTCATTCGCAGGACTGATGTGACATCGATTTTGATTTGTAGTTGTGGAGCTACTAGCGGATTGTTTAGACAATTAAGCAGTGTATATTGCTTTCAAATTTGGTCTTTCTGACGAATGTGTATGTCATCTATTTAGCAAAATCAGTAATTTTGTCATCTAATTTTATGTTTTGTTTTGGTTCGGTCTTCTAATTTTTTTGTTTTATTTTGATCTTTTATCTTTTTTTTTTTATACTTTAGTCCTATTTGTTAATTATGGTGATTTTTTAACATTGAAAATTGTGGGCTTTTGGGTCATTTTACTGCCTTGATCGACAAAAACATATAAAAAAAGCAAAATAAAGAAAGTTAAAAAATCAAATCAAAACCAAAATAGTTAAAACACTAAAATATACCAACATTATGTTAGTCCAAACGAAATTAAGCTTAGATTCTTTAAATAAAATATCGGTTCGAGTCTTCTGGATGTAACGGATCCCATTCTTTTCATTGGTTTTCATTCAGTTCATACAAGCTAAAAAAATTAGACTACTCATAAACTTCTAGTTTTGCTCCTGGGCTCACGGGGTACAACATCATTTCACTCCTTTGTTTCATCGACACGACCATCTCTTGTAAGCATAGGTTGTGGCTTCATTTTTTACGCACAAGAGATCTTCCAATAAAGGACCTTCTGAAAGTCATAATCCATCTCCCTTTTCACCCATCAAATAAGTTTTTTTTTTCTTTAGTTTTTAAAAACTAAAAATAATTTTTGAAAATAGAAATCAAACACACCATTATTGTTTATGATAATTTTATGGTTTTACTTGGCTTGAGCTTGAATAGTTGGATATTTGTAGTTTTAGAAATTTTTTTTTAAAAAGATGTCTGTAAGAATATAATTTTATTAGCAAAGTCAATAAGAATCAAGATTTCAAAAAAAAATAAAAATACTCTAGTAATCAAAAGGTTCAAAATTATAATATTAAAATAGTGAAATATCAAATTTAATAACAAAATTAGGTGATGAAATTCATGAAATTAAAAAAATAAGAAAACTAAAAATACAATTAAGGCAAGATGACTGTTAATACGGGTGGTCGTTTGTCCATACTTGTCTTTCACCAAGTCAACTCTTGCAATGCTATTCCAAAAAAGACAAAAGAAAAAAGAAAGAGTCAACTCCCGACTCAATCAATCTACACATATAATTAATCCATTAGTCCGTGACATTTGGTACTAGTGAACCCAAGGTGATGATGGGGTTCGGTATGCTACCTCTTTGTCTCACTCTCTTAAGCTTTAACTTAAATTGTGGCACTGCCTTAGACACCATTACAGCATCTCGATTCATCAAAGATCCCGAAACCGTAAGCTCTAACGACGGTGCATTTAAGCTAGGATTCTTCAGCCCCCCAAACTCGTCTAATCGCTACGTAGGAATCTGGTATCTCTCTGAATCCAATGTCATATGGGTGGCCAACAGAGGCCAACCGCTGCTTGATTCTTCAGGAATTCTCACCATATCTCACAACGGAAATCTTGTCGTATTGAATGGTAAGAACCAGGTTGTCTGGTCATCAAATGTCTCTCTCTCGACCACTGCATCCAACTCTACTGCCCAACTTCTAAATACTGGAAACCTTGTGTTGCTGAATGACACCACAGATAAGACAGTATGGGAGAGTTTCAAACATCCGTCTGATACGTTCCTTCCAAATTTGATAATCAGCACCAACCAAATAACGGGGGAGAGAGTGAAGGTTACTTCTTGGAAGAGTCCTTCTGATCCAGCCACTGGAAACTTCTCTGGCAGCCTCGAGCGTCTAAATGCTCCAGAAGTGTTTGTTTGGAATCAAACACAACCATACTGGCGCTCAGGTCCGTGGAACGGTCAGGTTTTCATTGGTTTGTCCAGTAATTTGTTGTACACCTCTGCGTATTTAAATGGGTTCAGCATAGCGAGGGAAGATGATGGAACTGTTGAGATAACTCACACACTGCCAAATAATTCTTTCTTTGGAACCATTGTGGTGAGTCCAGAAGGCAAGCTGGTGTACACTGCTTGGATCAACAGACAACCGGCTGGGAAGCGGGTGTTTCAGGAAGGTAACTGTGATATCTATGGCTTCTGTGGCGCTTATGGAAGCTGTGATCCGAGGAACTCGCCAATCTGCAGCTGTTTGAGAGGTTTTGAGCCGAGAAACGTTGATGATTGGAATAGACAAAACTGGACAGGTGGTTGTGTGAGAAGGGAAGCACTGCAGTGTGAGAGGGTGAAAAATGGGAGTAGTGAAGCCGGCAAAGGAGATGGGTTCTTGAAACTGGAGACGACAAAAGTACCAGACTTTGCGCAGCAGTCATATCTTTCTGATGAGGCATGCAGAACTGAGTGCCTGAAAAATTGCTCTTGTACAGCTTATGCATATGATGCTGGCATTGGCTGTTTGACCTGGAGTGGGAAATTAATTGACATAGTAAGATTTTCAAGTGGAGGAGTTGATCTTTACATCCGCCAACCTTATTCCGAACTTAGTAAGTATGCTTTTTGTCAGTGAAAAATGTGTTCCTGATATTTCTAAACAATTTATTCTTCAACCTTGTTGGTGTGCAAATGTGCGTAAGAAGTCTTACATTGGATAGAAATGAGTATGTTGAGTAATATATAAGTGACAAAGACCCATAGACTTGATGTCTTAAGGTTTGAGTTAGATGTAGTGTCAAGTTTACTTATGTAATTATGCTCATAGCCTATTCGTGAAGATCTCCACAGTGTCTACTCTCTCGTATTCTCAACAAACCTCTAGTCCAATATCCAGATTTCTGAACTTAATTCTTCCTGCTGTAGATGTAGATGGGGGGAGAGACAATACAGCAATCATCATAGCTACAGTGACAGTAGTAGGAACAGTTATTGTTGCTTCCTGTACTTATTTCTTATGGGCATGGACTTCTAAACGTTCAGGTACGTGTTGTTAGTTTTATGTTTGGACTTTGGAATATATATTGACGTTTTCTTGATTTTTAGTTTACTTAACGAATGACGGCTGTGTATGCCAAGAGTGGAACTTAACAATTAGATTTGGAGTTGGAGGGGTAATTCTTAAGTAAAATTCGCTTATTATATTCACTTAAATCGGCATCTGAAATGTGTAAGGAATTTTTAAGAAAAAATTGCATTTCTAACATGAGTCATGACTTACACAATCTAACACTTGGCAAATGTCAGTAATTTATTTGAAAGAGTTAAACAGGAGAAATTATTCCATGATGTGGGACCACCATAAAGCCATGGTCCCAACCAATTTTCTGTGATACATAATCAAGTTTTTTAGTTCACGAGAAATAGTTGTTAAGACTCGATTGTGTATTATGTGGAGATTAATTGGAACCATAATAGTCTGGGACTATTTAATAAATTTTTGTTAAATAGATCTTGCTTACAAGTTTTAATAAATGCATGTAATTTGTGCCAAGATCATATCCTTCCTTAAAATTTAAGCTCTGGTGAAGGGCTACCAAAGATTTTTTTTTTTAAATCTTTGACAAAACCCCTCCATTCAGAAATATATTATATATAGGCCATTTGGGCTAAAATTTCTAGATAGTTATGAAAATAATGGAAGCCGAAATAATCAAGCTTTAATAATGTCTAGACCGATTCTCCCCAATGTCTAAACTGAAAATAAATGCAAGATAATTAAACAAAATTCCCGGTTAGTACTTCTCTTTGCTTTATTTTTAAATAACAAACTTTGTTCACTAAGTTCTTTTATTTATATCTGTTTATACCGGGGGTATGTATTTTGGGTTGTACTCTTCGAATCAGCAAGAAGAAAGGCAAGGCAAGGATCATTGGTGGAGGCCCTTCCAGAAAACCGAAATGCTGGTCTAATTGGAGGCGTGGAACAAGCCAAAATCCAGGACCTTCCTTTATTTGATTTTAAAAACACTGCAACTGCAACAAATAACTTCGATTCAGCTAATAAGCTTGGCCAAGGTGGTTTTGGTTCAGTATACAAGGTAAAGCTACCTGACTCATATGAATTTGAATTCTTTCAATAATATATGCACTTTATAATTGTATTAAATTTGCTTGTAGCAGGGAATATTGGCAGATGGACAAGAGGTAGCAGTGAAAAGACTTTCAAGAGCATCTGGACAGGGGTTAGAAGAATTCATGAATGAAGTGATTGTGATTTCAAAGCTTCAACACCGTAATCTTGTGCGACTTCTAGGCTGCTGCATCGAAGGGGAAGAAAAGATGTTGATCTATGAGCACATGCCTAACAACAGTTTAGATTTCTTTCTATTCGGTTAGTGCATCTCAATCTTTTTTTCTCATTAGTTCTTAGGTGGTGCCATTTTAATGTTATTGAGCAATGCCTTACTCATATCTTTCTATAAGAGATTCATGGCATTCATTCTTTTTCCTTATAAGTCCATTATAAAGTTAAAAATAAATCTGAAAATGGTTTAGCTTTTCATTTGAATATCTCAAAATCTAGTAACATGGTGATCAAAAGTAGCATTTGAATTCAGCTTCTTGTTCCTCTATGATTTCTCACTTTCCGATGTTTCCGCAGACACAGTCAAAAAGCTGGTTTTAGATTGGCAGAAACGCTTAAACATAATTGAAGGAATCTCTCGAGGACTACTTTACCTCCATAGACATTCCAGATTAAGAATAATACATAAGACTTAAAGCCGAGTAATATCTTGCTTGATGGAGAACTTAATACAAAAATATCTGATTTTGGTATGGTTAGAATCTTTGGAAGCAGTGAAAATGAGGCCAATACTAGAAGGATTGTGGGAACATAGTAAGCATGCCTTCTGTTTATCCAAGATCATTTTATCATGCCAAGGGCCATAAATAATGGTTAACTTCATCTTGAAATTTAAATGCAGTGGCTACATGTCCCCTGAATATGCAATGGAAGGACTGTTTTCAGAGAAATCAGATGTCTATAATTTTGGGGTTTTGCTCCTGGAGATAATTAGTGGTAGGAAAAACACAAGTTTTTATAATAACCAGCAGTCACTGAGCCTCCTAGGATATGTAAGCCTTTCCAAATTAATTCCTCGCTTAGAATTTAGATTCATAAATCTCTATTGTTTGTTGCTACTTACTGATAACGATGATAAACCTCCAAATTTACATGCTAATATTTATTCTTCTTTTGTTTGTTAAGGCATGGAAACTATGGAATGAAGAGGAGACTGTATCTCTAATTGATCCAGAAATATCTAATCCAGATTTGTTAATCACGTATTGAGATGCATACACATCGGACTTCTTTGTGTGCAAGAATTAGCGAAGGAGAGGCCTACTATGGCCGCTGTCGTCTCAGTGTTAACAGTGAGATTGTTAATTTTCCACCTCCTCAGCAACCCGCGTTCATCCAAAGACAAATTGAGTTCAGAGGAGAGTCATCTCAGCAGAGTCAGGAATCAAATTCCATCAATAATGTCACTATCACAAACTTGCAAGGTAGATAATGTCAAATTATTACATGATCTTGGACAACTATGGTTCTAACTAATTTCCATAGTTGAGTGTTATTAATTATTTCTTGTAAATTAAAAATTCAACTACGTGTCACATAAAAAGTAGTCGAGGCTTTGAACATGTAGTAGTGCAGGACTATAATGATTTCTGGTACATAGCAGTTGAGTCGGACATGGTTGAAATAACTATATTGCTCAAACTTAGATACCATGTCCTCAGACTTACTTTGGATTGGTGGAATGATGTGGAATGAAAGAAGATGAAATATATAATAAAGTGAGATGGAATATAAAGGATTAAAATTTTTATTCTTGTTTAGATATTTTACGATAAAACGGAACAAAATCCTCATTCTATTGTTTGGATAGTGAATAGAACAGTAAATTATAATTTTATTATTCTTACTTAAAAAAACTAATATTTATATCTTTTCATATCTTTGATAAAGTAAATATCTCACCTTCTCTCCTCTTTTTTTTTTTCAATGATGATATGGCTTGAATTTAGAATTTCATGCAAATTATTCAAACCACTTCTAACAATTATTGAGTATAACATTTGAAATATAAAATCATTTTGATGGACTACAAATTTTGAGCTAGATTAAACATGGACTTTTTTAGCTTGATCAATTGTGGGCTGATCCAAGTTTAACTAGCAAGAATCTTCTAAAAGCCCTCCAAAACCAGTTCTTTCATTAGACTTGTGCTTCATTTTATAGGTCCAAATTGAATTTGAACCTTTTCTGGCCTAGCTTGTTATAGCCTACAAATTGCATTGGGTTGAATAGCCTATTTTGCCACTTCTAACAAAATGTATGTCAATAAAAAAGCTAAAATGTCAACACCACAATTTGTACTGTAGTTTTTATATATTATAATTTTTTTTTTTATCCATTTGGTCAGCATTTTGGAGTTAGCCTTCAAATGCTTGGATTTGATTTTGTTCAAAGTAAACAAATATGTAAAGTTAAAAAAATAAGAATGTACTTATTATTAATTTAAAATTAATTAAGATGATTACAAAATATTTTAATTGAAATCAACAATAAATACACTTTTACTTACTAAATTAAATCCTGACGGCTAATAAACTACTCGTGCCACTTGTATCGGGCACCACTGGTTAATGGCAATTGGGCAAGTCATTACAGGTTGGTGGCCCATTAAATATCGTAGCCCAACTTGAAATTGGGCTAGTTGTGCGGGCGAATAAAGGCTGGGCCCCAATGAATATGAGACCAATTTTCAGCGGTGGATGTAGCCGATACAATGGTAGGACACTAGCCCGGGACGGAGCAGTCAAAAAAATCAAGGCACTGAATAACAAAATGGTTCCTTTTGAAAATCCATGTCCCATTTTGAATTGTCCCGTGCCAATTAGAACTTTCGTTTGAATTGTCGTGTACCATATGGGATGCATTTTCTGGCGGAACACGGGGAATATCTGCGTAAGTCGTGGCGACTGTAATTTCCATTATGGATACATCAGCACCCAATAACAAAATGTTCGTGCGGTATTTATGGCAGCAAACGAAATGTTGAGAGAGGATCGTGGATGAAAAAACTAGGGAAAGAAATTTACTTGATGATGTAAAATGATACATTTTTTTAAAATAAGGCAATGTAATGCACCCAAGAAAAATGCTAACAATACACTATTTCACACACTTTTTTGAACACACTTTTTTTTATTAATTAAAATTTTTAGTAATTACAAAAAATTGTAAGTCTCACATCTTATTTAATAACTCTTTCTTATGATTTTGTAATTTTAATAAATTTCAACCAATAATATTAATAGAGTGTGTATCAGGAGAAGTGTGTTAAAAAGTGTTTCTATCACTCCTCATGCACCCAATCAATCTTACTGTGGAAATTAAGTTGCACAAAAAATAAATCGATGAAGTAAAATCTGCGTATAATATACCCATGAATCTTTTGCACACAAATAGAGCATCAATCACTATCAGGATTGGTGTGTCAAACTGTCAATGGTGAAATATGAAATCACACAGCCAATAAATGTAAGCAGTGCTTTTGACGGGTCGAGGGAGGACTTGTTGATATATTCCAACTTCAAATATAGCTTTCTTTGAATGAATTTAGCTGAATGATCACGCGAAAATCCACATATTAACAGTGCCTTTCTTATTACCCATACGCCAGGTCAAGTTTCAGACTGAAAACAACTTGTAGTTCGGGTCACATGATTTGTAGTTGTACCTACTTATGTTCATTGTTTTTTTGGCTCAAAAATGGAAATAACTAATTTTTTTTTTCTGTTCAACTCTTGATATAAAATTTACAAAGGGTGCTAAAGAGTGCATGATACACCGGTTCAGGCCATGGGATTTAGTACGCGTGGAAACTTGTAAACTGTTTTTCTCATTCTATCAAACTTTTACATAAATTTGGCACTGCCTTTGACACCATTACAACATCTCGATCGGTGAAAGATCTTGAAACTGTGAGCTCTAATGACAGTGCATTCAAGATAGGATTCTTCAGCCCCGTAAACACATCAAATCGCTATGTAGGAATTTGGTATCTCTCAGAATCCAATATCATATGGGAGGCCAACAGAGGCCAACCGCTAGAGGATTCTTCAGGCATTGTCACCATATCTGATGACAGAAACCTTGTAGTACTGAATGGAGAAAACCAAGTTGTTTGGTCATCAAATGTCTCAAACATTGAATCCAATTCTACTGCCCAACTTCTAAATACTGGATTAGGAGTGGATATATTGGTGAAAAGTTCAAGTTTTTTTTTTTTTGACAAAAAAAATTGACCCCATTAAAATGACAAAATGAATGTACACCTTGCTTTAAACCATATGAGTTGAAAGAAAATCTTGTGCACACTTTTTCCTTGCGATACTAACCAGAAAAAGTAATGACCGTCAGGTAATTGTTCTGTCAACATTAATAAAAGCTCTAATAATCGAAAATATATCATAGAAACTTCAGCTTCCAGGGGTCCAAATGATAATTACAATTCCTAGTGCAAAGTTTGTAGAAAAAGTGGCTCAATGGAATACGCAAATACTAGTGAATCACTCCCTTCAAAAATTACTATAAAGCAAAACCTCAACTTTGCACTTACTTCGACAACATAAAGGTAGTTAAATAATACCTTTCTCGTATTTTTGCTATGCAATGACTTATAATCAACTATGTTACAAGAGAAAAAACTTTGCAATTAAAATTAAACCCAGCATACACCCTTAGTTAAAACCAAGTTCAAACTAGTGACGTCCCTTTTAAGTTCAATGATAAAAACAGAAGTCAAGTCTACACTTTCTGAAGACAAATATCAGTGCAGGATCTAGATTGTCTACAGCTTTTATGAGCTGAAGATTTACACAGGTATGTTTAGCCATAATTTTTTCATCATTTGCTATCTACCTTGCACATCTGTGACAGTAACATTATTGATGGAGTATATTTTGTGGTTCTGCTGAGACGATTCTGCACACGATACAATTTGCCTTTTGATGAATGCGGGATGTGACGGGGGAGGAAGATTGACAATCTCACTATTAAGCATTGAAACCACTGTAGCCATAATTGGCCTCTCTTTCGCAAGTTCTTGCAAACAAAGAAGTCCGATGTGTATGCATCTCACAATGTCATTCACATTATTTGGATTAGATATTTCTGGGTCTATCAGGGATTGGATATCCTTTTCATTCCATAATTTCCAAGCCTGGAACCAAAACAGGAATCAATTTATAACAGTTAAAACAACTAGACATTTTCATAATTATCAACAGGTGATTGTGTCTTTCAAAAACAAAGCAAATCATTTAGAAAGACTTACAAATCCTAAGAGACTCAATGATTGGTCATGATCATAATAGCTACTGATTTTTCTCCCACTAATAATCTCTAGCAACAAGACTCCGAAGCTAAAGACATCTAATTTCTCAGAAACCAACCCTTGGAATGCATATTCCGGAGGCATATAACCACTGCATTTAGGCAATATATAAGAAAGTTAACTCACTTTCATCTTGGCATAGTAGCATAATTTTGGTATAGAAGAGCTGCTTACAATGTTCCAACAACCCTTCTAGTATTGACCTGTATATCATTGCCTCCAAAGATTCTAGCCATTCCAAAGTCTGATATTTTTGGATTCAGCTCTCCATCCAGCAAGATATTACTAACCTTTAAATCTCTGTGTATAATTTTTAGTCTAGAATCTCTGTGGAGATAAAGCAAACCTCGAGAGATTCCTTCAATTATATTGAAGCATTTTGGCCAATCTAGATCCTTCTTTTTTACTAGATCTGTAGAAGAAAATGAAAGTGAAGTAAAATAATATTGAAGAAACGATCCTAATTCAATTGAGTAACCAAGCTTCTATAATTGAATGACTCAGTTGTTTAAGATACTATTATAGGCACAAATTACAAAGAAGTTCAAACTAACCAAACATTATTACATCCAAACTCTTGTTAGGCATGTACTCATATACCAACATATTTTCCTCTTGTTCAATACAGCAGCCAAGAAGTCGGACAAGATTGCGATGTTGAAGCTTTGAAATCACTAATACTTCATTCATACATTCTTCTAGCCCTTGTCCAGAGGTTTTTGAAAGTCTTTTCACTGCTATTTCATGTCCACCTTTTAATTGTCCCTAGTAGACAATTAAAGAGAAAATAGATTTTGTACTCTTTTAATTACATGAAATTATTTGAACATTGAGGTGTACACAAAACAAAACTTACTTTATAGACTGAACCAAAACCTCCTTTACCAAGCACGTTGGCTGAGTGAAAATTGTTTGTAGCATTTACAAGTTCTTCAAAACTAAAAAGCGGCAACTGGTCATACAATTTGCCTTGTTTCTGATCTTCGTTCATTTTCTGCCTTTGTGAATATATTTTTCCTGTGATGAGTGATAAGGTAAATATTTTCTATCATCAAGTCAAATTAACTGCACTTGAGTATCGCCTATTATTAACTGGCTAAAACATGTCAAGAGTTACATTTTGGTGATTTTAAAAAGGAATTAGTTTAAAAGTTATGCCAGATTTAGGGTTATAATAATATTATCAAGTATTTTGGAAATTATACAAATAATTTTAAATTTAAGCAAAATTAAAAAATATATACTCAACAGAATAATATCAAAATTATAAGAAAAATATATGTAATGTTTAACTTGATTGAGATTTTACACGAATCAAAATTGAATATTTAAATAATATGTACAACTATTTCAATTACGATGAATTTTTTAAGAGGTTCACTAATCGGTATCTCTTACTTTGTCTTCTCCCCTCTCTTTTCATTGCAGTAGGCAGTAGGGAGTAACATATTTCTATAGAACAATAATACATATTCAAAGCAAAGTAATTAGGAAAATGAGGAATGATAGATAAAAATGTCAAATCGGCAGAACATATTTTCATCTTTTCTAATTGCAGTCTGAAACCGTGAATATTCTTGAATCAAAATAACTTTAAACCGTGAATATTCTTGAATCAAAATAACTTTATAATTTAACAGAGATACCTGTTGGTTTGGCAGACCGTTTCCACTGAAAGATAAACACAGCCAGCTAAGGCAATCATTCCTATAGTTACTCCAACTGGAATTATAAATATCTTGAGTCTTCTTTATCTGAATGTTTTTCTGCATAAACACAAATCAAACAAGTTAACTTAGATTCCCACTCATAGTAATTGAACATCTAGATTTTAACGTCGCAAGAAGAAAACAAAAAGGTAAGGTCCTAAGTTGTGAAGATGGGACACGAATGTAAAGATCAACCCCTCCACTTGAGAACTTCTGTATGTCGATCAAGTCTCCACTCCAAACCATGCATCCAATGCCACTGTCATATGCGTAGGCCACGCAAGAGCAATTCTCCAAACACTCTGCTCCGCACTCTTCTTCCAAAGAATCTAACCTTTGTACGAAGTCTGGTACTTTCATATTCTCAAGCTTCAAAACACCTCTTTACTCACTTCACCTCCATTTGTGTGTCCCCCACATTGCAGTGGCTCACTCCTTACACACCCACTTGTCCAATTTTTTCTGTTCCATTGCTCTACATTTTTGGGTTTATATCCACTCAAACAGCTGCATATTGGTGAACTCTGCCGATTACAGCTTCCAAATACCCCACAATAGCCTTAAATATCGCAGGAAGTTCTTTCCAACACCGTCCGCCAGGCTAACTTTTCATGGCTCCAGCATGCGACAGCAAGATTACCCTGTGGATTCAAGGTCACGATTCCAAAGTAAGGTTCGATTGGGAAATTATAAGAAAGATAAACAGTTCCATCATCTTCATTCGTCATACTCCATCCATATACATAACCAGGTATCGTCAGGGGCGAGCCAATAAACATCTGACCATTCCATGGACCAGTCCGATGATATGGTCGCGTTTCATTAAACCAGTAAAACACTTCCGGAATGTTGCGGTGTTCAAGAGTAGCAGAATAGTACCCAACAGAAGGATCAGAGGGACTTCTCCATGATGTTATGCGTACTTTCTTACCTGTTCTTTTGTTAGTACTAAGTTTCATCTTTGGCACGAAAGCATGACAAGGATGCTGGAAACTCTCCCACATACTTTCTCCCGTGGCACCATCTAGCAGCACGAGATTTCCTGTGTCTAAAAGTTTGGCAGTTGAATTGATTGCAATACGTGTCACATTTGATGACCAAACAGCCCTTTTGTTGCTATCTAATACCACAAGATTGCCATCCGCAGAAATTTGAACAACCCCGGAAGAGTTGTTCGTGAGTGGCTGGTTTCTGTTAGCTACCCATATGACATCGGACTCAGAGCGATACCAGATTCCCACGTAGCGGTTTGATGAATTTTGAGGGCTGAAGAATCCCAACTTGAAGACACCGTTAGCAGAGATCAGAGTTTGAGGGTCTTTGATGAATTGGCCTGATGTAATGGTATCGTTGCAGAACTCAAGCACTGACAAAAACAGCACACTCTGAGCAGAGCAAGTACCAGACTCATGAAATCCATAATCCTGGGGAAGTCTTTTTGTTTGGTCCAACTATGTTGAATGCTGATTCAGTAAGCCATCAAGTTATCATTAGCTTGTTTGCTTTACAGATAAACAATATTTTATATATATTATTACTGTTAATTTTATTTTTGGTCTTCAAGTATGATGATTGTGAGAATTAATTTTTTATTTAATAATATTAATTTTTTATTATTTTAATTTAAAAATAAAAATAATATAAAGATTATAATATTAAAATAAATAATATAGTATAAGTGATGTGATGAAAAATAAAGAAATGAAAGAGAAAATGTAGTGAAAAAGGAAATGAAAGAAAAGTAAGTATATGTTAAGATATATTGTATGAAAATATTAAAAGTTAAGATGATAAATTTATTTATTAAATATTTTATTTTAATTATACACATTTATAAATTATAAAAATTTATTTATTAAATATATAAAATTATTCATTAGTTAAATTAAGATGATAATGTAATTAATAAATAATCTATCATCTTAAATATTACATCCCAATAATGTTTATTAAATTTGTCTCATTAAAATAAAAATATTTAATAAAAAATATTTATAAGATATCGTAGAATTTAACTAATAAATAATTACAATACAAAATATATTTAATAAATATCTTAATTGGATTGAGTTGGGACAGCCTAAGACCTTACACCATGTATTATTTATTCCTTTTTTTAATACATTTCTACCTAGATCTTCTCGTTATTTTTATTATTATATAATTTTTATATTCACGAGTCATCACGATATCAGTCATCCTATTATGATCATGCAATCCTGTTTGTTCAATCACTTATAATAACAATTTTATTCACATCTATATTTTAATTACACAATTTTATTCTCATTAATTTGGTTCCTCTTTCATGGAAATTAAACTTTCCATTTTGAATTGTCTTGTACCAATTAGAACTTTTGTTTGAGTGTCGTGTACCAGAGGCATGGGACTCATTTTCTGGCAGAACATGGTGGATTTCTGCGTGTGTGTGGCGACTGTAATTTCGATTATGGATATCCCCCAAGGCCATGCTATCAGTATTCAATAACAAGATGGTTGTGCTGTACTTATGGCTTGAGAGAGGATCATGTTAAAATATTTTAATATTATAATAATGGATTGTATTAATCAATAATTAAAATGTTATTTAATTATCATTAATTGACAATTAAGAAATTTATTAAATATGTCAGTTGTGAAATATTAAAAGACGGGTTTTATATTAAGAGTGACTTTGTGATAGGTTTGGTCATTCATCGTAAATAGCTCATTAAAAGATCCTTACCTGCTGTTAGAGATTATAAATTTGTTATCCCATTAAGCAAATTTACAGAGAACATACTTCCTAGAAAGCGCGCAAAAAAGCACTCAATTTAGGATTAGGTTTCACTCTTCAAAGCGGCTCAAATGGAATTAGAAATAAATTCAAGTTAGTATATTGTTATTTTTATATTACATACTGTTTATAATCACATGCTATAATTTGTATCTATACATATGCAATAGTTAGTATTATATATATATATATTATCAATTGTATCAGAACCTTCGTTAGATATATTTTATAGCAGTTAATTGTATGAACATTTTAGATACCTTTTATTCTTAAATTAGTATGTAATGAATTCAGAAAAGGCTTATATTTTATGCATTAAATCTGAAATTGATTGAGGGCTTTTGATCATGCTTGTAAATACTTTTGTGTTTGTTCCTTTTTATTGTGAATCAATGAACACTGAAAGAAAATTTCGTAATTTTTTTTTCTTTTCAAACCCGTTCTTTTACGACTATTTTTTTCTAATTCGAAATTCACAAATTATGGTAACTGTTGTTTATAATAAATTTAGGCTTTTGTAGATGAATGAATTTCGAAGAAAACCCATCCAAGAACATTGTTTTTCATTCACAAATGTGAGAGTATTTGCGGAAAAACCTTTTCTAGACGTTTTACATATGCGCGAGTTTTTTATTTTTTTTTGTTCTTTTCTCCATGTTTGAGAACTGGTTTCATCAAATTGATTGAGGATTTTCTTCCTCTTTGAAAAATAGACAAAATGTATATAAGATTGTCTGGTTTTGTTTTAGAAACGGGAGATTCGAATCTCCATTGTGGGACGTCAAACGGATGCGCCTCAACGAAGATTACTCTTTTTTGCGATGCTGGCCAGTGTGTGCGTCTCGAATAGATGTTTTGTAGTTTTTTCAATATTATTTATTTAATATTTTACCATTTTTTGGTATTTTTAAATTAACCAAACCAAAATGATGTGCAATGTGCAGAAGTGGTTATATGTTCCCAGCCTTGTGTTTTGAGTCATGATCATGGTTCTTCCAAATGGCATCGTGAATTGTTTATTATTATTAAACGAGACTTTTTCACATGCAATATGAAAATTTGTTTTTTTAATCTGAGACTTAATTTAGGACTTTAAATATCATACTTTCAGATTTGGACCTAAAATGTTGTGGTAATTCTCTATTGTGTTAGATTCTTTTTATTATATAGTACTCTCCCTGGTATTATGTCACTATATTAAGGAACTAATTTTAGGTCCTTATATAATTAAATGTTAATTATATTATGCATGACATAAAACATATTCTGATATGCATAATTTTTCTTTAATTTGCATAACTGTAATTCACCTATCGTGAGAATGGTTGTGTGAACTTATGTGTTAATTATATAATTAAACATTATTGTTAATTTTATATTGCATTAACACTACAAGAAAACTATAATTTAAAGTCGGCCAAAAGTTGACTCTAACATATAAAAGCCGACTCTATTTATTGTGTAGAGTCAGACATACGTTAGAACAGACACCAACACTAAAACACTCGACACTAACTTGCTTGCGTCGGTTAATTGTGGCTGACGCTAATTAAGGTTGGCTTAATCGACACTTACACCGTCGCTAGGAGAAGTCGTTGCTAACTATTAAGTTTAAAAAAAAAAAAATCATTTAGAGTCGGATATCATTAATTTTTTTAACTTTTTTTTTCATTTAGAGTTGGCTGAGCCGACTCTATCATTAGTTTTTTTAATATTTTTTTTTCATTTAAAATTGGCTAAACCGACTCTATCTTTAATTTTTTAATATTTTTTGTTTAGAGTCGGCTTGGCCATTTCTAATCTTTCCTTTCAGCCTCCAACTATCTACATGTTGTGGGCCTTACTCCCCTACATTCCTAAATACTACCTTATTCGCCTGCATTCCTAAATACTACTGACCATCTAACATAAATATCAAGACACTTGAGCGATAAACTAGAAGTTACTCTAAATGGGCAGAAAATTTGTGACACTTCGCAAAAATTTAAAGAAAATTATGATACATCATACACCATTCATGATAGTCAAACAGATCATATCATCCAACACATAGCATAAGTAATTATAGGCAGAATAAAGCTCAAATAAACAGTAACTACCATTATTAAAGTCTACCAACTCACATGGTTGGTAACCTATACAGGACTCCAATTCATGATAACTGTTTTAATATAGCCAAATTATTATGAAAATACATGTATAATTTCATGAAAATAACAACCGGAAATCTATTATCTAAACATAAAATTTACTTATGCTTATATGACCTGCATCATAATAAAGAAAACTATTACTATTCATGAACTTGAAAAGCTTTGCAACCTTGCTGAACTTTGCAGGGTTCATGTGTGAAGACATCTTCTGCACTGCTTCAATTACTAGTGTCCTACAAGAATAAGTAAGTGAACAAATTATATTAAATAAAGATAATTTAAAAAAAGAGAGAACATATACTAAAAATGTTGGAAATTTCCTGATGTTAATAGCAAAAAAGTGAATCAAAATGAGAGAATAAAATATAGATAAGCGAGCCATATTTTGCAATATTATGCATTAGGTCGGGAAACTTAGGGGTACAATTTACAAACAAATAACTGTTGGGCTCAGCTTAAAATAAAGCAGTAAACAGAAAACAAGATTACTTATATGAGGGGGAAATATTTCGATATGCGACTTAATTATCAAATATCACATGCAACTTTTTACATAACTAAAAACATGAACCAAGTTACTTTACAAATTGACAAGTCAAGTATAAGAAGATTGTTAAGATATTTAACTGTTAAACTATTATATATATATATATATATATATATATATATATCGATAATTGGTGAGTGGCTAAATAAAAGTAGAGGGAGACAGGAACCTACTTTTTCCAAAAGAAGCATAATTTTGTACAGTGAATTTGGCCACCATCCAAATGTGTCACGAGGTTTTTTCTCATTTGGGCTCGACGGTGAATTTGATGGAATTTCTCACAGGTGATATAAACAATATATGGTAATAATCAAACTGATAGACCCAGCAGAAAAATAAACGAGTATGATGGAGCAAGAATTTAATCATGCATTACTTACCACTTATCAACCAGCTCCTTCGCTAGTTTCCTATTTACGCTGATTTCTTCATCGGACTTTGATAAAAACATAATTACCTGTCAAGATAATAAAATAGTCCAAGATACTTTCAATGATGGGTTACATATAGGCACCCCTCTTGTGTGTGCGCTTTTGTGCGTGTGTTGGGGGGTTATTTTAGGTGCTATTAAGATAGCAAGTTAATCATTTGATTAATGGAATTATTGTAGTGTGGCTTACTGATCAAATTCTTTAAGAATTATTAAGAACCATGTGGTGTGTGACTATATCATTAGTAT
This sequence comes from Spatholobus suberectus, assembly GCA_004329165.1. Taxonomy (NCBI): domain Eukaryota; kingdom Viridiplantae; phylum Streptophyta; class Magnoliopsida; order Fabales; family Fabaceae; genus Spatholobus; species Spatholobus suberectus. The sequence goes on along the minus strand of CM014729.1, from coordinate 7,792,444 downwards.
AATAATATAATATAATATAAGCTTGATTTGGAATCTATAACAAAGAATATAAAGTGTTGGAGCAAATATGTACCGTGAGGCCATCATCACTTGCTGACTAATTTATCACTAATAATAATAAAATGGTACCTAACTATCGATAACCAATACAACAGAGAAAGGAATTATGTTCGGAAATTGGCAGTGTACATATGACCATAATCTCAATAAAATGAATATAAAAGAAAAGAGCATTTTAAATTAAATTATTATGCATCATCTAATCAAATTATTCACTCGGAGGCGTGAAGAGAAATTAAGACAAAATCGAAAAACTTCTTTTACCTTCTCAACATAAGATCGAATCATATTTTCAATGTCTTGAACAATAGTCTCAAACTGTTCCTCTGAAAATGACAGTTGTTAATCAATAAAAACTAAAACAAGTATCACATTATCCAAAATAAAATTATTTACAGTTAGCACTTGAATGCAAATCATACCTACAGCAACTTTAGTCAATCCATGTAAATCAGTAAAAGTTAGGCTGACAACTGCTCACACAAAAAAAAGAAATTGAATTAAGAAACAAAAAAATAACAATTGAATCACTAGTCTCATTTTGAATCCATTTCTTCTCTTCTCCTATGGCTTGATATTTTCTTCTGCATTGTGCTGCTTGAATATTTTTTCATCGCACAAAAATGGAAAGACTAATGCAAACATTAGAGGCAGTTGAACACGTTGAAAACAAAGAAACAATTAAGAAATACAATTAAAGCATGATCTAAGTTTACATCAATGGATTGTAATGAATTAAACCTAACAAGAGCAAAATTATTTGGTTCAGGAAATACTTCTAACAGATTGTACTCATCCATGCAATCCTACAGTAAAATACCCAAACATAAATGCCATTTAAGTGGAGTCATAGAAGCAAGCAAATGATAGAAATACTGCACCAAACCAAGACATGAATGTAAATTACTGATTGATATTCCATTACAAGGCCAAATTGATAAAAACAATCCCATCCATAAAGGGAAAAAGGAAAAGAATAAACTCAAATTAGTATTAAACAGAGAATGCAATAATATAAAGTGAAGAATCAACAAATATGTTGTGGACCTCACAAATTGACAAAATATAAAGTGAAACATGAAACGAAAGCCATCGGAGATCAGAAAATCAAAAACCTAGAACTGAAATTAAGGAATATAAATTGAGGAATACATAGGAAAAAGAAAGGAATCGAAAGTAAAGATAGAACTGGAATTCTCAAACAGCAAGCCTATTAGGGTCCAACTAACCTGTTTTAGTTCACAAGCACATACATGAGTCTTTCCCATCTGCTCCTCAGCATCCAATACCCTTTTTTCTGAGAGGAAAAAACATGGCATGATATAAATTAGTTTTGAAGGGCTCTAATTCTTAAGATACAACTTAAAAGAAATACCAAACAACACTAGAGTAGGTGATTCCAACTCAGTAATGTTTCAGAATGCTCTGAGAATAACAGAATGAAAATAGTTTATATTTCCTTTACATGAATTATTTAACATAAGAAATATGGCAATTTGTAGATTTAGATGAAAATGGAGAACATAATTTTGAAAACATTATTCACCAAGTTCAGTCCCAACACCTCACCTCAAGAGAATCAGTCTCATTCTGCAAGGAATCAATGCTACCAGTCTATCTTGAATGGTTTTTCCTTTTCCACTATTACTTCATCCTTCTTCTTCTACTCTCGGGATTTTTTGCTGATAAGAGTTCTTCAAATAAAATTCCCTCACATCATAACATCCTCTGCACCATGCATTGCCGCAAGGCGCTGCCAAAGCTCCTTTACATACTATCCGAATCAAGCCTTTCTTCCTCACCTTGAAGCCAATATTTCAATTTCTTCCCCACAGCACAACAAGCTCATTCCACACCTACTTCTTAATCCTCTAGCATTTGGAATTGGGAGAATTTCTATCCTCCAACTCTCCCAAGCTCCGATTACTTCCGCCAGTAAGACCACAAACTGAAAACAGCAAATTTTGAAGCGACAGAATCCAAATATGAATAAACTTATAATATGTTCCATTTGAAGCATCAATGTAATCAAAAAATTAAAAACATAAATGTTGATTCACCATAACACCACTTAGAACCCAAGGGCTCCAAATCAGAGTATGAGTATTATTCTTGATTTTCAACAACGAAGACAGTAACACCACAACGGTATCGAGTAATATTCTTGTATTCACAGAGTGGAAGCAAAATTGAAAACGATTGATTAATAATCAAGAAATAAAGCAGATTAACAATTATAAAAAAAAAGCTCATAAAGAAGTCAAAATTAGAAGATCATAAGTAAATTCAACCCTAACCTTGGTAAATTTAGCATCGATGCACAGACAGAAAAAAGCATTAGACAAAGGAGATGGAAAATCTTACGAGAGCAAGGGCTTGCTCGTAGTCTCCTTGCCGCCGGATTGATCCTTGTCGGTGCTGGTGCCGCAACGCATCAATCTGTTTTTGGAGAGCAAGAGCTTTGAAATCTGAGGATGCGAAGTGGTGTTATTGACGACGCCCTGGCCGTTCTCCGATGGTTTTTCGTCCTTGGAACCATTTTGCCCAAATTTCGATTGGTGTTGCGACGGGTTGTGATACTCTAAAGGCGCATGGTTCTGTGGTGATGGATCGTAGGCAGGGAGGGGAGGAGGATTTGGGGCTAAATCGACAGCTTCCATGGATTGGGGAGAAAGATAGGGTTAGGGTTTTAATCTCAGCAGTGATGGCGGAGAGGGACACTCAATTTTGTTTCAGTGTTAGGGAAAGGGACTCTCACTGTTGACGACACTAAGAGGGACGACGGGGTAACTTTGAAAGGGAGTGGGACGAGGGTTAAGAGTTTTTGAGAGACTCAAAGGAATGGAGGTTTAGGGCTTTCGGGCGCTCAAATATTTCGATGGGGCCAGATTGCTGTTTTCAAACACAAATTATTCATTTATTATTATTATAATTATTATTATCTAGTGACGGCCCACCCCGACACTATTATTAAAAATATATATATTTTTTTAAAAATACTACATAGTAACGGCCTAAGCCGACGCTACACTTTAAAAATATTTATTTAAAAAATAAAAAAAGACAAATTCCTTACAAAAATATAAACAATTGTGAAAATTATGATTGCAATGATTAAGAGTCGGCCGGGCCGTTGCTAATTACGTCGGCCATATGGCCATCACTAGTTGGCCGCAACTAAAAACAGGCTTTCTTGTAGTGTAATAATAATTATATCTTATCGATATATTATTATTATTATTATTAATGTGATTTATTATTGTACAAAGTGCTTTTAGTTTTGCTTATGTTAATCAATTTTTTGGTACATTATTAGTATTAGGGTCTTGATAATATAAGTTATAGTACAATGTATTGTTGTATTATTTGTTAGGAATATTTTTTTAACTAAACAATTTTATGGAATCACATGGTGGTTTCTTATTATTTTGATATTTAGTTTTTCTCCCTAATCGTGTCAAGATTCTAAATGGGACCAATTATGAGGATTGGAAAGAGTCTTTGGATCTCTACTTGGCCATTGCTAATTTGGATTTGGCTTTGAGGGTTGAGAAGCCTGCACCACTCACTAATCAGTTTTTTGAGGCTGAAAAGACTTCTCATTATAAATGGGAACACTCTAATAAGGTGTGCTTGAAGGTGATTAAATACGTTATGGAGAAATCTATTAGACAAAATATTCAAATTAATGATAGTGCTAAGAATTTTTTGAAAGCTGTTGGTGAGAAATTCATGACTTTTGACAAGGCATAGAAAAGTCAATATCTCTCTCTTTTGAAAAAACCAAATATGATGGTGTTAATGGTGTGCGTGAGCACATCATGAAGATGATACACTATTATAATAAGCTAAAGTCTCTTAGAGTTGAAGTTAGTGAATATACCTTGATCTTTTGTGTTTTTGAATCTTTGCCTCCATAATTTGACATTATGAAAACCTTGTATAATACTCAAAAACACGAGTGGTCAGTGGATGCATTAATTACTATAGTTACTCAAGAGGAGGAATCAATTAAGAAGACTAAGACTCATAGTATTCAATTTGTTGCTTCTACTTCAGGCACAAAGGGAGTGAAAAAGTTCAATCACAAAGGGAAATTTCATTCTAATAAGAAGAAAGCTGGAAAGGCAGTACCACATTTGAAACCTAAGAAAAAATTCTTTAAGGGTAACTACAAGTATTGCAAGAATTATGGCCATAAGATAGATGACTACTATATTTTAAAAAGAAACAGGAGAGGCAAGGTACATTTCTGGTTCTAACTTGCTTCGAATCTAATGTGATTGATGTTCCTCCAAATTCCTAGTGGTTAGATTCAAGTGCTACTATTCATGTTGTGAATTCTTTATAGGGGTTCCCAAGCTAGAGGAAGCCAAGTGATGCAAAGTCCAAGATCATTATGGGAGATGGAGCTGGAGTACTTGTTGTTGACATAGGAGTTGTTTCTTTATGTTTACCTTTTGGACACACTTTATAGTTAAGAGATGTTGTTTATGTATGTACCTTCCATGAGAAGGAATTTGATTTCTATTTTAGCTTTAGACAGATGTGGTTATAGTTTTGAGTTTGTTAGTGGTAAATTGGTGATTAATTTCAATTCAGTTGCTGTTGGTTAAGGAGTTTTATGTGATGGACTTTATATGCTGAATATGAATAATATGTTTGTTAACTCTGTTGTTGGGAATAAACACAATAGGATTGATGAAACTTTTTTTAGTTATGTCATAGATGTTCGACATAGATGTTGGGCGCATCTAGGCCCAAAATTGAAAGACTAGTTAAAGAAGGTATTGTTCATTATTTTGATTTCTTTGACTTTGATACTTGTGTTGATTGTGTCAAAGGAAACTTCGATCACTGTGAAAACTAGGAATAAAGGAGCAAACAGGTGTGAGGATGTGTTACAGTTGATTCACAATGATATGTGTGGACCAATTACACTTACTACTACGGGAAAATATAGGTATTTTATTACCTTTATGGAAGATTTTCTAGATTTGGGTGGATAGATCTTCTTCAGGATAAATCTAGCTCTTTGGAAGCTTTAAAATCCTTTAAGGCTACTGTTGAATTGAAGATAGGAAAAAAGTTTAAGTGTGTAAGGTATGATAAAGGAGGTGAGTATTATGGCCATTACAATGAAACTGGAAGAAACACAAGATCATTCGCCAGATTTCTTGATGAGTGTGGGATTATAGCTCAATATACAATGCTTGGTAGTCCTGAGCAAAATAGAGTTGCAGAAAGAAGTAATTGCACATTTATGGATGTGGTGAGATATGTGTTAAGCCATTCGTCGTTGCTAGATTTTCTTTGGGGAGATGCTTTGAGGACTGATGTGTATATTCTTAATCAAGTACCCAACAAATTTTTGCCTAAAACTCCCCATGAGCAAATGACTGGAAAGAAGCTGAGCTTGAGACATTTTCATGTGTGGGGTTGTAAGGGAAAATTTAGACCTTATAATCCGCAGCTAAAAAAGCTTGATCTCAAGACTGTTAGTGGTTTCTTCATTGGCTATTGTGTGGTTTCGAAAGGTTATAGATTTTATTGTCCTTCTCACTCCATGCAAGCTATTGAGTCTAATCGAGCAATTTTCTTTGAGGATAATTTGGACAGTGGGAGTCATACACCACGACCGGTCATTCTCAAAGAAGATCAGACCATAGTTCCAATGCCTGTTGTTGCTCTTCTTGTAGATGTTATGGTTCCAGTTATTCATACTGATGATCAAACTCTTGGAGGAGAAGAAGATATAGCAGCACCACCAATTGATGTGCAACATCATGATGATATTGATGAAGTAGCTCCATTGAGACGATCTCAGAGAGTACGCAAGCCTTCTATACCAAATGACTATGTTGTGTATCTTCAGGAGCATGAGTTTGATCTCCATGATGTTGATGATCCTATCACTTTTTAGGAAGCAATTTCTAATTCTTATGCTTTTGATTGGCTGAATGCTATGCAAGATGAATTGTCTTCCATGTTTCATAATGATGTTTGGGATCTTGTGGAGTTACCAATTGGCTGTAAGCCCATTGGATGCAACTTCAAGACCAAATGTAGTCCACATGATAAAGTTAAGAGATATAAAGCCAAATTAATGGCAAAGGGGTATAGTTAACGAGAAGGCATTGATTATAATGAAACTTTCTCACCAGCCTCAACAAAAGATGCATTTCGAGTTGTTATGGCTTTAGTTGCTTATTTTGACTTAAAGCTTCACCAGATGGATGTGCAGACTACTTTTCTGAATGGAGATCTTGCTGAGGATATCTATATGGTTTAGCCTAATGGTTTTATTGAAACAGGCAATGAACATTTGGTTTGCTAGCTTAAAAAGTCTATTTATAGATTGAAACATACATCTAGGCAATGGTATTTAAAATTTGATCAGGTTGTCACCTTTTTTGGCTTTAAGGAAAATGCTACAGATTAGTACATTTACTTGAAGATTAGTGGGAGCAAATTTTATAATTTTCATTTTGTATATCAATGACATTCTTCTCGCAAACAGCTACATTAACCTTTTGAATGAGACAAAATTGTTGTTGAGTAACCACTTTGATATGAAGGACCTTGGTGATGCTTCAATTGTTTTGGGCATCCAAATTCATCGTGATAGGTCACGTGGCATTCTTGGATTGTCTCAAAGAGGATATATTGAAAAGGTCGTCAAGAGGTTTAACATGAATTCTTGCTCCCCATGTGTTGCACCTGTGCAAAGAGGTGATAAATTCTCTAAAGATCAATGTCCTCAAGATGATATAGAAATGACTGACATGCTGAAGGTTCCATATGCTTTCGTTGTTGGTAGTTTGATGTATGCTCAAGTTTGTACTCATCTTGATATTGCTTTTGTTCTTAATACTTTAGGGAGATACTTGAGCAACCCAAGTTTGGTCATTGGAAAGCCGTTAAAAGGGTCATGCGATATTTGCTAGGAACCAAAGATCATATGTTGCTCTATAAAAAGTCTGATCAACTTCAAGTCACTAGTTATTCTAATTCTGATTTTGCAGGTTGCCTTGTTGACCAAAATCTACTTCCGACTTTATTTTATGATGATAGGAGGAGCTTTGATCAACTTCAAGTCACTAGTTATTCTAATTCTAATTTTGCAGGTTGCCTTGTTGACCAAAAATCTACTTCCGACTTTATTTTTATGATGATAGGAGGAGCTATTTCTTGGAAGAGTGTTTAACAGACTCTTACAACTACTTCTACCATGGAAGCAAAGTATGTTGCTTGTTATGAGGCTATTCGTCAAGCTTTGTGGCTTAAAATTTTAATTTCTAGCTTTCATATTGTTGAAAGCATTTCTAGGCCACTTATGATATACTGCAACAATACTTTTGCTATGCATTTCTCTCAAAACAATAGGAGCTCCTCTTGTACAAAACATTTTGATGTTAAATACTTGTTTATTAGAGAGAAAATTTTGGATTTTTAGCCTCGGATAGAACATCTTGCCACAGAGAACATGCTGGCAAATCCACTGACTAAAGCCTTAACTGTTGGAGCTTTTTAGAGATATGTAGCTCATATGGGTTTAGTTAAGACTTTTGACGTATTGGGTTAGTGGGCGTCTGATATTATGCATTTCTTAAGAGATATGTACTAGATGATGTCACTTTAATATCATATCTCTTATAGCATTTTCATATGCTTGGACCATTGTTGGATTGCATATTTCTATTAATAAATTATGCTATTCCATATTCTTTTCTTATGAGAAATGTAAGTGTTTAGCATGTATGATATATATCCCTATCAGATATTATTTATGCAGCATTAAAAGCTCAAGTTTCTTATATTGTTGTTTGATATATGATTAGACCATAATTGTCATTCATGTCCTAATGATTCTCATATTTTAATGATTGATTGATACTATCCAAGTGGGAGAATGTTAAAATATTTTAATATTATAATAATAGATTGTATTAATCAATAATTAAAATGTTATTTAATTATCATTAATTAACAATTAAGGAATTTATTAAATATGTCGGTTGTGGAATATTAGAAGACAGGTTTTATGTTAAGAGTTATCTTGTGATGAGTTGGGTTATTCATTGTAAATTGTCCATTGAGAGGTTCCTACCTGCTGCTAGAGGTTATAAACTTGCTATCCTATTAAGCCAATTTACAAAGAACATACTTTCTTAGAAAGTGGGCAAAAAAGCTCTCAATTCATGATTAGGTTTCTCTCTTCAAAGCAGCTCTAATGGAATCAGGAATGAATTTAGGTTAGTATATTGTTATTTTTATATTACATGTTGTTTATAATCACATGCTATAATTTGTATCTATACATATGCTATAGTTAGTATTATATATATTTTTTCTATCAGATCATGGACTAAAAACTAGGAAGGAAATTTTTATTTGATGACGTAAAATGATATATATTTTTTTAAATAAGGCAGTGTAATGCACCCAATCAATCTTACTGTGATAATTAAGTTGCACAAAAAATAAATTCATGAAGCAAAATCTCAGTATAATATACGCACGAATCTTTGCACACAAATAAAGCATCAATCTCGTACAGGATTGGCGTGTCAATGAAGCAATATGGTGAAGTATGAAGTCGCACAGCCCATAAATGAAAGCGGTGATATTGAGGGTCGAAGGAGGACTCGTTGGTGCATTCCAACTTCAAACATAGTTTTCTTTAAATGAATTAATTAAGCTGATTGATCACAAGAAAATCCACATATGGACAGTGCCTTTCCTAGCTATACCCAAATACCAAGTCAAGCTTCAGACTGAAAACAACTCGTAACTGGGTCATGTGATTTTGAGGGTCGATGGAGGACTTGTTGATATATTCCAATTTCCAACTTCAAACATAGTTTTCTTCGAATGAATTTAGCTGAAAGATCAAGCGAAAATCCACATATTACAGTGCCTTTCCTATTACTCAATTGCCAGGTCAAAGTTCAAGCTGAAAACAACTCGTGGCTCGGGTCATATGATTTGTACCTAAGTTCATTTATTTTTAGCTAAAAAATGGAAATAGTAATTAATTTCTATCTGTTCAAATCTTGATATAAATTTTCACAAACGGTGCTCTAACTCTTGCATATTTAAGAGTAAATGATACACCGGTAACTGATTCAGGCCATGGGATTCATTACGCGTGGAACTTTCTTACCTGTTTTTCTCATTCTGTCAGACTTCTACATAAATTTTGGCACTGCCTTAGACACGATTACAGTGTCTCAATTAATGAAAGACCCTGAAACTGTGAGCTCTAATGACGGTGCATTCAAGCTAGGATTCTTCAGCCCCGGAAACACATCAAATCGCTATGTGGGAATTTGGTATCTCTCTGAATCCAATGTCGTATGGGTGGCCAACAGAGGCCAACCGCTAGAGGATTCTTCAGGGATTGTCACCATATCTCACGACAGAAACCTTGTAGTACTGAATGGTGAAAAACAAGTTGTTTGGTCATCAAATGTCTCAAACATAGAATCCAATTCTACTGTCCAACTTCTAAATACTGGAAACCTTGTCTTGCTGGATAACATTACAGGCAAGACAATATGGGAGAGTTTCAAACACCCCTCTAACACATTCCTCCCAAATATGATAATTAGTACCAATCAAATAACAGGGGAGAAAGTAAAAGTTACTTCATGGAAAAGCGTTTCCGATCCAGCCATTGGAAACTTCTACGGCAGCCTCGAGCGTCTCAGTGTTCCTGAAGTGTTTGTTTGGAATCAAACACAACCGTGCTGGCGCTCAGGTCCATGGAACGGTCAGGTTTTTATTGGTTTGGCCAAGATGTATACTTCTGCATATCTGAATGGATTCAGCGTAGAAAGGGAAGATAACGGAACTGTTCATATAACCTATACTTTGCCAAATGATTCTTTCTTCGGAACCATTGTCTTGAATTCAGAAGGCAGGCTGGTTTACAACTCCTGGATCAACAGACAACAAGTTGGGAAGCGGGTAATCCCAGAAAGTGACTGTGATATTTATGGCTTCTGTGGTGCTTATGGAAGCTGTGATTCGAGGAATTTGCCAATATGCGACTGTTTGAGAGGTTTTGAACCGAGAAACCATGAGGAATGGGATAGGAAAAACTGGACAAGTGGATGTGTGAGAAGGGAAGCACTGCAGTGTGAGAGGAGTGAAGCCAGCAAAGGAGATGGGTTTGTGAAACTGCAGATGTCTAAAGTGCCAGATTTTGCACACCAGTCATTTGTTTCTGTTGATGCATGCAGAATTGAGTGCCTAAATAATTGCTCCTGCACAGCATATGCATATGATGCTGCCATTGGCTGTATGTCTCGGAGTGGAGAATTAATTGACCTAGTAAGGTTCTCAACTGGAGGAGTTGATCTTTACATCCGCCAGGCTCATTCAGAACTCGGTATGTACAAGTTTTGTTTCTCTAGTACAGTTAAAATCTGATCTTTATAAATAGCTTATTCTTCAACTTCTAGTGTCCAATATCCAAATTCTGAAGTGAATCTGTTAATTACTATACAATACAGATGAGGGGAGAAACATGACCCCAATCATCATAGTTACAGTGATAGTAGGAACATTGATTGTTGCTACTTGTGCATATTTCTTATGGGCATGGACTTCTAAGCGTTCTGGTATGTTTGCTTTGTTCAGTTCTTGTCCCTTTGATGCTTTTAAAAATCTTGGTTTTATTACTTTATTAACTATCTGTGTTCTTTATTTTTAATGACAAGCTTAATCTAGTTAGATTTCCTTTTTTCTTCCATAAATTCATTTTTTTTCTGTGCCCCGTGGGCTGTTGTGGGGTTTGATTTTGGTTCATGTCTATGCAATCAGCAAGAATGGAAAGCCAATCATCGTTAGTGCTGAGGGAAACCCCTCCAGAAAACCAAAGTGCAGATCTTAGAGGAGAGCTGAAACAAGTTAAAATCCAGGACGTGCCTGTATTTAATTTTGAAAACATTGCAACTGCAACAAATTACTTCAATTTAGCTAATAAGCTTAGTCAGGGTGGCTTTGGTTCAGTGTATAAGGTACCATAGTCGTATCAAGTTTGCTTCTATCAATAATCTGCGCAATTTGAAAATTTTCTTAAAATTTTCTTCTAGGGAGAATTGCAAGATGGGCAAGAAGTAGCAGTGAAAAGACTTTCAAGAGCATCTAGACAGGGGACAGAAGAATTTATGAATGAAGTGACTGTGATTTCAAAACTTCAACACCGTAATCTTGTAAGACTCCTAGGTTGCTGTATTGAAGGAGAGGAAAAGATGTTGATCTTTGAGTACATGCCCAATAAGAGTTTAGATTTTTATCTATTTGGTTAGTCCACCTTAGTTTGTTATTTCTTATCTATGCTGAGGACAAATATGAAAACCATTTATCTTTTCACTTGAATACTTCACTACTGGATTATCAAAAGATAATTCTTCTATTGTTTCTGCAGATCCAGCCAAAAAGGTAGTTTTAGATTGGCAGAAACGATTTAATATAATTGAAGGAATCTCTCGAGGTTTGCTCTATCTCCATAGGGATTCTAGATTAAGGATAATACATAGAGACCTGAAGCCAAGTAATATCTTGTTGGATGGAGAACTGAATCCAAAAATATCTGATTTTGGTATGGCTAGAATCTTTGGAGGCAGCGAAGATGAGGCCAATACTAGAAGGGTTGTGGGAACATAGTAAGTGTTCCTTGTTTTTGTCAAAGGCCATATTATCATGCTAAGGGCAATAATAGTTAACTTCATCTTGAAATTTAAATGCAGTGGCTACATGTCCCCTGAATATGCAATGGAAGGGCTGTTTTCAGAGAAATCAGATGTCTTTAGCTTTGGGGTTTTGCTCCTGGAGATAATTAGTGGTAGGAAAAACACAAGTTTTTATAATAACCAGCAATCACTGAGCCTCCTAGGATATGTAAGCCTTTCCAAATTAATTCCTCGTTTAGAATTTAGATTCATAAATCTCTATTGGGTTGCTACTTGCTGATAATAATGCTAAACTTTCAAATTTACATGCTAATATTTATTCTTCTTTTTGTGTTGTTTAAGGCGTGGAAACTATGGAGTGAAGAGGAGATTGTGTCTCTGATTGATCCAGAAATATTTAATCCTGATTATGTCAATCACATATTGAGATGCATACACATCGGACTTTTATGTGTGCAAGAATTAGCAAAGGAGAGGCCAACTATGGCCACTGTTGTTTCGATGCTTAATAGTGAGATTGTTAATTTTCCTCCTCCACGGCAACCCGCGTTCATTCGAAGACAAATTGAGCTGAGAGGAGAGTCGTCTCAGCAGAGTCACGAATCAAATTCCATCAACAATGTCACTGTCACAAACTTACAAGGCAGATAGCTGGTGTTAACGATGTCGTGGTTGAAATAGCTCCACTTCTCGTATCAGTCAAGATTGTCAATTAATGTGTACTAGTAATTTTTGGTGTACAATCACGTAAGGAAGTTTGAACCCAATATTATATATCATGCAAACTATTTAAGTCCTAGGCCAATCTTAGGTTAATATATATTAGTATTTTAGCCTGATAAATGTATATTTTTATATAATTAAAATTTATTATAAATAAATATTTTTAATATATATATTATATTATAATTAAAATTTATAACAAATAAATATGTTTCAATATATAAATTATATTTTAAATTTATAATAAATAATTTAAATTGCCATATAAGATTATTTTTAATTATTGATCATTTTTAAAAAAAATTATTGATATTTAATTTAGATATTGACATAAAAGAGAATAGATTGCAAGGAATTAACCATTAAAATGGTCATCAAATGTGTCACATAGTACATCCTATTCCGTTCTGTAGCTTCAGGATTCTGGAAACCTTGTCTTGAGGGACAATGTAACCAACAAAGTGATATGGGGCAGCTTCCAACATCCTTGTAATACGTTGTTACCAAGCATGAAGGTTGTTTCAAATACACAAACGGGTGAGAAGATGAAATTCACATCATGGAAAAGCCCCTCCGATCCATCCATTGGAACCTTTTCCATCACTGTTGAACCCTGCAGTGTTCCCGAGGTGTTCACATGGAAGAATAATAGCCCATTTTGGCGGAGTGGTCCTTGGAATGGTCAGGTCTTTAAGGGCATACCCCGAAATGAGTAACGTGGTTGTTCAGGGAATCGATCTGGTAAAAGAAGATTGAACTGTTTATCTAAGTTTTGAGAGTGCAATGGCCACTAGGAAGACAATGTTTGTATTGAATTCTCAAGGCAATTTAGAACTTTCTATTTGGGATTACAAGGAGAATGATTGGGTGGTCTCCTGGGTATAACAGGAATCAGAGTGTGATGTTTATGGCCTTTTTGGAGCATTTGGAAGCCGTGATTTGAGGAGAAAGCCAATCTGTAGCTGTTTGAGAGGGTATGAGCCAAGGCATCCGGAGGAATGGGGTAGGCAAAATTGGACTGGTGGATGTGTGAGGAGGAAGGCATTGCAGTGTGAGAGGGTGAAAAATGGTGGTGGAATTGGAAAAGGTGATGGGTTTATAGTTATGGAAAAGACTAAGGTTCCAGATTTTCTTATGTGGTCATCTACTTTGTCAGGAGACTGCAGAACTCAGTGTCTGCAGAACTGCTCTTGCATTGCATATGTTTATGATGCTGGCATTGGCTGTATGTTGTGGAATCGAGATCTAATGGACGTACACAGATTCTCTAGTGGTGGAAATGATCTTTACATTCAATTAGCCAATTCTGAACTTGGTATGTTAAATTATTTGTTTTCTGTGCAAACAACAACTCCTAGAATCTAATCTTTCAACATAAGTCCAAACTAATTTTTTTTTTTTTTTTAAATCCCCCTTGAATTCAGACAAAGGGAGAAATGTCAAAATGATTATTGCGATTACAGCAATAATAGGAACGATTATGATCACAGGCTGTGCATATGGCATATGGGCATGTTGCAACAGACGTACAGGTTTTGAGTACAATAATTGATTGGTTATTGTTTCAAAGTATATAGTTAATCTTATTTACAGTGTGTTGCTAAATTGTGTTGCTAGCATTCCTCTTAGAATAAATGATTTCAAATAAGTGCTTATAGGAGTAGATAAGTCCAAATAAGCTTACTAAATGCTCTTCCAAACGCCTAAAAATGCTAATAGTATTTATTGGATTCGGATCATCTTCTGTTCTTAAAAACTTGATACAATCTTAACCCTTAAAATTGTTTCATTTTATAGCAAAAATAACATTATATTTTAAACATATATTTATAAAAACTATGAACCATTAGATCCAGAATTGCACCTCATGCAGTTTTTTGTCCAACTGCAAGTGATACCATTCCATAATTTTTTTGTGGCTTAATTTCTTTGCAAATCCCCCAAAAAAAAAAAATTGTTTTGTTGGCCTACCCTTTTGCTTTGTCTTTTTTCATTTCTTTTCTTTCTTTATTAAAAAGCATTTTCGTTCAATGGCACTAAACAGGACTTTTACAGTTGTGGTTCTGCAAGTATTTCTTTTCAACATTTGTAAACCTAACACATGGTATTAACTATTAAGTCAATAACGAGTAAGACCACAAATGTTATAAAGTTTTTCTTCTGAGTTGATCAGCAGAATTTAAGCCATTGCTACTGTCAATACTCAATAGAGGGGAAGCAAACCCAAGTACTGAGAAGGAAAGCATGATTGGAAACCCGGATGAATTGCCTGTATTTGATTTTGAAACTATTGCAACTGCAACTGACAATTTTCGTCCTGATAATGAGCTTGGCTAGGGTGGTTTTGGTCCAGTTTACAAGGCACAATGGGCCTGAAGCTTATCTTCTTTTAAAATGAAAGAGTGATTAATAACTGGAATTTTTTGCATAGGGAATATTGCAAGATCAACAATTAGTAGCAGTTAAAAAACTTTCCAAAGCTTCTGGGCAAGGCGTGGATGAATTTGTGACAGAAATGATGGTGATTTCTAACCTCCAGCATCGCAATCTTGTGAGACTTCTTGGCTGCTGTGTTGAAGGAGGCGAAAAGATGTTGATTTAAGAGTACATGCCAAATAAAAGTTTGGATGCATACCTCTTTGGTTAGTAGGTGTTACACCTCTTTTTTTTATCTCGGTTTAGAGTTTATAAAAATATTATTTTAAAAGTATGCACATGAATAGGAAATGGAGAGGCACATATTACATATAGTTTGTTATTGTTGCTACTAAGTTTCTTTCACGTTCTAATTTGCTGATCCAACTGTGTTATTGCTTTCTACCGTTTATGTTTTATTTTGATAATTTTGCAGATCCACTCAAACAAGATATCCTTAATTGGGAGAAGCGATTTCATATAATTGAAGGAATAGTCTGTGGCCTGCTTGACCTTCATAGAGATTCTAGACTAAGAATTATGTTAGGACCTCGACAAGTGTATTAGTTGTACAAGTAATAAAGGGAAAGTAAAGTATTATCTCCACAGGGATTGTGATTTTAATTTTAATTCAACCAAAATTTGTTTGCATATTATGAATTAAAGGAAAATTTAGAATTTTTGTGATTTTAGAAATTAAAGAGCAAAATTAAAATGAAAATACAATTAAGTGATGTTTAGAAAATTAATGAATAAAATGGTTAGGTTTCAAAATTCTTAGTGATATTCTCCCAATGTAATTTATTTTCCTTCTAAACTCATTCCTATTAGGCAATTTATCTTCAATTTCTCTAAATTAGTTCAACCTTAATTCTTTAGGCGGTAAACCCTTTGTTTCTAATTTCACACTTCAATCCCTTAGGTGAGCAAACTTAGTCACAAGCATTAAGAGCAAGAAATTAACGCGAAGGCATACAACCTCTCTTCCTATCCTAGGTTCAAGAATTATATGGTTGCTAAAATGGAATGATTCAAACCCCAATTTTTTAATTGCAAGGTTTGAATTACAAATCATTTTCTAATAGGTGTCACGCATAGAAAAAGCACAAAGCATAAAATTAACAACTAAATTGCATTAATAATCAAAAGGTTGAAAAGGGAAAATAAATTACAAAGGATTTCAATCACAGTTCATCATAACCTAACCCTAAAGCGGTTTAGAAACTCATAGAAAAATTAAACACACAAAGAGAATAAAAAGAAAATAGAAAAGAAGCCATGAATCTTGAGAATCAAATCCCAATTATTCAAGATCCAAAGATGGAGATGAATCTTCAAGCTCTTCCTCGCTCTCGGTCTTTAGATGAGTCAAAGAATGAATAATGGAGGGACCTTTCCTTTTTTTTAAACTAATTCTAGACCGCTTTTCCTTTATTTTTTGCTCATCAGGCCCAAAAATAGAACCCAGCAGAATGCGGGCACTCTCAGCGTGAGCACACAGATTCAGTTTCACACTGAGCTTGGATAACTCACGCTGAGCGCAAGAACACTGGTTCATTTTCGCATTGAGTGTGGTGTGTTTAAGCTGAGCGGCCAAGCAATGTAGGTTCGATTTTGCATCTTCTGCGAGTGATACAAGCAGAACTGGCTCTCAGTGTCTTCACAAAAGTTGTAGATAATTGTGTCCTTGAAAAAATGGCACTAGTCCCATGTCATTTCGATACCTACAATTCGAGATATGTTCAAAACAACGCACCTATGTCAGTGTTGTCAGGACAGCACGTCAATTTCAACTTCAAGTTTCATTTTCTCTATGATCCATGATGAATCTCATCAAACTCTCTTCATGAAAACTGTAGATATATGTTTAAGTTTTCATAAAGACCAAGATCACTTCAATCACATTCCTATGGTATGAGTTGTGACCCGAACAAGGAGGAAAGGTCGAAGTCTGAGTCAACAATTTGGATCTTCTCACTAGTGCTCATTTTCCTTGCATTAAAAACCCAACAAAATTAGCTTATTCATGCATTTTTTTTTTCCATTTAAACCATTCAAAACATGAATCACAAGAAATTATATAAATATGGTTTATTTTCTCACAAAATTTACTAAATTAACACATTAAAACATATAAAGAATGCTTTATAAATCTACATATATTGTAGATCTATCAAATTATACATAGAGATCTAAAGACAAGTAACATCTTGTTGGATGGAGAGCTCAAACCTAAAATATCCGACTTTGGTATGGCAAGAATTTTTGGAGGCAGCGAAGATATGATTAACACAAGAAGAGTGGTTGGGACATAGTAAGCAAGAGTTATTTTCTAAAATATTGAACCACCCATCATAGCTGAGGAGTATTAATTACTTTAAATTATGAATATATGTGCAATGGCTATATGGCCCCAAAATATGCAATTGAAGGGAGGTTTTCAGAAAAATCAGATGTCTTGAGCTTTGGACTTTTGTTATTAGAGATAGTCAGTGGAAGGAGAAACACCAGCTTTTACAACGACTAACACACTATCAGTCTTTTGGGATTTGTGACTACTCTATTTCATTGCCTTTACAAAATTAAACTTCAAAATGTTAGTAGCTACAACTAATGGTTGTTCTATAATATTTAATATCTTTAGGAATGGAAGTTGTGGCAATGAAGGGAATAGTATATCTATAATTGATACTAAAATTTATGATCCTTGCTTTGAGAAGGACATTTTGAAATGCATACATAATGGATTATTGTGCGTGCAAGAGGTTGGACAAGATAGGCCTAGTGTGGCCACTTCAATCCCGATGCTCAATAGCAAAATTGTTACTCTTCCTCCTTCAAAGGAACCTGCCTTTGTCCACTGGTAGAAAGCATTAGGTGTAGGCTGCCCACAAGATAGAGATGGATGCTCCATTTACAATATTATTGTCACAGACATACAAGGCCGATAGAATGGTAGCCTTGTTAGCTCTCCTCATCAGTCACCCCCTATTTGATTTCATCTTAATTCGAAATCTAGGGATCACCTGATTTGAAAACGAATTCTACAATATGGTTTCACTTGTTCAAATCTTGAGTTTTTTTGTTTTATAGGTTTTGATACCTCAAGATTTGGGAAATGAGATTTTTCTTGTAAAAACTGGTCATAGATTTAATTTCAAAAATATATTTATTTTAAATTTCTTGTTTTATTGATTTGTTTGTTTTGTTGGGTGCGGCCTAAACACACGCTCTGTTTGTTACTGTAGAAATAGAGGGAGGAGGGAAGAGAAGGACGAGAAATAGAGTGGAAATAGAAAATCTTCAAGCTAAACTACCACTGTGTTTATTACCATGGAAATAGGGGAAGAAGGAAAGAGAGGGAGGAGATTTACTAATAGCCTGAGTCCAAAAATTATATTTTTAAAAATTAGAGCATGTTATACTAATAAAGTAATTTACATAAATTTAAAAATAAAAATTTGGAGAAAAAATTAAGGATGTTATATGTCCAATATTTGTTGTGAGAATATTTTCGTGACACATGTATATTTAATGTGGTATTTATGCATTATATAGGCATTTGTTAGTGTTAACCGACCGTATGAAAGGATCATTCAAGACTTTTAGGAGCAAATTCAGTCATTTAGAGTTTAGACACTAAAATGACTAAATTATAATTTTTTTAAAAAGTTAAAATGATTATGTAGTCAAAAAATGGACTATTTTCGTTCCTCTTGTAAACTTTTACTTTGAAAAAAATTAAAAAGAAAAGAAAGAAAAAGAAAAATGAATGATTTTAACTAGCGTTTGCAAGTTTTGTACTTTTGAAAAATTAATATTGAGAAATGATTTTATTTTTTTTTCTTTTGAGAAAATTAATCTTATTAAAAGAGTTAGAATATATCTATAAATTTATTTAATTACTTAGATGAGATACCAATAAATGAAGATATAGTTGATAAATAATTCATGCTTTCTTAGTTTTTTAAAGTGATAAATATTTTGAAACAAATTAAAATACTCAAAGAGACATAAAATATGAGACAAAAGGAGAATTGATTAGATAAAATAAATTAAAGAAGAAATTATAAAAATAAACTATTTAAATCAAGACATATCATCACTACATCTATTAATTTGATATAGAGAGATGTGTCTTGATTTGATATAATGTGCAAAAATTTAAATTGAAAAATAAATATTTTTAATTTGATATGGTACGTTAAGATTTAATAATTTATTTCTATAATTTTCTCTTTAATTTTAAAATATTATCTCTTTAATTTATTCTTATCTAATGAAATAGAATGTTCATTGTTATTAATTTATAATGAACACATTTACTATTATAATTTAAATTTAAATAATAATACTTAAAAATTACAAATAAAATAAAATATTTAATGCATTAGAAGTCCCGTAACTCAATAAGAAGGATATATTAACTCTTAAAAACATTTTTATTCAAAAGTGAAGTCTAAATTTTATAAAGTAGGAGTGGATATGTTAATGAAAAGTTAGCGCCTTCAAGGTATTTTTTTTTTTTGAAAAAAAAATTATCCTCATTAAAATGATAAATATGAATGTACACCTTGCTTTAAAACCACATTTGTTGAAAGAAAATCTTGTAACACTTTTTCCTTGCAATACTGTGTAGAAAAAGTAATCAGCGTTATGCAATATAATAAAAGTAAATCGTTTTTAACACTATAGGGTAATTCTTACGTTTCCACACTAAAGTGCTGTCAACATTAATAAAAACTCTAATTATCGAAAATATCAAAGGTATCATTCATTAGAAGTTAGAATTATCATAGAAACTTCAGCTTCCCAGGGTCCAAATGATAATTACAATTCCTGGATTTAGCTTAAGGGAGGAATGATAAATTAAGTATTTAAGTTGTTGATGAGAAAATTAATAGTTCATAATTTAACTCATCCATAATTTGTTATGCATGTGGACAAAATGTTATTCGTTAATTTTTCCATTGACTAAAATTACTCATTTTACCCTTTAAAATGAATTCCTCACTTAAAAAAATTCAGGTTCTACAATTCGTAGTGCAAAGTCTGCATAAAAGTGGCTCAATTGAATATGCAAATGCTAGTGAATCACTCCTTACCAGAATTACTATAAAGCAAAACTTCAACTCTACATGTACTTCTACAACATAAAGGTCGTCAAACAATACGTTACTCGTACTTTAGGTATGCAATGACTTATAATCAACTATGTTACAAGAGAACAAACTTTTTATATTGAAATTAAAACACCAGCATACACCTTTAGTTAAAACCAAGTTCAAACTGGTGACATCCCTTTCAAGTTTGATGGTAAAAGTAGAAAATCAAGTCCACAATTTTTGACGACAAATATCAATTTAAGATCTGGATCGTCTACAATTTTTGTAAGTTCAAGATCTTCAGTGGTATATTCAGCCATAGTTTTTTCATAATTTGCTATCTACCTTGTATGCCTGAGACAGTAACATTGTTGATGGAGTATGTTATGTGGTTTTGCTGAGATGACTCTACACACGAAACAATTTGCCTTTCGATGAATGCAGGATGTGATGGGGGAGGAAGATTGACAATTTCACTATTAAGCATCGAAACTACTGTAGCCATAATTGGTCTTTCTTTTGCAAGTTCTTGCGAACAAAGAAGTCCAATGTGTATGCATCTCACAATGTCATTCACATTATTTGTATTAGATATTTCTAGGTCTATCAGGGATTGGATGTCCTTTTCATTCCACAATTTCCAAGCCTGAGACCAAAACAAGAATCAATTTATAACAGTTAAAACAACTAGACATTTTCATAATTATCAATAGGTGATTGTGTCCTTCAAAAACAAAGCAAATAATTTAGAAAGACTTACAAATCCTAAGAGACTCAATGATTGGTCATGATCATAACAGTTACGGATTTTTCTCCCACTAATAATCTCTAGCAACAAGACTCCAAAGCTAAAGACATCTAATTTCTCAGAAACCAACCCTTCGAATGCATATTCTGGAGGCATATAACCACTGCATTTAAGCCATATATAAGAAAGTTAAGTCACTTGCATCATGGTATAGTGGCATAATCTTGATATAGAAGAGTTGCTTACAATGTTCCAACAACCCTTCTAGTATTGGCCTCTATGTCATTGCCTCCAAAGATTCTGGCCATACCAAAGTCTGATATTTTTGGATTCAGCTCCCCATCCAACAAGATGTTACTAACCTTTAAATCTCTATGTATAATTTTTAGTCTAGAATCTCTGTGGAGATAAAGCAAACCTCGAGAGATTCCTTGAATTATATTGAAGCGTTTAGGCCAATCTAGATCCTTCTTTTTTACTGGATCTTGAGAAGAAAATGAAAGTGAAGTAAAATAATATTGAAGAAACAATCGTAATTCAGTTGAATAACCAAGTTTCTATAACTGAAGAACTCAATTAAGATACTTTTATAGGCATAGAAAAGAAAGAAGCGAACTAACCAAACAATATTATATCGAAACTCTTGTTAGGCATGTACTCGTATATCAACATTTTTTCCTCCTGATCAATACAACAACCATGAAGTCTAACAAGATTTCGACGTTGAAGCTTTGAAATCACTGATACCTCATTCATACATTCTTCTAACCCTTGTCCAGAGAATTTTGAAAGTCTTTTCACTGCTATTTCCTGTCCACCTTTCAATTGTCCCTAGTACATAATTAAAAAGAAAAATAGATTTTGAATCCTTTTAGTTACAGGTAATTATTTGAAATTTGAGGTGTACACAAAACAAAACTTACCTTATATACTGAACCAAAACCTCCTTTACCAAGCACGTTGGCTGAGTGAAAGTTGTTTGTAGCAGTTACAAGTTCTTCAAAATTAAAACGCGGTAACTGATCATTCAATTTGACTTGTTTTTTATCTTCATTTATTCTCTGCCTTTGTGAATATATATTTCCTGTGTTGAGTAATAATAATTTCTATCATCAGGGCAAATTAACTGTACTTGAGTATCACCTTCTATTATTGACCGGCTAAAACATGGCAAGAGTTACATTTTGGTGATTTAAAAAAGAAATTAGTTCAAAAGTTATATCAAATTTAGAGTTATAATATTATCAAGTATTTTGGATATTATAGGAATAACATTAAATTTAAGTAAAAGTTAAAAAAATATAAATTTAAAAATATATTTAACAGAAAAATATATGTAATGTCTATAATATACCTTGATTCAAGATTTTACACATATCAAAATTAAATATTTAAATAATTTGTACAACTATTTCATTTCAGACAATTTTTATAAAGAGTTTCATTAATCACTCTTAATTTCTCCTCTCCCTTCTCTTTTCATTGCAGTGAGCAGTAGGGCGCAACATATTTCTATAGAATATATACATATTCCTAGCAAAAGTAATTAGGAAAATGATGAATGATAAACAAAAATGTCAAATTGGCAGAAAGCATAATTTTCTAGTCTTTTCTAATTGTAGTCTGAAGCCGTGAATATTCTTGAATCAAAACAACTTAATTTAACAGAGATACCTGTTGGTTTAGCAGTCCATTTCCATGAAAGATAAACACAGCCAGCCAAGGTAATCATTCCTATAGATACTCCAACTGGAATTGTAAATCTTCTTTTATCTGAATGTTTTTCTGCATAAACACAAGTCAAACAACTTAGATTTCCACTCACAGTAATTGAAATACTATATTAACGTTACACGGAAAACAAAAAGTAACGTACCAAATTCTGAAGCGGGCACACGAATGTAAAGATCATCCCCTCCGCTTGAGAATTTTTGTATGTCAATCAAGTCTCCACTCCAAACCATGCATCCAATGCCACCACTGTCATATGCGTAGGCCACGCAAGAGCAATTCTCCAAACACTCTGCTCTGCACTCATCTCCCAAAGAATTTGACCTATGCACGAAGTCTGGCACTTGCATATTCTCAAGCTTCAAAAACCCATCATTGCTAATTTCACTTCCATTTGTGTGTCCCCCACATTGCAGTGGCTCACTCCTCACACACCCACTAGTGTAATTTTTTCTGTTCCATTGCTCTACATTTTTGGGTTTATATCCACTCAAACAGCTGCATATTGGTGAACTCTGCCGATTACAGCTTCCAAATACCCCACAATAGCCATAAATATCGCAGGAAGTTCTTTCCAACACCGTCCGCCAGGCTAACTTTTCATGGCTCCAGCATGCGACAGCAAGATTACCCTGTGGATTCAAGGTCACGATTCCAAAGTAAGGTTCGCTTGGGAAATTATAAGAAAGATAAACAGTTCCATCATCTTCATTCGTCATACTCCATCCATATACATAACCAGGTATCGTCAGGGGCGAGCCAATAAACATCTGACCATTCCATGGACCAGTCCGATGATATGGTCGCGTTTCATTAAACCAGTAAAACACTTCCGGAATGTTGCGGTGTTCAAGAGTAGCAGAATAGTACCCAACAGAAGGATCAGAGGGACTTCTCCATGATGTTATGCGTGCTTTCTTACCTGTTCTTTTGTTGGTACTAAGTTTCATCTTTGGCACGAAAGCATGACAAGGATGCTGGAAACTCTCCCACATACTTTCTCCCGTGGCACCATCTAGCAGCACGAGATTTCCTGTGTCTAAAAGTTTGGCAGTTGAATTGATTGCAATACGTGTCACATTTGATGACCAAACAGCCCTTTTGTTGCTATCTAATACCACAAGATTGCCATCCGCAGAAATTTGAACAACCCCGGAAGAGTTGTTCGTTAGTGGCTGGTTTCTGTTAGCTATCCATATAACATCGGACTGACAGAGATACCAGATTCCCACGTAGCAGTTTGATGAATTTTGAGGGCTGAAGAATCCTAACTTGAAGGCACCGTTAGCTGAGATCAGAGTGTGAGGGTCTCTGATGAATTGGCCTGATGTAATGATATCGTTGGCAGAACTCAAGCACTGAGCAAAGCAGCAAACTATGAGCAGAGCAAGTATCAGATTTGTGAAATCCATAATCCTGGTGAAGTCTTTTTGTTTGGTAGAACTATGTTGAATGCTGATTCAGTAACCCATCAAGCTATATGTTCAGATGATCCTTCTTTGTAGAGACATATTTTATTGGATAATGGGTAACGTCACCGTCCACCCCAAAATGGGTGGTTGGGGCACATGGAAGAGAGGGGGGAGGGGCGGGACGGAACTCTCTGCTGTTCTTTTATTATTATTATTTTCGTTTTTGGGGAGGCCCCAAGGACCACTAAGCTGGGGGGGGGGGGGGAATAAAAAAACATTAAGACCATAATCATACGAATGTGCGTGTAGGTACACTAGAGTTTTTGAAAATCAGAAAACGTAAAATGGCTTTCATTTATACAGCAAATTGTATTTTCTGATACATATATTTCTTGCAAAAGTAGAACAGCAAGTTTTCTACCTAACAGGTATAGGCTTCCTGCACAACCTAATTTCAGAAACTAAAAACACTCCAAAACAGCATGGGTCCTTGTACTTTAGTCTGAAAATACTCCAACTATTACATACGACATAAATAAATTACATATCACAAAAAATACTGGTGTATATCAAAAATTTTAGCAGCATTAACACTCCTCCTTGAAATTTTTGATGGACACTCCAAGCAATTCTCTGAGTCTTTCAAATCTTGCTCTTGGAAGAGCTTTAGTCAGTATATCAGCAACTTGAACATCAGAACAACAATGAATTAGGTTGATCTCACTATTCTTGACAGCCTCACGAACAACATGAAATTTCACTTGAATATGTTTAGTCTTCCCATGTTGAATTGGATTTTCTACAATAGCAATTACTGATTTGCTATCAAAAAAAATCTCCATGGCTTCCAGTTGCTCTACTCCCAAATCAAATAGAATTTTCTTCAACCAAATGGCTTGGTTTGCTGCTGCAGCTGCTGCTATATATTCCGCCTCAGTAGTGGATTGAGCTATAATTTCTTGCTTCCTTGAGTTCCAAGAGAACATGCCAGAACCTAAAGAAAAAACATAACTAGTAGTGCTCTTCATGTCATCAAGATTTCCAAGCCCAATCACTATCAACATAGCCTATTAAACTTCCTTTTTCCCTTGGCTTGTACCATATTCCAAATTGAGTAGTGCCCTTCAAGTATCTAAGCACCCTCTTTGCTACTGCAAAATGTGTCTCACTTGGACTCTGCATAAATCTTGAGAGTAAACTAGCTTGCATACATAAGATCCGGTCTGGATGAAGTGAGATAAAGTAGACTTCAAATAAAACTTCTATAAAGAGAAGCATCAATTTTTCCAGCTCCATCTTCCTTGGAGAGTTTCAAATTCTGCACCAAAGGAGTAGGGACAAATTTGCAACTTTCCATTTTGAATTTCTTCAAAACTTCATGAGCATACTTTTCTTGATTTAGAAAAAATCCATCTTCAGATTGATGCACTTCCAAGCCTAGAAAGTAATTCATTTCTCCTAAGCTTGACATTTGAAATTGATTTTGCATCTCCTCCATAAGCTGCCGCACTTCTAGTTGATTGTTGCTTGTCACTGGCAAATCATCAACATACAAAGAAACAATTAAAGAGCTACCATCTAGCAACCTTTTCACATAAAGGGTTGCATCATTTTCACTCCTCTTGAAGCCTTGACTGCAAAAGTAGCTATCAATTCTGCTATACCAAGCTCTAGGAGCCTGTTTTAGCCCATACAAAGCTTTATGAAGCTTATACACCTTGTCTTCACTCCTCTTCATAGCAAAACCTTCAGGTTGAGCTACATAAATTTCTTCAGAAAGGTTGCCATTCAAGAATGCAGATTTGACATCTAAATGCCAGATTTTCCATTTCATTTGAGCTGCCAAAGCTATAAGAATGCGAATAGTGTCCATTCTTGCTACCGCAGCAAAAGTTTCTGTGTAGTCAATCCTAAGTTGTTGAACATAACCTTTAACAACAAGTCGAGCCTTGTATTTGTTGATGGATCCATTGGGATTCAATTTTACCTTATAAACCCATTTAACTCTAATAACATTCTTGTCTTTTGGTTTGTCTACCAGCTGCCATGTCTTGTTATCTTTAATGGTGGTCATCTCTTCCTTCATAGCTTAGTTCCACTCTTCAACCTTACTAGCTTCTTCAAAGCTGGTAGGTTCAAGTACAGCAACATTACATCTATGATAAATTTCTGAAAGAGGTCTAGTGCCTCTTATAGCAAAATCATCATCAACCTCTTCTTCTTGGTCTTCATTTGTGCTCTCTAAAGAAGGCAAAACTGAATGCCTTTCCATTTGAGAAGTCTCCTAATTCCAATAAGCATCTTCATCCACCTTTACATCTCTACTAACAAAAACTTTTCTTGAATCAATTCTATAAACCTTATAGCCCTTAGATTTTGAGCTATAGCCTATTAAAATTCCTTTTTCAACCTTTTCATCCAATTTGCTTCTTTTCACATTTGGTACATGAGTGTAGCAAGGTGAACCAAACACCTTTAGATGTCTAATAGATGGTTTAATGCCTCCCCAAGCCTCAATAGGTGTCATTCCTTGTACTGCCCTTGTAGGAAGTTTATTTTGGAGGTACACTGCAGTGTTTACAGCCTCTGCCCAAAAGGACTTTGGCAATTTCTTCTCAAATATCATGCATCTAGCCATCTCAAGGACTGATCTATTTTTTCTCTCTGCAACTCCATTTTGTTGGGGTGAATAACTCACTGTAAGTTGGTGCTTAACTCCCAAATTATCACAAAACACATTAAATTCTGCAGAAGTATACTCCTTCCCATTGTCAGTTCTAAGTTTCTTCAAAAAACAATCACTTTGAGCTTCAACTAGGGCTTTAAAGTTCTTAAAAACAGAAAAAACTTCAAATTTCTACTTAAGGAAGTAAACCCAAGTCATTCTTGTAAAATCATCTATAAAGAGAATAAAATATTTGCTGCCATTCAATGAAGTAGTTTTCATAGGTCCACAAACATTAGAGTGAACTAACTCAAGCTTTTCACTTGCTCTCCATGTGGCTGAATTTGGAAAAGGCAATCTATGTTGCTTACCAAGTTGACAGCTTTCACATACTTCTGAACATACTTGAATGTTAGGCAAATCTTTGACCAACTCTTGTTTTTGAGCAAACTGAATGGATTTCAAATTATAGTGACCAAATCTCTTATGCCATAGCTTAGAATCAAGTTCAGTCTTGCTAATTTTGCACTCATGTTCAGAAATTAAATTCCAGTTAATAGGAAAACTTCTTTTTCTCATTTCTATTTCAAATAATTCATGACCATCAACATCAATGACTATACAACTTCCTTCTTTAAATAACAAGCAATAACCATTTTGCATCATTTGACCTACACTCAACAGGTTTTGATCAAGTTCAGGCACCAAAAGAACATCAGAAATACATTTGATACCTGTTGCAGTATGAATTCCCACTGTTCCTTTACCAGTGATGGCAAGTTTGTCTCCATTTCCAATCTTTACTAATCCTTCAGCTGGTTTTAGCTCTGAAAAAAATTCTGGTTTGCTTGTCATGTGTTGAGTGCCAGCCACTATCAATAAACCAAGTGTTTTCATCCTCCGAACTCCTTATATTCTTGGCCATGAATAATAACTCTTTATCATCTTCAGTTTCAGTGACAGTTGCCTTTTAAGGGGTTTGATTTTGTTGGTTTTGTTGCTGCTGTTTCAGCCTGCAAAACCTCTCCATATGACCAATTTGATTGCAGTATCTGCATTTGATTGGTGGTGGTGTCTTCCCTTTGTACCAGCAATCACTCTCCTTATGACTGGTTCTTTTACAAATTTCACACTTTGGAAATTTTTCCTTCTTCTTTAAATCTTTTCTAGATTGCTCTCCAACAAACTTCTTTTCTCCTTTCACTGTTGGACCCTTTCCTTTATGCCTCACTTGTAAGGCTGATTCTGTTGCTCCCTCTTGTCTAAGAAGTCTTCTTTGTTCTTGAGCTTGAAGAGCATTTATAAGCTCTATCAAGCTTATCTTGGAGAGATCCTTAGATTCTTCAAGTGAAGAAATCTTGGATTCAAACCTTTCAGGTAGAACCACCAAGACTTTTTCAATAATTCTGCTTGTCTGGAAATTTTTCCCCCATCAATCTGATTTGATTTACAACTTTCATCAACCTGGTCATGAAGTCCTTTATGTTTTCAGCCTCATTCATCTTCAAGGCTTCAAACTCTCTTTTGAGGTTAAGAACCTGCATTTGATTGGCCCTCTCATTTCCAAAGAACTCCTCCTCAAGCTTCTCCCAAACTTCCTTTGCTGTATCTAAATTTGAGATTCTCATAAAAATATCATCATCCACAGCTTGAATGCAAGATGGTAAGAGCCTTGGCTCTTTTCGCAACTTGCTCATTGTGAAATCTCATTTGAGCAACAGTGGGATTTTCTTCCAAGGGAGGTGGTTCAACACCAGTTTCCACCACTTCCCAAAGATCATAAGCTCTCAGCTGAGCCCTCATCTTCACAGCCCAAATTTCGTAATTCTTTCCTGTAAATACAGGAGGTGCTGGTAGTGTAATATTGTTGGAAGCCATCAAGAAGGTTGGGTATTAAGAAAACAGGTTGAGTTTTCTTGGTTTTCTTCTACTCTGTTTCTGGTTTTCTCTCTTTTCTTGGGTTCTCTCACAGGTCCCTTAAGATCAGAAAAGCTCTGATACCAATTGTAGGCACACTAGAGTTTTTGGAAATCAAAAAACGTAAAATGGCTTTCATTCATACAGCAAATTGTATTTTCTGATACATATATTTCTTGCAAAAGCATAACAACAATTTTTCTACCTAACAGGTATAGGCTTCCTGCACAACCTAATTTTAGAGACTAAAAACACTCCAAAACGGCATGGGTCCTTGTACTTTAGTCTGAAAATACTCCAACTATTACATAAGACATAAATAAATTACATATCACAAAAAATACTGGTGTACATCAAAAATTTCAGCAGCATTAACAGTGCGAGGTTTGCTAACCAGTCCGCCACCACATTGCAATGGCCAATGTTACAGAGTTGTCAAGCAAGTTCAGCTTGGAAACAAGAGTTAAAGGCTGATGGTTGAAAAGCCTTGGTATGAAAATCAGCAACTTGAGCAGCTGAAGGTATGGGAAGCAAATGGATAACTCCATATTGTACTTTATCACGAACAAGGTGACAGTCAAGTTCAATGGGCTTGGTTCTTTCATGAAAGGTCAGGTTCTGTGCAATCTGTATGGTGGATTGATTATCATAGTACAAGGAAGCAAGGCTAGAAGCATGTTGTTTCAGGTCCTGTAGTAGATATAACAGCCATTAAATCTCACAAGTAGTCATGCCTAAAACCCCTATATTTGGCCTCAGATGATGAACTAGAAATGATGCATTATTTCTATTAGATATAATAAAGAAAAACTAGAGAAGACAATAGAAAATGAAGGCTGAAACTCATACTTTCTAATTCATACGTACAGTTTTTAAATACAAGAAATGCATAACCAAAAAATAATGACAAATTAAACTACCCATAAATTTGTAATAGTTCATAAAATCTTATAATAACAAAATAACTTATAACAGTCATGACAGTAAAAAATTCTAACATAAACTCTAATAAATTCTAATAAACTCTAATAAATAGATACTGATTCACATTCTCAACACTCCTCCTTGCATCAGTAGCTATTAACTCCAAGTTTGCCTCTCAAGTTCTCAAACCTTCCTTTCAACAGTGGCTTTATAAAAATGACTGCCAATTGGTCTTCTGTCTTACAATACTGTAACAGAACTTCCCCTTCCTTTTGAACTTCTCTAAGAAAATAGAGTTTAATATTGAAGTGCTTTGTCTTCCCATGAAAGACCGAATTATTTGAGATTGCAATCGCTGCTTGATTATCTACAAACACCTTGGTTGAATCTGTTTGAGCCATTTGTAGATCAACAAGAATTTTCTCACCCACAAAGCTTGATTAACAGCTGCAGTAGCAGCAATGAACTCTGCTTTAGCGGTTGATTGTGCCACAATATCTTTTTTATTTAAAGTCCAAGAAAATACTCCAAAACCAAATGAAAAACAATAACCTGAAGTGCTTTTCATATCATCCAATGATCCTCCCCAATCACTGTCAGAGAACCTATGGAAATTAAATTCTTAATTAAAAATAAACCAGACACCATAATCAAGAGTTCCTTTGATATATCTAAGCACACATTTAGCAGCTTTGAAGATGCACTTCACTTGCACAATGTAAGAACCTTGAGAGAATACTTATAGCATGCAAAATATCAGGTCTTGTTGCTGTAAGATACATGAAACAACCAATAAGACTCCTGAAATCAGTCTCATTAACCTTTTCTACACCATCTTCCTTACATAGCTTCATCTTGTAAAACATTAGAGTACTTACAAGTTTACAATTCTCCATTTAAAACTTCTTCAAAATCTCTTTTGCATATTTCTTTTGGCTGATAAAAGTTCATTTTCCATTCTGTTTGACTTCCATTCCAAGAAAGAAAGCCATTTCTCCACAATCTGTCATTTCAAACACCTTCATCATATCTTGCTTGAACTCCTCAACAAACACAATATTGCTTCTTGTTACCAAAAGATCATCCATATATAGAGAAACAATAAAAATCTCATAATTCAAGCATTTCACATAAAGAGTTGACTCACTAGGACTTTTTCTAAAGTCAATACTCAGCAAGTAGTCATCAATCCTATTATACCAGGCCCTTGGAGCCTACTTCAAACCATTAAAGGCTTTTTTCAACAAATAAACCCTGTTTTCCTACCCTTTAATTGCAAAACCCTCAGGTTGCTCAACATATATCTCCTCCTATAAATAACCATTGAGAAAAGCATATTTCACATCTAGCTGAAACACCTTCCAACCTTTTTGTGCTGCTAAAGCAAGGACCAATCTGATTGTATAGAGCCGAACCATCGGAGCAAATGTTTCAGAAAAATCAACTCCAAATACTTGAGCATATCCCTTCACTACAAGTCTTGGCCTTGTGTTTATTAACGGAACCATCTGCATTGAGTTTGGTTCTAAACACCCATTTAACACCAATAACATTTTTATGTTGGGGTCTAGAAACCAATTGCCAAGTTTGGTTCTTCACAATCATGTTAAGCTCCTCCTGCATTGCAACTATCCACTTTGGATCCTTCTCTACTTCTGTAAAATTTTCAGGCTCTAACACAGCAACATTACATCTTTCATAAATATCAAAAAGCAATCTAGTTCCTTTAACAGGAAGATCATCAACGTTTTCATCTTTCATAAAAGAAAAATTAGAAATTTGCTTCCATTCATCTTTCTCCCAACTCCATTGTTTATCTTCAGCAAAATGGACATCTTTGCTTATTAGAATCTTACCAGTTTGTGGTTGAAAGACTTTATAAGCCTTTGAAGTTGTGCTATAGCCAATAAAGATTCCAACCTCTGCCTTTTTATCTAACTTATCTCTTTTCACCTTTGGCATATAAGTAAAACAAATACATCCAAAAACTTTGAAGTTTTGAACAAAAGGTTTATAGCCATACCATGCTTCAAAAGGAGTTTTCCCTTCCACTGCCTTTGTAGGAAGCCTGTTTAATAGAAACACAGCTGTATTAGCAGCTTTAGCCCAAAATTTCTTTAGAAGTCCTTTCTTATGCATCATACATCTAGCCATCTCCATTATTGTTCTATTCTTCCTCTCATTCACCCCATTTTGTTGTGGAGTCTAAGGAGTAGTAAGTTGGTGCTCAATCCCAGCCTTTTCACAGAAAGAATTAAATTGATTTGAGACATATTCTTTCCCATTGTCAGACCTTAAAACCTAAATTTTTCAACCAAATTGATTTTCAATCCAAGCCTTAAACCTCCAAAAAACTCCTACAACTTCAAATTTGAATCTCAAGAAATAAATCCAGCACATTCTAGTAAAATCATCAACAAAGGCAATGTAATATCGACTTCCCTTTAAAGATAATTCAGGTTGCAGTCCTCCAAGGTCTGTGTGAATCAACTGTAGATTTTGTGATGCTTTCGACCTTGACTGCGAAAATGGCAACCTGGACTGTTTTCCATATTGGCATGCACTATAACTATTTACATGGTCTTTTAATGATGGCAAGCCTTCCACAATATTCTATTTTTTTATGTGCAACAGTGAGGCATGGTTGAAATGACCCTAATCTCTTGTGCCAAAGCTCGGTGACATTAATTGGGTTTGAAATAGCAGCTTGCACCTCTTCCATAAGATCCAAAGAGAAGTTTTTTCCTTTCATTTTGATCTTAAACAGATCTTAACCCTTTGAATCGTGAATTAGACACATTTTGTCTTCAAACAGTTCTTTGTAGCCTTTTTCAAGTAACTGGCCAACACTCAACAAATTTTGATTAATATCTGGTACATAAAGCAAATCAGTAATGATTTTAGTACTTGAGCAACTTTCAATTACAATATTGCCTTTTCCTTTAACAGCTATGCACTCTCCATTACATATTCTGACTTTTGAAATAGTTGCTCTGTCTAGCTCTTTGAACAACTCTTCATCATAGGTCATGTGATGGGTACATCCATTGTCAATCAATTAACTTTCACCATTGTTGTTGGTCGCAAAACAGGTTGTTGCAAATAATCGCTCATCCTCCTCCTGTTGTTGATCAACCACTTGAGCTTCAGTTTGAGGCTGCCTTTTGTTCTTGCAAATTTTTGCAATATAACCAAGCTGGTTGCATTTGTTGCAACGTATATCAAGCCTCTTCTAGCATTTGAAATGTGGATGATTGCTTTTTCCACAATGTTGGCATGGATGATGATTTGTCTCTTCATTTCCAGCTTTACTCCCTTTATTAGAACTTTTTCCTTTTTCAAAATTGTTCCAATGGGTCTTTTTCTTCTTTCCTTTTTGACCCTGATTGATCTTCAGTTTGGCTTGTAAAGCACCTTTAATCATGCCTTCTTCCCTCATAAGTCTCCTTTGCTCTTGGGCTTGCAAAGCATACACCAGTTCTACCAAAGTAATTTTTGACATATCTTTGGAATTTTCCAAAAAGGAAATAGTGGATTCGAACCTCTCAGGAACAATCACAAGGATTTTTTGAACTATCCTTGTATTAGGAAACTCGGTTCCAAGCAACCTTACCTTGTTAACAATGCTTAGAAGTATGTCAGAATACTCCGTAATTGTTTCTAATTCCTTCATCCGTTGCATCTCAAACTCCCTGATCAAATTCAGCACTTGCATCCCTTTGACTTTTTCATTTCCTTCATGTTCCTACTTGAGAAAATCCCAAATGGCCTTTGCTAACTTTAGAGTCACAATTTTAGTAAAGATTGCTTAAGATATAGCAGAAAATATATAAGACTTTGCCTTCGACTTTCGTTGCTTTTTTTCCTTATGACTCCTGATTTGTGCAATCGTTGGATTTTCTAGTGATGGATCAATTTCATAATCCTCCTCAACAGCCTCCCAAAGATCACTAGCATCAAGATAAGCCTCCATTTTGATTGCCCATAAGTGATAATTCTCTCCCTAAAAAATTGGCAATGTTATGGCTGAGTTATTAGATTGCATTTTGAACTTTCAATGTAAATGTTTGGGTGTTTAGTGTTTGGTGGAACTCTCTCCTTACCAGGTCCCTCAAGAACAATTGAGCTCAGATACCACTTGTTGGATATAATAAAGAAAAACTAGAGAAGATAATAAAAATGGAGGCTGAAGCTCATACTTTCTGATTCATACGTACAGCCTTTAAATACAAGAAATGCATAATCAAAAAATAATGACAAATTAAGCTACCCATAAATTTGTAACAGCCCATAAACTCTCATAATAACAAAATAACTTATAACAGCCATGACAATAAAAAATTCCACCATAAACTCTAATAAATTCTAATAAATAGATACTGATTCATATTCTCAACAGTTTCTTGAACTTCCATGAGATAAAAGATGGTGTGAAGATTTATTAGATCCAGATCATCTTCTGTTCTTAAAAACTTGATACAATCTTAACTCGTAAAACTATTTCAATTTATAAAAAAAGATTATAAACATAATTTGAAGAATGATTGGAGACAAGGAAGCAAACCCAAGTACTGAAAAGGAAAGCATGATTGGAGAACTGGATGATCAACCTGTATTTGATTTTTTCAACCTATTAATAAGCTTGGCCAGGGTGGTTTTGGTCCAGTTTACAAGGTATGATGGGCCTGAAGCTTATGTTTTTCTAAAATGAAAGAATGATTAATAACTTTGGAATTTTTCTCCTAGGGAATATTGCAAGATCAACAATTAATAGCAATTAAAAGACTTTCCAAAGCATCTAGGTAGGGTGTGAATGAATTTGTGACAGAAATGAATAAATGATAGTGATTTCTAAGCTCTAGCATCGCAATCTTGTGAGATTTCTTGGCTGCTGTGTTGAAGGAGGTGAAAAGATGTTAATTTATAAGTACATGCCAAATAAAAGTCTAGATGCATATCCCTTTGGTTAGTAGGTGTTACACATTTTTTATTTTTATCTTTCAGTTTAGAGTTTATAAAAATATTCTTTAAAAGTATGCATATGAAGAGGGAGCACAAAGACACAGGCACAGATAGTTTGTTGTTGTTGCCACTAAATTTCTTTCACATTCTAATTTGCCAATACAACTATGTTATTGCTTTCTGCTGTTTATGTTTCATTTTGATAATTTTGCAAATCCACTCAAACAAGATGTCCTTAATTGGCAAAAGCGATTTCATATAATTGAAGGAATAGCCCGTGGCTTGCTTTACCTTCATAGAGATTACAGACTAAGAATTATACATAGAGATCATAAGGCAAGTAACATCTTGTTGGATGGAGAGGTTAGTCCTAAAATATCTGACTTTGGTATGGTAAGAATTTTTGGAGGTAGTGAAGATATGATTAACACTAGAAGAGTGATTGGGACATAGTAAGCAAGAGTTATTTTCTAAAATAGCATTGACCTACCATCATAGCCGAGTATTAAACTTATGAATTTATGTGCAGTAGTTATATGGCCCCCAAATTATGTGTTGCAGCAAACCACCTCTAAAAACCAAAAACACCAGAACACAGAATCCAAAGGATAGACTATGATCAAAGCAAAAACAATCTATTTAGTCAAAAAGAAAGAAAGTAGACAAGAAGGAAAAAGCAACAGGGAAAAATCTCCTTGTTTAGTTCTCTAAATTATCACACAGAATTCCTTGATGCCAATTATAGCCGAGTCCCCCAAAGAACCTCTCTTTCAGTTCCTCTCAACTCTGTTTTGTAATTCTCAATCGAGCCTTGTTCCTTTTTCTTTTCCTACTCACACATTCCCTTTTATATTGCTTTGTAATACAACATATAAAAGGATTACAAATTTTCTCTAAAGGTAAACTATTAAATTAGTTATAATAGAAAAACTGAAATAACAGAATGTGCCATAGCTGCAACAATCTCCACCTTGGCACATTCAACCATCTTCAATCTTCAACACTTTCAGACAATGCTTAAACTTGTTTAAGGGAACCACCTTAATGATGAACTCTGCAAGGTTTTTAGATTTATGAATCTTCTTAATTTGCACCATTCCATCTGAGATAATATCTCTGATCTAATACAGCCTAATATCGATGTGTTTTATTCTCTCATGATAATTGTGATTTTTACAAAGGTGTATAGCACTCTGATTATCACAAAATACATTGATATTTTATTGAGTAACTCCAAGTTCATTCATCAAACCTTTCAACCACAATGCCTTTTTAATAGCTTCTGTGACACCAATATACTTCGCTTCAGTTGTGGACAAAGCCACTATATGTTGTAGAGAAGCCTTCCAGGTTAAAATGTTTCTGAACAAGGTAAACACATATCCAGTTAAAGATGTCCTTTTGTCACAATCCCCTGCAAAGTCTGAGTCTACAAAACCTTGAGCTCCACCTGAATCCTAATCATCTTTCCCATACTTTAATCTAGTATTTACTGACATTTGCTTGACAGCCAACCAATGTTGGTTCCCAAGATTTCCCATAAATCTATTGATTAGGCTAATAGCATAAGCTATGTTAGGACGAGTACACTCCATTTCCATTTCTTCTTGAGTGGTTTTGGGACTGTCTTCAAGTGATAATTTGAAGTGAGATGCAATAGGAATGCTTATTGATTTAGCCTTTTTGATGTTAAACTTGTCCAGGATCTTCTCAAGATATCCTTTCTGAGTGATGGTAAGATTTCTAGTATTTTGCTGTCTTCTAATTTCCATATCGAGTATCCTCTTGGCTGGCCCCAAATCCTTCATCTCGAATTCAATTTTCAGCATCTTCTTAAGTCCTTCAATTTCTGCCATGCTCTTACATGCTATAAGTATGTCATCAACATATAAGAAAAGGTAAATGTAGTCATTACAATCCAGCTTCTTATAATAAACACAACTATCAAAGTTACTCCTCTTGTACTTGAGACTCAAAACAAAACTGTCAAAGTGCTTGTACCATTGGCGCAATTACTATTTAAGACCATAGAAAGATTTTTGAAGGCAAACCCAATTCTCTTTGCCTTTTACTTTAAACCTTTCTGGTTGTTTCATGAAAATTTTCTCCTCATGTTCACCACGTGAAAAGGTTGTTTTTACATCCATCTGCTCGAGGTATAGATTGAATTGAGCTACAATGGCAAGGAGCACTCTAATTGGGCAATGTTTTACAACTGGTGAAAATATTTCATTGAAGTCCACCCTTTCTCTTTACGTGAACCCCTTTGCCACTAATCTTGCTTTGTAGCGTGGGGGTTCAGATTCTAAAATGCCTTCCTTTCTTTTGAAAATCCATTTGCTGCCCACCAATTTTTCACCATTTAGTTTCTCCACTAATTTCCAACTCTGATTCTTGTACAAAGATTTCATCTCTTCTTCCATTGAAAGATGCCATTTTCCTCGATCCTTACTCTCCCTAGCTTCCTTGTAGGACCTTGGTTCATCATTAATGATTGTATTAGCAACATTCAAGGCATATACTATCATGTCAGCGCATCCAAACCTTTGTGGAGGTTTGATTTCCCTTCTTTCTCTATCTTTCACTAGTAAATAGTCATGGTATGCATTATCCTTGCGAGCAACCTGAAACTTATCTTTTGCTTTATGCTTCAAAGAATCATCATCATTAGTAACCTACTCACCTACACCCCTGCCTTCTAGCTCCACCTCAAGCTAAAGTTCTTCATGATTTTCTGAATTTCCCATGACTTCACTAGGAGATCTGACTTTGAACATTTCTGTTTCATGGAAAGTTACGTCTCTGTTATGATGCATTTTTTATCATCAAAAGACCATATTCTATAACCCTTTATGCCACAGGATATCCCATAAACAAACCCTTCCCTGTCCTTGATTCTAAAATAGTCATGTTCATTCTCTTAGCAAGACCATTTTGTTGAGGTGTCTTCCTGACTGTGTTATTTCTGTATATTCCATGTTCCTTACATAAATTATTAAATACATCTCCACAGAATTCAAGGTCGTTATCTATCCTCAAAGCCTTTATCTTCATATCACATTGATTTTCAACTCGATTTTTCCATTGCATAAAGGTTTTAAAAGCCTTATCCTTACTTTTTAACAGATAAACCCATACCTTCCTACTGAAATCATCAATAAACATAATGAAATATCTATTACCTCCATGAATAGGTGTTCTTGATGGTCCCCACAAATTAGAATGGATGTAGTCAAGTCTATCCTTTGTCTTATGGATCTTGGTACTGAATTTTACCTTTGTTTGCTTTCCAAACAAACAGTGCTCACAAAACTCAAGAGCTTCTAATTTATCTCCACATAGTAGCCCTTGTTTCTCTAATTATTTCAAATCACATTCACTGATGTGTCCAAGCCTTTGATGCCACATGATTCCTTTACTAATGCTTGAATCTACAGCTAGAGATGAAGTGCTAGTGATGGCATTTCCTGTCAAAACATAAAGACCAGTCTTCCTTATTCCCTTCATGATGACCCGTGATCCTTTGAGCATCTTCAACACAGAATTCTCAGCTTTGAAGCTGAACCCAACTTCTTTTAAGGTCCCCAAAGAAATCAAATTTTGTTTAGGATCAAGGACATGTCTTACTTGGGTCATGACTTTCTCAGTACCATCTGAAAGTTTGAGTTTAATGGATCCAATGCCAACACTTTGCATGTTGCATTGTTTCCCATCACAACTTGACCCCCAACAAGGAGCTTGTAATAAAAAACACCACTATTTATTAGGGCACATATGAAAAGGGCATCCTAAGTCCATCACCCATTCAGATTCACCTTGAGAGTTTGTAGCTACTAAGACATCTGTGCTCTCATAACCATCAAAAGCCATTAATGTATCTATTTTGTCTTCAAAATTGTGCTTCATCTTGGACTTTCAATTAGGGCAATTTCGCTTGAAGTGTCCTTCTCTGTGGCACAGAAAACACTTCAATTTTGTCTTCGTCTTCAATTTTGATCTTGATAAGTTCTTTTCCTTATTGTCTCGCTTGTCGCTCCGCTCCCCCCTAACAGTAAGGTTCTCACTTGTATTACTTTCTTTATTCTTTGATTTCTTAGCCAACTCCTTGGAAATCAAAGCCGCTTGCACCTCTTCAAAAGTTAGACACTCTTTCCTATAGACAAGGGTATCAGCAAGGTTTTTGTACAAGCTGGTCAAAGAATGAATTAAAAGTAATGCTTGATATTTATCATCTATCTTTACTTTGATGTTCTACAGATCAAGAATCAACCTGTTGAACTCATCTATATGGTCTTCAATAGAGGTCCCAGGTTGCATCTTGAAGGTGTAGAGTCTCCTACTTGAGATAGAGGCAATTTGCCAATGACTTTGTCATGTAAAAATTCTTGAGCTTCAACCATAGAGTAGCAGCGGATTTTTCTTTTAAGACTTCTCAAAGAACTTTGTCACCCAAACACAGAATTATAGCACTATGGGTCTTATTCAAGAGATCTTTCTTTTGTTTCTCAATCAACATGCTTGGCAACCTCTTCTCCCTTCCAAAGCCTCTTCTAGCCCTTGTCGAACAAGTAAGGCTCACATCTTCAACCTCCACAGGCAAAATCATTTTTGCCATTGAACTTTTCAATGTTGAATTTCACCATCACCAATGGATATCTCTTTCTGCAACCTAGCTCTGATGCCAGTTGTTGCAACAAACCACCTTTAAAAACCACAAACAACAAAACACAGAATCCAAAGGATAGACTACGATCAAAGCAAAAACAATCTATTTAGTCATAAAGAAAGAAAGTAGACAAGAAGGAAAAAGCAATAGGGAAAAATCTCTTTGTTTAGTTCTCTAAATTATCACACAAAATTCCTTGATGCCAATTACAGTCGGGTCCCCCAAAGAACCTTTCTTTCAGTTCCTCTCAACACTCTTTTGTAGTTCTCAATCAAGACTTATTCCTTTTTTATTTCCTACTCACACATTCCTTTTATATTGCTTTATATAATACAACATATAAAAGGATTACAAATTTTCTCTAAAGGAAAACTATTAAATCAATTATAACAGAAAAACTAAAATAACAAAATGTGCCACAATAGCAACAATATGCAATAGAAGGGAGGTTTTCAGAAAAATCTGATGTCTTTAGCTTTGAAATTTTGCTACTAGAGATAGTCAGTGGTAGGAGAAACACCAGCTTTTACAACGACCCGCACACTATCAGTCTTGTGGGATTTGTGAACACTATATTTCATTGCCTACCATATATACGGTTTACAAAATTAAACTTCAAAATGCTAGTAGCTACAGCTTATAGTTTTCTATAGTATTTAACATTTAATATATAATTGATACTAAAATTTATGATCCTTGATTTGAGAAGGACATCTTGAAATGCATACATATTGGATTATTATGCGTGTAAGAGGTTGCACAAGATAGGCCTAGTGTGGCCATTATAATCCTGATGCTGAATAGCGAAATTGTCACTCTTCCTCCTCCAAAGGAACCTGCCTTTGTTCATTGGCAGAAAGCATTAGGTGCATGCTACCCTCAAGATAGAGATGGATGCTTGATTTATAATATTACTATTTATTGTCATAAACATACAAGATTGATAGAATTGTCGCCAATTCGTAAACTTAGCACGGTTATCCTACTACTATAAAATGAGCATGGATAGTTAACCCCAAAATGGGATGAATAGAGGAGAGGGGAAAAAAAAGATGAAATAAGTGATATGATAAAAGAAATTGAGATAAAAATGAAATAAATGAAAAAGTAAATAAATGTTTATAATTTTTCTTATGAAATATGTGATTTCAGTATGTGTATTGTGAAAGCTCCTCTCTTTGTTAGTTGGCCACTTGCAAAATATTTGGACCCAGCTTCGACTTTTCTTAGTTGACTTATTGATGTCAACTTGTGACTGATACCTTAAAGATGCCAAGTAGATGACTAGATGCTATAATTTCCAAGAATTCAAGAGTTATCAAAACCAAATACTACTTTGGTTCCATGTGTATTGGTGTTAATTTAAAGTTAATATACATATATTAAGGAACATTAAATGAATATTAAATATTATCATATTTGAATTAAAATATCTTTATTTAATATTTCGTTACTTGCAATAAATTATTATATTTATTAAATAGAGATAAAAATATAAAAAAATAATTAATAATACTTTGAATTTATAAATTAATAATGTTTTGAAAAAAGAAAAAAAAATATATCAACAAATATGAAACGAAATTAGTAAAAGAAAAAAATTAAGCTAATGCCTTCATCTTTTAATGGGTCATACTACCGACTCAGCTTATAATTCAATTTATTAACATTATAAATAACCTAAATTCACTCTAGGAAAATATTTTTGGATATTGTAAGATACAAAGATAACGCAAGAAGGAGGGGTTGAATTGTATTATAATAAATTTTCGCAAAACCTTTTTCAAGATGTATCATTTGAAGGGTATGACCAAAGAAGTTTGCAAAGACGTTTTAAAAGACAGATGAATATTGAAACTAAGCAAAGCAAACTGAAAGGCACACAAGATTTATACTGGTTCGTCTCACCCCAGATACTACGTCCAGTTCTTGGCTACAACCAAGTTTCACTAACTTTTCATGTTACAAGTATTCTTTCCACAAGCCTCTTCAGGCTTAACCCAAGTAGTCTTTTACTTGTCTCTCCAAGCAAACACCCAAGTATTCTTTGAATCAAAAGCCTCTTCAGGCTTCCACCAATCTCGTTAAGAAAAGCTTTATGTGTGAGTTAGCTCACAGGGTTAACGCCTTAACAAACGAATATACAATGAAGTACCAAAAATTTTACAATCAAAATATACAAGAGCTTTTTCTTTTCTTAAAGAAGTTATGATTTTTTATAATCAGTAGTGACTATGACAACAACAACTATTCGAAAGAGATCTCTTCTATTTATAGGCTTCTCCAAAGTATCATTGAGTGCTTTGCAGAAGACGGCCTTCGTCTAATTAAGAGAGTCGTTGGAGCATTAAATGCAGCATTTAATGCCTTTCACCAACTTGTCATATGATAAGATAAAATAGTCTGCTTATCTTTTCTATTCTTGTACTCAATCTTGTAGCAGTTGTCATGTCTACTTTCCCGTTCTGACATTCGCACACACATTCCTTCTTTTTTGCTGATTTCCTCGAGAGTAGGTATATAGGCTTTATGAGTTTCGAGGTAGTTTACGTTCTGATTGATGTGCAGATCATTTTAGAATGTTGATATCGTCTAAAGAAATTGTTAGTTACTGATTTGATCGAATCAAAGAATAAAGACGGTATACATTTAAAAACATTAAACGGTTGCTTGCGAACAAATGAACAGACGATTAAGTAGAGACATATATTTTAACTGTTTGTCATTACCAAAATATTTGAGGGTTACAAATTCATCCTTTGTCCTCAGAATCTCCCCCCTTTTTGATGATGACAAACAATTATAGTTCTTGTAAAACATTTTTCTATGAAAATCGCTTTTTGATAGGTGAATTTTAATTTTGAAAGCATTTTTCATATAGGTGTACTTCAGTTAAGTAGATGCAAAAAAAAAAATATACCTAAATGATGTGACTAAAAGAAACTAGACAATATCATTCAAAAGATAATTCATCATTGTATATAAAATAAAAAACATATACTCATACTCCCCCTTAGATTGATATCTTTTGTCTGTTTTTCTCTTCAAGATTTTTCCTTAGACTTTTCTCCCCCTGTCTTCTATTTTTCTCCCCCTTTTGGCATCATCGATCAGAAGATTCAGAGTCTGAAGGTGTAAATGATGAGCCAAGGTCACTTTTGAAGCGCTTTGCCAGCTTGGCTAACAGAACTTCTACTCATTTGCGTTTCCTGCATTCTTTCCTAAGATTAGATTTAAGACACTGCACAGTCTGCTTCAATTCATTGAAAGCTTGTCTATCGTCTGAAGGTTGTGGTGCAAGTGCAAAGTTTGGTAGCTACTTCATCATTGGGTTCTTCTATAAAACATAAGTTAAAAATATAGGGTACAAGAGGACCACAAAACCAGAAGTGGCCGCAAGGTAGAGAAATTTCAAAAGTTTTGGATGAGAAAAAGATGTAGGTTTGGGGTATGTTTAGGGATAATTGATTGTTGGAAGTGGATGTACAAGTGGAAGGAGACGAAGAGATTTGCATCCAGTGACCTGTCAGACGGAGTGCAGCTTCATGGCTTAGCAAACTCTTCTCATCAACAGTTAAACTAGAAAATGTTTTAGTGCTTCAACATGGTCTTGCAGCCTTTTTCAGGCTATGCTTTTGAGAGTTGCTTTGCCTTTGAGTTTAGCCAGCTAGTCAAACGAAAGAGCTCTCGGTTTGATCATCAAGTGCCTTCGGGGGTCATGTTTGAATTTTGGTTCTTTTCCTTTCCCCATAGATAGATTTTGTCACGGATAATTCTTTTGGTAATAGATGCGAAAGGTGGTCCATGGCTTCATGAGAAGCGACATTCGAGAAGCCATGAGTCTAGGCGAGCCTAGCTCAAGGTCTAGACACCTTCACTCACATATTGCATGCTGCAAAGAAATCTACATCTTCTTCCGTAGGAAGTTGTTCATCACCCTGCTTAACTCCCAGTCATCATCACCAATTCGCCATTCTTCAAAATTAGGGCTATTTTCTGGACGAATGGCTAGAGGGTAGGTCTTGATCATCCCAAGATAGAATGGATATATAATCTTGGGCTTGTATGATACATTCTGCATGTGATCAGATACTCTGAGTAGTTACACTTCAGCATGAAAGGGGAGCTGTGGCAGGGAATCCCGCGTTGTCTCCATGCTTCATATCCAGCAAGAAATCTTGTTCTTGTTGAGGGCATATATACGAAGATTGGAGCATCTGATAAGGTACTATATCCTTCCTTCCAAACGTAAAGAGTGATGTTAGGCTCATAAGAGAGTGCTGGGGTAGCTTTTCTAAAATCAGAGGCAACTTCTCAGCATACCCATGGCACACTAGAAATGGCCATTCTTCAAAAATGAGAGTCGTCCACATCCTCAAGTTATTTACTTCACCCAGTTCAAAGTTGATTGCAGATTGAAGTACTTGTGGGTCGAAGGGCTTTGGAATCTAATATTCCTTTGTGTTTCCAATAAAACGAGACTCAAGCCACTCAAAGTATATAAGTTCTCATCTGTTGAGTCATTCAGACAGAGGCAGTTTCTAATCGATATACGTCTGGTAATGTTTTGTTTATCATAGGTACAGCTCCTCTAGACGAAGTTCCTTTTGCTTCTGGCACGAAGAGTGAAACAACCCTTGCAGGATGATTAAGGCTGGGTGTAGCTATTAAGTCTACAAAAAGACGGTTGAAGACTTGAGAGACAAAAACAAATTGTGGAACTTCCCAAAAAAGATATCTAGGTAATCTACCTCTTGAGGTAGCAGTGATGTCCTCTTGAGTCAACAGCTCTTGCAGCTTCATGCTCTGCAAGGGCTGTTTGCAGCGAGTGCCTAATCACAAATTGACGGACTGCTTCCTCAATCTGTTCTTGCTCTGCCTTAGCCAGTTTTTCTTCTTATTCTTTCTTTTCTTTTCAGCCCGTTTTGATTCCACTCGGGCTCTCCTAAGCTACTTTTCCTCTTGAGCTCTTGTTTTTGGTACTAGAATCTTTTTGAATTTTGAGGGCTTTTTAGAAGGTTGGGCAGATGGAGTGGGTTCAGTAGAGGTAGGTAGTGGAGGTGGTTGTTCTAATGGAAGGACAAGAATGGTTGTGCTTGGAATAGGAAGAAGAGTGTTAATGGGAAGGTCATCGTCTGAGTCAGGTTGGGGAGTTGGTTTGGATCTCAAACAAATGGTTAAGGGTTTTTGTTTCTTGTGAAGGAAAAACGATGGTGTTTGGGGTTTGGTTTGTTGTGGTTAAGGGTCTGGTTGTGAAGGTCTTTTGATTGGTAACTTAGGTTTCTGTGGTTTAGTTTGTTTGGATTGTGGTTGGGATGGTTGGGGTTTCATCTGTTGTGGAGGTTGAGTAGAAGCAGTACCAATAGATGGATCCGCAGACGATCCTACTTTGAAAGCAGATCCAACAACATCTTCTAGAAGTTCTTCCTTGATCAATGCCAACTCTGGATGTCTGGCTACGTATCCAGAGAAAAGGTGTGCAATCCTCATCTTCCTAGGATACATCAATCTCAAAACCTTGTTTCATCTTCTCTAACCCAGATTCTTTAATTCCCGCCAAACGGATGATTTCAGTGAAGAGCATGGCATAGGGAATAAGATGTTTCTGCTTGCTCTGAGCACTTTCCTTTGAATTGGAGAGACAGGATCTCTAATTATCCAGATTAGCGCAGGCAAGTTCACCTTCTGACTAGTCAGCATCTTGTATATGCAGAATCTATCCTTGGAAGTTACATTATCCTTTGCGCCTTTTCTTGGCAGGATAATGTGCAGTAAGACATTGTGAATCAATCTACATTCAAGCTTCATGTTTGAAGAGTATAAAAACCTCTTTAGAACATCCTT
Organism: Spatholobus suberectus; assembly: GCA_004329165.1. Classification (NCBI taxonomy): domain Eukaryota; kingdom Viridiplantae; phylum Streptophyta; class Magnoliopsida; order Fabales; family Fabaceae; genus Spatholobus; species Spatholobus suberectus. Next base: position 7,747,570 of record CM014729.1, on the reverse strand, counting down.
GTTCTCGATTTGAAGCCTAGGCTTTCCATACAGCGCCCTGTCAACAATTTCTAGGGTTATAACCTTCTCCCAATCTTCAGTAAAGAGGTCACCTTCCTCTTTGTAGCTAGACATTGTTGCAATGGTGTCAGAAGAGATAATGATGACCTGATTGTCGACGGTTCCAGTGATGGTTCCGTTAACCTCAGACGCAGAAGCCTAGAAATGCGTATATGGCGCGTGGGTACCATGCAGTTCGTTTTTGGATGAACGCTTCCCATCCGACATTCTGGATGTAGGTCTGCAGTGGAAATCCTTCGTTTTCCAAGTTCTGCAGGTCGACCCATTTTCCAACAACGAAGTCACCTTCTGGAAATCTTTCTATGGGCACAAGCTGTTTCTGGGTGGCCACGAGTGCAGGTTTGAGAGAAAGAGATTTGAGAGTAAGAACAAAAGAGAAAGAGATGGTTTGAGTTCAGAAAGTTTGGATAGTTTTTAGAGAGTGTGTAACTGATGAAAAGAACAGCTATTTTGAATAGAAGAGAAGGTCGAAAGTACTGAAGAGACGTGCATTTATGATGACTTGATGTGGTAGGGGAAATGGCGCACGTTTCTTGGGAGGTTATCAAGAGTAATCATTAAGGGAAATATTAGACTAATGAATTTAAAAACTTTTCATATTCAAAGACAATTGTGTTAGTAAGACGAAATAAGATTAACAGTAAGACGATATAGAATAAGACGGAACTTTATTTACACAAGACGATGCATGTAAGATGCTTTACTCTTGCAAAACTTTCATGTGCAAATTTTCTAAGATGAAGTTAAAACATTCTACAGTAAAGCTTTTGTAAAGATATCAGCCTATTAATGGTCTGTGTCGATGAACTTAATATCAAAAACACCTTTTTGAACATAGTCACGAATAAAATGATGTCTTATTTCTATATGCTTTGCTTTAGAATGTTGAATGGGGTTTTTAGATAAATTGATTGCACTAGTATTGTCACATAACACAGGAATGTTATGCTCAAAGCTAGAGTAATCTTCAAGTTGATACTTTACCTATAGGAGTTGTGAGCAGCTTGTAGCAGATACATATTCAGCTTCAGTAGTTGATAATGCAATTAAGTTCTGCTTCTTGCTGGTCCAAGATATAAGACATGGTCTGATGAAGTGACATCCACCACTTGTGCTTTTTCTTTCAAGTCTATCACCAACATAGTCTGCATCACAGTATCCTACTAATTTGAAATCTTTGTTTTTCTCATAGAATAAACTGAGGTTAGCTGTACCAACAAGATATCTAAAAATCCTCTTAATAGCTTTTAAATTAGACTCTTTAGGGTTAGATTGAAATCTGGCGCATAAACAGACGCTATGCATGATGTCTGGTCTATTAGTAGTTAAATAAAGAAGTGAGCCAATCATACCTTTGTGGGTAGTCTGATCTACAGGTTTACCTGATTCGTCCTTTGTCATGACAATAGACGAATGCATCAGAGTGCTTATAGGTTTTGATTCATTCATCTTATACTTTTCAAGCAATTCTTTTATGTATTTTTGCTGATGAATGTATATACCCTTCTTTTCTTGTTTAACTTGTAGGCCAAGGAAGAATTTTAATTCTCCCATCATGCTCATCTCAAATTCACTCTGCATTAAATCTGAGAAATCCTTACATAGAGTTTCATTAGTAGCTCCAAAGATTATATCGTCTACATAAATTTGAACTATAATGAAATCTCTATTGGATTCTTTTCTAAAAAGAGTTGTATCTACTTTGCCTCTCATAAACCCATTTTTAATAAGAAAACTGCTCAGTTTGTCATACCAAGCACGAGGTGCTTGTTTAAGACCATACAGAGCCTTTTTAAGTTTAAAAACATGGTCTGTGAGGTCTGGATTCTCAAAGCTAGGAGGTTGTCTAACATAGACTTCTTCACCGATAAAACCATTTAAAAAGGCACTTTTCACGTCCATTTGAAAAAGCTTAATGTTTTTATGAGTGGCAAAGGCAAGCATAATTCTAATAGCTTTTAATCTAGCAACAAGAGCAAAGGTTTCAGTGAAATCAATACCTTCTTGTTGATTGTAACCTTGAGCCACTAACCTTGCTTTATTTCTGATTACTTTACCATTTTCGTCGAGCTTGTTGCGGAATACCCATCTTGTTTCATGATGCTCTTATGTTCTAGTTTGGGAACAAGAATCCAAACATCATTTTTGTGAATTGATGTAATTCTTCTTGCATTGCTATCACCCAGTCATCGTTTGTTAGTGCTTTTTATATTGTCTTAGGTTCAATTTCTAAGACTAAGGCACAAGACACTTGATTCTTCATTGATGACCTTGTTATAACTCCTTCAGTACGTTCTCCAACAATCTAATCTTGAGGATGATAGGTAACGAACTTCCAGTCCTTGTGACATCCCTTTGTCTGATTATCTATCTATTGTTGAGAAGTCTCATCTAATTCTTTTACTTCGTCTGTTCTTGTTTGATTAGACGATCCCATCTATAAATCTACAAAATCTTCTTCCAAATCTGATAGTCTCCTATCAGGGGTTAGTGTATCATTAAATTTAACATGGATAGATTCTTCTACAACAAAAGTTCTAGAGTTGAATACTCTAAATGCTTTTGATGTGTCAGAATATCCAAGAAAAACACCTTTATCAACCTTAGAGTCAAATTTTCCTAGTTGATATCTAGTGTTGAGAATATAACATTCACATCCAAAAGGATGAAAGTATGAAATGTTGGGTCTTCTACCTATCCACAGTTCATAAGGAATCTTTTTAATTATTGGTTTGATAAATATTCTGTTTTGAACATAACATGCTGTATTTACAGCTTCTGCCCAAAAGTACTTAGGGACTGAATTTTCACAGAGTATGGTTCTTGCCATCTCTTGTAGAGTTCTATTTTTTCCCTCAACTATCCCATTTTGTTGAGGCGTTCTCGGTGAGAAGTTGGGGAAAATTCCATTCTATTCACAGAAGGATTTGAACTCAGCATTTTCAAATTCAGTTCCATGGTCACTTCTAATTGTAGTAATACAAAAACCTTTTTCATTTTCAACTCTCTTATAGAATATTTCAAACACATTAAAAGACTCGTGTTTGTGGGCTAGAAAATAAACCCATGTATATCTAGAATAGTCATCAATAATGACAAAGCCATACTTTTTCCCACCAAGACTAAGAGTTTTTATAGATCCAAACAAATCCATATGTAGTAATTCTAATGGTCTAGAAGTAGAAACAATATCTTTTGATTTAAAAGAGGTTTTGATTTGTTTCCCTTTCTGACATGCTTCACAAAGAAGATGAGTTTTCTAAGAAATCTCAGAAAATCCTTTTACTAAACTCTTTTTATATAGTTTCAAAATATGTTTCAAATTGATATGCCCAAGCTTTTTATGCCAAATCTATTTTTCATCTTCTTTGGTCATTAGGCAACTAACATTTTGTTTGTTCAGATCTTCAAACTCAATCTTATACAGATTGTTATGTCTTTTGGTAATAAAAAGAATGGATTCATCATTTCTTTTGACTATGCATGATTCTTTGTTAAAGGATACAATAAATCCACTATCACAAAATTGACTTATGCTAAGTAAATTGTATTTTAATCCTTCAACACATAAGACATTATCTATAGATGGAAGAAGAGACTTACCAACTTTACCTATACCAATGATTTTTCCTTTTCCATTTCCACCAAATGAGACTGTTCCTTCATGTGATTGGAGGTCTAGGAACATAGACCTTTCTCCAATCATGTGACGTGAGCATTCACTGTCCAGGTACTAGAATGAATCCCTCCTTTTTCTTATTAAGGATATCTGCAATAAGAATTATTTGAGATTTTGGTACCCAAATACTTTTAGGTCCTTTCATGTTAGTCCCAAAGGTCTTATTTAACCTCTGTTTTCTTTTGTGTTGACACCTTTGAGATAAGTGTCCAGATTTGCCACAAAAGTTACAGAAGGTTGAATAAGATTTAGAATATGATAGTTTAGAATTTTTGTCTTCTACAAATCCTATGCCAGATCTGTCAGATGGAGGTCTTCTATGTTTTAAAATCATTTGAAGTTTTGAAGATCCATCCACAAATTTGGCCAGATCATGTTTCATACTAATGACCTCTTTCTTTAGTCTGTTAAGTTCAGAAAGAAGCATTATCTTCTCAGAATCTGAGACTTGACTCTTATGCATTCTCTTCAAATCTCTCTTGAGTATCTCATTTTCTAAAATAACTTCTTAATATTTTTCTTTATATTTTTTATATTCAAGAGCAATCTTGTGCGACTTAGCAAGAAGAGTGTCATATGACATATCTTCGTCATCAGACTCAGATTCACTACCATCAGACTTATGCAAAAAGTTATTACAATTAGAGTTTACCTCAGACGTTACTTCCTCTGCGTCTGCCATGAGACATATATTAGCTTTTTCATTGTCTGAACTGCTACTGTTGTTGTCCAAATCTTTCCAAGTGGCTAGAAGGTTTTTCTTCTTGTATCTTTTCTTTGAACTCCATCCCTTTTTAAGTTTGGGGCATTCAGCCTTAATATGTCCAAGTTTTTTGCACTCAAAGCTGATAATTTCATTATTCTCTTCATAAGAAGGCTTTTTGTATCTAGTGTCTTTCTTTTTGGAAGATTGCTTAAATCTGTCTTTCTTCTTAAGCATCTTCTTGAATTTTCTGGTGATGAAGGAGATCTCATCGTCTGTTGAGCAGTTGGAGCTTTCGTCTGAGCTCTCGAATCCTTCAGACTGAACCTTCAGAGCTTTGTTCCTGACTTTTGTTTCAATCCTTTCATCTACTCTTTGACTTGATTCTCTAATCTTTAGAGCAACTGAGTTATTATTCTTGACTTTGTTTCTTTTGAAGATATGAACTTCGTGAACTCTTAAAGCTCCCAATAGTTCATCCAGAGTTAAAGTCTTCATGTCCTTTGCTTCAGCTATGGTTGTAGCTTTGGGTTCCCATACTTTGGGAAGACTGTCCAGGATCTTGAGATTGTTCTGAGCCTTAGAGAACTCAACACCAAGACTTTAAAGTCCATTTAGGATTGTTTGAAATCTTCCAAACATTTCATCAATGGTCTCTGTCTCTTTCATAATGAACATCTCATAGTGTCTTTGAAGAGTTGCTGCTCTTCTAAGACAAACATCTTCTATGCCTTCACGTGTTATGCATATGGCATCCCACATTTCCTTAGCAGTTCTGTAGCTACAAAATTTATTATATTCAGTTTTTGATAAGGCACAAGTTATGATATACTTAGCTTTTGCATTTTGTTGTAACATGTTGTAGTCATCTTGATTGTATTCGTTTTCTGACTTAGTTACAACAAGATCCCCATGTGTTATGATTCTCCAAATACTGTAATGAGTAGATTTGATATACATTTTCATTCTGTCCTTCCAATAAGCATAATCCTCTCCATTGAAGACTGAATGCCTTGACAAAGAGGCTCCTTCAGGAATAAACTATCCTTCAAGGTTTTCCATGCAGATCTTTACCTCTAACACTAGTTAAGGTGCTCAACCTTAGAAACTGAGCTCTGATACCAAATTGTAAGATACAAAGATAACACAAGAAGGGGGGTTGAATTGTGGTATAGCAAATTTTCGCAAAACCTTTTTCAAGATGTATCATCTGAAGGGTATGACCAAAGAAGTTTGCAAAGACGTTTTAAAAGACAGATGAATATTGAAACTAAGCAAAGCAAACTGAAAGGCACAAAAAATTTATACTGGTTCGTCTCACCCCTGAGACTACGTCCAATTCTTGGCTACAACCAAGTTCCACTAACTTTTCAAGTTACAAGTATTCTTCCCACAAGCCTCTTCAGGCTCAACCCAAGTAGTCTTTTACTTGCCTCTCTAAGCAAACACCCAAGTATTCTTTGAATCAAAGCCTCTTCAGGCTTCCACCAATCTCGTTAAGAAAAAGCTTTATGTGTGAGTTACCTCACAGGGTTAACATCTTAACAGACGAATATATAAAGAATTTTATAATCAGAATATACAAGAGCTTTTTCTTTTCTTAAAGAAGTTATGATTTTTCAAAATTAGCAATAACTATGACAACAACAACTATTCGAAAGAGATCTCTTCTATTTATAGGCTTCTCCAAAAGTATCTGTTGAGTGCTTTGCAGAAGATGGCCTTCGTCTGATTAAGAAAGTCGTTGGAGCATTAAATGCAGCATTTAATGCCTTTCACCAACTTGTCATATGATAAGATAAAGCAGTCTGCTTATTTTTTCTATTTTTGTACTCAATCTTGTAACAGTTGTCATGTTTACTTTCCCGTTCTGACATTCGCACACACATTCCTTCTTTTTGCTGAATTTCCTCGAGAGTAGGTATATAAGCTTTATGAGTTTCGAGGTAGTTTACGTTCTGATTGATGTGCAGATCATTTTAGAATGTTGATATCGTCTAAAGAAATTGTTAGTTACTGATTTGATCGAATCAAAGAATAAAGACGGTATACATTTAAAAACATCAAACGGTTGCTTGCGAACGAATGAACAGACGATTAAGTAGAGACATATATTTTAACTGTTTGTCATTATCAAAATATTTGAGAGTTACAAATTCGTCCTTTGTCCTAATAGACTATGCATTTTGAATTTAAGACTCTATGCAGACTATGACTTAAACTTTAAAAGTGTATATGGTAATAATGATGACACTAAGGTTTGAACTAAACCGACTCTAATGAGTTAGCTCTAAAAAACTTTGAAAAATGTTTTTATTATTATTATTATTTGAAAGGTGGTTTTAATTGGTATGAAATACTCGAAGAATATGAAAACACCACAAGCCCTAGTCTGTTGATCAAAACTTATTCCAAGAATAATGATGATATCCAATAATTTTCACAATTTCAAGATTACTTAAGAAGTGCATATACATTACGTAAAGAGAAATTAACAAAAGAAATAAGGATTGCTAAATGTCAATTAAGAGAATAATATTTAAATTGCCATGGATGTGTGAGATTGATCATGTATAAAAGACTTGGTTTTAAAATAGCTAGTTATGATACTTAAGCTATATACTGATGAGCATTGATCTGTTCCTATAAATCTTTTGACAATGCATTTTAATCGATGTATATTCCTCAGCTATAGTCAATGTTTGTTAAAATTGTAGTCTATATGCATAGCTTTTTAAATGTGATGATCATTGCAGAAAGTCTCCCAAATGCGTAAAGCAAACCATGCACTAGTATTTAAAGTTTATAAGCTTGACAGCTTGAAATCTCAACACAAGTGTCAAGAATGTAATTATTTTATAACAACATTATTATGGCCTATATTCCTTGATTATTTGTTACACCTTGTTTTTTATTGGTTCCCACAGCTTACAGATATATCACTTTGAAGATAATTCTGATCGAGAAAATATTAGACACTAAATGTGAACATATTTTCTATGCGAATGTCATCCAACATAGTCTGCCTTTGAATAAATTCTAGCTGCCAATTAGGGGAGGAAGATTAACAGTCTCATTAGTAAACATTGAAATAACTGTAGACATTGTAGGCTGTCTCCTCTCACAATTGTAATGTTTGATACAGCCTTTTTCCTTTTAGAAGAATAAAAACTCAAAAAGAAAAGGCTAAATTCCATTTTTGATCCCCTTATTTTTTTTTAGAAAGATTTAGTCCCCTATTTTTAAAAATCTGCAATATGTATACATACACACACATACATGTGTGTGTGTGTATACAAATACATGTATGTGTGTGTGTGTGTGTATATGTGTGTGTGTGTGTGTGTGTGTGTGTGTGTGTGTGTGTGTGTGTATAGTTAAGATAAAGGACGAATATATGTCCCTCATTGTATATTGATAAAAACAAACAGTCTTATGCTTAATCGTCTGATCACATGTTTTCAAATAGTCTTATGGTTAACTGTCTAATCACACGTTTTCACATATTTTCGCTATCGTCTTATTACGTGAATTCTGTATGCATCTTAATTTCCCAAGACTCTGTGTGTATGTGTGCGCGCGCGCTAAACTTGTCTTTTTATAGTTATGGTATTTGAGAACCTTTTTGTTTCATTTGAAAAGCGCATGCTCTCTCGAAAAAAGAAGACGTCTATGTACCTATCCTCGACAAGAGTCAACTTTACGCTTAAAAGTAGGAACTTGAGTACAAATGTTAGTACGGAAAGCAGATATGCCCACTACAACAAGATTGAGTACGAGAAGGGCTAGATAAGTAGACTGCTTTATCTTATCAGAGTGATTGGTTGGTGAAAGGCATTAAATGCTGCATTTAATGCTCTAATGACTCTTTTCTGCTTTTACAATGCCAGACGACGAATGTCTCCAATGACACTCGATCATAATAGATACTTTTGGAAGAATCATATAAATAGAAGAAGAGGCCTTAGTCACGATGTGGAACTTGCGATATATATATATATATATATATATATATATATATATATATATATATATATATATATATATATATCTCAATCTATAATCTCTGAATACATTGCTTGTAAACGTTTCCCTGAGCTTTATTGTATATTTTTCTGATAAGATGCTAGCTTAAACACAATCAACCATTTCTTTAAGAAATTGGTAGAAGCCTAAAAAGGCTTTGATTCAAAGAATACTTGGGTTTTTGCTTGAAAAGGTAAGTTAAAGACTACTTAGGTTGAGCCTGAAGAGGCTTGGTTAAAAGAATACTTGTAACTTGTTTAAGTTAGTGGGACTTGGTAGTTTGCCAAGAATTGGACATAGCCTCTGAGGGAGATAAACCATTTCTCTAAGAAATTGGTAGAAGCCTGAAGAGGCTTTGATTCAAAAAATACTTGAGTTTTTGCTTAGAAAGACATGTTAAAGACTACTTGGGTTGAGCCTGAAGAGGCTTGGTTAAAAGAATACTTGTAACTTGCTTAAGTGGGACTTAATAGTTTGCCAAGAACTCTGGGGGAGACGAACCAGTATAATCTCTCTATGTTTCTCTGGTTTGCGTTCTTCATTCGTCTTTTCTTAAACATCTTTTGAAAATTCGTTATTTAACACTTCAGACAAAACGTTCTTGAAAAGGTATTTGCAAAAAAAATTGAAAACACAATTCAACCCCTCTTCTTGTGTTTTCCCTATGTTTTACAGTTTGGTATTAGAGCTCAGCCTCTAAAGGTTGAGCACCTTAACAAGTGATAGAGGAAAAGATTCTTATGGCAATCCTTGAAGGACAGTTCATTCTTGAAGAGCCTCCTTGTCAAGGCCTCCAGCCTTCAATGGAGAAGATTGCTTACTGGAGAGACAGAATGGAAATGTACATCAAATCCACTCATTATAGCATCTTGAGAATCATAACTCATGGGGATCTCATTGTGACAAAACCTGAGAAAGAATACAATCAAGATGACTTCAACATGCTTCAACAGAATGCAAAGGCCAGGTATATTATAACTTGTGCATTATCTAAAACTAAATATAACAAATTTTGCAGTTACAGATTCACAAAGGAGATGTGGGATGCTATACACATAACACATTAAGGTACTGAAGACATTTGTCTAAGAAGAGCAGTAACTCTTCAAAGACGTTATGAAATGTTCACCATAAAGGAGACAGAAACCATTGATGATATGTTTAGAAGATTTCAAACAATCCTCAAGGGACTCTAGAGTCTTGGTAGTGAGTTCTCCAAAGCTCAAAACAATCTCAAATTTTGGATAGTCTTCCAAAAGTTTGGGAACCCAAGGCTACAACCATAGCTGAAGCTAGAGACATGAAGACTCTAACTCTCGATGAGTTGCTGGGAGCTCCACGAAGTTTATCTCTTTAAAAGAGATAAGATCAAAAACAACGACTCTACAACTCTAAAGAATGGAGAAACCAGTCGAAGAACAGACGAAAGAATAGAGACAAAAGTTAGGAATAAAGCCCTAAAAGTTCAAGTCTGATGAATTTGAGAGCTTAGACGAAAGATCAGGCTACTCCACAGACAATGAGATTTCTCTCATAACCAAAAAGTTCAAAAAGATGCTAAAAAAAAAAGGAAGGTTTAAGCAATCTTCCAGAAGAAAAGATAACAGATTTAGGAAACCACTTCATGAAGAAAACAATGAAATTATATGTTTTTGAGTGCAAAAAGCCTGAACATATAAAGGCTGAGTGCCCCAAATTAAAAAGAGGATGGAACTCAAAGAAATGAAAAAAAAATCTTCTAGCAACATAGGAAGATTTGGACAGTAGTAGTAACAGTTCAGACGATGAAAAGGCTAACATTTGTCTCATGGCAAATACTGAGGAAGTAACATTTGAGGTAAAATCTATCTCTAAAAATAATATGTATTCGTCTGATAATTGTGAATTTGAGTCTAATAACGAAGAAGATATGTTATGTGACACTCTTCTTGCAAATTATCACATGATCGCTCAAGTATAAGAAATACAAAGAAAAATATCAAAAAGCTATTTTAGAAAATGAAATACCCAAGAAAGATCTAAAAAGTATGCATAAGAATCAAGCCTCAAATCCTGAAAAAACAATACTCCTTTCTGAAGTCAACAAACTAAAGAAAAAGGTTGTTAGTCTGAAACAAGATCTGGCTAAATTTGTGGATGGGTCTTTAAAACTACAATTGATTTTGAAACACAGAAGAGCTCCATCTGACAAATCTGGCATAGGTTTTGAAAAAGACAAAGACTTTAAACCATCGTCTTCTAAATCTTATTCAACCTTTTGTAACTTTTGTAGCAAATCTGGACATACATCTCAAAGGTGTCAACACAAAAGAAAACAAAGGTCAAATAAAACCTTTAAGACTAACACAAAAGGATCCAAAAGCATTTGGGTACTAAGATCTCAAATAATTCCTATTGCAGATATCCTTAATAGGAAAAAGGAGGGATTCATTCTAGTATCTGGACAGTGGATGCTCACGTCATATGACGAGAGAAAGGTCTATGTTCTTAGACCTCCAACCACATAAAGGAACTATTTCGTTTGGAGGAAATGGAAAAGGAAAAATTATTGGTATACGTAAAGTTGGTAAGTCACCTCTTCCTTCAATAGATAATGTGACTATGTGTTGAAGGACTGAAATATAACCTACTTAACATAAGTCAATTTTGTGACAGTGGGTTTATTGTGTCTTTCAACAAGGAATCATGCATAGTCAAAAGAAATGATGAATTTGTTCTTTTTACTGCTAAGAGGCATAACAATCTGTACAAGATTGAGTTTGAGGATTTAAACAAAAATAATGCTACATGTTTAATGACCAAAGAAGATGAAAGATAGATTTGGCACAAAAAGCTTGGGCACATAAATTTGAAACATATTTCAAAATTACATAAAAAGGTGTTTTTGATATTAAATTCAATTATACAGACCATCAATGAGTAGATATCTTCACAAAGGCTTTACCAAAAGAATGTTTTAATTTTATAATAGAAAAATTGCACATGAAGGTCTTGCATGATTATAATGTCTTGCATATATTGTCTTATGATCTATCATCTATCTTCATCTTACTAACACGTGTGCTGCAATATGTGAAAAGGTTATTATTATCTGACTTTACCGTATGTTGTTTTAATATTATTTCTCATTGATAACCCCTCCAAGAAACGTGTGCCACTTTTCCCTGCCACATCATTTCTTATTAAATGCATGTCTCTTCTGTACTACTAAACCCTTCAAATATTCAAAAACAATCGCCTATTCTCTTTACACTCTCAGAAACCCTTCTGTATTATCAATCTCTCATTCTCAAATCCTCTGACCTCTCAAAGAAGACAGCTTGCCCTCATGGAAAGATTTCCCGAAAGCGACTTTGTGCCTGGCAAATGGGTTATTCTGAAGAAACTAGAGGATAAAGGTTTCCCTTTAACCCTCTTCATCAGAAACGTTGGATGGGAGTCCTTCGTACAGAGAAGATCATACTAGTACCACGCGCCTTTAACCCTCTTCATCAGAACGCGTCTGCAAGAAAGAAGGTGACGTGTTCACCAAGACTGGGAAAAGGCCATTACCCCAGAAACCGTCAACTTGGCTCTGTATGGGCGTCCCAAACCCCAATCGAACAACAAAGATGTGTTGAAAAAAATTTTGTATTCATCAAACATGAAGAGAGACTGTAGACTTATTCACAACATCCTTCTGCACATTATCCTGCCTCACAAGGGCTCGAAGGATAACGTATCTTCTAGATATAGATTCTGCCTATACAAGATGCTCACTAGACAAAAGGTGAATATTCCTGCTCTCATTTTGGACAACTAGAGGTCATGCCTCACCAAATCCAAGGAGAGCTCTAAAAGCAAACAAAAGTACCCGATTCTTTATGCCATGCTCTTTACTGATAATATCAAACAAGCTGGTGTGAATGAATTTGGTTGGGAGAAGAAAAGGCAGGGTTCGGAGATCGACGTATCCATTATAAGGAAGATAAAGACAGCCCATCTTTTCCCTCGATATGTTGCCATGCACCCTGAGCTAGCAGTGATCAAGGAAGAACTGGCTGATGAAGTAGTCGGATCTACTTTCTAGGTAGAATCATCTATTGGCCCAGCTTCTATTCAACATCCTCAACCACCTCCACCATAGACCAAACCTAAACTACCCATCAAAAGACCATCCCAAAAAAACACAAAACCACAAACACATGACTAACCCACTTCCCCACATAAAAAATAAAGGCCCCTCACCATTTGTCTGAGACCTAAACCAACCTCCTAACCCAACTCAAATTATGACCTTTCTATCAAACATCTACTTACAACCACAAACACAGTCATCCCTGAACCATCATCAGGACAACCATCACTACCTCATGTTACCATTGAAGTATCTATCCCTCCAAAACCATCCAAAAAATCTCTAAAGTTCAAGAAAATCAAAGAACCCAAAACAAGAGCACAAGAGGCAAGGCAACTGAGAAGAGCCAAAGTCAAATCAAAGAAAGCTAAAAAGAAAAGGAAGGAAGAAGAAGAGGAGCTCACTGCTCAAGAGGAGGAGCAGATTAAGGAGGTAGTGCTTTAATCAGTCATTGAGCACTCACTACAAACAGCTCCTGAGAAGTCTGATGAGGAAGAGCTATTTACTCAAGAAGATATCATCCCTACCTCCAGAGGGAGATTGCCAAGATCCCTCCTATGGCAAGTGCCTCAATCTGTATCTATATCACAAATCTTTCAACGTCTTACAACAGATCTCATAACTAGACCAAGAAATCATCAGTCAGCCAAAGCTGTTACATTCCATCTACCAGAAGTTGAGACTCTTCGTCTATAGGTTTGGCAAAACCTATGATTAACGAAGCCTCTCTTGATCTTTACCTATCAGAGACTCCTCCCTCCAAACGCCTTCGACAAGACACTACTCAATAGGAATATCCAGAGTCTCGAAGCGTCAGCAAATTAGTAGAATATGAGTCACTAGAAGCATTTGACCCAAAGATTTTTCAAGCCTTGATCGATTACAAATTGGGTGAAGTCAACAATCCAAAAATGTGGAGAACAATTGTTGAAGAAGAATGGCCTTTGTTGGTGTGCCATAGGTATGCGGAGAAAATGATAGACAATGAAGACACAACCCCGACTGTCTCTTACGAGCCCCACATCACTTTATACGTTTGGGAGGAAGGGTATAGCACATTGTCAGATGCACCCATCTTTGCCTATCCTCCCTCCACTAGAATCAAATTGCCCTTTAGATATGAAGTATGGAGACAAAGGGGAATCCTTTGCCATACCTCCCATTTCATGCTCAAATGAAATTACTCTGAATATTTGATCATGTGCAGAACCTACAACTACAAGTCAAAGATTATCTATCCATTCTGTCATGGGAAGATCAAGACTTATCCTCTCGCCATCTGTCCAAAAGACAGTCCAAACTTTGAAGAATGAAGGATTGGTAAAGATGACTGAAAGCTGGGCAGAGTAATATATAACTTTCTTTGAGAGAAGATGTAGGTCTCCCTTCAACATGCCATCTGCAAGAAAAGGTGTCCCGACCTTGAGCTAGGTTTGCCTAGACTCATGGCAAGACGAAAATTGCTTTTACTAAAGCCATGGACAACCTTTCGCATTTGCTGTCAAAAGAAGTTCAACTGTCAAAATCTATCTATGGGGAAAGGCAAAAAGCCTAAATTTAGACGCGACCCTGAGAGACATCTGATGATCAGAAAGAGAGCCCTCTCCTCTACTCAACTGGCTATACTAAAAAGGAAAGAGGCTCTATGGAGTGTAGACCGAAAAAGGCTTCAAGATCATGTAGATGCACTCAAGTATTTTTCGGGTTTGACTGTTGAGGAGAAGACCACCTTGAGTCACGAAGCCGCTATACACCCCTACCATGCACTGGGTGCAAGTCTCTTCAACTCCTTCTTCGTCTAATCTACACCCCACTACCCAGCTTATCTTGAACCGTCCGCGCACCTATGTGTTCTTCTCAACAAATAGAAACACTTTTGAAGTTTTCCTACCTATTAAACATTTTGGCTTTGTGGCCCTCCTGTCCCCTATGTCTTCAATCTTTATTTTGTAGAGGAACTTGAAGAAGACCCTTTAGATGTTCATTAAGAGTTAAAAGAACTGAAGCAAACTGTTCAACGTTTAAAGGCTGCACTTATCAAGGAAAGTAGGAAGCGAAAGCATACGGAAGCACTACTTACAATATTGGCGAAACACTTCAAAGGCAAGCTAAGCTCATCAACCACACTCTCAAATTCTGAATCTTCTAATTAATGATACCAAAAAGGGGAGAAAATAGGAGAACATAGGAGACCACAAGGGGAGAAAGTTGTAGGGGGAGTATCTCTTATCACTTTCTTTATTATTACAAACTATATGGGCTACTTTAGTTACAATCAGTATTCAATGAATATTCAGTGTGCTCTAATAAACGTGTCTATGATCACTAAAAAGTCTTTGCATGAAAAATGTAGCCTGTTAAAACTTATGTCTTAAAACTGCTTTTAAGAAATAAAGATGTTTGTCATCATCAAAAAGGGAGAGATTGTTAAGACAAAGGACGAATCTATGACCCTCATTGTATTTTGATAATAACAAATAGTCTTATGCTTAATCATCTGATCACACGTTTTCAAACAGTCTTATGGTTAATTGTCTGATCACACATTTTCGCATATTTTCGCTATCGTCTTATTACGCGAAATATGTATGCATCTTAAGTTCCCAAGAGGATATGTGTGTGTGTATGTGTGTGTGTGTGTATGTGTGTGTGTGTGTGTGTGTGTGTGTGTGTATGTGTTTGTGTGTGCACTAAACTTGTCTTTTATAACTATTGTATTTGAGAAACTTTTTGTTTCTTTTGAAAAGCGCACGCTCTCTCGAAAAAAGAAGACATCTACGTATCTATTCTTGATAAGAGTCAACTTGACGATTAAAAGTAAAAACTTGAGTACAGACGTCAGTACTCAAAGCAAATATGCCCACTGCAACAAGATTGAGCACGAGAAGGGCTAGATAAGCAAACTACTTTATCTTATTAGAGTGACTGGTTGGTGAAAGGAATTAAATGCTACATTTAATGCTCCAATGACTCTTTTCTACTTTTGCAATGCCAGACGAATGATGTCTCTATTGACACTCACAATGGATACTTTTGGAAGAATCATATAAATAGAAGAGACCTTAGTCACGATGTGGAACTTGCGATATATATCTCTCTCTCACAATCTATAATCTCTAAATACATTGCTTGTAAAACGTTTCCTTGAGCTTTATTGTATATTCGTCTGATAAGACACTAGCTTAAGCACAATCAATCATTTCTCTAAAAAATTGGTAAAAGCCTAAAGAGACTTTGATTCAAAGAATACTTGGGTTTTTGCTTAGAGAGGCAAGTTAAAGACTACTTGGGTTGAGCCTGAAGAGGCTTGGTTAAAAGAATATTTGTAACTTGTTTAAGTTAGTAGGACTTGGTAGTTTGTCAAGAACTGGACGTAGTCTCTAGGGGATACGAACCAGTATAATCTTTCTATGTTTCTCTGGTTTGCATTTTTCATTCGTCTTTTCTTAAACATCTTTTGAAAATTCATTATTTAACACTTTAGAAGAAACTTTCTTGAAAAGGTATTTGCGAAAATTTTTGAAAACACAATTCAACCCTCCTTGTATTCTCCTTGTGTTTTACACACACACACATATAACAATTTATCTCTTAATTTATACCTTTAATCATTATTTTAAAAAATTATTATGAATTATGCTAAATTTAATTATAAATTAAAAAAACATATTTATTTTTCATTATTATTTTTGCAAAACATATTTTAAAATAATCAAATTAAAAATATATATATATATATATATATATAAGTAAAATAAAATTAAACTCAAGTATTAAGGTAGCATCTAATTAATGTTATTAATATAGTATTTTATAAATATTTAAATAAATTGATATTTTTCTTATATAGTATTAATTATTTTGTTTATTAAATATAATGTATTTATTGAACTTAATAAATGTAATGCTAGTATATGTATACTAAACATATAACTTTTTAAATGAATCTATTTATATTAAAAATTTATTATTAAATAAAATATAATTATCACAAAAAAATTTCTGACAGAATAATTGTTACAAAAATTAATATATACATACATACATACATACATACATACATACATACATACATACATACATACATACATATATATATATATATATATATATATATATATATAATTTATCTCATAATTTCTATTTTTAATTATTTTTTTAATAAATTGTTTTAATTATTTGAAATTCAAATTATATATTTTATAAAATCTTTATCGGTGAATGATAACTTAGTAAATTAAAAATATTTTAGTATATATTTAATTAAAAATATATTTTAAAACCTTATAATATATATTTTTTAGCAATATTAAATTAAATAAATTAAATTATATATTTTAACATATAAAAGGAGGGATATTGTAATACTCACATCTCTCAAGAGAAAAAAGTGTAATTTATTCTACATTTTAACATAAGTAGGGAGGGTAGTGTTATACTTGCATCTTAAGGGATGGGGTAATTTACTTTAACAGTATTAAGTTAAATAAACTAAATCGTATATTTTAATATAAAAGGAGAGGATACTCACATCTCTCAAATGAGAAAAGTGCAAGTTACTCTATTTTTTTTAAAGTTATAGTTTAATTGATAAACAAAAGTTTTTGCTATTACTATTTAAATATCTTTGATGATTTAGATTTTAATTCAAGATAATAATCTTTAAAAAATATTTCTTTTGATTAAAATTATTTTTGAAAAATTATGATTAAAATTTAACAAATTAATTTACAATTTACAATTTTTTTTTCATTTTATCTCTAACAATTGATTTATTTAAATATAAACCCAATTACTATAAATAATTTCATTTAATAATTTGACTGTAATAAAAACAAGAGTTTAATGGTCATGCACTGACAGTGTAAAATAGTTTTATACTGTCATCCAATTACAAATCACCATTTATTGTAAGTTTGTTGACTTTTATAATAAATACTTTAAAAGTCATATTAATGTTGATTTCTAATTAGATGACAGTGTAAAACTTTTTATACTGACAATACATGACCATTAAACTCTAAAAACAAATATTTTAAACAATTTAAACAAAAAAAAAATTGATTTAGTTCGAAAACAAAGGGAAAGAGGCAAAACAAATTACACACGAAGGAAATGAATCCCCATGACATCATCTAACAAGGACTTTTTGATACCGTAGGGGATATCAACACTCTGGTTGCCTTCTCGAAGGTGTGGAGCAACTCGACTAGCCAATCTTGACTCAACAAATCCTGAATCTCAACGAAAAATTATTTTAAGATGCTTTTCGCCAAATATATCATAATATAAAATTTACTTTTTATAATTAATTATAACAACAATCAATGACATGTATAATGAATTATTAAAGCAAGCTCTAAAAATAAATTTCAATATGTATATATTAAACACGTTTTTGCTTGAACTTATTTTGTGTTCAATACTTATTTTAATGAAAAGTTCTATAAAATGATTTTTTTAAGAAAAATAATTATTTGTTTAGAAATATTTCTTACCAAACAACATTAATAGTTTGTTTGGATTAAGAATGCAATAGAGAAGAAAAAAATAGAAATAAAAATAAGAACAATAGAAATATAAGAGAAATGGAGTGAAAAAATATGTTGTTTAGATGGGTGGAAATGAGAAGGAAATTGATAAATCTATAACATATATAGATTTATAGAGTGTTTTTGATACGTTTTAATGCATTAACTTAGTGAACATTGTGAGAAAATGACCTATATTTATATATTTTTCTTGTGATTATGTTTTGAATTATTTAAATGGAAAAAGTACATGATTACAATAAGTTTCTTGGGGTTTTCACGTAAGAAAAATAAGCAATAGTGAAAAGTTTCAAATTTCAAACTTGGACTTTGATCTCTCCTCCTTGTTTAGAACATAACTTGGACTCTAGTGATTTGATTGAGGTGATCTTGATCTCTATGAAAAGATTAAAATAGATCTACAGTTTTCATGAATAGAATTTGATCAAATTCAGCGTGGATCACAAAGGAAATTGGGCTTGAAGTTGAAGTTGACGTGCTGTCTTGATAGCCTAACATAAGAGCAATGTTTTGAACATATCTTGAGTTGTAGACATCTAAATGACATGAGACCAATGCCAAATTTTCAAAGACAAAATTATTTACAACTTCTATGAAGCCAAAGCTAGTTCATCCTATAGGGCACTTGACAAACGAAAAAATGCACCTAGCATGAACAACCATTGCGAGGCTAGCGCCTAACGCCAAAATCAGATTTCCACTATCGAAAATGGGTGCCCAACATCATGTTGAGCGCCAATATGTACCGAACTTTTTTTCATTGTAGGGGTAGGCCTAGTGTCTTTTTTGGTTTAGAAAGCCCAAACTTGGTATTTATTTAAAGAAATTACATTATTGGAGTATTCTTTGACTTCTCTAAGGACTGAAAGCAAGGAAATGAGTAAAGATTCATCACTGGCTATTGAAGCTTGAAGAACTCAAGCATGATTCTTGAAGATTCATGGCTTCTTCCCTATCTATTTTTTTTTTTTTTTTTGGTTCTTATTAATTCTATGAGTTTTTAAGTTCTCTAAGGTTAGGTTAGGATTAACCTTGATTTGAACCTTTTGTAATTGATTTCTCTTTTGAATCTTTTTCTTGTTATGTAGATTAAGTCATTAAATTCATGCTTAATGTTTTTTGGTGATTGACCTTCATTTGGAAATTAATCAGTAATCTAAATCTTGCAATTGGGAAATTAGGGTTTATACAATTCCAATTCAATAACCATATGATTCTTGAGCCTAAGGATAAGAATAGATGGTATGCATCTACGTGAATCTCTTTACCCTAAAGCTTGTTACTAATTTTGCTAACATAAGGAATTAGGGTTCATAATTAGAAATAAAAGGTTTACCGCCTAAGAAATTGTGGATAAACTAGATTAGAGAAATTGGATATTAATCACATACTAAGAAGGGATATAGAAGAAAAAGAGATTAGCTAGGAGTATCAAGGGGATTCTAACACCTATTCGTCTTCATTAATTAAATTTTTTAATACTTTTAATTGTGTTTTTTCTTCCTTTTTAATTTAATCTTTTTGGTACAAACCATAGGTATTATCCACGAGAGGCAATCTTGCCCGAGCCGGGTAGGACTACTCTAAGCGGCAAAACTCTTCCCTCAAGTATTTAACATATCTACATACTCAAGACTTAAACTCGAAACCACTGGTTAAGTTTGAACAACCCCGCATTAGTTAATCCACATGCTAGTTGATCCATGCACTAGGTGGTTCCTTTTAATTTAATCAAAATCAAAAACTTAGAAAATTTTAAATTATTTGTTTATTCCCAAATCAAAAGAGTAATTGATTGGTTCAGTCGTTCACAAACCACAACCCTCATGATCTTAATAGAAAAAAGTAGAGAAATTTCTACCATTTGTTTTTTGGTTCTCCACATGTATTCTCCTTTGGAGGCAATTTTATTTGAGACATTGTTGGCACTAAATGTGGGAATTTGGTTCACTACATTGTGAGGAACTAGTCCTTTTCGCTAAATCCAACTCTCGTTGGTTCCTATTACTTGTTTGAATGAGTGAAAAAGGAAATTAAAAATTAAAATGAAAAATATGTTTATACTAATTAAAAATTAAAGTAAGTTTAAATTTTTTTATTGCATTATTTTTTTACCATAAATTATTTATTTTTAAAAAAAAATATATTATAAAAAATTATTTAATTTTTTAAGAAATTAAAAGAAAAATATAAAAAGGAAAAAATTATTTCTCCTTTATTTCATGCCAATTTAGATGAAAAATATTTTTTGTTAAAGTACTACATAAATAACTTCCCTCATTATTTTATTTCTTCTCTCAAATAAATAATAAAAATTTGAAATTTCTATCTTATATCCTTCATTTCTGGCCTTCGACCTAATGACCTCTGCTTTGCACAATGCACCAATACACAAACAGACCTTGTAGGGCGAAGCATTGACATTACCCCTTCAACATGAAGTTGGGAACTCATTCAATCCTAGATCTCAGGGATATTCCCCATGGTCGACCTACAGCAAGACCGACCTTGTAATACTGACCTTCACAAGTCAAGTCACCAACTTATACCACATGTTCGTGTGGCCATAACAGAATGTTTTGTAGGCCACACGAACATTCTCCTATGAATCTAATCCTAATTTTTTATTTTATTTCACCTCTTCTCTTATTAACTTGTGCGTTGGAGAGTTCTTGCAAGTGATCACCACCGTGCTACAACCGTATTCCGCCATGCTCCATTTCCCGAAAATTGCCTCAACCACATCTTGTATCCACCCCGGTTCACACATCCAAACAATTTCTATTTTCTTCATTTCAACTCAAACACGACGGTAAGCGCAAGGAATGCTACAGTCTCGCATGTGATCATATGAATCACATTTCTATGAACAGCATTAAACCCGTGCCTGTCTAGCTATCATTTATTTTTTACAGAAATTGATTTCAACTATCAAGCAACACCGGCCATAATCGTTGTTAGCTCAAAGAATGAAGTAAGGAAGAAAAAATAAAATAATAAAATTAAGAGAAATAAAAATAATAATACCGTTTAAATGAATAAGAATAAAAATAAAAATAAATAAAGATTTTTATTTTTATTTAGATAAATAAAATATAAAGTAAATAAAAAAGTAAATTATATATACTTTTTTAAATTAATTGAAATTTTAAATTTTTTACTTTATTGTTTTTAATATAAAATTATTTTTTATTTTTTATGTTATAAAAAAGTATTTAACTTTTGAAAAACTTAAATAAAGAAAAGGAAAAAGCTTCTCCCTGGTCAATTTTACTCTACTTGAAGAGAAAATAATTGTTTTCATGCGTCTTACCTAAAAGATTCTTCCTTCTTTCTTCTTCTAAATAATAATAAAAATTTAATGCTTTTTTCCCCTACAGTTTGACATATGTTCATACATACGCTAAATGTTTGGCCATCAAACTGGTAAAACTCGTTTTAGAACTAGAAGAAAATGTCAGAGATGGCAATCGTTTAGTTAAATGAAGAGGATGGAAGAGTTGATTTATTTGTAAATTATTAAAATTTGATTGAATAAATGTTATATAAGTTAACTTAGGTTTAAAGTTTTACTTAATTATTTAAAAGAGTCGAGCTTAATTTTTATTTTTTTTGGTAGATACTGATGGGACTTAGAAAAATGATTAAGCAAAATGTGAGATAATGTTCGAATTACTCAGCAGAAAAAAAGGCTCACGTTTATATTATGTATGCATTATAAGTCAAATAGAGAAAAAGAAAGAAAGAAATAGAAAGGATAAAAGTAAAACAATAAAATAAATAAATTATATGAAAATATTTTATATTACTTAAACAAATTTCTAATCTGAAATTTTTTATTGTTTTTTCTTGATATAAAATCAATTTTAATATAAAATTATTTATATATTTTTTATATCATAAAAAATTATTTAAATTTTTAAGAAATTAAAAAATAAAAAAGAGAAAATTTTTCTCTTTTTATTTTATGTCAATTTAGGAAAAAAAATTCTTATCAGTCTTAAAAAAAAAATCCTCAATTTTGTATTTCTTCTTTTAAATAAATAAATTTTTTTGATATTTTTATTGTATTTCTTTCTTTATTTTGCTTCTCTCTCTAGTGACATTATCTTTCTATGAACTTCTAGTTCTTTATTAAATTCTATTGATGCAATATATTTTTGTCATAAAATGGAAATTTAAAAGAATAAACAGTTACTCATCCTTTTTATTTTTATTTTTTCCACATGAGAGTATCCTTCACCGTGCCTATTACTTTCTTTCTGCTATGGATAGCCGTGAAAAAGGAAGTGCGGTAATGTGTATCAGCTGGAAAGCTGTACCTTCCTATGGTAGGTTATTCTGTCTGGCCGCGGTGGAAGCCATTAAGTCAATAATTAGTCATAAATAATACTACTACCACAGGTTAATGACTGACTATTCTTTCTTTAATGCCGCACCTTTTCTCTTCAATAGCTTTCATTGTTTGGCAAAAAAAAACAAAAACAAAATCAAGTTACCTATAACGACGACTACGACTCTGAGTCTGACGTTGGGTTGCATTTTCAACTCGTTCTCCAATCTCGGAGCCGTGTCTCCAACAACCACAATACAAACGTGTCTTCTCAGAATCAAATGAGGTCCTCCGGTCAAATAAATACGTTCCATCTTCTCCCTTTTCTCATTTCGAATCCGCCACCATCATCACAGTCACACCCACTATCTCCCCCCAAAACTAAAACGCCCCTTATTTTAGGGTGTTTCATCACTGCCACTCTCGCACTATGGCGGCGATGACGATCACCTTTTACGTGTTTCTCTTCTTCTCTTTCCTCCGTTCCCACAGCCTGTTTTCTTTCGCAGCCAGTTCGAGGGTGAGGATCGCACCCGGTGACAGGATCAGGGACGAGGAGCGCGAGACATTGGTGTCGGACGGGCTCAACTTCGTGATGGGTTTCTTCGGTTTGGACAACTCCTCTTCCCGCTACGTTGGGATTTGGTACTACAACAATCCCGGACCAGCGGTTATATGGGTCGCAAACCGAGACAAACCCATCAACGGCACCGGGGGAGCCATCACTGTTGAGAATGACGGCAACCTGGTACTCCTCGATGGAGCCATGAACCAAGTCTGGTCCACCAACGTTTCCACTCACAGAAACTCCTCGGCACTGCTTCGCGACGACGGCAACCTCGTCCTCTCAAGCGAAAAGAAAGAGGTGTGGCAAAGCTTCGAGAATCCAACCGATACGTACGTGCCTGGTATGAAGGTGCCGGTGGGTGGGAAGAGTGTTAACTATGTCTTCACGTCATGGAAATCAGCCACGGATCCTTCAGAGGGAAACTACACTATGGGGGTGGATCCCGAGGGGTTGCCTCAGATAGTGGTCTGGGAGGGGGAAAAAAGAAGGTGGAGAAGTGGGTATTGGGATGGTAGATTATTTCAAGGGGTGTCTATGACGGGAAATTATTTCTATGGTTTTACGCTTAATGGGGATGGTAGAGGTGGTAGGTACTTTATATATAACCCGTTGAACGGCACTGACAAGGTGAGGTTTCAAATGGGGTGGGATGGGTACGAGAGGGAGTTTAGGTGGAATGGGGATGAGAAACGTTGGAGTGAGATTCAGAGAGGGCCTTCTCATGAGTGCGAGGTTTATAACAAGTGTGGGAGTTTTGCGGCGTGTGACGTGTCCGCTTCCGGTTCGCCTGTTTGTACTTGCGTACGAGGTTTTGAACCAAAGGATTGGGATAAGTGGGTTAAGGGGAACTGGTCGGGTGGGTGTACGAGGATGACCCCACTCAAGGCTGAGAGGAATGCCACTTCTGGGACTCGGGTTAGTGTTGGAGACGATGGGTTCTTGGATCGCAAGTCTATGAAGTTGCCGGACTTCGCACGTGTGGTTGGCACGAGTGACTGTGAGAGAGAGTGTTTGAACAATGCTTCCTGTACGGCGTACGCGGATGTTCTTGGAATAGGGTGTATGGTGTGGTACGGGGAGTTGGTTGATATTCAACATTTTGAAAGTGGAGGAACTACGTTGCACATCCGCCTCGCTGATTCTGATTTAGGTAAGGTAAAGAGTCCCTTTATTTTTGTTCCCATAGATAACATTTCCAACTTTTGATTTACATTATCAAATATCAATACAAAATTCCATTCGTGATTCTTGAGATACTGCTTGAACTGGTTTCACGTGAAGAAAGCTTGTGCTTGTCTTTAGTCATCCTATTGATATCTTGATTCTAACATGTAATTCAATGTACCATAAAATAAATAAATAAATAAAAAAAGATAGAATGACGAATCTTCGAAAATGCATAGAATTGTACCTTTACTTGTCACGGTTGAACTTATCTTTCAGCTAATTATCCATCTCAAGTTCTGAATCATTAAGATACGTTGATTTTTGTTGTCTATGAAGATGATGAGAAGGAAATTAAGAAAGAATCTTTAAAAATTCTCACAAGCTTCTATGGTGGTCAAGCTCTAATAACATGACTTTTGTGTCCTCAAATACAGATGATGGAGGAAAAAAGAACAGGTTTGCGATAATAACAGGTGTTCTGGCGGGGTTAATCTGCCTAGGAATCTTTGTATGGCTCGTGTGGAGGTTCAAGGGAAAACTTAAAGGTGAAATACTCATCTCCCTAGACCCTAATTTTTTCTCTCTCTCGGATACTTGACACCAAGGGTGTCAAATGCTGTTCTTGACATTGATTTCTGTGTGTTTCTCATTTTCTTTCTAGTTCTGCCTACAGTTTCTTCAGCTTCTTGTTGCAAGAATAGTGATGTACTACCAGTCTTTGATGCAAGCAAGAGCAGAGACATGTCAGCAGAATTTTCAGGATCAGCTGATCTTAGCTTCGAGGGGAACCAACTAAGTGGACCAGAATTTCCACTTTACAATTTTAGTTGCATTTCAATAGCCACAAACAATTTCTCAGAAGAAAATAAGCTTGGACAAGGGGGCTTTGGTCCTGTCTACAAGGTAAAAATGCTTCTATTAAGCCCATCTTTTAGTAATAAAAAAAGGCTTGCTAAAATGTAGTGAAAATTATTTGCTCCATTTACCAGGGAAAGCTTCCAAGCGGAGAACAAATAGCTGTTAAGAGGCTTTCAAGATGGTCTGGCCAAGGTTTAGAGGAGTTCAAGAATGAAATGATGCTGATAGCCAAACTGCAACACAGAAATTTAGTTAGACTAATGGGTTGTTCTATTGAAGGGGAAGAGAAGTTGCTAGTATATGAATACATGCCAAACAAAAGCTTGGATTGCTTCTTATTTGGTGTGTTTCTTCACATTAACACTGTCCATTTCTTTCTACATTTTTTTATTAGCATGAAATTTTCTTAAGAATTTGGCACCTTCTGGTAAACATCATGACAGATCCAGTCAAACAAACACAACTAGATTGGTCAAGACGCTTTGAAATCATTGAAGGCATTGCAAGAGGATTACTTTATTTGCACCGAGATTCAAGACTTAGAATAATTCATCGAGATTTAAAAGCGAGTAACATTTTGTTGGATGAAAACATGAACCCAAAAATATCAGACTTTGGCTTGGCCAGGATATTTGGTGGGAACCAGAATGAAGCCAATACAAACAGAGTAGTTGGTACATAGTAAGTATGCTTTGATTTTGCTTGTATGTTGAGTCATCCACTTGTAAATTCTTACTTGGACCAGGCTAATCTTAGTATATAACTCTGCCGCAGTGGTTATATGGCCCCTGAATATGCAATGGAAGGTCTGTTTTCAGTCAAATCTGATGTATATAGTTTTGGTGTATTACTACTAGAGATTTTGAGTGGCCGCAGAAACACTAGCTTTCGTCACTCAGATGACTCAAGTCTCATAGGATATGTGAGTATCTCCTATTGCACTTTTTTTTTTTTGTTGTTATCAGTGCAACTTGCATAAATGTGTTTTTGCAGAAACGATTTACCAACATAAGATCATATTAGTAAATTTTTTCTAGACTTGTGGCATTTCCTGGTAAGATGCCAATTCTTAGTTTTGCTGAAGTTTCTAACATGTTTAGAAAAACTAGGTTGAACAATGTGTGTGTGAGTTGCAACTTTTTTAATACCAAGTTTATTGAAATGCTAGAAGCTAATGTTTGATGATGTAATGGGTGTAGGCGTGGCATCTTTGGAATGAACGCAGAGCAATGGAGCTTGTTGATCCTTGCATTCGTGATTCTAGTCCTAAAAACAAAGCTTTGAGATGCATACACATAGGGATGTTATGTGTGCAAGATTCAGCAGCTCATAGACCAAACATGTCTGCTGTGGTGTTGATGCTGGAAAGTGAAGCAACTACTCTTCCCATGCCTACGCAACCTTTGATTACTTCCATGAGGAGATCTGAGGACAGAGAATTTTATATGGATGGCCTTGATGTTTCAAATGATTTGACAGTCACAATGGTCGTAGGGAGATAGAAATAGAATCACATTCACTTTCTGTGTTACTTTTGTTTGCACTTCTCTTTCACCCTTAAAACGTACACAGGGCTCGTTGTTTTACTTTTTCCCTTTTGGCCCTACTGAAAATAAACTATACTATACCCTTAAAATTGAGTATGTTGTATATATCAATTTGTATTTTTGAGACTTCAGAAATGTGATTTATTACCTGGCAAATAGAAAGAAAAATGACTAGGTTCACTTTATATGGGGTAGGGGCAAGTATGCAATTTCACATCAAAAATAGAAATTATCAATGTGGATTTGTGGACTTAGGGTGCTATCATGTATGCAGGTGTAGGTAATTTTGTCTTCAGAAATTCTTGGGAGAAAACAAACGATCCAAACAACAGTCATGATTCTTGTGCGTGTTCCACATGCACAGTAGAAATTTGGAGGTTCTGGTACTTCTAAATCAACAAACTAGCTTTTTCTTTAACACGTGATTTGTCCATTATTTTCAATTGCAGGAATTACTTTGGTAGGTAAATATATTTTCAGCAATTAACTTTTATAGTCCTTTTTTTATATTTTTAGGGTTTGTTTCGATGGGTAAATGTAAGGTAGAAAGAAAAAAAAATGAATTAAAATTACTGATATAAGAAAGTACAAATTTATTTAAAGTACACGCTAGTTTTTTTTTTTTTTTTTTTAAATACTAAAAACGATATAAAAATGTACACCATTATGGTGTGATTGGTGTCCCAAGTTCGAGACAGGCAGTTCCTAAAAAATTTCTAAAAGTGATATAAAATTGTAAACTATTAAACTCCTTAAAAATACACATAAAATAACCTAAAAAACCTAGAATAATCTACCAACTATTGTAAACTTAGTCCTAAAAGTGTGAAACTAGGACGGTGTCTTTAATTATAATGCTTCTTGTACGATTTCTTTTATTAATTTTTAGGGTAGATTACACTTACACCTTTTGAGATTAATAAAATTTTATTTGATACTCCTTTATTTTTTTACTCCACACAACTCTTTTTTAATTTATATAAAAAATAGTGCAATAATTTGTGCCCTACACGGGTTAAATTTACGATTTTAATTTTTTATATTATTACGATTTTTAATTTGTTTTTTAACTTTACATAAATATAAATTGGTATATATATTTAAAATATATAAAAATATGAATATTGATATATATATATATACATGTCTTATATCATTTTAATTTGTATAAACACGTGTTTTAAAAAATATTATTTTTATAAATATAATTTCATTTCTATATACTTTAGATATATACATAATTTTAAGCCTTATTTTTTGTCATGTAATTAAATATCTTAAAAAGAATTTAATAAAATATTAGTTGAGTGAAATGACACTATAAAAGAAAAAATTATATCCATATTGAAATTATTATAAGAATAAATTATAAAAAGATATATATATGTATATATATATATATGTATATATATATGTATATGTATATATATGTAATAATAATAATAAAGTATGCTTTTTTAAGTAATTGAGGCATTAATGTGCTTTTATGTCAAAAGTTCACTCCCATATGTTATATTTATCTATAACTTAACTATTAATCAATTTATACATAAATATTAATGTGGAAAAGAAAATTCAATTTTACTTAGATAATTTTTTTAAAAAAATTAGTTAAGTAAAAAGATAATAAATAAGAAAGAGAGACTAATATGTCTAGAAATTTTTAAGATTATAAATTTTTAAATTTCATGGAGAAAATAAAAAAATATACACAAATTAAATTTTATTTTTTTCATATAATTTAATCTAAATTAATTAGTAAAATAAAATTTAAATTTATTTACATAAAAGAAAATAATAAATTTGTTTTAGATATTAATGTACTTTCATGAAAAATATTGACCCCCATGTGTTATTTTTTTTACTTGTAATCTCCATATTAATCCAATGTTTATAATAAAATTCTATATTTCCTATACAGAAGTTTTTTTTATTTCAGATTATATATGAATATATATATTGAAATTATAAACATAAAAAATTGATTTGGATTTGTTGTAGTGAACAATTAATG
The DNA here is from genome assembly GCA_004329165.1 of Spatholobus suberectus. Lineage (NCBI taxonomy): Eukaryota > Viridiplantae > Streptophyta > Magnoliopsida > Fabales > Fabaceae > Spatholobus > Spatholobus suberectus. The sequence goes on along the minus strand of CM014729.1, from coordinate 7,718,946 downwards.
ATAAAAACAAATGATGAAATTAATATTTTTTTGCCCCTAATTAAATGTAAATTAGTTAAGTAATATGTGCCAAATTTTGTTAGGCAAACAATTGCTGAATAATAAATGTAAAATTTCCTTATATAAAAAAATATTCAAAATACTTTAAAGAAAAAATCAAACTGAATGAAAAAATAACCTGCAAAAGATATTAAAAAATAATCTTAAAATATATCTATTAAACATGCTAGTTTTATAAGATGATTTATAGGACATAATATTAGTGGTATGAGTTATATATTACACATGGCACAAAATTCTAACACTTTGAAATTATATTTATTTTAAAATAATTAAAATACAAATAATATTTGAAATAGTTTACATATAAATTTAAATTATAAATATGAAAGTTTAGATTAAATTTAGATTAGGTAAAAGAAATTACAAATATTTAGATAAAATACAAATTCAATATATTAATAAGTGGAAAATATAAAAAGGAAAAAGGAAAAATATTTGTATTAAAATTATAATAACAATGCATTAGAAATGCATGAAAATGCATAGTAATTAATATATGAAATTAAAATTAAAAAAAAAAGATTAAACCTTTTTTTTAGCATAGTAATTAATACTCTTTTTTCTTATTTTGTGATATTACTTTTTTTAACCTTTATTAAAACACGTAGAAATAACAAAAAAACAAATATATAAATGTCAAATATTAAAATAAAATTTAAAACATATTCAAAGAGAATAAAAAAGATCAATTATTTTTTATAAATAAATAAATCAATAAATTATATGATATTTTATTTTTAAAAAATGAATTAGGTAGTTGACAAGTGAAAAATGAACTAAATTAGAGTTGACGCATGACAAAACTTTACTTTATATAATATAATAATAGATGGATAATAGATATACCTGAATTAAAATTAATTTATATTTATTGAAATTAATTTATATTTTAAATAATCCCAACAATTTATATTGATTATTTTATAATAAAAATAATTAAAACACTTTAGACTCAAATAGTTGAAATGGTTATTAAAAAACATTATTAAAGATGTTAAATATCATTCTTTATTTATTAAAAAAATAATGCAAGAACTTATAAAAAAACATTTTTATAGAATGATATATAAAAATTTGAAATTTGACATAATATTATAAAAATATACTTTTCTGATTATTTAAACCAATCAATGTAAATTTAATTACTAAAACGGATAGAATTACAATTATGTCAAAATTGAAATGAATTAATTAATGTCAAATAACAATATGTTACCTTTTAAATTATAAATTGAAACATGCAATTACAAACAGTGTAAACTTAATTTAGTCTTAAAAATGTGAAACTAGGACGGTGTCTTTAATTATAATGCTTCTTGTACGATTTCCTTTATTAATTTTTAGGGTAGATTACATTTACACCTTTTGAGATTAATTAAATTTTATTTGATACTCCTTTATTTTTTTACTCCACACAAATCTTCTTTAATTTATATAAAAATATATTCTTTTCGTTAACACCAATCTCTCTTAATAATTTCTTACAAAATTGTATAAGTTAAGGAAAGTCAAAGTAATATAAAAAAGGGATATTGGATATAATTTCATTAAACTTCAAGAAATGTAAGTGGAATTTATCCTATTTTTTATATTAAAATTTACTTAGAAATTATCTAACAGGCGTAGATGTTATTTTCTATCATTAAATATCAAAATTACAATTAAATATCATTAAAAAAATTACCATTTTTATAAAAATCAAAATTAAAACGCTTGAAAAAAGACCGGAAAATATATTCCACTATTCAATCATTATCCTCCTTTTCTCTAATGCCTCATTAAGACAGGCCAACCGAGTTTAGACATTTGAAGGACATGAATTTATGATTTTATCTCTCCATCAAACATTATTGAACTTCCGGTCACTTTCTTTGAAGAAGCTTCCTTTGATACATCATTTATGATCTGTCCGAGTTGAATGGAACTTAATTTATTGCAAATTCCATGGTTTTAACATTTCCTACCCCGTCATGGTCAAGATTCAACCACTTTTCGTCACGCGGATCTAGAAACTAAATTTGTCTAGAAACAAATATTATTTGATGAATTTGAGTTATGTAAACATCAAAATACAAAATATTTTGTCCACAAACAAGAACTATATGAATTTCAATTAGAGTAAACCATCAATTTGGCCCTCAAAGTATTATTCTCTTTCCTACTTAGTTTCTCAAGTATTGAAAAATAATAAGTAATCCCTAACGTTTTGTTATATCCATCCTATTAGTCCTTCAGGTTAGCATCCCAAGAACCGTTTGATTAACGGAAAAGACTAACGGGATAGATGTAACAAAACGTTAGGGACTATTTATTATTTTTCAATACTTGAGAGACTAAATAGGAGAGAGAATAATACTTCGAGGACCAAACTGATGGTTTACTCATTTGAATTATGTAAACATAACAACTAGTCATTAGTAAATCTTAACTTTGTTGGCAGACGTCAGTCAAGTTAACGTTAAGTATAACTTGCCGGCCGTAATTACTGACTAAATAAGTTTATGATCTCATTAATAAGTACCTTAAAGGCATTGAATAATGAAAAAGTTTTTATTAGGATTTAAGCTAGGAATACATTAAAAATCACAGTGGAGTATATTGATAACATTTTTTTAATAATTTTTTCATTTTTAATTCTTTAATTAGTATTATTAGGACACTAATTAACATTTATCACAAGTTTTTTTTAGAACTATTTAGCACAAGTTTATTGCGTCCTAGAAAAAGGAATTTGGTAAGCAATATTTAATGCCAATATTCGGGTCTTTTTATAGCAAAATTGTGTAGTGTTTTGTGCAGTAAAATAAAACTACAGAGAATCCAAATTTAGTGTATGACGGATTCAGATCGTCTCCAAATTATTGACTTGCATTTTTCACTTTTCTTAAATTGTTCTTAAACAGAATTATTTTAAATGATTTATAATTTTTTGTATTAGTAAGACAGAAACAGGGACATAATTAAGGGACAAGTGATACTTTTCCACAGTTCAAATGTCAAGAAGTCTTATGGGCTGCTAGCATACGGTTCATTTTGTAAAGAGTAAACTTTAGGTCCCTGTGATTGTTCTGGTCTTCCGAGCATAGCAGTCGCTTATTTTGGCAGACGAGAGTATATTTAATAATTAATAACATTACCTACTACATGATGCTCGCAAAGGAATCAGCAAGCAGAGATAAACATGTGGGTAGAACTAGTTTTATATTTTTTTTCCCCCTGTATTTCTTCTTTTTCCTTTGCTCTTTCTTAAAAGGGATTGAAAAAAGAATATAGAAATCTGAGATATACACACTTATTCTTTGCAATGACATTATTTTACTTCTTTCTAGACATGACATCTATTTTGCTTTTCAAATACAAAATAGATACCCTTATGCGTTACTTTCTACTTTCTTTTTGCCTAATTTTTGGCAATAAAACGATTCCTTATTTGTGCATATATGTTATCTTAAATAAATCAAATATTAAATACAATTTAAATAAAATAACATATAAAAGTGAAATTTAAAAAATAAAAAATTTAATAATCAAATTATATTATTTGCACGAAATATATAAATTTAACTTCATAACTTAACTATTATTGTAGTTTAATTATTATCAGATCTAGGCAAATATCTATATACAATCAAATCAGCATCTATTATTTACATATTAGAAAAAATATTAATTTCTACCTTGGATTTAGTCAAATCAATTTTCTCTATTAAAGTCAAGAGAAGACGATTGATCGTGGGAATTGAATTTTTTTACATCTACAATTTTTATATTTTTAGAACTATTTTCATTGTCCCAATTTTGTATTGTTTTCTCTCTTTTTTTCCTTACTTGATTTAGAAAATAATGTTATATTTTGAAATTTAATTTCTCAAGTGAAAAAGTATAAAAAGTTAAGAAAATAAAGATGCATCAACTATTAATTTAAATTAATTATATCATAATTTAAAATAATGTAATTAAAAAAACAGATTTACTCTTTTTTTTTACTTTACATATTTTCTTATAATTAAATATATTATTTTTGAAAAAAAAACTATTGCTCTTGAGACTCACTTTTACACAATTTTCACTATGTTTATGTTTTTTTTTGTTCAAACATTAGTAGAGTTTTATAGTTTTTATGTAGGTGAATTTAATGAGACAAATTTCACATTTTTAATCGGTCAAAAAAGGGATTCAAAATTGTATCCCAAAATAAAAATGATCACTGTTTCAAAAGAACAATATTAACACAAATTGAGAGTTAAAGAACCAAAATGAATATTTTAAAAGATAAAAGACCAAAACAAATTTTAGCAAAAAGATAAGAGACCAAAAATACATTTTAACCTAAGATTTATAATAAATAAATACTTTTGAATATATAAATTATATTATAATTAAAATTCATAATAGTTAAATATTTTTGACCATATAAATTATATTTTAAATTTATGATAAATAATTTGTATTGTGATACAAGGTTGTTTTTAACTATTGATAATTTTTTTAAAAAAATATTGAAATTTAATTTAGAAATAAAGATGAAAAGGATATATTAAAAGATAAAAAAAGTTAAGAAAAATCACTAAAAACGCTATCGTTAAAAAAAATATATTCTACAAACGTTCTTATTAAAGAACAACTCCTAAAAATGATCTCATTTAACATAAGTATTTAAATTTATATATAGAGAGGCTTATCAATTCAAGTTGTTGTAGTTAATAATGGTTGATTAAAAAATTTGTCCAATTAATTTATAATAGGTTAAATTATAATATGTATATTCCAAAACTATTTTAGAATTTTTAATTAGGTCCTCAAAAAAAATGTAATTGAATCCTTAAACTAAAAAAGTAGGATTAGTTTCTAAAAACTATTAGAAAATGAAAATTTATGATGGTTTTAAAAATTCTAAGGGCCCTATTACAAAATTTTTACAAGATCAAGGATCCAATTATGAAAATTTTAGTTTAACAACTTAATTAAAAATTTTCAAATAGCTTAGAGACCTAAAAATTAATTTAACCTTTATAATAATACTAGTATTTTAACATATGCATTACACAGAATAAATATTTATTTTAATAACTTAAATTTATAATAAATAAATACTTCTGAATATATAAATTATATCTTTCTCTATATATAAATGTGTAAAACTATATGCTTTTTCAAGCCTCCATTCTCCCTCACATTTACTTTTATTTGAATACCCTCCTTTCATGAAGAGGTGGATTTCACTCTCCTAACATGCATTTGGTATATCATTTTATGCTTTTAATATCAACTGAACAATTTAACAAGCTATAACTAATTATCATAAACAATTTCGAATATATATATATATATATATGTGTGTGTGTGTGTGTGTGTGTGTGTGTGTGTGTGTGTGTGTGTGTGTCTTTAAAATTCAAATACACTCCTAATATGCATATGATATCCCTCTTTCTATATAAATTAAAATAATTATCTTGAACGATAGTGTCATTTTTAAAGATTTTTCTTAATCTCTTATCTCTTTCAATATATTATTTTCAATATTTTTAGTTTAAACTTGAATTTCAAAATTATTTTAAGAAAATTATCAATAATTAAAAATAATATTGTATCACAATATAAAGTATTTATCATAAAATTAAAATATAGTTTATATGTTCAAAAATATTTATTTATTATAAATCTTAATTATAATATAACTTATATATTTAGAATTATTTATTTATTATAAATTTTAGTTATATAAAATAAACATTTATTCTGTGTAATGCACAGGCTAAAATATTAGTTATAATTAAAAATCGTAATAAATAAATGTTTTTGAACATATAGATTATATTTTAAATTTATAATAAACAATTATTGTAATGCAACGTTAATTTTTAATTGTTGATAATTTCTTTTAAAAATTATTGGAATTCAATTATAGAACTAAAGATATTAAAAATATTATATTGAAAGAGATAAGAGGTTAAAAAAAATCCTTAAAAATACTCTTATTGAATAATGATAGCTAAAAACGCTCTCGTTGAAAAATAATAGCTAAAAACACTCCCTTGCAAGATAATTATTTTAATTTGAGTTTAATGGTCATGTATTGTCATTGTAAAAAGTTTTACACTCTCAACCAATTAGAATTCATCGTTGGTATGACTTTTAAGGCTATTATTGTAAAAGTCAACAAATTTACCATACATAATAGTTTGTGATTGGATGATAGTGTAAAACTACTTTACACTATCAGTGTATGACCTATTTTCTCTTTTAATTTATATAGAGAGAGTACTAGAACTAATTGATTACATTATTTTCTTTTGTACATAATAACTAACTAGTATTTTAGCGTATGCATTGCACAGAATAAATGTTTATTTTACATAATTAAATTTATGATAAATAAATACTTCTAAATATATAAATTATATTATAATGAAAATTTATAATAAATAAATATTTTAGAACATATAAATTATATTTTAGATTTATGATAAATACTTTATATTATAATACAATATTATTTTTAATTATTGATAATTTCTTTTAAAAAAATATTGAAATTCAAGTTAAAACTAAAGATATTGAAAATAATAGATTGAAAGAAATAAGAAGTTAAGAAAAATTCCTAAAAGTGTTCTCGTTGAAGAATGACAACTAAAACCGCTTTCGTTAAGATAACTATTCTAATTTATATATACAGAGGAATATCATATGCATGTTAAGAGCGTATTTGAATTTTGAAGATAAAATATATATATTCGAAATTGATTTATGATATTTAGTTATAGTTTGTTAAACCGTTTAATTGATATTAGGAGTGTATTTGAATTTTAAAGATATATATATATATATATATATATATATTGAAATTAGTTTTTGATATGTAGTTACAACTTATTAAAAGCATAAGAGCATATACCAGATGCATGTTAGGAAAGTGAAGTTCATCTCTTCATAAAAAGAGAATATTCAAATGAGAATGAATGTGAGGGAGAGTGGGGAGAGTGAAGGCCTGAGGAAGCAGATAATTTTACACGTTTATATACATGAGAGGATAAGCCCAATATCAACTTTCAACCTATATAAATTAGTTGATTCAAACAATTATCTTTATTAATAATAATAAACATAAAATTATTTTGAGCAAAGAGTAGAATAATTGTGATGTTATTACATGACATAATTCGAGCATAGTTTTTGTATAACATAATAGGTAAATTTTTAATGTTTATACTCTCAAGTTAATTACCTTCAAATTTACCATTATATATTGAATTAATTTATACTCTCACTTAAATAACAACACATGTCATGTTTTATTTTTTATTTAAATTATTTTGAATTAGTTACATGTCACTTTTTTTTTATAGTCTGAAATATTTTAATCTTTTATATATAGAATTTTATGCGAATTACATATTTTTATGACTTATAATTTTTTTAAAATTTATTTTTTACACGAATTTTGATTTTCTTATAATAGCACATGATCTTGCACTAAATAATTATATATAAAGTTTTATTTTTAAAAAACAAAGTAATTTTGGAAAACCAATCTATTAACAGTGATAAAGAAAAGGAAAACAAAATAAAGAGTTTAATTTATATTCATTATTACTGTAATATATTTTTATATAAACATTATTAGCATATCATGCTATTCATTATGTAACAAAAAAAAATCATGCTATTCATTAATGTAATGTGACGATTAGATAATTTTTTATTAAATTTTATTTTACACCGAGATATATATAAATTAAACTCAAACCGAATCAAAGAATAAATATCCTCTGGGATACGATTTGCCAATAATAGCGTATATTATTATTGTTAATAATATTAGCTTGTTTCTGTCCGCTGTCAGTTTTTGGTGCTTGCAACCAGATTCGGTCACCTAATTGGGCCGCGACTAGCTTGGGGTTTGGGAGAAAAAAAAAAGTCATTACCAAACCAAACTAAAGCATAGTTAGCTAGCTATGTTAATGATACTGTATGATCCATCGGTTACCTTTTTACACGGAATATGATTAATTCACCAAAACGAAAAGGAAAATAATATGTTTCCACTACTAATTTTCGGGGGGTGGGGGTGGGTGTATATTTAAATTTTATAATTTACGAAAAAAAATTAATTATACTTAATTACATATCATGTGAAGATTAATAATAACCATAATAATTTAGGACTTGCTTAATAGTTTCTCAAGAGAGAGGTGGCTTAAATAAGACCGGCATGTATGTATCATCAAAATAAAAGAAATGTTAGCAATATTTTTTAAACACCTTTTTTCTAATACTTTCTTTATTATTAGTTAAGATTTATTAAAAATTATAAAGTTTAGTAAATCTCACTTCTCATTTAATGAATCTCTTTTTTGATTTAGAAGTGAAATTTATCAAAATTTGTAATTTTTAATAAATTATAGCCAATAGTAAAGAGAGTTTTATAATGAAAATGTTTGAAAGAGTATTACTATTATTGCTCTACAAATAAATACTTGATGGAAAGAAATCAAATATTTAATAAATGATTGTTTCATAAGTTTATATATAAAATCAATATTACTAGAGATTGTCATGATTCATGGACAAGTGAAAAAGAAAAACGTGTGCAAGAAGCACTTGTGAGTCATTTTGGTGGCAAACCATATTCCCACTGTTGACAGAGCAAAAACAAGACAGTCGCATAAAAGAGTCATTCATTAGCATAAGAAAATAACGATGGTTTCACTCTTCAAATTCCGGAAAGCCTTATACAAAGGAGAAACGACTTAGACCAAGAGGGAACGAATGCCAATGCCGGGGTCAATTTGCCCTTCTTAATTTCCCCACTTACCGTCCACAATATCAAAACTATGAAATGAAACTATTATTTCTCTTCCTCACCAAGCACTTCATATATCAACTCTCTCTCTCTCTCTCTCACTCACGCATTCGCTCTGCAAACATGCCAAGTTTCCATTTCTTCCTCTTTTGGTTCTTGGCATCACACATCACAATTTCACTCTCCGCAGACACCTTAACCTCAACGCGAATCCTCCTAACCAACCAAACGCTGGTATCACCGAGCCAAGTCTTCGCCCTGGGCTTCTTTTCCGGGACCAATTCCAAGTTGTACTTGGGCATATGGTACAACAACATCGACGACAACACAACAGTGGTATGGGTGGCCAACAGAGACAACCCTCTCGAGAACTCCACAGGATTTCTCAAAATCGGAGACAACGGAAACATAGTTCTTCTTACAAATAATAATCCATCAGGGAACACCGTTTGGTCCTCCAACGAAACCAAAGCCAACAACCCTGTACTTCAGCTTTTGGACACAGGAAATCTAGTTGTCAGAGAAGCAAACGTAACTGACCAGTATCTATGGCAAAGCTTCGATTACCCAACAGATACACTCTTACCCGGCATGAAAATGGGGTGGAACCTAGACACCGGCGTTGAGAAACACTTGACATCGTGGAAAAACACAGGGAGTGACCCTTCAAGTGGAGATTGCTCCTTCAAGATAGACACACGTGGGTTACCAGAAATTTTCTTGAGGAATGGTGATCAGAACATAACATATAGAAGTGGGCCTTGGAATGGTCAGAGATTCAGCGGGGTGCCAGAGATGCAACCTGACACGGATTCCATCACGTTTAATTTTTCTTATGACCAACATGGGGTGTACTATTCCTTCTCCATCGGGAACCGTTCAATTTTGTCGAGGCTAATTGTGACTTCGGATGGTGTGCTGCAGCGTCTTACTTGGGTACCCAGTAGCAAGACTTGGACCAGGTTTTGGTACGCGCCTAAAGATCAGTGTGATGATTACGAAGAGTGCGGTCCTTATGGTGTGTGCGACTCTAACGCCTCGCCGGTTTGCACGTGTATGAGAGGGTTCAGGCCGAAGAATCAGCAGGCGTGGAATTTGAGAGACGGGTCTGATGGGTGTGTGAGGAACCATGATTTGGATTGCGGGAGTGACGGGTTCTTGCACGTGCCGAACGTGAAGTTGCCTGAGACAACTAATGTGTTTGCGAACAGGAGCATGAGCCTAGGGGAATGTGAGGTCTTGTGCCGCAGGAATTGTTCTTGCAAAGCTTATGCAAACATTGAGATCACCGACGGAGGAACCGGGTGCGTGACGTGGAGTGATGAACTCATGGACATGAGGCTGTATTCTGAGGGTGGCGGCCAAGATCTCTATGTCAGATTAGCAGCTTCTGATGTAGGTACGTACATGTCTTTAGTGTGTTTCTTTAAACAATTGTTTCTGTTCTGGCTTCGGTTTTCCTTGTGATAATTGGTTGTTAGAAATTAAGGCTAAGAGTCATGTGCGTTTGGCTGATTGAATGTGATTAATTAAAACTGAAACATTTTGAAAAGGAAGATAATAAAACAACACGGTTATCATGGTTTTAGAATTTTGTGGAATTGACAGTACTAGATTGCTCAAGTGTTGGAATTAGGAAAATGAGAGTCATTACATTTGTGTGATGGAAATGTTGGCCTGGCTACGAGACAGATTGATATGGAATTCGTTTCACATGCCGAGGCTCCGCAAACCCTGACTCGTTTGTCTCGTTCTACATTAGAATTTGTGCAGCATGTACTACCGAAAAAACTAAAATTTTATGGCTATTTTGTTAATAAAAACCAGTTTTAATACATTGTGTTTGGTACATGGTTCTTAAATCTTAATTAGAAACTAAATAATTTAGAAAGCAAACTACTTTTTACTGCTCCCATTACCTTGGTTCTTGTATTTGAGACGTAGGTATAGTATTAAATAGAAGTGCTAAACCCTATTTTTAATAAAATTTTATTTTTAATAAGATTTTATTATTTCCATAAGTATCTATTACGTGATAAGATTTAACTATAAAATAATTATTTCAAACGATGAATTTTTTGCTTTCCATTTTGGAATATATCTTTTTCTTTTTGGGGATGGTTGTGAATAAAACTAGCTGGGATTTTGATTGCAAAAAATTTTGGAGGCCTAAAATATGTTTTGGATTGAAAGTTTGGAGAACAAGAAAAGAAATGATAATTTTTTAAATAAAAAATATTTTATTTGAGTTATTTAATTTGTGTTGTTTCTAATATTTTATAATTCTTTAAAATAAGAGGAATTTTTTTTTGAGAATTAAATAAGAGGAATTTGGCTTTAACTAGACCAAAAAAACAACGGAAGGGGGGGGGGGGGGGGGGGGGGGGGGGGCCCGCGGGGGGCGGCGGGTTTAAACAGGAAAAGTGTATTACACCCACGTCCTCTTTGACTTTTTGGGTCACGTTTATAATATTTTGGGTTCTCATTTTTTTTTTTAAATCGAGTAAATTTTATTTGAATCTATTTTTGTCCACAATTTTATTTTAATATTGTATATGTTGATTGTCATAGTCCATCCTTATACTAATATTTCTAGTCTTCAATTTTGAAAAAAAATCATTTAAATGATTTAAAACCAAGAATTAAAATATTTTAAGTAAAATTAGAATGATTAAAATGCTATATATATATATACATACATACATACATACATATATATATATATATATATATATATATATATATATATATATATATATATATATGTATGTATGTATGTGTGATCTCTACAATAGGGTCTTTCTCTATCAACTTATATTGGTACATTTGTCTGTATGCTATTTAATAAATTTTTATTAAATAATTTTATTTTAAAATTTACTGTTAGATTAAAAGTTCCAATCATATAGATTATATATATAAAATTTTATATTAATATAAAATTATTTAATATCTCATTCTTCCACCTAAAACTAATATAATATATTTTTCAAAATATATGAAAATTAGAATCATTTAATTATTATTTTCCTGTTGTTCAATTTTTCTAGACTAACACAAATAATTTAGTTAATATATAATTATAATTCAATAGTTAAATTGATGAACATTACATTTTATACAAAGTTATACATAATGTAAGAAAATATGTAACTTACACCTATAGCAGGCACTCAAAAGCATTATTTTTAATTTCATTTTTAAAAATTATTGGCTTAATTCTTTTATTATGATTTCTACACACACACACACACTACGAAGCTATTTAAACTGAAATCAATGGGTAAGAATTATTATCTCTGCATGATTAAAATGTGCATAAAAGACTATTGTTATTATGTTTAAATTTAAAGTAATTTTTATATTTTGTTAAATTAGAGTGTACATAAATATATGCATATAGTTTTTTCGTAAGAAAAAAAAATACATAAGTAGCGTACTGTTTTTTTTTTTAAAATTAATTTTTAATTGCTAAGATATCACTGCTTTGTTTCTTGAAAAAAAAAAAATACTTACATGATTAATCCTGGAAGAACGAAAAACAAAATAGTTGTTTATTTGAAAAATAATTGGTCAATTTTTGTTAGTATGCAATTTTCACAAGATTCTTTTTTCAATTTCTTGGTGCCGCCCTAAACTTGTTTTCACGTACGATCCGGCTTTTAATAAAGAAAGGAAAATAAATAAATAAATAAACCTGTGCCTGCGGGCGGAGTCAATGTTTCTGACTTAGGAAAATATGAACGCAATTACATTTCTTCGCTGACCCTTTTCATTCCGAGTAATGATACCCGTACATCCCTTTTTATGGGTGAAAAGATGAAAAAGAGTGGGAGAAAAAATGAAAGAAAAGAAAGAAGTTAGTAGATATGAATATACGATAAATGATGTGATAGAAAATGAAAAAAAAAAAGAAAAAAGATAGAAGTGAGTTGTAATAGAATTTGAATGTATATTCAGTATTTTTCTTTCATTCCTTTGGTTGGATGAGCTAACCGAATAAATAAAAATGCCTATTTTTATTTTGCACGCCACTTGATTAAAGAACCTGTTTCTAGAATTGGCTGGGTCCACTCGCTTTTTGGTATGGGCCCTACCGAAATGATGTGTTGTGGGCCGATCTTTTTGACTCGTTAGGTTTTGTTTTTGGGCCAGTCTTATCCTATATTCTTTTCTCAATCATAACGGTTATATTCACGTTTATTTTATTTTTTTGGATAAAAAGAAAATTTTACACGGTTTTCTCTGAATTTATGCATTTATAACGTTATTGTGTAGAAATTTTAATATGAGATGAACAGAGAGTAATAGTACTGTTGATACAAGTAGAGTCATTGTAATTACATATAATTTGCCCGCATTAATACATTTTAGTTTAAAATTGTTTATAACAAGAAAATGTCATTACCGAATTGTTGAATTTATTTTATAGCTAGCAAGCTAGCTAAATCTGCCTATTTGCTCGTATTTGAATCTGGCAAGCGACATGAAATTTGAATAGGATCAGGTAAAAAGTTTATCATTGATGAAAGTGGAAAAAGGATTCAGTCAGTGTCCTGGACCACGCTAAGTTCTTAGAGGTTGGTAGGATTTTGGTGCGTGTGAACTGTGAAAATTAAAAAAGGATAAGGATTTGGTGAATGAATATCGGGCCATCAAGGCACCTGCACCGTGGTGGGACTCAGAAAAGCTTACTTTTATACATTTTGGTCGGAATAGTCGTCATTCCAAAGTTGCATGTCTACATCAAACGGGAGGGTCTATCAAATTCAGAACAAACAAAATTGTCTCATTTTTCTTCGACTTTTTGTGAATGTGATTTTCTTTAATAAGAAAAACCATGATTAAAATATGATAATATGTTTGTTATAAGAAGGGTAATAAAATAGGGTATAACGGAAAACTAAGCTAATTTGATTGGTTTCCTTTTCTTGGTTCTTTAAGTGAAGTTCTATAGCTAATCGGGCACGTTATCTTTTCTGCCTAAATTTAATCCAAGCACACTAAATGTTCCTTGTACATAGTGAACAATGGTTACACATTTTTTTATCATGAGCTTGTATGTTCCTTCCAAATTGGTTAAGTGAAACTGTGACATAGTTTTCTGTCTTGACTATTTTACTTATGACGAGTCATCATTTAGTTCGTAATTACCAGTATTAACACTAGAATACCTATCTTCTAACAGTTGGAACAAATATTAAGTGGATATGTGTACTAAAAAAACATGTCTGTCACAGATGACACAGGGTCTGCAAGTGGCTCTCACAAGACAAACCATACAGGTGAGGTTGTAGGAATTACAATTTCTGCAGCTGTTATAATTCTGGGATTGGGTGTGATTTTCTGGAAGAAGAGGAAACTGTTAAGTATATCGAAATTGAAGACAGCCCCCAGAGGTAGTGTCCCTCCATATAATGTTAATGTTAATTATATGGTATAAATGCAGTTGTGCTAAATGATAAAATGTCTTGTCTTGGTTCTTGCCACAAAACCAGGTTCTTCCAAAAGAAGTCGAGATTTGCTAACGAATGAAGGGGTGTTTTCAACTAATAGAGAAAACTCAGGAGAAAGGGACATGGATGACTTAGAGTTGCCAATGTTTGATTTTAATACCATAACAATGGCCACAGAAAACTTCTCTGAAGCAAACAAGCTTGGACAAGGAGGGTTTGGTATTGTTTACAGGGTAGGTTTGTTTTTATAGCTCATAATCACAAAGCACCCACAACACAACCATCCTAATAGGAGTGTTTGTATCTATACCAGGGCAGGTTGATGGAAGGCCAAGAAATTGCTGTCAAGAGGTTATCAAAAAACTCCGGGCAAGGCGTTGACGAATTTAAGAATGAGGTCAAGTTAATTGTCAGGCTTCAACATCGAAATCTTGTTCGGCTCCTTGGTTGCTGCATTGACATGGATGAGAAGTTGCTAGTGTATGAGTACATGGAAAATAGAAGCCTTGATTCCATTTTGTTTGGTAAGTTATATGCATGAAAGATTTTTTGTTTTTTAAATGCAGATATGTTTTGCTTAACCTTTACTTATATATTCAAATACTTCATTATAAATAATGTTCCATTCCAGACAAAGCCAAAAAATCCATTCTGGACTGGAAAAAACGCTTCAACATTATATGTGGCATAGCTAGAGGGCTACTTTATCTGCACCATGATTCCAGATTCAGGATTATCCATAGGGATCTCAAGGCAAGCAACATTCTACTTGACAGTGAAATGAACCCAAAGATATCAGACTTTGGGATGGCTAGACTTTTTGGCACGAATCAGACAGAAGCAAATACTTTGAGAGTTGTTGGAACATAGTGAGTACCACAATATTGCAAAATAGTACTCTCTAAAAGACCAAATATGGTGACCTTATTATTTGTATATTTTTCTAATATGCAGTGGCTATATGTCTCCTGAATATGCTATGGACGGGAACTTCTCAGTGAAATCTGATGTTTTTAGCTTTGGAGTTCTAGTGCTGGAAATTATAACTGGGAGGAAAAACAGAGGATTCTATTACTCAAATGATGATATGAATCTTCTAGGGCATGTACGTGAGAGTGCTTCTTTAATTAGAGAGCTACTAAGTTGATAATATCATCTTCTATTAATAAACAATTGATGGTGCTTTCTTGTTGTAGGCATGGAGGCAGTGGAGAGATGGCAGTGCATTAGAACTCATTGATTCATCAATTGGCGATTCATATTCACCATCTGAAGTTCTTAGATGCATTCACGTTGGGCTCTTGTGTGTCCAAGAACGTGCAGAAGATAGGCCAACAATGTCTTCAGTGATGTTGATGCTGAGTAGTGAATCTGCATTAATGCCACAACCCAGAAACCCTGGGTTTTCCCTAGGGAAGAATCCTGCAGAGACCGATTCTTCTTCAAGTAAGCAAGATGAAGCATGGAGTGTCAACCAAGTCACAGTCACGTTGCTAGATGCTAGGTAGTCAAAGAAGCATGACATTACTAGACATATTTGTATATTCCTTAAAACATTAAAAATATCCTGTAAATCTTCCTTCCACTGATAGTTGCGGCATTTTTGAGATCCACTTTGATCTTGTTTTGGTGTAATATGTAAGAGATACTTTGATCTACATTAAAAATATTCTGTCGTGAACATTTTGTTTCATTCTTCACTCACGGTTGTCTCTATGTCTAGCAGTTGCAGACTTAGACATTGTCTTAAACTAAGTCAGGTTTATAATCTAATTGGATTTAATGTTGAGTTTAATTTTGATATGGCTTACACCTTTTTATACACTCACCCAATATTTGTTGATACCTTATTTAATGTTTGACTATATTAACAACTAGTATTAAACTCATTCAATGATGCGGTAACACATCATTGGAAAGTTTAAAACCATTTTGGTAATTAGGAGAATCATTAGAAATATTGCTTAGAAGAATGTAGAATTCTTATTTTTTTTATATTTCGGGGGGTGAGTGAGCGAGCTATGTGAAGAGAGGAAGGGTTTTCCTTTAATTAATGAATAGAGTGGTTACTTTCTTGGGGGCTTCCAACAATCATCTTCAAGAGAAACTAATTTCTGTTTCACTGGAGATTGGATAAATATCCTTTAATAAGAATATAATGAAACTTTACAGTCAGAAGGCTCAGAGTGTGAGGATGTTGCCCAAAAACTAAGAAAAGAAAGTTATTCTGTAGAGCCTTTATGTAATGCACCTACAATGCTCTTTCTTTCATCCAAATCCGGTTCTCTTTCACAAAATATTACCAAACTGCCTAACAGCAATTGCAATACTAATTTCGAGCTTCTAATAGAGTAATAGTCATAGAATTATTACTAAAATTCTCCTTGTTGCTGTACCCCTGAAACTCTAACCCTTCTTCAATGAATCCAGGCTTCTTTGGTTGGGCAAGTGTAATGCTGTCATCGCTCAACATGAAAACCACAGACGACATAGTTGGTCTGTCTTTAGGCAACTTTTGAACACACAAGAGACCAACTTGCAGGCACCTTAGTAGTTCTGGTGGAATAGTAACAAGGTCTAAATTAGCATCCATGAATTCCACAGCTCTCCCCTCTTTCCATAATTTCCATGCCTAGGAATTTTAAGAGAAGGTTAATACTGATAAAGATAAACATATTACAGAGAAAAATCAGGGAGTGGCTTTTATAGTAAAGTCAGTATTGCATTGCATGTGGTTGGTTTTGGTTACCTGCCCCAACAGATTATGGTCATCGTCTGGATGGTTGAAATTATTATTTCTGATGCCACTTAATATCTCTAACACTATAACTCCGAAGCTAAATACTTCAGACTTCAGGGAAAGAAGCCCATTTACTGCATACTCGGGACATATAACCACTGCACACATTATCAACAAACAATAAACAACATGAATTTTATTTTTTAAAATAAATTACATTATAGTAAGTAAATCTCAGAAATTCATCATATAGCTTACACTGTCCCAACAATTCTTTTTGTTCTTACAGTAGAATGATCTCCTTTAAACATGTGGGCTAGACCAAAATCAGAAATTTTGGGGTTCAATTCACTGTCTAGTAGAATGTTACTAGTTTTTAGATCCCTATGAATGATGGTTAGATTTGAATCTTCATGGAGATAAAGTAGTCCTCGAGCAATCCCCATAATAATTTCATACCGTTTCCTCCACTTCAAAAATTTTCCTTGCATAGGATCTGAGGAAGATCAGAGAGAACTCACTTAGCCATTACAGAACAGGTTATCTGAAGCAAATCTCTAAAATAGCATCATGGGTGATATGCTAGAAGAGCTTTTGCAAGTAAGGGAAATTACAGTGTTTTGCATTGGTGGTATTACCAAAAATGAAGTGGTCCAAGCTACTATTTGGCATGTATTCGTAGACCAACATTCTTTCCTCTCCTTGAGTGCACCCTCCCAAAACACTCACAAGATTACAGTGTTGGAGTTTGGCTACCAATCCAACTTCATTCATAAACTCTGAGATGCCTTGTTTTGAGGTTTTTGATAGCCTTTTCACAGCAATTTCTTGTCCATGAGCCAATTTACCCTGATTTTAATGGAAACGGTTTAATTGACGAGGAAAAAAATAAAATAAGTCTTCTAAATGGAAAAAAGGAAAAAGGAAAAAAAGAGAGAGAGAGAGAGAGAGAGAGGATTTATACTGTATACTGGGCCAAAACCACCTTCTCCAATCTTGTTCTTAATAGAAAAATTGTTTGTAGCAGCCAGAATAGTATTTATATCAAAAAGAGGCAACGCTTGATCTTCATCATGATTTCTATGACCTGCGACTAGAAGAAACAATTTTCACATGGCTAGAACCTATCACAGCCAAAAAAATTTCTTGGGTAACTTACTAAAGATAGACTTAACCATTGCATGCATATATGATATACTATTTAGTCTGATAATAATTTTGTTCCAGCGCTCTAGTTAAACTTCGAAACACCAAAAAAATAATGAGAAACAACACTAAGCTTACTTGATCTGACGATCATCTGAGCTCTAGGCAGAATTTATGAACATGAACCTTAAAACGAATATGCTGTGTCTCACAGTAAACTATAGCTTTTAATGAAGTTTATGTTTGTTCTTCTCAAATATACATTTCCTAGTCCACCAAAGATATGAGAAGGCTCTTGAATGGAAGAATCAGAGTTAAGAACAATTCATAATATAAATAAACAAGTTGAATTACTTATGAATCTTACCCAAATCAGTAGTGGTCCTCCGTTTTATATACTTCTTCGAAAGGTAGAAAATAATACACAAAAGCAGCAGTGCCAAAGATGCCAAAATAATCAGTGCTAACTTTCTCCTTTTACTAGCATTAGCAGTAGACTCTTCACAAGAATCAAGCAGATGCTAAAGTTTTAGAACACGTATAACTTCAAGAGAATGCAGATGTAAACACAGAAGAATCAATACTACATTTTATTAAAATGCAAATGAATGAATGATTTGTCTCTTCACTATATGTTATTGCTGTTTGCCTAGAAAAAGGCGTGTCAAAACAAATAGTTCAGATTAAGTTCACGACATTAGGATGAAAAAAATGGTCAGAAAAAGACCTGAAAGGGAGCACAGACTTCTGAATTCTATCTTCCTCTTTCATACTAAGATAGAGACATGTTATGAAGGTAAACATTACATGCCATGTTAAAGCAGAACCCATGCATACCTATTTCTGAAACGGCTAACCTTACATAAAGATCAAGTTGTCCAGCCCCTTCATTGATAAGCTGCCTAATGTCAATCAAGTTCCCAAACCAAAGCAAGCAGCCATGGGGCCCTTCATTCACAGCAGAATTTGCATACGCAGTGCAAGAACAGTTCCTCAAACACTCCACCTTGCATTCTTCAAGATTCATGCTATTATTAGTCCAAAATTGCAACAACATGGGTAGTTTTATCCCGCTTAATTTCTGAAACCTGTCACCTTGTGTGCAGTTTAATGGTGTTCTCCTGATACACCCACCAGACCGGTTAAATGAATTCCATTCTTCCTGTGATTTGGGTTTGAAGCCTTTCAAGCAACTACAGTAAATAGGCACATCCTTAATATTGCAAACACCATTCACCCCACATGCTCCATAGTTATCACAGAAGTCTTTTCTTGCCTCATACATCTCAATCCACTTAAGAATTTTGTTGTCCCATATATATCTTTGAAGCAGTCCATCATCGCTCATCACAAACCTTGACAATCTATCTCCAGGTTCATCCCAATACCCTACCTCATTGCTAGATACTGAAAGTTGAGGCCAGAAGGCTGTAATTCCATTAAATATCCAATTATCTGATTTAAAACGGGTGCCATCCCAAATCCCAGTTCTGAATGTGATGTTCATTCCCTGGTGGATTACAAACTCAAGAAATTCTTTATGGTCAAGGCTGTAAGCATAGGTTCCAGCAGAGGGGTCATTAGCACTCTTCCAAGAAGTCAAAAATCTGTTGAGACCTGAGGTCTTATCCCAACCCAACTTCATGACAGGCAACATTGCATCTGTTGGATAATCAAAGCTTTGCCATATGTAACTATCAGAACCACTGCTCTTTCCATCCATCAACACTAAGTTTCCTGAATCCAACAGCTTTGCAATTGGTTCTTCAATTGGCCTTGATGAATTTGTAGACCATATTCTGTTACCTGCTCCATCAAAAAGTACAATATTCCCACCAGCAACAATAGTTAAGTTTCCACTCGATTCATTAAGTGGGGTCTTTTGTACCATATCCCTAAGTAGCGGCTTTTGGAGGTTCCTGGAGTGAAGAATCCAAGAGAAAAATTTTGTCCAGCAGAAATAAGTTCTTGGCCATCTGTAAGGGAAGATGTTGGAGTCAAGGCATCACTTGCAGGTGACGTTTTCTGAAGGATTGATAAACAAGCAAAAGCAAGATTAATGACAACAACTTTGTTCATTGTCACTCCCCTCCTCATCAAATTTGACAGCCAATTTCAATTACACAAAGCTGCACTTGCATTTTACATCTTAACATATTATAGAGAGAAGAGTTTTGACTTTTAAATTCATAAACCAAAGGTTTCTAGTCATATAGACAATTTCAGGCACTATCTCTTGTTATAAAATCCACTACGTCAGACCAAAGAGGGGGAAGAATGGAAGTGACACGGTTCAAACACCATGAGAAGTTTTGTTGGAAGATTTTAATATTGAGATGGTGATTTGCTAGTTATAAAAGGATGCGACAGGTGAAACCCTTCGTATATTTTAATAATGAAAGCGTTCTGCTCAGAAATTTCTGGAGGAATAAATTAACGTTTGCTATTTGCAACTTTGAAATCTAAAAGTCTAATATTGTATCGCTCCGTCCAAATCAAACTGATTTCTTTCCTCCATAAATTACTGATATAATTGACAAAGATTCAAATTAATTTGTTGATAAAATGCTCTTCTAATGCGTGTCTTCTGGTATTAAGAAATGAAAAATCATTTAACTAAACAAGTTCTAGACTAGTTTTAGTTAGGAGTCTACTCATTTTAATCTCAATTTTTATGTTTCGATGTTAGATAATAAATAAGGAAATAATTGACTGGAAAAATCCGCAAATACAGAGCATTGGAGTCCCAGGAAAGTGTGCTGTATGGAGTGTTGAAGCAAGATGTTTGGGCACTGGAATACCCAAGAGCACATACCTTGAGGCGCTCGGCACCAATGTTAGCTTGTTTTTAGGGGTGGCAAAGTGGGTTCAATCCGTCGAGTCGATCCGCCTGACCCGCCATTTTTGACGGGATGAGTAAGCCAGTAAAACCCGCCAACTTGCCTTAACCTGCCAACCCGGCAGGCCAACCCAAGGCCAGCCACTTTTTTTTTTTAATTTTCTCCTTCCTTAGTTATTGTACCAAAGACATTAATTAAAAAAAAAAGTAAAAGATGCTCTATACACACTACTCCACATTTGTAATGTTATTCTAAAAAATATAATGACACAATAACACATGTGTTTGGGGTTAGTTCTACCTGTAAATACAATTCAATGCTATACTAAAAAATATAATCCCTTGTACTTTTGAATGAGATGTGTTATTTATTTTCAAGTAAATTATTTTTATAACTTTTGAATGAAAAAATATAATTTCTCTTTCATATATTTAATGTATAATAAAATAATAAGTCAAACAATCAAAGATTCAAAGTGATATAACGTGTATTAAAATAAAAATTATTTAATCTAATGCAATTAGATGATAACAGAAAAAAATTAAATTTAATTGAGTTTTTTTTATAAAAAAAAAGTGGGGTGGGTCAACCCGCCAACCCACATTTTTCAACCCACCAACCTGCATTTTGTACAACTTACCAACCCGCTCATTATTTTTTGGCGGGCCAACCCGCTAACTCACTACTAGACAGGGAGGGTTCAACTTTTCAACTCACTTCTTGCCGACAGGTCAACCCGCCCCGCCCCGCTTTTGGCGGGTCGGGGCGGGACGGGACAGGTTGGCCCGCTTTGCCACCCCTAGTTGTTTTGGATTTTGTGTGTTCACTGCCTTCTTTTTCCATAGCATTGGCATTTCACACCTATATAAAAGGACTTGCGAAATTTTCTATAGAGGACTTATTGGGTTTGTTTGGTAGAAAGAAAAGAAATAGTTGAAAAATAAGGTGAATGAAAATAGAAAAGGTAAATAGAGATAGGTGAAAAATAAAATGAAAATAAATGTGTTTAGTTTAAAAGAAATAGATACAAAATAAGGAAAAAATAAATAGATGAATAAAAATTGGTGAAAAATAGAGTAGAAATAATTAATGGGCTTCACATTTTTTTTATTTCTCTCCTTTCTTATTTTCTCTCTACCAAACACACTTACCTATTTATTTTTCACTTATTTTTTTCCTGTTCACCCTATTTCTACTTTACCAAACAAATGGTTAAAAGAAAGGTGAAAATTCAAGTTTCCTCATAAATCTATGGAGTTTTTCCTATTTTCTCTAGTCTTTTTAGTTTTTTTTTTTTACATCTAGTTAAATTCTCTCATTGGGGTTGAGTGAAATTCTATAAATTGTGAATCTTTGATTTGGATATTTAATAAATTTTGGTTTCTTTAATTTTTTGTGTTCATATCTCTTGTTGTTAATGTGTTCTAGGAATTGACCATTCTTAGAATGATTTTTGCTTTATATGTTAAGTGGAAATTTGATATATGAATGTGCTTTAGCGATATGAACCTTGTGATTTTTTAGGTTAGGGATAGTTATTGATTGCTCGCTACCTTTTGAGGGATTCTTGTTCTTCTAGCTTGTTCTTTTTTGAATTCGTAAGGAATTGAGATTTTTAATTAGGAATAAAATTTTGTTTACCTAAAGAATTAAGATCTAAATAAATTAGTGAATATGATAGGTAAATTACAGAACTGAATTAAATTAATCTGGATTCAGAAGTCATAAGTAAAATTGAATAAAATTTAATCCTAGCACTTTAATTGATTGCTGTAAACTCATTTTTTGTTTGTTTTTTGTGTGTTCTTGATCTAGAAAATTGCCAAAAATATTTTATTATTTTCTTTAATTTTAACTATTGCCTTTCTAAACAAAAAGTTTCCAAATCTTTCTTCTTGGTTTCTATTAGAAATCGTCTTTGTTTAATGTTAATTGGCCTTCAATTCCTAAAAACGATATTCGGTTCTTATCGTTTTAATAGTGCAATTGCTGTAATCTCGTCAATAAACAGAAACTTAATGGAAAAACTATATAGAAATGATTTTTTTAAAGACTAAATAACAGCAATTTAAAAATAGAGATTAAATAAAAAAATACAATATTTTACGAGACTAAAAACATAACGTAATATGAATTTTTCCATAATATTAAGAAACAAATTAATTAGGGGTGTAATTTAAAAAATTAAATTGATGTTTTTTTTTTATAATGTCATGACCAAAATAACCAAGAAAAATAATAATTTGAGAATCAAATTGATATTTTAGTCATTCCAAATCCTAATTTTGAACACATGCATTTGCATTTTTAATACACTAGTACGTGTACCCGTGCAATGCATAGGCAAAATATAGGTAAGGTTAAATAAGTTGTATCAATTTAAAAAATATAAATATAAAAAATTTAAAACATAATAAGTATATACTACTATTAGAAGAAAAATAAATAAATAAAAAAAGAATATTAAAAAATAAAAGATACATCATTAGATGCCACCATATTTGGAAAAAGATATTAGAAGGAAATTAAAAAAAATAAAAACAATACAGTAAAGAAATCAATAACAACTATAATTCTGAATTTGTCAAATGTAATCATATTTATAAGTATAAAAGATAAAAACATATTACTAAAATGATACTAATATTTTTTTAAAAGATAAAAACATATTACTAAAATGTTACCAATATTTTATCTAATTTAATACTATTATTATTTTATCTAATCTAATATTTCTAATATCTTATCTAATATAATATTCTGATAAAAAAAATAATAAAATATTTTCTTTAATATTTTGATGCACATAAAAGAAAGATTATTTTAATAAAATATTAATTGGTTTAAGTAATTAATAAAAGAAAGATTACTTTAACTAATAAAATATATAAAATATAAAAAGATATGTAAGAAGAGGATAAGAAAAAGGTAATATAATATTTTGATAAAAAAGTAATAAAATATTTTATTTAATATTCTGATGCATGTAAAAAAGATTAGTTTAATAAAATATTAATTTGTTTAAGTAATTAATAAAAGAAAGATTGTTTTAACTAATAAAATATATAAAATATAAAACGTATATAAGAAGAAGATAAGAAAATATAAATTTTTGATCACCCATAATTATTTAATAAAATATTAATTTGTTTAAGTAATTAATAAAAGAAAATTTATTTTAACTAATAAAATATATAAAATGTAAAAAGATATCTAAAAAGAAGATAAGAAAATATAAAAAGATATTACTAAAATGTTACTAATATTTTATCCAATCTAATATTATTAATATTTATGTAATCTAATATTACTAATATCTTATTTAATATAATATTTGGACAAAAAAGTAATAAAATATTTTATTTAATATTCTAAAAAAAATCAAAAATCAAAAATATCTTTTAAATAATATATAATGATATTTAATTATATTTTTTATTATTTTTATGAGCCACGTAAATATAATTTTGTAAATATCTTTATTTGGCTATCAATTTTACATTGATATCTTTTAAAAATTATGCATATGTATCTGATTATACATTGATATATTGTCATCCCTTATTTATTTGTAAATATTTATTTTTTTTCTTATCTGAATTCTTATAACGATAAGAATATGAATTTTATATTAAAGGTAACTATTATGACAATCATAAAAAATTTCCCATCATATCTTTTAAATTTGTTTCCATTTAATTAAATCCTTATTAAGTTGTAATTCTCCAACATTTCTTTTAAATTTGTTTCCATTTAAAGTTCTTATCCATCCTTAACTTTAATGTTGTTGCTCTAAATAATGTAATTGTAAACAAATTGCTAATTTCAACGTAATTATACAAAATTCTTTAATTATTCTAAACTTGTACAGTGCTTTACTCTAAATAATAAAAATTATAACATAATTATAACTAAATCTTTAATTACTCTAAATAATAATAATAATAATAATAATAATAAATTATTATTATTTTAATCTATTATGTAAATAAGAGTTTAATGGTTATGCATTGTCAGTGTAAAAAATTTTACACTGTCATCTAATCAGAAATTATCATTAATATAACTTTTAAAGTATTTATTATAAAAGTCAACAAACTTACAATAAATGATGGTTTGTGATTGGATGACAGTGTAAAACTACTTTACACTATCAGTGTATGACTATTAAGTTCTGTAAATAATTATAATTATTTAATAGGGCCACATGATTATAATGTTATTGCTATATAGCATAATTTTCTCTCTTGTTAATATTATTAATAATTAGTAAACATAAATAATAATTATTAAACATAATGTAAATAATTATTTAAGTAGATGTTGCTTAATAGATTTCTAATTGAAATTTTAATATTTATTTAATCTATATTATTACAATATTTGTAACTGAAGAATAAATTAATAAAATATGGACATTTTATTCCAATTTATAGACATCATCCAAAAGGACAACAACTTAATCCTCACAGTGTTGTATGTGACAATTAAAATTACAACCAAATAATATCACTCCATTAGGAATTTCTTCTAATTGACTGAAACACCAACTAAAAGTAACTCAAGATCATTCAAATTATGCAACTTCGACAATCAACCCTCTTGTAATCCTTTTTGTGTTATAAATTGTTTCTAGTCATCATTGAAAGAACATTCTACCCTTCTACAAAAAATAAATAAGAAGAAGTACTAAGAATAAGAAAAACAAAAATAAATAAAGCACAAACTTTGAATAAGAAGAAGTTAAAGTGAGAGAAATAGATAAAAAAAAATTCAGATGAATACCCTATTGCAAATAAATAAATAATAAGAAGTAAGAATAACAAAAAGAAAAATTCCTAAAATGCTTATGTATTTTGGGACAATTAAGGTAATGTAAAAGAGTAAAGAAAAGGAAAAGTTGTTGATACAAAAAACACCCCCAGTATTTATGCATAGATTCTGTTTTTCAAGAGTTAATGCACAGTTTTCGTTTTTTAATGGTTAATGCATTTAATAGCATTTTGAAAGAGTAAATACAAAAATTACAAAATAAATTGTCAAAATTGCCCTTACTTTGGACGAGAAAAGTTTTTTCTATCTAACAACAACTTTATAAAGATTAATAGATAGTAGATAATGAAGATACTCAAATTGGAACTGTCCTTTTTTTGGTATAGTCAACATTATCCTTGAGGCAATTTGCTCAAGTTGAGTAAAACTGCTATAGACAGCTAAGTTCTTCCTCTGAATAATTAATTTGGAATTGACCTTGTGTATTTATATATAGTTCAATACTATTGATTAAAACAATTCAAAATTGATAAAAATATAAAATTTTATATTTGATATAAGGGTGTTCATCGGATTGGATTGACCTGATGAATTTGATAATCAAAACCAAACTAATTAATTTGGTTTAGATTGGTACCATTAATTGGCTCCTTTCACTTCAAATCCGAATCAAACCAATTATAATTGATTTGGTTCTCGAATTTATTTTTTTTAATCAAAATCAACAAATTTTTAACTTTTACATTAATACATTTTAGATTTTAGTACTTAAAATTTTCTTTTATTTTTGTCTTTTCTTTCTTTTTCATTTATTTTGATTTTCTTACGATATTATTTAATGTTTCCAAGTGTACTAATTTAATCATATTTATAATGTAAATTTTTCTATCATATTTTAATTAAAAGAATTAATGAGATATATAAAGTAATATCTATAGAAAAAACTAAATATTAAATAATATAAATAATTAGTCATTAAAGAACAAGAAATATTTTTATCTTACATTAATATAAAATAGACCATAAGTGTAGAAAAAAAACTTAAAATATGATAAATTATCTTCTTACTAGATTTAGTTTAGTTTGGATTGACCCAAAAAAATTTCAAAACTCAAACCAAACTAAACCAATTAAATATATTATTATTTTTTGTTACACTAAACCAATTAAATATAATTACTTCGAATTTGATTTTACCAAACCAAAATAAACACCCCTAGTTGCCATGTACTATAGCAACGGTGACTTTATTTGTCGTATGCAACTCATCCACCTGACGAAGAATCAGTTTCGTTGGGATCCTTGCAAGGACGAAACCAGGGTGTTTGGGCTGTGGCAGTGATGCAGTTTCCCTATTTAACATCAAGCCCATAGATGACATCTTGGGCTTGTCTTCTGCTTGTTCTTGCCTCTTGGACACATGTGAGCCCAACATGTCTTTCACAAGACAAGCCGTAAAAGTGAGGTTGAAGGAATTTTATTTTTTTGGGGGGAGGGGGTTTCATCATTCTCAAAAAGGTTAGGTAAGACACTAAATATAAATCCCTCTCAATGATGATTTACTATGTTGCTGGAGATTAACTCTTTTCGCTAAACCCAACCCCCTTAACAGGTGAGGTTGTAGGAATTACAATTTCTGCAATTGTTATAATTTTTGGGATTATGTGTCATTTTATGGAAGAACAAGATTTAATTTTGATATGGCTTAAACTTTTTTATACACTCACCCAATATTTGTTGAGATCTTATATGTTTTACTATATTAACAACTAGTATTAAACTCATTCAATGATGCAGCAACACGTCATTGGAAAGTGTAAAACCATTTTAGTAATTAGGAGCATTATTAGGAATATTGCTAAAAGCATCTACAATCTAGTATCACTCTTTGGAATTCTTAAATAGGTCCCACTTATACACATAACTAATTTTTACTTTTTTAAACTTAAGCACCTCACCCTTCCAATCCAACAACTCCAAAAAGTTTCTTAAATGAACCCCATTAATAATCTCACATCCTTATATTTCATCAATAATTTATTTGTGAAGTTATAAAAATATTAAAACTGATAATTGGGTCCTACTATTTTCCTACAGTTACTGGTGCTTATAGAAGCACCCAATCTTAAATAAAAAATGTGTCCAACAATAAGTACTCAATAAGTACCGATGCTTAATTAGAAGAACCGAGCATCATGCGTCAGTTGCAGGTGCTCTAAGGAGTCAGGAGAAATTAGAATTCTTATTATTTTTACATTTAGGGGGTGAGTAAGCAATGTGAAGTGGGGAAGGGTTTTACTTTCATTAATGAATAGTGGTAACGTTCTTTGGGGCTTCCTCACGTAATCATAAAGAGAAATTAATTTGTTTCACTTGAGATTGGCCAAATATCCTTTAATAAGATTACAAAGAAACATGAGAAAATAAAATTATTCTGTAGGGGCTTTATGTAATACACCTACAATGCTCTTTCTTTCATCCGACTCTGGTTCTCTTTCACAAAATATTATCAAAGTGCCGAAAAGCTTTTCGGACCAACTATGTTGAGAGAAACATTGCAGTGGAATCTGTAAGTTAGCAACTAATTTCGAGCTTCTAATAGAGTAATAGTCAAAGCATTGTTACTAAAACTCTCCTTGTCGCTGTACCCGTGAAACCCTAACTCTTCTTCAAAGAATCCAGGCATCTTTGGTTGGGCAAGTGCAATGCTTTCATTGCTCAACATGAAAACTACAGACGACATAGTTGGTCTGTCTTCAGGTAACTTTTGAACACACAAGAGACCAACTTGCAGGCACCTTAGTAATTCTGGTGGAATAGTTGTAAGGTCTAAATTAACATCCATGAATTCCACAGCCCGTCCCTCTTTACATAATCTCCATGCCTAGTTATTTTAAGAGAAGGTTAATACTGGTAAACTTTAAACATATTACAAAGAAGAGAAATGTTAAGACACACTCTCTTGAACACATTTTTTACTGTTGTCTGAAGTTTATTGTAAATCACAAATTTTGATAGATTTTGCTTCTCATTTAATGACTATCTCTCTTGATTTTGAAATTTTCAATAAATGATAACCAATAGTAGAGAGTATGTTAGAAAAAGTGTGTTAGAGAGTGTATTACTATTACTCTTCTTACAAAGAAAGATCAGGAAGTGGCTTTTATAGGCTAGTCAATATTGCTTTGCATGTGGTTGGTTTTGATTACCTGCCCCAACAGATTATGATCATGATCCGGATGTTTGAAGTTACTTCTGATGCCGCTTATTATCTCTAACACTATAACTCCGAAGCTAAATACATCGGACTTCAGGGAAAGAAGCCCATTTACTGCATACTCAGGGGACATATAACCACTGTACACATTATCAACAAACAATAAACAACATGAATATAGTTTTTTAAAAATAAATTATACTAAAAAAATTTATTTTATCCTAAGTAAATCTCAGTAATTCATCATATAGCTTACATTGTCCCAACAATTTTATTTGTTGTTAAGGCAGAATGATCTCCTTCAACGATGTGGGCCACACCAAAATCAGAAATTTTAGGGTTCAATTCACTGTCCAGTAGAATGTTACTAGTCTTTAGATCCCTATGAATGATGGTTAGATTTGAATCTTGATGGAGATAAAGTAGTCCTCGAGCAATCCCCATAATAATTTCATATCGTTTCCTCCACTTCAAAAACTTTCCTTTTATAGGATCTGAGGAAGATCAGAGAGAGCTCACTTAGCCATTACAGAACAGGTTATCTGAAGCAAACAGCAAAATAGCATAATCGGTGATGTGCTAGCAGAGCTTTTTCAAGTTGCAAGTGAGGGAAATTACATAGTTTTGCATTGGTGGTATTACCAAAAATGAAGTGGTCCAAGCTACTGTTTGGCATGTATTCATAAACCAACATTCTTTCTTCTCCTTGAGTGCACCCTCCCAAAACACTCACAAGATTACGGTGTTGTAATTTGGCCACCAATCCAACTTCATTCATAAACTCTGAGATGCCTTGTTTTGAGGTTTTTGATAGCCTTTTCACAGCTATTTCTTGTCCATGGGCCAGTTTGCCCTGATTTTAAAGGAAGGAGTTAAATAAAAACACACTTCTTAATGGAAAAAAGAAAGAATAAAAAAAAGAGGATTTACCCTGTATACTGGGCCAAAACCCCCTTCCCCAATCTTGTTCTCAACAGAAAAATTGTTTGTAGCAGCCAGAATAGTATCTATATCAAAAAGTGGTGACGCTTGATCTTCATCATGATTTCTGTGACCTGCGACTAGAAGAAACATTTTTCACATGGCTTGAGCATATCACAGCCTTTCTTAGGTAACTTACAGATATAAACTTAACGATTGCATGCATATATGATATACAATTGGTTAGAAAATAGTTTGTTCTACCGCTTTAGTTAAACTTTGAAACACCAAACAAGTAAGGAGATACATCACTGAGCTTACTTGATCTGTCGATCATCTGAGCTCTAGGTTGAATTTATGAACGTGAACCTTGAAATGAATATGCTGTTTCTCACAGTAAACTATAGCTATTATTGCAGTTTATTTTCTTTTTTCTTCTCAAATTTAAATGTCCTAGTCCAACAAAGATATGAAAAGGCTCTTGGATGGAAGAATCAGAGTTGAGACAAATTATAATATAAATAAACAAGTTGAATTGCTTAAGAATCTTACCCAAATCCGTGGTGGTCCTCCGTTTTATATACTTCTTAGAAAGGTAGAAAATAATACACAAAAGCAGCAGTCCCAAAGATGCCGAAATAATCAGTGCTATCTTTCTCCTCTTACTAGCATTAGAAGTAGACTCTTCACAAGAATCAAGCAGATGCTAAAGTTATAGCGCACATATTTCTTCAAGAGAATGCAGATGTAAACACAGAAAAAAACATAATCAAGAAGACATATTGTTAATATACAATGAATGAATAATGTCTCTTCACTATATCTTATAGTTGTTTGCATAGAATGAGGCGTGTCAAAAACAAGTAGTTCAGATTAAGTTCATGAAATTTGGATTAAAAAAATTATCAGAAAGAGACCTGAAAGAGAGCATAGGCTTCTGAACTCTATCTTCCCCTTTCACACCAAAATAGAGACATATTATGAAGGTAACACTACATGCCATATTAAAGCAGAACCCATGCATACCTATTTCTGAAGCGGCTAACCTTACATAAAGATCTAATTGTATTCTCTCTTCATTTATAAGCCTCCTAATATCAATCAAGTCCCCAAACCAAAGCAAGCAGCCATGAGGCCCTTCATTCATGGCAGAATTTGCATACGCGGTGCAAGAACAGTTCCTCAAACACTCCACCTTGCATTCTTCAAGATTCATGCTATTATTAGACCAAAATTGCAACAACATGGGTAGTTTTTTGCCGCTTAATTTCTGAAACCCGTCACGTTGCGTGCAGTTTAATGGCGTTCTCCTGATGCACCCACCAAGCCAATTAAATGAATCCCATTCTTCCTGTGATTTTGGTATGAAGCCTTTCAAGCAATCACAATAAACAGGAACATCCTCAATATTGCAAACACCATTCACCCCACATGCTCCATAGCCATCACAAAAGTCTTTTCTTGCCTCATACATCTCAGTCCACTTAAAAAATTTGTTGTCCCATATATATCTTTGAAGCAGTCCATCATCCCTCATCACAAACCTTGACAATCTATCTCCAGGTTCATCCCAATACACTGCCTCATTTCTAGTTACTAAAAGTTGTGGCTTGAAGGCTGTAATTCCATTGAATGATAACCAATCATCTGAATTAAAACGGATGCCGTCCCAAATTCCACTTCTGAATGTGATGTTCATTCCCTGGCGGATTACCAACTCAGGAAACTCATTATCATCAAATCTGTAGGTAAAGTTTCCAGCAGAGGGGTCATTAGCACTCTTCCAAGAAGTCAAGTATCTGTTGAGACCTGAGGTCTTATCCCAACCCAACTTCAAGCCAGGTAACATTGTATCTGTTGGATAATCAAAGCTTTGCCATATGTAACTATCAGAACCACTGCTCTTTCCATCCATCAACACTAAGTTTCCTGAATCCAACAGCTTTGCAATTGGTTCTTAATTGACCTTGATGAATTTGTAGACCATATTCTGTTACCTGCTCCATCAAAAAGTACAATATTCCCACCAGCAACAATAGTTAAGTTTCCACTCGAGTCATTAAGTGGGGTCTCTCTGTTTGCTACCCAAACTACGGTTTGAGGCATAATATTCTTGTACCATATCCCTATGTAGCGGCTTTTGGAGGTTCCTGGAGTGAAGAATCCAAGAGAAAAATTTTGTCCAGCAGAAATGAGTTCTTGCCCATCTACCAGGGAAGATGTTGGAGTCAAGGCATCACCTGCATATGACGGTTTCTGAAGGATTGATAGACAAGCAAAAGCAAAAACAATGATAACAACTTTTTTCATTCTCACTCTCCTCTTCATCAAATTTTACAGCCAATTTCAATTACACAAAGCTGCACTTGCATTTTACATCTTAACATAATTTGAAGAGAAGGGTTTTGACTTTTAAATAAACAAAAGGTTTCTAGTCATATAAGCAATTTCAATTAATGGAGTATCTTATTATAAAATCCACTACGTAGGACCTGCGATGGGGAAGAATGTAAGTGACACGGTTCAAACACCACGAGTAGTTTGTTGTTGTTGGAGGATTTTAATATTGAGATGGTGATTTTCCAGTTATGAAAGGATGTGACAGGTGAAGACCTTTGTAAATTTTAAAAAAGAAAACGTTCTTCTCAGAAATGTCTTTAGGAATAAATTAGCGTAGCGTTCGCAAGTTGAAACTTTGAAGTTCAAAAATCTAATATTTTCCGCTCCGTCAAATTCAAGTGATTTCATCCTCCATAGATTACTGTTATTGACAAAGATTCAAATTAATTTGTTTATAAAGTGCTTTTCATATATGCAATAGTCCTTTTTTATTCTGTTAGGTGAGAGATTTGGTATAATGCCAAGTTTCAGTTATTGAAGTGTTCCATTTCAACAAGTCTAGCAATCTCGTGCCATTAACGGTAATGGCTTATATGTCCTACGTTAATGCTGTGCAATTCATATTGGTTTTGTCCCCGTTTAGTGTGTAGTCATTTCTTCCTACCTCAATATGATTTATTCTGAATCACCATGATTCTTTTAATTTTCACATGACATAATTAAGTGTTATTAATTTTTTCTCTTGAATTGTAAAAGTTGAATATGGAATGAATCACCAATTTAGTTCCTGAATTGTAATGATCAGTCAAATTAGTTCCTAAAATTAATAAAATCCTAAAATAGTTCTTGAAATTGTACATTGTCAATCAATTTAGTCTCTAAAATATAATAGACAATCAAAATGAGTCTCTGAAATAAATAAAAAGATAAAACCATTCTTGAAATTGTAAACTATTAATCAATTTAGTTTCTAAAATTGTAATGATTAGTGAAATTGGTTTCTAAAATCAAAAAGGCTTAATTACACTTCTTACACGCAATTAAGCCTTTAGAAAAAATGATATAAATTGTTAGAAGTAAGATTGAACTCTTAACCCATTCTTTTTCCACAACTACCAAAACCATGTCATTTGGCTTGTTTAGGTTATATATATATATATATATATATATATATATATATTTGCATTTGATAATTACACTAAATTTTAGTTCTCTAAGTGTATGTTTAAATTTATTGTATGAAAAAATATTAAAAGTTAAGATCATAAATTTATTCATTAAATATTTTATTTCTGAATAACTACCTACAAATAAAATGGTGGAATATGTATAAACAATAAATAAATTTTATATGACTAAATAAATAAATTTGTATAATTTACAAATCTATATAATTAAAATTAAAATTAAACTATTTAATAAATAAATTATCATCTTAATTTTTAATATTTTTTCATATAAATATAAACATATACTTAGTCACTTAGGGAATCAAAAGTACAATTAACAAATTCAGTAATGATATATAATATATATTTTTTATATATAGAGTAAACAAGACAAATGACTTAGTAGCTTTAGTGGTAGTAGGGTTCAAATCTTACTTTTAACATTTTTATCATTTTCTAGAAACTTAGGACTAAGTTTGTAAAATTATGTAACTTTAGGATCAAAATACACGAGAAAAAATTTAGGAACATAATTTGTAAAATTTTGAAAGTTGGGAGACAAAAAATGCAATTAAGCCTTTTAAGTTTGAGACCAATTTGATTGACCACTACAATTTCAAGGACCATTTTGTTATTTTATTTATTTCAATGAGTAATTTGACCGTCTATTACAATTTCAAAGACTAAATTAATTGATAATATATAATTTTAGGGACTATTTTGCGATTTTTATTAATTTTAGGGATCAATTTGACTAATCTTTACAATTTTAGGGACTAAATTAGTGATTTACTAGTTGAATACGTATTATATAAACATCCACTTATATGTCCAATTATTGAAGTGTTCCATTTCAACAAGTTTAACAATCTCGTGTCATTAACGGTAATGGCTTATATGTCCTACGTTAATGCTGTGCAATTCATATTGATCTAGTCCCCCTTTAAGTGCATAATCATTTCTTCCTAGTACTTCAATATGACTTTATTCTGGACCACTATGGTCCCTCTTAATTTTCATATGATATGTAATTAAGTATTATTAATTTTTTTCTTGAATTATAAAAGTTGAATATGTAATATATAAACATTGGCTGGAACCATAGACATTTAGTAGTTCTAAATTACCTAATAATTTTTGTGGAGAAGAGTGCTATTTAATACATAAGCATTATTTTGGTACGAATTTGTACTAGATAAATATTAACCAATTAGGATGTATCATTAACCAATCAGATGAGATATTGGGTTGATGAATAGAAGAGAGAATAATATATCATAAATCATGTTCTAATATGAAATTTGTTCTCGTATTCTTTATCGTTTTTGTTATCTAATATAAGAAATTTAAAATGGGAAGAATAGACAAAAGAACTATATGGAAACAGATTTTTTTTAAGACTAAATATCATCATTTCAAAAATGAGAGATTAAATGAAAAAATTGTAATATTTTATGAATAAATAATATATGTACTGTAAAACTTATTTATACCGTCATTCAATCGCAAATTATCATATATGATAAGTTTTTTAACTTTTATAATAACTATCTTGAAAGTCATATTAAAAATATTTATGATTAGTTAATGGTATAAAAACTTACACTAACAATGTATAATTATTAAACTCATATTTTATAGAAAAAAAAACACTATTTAGTCTTTTTTTCATAATGTTAGAAACAAATTGATTGGTGATGACAATTTAAAAAATCAAGTTAATTTTTTTTTTTAGGATAAAATTTTTATTGGTGGTCTATTAAGTCTTTTATATATATATATATATATATATATATATATATATATATATTTTTTTTTTTCTAGGTCCTTAATATCACGATTTTTCTATTTTGGTCCTTGTTTTTTATCGTCACATAAATACTTAACTAACAAAATAAATAGAAGCCCAATAGAAAAACTATATATGGAATCAATTTTTTTAAGACTAAGTAATAACATTTTAAAAATGGAGATCAAATAAAAAGATAGTAATATTTTATGAAACTAAAAACATAATTTAACCTTTGTTTTCATAATGTTAAGAAACAAATTAATCGGTGGTGTCATTTAAAAAATCAAATTGATGTTTTTTACAATGTCAAAACTAAAGTAATTGATAAATTTACAACAGATGTAGACTGATTGAGCCAATAAGTGGATAATTGCACGACAATTAGAAAGAATTATTAAAATTAGGTGTAGAATTAACTAGATTAATAAATTGTAGACATATGTTTCATATTGTTTAAATACATTACAAAAATCTGTAACAATTGCTTAACTTTATCTTTGGTAGGAATCCCTTTAAGTAAATGATTGCCTAACAATGGATAGGAATCGCCAAGCAATACAGTGTAAATGATATATTGCTCAACAGTGAACAATATTGCTTAGCAAAAGTATCAAGATTTGCCTCTACAACATATTCGTTGAGCGATACACGAAATCACTAAGCAAAATCATCAAAGTTGATCACTACCACGAAGTCGCTAGTGAAAACACCATTTCGCTCAGTGAGATCTCTAAGATTGGGTTTTGGCACAAGCTCATTGAGTGAATACTGAAACACCATTTCACTTAGCAAAATCATTCTAATGAACTACTATCAAACCAACGCCCAACGACGACAGTTGTAAGAAACTTAACAAAAAAGCCTGAGTTATCCAATGATAAAGCATCCTCACTCAACAATGTGGTTCAAATGAAGGCATCGCTCAACAATGAACTTACCTTCGCTAAACGATGATAGTTTTCTTAGACGGTATAAAAGCACAATTCAGATCCCATTTCGTGAATTTGACACAAAAATTGATTGTAGATCACCAATTTCTCTCTCTTCCATTGGAGATTCACTCTAGGAACAAATCTTGAAACTTCAATGGATTCTTCACCTCTTTCCTTCTCCATTTTTAGTGTTTTTATTCATTTTACGATGGCATTCAAGGTTTCTTTAAGTTATTAGGCTGGGTTGAGTTGTGAGTTGATTCCTTGTATTGGATTCTTGTGGTGTAATTTCAATTTAATTGCATATGATTTGAGTTCTTGATCTTGTGTTTAATGCTTTCTCTTGATTGTCAATCAATTAAATGATCTCCTAACTTGAATTTCAATTGGAAAGTTGTGGTTTGAGTTAGAATTGGATTTGGAACCATTTGTTTTGTGTTTCTTAGGCATATATAAGATCATGAACCTATGCATCTATATGAATCTTTTGAACATAAGGTTTGTTCTTGATTAATTACACCTAAAGAATTAGGATTTTAATTGAAAATGAAGGGATTAATTGCTAAAGAATTAGGGTTAACTTGAATTTGTGAACTTGGATGTCAATCACATGTAATTGAATAATTACTTTTAAGATAATTACAAGGATTCCAATACTTATTAACCACTCATATTAGTTTCTTTAATTGTGACATTGCATTACATTTTGCATCCCTTTTAGCATCTGATTCTAGACTTGTAGATTGATTCATAACATTGCATTAGCTTGATAGCTGGTAGAACTTGATATAAAAGTCTCTGGATAATAACTTGTCATTATATTACTTGAGGTGATTGGTACATTTGTTTTGTCTAAAACAAGCGGCCATCAATAATCAATAATAATTTCATGATCAAATTAATATTTTACTCATTCCAAATCCTAATTTTGAACACAGGCATTTGCATTTTTGAGATGCTGTAACAAAGATACTCAATTTGGAACTAACCTTGTGTATTTATATACAGTTCAATACTATTGGTAAAAACAATTCAAAATTGATAAAAATTATAAAATTTTATATTTGATATACATGTCATACTTAATCTCCTACCTGCCATCTTCTATTGTTAGTGTGACTTTGTTTATCGTGTGCAACTCATCTTGCGCACCTGAAGAAGAATCAGTTTCGTTGGGACCCCTCGAAAGGACGAAACCGGGGTGTTTGGGCTGTGGCAATGTTGCAGTTTCGCTATTCAAAATCAAGACCACAGAAGACATTGTGGGTCTGTCTTCTGCTCGTTCTTGGACACATATTAGCCCAACATGTATGCATCTTAGAACTTCGGATACTGAATATGAATCAGCAAACGACGAATCTATTAGTTCCAATGCACTCTCGTCTCTCCAGAGCCTCCATGCCTATCACAACACAACAAAATTTCCATTAGCAGAGGACAAGGTTAATCAATGGTCACTATTCAAGTAAACTTTAGGTTTTAATTTTCACTTACATGCCCGAGAAGATTTATGTCATCTGAGGAATAAAATCCTCTGTTCTTCTTGCCACTTACAATCTCTAACACAAGGACTCCGAAACTGAACACATCAGATTTCACTGAAAAGTATCCACCCATTGCGTATTCAGGCGACATATAGCCACTGCACATAAAGAACATAATATATTAATAATGAGGTCATTGCACATGGTACTTTAAACAAAATTAAGGTGTTACCATAGCACTACTCACTATGTTCCAACAACTCTCCTTGTATTCGCTTGTGTTTGATCATTGCCAAAAATTCTAGCTATCCCAAAATCTGATATCTTTGGGTTCATTTCTTTATCAAGTAGAATATTGCTTGCCTTGAGATCTCTATGGATAATTCTAAATCTGGAATCATGATGGAGATAAAGAAGCCCTTTGGCTATTCCACATATAATGTTGAAGCGCAGTGGCCAGCCTAGTATGGAACTCTTATCCTTGTCTGGAAAGAGTGTTTTGTTAGTTATCATAATTGTCAATAATTTGAATACAAATTTTTGTCCGTAATCAACTAGACTTAGCGAAGGAACATTGATAAGTTTGAAGGTGCATAAGCATAAATGCTGTATAATGTTAAAATAACTCACCAAATAAAATAGAATCAAGGCTGTTATTTTCCATGTACTCATAGATCAACATTTTCTCCTCCTTCTCAATGCAGCAACCGAACAGTCGTACAAGATTTCGATGTTGAACCTTTGCAATTGATCTGACCTCATTCTTGAATTCTGCATTTCCTTGCCCAGAGCTTGTTGATAACCTTTTCACAGCAATTTCTTGGCCATTCACCAGCCTACCCTGCCCTTGCCACATTTACATGTGTCAGTGTTAGGTTCTGCTTTGTGACAGATTCAATTCAATGATAGTAGCATATATGCAAAAGAAATTTACCTTGTAAACACTTCCAAAGCCTCCTTCTCCAAGTTTATTTTCTAAAGAGAAGAAGTTTGTAGCCTCTGTTATGGTATTAAAATCAAACAGTGGCAACTCCAGGTCGTTCATGTCCCTTTCATCCGAATGTTCTCCGTTATTTGAAAACATAACTTCAGGTAACAGCGTCATCTGACCCCTATCAAAATCACCTGGTTTAGACACAGCAAGGAAAACATCAGCAAGAACCCCTAATTTAAGAAACAAAGACAAGAAAATATTATGTGAAGTAGCATGGTAAGATAAATATAAAGCATCTACGTTAGATGATAGACATTAATAATTGTATTACCATTCTTCCCCGTATTCGTTTTAGATGTACTCTGCAATTTCCTTTTCTTCCGCAAAATGAATGTACTCACTCCCAAAATTACGATTGCTACAGCAACTGCAATGCCTGCAATCTTTCCTACATTCTTTTTCTTGTCAGAACTACCTGTGCCAGTGGCAATGCCATTTTCATCTGAGAACAAACAGAACTTTTACATTAAACTTGGCCTGATGCAGATTTCTTCCTAAGTAAACAAACTAAACACAAATATATAAAATACAATTCCCTGACATTAAGTTATTATCAAGACAAAGTAACCATACCTTAACCTAATAGCTAGTAACCTACGATGCACAAATACAATAGGTGGAACAATGCTTCTATGTTTTTGTGTCTCATACGTAGTTATATTAGATTTTCATAACATTTTTTAAAGGCTTAGATATTTCACAAAAACATATTGGTTGTACAAGAGTATCACTGTCTGATACGGATACCTGAAGCAAATGAAAATATAGTAATAATGGCAGGCAGAAAACTAAAACCAAGAAACATGAGAACTAGTCATTAAGGGAATAAAACATGAAAGAAACTTGCCTACGTCAGAAGCTGCTAATTTGACATAGAGATCTTGGCCATCTTCAGAAAACTGTCTCACATCTACGATATTATCAGTCCACAACACGCAACCAGTCCCACCATGAGTAATTTCTGCATTGGCATAGGCAGTGCAAGAACAATTGTTGAGGCACATATTTCTACATTCCTGTAGTGTCATGCTCCTGTTGAGGAACGCCTTTGTGGTATCCGGCAATTGCACGTTCGTCAAATGCAGAAACCTGTCCTTCCCGCATTCCAATTCTGTCCTCCTAGCACACCCATCAGAAAAATTTCTCAAATCCCACTGTAGCTGGTTCTTGATATTGAACCCTTGAATACACTTACACACCGGGAAACCATTTGAGTCACAGATACCAAAGGGACCACACGCTCCATAATGATCACAATCTCCAGCAGGTGCAAACCATATCTTGTTCCAAGTTTGACTGCTATCAATCCATGCATAGCGTTCAATTTGACCAGCTCCAGTTCACAACAAGTCTAGAAAAACGAGATTGATTGAGCGCTGAAGGGACGTAATAAACTTCATGCTCATCAACAATTACTCTATCATTAAGAACAGCAATTGTGTCTAGTACCGGTACCCCACCAAACCTCTCACCATTCCATGGTCCAGTTCTAAAGACCCTTTTGTTTTTGCTCCATAAGAACACATCTGGGATCCCACGATATTCTAGGCTGAAATAAGTGTCTCCAAATGATGGATCATCTTGGCTGTGCCATGATGTTATACGACTCTCCACACCAGTGTCCAGGTTCCAACCTAGCAACATCCCAGGTAACAAAGTATCTGTTGGATAATCAA
The DNA here is from genome assembly GCA_004329165.1 of Spatholobus suberectus. Taxonomy (NCBI): domain Eukaryota; kingdom Viridiplantae; phylum Streptophyta; class Magnoliopsida; order Fabales; family Fabaceae; genus Spatholobus; species Spatholobus suberectus. Next base: position 7,678,600 of record CM014729.1, on the reverse strand, counting down.
AACTCTGCCACAGATAGTTGGAGGTGTTTTCCTCGTTTGCTTCTATGAGAATCAGATTCCCGGTATCCAAAAGCTGAAGAACTGAGTTGACACCAATGGTTTGATTTGGTGGTGACCATATGGGGTTACCTGTGTGATCGAGAAGAACCAGTTTTCCTGTGTCAGCAATCTTGAGAGTTGCATTGGAATTTTCAAGTGGGGTGTTTCTGTTTGCCACCCAAACCAGTGTTTTATCGGGGAAGCCCTTGTACCATATACCCAAGTACCATCTGGAACTGGTTGTGTTAAAGAAGCCAAACTCGAAGCCTTGCTCGGGGGATACAAGGGTTTGGTTAATTCTGAGAGATTGTGTTGCAGTTAAGGTATCCGCCGAGAGTGCAGTAATGTTGGAAAACAATGCTAGAAAAGTAAAGGTCCATAAAAAATTGATACGGAAGCTTGTTGAACCTCTCATGTTGCAGTGCTGAGCCATGAGTTACTACTCAAATCAGATGGTGAAGCTTAGAGTAATTCCTATCACAGATAATATTTGAACATTTAATTTCCTTCGTCGTTGGGAAAGTTTCAATAATGTCAGAGGGGTACAGGGCTGACTTCTGATTATTTGGACCGCTGATCCAAGTCAAACATTAAATAATGTCTCAGTCCCCGAAAAGATATTCATTCTTCTAAATCTTAATTTTCATGTATTTTTAGGGCAAATATTTTTACTAAGTTAATCAATCTCAAATATAACTTTTAACACATTTATTATAGAAGTTAACAAATTTATAATACACAACTACTTGTGATTGATACGGAAGCTTGTTGATAGAACCTCTCATGTTGCAGTGCTGAGGCATGAGTTATGGCGGAGCATAAACGTATTCGTATTACTGATACTAATATTTTAACATTTAATTTCCTTCTTCGTTGGGGTTTTCAGTTTCAATAATGTCTGAGGGGGACAGGGGGTGTTAACTTATGCTGACTTGTGATTATGGGGACAGCTAATCCACGTCAAACATGAAATCTCTCATCCCAAAAAGATATTCATTCTTCTAAATCAGCAAAAATAATTTAATATACTTAAAATCGATTACAAGATGAGTTTAATTTTGATATCTAGGGTAAAGATTTTATATTATTAATTAATTAGAAATAATTTTATGTTAGATATAATTTTTAAAATAGTTATTATACAAGTTAATATAAACTTATCATATAGATAATTGAATTACACTATAAAATTTTTATATTATTAGTATATTCTAGTTAAATTTTTATATCAATAATAATTAAATATTATAATTTTTTTCATACATAATGATATAATTAACCTAATATACCCAACTCAAGTACAATAGATTGTCAGAGTGTTTTTGAGTCAAATAAATAACAACGAAGGCAAACATTGTAGAATAGAAGGATAATGATAATGTTAAGAGTAATGATTGGTAGACATTTCTTTGTTACAAACACTCTACTGACACTTTTTTTTTTATTTCTCTTTTGTTATTATATTATATTACTTATTATACTTATACTTATACTTTTCTTGTTTTTATTTTTTTCTTTCACTAAGTGTCATATAGATTGAGCGTGTTCACCAATTATTTTTGTAATAATAGAACTCTTTGCGTGATTGGTGCAAGAAAGAAAACAGTAATTTGGTGTAAACAGACATAGGTGCACATACATTACCGCCCTGTTTGGTTTAGTAAATGAAGAAGGAAAGAAATTGAAAGTTAGCTTTTTTTTTTTTAATTTCTTCAGTTTGGAACAGCAAAAATCACAATGGAAATGAGACAAATTGAGGTGGGCCCCATGGTACGAAACCGTCGCACAAAAAGCAAGTGAGAGAGACCCAAATGTCTCTTTCCCCAAATACCCCTAAGTCCCTCTACCCTACCACTTTCCCAATCTCGGCTTTCTCCAAGCAACCATTACCAAAATACAACAACAACGCCGGTTGCAGTCCACGACAGAGTCCATAAGATGATGACTCAGGGACTACCGTCGATGCGTGACTGGTGACGATTGCGGCTGGCCATAGCTCCCCACAACCTCCCAGACTATTTCTCCAGATTTGGCGTAGAACGTCCCTAGCGAAGAAGTCACCAGCAGCGCCGATTTTCACTCCCATCCTACCATTGATAGCTTTCGGGTGTCTTTGCCAAGGTGGGTGGAGACTGGAGCTTCTTGTGCATTTGTTTCCACTGCTAGAACTTGTCGTTTTCGTATCTATGTCTTTGCTTGCTGGGAATCTCCATAATCAATTAAAAATCGATTGAATACACATACAATTGATTGCACAATCAATTAAATCACTTATGCCGTGTCTACACCTCTGCATAGTCGATTGAACGTGATATTAAATCGATTAAATATCACACTGTAAGCGCATGACTCGATGACGTCATGTACGGGTATAAGACGAGCCAATTTTGTAATTTCATTTGTTTTATAATCTCTTTCCAATCTTTTCATTCAAACAAAACCTTATAATATTATTTCTACCCTATTTCTCACCTATTTTTTTCAAACCAAACAACCTAAATTTCTATTTTATTTCTTATTTATTTCTCACATTTAAACTTATTTCTTACCTATTTCTATCTACCCTATTGCTATCCTCTAAACCAAACAGGGCTTTGTTAGCTAGGACAGCCAAATACGGATCTAGAAGGCACGAATGCGAAAAAACTTGGTTCAAAGTTGACCCATCACGCAATTTGGTAAGCACGGCTCATTAAGTCGTGGAACGCTCAAGGAACACAAGTTCGTCTACAGAGGCGGCGCCTCGTTACAGTTAAGGGACCTCTCCCAAATCCCAATCAAACTTCTTTTCTTCTTCTTTTTTTCACTCGTATTTTTCTTTATAGGAACTAATAATATTCAAGGCAATGCATGTTGAATATGAGTCTCACTTTAAATAGAAATTCTAACTGTAATTTATTACTTCATAAATTCTTTTTGGTTTGTTTTCTTCAATGTATATCTATATTAATATTAATTTGACCTCTCAACATTCCACTTTTTTTTTTCTTTTTTACTTTTTTGAAAATACAACATTCCACATTTTTTAGCGACCCCTCTCCGCAACCCGCCAATGACTTTTATATATCTATATTTTCGGAAAGTACAGTTACGATCAATGCGGGATGTGATAAGATATGGTAAGGATACAAGAATATGAAAAATTTTAAAAACATGAAAGGTGATGTGATTATAATATAATATATAAATTAAGAGTTTAATTTCTATGCTAAATTATTTACTCTAAAATTAATTTAAAATTAAAATTAAAAATTTCAAATCATAAGATAAAAATTGTGTTTTAAAAATCAGTTTCATAAACATAATTTAATACAAAAATTTATCAAATTATTGTAGTATTTTAATCAATATTGATAAAAAAGATTAAAAAATAAAAGTATAAATATTATAGGAATGCATTTAAAAGTATTTGAAGTTCGATCATTTTTTAGATTATCTAATTCTTTTTTCAATTATTGTAAATGAATTTAAGCTACTTACAATTTTAGAATTTTAAGGTTGAACAGATTATCTATTTTATTTATTGTTAAATTTAATTAGGAATTTTATTTATTTTCTTATATTTTGATATTTTTATTTTATGTAATAAAAAAGAGAAATTAAAGCTCTCTAATGAAATAAGAAAAGAAGACCAAACCACACATAAGAGTTGATCCTTTGAAAGCATTGGACATTTTCTCTTTATATTGGACGTCTAACCCACATATAAAAGGGGTTAGCGAGAGGTTTAGCAATCTTTGCTTTCGTTTTTGCCATGGTCATCCTACTTACTTTCTTTCTGTAAAAGTTCTACATGTACGAAAAAGATGGCAAAAGGGGAAATTCATGTCTCTACAAGGATCTAAAGTTCCTTTTCCTCTTCTTTCTTTATGTTTGTGTTTATCTTATTTATGTCTAGTTAAACCCCTTTTTTGGTTGGAATTGAGTAGATTTTTATGGATCATGTGAACCTTTGATTTAGGTGGTTAATAATTTTTTTTTGTTGGTTTTTTGCATTCATATTTTTTATTCTTAGCTCATTCTAGGAATTGATCACTCTTTGAATATTTTTTATTTCAATGTTGAATAGAAATTTAATGTATGAATGTGCTTTGAAAATTGAACCTTGTGATTCTTTAGGCTATGAATAGTCACTAAACACTTGCTAACTCTGCCTATAGGAAAAGAAAAACACCCCCTAATCCTTAGGGATTATTGTTCGACCAGGCTCGTTCCACTTCAATTTCACCTAACGAATTTGGGCTTTTTACCAGGACTAAAGGTTTATTTACTTAAGGAATTAGGATCTAAATAAATTAGTGAATCTAGTAGGCAAATTAGAAAACCAAATTCAATTAACCTTAATTTAAAAATTCATAGGTGAAATTGAATGAAACTTGACTCCAACACTTTCATTAATCGCATTAAATTTATTTCTTTTGTGTTCTTTGTGCTTTTGATTTAAAATAAAATTCACCAAAACAAATTTTTATTGCTTTCTCTAAATTGTTTCCTTCAACAAATTGAATCTAAATATTTTCTTTATGATCCCTATTAGCAGTTGCCTTTATGAGTAGTGAATCATCCTTCAACTCTTGAGAACAATAATTGGTCTTCACTATTTTATTTATTACTTGTTACTAGCTAGTACACTTGTCGAAGTCCCATTAAGTTTTTGGCATCATTATCGAAGATTAATTTAGTGATTTCAGTAATATCAAAGGCAGCCTTTAGTTAAAACCACTTTTCTTATTTATATTAGGATTTTTCTTAGTTTAGGATATTAGAATTTTTTTATTTTCATTTATTTGCATTTTTAAGGTAATTGCATTGGTTTTATATTTATATACTATAATACTTTGATCTCATTTACTCTTTTCTTTGCGATTTATGTGTTAAACAGTAGATCTTGATGATTTGTTGTTTGACTCGGAGATAGATAAAGCAACAAAGAGAAATAGAAAAGTGGTCAAACAAAGAAGGCAAAAAAAAAGTTAAATCCTCCACCGTAGAACCACCAAAAGTAAAGATGGGTGACAATGGAGCTAATGGTGGAGTTTTTAATAATGGAGCTAATGGACTTATTGTCAACAATGAAGGTGATTGTATCATCAACACCTAAAGAATGAGGTTGAGGGACTATTTTATGCCTAGAGCTGATAGCAGGCTATGAAGGCTAACTAAGAAAGGACTTGAAGATGAAGTTGGGAATGCCTGGTAAGATCATGAAGAGGCCTTAACAAGAGTTGAATAGGAAGGAAAGGTCAAGATGAAGAAAAGTTGTTCAGAAATTAGCAATTAAAAATCCATTGCTAAAACAAGTGCAACTAGCCAGCCTAACCTTTAATTTAATGGGGATAACAGAGCGTTGAGTGCACCAACCTTGCACTAAGCAAGCCACAACATTGCTCTCTATTCATTTCTGTGCTAAGCAAGTCCTAACTCACTTTGTTTTACATATTTTCACGCGTTGCACTTGTAGTTTGGCTTTCCTTGGGCCTAGTTTGCGATTATACTCTAATTAGTTGATTACATAGTTATATAAACTCATACAAACACATTTTTGTATTAACTTTTGATGAATAGATTTGGATTAAGCCATTGTTTAATTGAGAGAGTGAATGAATCTCCTTTTGAGGTTCTTGGATTAGAATCAAACTTGGATTGTTATCAAAGGCTTTTTGAATCTTTTATGGTGAATCTTTGACCTAGACATATCGTTCGTACGAGGTTGTTATTTGAATTGTGGTGTCTATTCTTCATCATCTTCTTCTTTTCGCATTTTCTATTTTGTGTTCTTCAAGGTTCATCCATGGTGAATCTTGTGTTTGGCTCCGAATAGATTCATTCTTCATAATCCTATCTCGGATTCTCATCAAGAGTTGATGGGTACTTAGAGAACACTATGGCACCCTTTATTGAAGGCCGTAATTACATTAATCCACCAGGATTAATATAGGTGATCTAAGCAAATACTTTAGTTGGGTTGCCAATAGAGGGTTCAAATATACACTTAGAGAGATTCGTACAACTTTTTGAGATTGTGCATATCTAAGGAATTGGTCTTAATGCAATAAAATTAAGGTTTCTTTCCCTTATATTTGGGGGAGAAAACTAGGTTATGGCTCATATTTTTACCACAAGTAAGCACCATGACCTAGGAGGAGTTGACCATGACACTACAAGAAACATGTTAATTAGTGGAGGTTTTTTTTTTTGCACTTAGTGGAGGTTTTTGACCTCCGCAAATTAAATTGCAGAGGTTTTTAAAAACCCTCGCAGTAACATTCGCCGCAAACAATTTGCGGCGTCTTTTAAGAACCTCTGGTACCTTGATTATATTGTGATGATTTTGTTCCGAAGGTTTTAATCCTACGCTAACTATAGAGATTTTTCAATGGAGGTTTTAACCCACATTAACAGTGGAGGTTTTTAATGGAGGTTTTAAAACCCATGTTGTTAGTAGAGGTTTTTTGGTAGAGTTTCTAAACCTCCCTAATTTTAGGTTTTTTGAGGTTTTAAACCTCCATTAATTTGACAATTTACAAGGTTGAAAACCTCTTCTATATAAAATAGTTTTTGTCTAATTTTTATACTCATTTTAATTTGATAATTTACATGTACCACAAATGTTTCATCTTCATTTGCAATAACCATAGGCATTTTAATATAAAATACTCACATATGATGATGAAGAAGTTTCTTGCCAATAACCAAAATAATGTAACATAGTTCAAAGATTTACAATTCAAACATCTATTGTAAATCCAAATACAACTTAAAATCCAAAAAAATCTAAAAGTAGTCTCATACAAAACTTTAAAAATCAAAATACATAACAAGCAAACTAATTAGGGTTGCTAGCAGCAAATAATCCTTGTGCATCCAAAGGTGTAGTAGGAATGCTCAAACCATCATTTGCCTAAAATAAAATAAAAAACTCTTGGTTAGCATAATCAAAAGTACAATTTAATAAGTAAAACCTCAATATAATAATAGAACATTCTAATGATTCTATACAAGACATATTCTCTAAAATTTCAAAGGTGGGGATCCTCATTAAATAATTTTAATCTAGCTTGGTAAGAATTGAAATTAAAATAGGAAGATTGAAATTAGAGTCAAAATCACAACGTACTAGCTTGGTAAGAATGCACTCATAAGTTACAAGTGGTGGCTATAGGGATGAAAAATGAAGTGATATTGCTAAGAAATTAAAGAGTTAAAATCACAGCATACTAGCTTAGTAAGAATGCACTCATGAATTAAAAGTGGCAGCTATAGGGATGAAAAATGAAGTGATATTGCAAAAAACAGTGTAAATATAGAATAAATGCTTTTAAAGTATTTTCATTCCTCATTTTCCCTCCTTCCCGCTCTCCACCTTTTTTTTTCTTGCCCCTCTATCAAGCACCATTAAAATGTCAAAACTCAAAATTATGATATATGCTGCTGCAACTTTAAAGGTTCAGGATTCACCTTTTATACATTCAGGTTACTTTGAAACAGTCCAAGGCCTTTCATTGCCACTTATTAATGTATGATTTTTAAAACAAAATGAACCAACATATGGACTTCAATGACCAACAAACCAAGCATCCTTTTGAAAACCACATTTTAACTACCCTCATCGTGGAATAGATCCCACTTAAAAGGTATACTCGTATACTATCACATGGCTGTGCTAATTAATGATATCCTGCTTTTGCTTTACTAATCATTAACAAGCATAATTTCAAATAAGACTGGCAATAAACAGCTGATAAGTGATAAATAACAAACCATGTAACATCATTAGAACTATTCACATCTTAATAGTACGAACAGTTATCATTCCTGGCGAATTAACTTGGCTGATAATTTGCAAATACGCACCCCAGAATATAAAGAAAACAACCATATACCAGTTTTCTTGGGAAGCAACAAACTAAAGTTAATCATATTTCCCCTTTGATTACTAATAGTATAAAGCAAGATTTTAGTCCAGTCCCCTTGGTTGTTATTGTCAATTGACTAAATTCTCCGCAATTGGCATTTGTGAGCAATATATATATACATATATGTGGGCCTTAAAAATAATTTTAGGAAAGTCATCTCCTGGGGTAACTATTTCAAGCCTCAAACCACTATTGTCCAGTAATCCTGTTATAGCCATCAAAAACCCAATCCCACTTCAAAAACCTTTTAACTACATATCCCTAACGTCCGACAATCTAATCAAGCTAGTATGAAATTTAAAAGACCAACTTTCAGCACTTGAAACAGATAACTTGATAAATTTAAAACACCAACTTTTAGCACTTAAAACACCAATTTTCAACACTTGAAACACCAACTTTCACCCACTTTTAAAACACCAATTTAATTCTCAAACTTAACACTTCACAACAAATAACTCTACAACAGCTTATTCTATAGTACCTATATTTTGAAGCCAAAGAGCAGAAACAGATAAGTTCATAGATAGAATGACGTTTTGTAGTTTATCTTTAGAAAAGTTAGAAATGCAGGTTCATAGATGTATTCATTAACTTACTGTAAAGGCTAATTCTTTGTTTCTCATGAGGGTGACTATAATAAGGTCTGTTTTGATGCATTTTTTGGTTGCTGTTATACAAGCTGTAGGGGGAGTGGGTGGGGTCTTGTAAAGCTCCGTGTTGTTTCTTTTAGGGATTTGTTGTTTTTGGCATGTTTTGCTACAGTAAAGCTTAGATATTTCACAAATACACATTGGTGTATAAGAGTATCACTGTCAGATACGGATACCTGAAGCAAATGAAAGTATATGCTTCATAGCTAATAATAATGGAAAGCAGAAAACTAAAACCAATAAACACAAGAACTAGTCATTAAGGGAATAAAACATGAAAGAAACTTGCCTACGTTAGAAGCTGCTAATTTAACATAGAGATCTTAACCATCTTCAGCAAATTGCCTTACATTTATGATATTATCAGTCCACAACACGCAACCAATCCCACCATGAATAATTTTTGCATTGGCATAGGTAGTGCAAGAAAAATTGTTGAGGCATATATTTCTACATTCCTGTAGTGCCATGCTCTTGTTGAGGAATGCCTTTGTGGTTTTCGGCAATTGCACGTTTATTAAGTGCAGAAACATGCCTTTTCCCACACTCCAATTTTGTTTTCCTAGCACACGCATCACAAAATTTCTCAAATCCCACTACTACTGGTTCTTGATATTGAACCCTTGAATACACTTACACACGGGGAAACCATTTGAATCACAGATACCAAAGGAACCACACGCTCCATAAAGATCACAATCTCCAACAAGTGCAAACCATATCTTGTTCCAAGTTTGACTACTATCAATCCATGCATTGCATTCAATTTGACGACTCTAGTTCACAAGAAGTCTAGAAAAACGAGATTGATTTAGCACTGAAGGGACATAATAAACTTCATGCTCATCAACAATTACTCTATCATTAAGAACAACAATTGTGTCTAGTACCGGTACCCCACCAAACCTCTCACCATTCCATGGTCCAGTTCTAAAGACCCTTTTGTTTTTGCTCCATAAGAACACATCTGGGATCCCACGATATTCTAGGCTGAAATAAGTGTCTCCAAATGATGGATCATCTTGGCTTTGCCATGATGTTATACGACTCTCCACACTAATGTCTAGGTTCCAACCTAGCAACATCCCAGGTAACAAAGTATCTGTTGGATAATCAAAACTCTGCCACAAATAGTTGGAGGTGTTTTTCTCGTTTGCTTCGATGAGAATCAAATTCCCGATATCCAAAAGCTGAAGAACTAAGTTGACACCAATGGTTTGATTTGGCGGTGACCATATGGGGTTGCCTGTGTGATCGAGAAGAACCAGGTTTCCTGTGTCAGCAATCTTGAGAGTTGCATTAGAGTTTTCAAGTGGGGTGTTTCTATTTGCCACCCAAACCAGTGTTTTATCGGGGAAGCCCTTGTACCATATACCCAAGTACCATCTGGAACTGGTTGTGTTAAAGAAGCCAAACTCGAACGCTTGCTCGGGGGATACAAGGGTTTGGTTAATTCTAAGAGATTGTGCTGCAGTTAAGGTATCTGCTGAGAGTGCAGTACTGTTAGAAAACAATGCTAGAAAAGTGAAGGTCCATAAAAAATTGATATGGAAGCTTGTTGAACCTCTCATGTTGTAGTGTTGAGCCATGAGTTACTACTCAATTCAATGGTGGAGCATAGAGTTGTTTGTATCACAGATAATATTATTTGAACATTTAATTTCCTTCGACTTTGGAAGAGATTCAATAATGTCAAAGGGGTACAGGTGGTGTTAACGTATGCTAACTTCTGATTATTTGGACCGCTGATCCAATTCAAACATTAAATAATGTCTAATCGCAAAAAAGATATACATTTTTCTACATCAGCAAAAATAATTTAACAAACCCATCACTTATATCAATTATATGGTAAGTTTAATTTTCATGTATTTTTAGGGCAAATATTTTTACTAAGTTAATCAATCTCAACTATAACTTTTAACACATTTATTATAAAAGTAAATAAATATAGCTATCTATAACTATACAACCAAGGGTTCACTTTTTATTATTCATGGGGGTTATTTTTGTAAATTCCTTAGGGTTAACTTTTTTCTATTCATTTTTTTGTTTGTTTTTGTAAAACTGTTTTTGCCCTTGACTTCATGGGTCACATTTTCTTTTTTTTATATCCCTTTACGTCCACCTTATATTAGTGATTTTATAACTATTCTATAAATTTCTTTCTTGTTGTGTTAGATGAAAGAAAATTATTTCATGTTAGACGGAATTTAAATATTTAATTTATTATTGGATTAATTTTTTGCAAATGATATAATTAATAGAGTGTATGTAAAGAAGGATTGATTTTTAACATTATTTATTTATTTTTAGTTGGTTGGATTTTTGTTAAAGAAGGATTGATTTTTAATGTAATATAATTTTTTTTTGTTGGTTTTATTTTTGTTGTTGAAGTATAATTTGTGAATTTGCATTTTTAATTTTAGTTTGTTGATGGTATATATTTGCTCAGTTGTTAATATTTATAATTTATAATTATAATTTACAAATTTATTTTTTAGTATTTAAATTTTAATTTGAAATTTGAAATTTGAAATTATATGTGATTTTTATAATTGTTAATGTTAAATGATGTTATTTTTTATTTGGTACAGAAGGATTGAAATGATTAACCTTTTTCTCACCTTTTTCGTCATGTGTTTTGTGAGGAGTGGTGAGAAAATGCAGATGCAAATGTGCAGAAGAGAAGAATGGTCTATGCTTAGTACAAGTAGGTGAATGTTAGGCAAAATTGTCATACACATTGTATAAAAATGTAAGTTTTTTTCTACATCCAAGGGTTCACTTTTCATATATATGTTTCACATTTCTGAAACCCCCCCACGGTAGATGAACCGTGCCTATCGACACCCACTTCACACATGTTCCTAAACAAATCGTTGAAATCAATAGACAAAAGAAAAGGAGCAGAAGCCTCTAACAAAAGCATTCTTTGTGTCTAGAAGCCTTTCTCATGCCATGTTATAGCAAAATGCTGGCCAAAAATGTGCGAGTGCAAATATTTGGAAACAAATTTGAAGTAAAGTAAGTCCTTAACAACAACCTTGAAAAGATTGCCAAAATCACATCCTCTGGTAGATTCATCATATTTTGAATATTCTCCATTGTTTGTTTGCCTCATTATTTAAAGCCACACTCGATATTTGTAATGATGATAAGAGCAACAATGCCCCTTCGTTCTTTTTCTCATAATGAGGTTCTACCTGTACATCTCTGATAAGATGTGTGATTCTAATTTTGATAGTGTTTGGTTAGGACTATGTCTCTTCACTTAAGAATTGTTTTTTTTTAAATCTCTCCAATTAAGTCTACAGTCTATTCATATTCTATTCTTCTCTTTATTAAACTTTTTTATTTTAACAAATTATAATACAATTAATAATTTTTCAATTATAATGTATTTATCATAAAGTTTTCTTAAATAATCTCTAAGGTTCGTATTTTCACTATTTTGAATTTTATTCAAAAAGAATATTGCACTTACCCAAAAAGAATAAGAATTTTATTAATCTAACCATTAAGTAATAACATATTATACATTACTTATTATGTATCTTAAATTAAAAACATTATCTCCAAAAAACATACAATCATTGTTTATCTAATAGCACCTTAATTATTACGAATTTAAAATTGAAGTAGCAAAACATCAATACAAACTATCATAAGAACTAACACAGCACACAAATACATTACAACAAATGGTGCTTTTAGAACAATTTGAAAAATGTTACCAAATTATATATAAATGTTACTAATATACTTTTGTGACATTTTATCAAATGTTGTATCAGGCCTATGTTGCTAAAGGCTTTTAGCAACATTTTTACATATCAATGACAACATTTTAAAAATGTTACGGATCTAGCATTTTGTAACATTTTTACTTATAAATAGCAACATTTTAAAAATGTTACCAATCTATCATTTTGTAACATTTTAAAAATGTTGCTAAGTTAATGTAACATTTATAAAAATGTTACTAGTTAATTGTATTGTAACATAAAGACACATGGATGCTATTCATCATATTGAAAAGTGAAAATATCATCAGCATACAACTTGTAGCTTCAGTAAAAGCATGAACATCAAGTTAGACAGAGAAGCATAGATAGCATTGTCAATAAAATTATGTGTACAACATCTATCATAGAATAGAGATAAACATTGTGATGGTTTCCAAACTAGTGACAACTATGTGACAAGACATTAAACATGGTCTTGAAGGGCTTCACTTAGAAATTGGTTTTCCATTTATAAGAATAGCCCTGGTGGAAAAGATTGGCAAGCCTCCTGCTTTCTAAGCAAGCAACTTTATGAGTTTTTTAAGTTTCCAACATTCGTTAAGAAGTTGTTCTGTATAGGTTGAAGTTCCCAAAAGTCTTCATAATTTTCCCTGACACTTCCCATCATGTAGAGCAAAACTGAAAAAATTATTAACACTAGTGATGCTTTTTAAGTACTAGCCTACAGCCATAATTTTGATCTTCAAACTAAATGAAAGGCAAATGTGCTTACGTTATGGGAGGACATAAATCCAAGGGTTGGAAAGAGTCATTTTAGCCTGATTTTTCTTGTACTTCCCCTGCCCTAGCCTCAACAGGAAGTCTGTAAATGTGTTCATATTCTGACATTTTGCTATATCTTGCAACAATTTTAAAACTATTTTAAAACCAATACAGAAGTTTTAAACGAAATTCATACAAGTAAAGGAACTCTTAATATTCTTAATAGCAATTTCAAAGGTAACTCTTAATATTCTCACGAAATTGAAGACTAACCATTTTGTGTAAAAGTAAAAGAAAGTCATACAAATACCAGATAGGAAGGTGTGATGATTATAAATGAACTCGAAGTAGGATATCAAAAGAAATTATTATAAAGGAACTCTTTTGACATTCTCTTTTCAATACTTTTTTATAACTAGATGAAATCTCATTTAGGCCTACCAAATAGCCGTTCTATTACTATTAATGGGGTATGGGACTTCATTGACATAAAGAATATCAAAAGAGTTTCTAAAAACTATGTTGTTATCATCTCTCAGTATTAGTGGGGTATGTAATATTTGTTAATACAAGATTACAGATCAAAAGCAGTATATTAATTTTAACAAACTATGACAAAACATAAAATCATAGCTAACTCACCATTCTGGCTCGCTTTCCTTTTTCTTCACTGGCTTAATCTTTAAGCATTCTATCAATCTATAACATTCACCACACAATAAGTCCCCAAATGAAGAAAAAATAAGATTAAGGAAAGAAAAAAATAACAAAATTAGTAGCAAGTAAATTACCGCCACTAGAAGAATTCAAATGCAATCACCTAAATAAAGAAACATATCCTTATCAATAATGAGAAGTGCAACTTGACCTGCAATCATTATCTCAAATAAACTTCACAAGAAAATAATTAAAAAAAATCTTGCCTCCAAGAAAGATAGCTTATTTTTAGCTTTCCTCATGCACGGTCCAATTCTTCCTGCCATGCCTACCTTTTAATATATCAAACTTACATGGTTATAATTTCATAAGGATGAAAAATGGTATTGGCATGTTGGCATTTCTACTTTACCTAAAAGATATACATATCCACATATTTAATTAAGTTTCACAGATATAAATAATTTTGACGTTAAAGAAATAAAATTGTTCTAAATTTATATAAGTTAATTTACCAAAGTTCTACTAAAAAGTTAATTTGTACCTAGGGTAATATAGTCGATTGATTCCTTTAGTCCCAGATTGCTACTTTGCTTCTCTGATGTATTTTGAGAGAGAAACCTTGCCAATCCAAAATCTGCAACATGTGTAACCATATTTTCATCTAGAATGACATTGGCAGGTTAATCTCCCTTATATTTTGTTACTCTCAACTAAATTATAGTTGTACCTAGAAAAAGTTCTTTAGGTTCCTTTGGGCAACTGAAAAGGCATACTTAGGAAGAGTTGTGGATAGCTGCCACTGCACATGTCAAGTATAAAGGAAAGAAAAACTACAAAAGCTTACTTGTCCATGATAAATGAGAGAAACCATTATATAATTTTTGTATGCTTCAAAAGCTATAGCATTGGCAGAAGACATTGGAGCAATTAAAACCCAGAAAATATAAGAATGTCATAACAAGAAAGCATTGGCAATATAGGTTGCAGTAATATATATCAAAGATGAATGACTCACATTATGTAGAAGGTCAAATGCTTTATAGGAGATTGGACCAATATTACGAGCATGGTATGGTGGTTCTATGATGGTTTTTGCTTTTGGGGCAGTAAACATTGGCTCAATGCGTATGGCTGTTGAAACTGGAACCATTCTTTCCTTACCTACTTTCCACGTCCACATTTTAACGAGAGAAAAAAATGGTTTGAATGGTGTTGCAATCCAGGGTTTAGAAAAATCATGATAGCCTACCCACATAATTGCCAAAGCATCACCAATAGGTCTAGGTGAAAAGGAGGTAGAAAAACTACTTCAAAACAAGGGTGGTGTCTTTTTCTGATTTATGATGGAGAAGTAGGATGTAATGCATGGCATCATATGTTTTATTTGTAGCTTCAAGAATAGGACTGTAGGGACCTTGTGGAGAGGTTCGCAACTTTGCATTTGACTATGGCTATGCTGCAAATGAATAGGAAATTCAATTGGATCTTATTATTTATGGTATGCAACACCAGTTTTGTTCACATACACCCTATAGATCAATGGTTAGGACAAATAGCCCAGGCCTCTCCTGAAGGAATTTATATCCACATTTCCTCATCTTGTCCTGTATCTTCATTACAGGTCAAGAGACACGAGTTTACATAAATAAAATTCCCATTTCTTTTTTATATTTTGGTCCAATACGATCAGTATGTTCTATGACTGAATGAAGGACCTATAAATACAATAGAACTAGTTCAAGGTAGACCAACCTTCAAAGGAAAAGAAAGAGGCATAGTAAGAGCAACTTATATAAGGTATCCTATAATATATTTTGGGCATCTTATCAGTGTCTCAAAAGTAATTCTTCTAAATCCTACGATGAATTTTTCAGTCTAAGCTCAAGATTCACAATTGATCCAGATAATAAATCCATCACCTCGAACATAAAACTCTATCTTCCAAGATTAATTTTCTAAAATCAAATCTCCTCAAAAGTCATTCTCCACCCAATATCAAATAACAGTCTCATTCAGATGAACTAAAAATGAACATTATGCTTTCTTATACGTGTGTTACTTAAGTCACACAACATTAAAAAATTAGGTACATTAAAAATAAAGTAAAATTATACACAATTAAATAATAAAATTCATATAAATGTAAAGAGATATACCATGAATCAGTGAGGGGGAAGAATGTTGAAATAGATGGGAAAAATTACAAAATGTTAGATTTGTTAGAAAAATCAATTAAATTACTAATAATAGCAAAAACGAAATAGAGAACATACCCAAATCCATGGTTAGCATAATATTGGAGATTAGATAGTGTAGTCTCATCTATGTCAAACACCGATATGTCTTTGGCAATGATATTGCACCTAAATTAAAATTAAATAGCACCTAAATTAATGCATACCAGTCTCATTGAAATGAGAATTTAGAATCAATGCATACCTCAAAATTGTAGAATGAGATTGGAAAATATATGAACCCTAAGATTGGAAAAATTTACCAAATAAAGGATTTCAATGGAGTCACTGTAACTGAGATTGCTACGAGATAGAGAAAGGTTGTTGCGTGCGCAAGAGAGAGAGAGATTAAGATAATGAACCCTAAAATTTTAGTTGATACATTGAGAATTTTGCTTGTTATCAAATAAGGAATTTCAATGGAGTCATCGTGAGAATGATAGTTGAGAGAGAAAGAGATTGATTGCTAGGTGAGAGAGAGAAAGCATGCTTGCTTAAGATAAAAACAAAAGCGTGATTAAGTTTAGGAGAAAATAAAAAGCTTGTGTTTTCAAAAATATAAACCTATAAAAGCTTACAAAGAAACTATGGATTTTGAATAGGCAACATTTAGTTTAAAAAGCATTACAATAATGTATCTATAGTAACATTTTTTTAAAAAAATGTTGCAATAACATGTTGACTTAATCTATAGTAACATTTTTAATAAATGTAAGTAAGAAAATGTTACTAAAGAGGCTAAATGTAGTAGTGATATATTGACAAAATTACTACAAAACTAAACGTATAACATATATATAAACATGAAGCATAACCATTTAACAACAAAGTTATTTAACAATGAAGTTGACATATTAAAAAAAAATTACATGCTTGTTCAAATCTTTACAAAAAAGGTCCAAAAATCACTGAAGTTCATTTTTTTTACTAACAAATAACACTCCAAAAGAATTATAAAAACTTGTTGTACCCAATAGAATGTTATCCCTATTTAATTAAAAGCAACAAATTTTCTAGCTTTCACCTGAAAACAATTTAGATAAGATTGATACACAATATAAATCAAACAATATATCAATTGATAACATAATCAAAAATTTTCTAACCTCATCATCAACGGTCCTATATGTTCCTTGGTGAAACATTCTTATGTCTTCACGATGATGACAAATTTCTTTCACATCAAAACAAGCATGATTATGAAGAATATGTTATGGCCTTTCATTGACCAAGAATAATAAATCCATTCCAATTGTTAGCCCATTGGCAAGCGTACCAATTTGCACAAGTAGACAGTAATGAGTAGAGTATCATATCCCAAAAGACCTGTATAATACTAGTTTTTTCACTCAACTAAATGGATCGTTAAAGGGAAAATTTAAACGAGCATTTAAAGTGCAACTTTCAAGAAACAAGACAATAAGCAAAAGAATTGGGATTCGATTACACTAATCATCCTCTCATGAAACATAAAGGTCACCTATTGAATTTATATCCTATTCATTACCATTGACCCACAATTTTATCCAAACCCTAATCCCTTAGTTGAATGGATCTAAGTTATCTAAATAAAACATCAATCCCTTGATGAGTTCACCCAAACAACTTGCTTTACGAAAAGAGGTTTAAAGATGGTTAATAAATCATGTTCTATTCCTAGCCACAAGATCTATTAAGTGCTCTCTTCAGTTCTATGTAAAGAAAGAGTTTTCCAATATCAATCAAAACAAAGGAAGAAGTTAGGGAGATCAAGCCACAACAAGTATTAAGTATAGAAATAGAGACACTAGTGAATAGAATATAAACTTCAATAAATAACTTAAAATGTATACATAAAAGTAGATTAGTTACATCAAACCCTAAATGGGAGAAGATTAGCCACTCATGAGTGAGTGAACCAAACAAAAAGATGAAGAATGAAGATCTTGGAGTGAAGCTACAAGGAGGTGCTCTTACACTATTCCTCTAAGCCCTAGCACGAAAATAAGCAGAATGAAGAAGTGTGTCCAAAAGTCTGCCTCCTTTACTCTTTTGTCGCGCATTCATTAAGTGAGGTGGCACTGTTCTCGCTCAGCAAACACAAAGCTCATTGAGCAAGAGACTTGACTTTGTAGTCTCTAGAACAAGTCTCACTCAGCGACTCTAAGCAGCTGTAATCATCTCATCTTGCTTCAGTCTTCTATCTTCATTCCTGCAAAAAATCATCAGCTGACAATTAAAATACCCAAAAAGTATATATCTATTTGTAAATGCTACTTACTTAAAAATCAACTGAAATTGGGTTTAGACAAAGCCTTTGGTTCGGGAAAAGGAGCAGCAAATACACAAATAAATGCCAAAAAGAAAGACATGATTGACACTTATCACCAGTCAAAGATAAAATAAAGTGGCGGGTATCGGTTTTTAAGTGGATCCTGATACATAAACAACAAAAAATACAATGAATATAGTAGTAATTTTTCGTCCATTATCGAATATTAAAACATATTAGAACACATCAACAAATGCAAATGACAAATATATATATATATATAGCGTTTCATACCTCAACACAAGCATATAGATCTTTGCAAGAAACTTTTAGCAACTTTTCGACATCATTATCATTCAGTTTAAAATAAGCAAATCGATTCCAAGTTGTATCTGCGACTTTAACCGGTATACAATAGTTATTAGACAAAAAAAATTACAATATAGAAACGAAATTTTTAAAAAATATTAAAATTAAATCAATACTAAAATTGAAAGTTTAATTTTATTTAAAATTGCAATTCTAATTCTCTGTGGATCAAATTGTACTTAATACTATATTTCATAATACTTAATAAAACAACGTATATAACAAATATACTATGGAAACATCTCCCATAATGAATCAGATATATTTGACGTGGACTGTGGCAATATTCTGCTCTTCATTTCACATGACAATTCAAACCAAGCTCCTTCCTCGACAACACCAATAACTTTTGCCCAAACAACACAAAGCCGATCCTATACAATTTTTTTCACAAATCTTAAAATAAGTATAAACAATACAATAAATAAACAACACAAATAATCACATTTATTAGTAAATTATAAAGACATAATTAAGAAAGTCGTTGACCAGTCCTCTACAATACTACTCACAAACAGTTTTTCTAGCTCTTGTTGAGTGGACAAATTACCTTCCCTTATATCTTTTGAAATACTTCTTTATATACAATATTCCTTGTCACTGAAGAACTCTTGTTTTCTTCATCACAGATTAAAATTTCAATCCACATTTATTTCTAACTCTTGAAACGGCACACATAATTGACCATGAGAAAAAAATTGGTTTCGGCAAGTAAATTCCAACAAAAGACAGTCCTGACTTTTATTTATAGTCATTGCAAAACATACAACAAGGGAAATTTGACATCTTTGAAACTTTAGACCACCCAAATGATTAGAAGGTATTAAATGCATTCTAGGAATGTAAACCTTCATTCCCATATGTTTACCAGTAATTATAACTGCACCAATCACATTCATACCTAACTCCAAAACAATCAATTTTGTCCCATTGCATAAACCAATAGAAATGTCTAAATTTCTTAACAGCATAACAGGAACACCCCTTTTTAACACCAAACGGTGATCAGGAAGACCCGAGCATCTTATATTATTTAGAAATTCAGTGCTTAACCAATTTGCTTGAATACCTATCTCATCATCAACTTTCTAAATAGAATCGCAACTAAGATATACCTTCTCTTCGGTTTCAAACAGTGACATTACATACTCATTAATGGAGCTCACTATTTCCAAAGTAGGACCTAATATTGCTCTATTTTGAAAATATTTAGCATCTCCAATATTATCAAACAAATCAATATAAATTGACTTAACTATATTTTCAATTGGATTTCCATTATGCATTATCAGAAAACATTCTGGAATATCTATCTCAGCTTCTCCATCATCATCACTTCCTAATTTTCCATCACCCACATTAAGAATCCAGTTAGCAAATTCTTTTATTTCTTTTTCATCATCAACAGGACAGCCACAGATTAATCGCATATTTTGGCTTAACCTAAGAACATTACGATGTTTCCATGAAGGAGAAGAATTAACTGTAGCCATTACAATCTCAACTCTACTATCATTAGGAATTACTGGCAAAATTTGTCTGAAATCACCACCAAGAACAATAGCTTTATGTGTTTTTTTATTTTATTTTTGTTTCTTTCTCCAAATCAAATATTTTATTTTTTTGCTTTCTTACCCAAATTAATATATTTTAATTAAATAAATTTATATTTTTATATGTTTCTAGTAATTTAATTTATATGTTGCTAGTAATTTTTTATATGTTTTATTCTACAATGGTGTGTAGTGGTTGAATTTTTATAATGATTTATCATTTTTATATACCTATATTTATTTATACATGTGAATGATAATTTTTTTAAGCATATATCATGATTTTATGATATATAAGATTTTAATTTTAACACCTTAATTTTTATTTTAATCATGTTTTGATTATTAAATATTTTAATTTTTGAAATTATTGATAGGTGTATGGTAAAAGAAAATTTGTATGTGTGTGTCATATAATTTTTTTTAGAATTTATGATACTTAAATTTTTATTTTTTAAAATTAAAAATAGGTAAACGGTGGACTATTAATTTTTATTTTTAATATTTTTGTGATATATATAATGTTAGTATATTAATTATTTAGTTATTTTTAAATTTTTAATTTATTTTTAATCATGATTTTTTTTTAATTTTAAAATTGAAACAACATCTTATAAGTGCTGGATCTAAAAATGTATGAAGTGTCTAATCCCTCCAAGTTTTCAAGATAACAGAGGTTGTTAAATTTTTAGAGTACTTGTTTATAAGCAGCTATTTACGTCTTGTTACACAGTGGAAAGTTTTTGACGCATCCAACATGATATATGAAAATCTGGCGTCCAATGTGTCACTCTAAATCAAGCGTCCAAAATGCTTTAGAAAACAAAAGTGTCCAAAGCGCTTTTTGGTGATAGCTGTCCAAAGTTATGCTTTCCCTTAAAGCATCTTATATTAAACTCATCCAGATGACTTATCTTAGATACAACTTAAAATTTTGACTAAGTCTCATATGTTTTGTCCTATTTCTTTTCTTATATATAATCTAACGTTTATATTTCTCAGCATTTAATGAAAAGCAAGATAGTTTTGTGAGTTAGTACAATTATGCAGAAAAGTAAGTCAACTTATCAAGCTATCAAACCAAAATAAGGAATGTTTAGAACAAGTAGCTCTGTATCATAGATTTACACCTCTCACTTTGGTGCAATACAAAAGTTGTTTTTGTTTCTCTCTCTCTTCTGCAATCTCGAAACACACACAACCATGAAGATTATGCATTAGAACATGTTCCTAAAGAATGAAGCCCTAAGTCTCAATGGCTATCTTCTCAAAGGCTATAAAAGCAAGCTCGAAGAAAATGAAAAGATAGAAGAAAAAAAAAGAGAATTCTCTACTTCACCTTGTTGGACAATCTTGCAATACGATAACTTCATACTTACTTTGCATTGCAAAGTGTTTGTAACCATACTTAAACTTTCGTATCCTCACATTGTGAACTGATTTCTTGTAATAACTTTATGTGTGTTGTAAAAGCCTAGAGAGGTTTGGTCACTAAAGAATACTTGGGTTCTAAGTAATCTATGGTTGATCACTTGTGTAAGGCCTGAAGAGACAATTAGAATATTTGCTTGTAACTAAGAGGTCGGTTAGTAAAAATCCTTCTGAAGGAAGGTGCTGGACATAGCTCAGTTTGAATGAACTAGTATAAAATCTTCCATGTGCTTTTCCTTCCTTTATCTTTACACGTGTTTTGAGTTAAACATTATATCATATAGTTGTTTTTACTTGTGAAAATATTTATCGGTTTACTAAAAGTCACAAACTCACAATTCAACCCCCTTCTTATATGTTATTTCTCTTTCAATAAGTACTTATATAACAATGCATCCAAACACTTTAAAATTGTGTAAGCACCTATCAAACATGTATGTCCAAACATAAATAGCTTATTGAATTTTAAGCACTTATAAAATAAACTTTTATGTAATAAGAACTTATTGAAAAAATCTTAATTAAGCTATTTTTCTACATTTTTTAGACTATTTTACCCCTTAACTAATATTATAAACTACGTCACTATTATAAAATCCAATTTCAAAATAACTGCACATTTTCGTTTCTTATTTAACTTTCATCATCTCTTTTTTATTTTATTTTTTATTTTTTAAAAATAAAAATAAATGTACACCCTACTAATTGCATATATAGAAAGGCACAAAGTACCTTTTTTCCCTTTGTACATATAAAAATCTTTTATAATGTCATTGAATCACAGATCATGATGAATGGTATGTTTGTTAATTTTTATAATAATTATTGTAAAAATTGTTTACATAATAATTTTTAATTTGTTGATAGTGTAACACATTCTTTCTATATATAAATTAGAATAGATATCTTGAATAAAAGCGTTTTTAGGAATTATTCTTCAACGAGAGCATTTTTAAGAATATTTCTTTAACGAGAACATTTTCAGGAACTTTTCTTAACCTCTTTTATCATTCAATATTTTTTCATCTTTATTTCTAAATTAAATTTTAATATAAGAAATTATCAATAGTTAAAAATAAATTTGTATCACATATAAATTGCTAATCATAAATTCAAAAAATAATTTATGTGTTCAAAAATATTTACTTATTATAAATTTTAGTTATAATATATTTTATATATTCAAAATATTAATTTATTATAAATTTTAGTTATATAAAATAAACATTTATAATGTGCATTGCATAGACTAAAATGCTAGTGTATATCAAACTCATAATTTTTTTAGAAATTCTCTCTCTATGTAAATTAAAATAGTTATATTGAATGAGAGTCTATTTAGGATTTTTTTTTTAACCTCATATCTCTTTTAATTTGTATTTCTCATCTTTATTTCTAAATTAAATTTCAATATTTTTTAAAAGAAATTATCAATAGTTAAAAATAATCATGTATTCAAAAATATTTATTTATTATAAATTTTAACTATTACATAATTGATACATTCAAAAATATTTATTTATTATAAATTTAATTATATAAAATAAACATTTATCATGTGCATTGCATAAACTAAAATACTAGTTGTTGATAATTAAAAATAACTTCATATCATAATATAACTATGTTATCGTAAATTCAAAATATAACTTATATGTTCAAAAATATTTATTTATTAGAAATTTTAATTATAATATAATTTATATATTCAAAAATATTTATTTATTACAAATTTTGGTTATATAAAATTAACATTTATCATGTACATTGCGCACACTAAAATACTAGTTTTTAATAAAAATTATTATATCTACTCCTATAATATAAATATGAATATTCATCTTTAAATGAAAGTGTTTTTTTGAATTATTCTTACTCTCAAATTAAGCCACATGACTTTTCCTATACAATGTATTCAATATTTTAATTTTTTTTAATTTTTATTCCTTTTAAATATATTTTGAATGTTAATTTCAAAATTAATTTGATTTAAATTTTAAATCTTAATACATTGTTCAAAATTGAAGATATTTTTCTCGCAATAAAATTTCAATATCATAAAAATATGTTTAAAATATTATTCAAACAATATCATTAATGTAAAAAGGAAAAATTCATATTGATAATATAACTAATATATTAAAAAATAAAATCATGAATTAATTATGAAAATATTAAAAAAACATATTGTCAATAAATTTACTTCTAATATCTACTCTTATACACTACTTGGAAAGTGAGACTCTCTTCACTTTTTCAATTAAACATCGTTACTATTCTCTCTTTTATCTCTTTTATATTTGCGCATTTCATATATTACCCTTACAATTAGCCAAATAAATTATGTTAATAATCTCAAATTACCATTCTTTTATCTTTACCTATATACTTGATTTTCTTAACTATCTATCTTTTTCAATCTATCATCTTTTATCTCTATCTTTTAAATTAAATTTCAATAGATTCTTTTTAAAGAAATTGTCAATATAGTTAAAAATAACCTTATATCACAATTTAAAATATAGTTGTAAATCTAAAATATAATTTATATATTAAAAATATTTATTTTTCATAAAATTTAATTATAATATTATTTATACATTAAAAATATTTATTTATTATGAATTTTAATTTATATAAAATTAAAATTATTATTATCTTGGCTTTCTCATGGCAGCTCATGCTGGACAACTTCCAACTTGGGTAAATTTCTTCCAACTGGGTCTTGTGATATTATTTGTACATTATGTTTTAATCAAGCCGAGGATTTTGATTACTTATTCTTTTCATGTCCATTGTCAACTGTTGTGTGGTATTCTATCTATTCTCGGATGTGAGTGCAAGTAATTCTCTTTCATTCTACTAGAGAACACACTACTTACAACATGGATCTCTTATTAAAGTGAAACGATTTAGAACCTTTCGTTACATTTTGTGACATGTTGTAGTTTAGTCATTATGGATGTTAAGGAATAGCATTATGTATCAAGGGTATAACACCCTACTTTTATATATTAAATTATTATGTATGTTTAAAAATTATTTTTAAGTCATCAATGTATTTAGAACAATTAATAATAATTTTAAAAAAATTCTAGAATTTATTGAGATGATTTTTGTAAAATGACAAAAATACTCCTGGTTGACTGTGGGAACCAAGCGGAGACTTTTTGACCTCAAAATATTTTGAAAATTTTATATTAAGTATCTCTCATTATAAAAACTTTATTTTGAGAGAAAAGTAGTGAAAAATATAATATCTATTGCAATTATCACTATTTTATATTGCAATACAATTTGAAATGAAGGAATTTTGAAATTCTGACTTTCACCATTTGCTCAAAATTTCAAGAGCTATTTAATTGTGATTTTTAATAATTTTTCCGAGCCGAGCCCGAGAAAATTAAAAATGACAATTTTGTCCCTATTCCTCAACATTAACAACTGACATGAGGAAAAGATTCAATTGACATTAAAATGTCAATTTGAGCTTAGAATTATGTCATATATATTAAAATATAATTTTGGAAATTTTTGGAAATTTTCTGGAATTTCTGTAGTAAAATGGCCAAAATGCCCTAGCGTGTCTAATAAGTCAGCCAGTACTAGTTTGACATTTAAAAAGGGTGAAAATGGTAATTTTAGTTTAATTATGGGTAAAATATTTAATTTTAGAATTTTGATAAAAATTTTGGTATTTATTGAATTAAAATGGATTTTCTATGAATTTTCTAGCTTAAAAATACAAAATAAATACATATAATTTGAAATAAATTAATAAAAATTAAAATTTATTATTAGAAATTTATTTTTGATGAAAAATAATGTATTTGTCCAGTTTTGCATTAAAATAAATTATTTTGATATTAAAAACTAATTTTTCAAGTTTAGACGTTTTTATCGGTATCGGTTAATTCACCTACAAATAAAATTTGACACATGGAGCTTGGGACAGCTGGTGGAGCACGTCCCTAACCCTAAAATAGGTGATTCACCACCTATTGGGGATACGTGTCCCTAAATTGGATTAAAAATAAATAAAAATTGGATTTATGATATAATAGTGACATAATGGATGATGTAAAATGGTGGGACACCTAAGCCCCCTCTTCCTCTATAAATACCATCATCCATGGAGAAGATTTTCACCATCCTTCTCCTCCATAAGCTAGAGAGCCTCTCTCTCTAAAATCTTCTCTCTCTAGAAATTTTTCTTATTTTGTTTTTATTTTACTAGTTTTCCAACAACTAGTAAAGTTCTCTTTCTAGGAGCTCTGCATCAGCAATTTCATCCTCTCTATCAATTATCTTAGAGGTAATGAGGGGAGTGGGGTTGGTTCTAAATTACTGTCACTTTGCATGTTGATAGGAAGGGTTCTAACGTTTAATTATTTAGTATTGTTATTATTGTTTAAAGTTAAACTTTAATTTTTACTAAGTTGTTACTCTGCCCAAATTTAGATTATTAAATCATAATTATTAAATTGTTACCCTGCTCAAATTTAAATTATTAAATTTTACTTGCTAAGCTGTTACTCTGTTCAATTTTAGAAAATAAAAATACATTTACTAAGCTGTTACTCTACTTAAATTTAGAAAATCAAAATGCATTTATTTAGTTGTTATTCTGCCAAAATTTTAGTAATTATACTATAATTGTTATATCGTTATTCTGTTAAAATTTTGGTACAATGCAATTTCTGCAAAATAAGGCAGAAATGTTGATTATACTGGTGCTCAAATTAAATGAGACCAGGGAAACCTCTATTTGAGAAATTATGAAGTGATAAATTAGTGAGTAATGTAAAGCAAGTGACATGCAGTAGCATGGTACCCTGCTAGGGAAGTCATAGTTTGGTACGCTGAGGAATGAAAGACAGGGACCCACTTGCAGAGGTCTTGGGGGTAGGCATCGAGTGGTGAAAGTCCCAATGGCCAGGGTAGCACCCTTGAGCCGGAATATTCGCCTGACCAAACTCAATAATTCCGATAACTGCTCAGCATTCCAGGATTGGTTTGAAAGTATATCTCTATAAATGGATATCCTAAATTGTTATTTTGTTCCTCAATGATGACGAGGACTGTACCATGTGATGGTGTTGAGAGAGGTATATGTATTCCCAGTCACTTCCTAGGTTCTGTTGAGAACTATTACCTACTAATAGGAAGTATGGATCCATACCTAGTCAAGGGTAGTCAGATACAACTTAGAATGAACCTTAGAATCTTTTGTGTTGTCAATTGTGTTTTATCTTTGTTTTATGGTAGATTTCCTACCGTACATGTAAAAGTGATTTTAGAACAAAACACCTCACTCCATTATTTTCTTTTGTATATGATTGGTTGTGATTATTGAAGACGACATTAACGCTCCGTGATGCTGAGTACAAGATAGAGAATATCTCAACGGAGGAGGACCTGAAGACCTATAGTATTTTCTTCTTGTATAAGGGATAGAGTAGATAAATACTGTTTTGTATAGAATCTTTTTTATGTATATAGTGGGCTAGGTAGTATATCTCTTTCAATGTACTTTTTTTTCTGACTGTTATGGATTACTCAAACCATAATGTACAGTTTTATGATATATATGTATATATCTTTCATCTTTTACTACCATTTTCAAATTCTGATAAGTTTGGAATTTTTTTAAAAATGAAAAAAAAAATTACACGCATTTTCATTTACTTAAACTTAATAACTAAATTAATATGAATGGGTGTTACAAAGGGTGTATATTTGAAATGACTGGCCTTTTAGACTTAATTAAAGTAAGGTCTTGGCACTAGTTTAGTTCTAAGGTTAGGAAAGTTCCTTGCTCTTTTTAAGAGTGATGTTCTTTGAATCCTATTTCTTGTATTAGCATGTACTCTAAACTCTAGATTGATGTATGAGTTTGAGTACCTCTTGTACTCATGAATAATAAACTTTTTT
This sequence comes from Spatholobus suberectus, assembly GCA_004329165.1. NCBI lineage: Eukaryota > Viridiplantae > Streptophyta > Magnoliopsida > Fabales > Fabaceae > Spatholobus > Spatholobus suberectus. Next base: position 7,651,049 of record CM014729.1, on the reverse strand, counting down.
TTTGTTATCATGACATTGGTGCAACGTATCTATCGGTTTTGTCGATGACTAATCTTTACCAAAAAACCTGACTAGCTACCTTTAGTTGGGTCTCTCCTCCCAACCAAGTGTTTTTCATCCACAAGGCTTGAACTCAAGACATTGCTTAAAAGATCCGAGCTTAGTTCTTCTCAAACCAACGACATGTTGGTAACAGTTGGGGTTCTATTTCAATTAGGAGTGATGCATATGTCCATTTCATGTATGTCTCACCATTGGTCGTAGTTGGGGTGCCCTGTTCTTTGTATATGGGAATGGTTGTGCTGTCATGAGAAGCATGTACTTGGCTTTTCGTTTCATTCCCTTTGCACATCTGGTGCTGTGGAATGTTTTTAATAAAAAATTTGATTTATCAAAAAAAAAAAAAAAAAAGCAGATCCTTAATTTTTATCATCTTATTTTTCTCATGTGAAATAAGAGATATCATCTTATCCCATTATTTAAAAATTCCAAGTCCATTATTGATCCGAATCAGTGAGGTCCAAAACATGCGACACATGAACAAAAGTCCTTAAACTTAATTTTAGGTGGTCAAATAAGACAGTCATAGCATGACAAAGACAATGCCTGCACAACTCGAACCCATCCAGCCTAGCATCCCGGACCCACAACTCACATCTAGACTCAAACCGCCATGGTTCGGGCAGCTGAAGTGCTACCAGACAAGGAATTGCCACCATTTCAAGAATTTCTCTATTTTTATGTTTTATTTAAGTAAAAACCAATTCAATTGTTACATCGTTATTATGATTTTTTATGATTTATTCATTAGTCTATTTGATTTATTCTTGACAAAAAATATTAAACATTTTTATATTAGTACTTCTGCAAACGCTAGATATATAGGCTTTTTATGTATTTATTTTTCTTTACTTTTTGATTTAATGAAAAGATAATACAAATTCTTCACCTACTAACTTCACTTGAAACAAATATCAAATCGTTACAAAAAAGTTAAATAAATTAATAATTAAAAAATATTAAAACATGTGATAACCCGTGCTTAAGCACGGGTACCAAACTAGAATATAGATATAATAATGAAGCTAAATACTAGTGGTGTGACATGTCCGTCACTCAGTCTTGAAGTCTCTTGCATTTCCTTGGAGAAGACCATCCCTAACCTGTGAGGCAACATCACTTACAGCACCAGGTCCATGTGGAATGAAAACAGCATTGGATTTTGAGGAAGCACCAATCTCTTTCATTGTATCAAAATATTGGGTCATGAGAACCATGTCCATGATGTCCTTTGATGTTGTCCCAGGCACATTCTCAGAGAAAGCCAGCACACTGTCCCGCAGGCCATCTACTATGGCTTGGCGCTGACGAGCAGCTCCAAGCCCTGCTAGATACTTTGATTCTGCATCCCCTTCTGCTCGCTTAATCTGCAATATCTTCTCCGCTTCCGCTTTCTCATTTGCGGCCACCCTCAATCTTGCAGCTATTTGTGATGGTAAAACAACAATGTAAAGAGTAATTAATTAGGAAAAAAAAAACATATGCATCAAACATTTTTTTGATCAAACAAGATAAATCATTATCTACGTGTCTGTAAGTATATGCAAGGTTGTGTATTTAAGCTGACACCAACAAGTAGTTCCGGATAATGATGCTAAGATCAGGAATTTGGGAAGTATTCTCTAATGAAAAATGATTCACTATTCAGATTTGTTATATTTAGCTCCATGAAAAGTCAAGGTTTTTGTCTAACATGTTTATATATGTATAAAAGAATCGAGAAACTCCAATCAAAACCTCAGCTAAGTAAAACGTTTATTTTGTTTGCATGCTTAAAAGGAAATATGAATAACGCTAACAGAATTGAAGCAAACAAATGAACATCTAGAAAACATACCAGCATTAATTTCGTTCATTGCTTTCTTCACATGCACATCTGGCTCAATATCCACAATAAGAGTCTGAACTATCTCGTACCCATAGGCTGACATAGCCTAGAAAGTAAAAGCAAACAGATTAAGGATGTCCTGCTCCACTCTTCATTTAAAACAAAAAACAAAAGGGGGATACCTTTTCAAGTTCTTCATCCACTGCTTTTGCAATTTCGTTCTTCTGCTCAAAAGCAGCATCTAGTTCCATCTTTGGAACACTAGCTCTGATAACTGAAATAGCAACAGGAGTAAATAAGTTTCAATCTCAAGATGCACACATAAACCTAATTTCTTTTAAGAAGATTCACGACACAAGCACTAAAATATCCACCATCAAAGACATAGGATTGTATCTGATCTTTGGTATTGGTGAGTTTGTAATAAGCATCCGCTGCCTTTTCTGCCAATGCTCGATATTGGATAGAAGCAACCACAGTAACAAAGACATTGTCCTGATGGGATGCATTACACCATGGTCAGTTAAATAATCCAGTCCAGCCGTTAATCAGGGTACATATATGTCGAATAATTTGTGGGGGAAAAAATGACCCAAAAAAATATTATTGGTTATGTCAACACATCAATGATTTCACATTACAATCATTACATTTCTAATATCCTTCTTCATGCCAAGTGCGGATAATAGTCTGGCCTCCAACCTTGTTCTGACAGGCAATTTTTTATTAAAAGAATGGGATGAAATTCTAGACAACTTGCTTAGATAGACACTAATCGGATGATACGCACGTTATATATGTTTCTATATTACGTCTCTAACCATACTTATCTAAGTAATAATAAAGAAACAATTTTGTTAAATAAAAAGTAGAGTAAATAATATTCAATTTTGCCTCTAAAAATTCGCTCTCTATATTAAGAAGAAAAAAAAAGTAACCAAATGATCTTTCAAGATAGCACTGACAATATAATTTAACATTATCAATCAATCGAAAATCATGCTAGCAATTACTTTGAAAGTAGTTATTGTAAAATAGATGACACCCATTTAAAGAAGGAGGAATCCGTATGCATTTTTGGCATTATTTTTTTAACAAACTGGAGTTTCACCTCGATATTTCACATAATAAATATCAGCATTAATTATTGAAGTGAAACTTCAATTGTGATTAGATAACAGCATCAAAATACTTCAATTGTGACAGGAGAACAACACCAAAAGTGAGAAAGTGCAAGTGAGAGCAGAAGAAAGAAACCTTTGTCTTAGTTTCACAGCGAACATCTAGCTGTTTGACACGCAAAGAAAGGGTACCAGCCGCACGACTACCAAAATACCAGGGCACAAAATGGCAACCAGGTTCAAGAACATCATCGTACTTCCCGAAAACTTCCCTGATGGCCAAACTTGACTGCTCCACTTGCATGCAACCAAACGCTTGCCCCATCTTCACCCTCAACAGAGACAGCTACACAACCACCAACATAATGCATCAATTGATTAACCTCAATACTCAAGAATAATAACAAAAACATGCTTTCCCGTTTTTTTTTTTTCTCAAAAAAGAATATAAAGAAGACAGTGCACTTACCTTGCGAATGAGCTAGAATTTGAAAGAGAGTTTGGAAAATAGATCCTCTCCTGCCCTTCTACCTCTCCAGCCAAAAAAATGCAATAGGAGAAAGAGAGAGACAATGAAAAAAACAAGCCAAATGATAGAGAGAGAAAAAGAGAGACAATGAAAAAAAAACAAGCCAATGATAGAGAAAGAAGGAGAAATTAGAGAGACTGAAGAGAGGATGCAGAGAATACTGCTGGAGAGGATCCGGATCCGTTAGGAAAATAGATCCTCTCCTATCTCCTGCCTCTCCATAGGTGGAGACAGGCGGTATTTATAGGGAGGGAGTTTGGAAGAGGAAAAGAAGAGGAAAGTACCAGCCAAGGAATTAGGTATGGCAAGGAAAGTGTTGCCAAAACTAGGAAGGTCAATATTTGAATCATTTAAAATTAGAATAATCATCAATGTCGATCCTATTTTCGGTGGATTGCGGTGGATGGAAGAGAAAAATAGTTAGAAGAAAGAAAAGGTAAAGAGAGAAAAGCAAGAAAAATAATGTGATATGATAAAAAATGTCAGAGAGATAGAAAAAAATGAGATAAAAGTGAATTGTAAAGGAGTGAGATGTATGTTAATAAGAATTCTTAAAATAAAGATATCTTACAAAATTAGAAATTAGATAAAAAATTAAATGTTTGATTTCATATTAAAAATTGATCTTAGGTTAATATATATTATAAGTTGAAATAATTTTAAGTAGTATTTTCATTAAAAAGTTACACTTAAAATAATATTTAAGTTTGTGCAATGTACAAGATAAATTTTTTATTATAAATAAAATTTATAAGAAATAAATATTTTTGAATATATAAATTGTAATTAAAATTTATAATAAATAAATATTTTAGAACATATAAAATATATTTTGAATTTATGATAGATAAATTATATTATGATACAAGATTATTTTTAATTATTAACAATATATTTTAGAAAATTATTAAAATTTAATTTATAAATAAAGATGAAAAATATAGATTGAAAGAGATAAACAATTAAAATATCAAGTATATGGATAAAGATAAAAAGGAAGTGGTTTGAGAATGAATTTTTTTGGCTAATTCTTAAATCAAATTAAAATTAAAATTAAGAAGTACATTTAAAATTAAGATGTAAATCATTAAAATAAAATATAAAAATATTAATAATTATAATAAAATTAATAAAATAATTTATAATTATGGATTACTTTAAAATAAATATTTCATATCACAATCTATCATAAAACATTACAGCATAATTTTAAATTTTTATTATAAATAAAAATCAAGTGACTTTTAATTTTATCACAAACAAATTTATTAATATTTTTCATCTTATAGATCAAGTGTATAGGTTAAGGAAATAAAAAGTATATTTTATTAAACAAGAAAATATCTAATATAATTGAAATTATTTCATATTTATTTGTTGGTAATTAAAAATATTGAAGAATAAGTATCTAATGTCCTTTAACTTGTACATTAGATATACATGATATATGATGATAAAGAAGTATATATATTAAATTATATTGATTAGATTTTATCTAAATATCAAATAAATATTTCAATCTTTTCATATATTTAATTATTGATAATATTTAAAACTATATACATATATAATTATATTTAATTTTTCCTATAATCTTACTTGATAAATTAGTACAATATAATATTCATCACAACTAGAGATGTAGCTTTTGTTATCCCACACTCACTTACCACCATTATCATCATAACTATTTCTAATTAACTATTGTTACCATCGTTATGGTCATCATCAACAACCACTACTGTCATCATAGTCATTGTAAATACTGCTAATGATTGTTGTTACCATTATCATTGCCACTATTGTTACTACCATCATTACATTGTTATTATCATCGCTATCACCACCACTTCTATAACATCTGCCTTTTTCCCTCTTTGCCTTGCATATATGTTTTTGTGATGGAATTCTTGGTATTTCTAGAAAATTTGTGATTTGTTATAGTTGGGTTTCTAAAAGATATTTGTTATCAATTTAATTAAGTATATTGTAATTATATTATTTTGTTATATTTGAAAAATAAATATATTTGTATCCTTGTTATAAGTTGGAATTATAAGTGTTGTTTGGTATTTTTGCTAGTATTGGGTGATATTAGTTTTTTTATTAGACTTAATTGCATATTTTTCTCTCAAAGTTTTACAACTTGCAAATTTTGCCCCCCAATTTTTTATTTTTTATTTTTTGTAAATTTTGTCATCCAATTTACATAAAGTTGCAAATTGTCTTAATCGTGATGGTTTAAAAGAAAAATTGCCACGAAATATATTAATTGTGGCTGTTTAAATACATCAAGACAAAATTCACAACATTTTGTATATTGGGGGAAATTTTGTGGAAAAAAAAACTTTAAATGTGGTGCTCGCAAGATTATGAAATTTTGGGGACAAAAAGTATAATTGATTCTTTTTATTAATTTCATAACAATTATGTTATTTTTTGGTTATAAAAATTATAGTATTTTCTTCAAGTTAGTGAAATTTCTATTAGTGTTATTATTATCAACCTTTCTCTAAATATTTGATAAAGATGATTTACGTAAGAATTCCATAACCATTGAGCACATGGATCAAGTGGGACAAGGTTGTTATATCTTAATTAATGGGCTCATGTTTAAGTCTTGAATATGCAGCTGTGTTATCTGTAGTTTGTAGAAAAAAAAAACATAAGAATTCCATAAAATATATACACCCACCCACCCACACCACACACACACACACACATACTACTGACTATTATATTATTATTATTATTATTATTATTATTATTATATTTTGTGTATTAATTATTGATTGAATATCATCAATGTTGGAGTTTATTCGACCAAGTTTAAGAAGATATTTAAGTTATTGTCATATAATTATTTTTAATTCCTTATTCGACCAATTATTATTATCTTTATTATTAATATTATTATCATTATTATTTTTAATTAGATTATTTTTAAAATGAATTTACTTTAACCATATTTTGTAAAGGCGTCGCTGTTAGGAATTATAGTTAACCAATATTCATTTGCTTACTCGAAATTAAAACCTCTTTGAATAAAATTTGATAAAAATGTGGGGAAATTTTTCACTTTTAAAACATTTTATGTAAACCTGTATCAGTAATTACAAAATCACAAAACTGATGATAAATAGATATCACCCCATACCCTTATATAAGGAAAAATAAAAGAAAGGTGACCATTTAGAGCAGCCATGTCCGCATGTACCTGATAGATAGTTTGTATATAAACACATTTAAAATATAATTAGCCTAAACAAGTAGGCAACTACATGACTCACATAAACTATAAATCTTTAAAGATTTGCTCCTATCTATCAGTACTTGATAACAATTTTATACAGGGTATTGGGATTGGGAAAATATGAAACATTAATATTAGAAATACATATGTCATAAATAAATACAAATCTTCCAAATAAAATTAGAAAACCATTGATCCCCAAATACTTACGTTGTCTCACACCTCTAACATCCCACTAATACCACTAGCCTACATTTCTTACCATTATCTCCCAACCCATACTACTAGGCTCAAAAGCTAGTGTCACTATCCTCATAAGAGTCCTCACTACTCTCGCTACTCTCCCTGCTTAGTCTCAGTATTAGAGCATGGTATTAGAGCTAGTCAATGATCCTACCTCCAAAGTACTCCAAGGGTGACTATATCCTTCTATCTACTACTCAATGACAAGTAGGGCCAGCGCCAAGAAATAAAACAAAAGCAAAGGAGGTGAGATAATAGACAGAGACAATATAAAGAAAAGCACACAAGCTCAAGGGTGTGTCACTCTTTAGCAAGGACCCACACACACATATATATAATCATAACAAAAATCAAGGGGTATACCACCTTATTGATAGTGACCCAATCACGAATGCACATCCTTAAATTAATAAAACCTGGGCAACACTACAATCCTTCTATTACACTCATCACAAGTAAAGACATACACACACACACACATGCTAGCAACACAACCTCACAATAAACCATCCATTATATTCAATAATGCATAATTCATAGCGTACACATAGTAGTGCATAGCATGTATAGTCATCAGAACCAAATACTCATCAAGTATTCACACCACATAGTATCACATCATAAGCACATTCACAATACATCAACCTTATACATATCATTCAATCAAATGCATGTAATGCATGCTCGCTAATCAATCATCTCTACTCTTTCATTAGTGCTCATGATGCATGTGAATACCTGTCACCATCATAATCTAGCGCCACACACAGTTCATGCACATCATAATTGGCATACAACATACACCTCCTTTTTTTGGAATGCAAACAAAACATATTACATCATATCATCCTTTAGGCTCATATATTCACATCAGAACATCATCATCATAATATTACAGACAGGCATTACTGAGTAACTCAACACATATGCAAGTAATAAAATTTAATTAACAAGCTGCCCAACAAAGAACTCACAAAAACATATACCACCAAAACATCTCTACAACTCTCACAATCCTCTAATTGAGGTAACACCTTTCCTACTTGAGAGCTAAGGCATAAGGCTAAAGGCCTACCAACTGGTTTTGGCCCACAACGCTTTAATCATCATTATTTTTAGCAACAGTTCACCCTCATGCAAAGCAAGATTACGTGAATCTCTTTATAGCTCACTCAACTCATATACTTGTCCTAGACCCATGCATGGACATATACTTGGGCAAGGTTAATTCCATCCACCTTGAGGGTGTAGGAAAACAGGGAAAAGATTCTCATTCACAACTCCATCTCAACATCCCACAATAAAACAAGAACTACACATAACCTTCAACTGTCTTGCCCAAGATCACACTTGACATGCTTGACTCCAACAACTTCCAAACAACAGGTTGGAAAGAAGACAACCGGGGCTACATGACCTCCAAAGGGTGTGATCTTATCCTCACCAGACAATTCACATGAACCAGAACAGTGTGAGACATTAGCTGTCCCAATTCCAACAACCACAATAATTAAGGTTTAACTCCTCCTACTTCCCACAGCCTTAAGTAAGACTTGGCACATTGCCAAGGATACATCTAGGCTCAATTTTCTTACATAAACACAAAGGAAATACTCCCAAACAATCTGGCACCTTAGCCGATTCCTTAGGACCTATATAGTCCACAAACCCACAGTTAATTGCATCTTCACAACACTGAACCTACCTTGCCAAAATATTCGATAAACATTCCACAAGCCTTAAAAAAATATGGGTCCACTTTCATTTGAAAGAGAACATCCAAAACTACATCCCTGCTCAAAAATCATGTACTAACTCCTCACGAACAGATTACACAACAACTTATAATCAGGCAGATTCATACACAAACTCATCAATTACATCAATTAAACACTAAGTTTCTTGACTCTAAATATGGCCTTTTATAGCTCCGAAGCACTTAGGAGTTCCTCTTGAATTCCCTAAGGCACGACTCAATACACAAAATCACAACACATTACTCCACAGCCATCAGAACATCACAAACCATTATACATATATAATTTAATTAATGTAAAAACATCAACTCAGAGCTATAAGTTGTTATGAGTGATATGCTCCTAACTGACTCAACTCATCTACCACTAGTAGACCATCTCACTACCCCCTTACCTCGGGTGTGAGAAGAATGTGTCTCACCGCTCAACATACATCCGTGCACTCCGCTCCTACTCGACCTCTAATCTTGCGATCGGCGCCATTTCTTCACCGGTAGCCCAATCGATGATCAGGACCTATCAAAATGAAGAGGGCGATGAGTACAATATAGAAACTGGGTTGCATGTAGGATCAAACGGTCGTGGGCCCCACATGCAAGCCCATCAAGATTCGTCCAACACAAAGAAAATGTGAAAATGGTGTCAGTTTGAAGAAGTGCTCCGATCATTATGATCAAGAGACTGCCAAGAATAAAGATATGGGCTCACTTCAGTCAACCAGCGTCATACAAAGTCCCATATTACAAAAACGGAGGGAAACAAATTGAAGATAAATGGAGAGATTGGGAGCTTACCACGAAAATCCGAGACCGTAGGATTTTTCCTAGGCTCAAATAGGTGGATCTTTGCCGAACAGAACTCGGGTTTGAGTTCCAGGATGCTCAAACCGAGTTGCTTTACAAAAGGAGGGGCTACGGTTTTGCTCACAAGGCCACGGGCTGGCCATGGTTCTATACGAAGGTGAAGAGAAATTTAAAAGAGGAACCGAGGTGGTGGGGGGTAAGGAATAGAGGCCCAGGGTTAGGATTGAGGGGGGAAAGGAGATATGCCGAGGAGTGGAACGAGAATTGCAAAGGGTGGGAGGTGGTGATGAGCTCGTGAATTGCAAATGAGAGAGTGGATAGCTTCGTGTGGGATGGGAAACCGTGGATTACAATTGAATGTGAAATTTGGATTTGCACTTGGGGGGTGGCAGCTTGGATGCATGCCCGTGGGAATTGCAAATGAATGTGTGAATTGGATTTGCAATTGAGGGGTTTCGCAGTAGCAAGGTGGCAGTTCTTGAAGAATCCGTGGAGAGCAAGTCAATGAATTGAAATTGTATTTTTATTCTTATTTTTAATTGAGAGTGTTAAGTCACGTAGATAAATTCCTGGAGGAGAAGCCAAGGATTTGTTCACTTGGTGAAGAAGTGGTGGAGGTGGCAGCTCCTGAAGGAAGGCCGTGGCACCCCTAATTGGAGTTCAGGAACTTGGAATAAGAATGGCAACGTGAAAATTAGTATAAGGCCGCCACAGTTTTCATATAGGAGAAATAAGGTAGTATAATTTGTATAGTAGAAATTATCATAAACAAAACCTAATCATATAGGAGCAACTAGAAAATTATGAGGGATGCAACGGTATACACAGAATTGGTTAATGACATAGTTGAAATAATTTAGGAGTATTAATAACTAAATTAGAGTATGAATATAGCAACACGGTGTAACTAAAAAAACAGGATGGTCTTAATAGTAGACAGAATTGGTCGAGGATATCACAAAATACTTTAGGACCTAAGGATATCATTGAAGAAGGTTAGGAGTAGCTATAGTAGCTGATTTTAAGAAATGGGGTTTATAGGACAGGCTATAGGGATGGCTATAGCAATAATTTATGGTTTAGAAATTATTTGGATAGTGTACGGGAATTGGAATTAATTTCTAGGAGTATTGACATTGCACAGAAATCTCAATATAGCCATTTGATGACTTTGTACGTGTTTAGGAAATATAATGTGCGTTCTTTGATTAACCACTTTGGCTCTAAACGAGCTCCAAAGTATTCTATCCTTCTCATGATTGATCTATTTAAGCTGCTTGAGTATGCATGAATTGCAATTAAAATATTTAAAATAGCTTTATTTTAATAAAAAATTCATTTAAATTAAACTTGGTAATTAAAATCTTTATAATAACCTTTTAATAAAACTCATGATCATAATTAAAATACTCTTTCAAGTAAATTTAATTAATTAAATATTGTAGCAATGTAATAAAATTTAAGAAATCCATTTGAATACTTAAATACATTTGAACTCATAGTTTAGTTGCTATAGCAATATATAATTATACCAAAAGTTTCCATATATGCTTAAATTCACAAAATAATTGTTATAGCGATATATAATTATATTAAAAGCTTTTGTACCTGGTTAAACTCACAAAACAATTGTTATAGCAATGTCTAAGTATATAAAAAGGCTCATATACATATAAACTTGTAAACCAAGTGCTATAGCAACATATGTTTATATTTAAAGACTCATAAAATATAAAAGAGTTTATTTTAAAAGGTTTCTCACATTAAAACTCTTTAAATTAAATCATCATATTCACATACTTATAAACAAAAATTTGAGAAAGCAACTTTAATTTTTGAAACACTTTTAACTTAAATATTTTATTAAATTCTCATTTGATCATCGTAATCTAAAACATAATTCTAGTTCTTAAATCATAAAGCAAATATATTCCTTAGAGATAATATTTTTAATTTAATAAACTACCGCCTAATTAAATATTATTTCTTTAAAATATCTAGCCACCTATTTATTTGTAAAACAATGCTTTAATTATTTCAAAAGCTTAAAACAATATAATATACTTCTTAAATAATAACATAATCCTAACGATTATAATAATTTAGAAATCCATTCATATTTTCTCAAAATATATATATTTGTATCTGTGTAAAAACATGCGTAAGCATTCACCTACACAAGCTTGTACTACTACAGGTCCTTATGGCATCAAGTACTTGTCCTTAATCAAGGCGCAAGATACTTAGCCAGGTTTAATTCTTAAGGTTAAAACTCAGGATGTTACATATTTTATAAATATAAATATACTAATATTTGATTATGTCTTTAAAAGAATTAAATAAGTGGTTTATAATATCACTGACCAAGAAAGAATGTTAATTATTTCCTGAGCATTCAAGAACTCAAATAGTGTCATTAGAATAGTGTTAGTTATTCTCTTACCAATTGAAAAATATCTTAATGGCTCTAAAAATGGTCATTCACCAACCATTATCTCTAATGAGCCCATTAGGAATAATTTTTATGGGTTGATTCTTATTTGATTTAAGTCATTCTTTTTATTATGGAACCCTAAAATTAATTCTTACATAGTTGAAGCGTTTTCCACTTTGATCTATTTTAAAAGAAGTTTCTAACCATTGTTCTATATGTTGTTAGTTGCTAAAATTTAAATACCCTTTATTTCACCACTCAAAGTAACCCACTATATATTCTCGAAATCATTCTCTCTCCTTCATTTTTGACTTTCGCTTCTTTCTCTCTATATCAAAACTTCCTCCCTAAGCTCTCTCCTCTACACACGGTTTCTACCTCCCCTCCCATGACCAAGACCACCACCAGCCACCATACAAGCCACCGAGGCCACCGTTCATCTCCTTCAACCTCCTACCAATCTCAAGTCAAGGTAAACTCCCTATCTCCATTTTTATCTCTCTAACCGAAACTCTCTCTCCCCTAGTCTCTCCTAAACGCTAATGCATGTCACATGCAATAAAAACTTTGTAATCCTCTCGTTGCCAGCTTCACAATGATCGGTCTTGATTGTCAAATCGCATCCTCTAATCCCTTTGTTCATTTACACTCTATGAAGGGACTTTCTGAGTACTACAAGCTTTTTATGTATTCGACTGAAAATGGTTTTTGTAGATTAAAGATTAAGTTTCTAACTCGATTGATGTGTTCGATCAATCCTAAGACAAGTTCAAGGCACTCAAGTATGTAAGAACCATCGGTGAGATTTTCCTTTCCTTCCTCTCCAAGGCCGAGAATGATTGATTTAATTATATGTGCTTAAATATCATCAACTTTTTGCGATGGTTTCAAATTCTATGATTCATGGTCCTTGTGGTGTTAGTAGTTGAAAAGATTCTCTGTGCATACAGAATGGGAAATGTTTTAAACATTTTCCCAAAAAATTTGTTCAAAAGACAACTTTTGAATAATAGTTCCCATATACAAAGAACAAGGCACCCCAACTACTACCAATGGTGAGACATACATGAAATGGATATATGCATCACTCCTAATTGAAATAGAACCCCAACTGTTACCAACATATCGTTGGTCTAAGTAGAACTAGGCTCAGATCTTTTAAGCATGGTCTCAAGTTCAAGACTTGTGGATGGAAAAAAGTGGTTGGGAGGAGAGACCCCACTAAAGGTGGCTAACTAGGTTCTCTGGCGAATATTAGTTATTAGCAAAATCGATAAATACTTCATACCAATATCATGATAACAAAAAAAAAAGTTTATTATTCATAAGTACAAGAGGTACTCAAACTCATACATCAATCCAAAGTTTAGAGCACATGCTAATACAAGAAATAGGATTCGAAGAACACCATTCTTAAAAAGAGCAAGGAACTTTCCTAACCTTAGAACTAAACTAGTGCATTTGACTGAAGTTAACATTGAGAGGGAATGTAAGGTGGGTTTGGGGTTAAGGGTTCATCATCAGAGGTACTTAATTTTTGGTTTGTCTGTGAACATGTTTAGCTTTGTCTGTTGACATTAATTTTAATCATTTCTTATGAGCATATGTTTTGCTTCGTCTGTGAAAGGAAATTAGGGATTCAAAGAGAGCAAGCAGGTGCAAAGGCAAACCAATTCTTCTACATCGCCAAGATGACGCGATGGAAGGTGGTGCTAGTTGGTGACCACAATGGATTTGACCGGAGTTATCATTGAGAAGGAATGCGAGGTGCATTTAGGGTTATTCAAAACTCCTAAAATAATTAAGATAAATATAGTTGAGTGTTCTTAAAAAAATGAATGGCCACCTTAAAATTTCCTACATTATATTTAAATATATTAGATGTGTGTTTCTTAATTAGCGTAAGTGGTACGTGTCTTATATGTGCACAAAGGTTGTCTAATTTGGCCTATCTTTGTTTATCCTTTTTCCTTAGCTGAATTCAAAGGGGAATAGAGTGATGTTGTTTAGTGAGGAGAGTTTGCCAATATTCTGCTTATCCATCCAAAGTTCTTGATCCTCTCTGGCAATTTCTTTTTATCAGAAATATTGAGATGATAAATGGCAACAATATATTTTCAAAGAAAATAATTTTTCTATTGAATGTATCGGTGGTTTTATATTTTCTTGTCATGATACTAATATTACATTGCATGTTATGCAGATGTAAGGCTTGCTCGTCAAATAAGACAAGATACTGTTAAGAAGGTGTCGCAACCGGTGTCACGACCAAATGGCGAAAAGAATTAAAATACAAAGGAGTCACCACCAAAGTTTATTAATGAAAAACCTTGAAAAAAAACCTTTAAAAGAAAAATGATCTTTGAAACCAAATATAGGTTCGATAGTCATTTATATGTAGGGAAGGTATTCGCATCCTAGGACGTCTGTCTTGAAGACAATTACCCCTAATTAAATGTGTAAAATTAAATAGCTTTTAAAATATTTATTTTACCCCTAAAGAACTATTTATTTACAAATTTTGTTATTTTTATTTATCAAAAGAATTTTAATTAAGAAGGAAATATTTTATTTTTGAAAAGATATTAATTTTATTATTTTTGAGATCGACAAGAGTGGGCCTCTACTCTTACGTATCCTCTAGTACAATAAAAAATTAGACTCACATAGGTTTTTTGTAAAAAAAATGCTTTGTTGGTTGATATTTTATTATCATTGTTAATTACTAAATCTGACATCATCAAGTTGTACAACTCAGATATGTCAAATTTACTGAATAACCAAACAGGAAGTACTTCCAAAGTGGCCATTATTCAAATTTTATTTTTGTTTATCTATTTTTTTAGAGGGAAATGAGGTGAAAATAATAATAATAAAAAAAAAAAAAACAACCATATGTGCTTAAATTGATTTCCTATAGAACTTATTTATCTACGAATTTTAAAGAAAAGAGTAAAATATAAAAAAAATAATGTTATTATTATTATTATTACCTCTTATAAATCGTTTGGGGCCTTGTTAATATTTTATTGTTATTTTATTATTATTATTATTTAAGATCTACAGTTTTTGACTTAAATACAAAAAAGGGATCTGAAAGGGATCAAAGGGGGTAAGTGAAAGGGGACACACGAGTCTCCTTCCTCACACGCATCTCTCAAAATTCCTTCTCCCCCACCAATGCGCTGTGCGCTGCATGTCCCTCTGGTCGTCCTTCTTCTGATTCCAAAGCATAGTGAAGACCCAAAGGTTGCTGGAGTTGTGGCGACGCGTCGATCGCTGCAACAGTGCCGAGGCGACGAAGAAGCTTGCTCGAAGCTTACTGCGCAGATCCAAATCGCAGGGGAAGTGAAAGGCAAAAGTGTATTGGGAGAATACTGGCACCAGGGGGCTTATCGAAGGTGCAGGGAGGCGCCGTGACTTCGATTTGCCATACTGGAGGTGAGGAAGAATCAGAGCGTAGCGTCGTTACGTCGTGATTTTTATTAATTGTCTATTTAATTTATTGTATCATTATTTTGACGACGAAGATCTACTTGTTAATTGAAATATGATGATTACATACTAGAGGATGACCTACACGTGCTGTGCCTGTGTTTTCATTTGATTGATATTTGATTGCAGGAAAAGAATTGATATCTATGTGCGTTAGATTTATAATGCGGTGTTGATGAATTTGTAATGTGGTGTTGATGCGTCAATATCTTATTAGTACGAAATGCAAATGAAACTGAAATATCATCATTAAAATGAGAATCAGATGATAACAGAATGTAAAAAAGATACTAAACAGAGATCAAACCGAAGCTGCATGTTTAACGAAGGGGATACAGTAACAGAGAAACCAGTAGCTTTATTACATGATGCAAAAACAAAAATATGAAAAAGATACTGAACAGAGATCAAGTAAAAAAAAAAAAACCACACGTTTAACAGAGTGGATATAGAACAGAGCAACCAAGCTACATTACACAATGCAAAAATAGAAGAATTATGTAACAAGTGAAGAAGAGAAAAAGAGAGGCTATTACCTCTGTGATTCCTACAGAGAGAGAACTCAGTAAATTGATGCCTTCTTCTGTGAATGAAAAAAAAAATTGATTATCAGTCTCCAAAGGCTATATATAGCCATCTCTCCAAACTTCCTCTGCAAGTTTATTTTTTATTTTACTTTCCCCCCACGTTTCAGCTCGCCTTCTCATTATTATTTGTTTTCTCTTTTTTTTTTGTTAAATGGGCCCTTAGGTTTGCAGGGCTCAAGATGAAGATTAAAAAACTTCTCCATTTATGGGCTTAAATCAATAATGACCCAATTAGAAGTTTAATTACCTACTATTTTTATTGTTATTATTATTATTATTCAGATAAACTTAAGTGTTCAGATAAAGTAGAGATGTCCACTCCGTACTGGAACAGGCAAGACTTATTATCTTTGCATATATTAACTTCATCATCAGACTGACAGATGTCATGAACTCGAGAATTAGGATTACCGTTTACGAAAAGTAATAGTTTATTTTAAGAAGAAAAAATGACCCCTGTATGTTAATGGGCCAAGCTGATAGTTTTTTATATGGGTACTGTACATAGAAATCTTTTCAGGTTACCAAATGCTGCCAGACAAGAACTTAAAGCATTTTTAGTCATGGGACCACAGACTGATTCTGATATGCTACACACAAATACGAAAAGACATTTCCTTCTTTGTTTTTCTCTAATTTCTATAAAAACTTGATACCAAAAGTTTATGTGGTTGACGACGAATGCTAAAGGACACATCAAGTAAAATCTGTTGAGTCAAAAAACCAGAAAAATACAACAGCAATTTCCCAAGTTCATCTCCTATTAGATAGATATTTTCTGTACTGCTCAACCTTCTCGCAGAAAGGACACACGTGGGGTATTCTCTAAGTCTGGATCCAAAAGAGGTGCATTTTTTTTTTGGTGGTGCTGCTAAGTACTTGCATTTGAGTTCTAACTGTTTTGAATGCTCGACACTTAAACTTTGCTGCTGCAGCTTCCTGATTATCATGACATCATTAAACACCTGATGGATTTTGGAACTGAGAGGAAGAAACTAGATGGGGGACTATATACCAACTTAGAACAATTTGATGTTGGTGCTGCAATTTTTTGGAACAGCTTTCTATAATATAAGTGATTTGTTCCTGGATCAAAGTTCGCCGTGACATGACTTCTTATTATATAATTTTGGTAAAAAATCATTGAAACAGAAAGGTATAATGTTCAGATAATATGTTTTCTGCCTTGAGCGTTTATGAACTATTACCATCTTCCATCAGCCAAGTGAAAGAACTTATCACCCTCCCGTTTTTGCTTGCTTCTCTTCAAGAAACATTATTCATTTATTTGATATCCATGGTAGGACTCTTGGAATGTAACTATAGCATAATGCTTCTGAAAAGATTGAAAAAGTTTCTTTTGTGAAACCACATATATGACAAACTGATATTTATAATGTCATTTGGCATGCTCAAGTGGTATTAATCAAGGACTGTCATTCCTGATATGCTATCTCTTCAGTTCAATAAGTAATTCTTGTGGCATCATTGTTTGGTCTGACGTCACTATAAGATAGCTATTACTTGGCATGTTGCCTGTTTTAGATTTCCTGGTATGTCAAATTTGGGTGAAGTTTACATTTCTGTTCATTGTAGCAGATCTGCACTAATTAATCCAACACACCTTTTGTGTTAGTTTAGGCTATTTAGTGGAAGGTTTGGGTTTCATGTATTACTGTTTGATCATTGAGTACAATATTTCTTATTAGTCTGATAAAAATTTGAAACACACTGTTGCTTCATTCTTGCAAAAAGATGTGTTCTTGATATGCTCTAATGCAATGCAATATAACTCACCAGATACCATTTACCATCGACAAGTTTGGAGAAAGTCTTTAATTAAACTAAATTGTTTTCATCCCTTTTTTATTGTTTGTTTAGTGTCCATTTAAGGTAAAGATTAAACTTTTTCTTAGGCCCGAGCCATGCAAGAGATGGCAAGGAAGGACTTTGAGAATCTGAGACAAGATGGTGATGATAGTAAATGATAGCCCAAAATTGTGCACAGAGGAAGGGCACTAGGCAGGCACACTAGGTATGCCTCCTTCTGAGCATGTTGGTCCTGAAAGGGAGAATGAATGGGAGAATGACAGAATAAAACACTCGATGCATGACCGTGGACAAAACAAAGACTAGAAGTAACAGATATGAAAACACAAATGCAAGATGCCCACAAATTTTTCTAGTTGATTCATATAGGAAATATAAACAAATTTATGATTAGTAGTGAACTAAAGTGTTCAACAAGTGATTTTCATATATATATATATATATATATATATATATATATATATATAAGACAAATCATGAAATGATATGCAGAGGTCAAAATGATCAGATGATATTAACATGTATCATTGAGTAAGAATCTATGTTAAATATGCAACAGTCAAACGATGCAGGGTCAAATCTACATCTCTCACTTGGCATTTACCCCACCCATTGATTTTTATGAAATCTATTGGTTTTATTAGAGTCTCATGTGACCCACTCCCCATTCACAACTCTTAATCTCTCAAATCCCACAAACAATATTATCAATCACTATGATTCTTATTCGATCCTATTATCTCTCTATTTGAGTCTATATAGTAAATAAGTAGTAACAAAGAGGATGTTAAGACAAAGGACGATTTTATAACCCTCAAATGTTTTGATAATAACAAACAATTAAAAAGAGCTTTTCAAACAATCGTCTAGTTACTCGAATATCTTATGCTTGCTATCGTCTGATCTTTTGCTCGTGTATCATCTTTGATCTTGTTTCAAAGTTTCAGTAGTTAACTTCTCTCACACGATGTTCTAACGATCTACACACCAGTTAGTTCTAAAAGCGTAAACAACCTCGAAATAAATGAAGTCTACGTACCTACTCTTAAGAAAAGATCACTTTACACGTAAAAAAAGGAATGTGTGTGCGGGTGTCAGAACGGAAAAGCATATATGATCACTGCTACGAGATTGAGTACAAGAATAGTAAAGATAAGCAAACAGCTTTATCTTATCAAGTGACAAGTTGGTGAAAGGCATTAAATACTGCATTTAATACTTCAATGACTCTTTCTAACAAGACGAAGGTTGTTTCCTACAAGCACTCACAATGGATACTTTTTGGATAAGCCTATAAATAGAAGAAGAGACCTTAGTCTCAAAAGTTAGTTGGCTGACTGATTAAAATCTTTATCTATCGAAAAAGTTTTCATCTTGTAATACTTTGATTGTAAAAATTTTATTTGTTCTTCAATGTATATTCGTTTGTTAAGACGTTAAAACCGATGAGGTAACTCACATTCAACCTTTTCTTTAAGAAATGGGTATAAGCCTGAAAAGGCTTTGATTCAAAAAATACTTGGGTTATTGCTTAGAGAGGCAAATTAAAGACTACTTGGGTTGAACCTGAAGAGGCTTGTTGAAAGAATACTTGTAACTTTGATAAGTTAGTTGAACTTGGTTGTTGCCAAGAACTAGACGTAGTCTCTGGGGTGAAACGAACCAATATAAGTTGTGTGCTCTCTTTTGTTTCACAAACAACATTCGTTTTTCCTTTAATAACATTTCCTTTCAAAATCTCTTGAAGTTGTCATTCAAACGAAACTCCTTTGAAAAAGGTTTTGCGAAAATTTTATAACACAATTCAAGCCCCCTTCTTGTGTTATCCATGTGTTTCACAATTTGGTATCAGAGCTCAGCTTCTAAGGGTTGAGCACCTTAACAAGTGTTAGAGGAAAAGATCCACATAACAAACCTTGAAGGACAATAAATTCCTGAAGGAGCTTCTTTGTCAAGGCCTCCAGCCTTCAATGGAAAAGATTATGTGTACTGGAGAGATATAATGGAGATGTACATCAAGTTCACTCACTATAGCATCTGGAGAATCATAACCCATGGAGATCTTGCCGTAACAAAGCCAAAAAATGAATACAATCAAGATGACTTCAACCTGCTACAGAAAAATGCAAAAGCTAAGTATATTACAACTTGTGCTTTATCCAAAACTGAATATAACAAATTTTGTAGCTGTAGAACAGCTAAACAAATGTGGGATGCTATACGCATAACATATGAAGGGACAGAAGATGTCTGTCTCAAAAGGGCAACAACTCTTCAAAGACACTATGAGATGTTCATTATGAAAGAGATAGAAACCATCGACGAAATGTTTGGAAGATTTCAAACAATTCTCAATGGACTTTAGAGTCCTGGTGTTGAGTTCTCAAAGGCTCAAAACAATCTTAAGCTCTTGGATAGTCTTCCAAAAGTGTGGGAACCAAAGGCTACAGTAATTGTTGAAGCTAGGGACATGAAGACCCTAATTCTAGATGAGTTATTAAGAGCTTTAAGAGTTCATGAAATTCATCTCTTTAAAAGGGATAAAATTAAGAATAATGACTCTATTGCTCTAAAGAGTGGAGAATCAAGACGGAGAGCAAATGAAAAGACTGAGACGAAAGCAAGCAATAAAGCTCTAAAAGTTCAGTCTGATGATTCTAAGAGTTCAGATGAAAGCTCTAGTTGCTCAACAGACGATGAGATCTTTGTCATTACCAAAAAATTCAAGAAGATGCTCAAGAAGAAAGAGAGATATGAGTAATCCTCCAAAAAGAAAGACATTAGATACAGGAAGCCTCCTTAAGAAGAAAACAATGAAATCATCTGTTTTGAGTGCAAAAAGCCCAAACACATAAAGGTTGAATGCCTTAAACTGAAAAGATGATGGAACTTTAAGAAAAAGAGTAAGAAGAAAAACCTTCTAGCCATATGGGAAGATTTGGACAGCAGTAGTAACAGTTCAGACGATGAAAAGGCTAATATCTGTCTCATGACAGACACTGAGGAAGTAATATATGAGATACACTTTATCTCTAAAAATTCTTTGCATTCGTCTAATAATTGTGAGTCTGAGTCTGATGACGAAGAAGATATGTCATATAACACTCTTCTTGCCAATTCTCACATGATTGCTCTTGAGTGTAAAAAATATCCAGAAAAATATCAAGAAGTTATTTTAGAAACTGGAATACTCAAGAAAGATCTGAAGAGAATGCATGAAAGTCAGGTCTCAGATGTAACGCCCCGGCCGCTTGCAGGATCTGTGACTGTCCCCACAAACCAACACAAGATTTTTCAGCGTGTTTTGTCCTCACTCACACGCTTCCTGGGAAACTTTCCAGGAGGTCACCCATCCCTAAATCGCTCCAAGTCAAGCACGCTTAACTGTGGAGTTCTTAAGTGATAGGCTACCGAAAAGTAGATGCATCTTGTTGGTATAGGTAGCACTTATTAATTCCTTTAAGCTATCCTCAACTGTACAGTCCCATACCCGCACAGCCTCTGGATCCCTCTTATTCGGGTGTGTATTTGATTCATTCATGTACCCCTCCCGTTGGATGCCTGCCAGGAGTCGTTCATTGTCCGTGCCTCATCTCTTTTGCACCGGCGATCACTCCCCGCCTTCGTCAACGCCCAGGATGTTACATGCCCACCAACTTCCGCTTGGTTCGTCCTCGAACCACACCGTACTGGGAGAGAGGCCCTGCTCTGATACCACTTTGTAACGCCCGACCGCTTGCAGGATCTGTGACTGTCCCCACAAACCAACACAAGACTTTTCAGCATGCTTTGTCCTCACTCACACGCTTCCTGGGAAACTTTCTAGGAGGTCACCCATCCCTAAATCGCTCCAAGTCAAGCACGCTTAACTGTGGAGTTCTTAAGTGATAGGCTACCGAAAAGTAGATGCATCTTGTTGGTATAGGTAGCACTTATTAATTCCTTTAAGCTATCCTCAACTGTACAGTCCCATACCCGCACAGCCTCTGGATCCCTCTTGTTCGGGTGTGTATTTGATTCATTCATGTACCCCTCCCGCTGGATGCCTGCCAGGAGTCGTTCATTGTCCGTGCCTCATCTCTTTTGCACCGGCGATCACTCCCCGCCTTCGTCAACGCCCAGGGATGTTACATGCCCACCAACTTCCGCTTGGTTCGTCCTTGAACCACACCGTACTGGGAGAGAGGCCCTGCTCTGATACCACTTTGTAACGCCCGACCGCTTGCAGGATCTGTGACTGTCCCCGCAAACCAACACAAGACTTTTCAGCATGCTTTGTCCTCACTCACACGCTTCCTGGGAAACTTCCCAAGAGGTCACCCATCCCTAAATCGCTCCAAGTCAAGCACGCTTAACTGTGGAGTTCTTAAGTGATAGGCTACCGAAAAGTAGATGCATCTTGTTGGTATAGGTAGCACTTATTAATTCCTTTAAGCTATCCTCAACTGTACAGTCCCATACCCGCACAGTCTGGATCCCTCTTGTTCGGGTGTGTATTTGATTCATTCATGTACCCCTCCCGCTGGAACCTGTCAGGAGCCGCTCATTGTCCATACCTCATCTCTTTTGCACCAGCGATCACTCCCCGCCCTCGTCAACACCCGGGATGTTACATCAGATCCTGAGAAGACAATGCTTTTTTCTAAGTCGACAGACTAAAGAAAGAGGTCATTAGTCTGAAACATAATTTGGTTAAATTTGTGGATGGATCTTCAAAACTCCAATTAATCTTAAAGCATAGAAGACCTCCATCTAACAAATCTGGTATAGGTTTTATTGAAGACAAAGATCCTAAACCATCGTCTTTTAAATATTATTCAACCTTCTATAGCTTTTGTGGTAAATCTGGACACTTATCTCAAAAGTGTTAACACAAAAGGAAGCAGAGGTTAAATAAGACCTTTGGGACTAACAAAAGGACCTAAAAGTTTTTGGGTACTAAAATCTCAAATAATTTCTATTGCAAATATCCTTAATAGGAAAAAGGAGGGATTCATTTTGGTACCTGGACAGTGGATGCTCCAACCACATGAAGGAACGTCTCTTTTGGAGGAAATGGGAAATGAAAAATCAGTTGGTATAGGTAAAGTTGGTAAGCCTCCTCTCCCATCTACAAATAATGTTTTATGTGTTGAAGTACTAAAGTACAACCTACTTAGCATATGTCAATTTTGTGACAGTGGGTTTATTGTGTCCTTTAAAAAAGAATCATGCATAGTCAAAAGAAATGATGAATCTATCCTTTTCACTACCAAAAGAGATAACAATCTGTACAAGATTGAGTATGAGGATTTGAACAAACAAAATATTACTTGCTTAATGACCAAAGAAGATGAAAAATGATTTGGCATAAAAAGCTTAGGCATATCAATCTAAAACACATTTCAAAACTATATAAAAAGAGTTTAGTGAAAGGATCGCTTAAGATTTCTTAGAAAACTCATCTTCTTTGTGAAGCATGTCAGAAGGGGAAACAAATTAAAACCTTTTTTAAATCCAAAGATGTTGTTTCCACTTCCAGACCATTAGAACTATTGCATATGGATTTGTTTGGACCTATAAAGACTCTTAGTCTTGGCGAGAAAAAGTATGGTTTTGTTATTATTTATGACTATTCTAAATACACATGGGTTTACTTTCTAACTCACAAGCATGAGTCTTTCAATGTGTTCGAAATATTCTGTAAACGAGTTCAAAATGAAAAAAGTTTTTGCATTACTGCAAGTAGAAGTGACTATGGAACTGAATTTGATAATGCTAAGTTCAAATTCTTTTGTGAAAAGAATGAAATTTTCCACAACTTCTCTTCACCGAGAACACCTAAACAAAACGGGATAGTTGAAAGGAAAAATAGAACTCTACAAGAGATGGCTAGAACCATGCTCTGTGAAAATTCAATTCCTAATTACTTTTGGACAGAAGCTGTAAACACAGCATGCTATGTTCAAAACAAAATATTAATTAGACTATTAATTAATAAGACTCCTTATGAATTGTAGAGAGGTAGAAGACCCAACATTTCATACTGTCATCCTTTTTTATGTGAGTGTTACATTCTCAACACTAGAGATCAATTGGAAAAATTTTACTCTAAGATTGATAAAGGAATCTTTCTAGGATATTCTGATACATCAAAAGTATTTAAAGTATTTAACTCTAGAACTTCTATTGTAGAAGAATCCATTCATGTTAAATTCAATGATAACCTAACCCCTGATAGAAGACTATCAGATTTAAAAGATGATCTTGCAGACTTACAGATAGGATCGTCTGATCCGATAAAAAGAGAAAAAGCAAGAAAATCAGAAGATATCTCTCAACAACAAAAGACTGATGATCAGATGAAAGAATCTCACAAGGACTGAAAGTTCGTTACCTATCATCCACAAAATCAGATCATTGGAGAACGGATTGAAGGAGTTAAGACAAGGTCATCATTGAAGAATCAATCATCTTGTGCCCTAGTTTCAAAAATTAAGCCTAAGACCATTGAAGAAGCACTGACAGACGATGACTGGGTGATAGCTATGCAAGAGGAACTATATCAATTTTCAAGAAATAATGTATGGATCCTTGTTCCTAAACCAAAACATAAAAGCATTATTGGAACAAGATGGGTATTTCGCAATAAACTTGATGAAAGTGGAAAGATAATTAGAAATAAAGCAAGGTTAGTAGTTCAAGGTTACAATCAACAAGAAGGTATAGAGTTCACTGAAACTTTTGCACCTATTGCTAGATTAGAAGCTATTAGAATTATGCTTGCCTTTGCCGCTCATAAGAATATTAAACTTTTTCAAATAGATGTCAAAAGTGCCTTTTTAAATGGTTTTATTGAGGAAGAAGTCTATGTTAAACAACCTCCTGGTTTTGAGGATCCAATCTTCCCAAATCATGTATTTAAGCTCAAAAAGGCTCTGTATAGTCTTAAACAAACACCTCGTGCTTGGTATGACAGACTGAGCAGTTTTCTCATTACAAATGATTTTATAAGAGGCAAAGTAGACACAACTCTCTTTAGAAAGGAATCTAACAAAGATTTCATAATAGTTCAAATTTATGTAGATGACATAATTTTAGGAGCTACTAATGAAACTCTATATAGGGATTTCTTAGATTTGATGCAGAGTGAATTTGAAATGAGCATGATGGGAGAATTGAAATTCTTTTTTGGCCTACAAGTTAAACAAGAGAAGAAAGGTATATACATTCATGAACAAAAATACACCAAAGAACTACTCGAGAAGTATAAGATAAATGAATCAAAGTCTATAAGCACACCAATGCATCCGTCTATAGTCATGACAAAGGACGAATCAGGTAAACCAATAGACCAAACTGTCTACAAAGATATGATTAGCTCACTTCTCTACTTAACCGCTAGTAGACCAGACATCATGTATAGCATCTGCTTATGTGCCAAATTTCAATCTGACCTTAGAGAATCTCATTTAAAAGTTGTTAAAAAGATTTTTAGATATCTTGTTGGTACCTCTGACCTAAGCTTATGTTATGAGAAAAATAAAGATTTCAGGTTAATAGGATACTGTGATGCAGACTATGCTGGTGACAAATTTGAAAGAAAAAGCACAAGTGGTGGATGTCACTTCATCGAACCATGTATCATTTCTTGGACTAGCAAGAAGCAGAACTCAATTGCACTATCTACTGCTGAGGCAGAATATGTATCTGCTGCTAACTATTGCTCACAACTCCTATGGGTAAAATATCAACTTGAAGATTACTCTAGCTTTGAGCATAACATTCCCGTGTTATGTGATAATACTAATGTAATCAATCTATCTAAAAACCCTATTCAGCATTCTAAAGCAAAACATATAGAAATAAGACATCATTTCATTCGTGATTATGTTCAAAAAGGTGTTTTTGATATTAAATTTATTGATACAGACCATCAATGGGTTGATATCTTTACAAAAGCTTTACCTAAAGAACGCTTTAACTTTATACTAGAAAATTTGCTTATGAAAATTTTGCAAGAGTAAAACGTCTTACATGTATCGTCTTATTAGGCACATTAAGTTTCGTCTTATTCTATATCGTCTTACATTTTATTACATTTCATCTTACTGACACATTCTTCTCTGAATATGAAAAGTTTTTAATTTATTCGTTTGGTATTTCCCCTCATGATTATTTATCGATAATCACCCACGAAACGTGCACTGTCTTCTCTGCCACATCAAGTCGTCATAAATGCACGTCCTTTCAATACTTTCAAACTTCTCATATATTCAAAATAACCGCTTTTTCTTTCTCTTTACACTCTGAAAACTCTTCATACTCTCTGCACTCTTAAACCCCTCTCTCTCTCGCTTTCACTCTCAACCTTTTCAAACCTGCACTCATGGCCACACAGAAACAACTTGCCCCTATGGAAAGATTCCCAGAAGGTGATTTCGTTGCTAGAATATGGGTTGATCTCAAGAAGCTGGAATGCAGACTCATTCATAACGTTCTCCTGCACATTATTCTGCCCAGAAAAGGTTGAAAGGACAATGTTTCATCCAAGGACAGATTCTACATCTACAAGATGTTGACTGGTCAAAAGGTAAACCTACCAACGCTTATTTTGGATAACTGGAAATCCTGTCTCACCAAGTCCAAGGAGAGCGCCAAGAGCAAACAGGAGCATCCTATTTGATACGTCATGCTCTTCACTGAAATTATTCGTCTGGTGGGCATCAACGAAGCTGGATGGGAAAAGAAGAAGCAAGGTTCTGAGATCGACATATCAATCATTAGGAAGATAAGGATTGCACATATCTTCTCCGGATACGTAGCCCAACATCCTGAGTTGGCTTTGATCAAGGAAGAACCTCCTGAGGAAACTGTCATAACTACGTTAAGAGTGGGATCGTTTGTTGACCCCTCTGTTGAAAAAGCATCTGCCCCTTCACCACAGACGAAACCTCAACCTTTCCAACCATAGCCCAAACAAACCAAACCACAAAAACCAAAATTACCCATCAAGAGACCATCTGCCCAAGACCCTAAATCTCAAGCACAACCTCAACCATCTTCCCCCAATAAAAAACAAAGGCCACTAACCATTCGTCTGAAGCCCAGACCAACCCCTCAACCTGACTCAGATGATGACCTCCCTATCAACACACGCCTTACAACAAGTACCACCATCCCTAAACCTCCATCAGCACAACCATCTTCACCACCTACCACCACTGAACCACCACTTCAGACAAACCTTCTCAACCAACCAAAATCCAAAAAGATTCCAGCACCTAAAACTCGAGCTCAAGAGGAAAAGCAGTTGAGGAAAGCTAGAGCTGAGTCAAAAAGGGCTGAGAAGAAAAAGAAGAAGAGAAGCTAGCTCAAGAAGAGCAATAGCACAATGCTTTTAATCCGTTATTGAGCACTCGCTGCTAACAGCCCCTACAGCGTCTGACGAGCAAGAGTTGTCTACTCAATAGGACATCATTGCTACCTCAAAAAGTAGATTACCCTAATCTTTCTTCTGGGAAGTACCTTAATTTGTTTCTTTATCTCAAGTCTTCCACTGTCCTTTTTGTGGACACAACAGCTACTCCCAGCATTGATCAGCTTGCAAGGGCTGTTTCCTTCAATCTGCCTGAAGCAAAAAGACATTTGTCTAGAAGGGCTGAACCAATGATAGACGCAGCTTCACCAAAACTCTATCGATCAGAGATGCCTCCGTCTGAACGACTTCGGGAGCAAAATGTCACATACTTCATAGAGAAAAAGCCTCGCAATGTTGGGAAAAACAAAGAATATTAACCTCTAGAGCCCATCAACCCAGAAATACTTCAAGCTTTTATCAATTATGAAGTAGACGAAATCAATAATCCAAGGATGTGGACAACCCTTATTACTGAGGAATGGCCACTCTTGGTGTGCCATGGGTATGTTGAGAAGTTTCCTGATGTTGAAGATGTAGCTACCCAAGCTCTTTCATATAAGCCCCATATCACTCCGTTCATCTAGTAAAAAGGGTACAGTACACTATTAGACACTCCCATCTTCGTCTACCCTACCTCAACTAGAACCAAATTCCCACCTGGACACAAAGTATGGAGACAGCGGGGGACTCTTTGCCACACATCCCCTTTTATGCTAAAA
This sequence comes from Spatholobus suberectus, assembly GCA_004329165.1. Lineage (NCBI taxonomy): Eukaryota > Viridiplantae > Streptophyta > Magnoliopsida > Fabales > Fabaceae > Spatholobus > Spatholobus suberectus. Next base: position 7,622,990 of record CM014729.1, on the reverse strand, counting down.
TGTAACTATTCTAAGTATCTAATCATGTGCAGAACATATCACTACAAGCCTAAGATCATTTATCCATTCTGTCATAGGAAGATTAACACTTACCCTCTCGCCATCCGTCCAAAAGACAGTCTAGACTTTGAAAACTGGCAGATTGGTGATGACGATTGGGAGTTAAGGAGGGTGATGAACAACTTCCTGAGGGAAAAAATGCAGATCTCTTTACTGCATGCAATTTGCGAGAGAAGGTGTCTAGACCTTAAGCTAGGCTCATCTAGGCTCATGGCCACTCAAATGTCACTTTTGATGAAGCCATGGACCACCTTTCGCATTTGTTGTCAGAGGATGATCAAGTGTCAGAATCTATCTATGGGTAAAGGCAAAGAGCCGAAGTTCATACGTGCCCCCAAATGACACTTTATGCTTTGCAAGAGAGCACTCTCACCTACACAGTTGGCTATTCTTAAAGGAAAACGGACTCTACGAAGCCTAGACCGAAAGCGGCAATAAGAACATGTTTAAGCTCTCAACCACTTTTCGAGTCTGACTGTAGAAAAGAAAAACACTCTGAGCCATGAAGCTGCCATCCGTCTGACAGGCCACTAGATGCAAATCTCTCCATCTTCTTCCCCCTGTACATCCATTCCTGACAATCAACTTTCAATAAACCACCCCAAGACCTACATCTTCTTCTCTTCAGAAACCTCTGAAATTTTCCTCCCATGTGACCACTTTTGGTTTTGTGCACCCCCTGTATCATATGTTTTCAATCTATGTTTTATAGAGGAACCCAATGATGAAGCAACTACCAACTCTGCACCTGCACCATAATCTTCAGACATCAGACAAGAATTCAATGAATTGAAATAGACAGTCCAACGTCTTGAAGTTAATCTAGAAAAGGAGCGCAGGAAACGTAAACATGCAAAAGCACTGTTAGCCAAGCTGGCCAAACGCTTCAAGGGTGACCTCGGCTCATCGTCTACATCTTGAGACTCTGAATCTTCTGAATGATGATGCCAAAAAAGGGAGATATATGAAAAGAGAAAAATGAAAAGGGGGAGAACAGAAAGAAGATCAGTCTTAGGGGGAGTATAAGTTTATTACAATGAATTCTGAATTTTCCTTTACATATGAATATTATCTAATTTCATTCAGTTATATCTATCTCTGATATTGTGTCTACTTAACTAAAGTATGGCAATATGAAAAATGCTTTCTAAACTAAAAGTTACACCACAAAAGCCTTTTTCATATAAAAAATGTTTTATAAAAATTACATATGTTTGTCATCATCAAAAAGGGGGAGATTGTTAAGACAAAAGACAATTTTATAACCCTCAAATGTTTTGATAATAACAAACAATTAAAAAGAGCTTTTCAAACAATTGTCTGGTTACTCGAATATCTTATGCTTGCTATCGTCTGATCTTTTGCTCGTGTATCATCTTTGATCTTGTTTCAAAGTTTCAGTAGTTAACTTCTCTCACACAATGTTCTAACAATCTACACACCAGTTAGTTCTAAAAGCGTAAACAACCTCGAAATAAATGAAGTCTACGTACCTACTCTTGAGAAAAGATCACTTTACACGTAAAAGAAGGAATATATGTGCAGGTGTCAGAACGGAAAAGCAGATATTATCACTATTGCGAGATTGAGTACAAGAATGGTAAAGATAAGTAGACTACTTTATCTTATCAAGTGACAAGTTGGTAAAAGGGATTAAATGTTGCATTTAATGCTTCAATGACTCTTTCCAACAAGACGAAGGCTGTTTCCTGCAAGCACTCACAACGGATACTTTTTGGAGAAGCCTATAAATAGAAGAAGAGACCTCAGTCTCAAAAATTTGTTGGTTGACTGATTAAAATCTATATCTATCGAAAAAGTTTTCATCTTGTAATACTCTGATCGTAAAAATTTTATTTGTTCTTCATTGTATATTCGTCTATTAGGATGTTAAAACCAGTGAGGTAACCTACGTTCAACCTTTTTCTTTAAGAAATTGGTAGAAGCCTGAAGAGGCTTTGATTCAAAAAATACTTGGGTTATTACTTAAAGAGGCAAGATAAAAACTACTTGGGTTGAGCCTGAAGAGGCTTGCTGAAAAAATACTTGTAACTTTGATAAGTTAGTGAAACTTGGTTGTCGCCAAGAATTGGACGTAGTCTCTAGGGTGAGACGAACCAGTATAAGTTGTGTGCTCTCTTTTGTTTCACAAACAACATTCGTCTTTCCTTTAATAACGTTTCCTTTCAAGATCTCTTGAAGTTGTCGTTCAAATGAAACTCCTTTGAAAAAGGTTTGCGAATATTTTATAACACAATTTCACCCCCCCCCCCCCCCCCCCCCCCCCTCCCCCCCCTTCTTGTGTTATCCATGTATTTCATAGAAGAGAAATAGATAAATAACTCCAATATTTTTAGTCAATAGAACATTATATATATATATATATATATATATAGATATATATATATATATATATAAAGAAATTATTCAATAGAAAAAAAAAGCTGTGTGTAAAAAGATTAAATTTATTAAAATTAGTTTAAATCTACAACGAGTGTTTAATTTATATTTTTCTAATTATTCAATCCTCCTATTTTTAAATTGTAAGGATATATTATTAAAATTTTCAATATATTTTTTTACAGTACAAAGTTTTTTTGATAATTTAATTATAAATAAATATTTTAGTGTTAAAACATTAATTACATAGTATAATATTATAATATTGTACTCTTTTTTTCTCCACATAAAGTTGGTAAAAATTAGAGTAAATCCAATATTTTTCTCATTGTATTGGTATTCACGTTTTGAGTAGGTTTAATAAAATACACTTTGAAATGGGAGTTGATGACTAATTTCTTTTGACTATTTTACCATATATTGTAATTAATGATTGGATTGCAATGTAAAACTTTTTACATTGTTGTATGAACTATTTTCTCTAAAAAAATTTACTTAGTAAAGGTTGATTGACTTAAATCTAAAACATTATTATTCAGATTTGAAACTAAAAGAATTTTATATTATATCATCATTATCTTTAAAATATGTAATATTATTGTGATTTAAAATATTTTATTTTTTAATTTAATATTCTTTTATATTATGTTAATTTTTTTTTCAATATTTTAAAGTTGCCATGTGAGTCTTTGGATTAATATAGTACATTCAACTGCTTTTAATCATACATATTTATTTTGCGATAGAATTTAAAAGTCTATTCTTGCCTCTCTAATAAAATTTCTTAATGTCATTTTTTATCAACCTATAAAAAAAAAAAAAAAAACTTTTGAAAGCCTGATTCTATACTAGAATAGATACGATAGGCTAATAATTTTGGAACGAAGACAGTATTTTTTTTTTTATTGCGTGAACGTCTGTTTGATGAAGGAGTACATTTCAAATATAATAAAGAACACAAAATTAGTTTTCAGGAAAAAAAAAATACAAAATCTACACAAATGCAAGTTTATTTTAAAGAAAGGAAAAGAAGTTTATTTAATGAAGAAGAATATTCAGATGCGCAACTGCCACATAGGAATTTGTTTTTCAGCTGAAAACATCTCTGAGTTTCAACATTTGCATAGCAAATTAAAAAAGAATAGAACATACAATATAGGCACTAAGCTCTTTGTTTCATATTTTCTTCTTAAAAAACAAATTACTTATTTTTGTAAGAGCTTTTATGAGATGAGTGTTTGACCTAACTTTTCTTTTCAAGGAGAAGAAAAACCAAAAATAAGGTGGACCAAACACTACCTTAGGATATTAAAGTTTAAGAGATTATATATTTTATCTATTGTTAAATTTAATTAGAAATTTTATATATTTTTTTATATTTTGATACTTTTATTTTTTGCAATAAAAAGAGAAATTGAAGCTCTAATGAAATAAGAAAAGAAGATCAAGCACATGGATGTGTTTGGTAAAACTAGCTTATAAGTTAGCTGAAAGCTTCTAAGCTAGCTGAAGCTTGTAAGTTATAAGCTAGGAGCTGAAAAGCTGATAACTTATAAGCTAAGGGCTCGTTTGGGGTGGTTGCGAGTTTTTGGTTTTTGGTTTTCAAATGTAATTTTCAAAACAAAACGTGTTTGGCTAAAATGGAGTTAAAATGGTTTTTAACTCAATTTCAAAACACTTTTACATTCATTTTCAAAACTAAGAAAAAAGGATTTGTGAATTTGGTTTTTAGTTTTTAAAAAAAAATACACATTATTATATTTGACAATAGCCTTTCTCGCCATCACCACCACCACAACCAACGCCATTTTCACCACCACTGTCACTGCCACCACTACTGTTGCTGCCATCTCGCAACCGCCGTCACCACTACCATTATCACCGCCACCACCACGACCACGACCACCAGCGCTGCTGCCACCACCATAGGCACTGTCACCACCACCACCACCACCAACACCACTAGCACCGCCACAACCATCACCGTCGGCACCGCCACAACCGTCACTGTCAGCATTACCACCACCACCACCATCATTGTTGTCGTCATCACCACTACTGTCGTCACCACACAAACATATTCTTAAACTAATTTTAACATAATAAGAAATTTTAAAGTGAGTTTATTTTGAAACCAAAAATTAGAAAAAAAAAAACTAAAACTAATTTTTAAAAACTAAAAACTGGTTGTAATTTTTGACATTTTCAAAACTCATAACCAAAAACTACCCCAAACAGGCCCTAACTAATTAATTTGAAAGTATTTAGTAAAACTAGCTGATAAATTTAAAATGACATAAAAGGATATATTTAATGATTTGATTAAAAAAGGTAAAAAAAGATTTCAAATAAATTAGTGAGGATAATAATGGAAAAAGAAAAAAGCTAGTAGCTTATAAGCTAGCTTATTTTCATAAGTTATTTTCAAGTAGCTTATGAAAATAAGCTAGAAGTTACTAAAATAAGCTCATGTACCAAAGAAGCTTATTTTGGTCAAGTTAGCTTATAAACTAGTCAAAGTAGCTTATGAGCTACTAGAATGACACACTCATAAGAGTTGATCCTTTGAAAGCATTGGCCATTTGTTATATATATAATTTACAAACCAACCAAAATACTAGTTATAATTATGTTTCTACTTAGACATTTTTTATTATAGTTTGATCTAAATATAAATTTAATCATTTGAATTAATAAAATTTAATTTGAAAGGTAAAGCCAATGAATACTTCGCATCAATAATATGATTCCAAAAAAATATAATTTAAAAGACTCAGAGATTTAATAACCGTTCAATTTTTAAAAATTGTAACATTTTTTATTGCGTTAATAGTACTACCCCTACAAAAACGCTTCTTCATCTTCTTAACGCATATTTATTAGTAACTGAGTTTTGTTATTTGATATAAAACGAAATTATACCAATTTACTAGGTGATATATGTGATGAAGGAAGAGACGAAAATCACGGGAGTCTACGGAAAGGTGAAAAATGAATTTTACTGCATTTCTAATACATATGTTAAAAATGGTTACATTTAATTAATTACATAAATATTAATAAATTTAAAACATTTATTTAATCCCTTTTTATTTACAACATGATTGTGTAAATAAATAATATAATATTATAAAACAACATAGACAATAACTTATACTTTTTAATACTATATATCCTAATTATAACTTAACCACTCTATTTTAAATAATTTTCTTTTTTATAAAATTGTGTTGTTTTAATTTATTTTTTCTCTGCATATTTTCTTGAATAAAGTAAGATATTACTATCGATAAAATAATTTTTTATATATATATTTCACTAAAAGAGTATATTTATATCATATATTGCCAATTAATCTTATGATATATTTATATCATATCTAATATATTTCATTTTTTTTAGAAGTTTATTAATATATACTAATTTATATATATTAGTGGACTCTAAAGATAGGGATTCAAACTCTATTCATACTAACAAGTATATATTATTAATTTATACTTATTAATATTAATTTTAATATTATTTGTTTATCTAATATTAATATTATTTAATTTAGTAGTGGTAAATATATGTACAATTTTAGTCTCCCATTTAAATTATATATAATATAAATTTCATTTGTATACTAGATAAAGTCATTAGCCTCATGGTTTTAGTGTTATTGGTGAACTTCAAAGATGGAGATTTGATTCCAACCTTCAACACTTTTATTAATTCCTTTCTCATTTTTGCATGCCACCTAAACTTGGGCTTGATCGTAAATAAAAGGAAAGTTGAGAGACTAAAAGTACAATTAAGTTAAATATAAATTTATTAACGGAGTTATAACACCATTAGCATGTAGAAATTTAATTACAAACATTTTTAATTATAAGGACTTTTTTAAAGTGTTTTTAACTATAGAGACTTAATTAAAAACTCTATAAACTATAGGGACTTTCAGATTAATTTAATCGCAAATAAATGGATAAGTGAACACACAAAGTAAATATGAGATCAATTGACACTAATTTTCAAAAAAAAAAAATGATAGGGTAAAAAGATTGATTAATACAATTTTTTGTATCAACGGATTTTGAGGATTAAATCTTATTATTTTTTATTCATACTTAAAGTAACATATGAGAAAGAACCTATAGGTCCAATTTCATATCTATATGGAGAAGGACTCAACTCTCAAGCCTAACCTCCCCAAAATAATAAATAAATAAAATATGCATCCAAATTATGAGGCTAATTAGTAGGCTAAATAAGGTTTCTTAAACCAAAAGTGACAAAAATCTTTGCTGTTGGACTGAGCCAATTTTATTCTTATTAGGCCTCTTTCATAAAACCCACACCTACTCACTCAAAGAAAGGGGCTACTATTTCCACCCTCTATTTTATCTTTACCTAAACCCTTCTTCCCACCACCTGTCCCGTCCCCATTTCTTCGTCGCTCACCCAGTTTGTAGTGGCAACACTACGTTTCTTGTCACTTCATTGGCCATCCCCACCTCCTCCATTTAGCCACCATTTGCTTCCTTTTTCAGTCAAATTTAATCTCTATAAGCTCAGCCACCACTATTCTCTCTAGTAATTGTCTCTGACGGGTTCGTTGTAAGCTCACGCTTCTTGTAAGACCTATCTTTTCTAATCTATGAATAAGTGATTGATAATCTAAAAAGAGAAATTAAATTTAAATTGAATATAAGTAAACAATTAAAAACAATTGCTTGCTGTGTAAATTTTTGTAGAGTTTTCTGCAGAAATTAAGCATATTTAGATTTCAGTAATGTAGAGGTACACTATGAAGGCTGGCAATGTAAAATCTACAACATATTGATCCATAATTAAGTGATTGAGTAATTAGGAACAGGAATTAAATTTAAGTTCTAGTAAAAAATAAATAATTAAAATATTGTTTGTTCTTGTTTGAATTTCTGCATAAATTCCTACGGGAATCTAGTTTGTGATAATACTTGCTATGTAGGGATTTATCTGTAAAGTTGATGAGCAGTATGGGATCATGGAATTTAATCTTAATTAATTATTAATTATGATTATATTCTATTTAGTTTGATAGCTTTCCTTATCAAAAGATTTAGAACACTGGATTTTATTCTTTTTTGCCCCAAACTGATTATTGATAAACTTGTCAAATAAAGAGAATTACCTATCTAAATGCTACAAAGACAGATCAATAATACCCTGAGATATTTTAATGAGTCACAAACTCATTAATATTTTAATTCCAATTAAATTATCTTAATTGGTTTGAATGTCAAAAAATCCTAAAACCTTGATCGATAAATCTCAGTATTTGATCGCATTTTCACTATCAATATAGGAAATTTAAAATTTTTACTGCCTAACCTACACTACTCACCCTAACCCAACTAAATTGGGTGACCAACTAAGTCTCCTAAGCCAACTAGACTAGTTTCATCCTAACCAAACATCAAATCCTAATTTGTACCTAAGTATGACAACTATACTTACACTATGTACTAAAAGTGTACCCTAAATGTACTAAAACCACCAATCCCACCCCTTGTTTCCCTTATGGGACATCTACCAAGGCTTCTCAAAGAAGCTATGTTGTTTTTCTTAACTCCTTAATAGTTAAGGAGTTGATTTAACCTTTTACCATTTCACCCCTCACTAAGTAGACCTAATTGTAACACAAAAGCCCACTTCCCCCTCCCTTAAAACCCCCTTGCCATGGAGTGTGGCCATTCTCCCACACTTGTTCTCAAAATTTCCCTAAGTATTAGAATGCATTGGAAGCTAGAAGAGTTCTAAGTGTTGGTGTCTTGGAAAGTCCTTCACACCTCTTCATCCTTTCTTCTTCTTTCCTTTTAAGATTCTTGTTAAGCTATTGTATTCCTTGCTTTTTTACAACACAATATTGACCTAAGATGTTTTGTTATCTTAGATTGCCCATTTGTGACCATTTTTGAAGCTTGTTCAAGCCAAATTTCAAAGAGAACCCTCCACCTTGTCATTTCTTTCTCAAAGGCCATGTTTTGTTGAATCTTTAGAGGTAAGGAAAGTTACCCTTTTTGCGTGTTCTTATTGTGATGCTACTATTTTTGGTGTGTTTGATGACTTATAAATTTCATGGATATTTTAAAAGTTGATAACTTGGTGAAAAGAAATGTTTTTGTAAAGGTATGCTTGTTGTTATATGTTGCTGTTTGCATTTTCTGCCCTGACACCTTTCACTATTTTTGTTGTAACTTGAGTTGTGTTAATATTTTTGAGTTCTTGTTATTTTTTTGTAAACTAGACAAAATTTTCTCCAAAATATACTGAAGAAAAGCATGAAAAAGTTAAGAAATGAAACAGTTTTGCCTTTTGAAAGTTGTGCTTGATTTCTGAAATGTTGAATTGGTAGTATGCACTAAAACTCGATTCTAGAATGTTTTGTTGGTTGTTTGTTGAAAATCTTAACATGAATGGAAACTAAATTCAATAATCTTTTTGAGCATATGTGGTTTGCTAATATTTATTATTGTTTAATATTTTTAATGATTTTTAGAAACTAATGGTTGCAATCTTTTTCTGATTAGAAGTGTTTTTGAAAACTGTGAACTTTCGACAATCAAAGTAAATCGTGTACACCTTTGTTTGTAATGATCTTGGTCATTTTGAAAAGGTTTTTAAGTGTAATTTCAGAAAATGAATGGTTTGACTACTGCACAATTTAAGTTGGATGTGAAAATGGCAAAATGGATTCGCTGGTCTTCCAATAGAGCGTTTTGACCTTACTGTTTTGTTATTTTTATATCTTTTTTTATAAATTTTTTCTTGAGGTGATCTTGGCTGATTTAGAAAATAGACAAAATTTTCTTTTCAACAAGCTATGGATCATGTCTAGCAAAAATCATTTACCTATTCAAAATGAATTTTAAAACTGAGGCTTAAAACTAGTGGTGACTGGAATATACTTTTGAATTAAAGTTTCATAACCCTTTTTTCTAGTTTTGTAAAATATGATGTTTTGAAACTTCAAACTTAATTGTGAATCTTTCTATTTAAAAGTTAAACATGATTTTCAAATAAATATACTTTTTTTTTAATTTTAAAGGTATTTTAAATGTTTTAATTATGAAGAATAGTTTTATATGTTATGAAATTAAGTTTCTATAAAACCTACCACCTAAGTTTTAAAATGGTAATTCCAATTCAAAAATCTTTATCCAAGTTATATTTAAATTTTATGATTATTACATAAATTTGATAAAAATAATATTTCTTCCAAATCTTTTCATTTAAATAAGTCAATTTAAGATATATGATGAATCTGTGGTAATGTGCTAACATGTTATGACTGAATGTTTAAGCATATTTTCCCTGGATTGTATGTTTTGTATTGTTATGATTATTCTCTTTTGGGTAGCTTATCCTTGCTTATGTGTCATTGTGTGTGTATGACTGTGATGTCGTGATGATTCGTTGTCACAAGAGCTGATGGGTAGCCCAAACCACTGGTTCTCTTCCGACTTTTAGGAGTGCACATCAGTACTAAAGGACACTGCTTACTAGATCTCAGTGCTGTAGATGGACAGCAACATGAGGGAATAATATTCATCTATATGTCAAACTTGAATACTCCTGTAGAGCTTGGAGGAGTCACCTTTTGATCCTTTAGGTGACCTTATAGTTTCTTTGGTTTAGCGTCATCGAGTACCCCTAAAGGCAAGAGGCCTTTTTATATGGAGCTATTAGATTCCTCTTGCCATGTATTTGGAGCCGTAGTTACGAGAATAAGATCCATAATGGGTCATTCCTCTTTAGTTGTTTGAGTCAATCCTGATGACAAGCTTAGATTAGGGAGTGTCCACATTTCCTTTCTCGAGTTATATTTGTAGGTTGGTCAAATGTATTGACACACACATCTCACATTAGAGTATTTTGATTTCTTGTATATGAGTTGGCATCGTATCTTGCTTGTAAATGTTAGTGTTAATGTTTTTATGAGTATGAGACTTCTCTTCTCGCATGTTTAGTGATGTAGACTTTATTTCTGTTCTATGTTAGTACTGATATATAGAGAAGTATCTGAAGTTGCAAAATTTTTACCCATTTTCATAATAAATTAATTATAGAGTTTCGTAATCAAAATAAAATTGAATCCAAGTTATATTGAATGAGTTAAGTTAGGTTGCTACATTTCTCATTTTTTTATTCTCTACATTTTACAAATTCAATGGAAACACATTTTCGTTTTGTAACAATTTATAAAATGGAAACGTGTAACAATTTACAAAACGAAAACGTGTTTCCATTTTGTAACAAAAAAATTATGAACCCGTACTTATTGGTTGTTGACTAACTACAGGATTTGCATTATGGAGCGAAGTTGGAATTCATTTATTTCTAATGAAGTTAACATGCCAAGTGTTTGGGGGGAATGTGATTGAAGCAAGCAAGGATGCTTTTGAGTATCCAATACAAACAAGTGATAATACTTTGGAAATCATATATAAGCAAATGAGAAGTATATATGTCATAGAGAGGTTGGATATGAGCTCACAAAATATGTTTCCCAATTACTATGAATTTTTCACTACTACAAAGGTATATTGAATAATTAACTTTTAAGGTGTTGAAATTTTGTTTGATATTTATTATGTTGTTAAACTGATAAAGGATTATTGGATTCAAGTTTTTGTGGAACATGATGATTTGTTGAAGTGGGTTCGACAAATTGGAAAAAGATGAAGATTGTTATTGTCATAGAATGGTAGAAGACAGGACCAAGAAAGACATTTATCTTACTATCTTGTAAAAAGGGAGGAAAGTATAAACAATACAAAGATGTGTTAACCCGCAAGTCCACCAAAACCAAAAAAATGTGATTGTCCCTTTAGACTAAAAGAAAAGTTTATGAAAGATATCGGATAGAGACTTTTTGCTGTATGTGGATTTCATAATCACGATGTAGCTGAAACATTGTTAGGTCATGTATACACGAGTAGGTTGAGTAGTGAAGAAAAATCTCTGCTAGATGAAATGACCAAAATCAAAAGTCAAGAGGAGATGAATGTCAACCCTATCAAAACCATGTATAATGTACAACAAAAATATCATCTACATCAAAGGGGTCTAAGAACTTAAATGCAACATCTAATGAAGTTGATGGAACGTGATGAATATGTCAACTAGTATAGACGGGTAGATATTGAAGATGTTGCCAGAGATATATTATAGTCACATTCAGATTCCATCAAGCTTTTAAATGCATTTTCCATTATGTTGATTATTGATTCCACTTACAAGATGAACAAATATTGACTTCTATTATTGGAGATTGTTGGCATTACTTCAACCAAGATGACCTTTTCTATAGCGTTTGCTTATTTGGAAAATGAGCAAACAAATAACTTCACATGGGCATTAACTAAGGTAAAAAGATTATTTGTAAAAGATGATGTCTTGTCTCAAGTTATTGTTACTGACAAATACCTTGCTTTGATGAATGCATTACAAGATGTTTTTCCAAGTTTAACCAACTTATTATGTCAATTTCATACTGCTAAAAATGTCAAAGTAAAATGCAAGATGTATGTGAGTTCCACAGAGGAATGGGATAAGGTGTTGGATGCGTGGAATTGGTTAATGTTATCTCTTGATGAATATGTGTATAACCAACACCTAACAAGCTTTGAGGATATGTGTTCACACTTTTCTTTTTTCATTGACTACGTGAAAAATACATGGCTGATACCTCATAAGGAGAAGTTTGTCATAGCATGGATAGATTAGGTGATGCATCTCAGAACTACAACAACTAATAATTGTTTGTATTAACTTGTTTATTGGCTTGACATATGCCATATGTTATTTATAACAATGCGCTTTTGTTGACAAATGCATATGTTTCTTAATAGGATTGAGGGCGCACATGCAAGATTGAAGAGGTTACTCCAAGATAGCATAGGAGACTTGTGTAGTTCTTAGGATGCAATGAATAATATGCTCATATTGCAGCACATTGAAATAAAGGCATCATTTTAGAAAAGCATCAATGTATTGGAACACAAGTTTAATAACAAATTTAACCAGAAACTACGAGGGTTTGTATCAACAGAAGCAGAAAACCAGATATTTGATGAGTATAAACGTGTTAACACTATTGGTGCTAATAGTTATGGTTGTGGCTGCACACTTAGAACTACTTATGAACTACTTTGCGCATGCAAACTTGCTAGATATAGCAATATGTTCGATTTCATTTTGTTGTGGACCATTCATATGCATTGGGAGAGGTTATCACTTTCTATAGATGAAATGACTCACTATTAGGGGGACTTATTGCACACATGAGGTCGATGCATTGTTGAAGCGATTTTCAGAACTTGACGTGTCTAAAAAAATCAAATTCAAGACTAAAGTCTGTGAAGTAGCATTTCCGGATACCACTTCAATGAGTCCTCCTATAGAAAAGGTAAAAACGAAAGTAGCACCAAAGTCTGAGAAATCCATTAAAGATCTTCCTTCGATATAGGAGCGAGTTGATGCAATGCACACGGTTGTCGATAGTTCCTCACCTCCTAGCGTGTCTCATAAAGTTTCCCATGAAACTAAACGTAAAAACAAGGTGTGCCATTCATAGATGAATTTCTAAATGAGTTGAATGAATATATTGTCCATACTATTGATGTGAGATCGGATAGAAATTGTAGTTACCAAGCAATTGCAGCTTTGCTAAGTAAGGGTGAGGAGTCTTGGCTTCTAATTCATGACGATTTGATTCAAGAACTTCAGCAGTGACACGTTGAATATGTCCAACTCTTTGGCACAGAACAATGAGTGATTGAACTAAAGACCTCTTTATATGTTGACAATGGCATAGTAGCGAGTCATGATAAGTGGATGTCTATTCTCAACATTGGTTATGTTATTGTTAATTGGTATAATGTTGTGTTGGTCCACTTATCTAGTCTATAAAGCTAGCCATTTTTTCCACTTAGGAGTCAACCTTCACCTGTTAGGCATCACTAGCTTATTGTTATTGGATTTGTTCACGGTTATCACTTTGTGCAGGTATACATTTTCCAATTATTTTGTTATTTAGCATTGTAAGTATTTAAATTTATTCAATAACTTTATAGAATTGTGTCCTCTTATAGGTTTATTTAAAGGATGGAGCTCCCCTACCTCCTATCACACCACAATGTCATAGATACTATAATGACGACGCTCATTCATGGCAAAATCCATACTTGGACCACATACAACATTTCAATTCCTTATTTATCTAGAGGAAATGAATATGTAGTAGATATTACTAGAGACTCATTGTAATCATATGATCATTTACTTTTTCATAGAACATAGACTAATTATTATTAGACTAATTTATTTTATGATGATCAATGCAATGATATTGATTTCTATTTCAATGAATTGATATTGGTTTTGGTTCTGTTTTCTGTCTTTGATACATACTGATATAAATTGTGGTTTCAGTCTCTGATACACAAGGGTATAATCTATCAAGATACACAATGAAAACGAGTTTCCGTTGTGTATTATGCACAATGAAAACGTATTTTCGTTGTGTTAGAAGGGGTGCGCCTTCCATATACAATGAAAATGCGTTTCTGTTGTGCACAATACACAATGAAAACTAGTTTCTGTTGTGTATGGAAATCGCACCTCCTTTAACACAACAAAAACGTGTTTTCGTTGTGCACAATGCACAACAGAAACATGTTTTCGTCAGGACATATTTTCAGAAGAAAAAAAATTAACAAGCACAAATTGAGGTGAAAAGAGCAAAAACTGGAATAGGAATAACGGGGCCCTCGAAGAAACATGTAGCCATCTAAATCTCTCAGATTTAAAAAATCCATTTTCTTCAATTAAACTCAACCCAAACCAAATAATGTTAAGGCCCAATACGAATGATGAATGGTTCAAATGACGAGCAAATCCGAGAAAGAAAAAAAAAAAAAAAAACCCAGAGGATCACTCATCAAAATAACGTTAATTCAGAAAGAGGAAGCATTGGCATAAACATTTGAATTCGTCCTATTTTTGCTGGTGCGATTACAAGCACAGGGGATGAGGGGAAGCGTGGTCGGAGTCAAGTTTCTTCACCTTGCTTGTGCACAGGCAAAAGAAAATAATATACTATTAACAAGGTGACATCACGTCATACATACTACGTACATGGGCAGTTAATATTTGACGCATATATCCCAAGAAACTCTCATTCAATATTCCCAAATTTCTGACGTTTTTCGCACCACCTATATAAGTTCATGGAAAATATAGATCCTAGTCTAGATGCAGAGAAAGGGGGATGCGGGAAAAGAAAAAAAAGAAACAAACAAGTTTTGAATGTGGGGTAAGGGTATCGAGACTTACAACATTCTATTATTTAGAAACCAATGGATGGTTATATATTTCTTTATTGGTATAGTTTGGTAAAAAGTCTTTGCTGCTATCAACATCTTCCAGCATTCATTGACGAAGAGTCTATGGCTCTATGCAGTTCCTTTCACTTGACGTGACGTTAAAATATTGTAATATTTAGTTATCGACCATGATTAAAGATCTGCAAAGCGATTCGTGGTAAGAAATTTCAAACTTTTGATATCAAAAAAACAAAAAAAATAAAAAAATTCAAACTTTGCCTCATCTTTCTTCCTTGTTCGTGGTATAGCTCCAATGTCGTCTCAACAACAAAGGTTGGTGTTGTTGAGTCTGATGACCTAAAGTTGACGTTACATGAGATATTGACATAAAATTAACTGTTCAATATTTCACGGTAATTTTATATAGATGTATTTTACATTAAATTGTTACACATTTTCATTGTATTAAATTTACATTTGGATTGTACACCAAAAAAAAAAAATTACATTTGGATTTCTACAGTTTTTAATTAAAAAAGTTATATTCAGAGGTTTTTGTTTTTTATGCTAACATTCAATCATAAATATATTATTATTAAAAAAAATAGTTGAACCGAACAATTATTTACTCGATAATTTGTGTGTTTAGATATCAGTTTTCATATCTTTATTTTTAAATTTTTGTTCCTACCATTAATATGTCTATCATTATTTTTTTTATGTATTTAAGTTTTCATTCTTATAATTTTTATTGGTATTAGTCCATATTCTCTATAAAAGAATTCAATTCACAAATATGACTATCAGTTTCGAATTATTAAAATATTTGTCCATACCAAAACTCAAACGAGTGTAATTAAATTCGCAAATGTATGTTTTGATTATGACGATCAGTTTCTTTTTTAGGTGACTAAAATTGTAACGAAAACAAATTTTCTAAAAGCTTATATTTTGAAATTAAAAAAAAAATTATTGAATTGTCTCTTGAGTTGCAGTGAAATATGCCCAATAGCAATTAAGGAACTCAGCATATAACACGTCCCTGATGTGCAAATCCTCTGAGATATAATTAGCCCTGCCCAAACTTAAAGCTTCAGTAAAAAAGTCCAAACTTTTTAGGTTGTGTTTATTTTAAGATGTCACAAATTATTTCTAGAAAAATAAATTTGAAAATATCACATTTTCATATTTGGTACAAGTTTTGAAAAAACATTTTCAAGTTATGTTGATTTTAAGGAATATAAAATATTCATATTTACTCCTTTTTTTTTATTCCCAAGGTGAATGATGAACATCTTATATTTCCAATAAAATGTTATACCTATTCTCCCTTCATTCTTTCACATATCTTCTTCTACTTTTATTTTTTAATTTTTAAATTAAATAAATTTTAAATTTTTTCTAAAATTACTAAATGTTAAATCAAGCATGTTCATGAAAATAATATTCTTAGCTAAAATATTCCTAGAATTGTGATTCTTGGAAATGCTATATTCTATCTTGAAATAAATACCCTTACTAATTTGTTTGTAAGGCTCAATCATAACTTAATTTATTAAGAATTTAAAAGTTTCACTATCAAACAACGTGACACTTTGAAATACATAAGATCACACAGCTGCACGTTGGGTCATGTGACCTTTCAAAAAGAAAACAGGTCCCTCAAGGTACACCTGCCCCCAATTGAAGAATTCTTTTGCTTAATTTAACAGACCAATTACATTCAGAGTGATCAAAATAAGATTTTGCGAACAGCACGATTAAAGAACCGAAGTTTTCTTTTATAAGTAGCAACGTGAAAGGAGCAAAATACTCATGGAGAGAACAGAGTTCACCCTTTTATTTGTTGTTATTTGTTGTTGTTTGATATCCTTGTTTCCTACAGCATTGGAAGCAGAGGATGCAATAACTCCACCACAAGCCATCAGTGGCAACCAGACACTAGTCTCACCTACCCAAAATTTTGAACTGGGTTTCTTCAGTCCTGGCAATTCCACTCATATCTATCTTGGAATATGGTACAAGCATATTCCAAAACAGACAGTTATTTGGGTTGCAAATAGAGACAAACCACTAGTTAACTCTGGTGGCTCCTTAACATTCAGCAATGATGGCAAGCTCATCCTTCTCAGCCACACAGGAAGAGTTGTATGGTCCTCAAACTCATCTGGACCTGCAAGAAACCCTGTGGCACAGCTTCTAGACTCAGGAAACTTTGTTTTGAAGGACTATGGCGATGAGGGATATTTGTGGGAGAGTTTTGATTATCCATCTGACACATTGATACCAGGAATGAAGCTTGGTTGGAACTTCAAAACTGGCCTGAACGGACATTTGACTTCCTGGAAAAGCCCTTCTGATCCTTCTTCAGGAGAATACACCTACACTGTGGATCCACGCGGCCTTCCTCAGCTTTTTCTTCACAAGGGAAACAGGAAGGTCTTCAGAAGTGGACCATGGTATGGGCAGCAATTCAAAGGTGACCCAGTTCTCAGTGCAAATCCAATTTTCAAACCCATTTTTGTTTTTGATTCTGATGAAGTGTCTTACTCTTATGAGACTAAAGACAACATCATTTCAAGATTTGTGCTGGGCCAGTCTGGTTTGATTCAGCATTTTTCATGGAATGATCCTCATTCCAGTTGGTTCTCTGAATTCTCGGTTCAAGGGGACCATTGTGATGACTATGGCCTTTGTGGTGCTTATGGCTTTTGTAACATCAAAAGCTCCCCAATTTGCAAGTGCTTGATGGGTTTTGAGCCTAAGCTTCCACGAGAATGGGAAATGTCTGAGTGGTCAGGTGGATGTGTTAGGAAGAACTCACTGGTTTGCAGCAATGGAAATGCATTTAAGCAGTTTACAGGAATGAAACTACCAGATGCTGCTGAGTTTCATACAAACTACAGCATCAGCATTGATCACTGTGAGGCAGAATGCTCCAAGAACTGTTCTTGTGTAGCTTATGCCAAACTTGATATAAATGCAAGCGGCAAAGGTTGTATTGCTTGGTTTGGGGATTTATTGGATATAAGAGAGGTTTCTGTGAATGGACAAGATTTCTACCTGAGAGTTCCAGCTTCAGAAGCAGGTAAGAACATTGAAGGTATATGCTACCAATCCTTGTCAAGTTCTACTCCTATTTTAGCTGTTTTCAGAAATCAGGCTCACTTGTTTTTGAGTAAGCCAACTAATACTATTTTGGTAGTACAATAGGGTATTTATCATATTAAAGTTTCTCTGTTTTCAATAATAAATGCAATTTCGATTTTCCTAAAAATATGTTTATATATACATCTTGTATGTTTTCTCTTTATTTGTGGTGCTAGGTTCAAATGGTGATGGAAACAAAAGGAAGAAACTCATACTGTTTCCTGTGACTGCATCTGTAACTTCAACAATTATTGTATCAGCATTATGGTTGATAATTAAGAAATGCAGAAGAAAAAGAGGTAAATATATCTTGTAGTTCTAGTTTAAGAAGATAGATATGTTGAACATTTTGAACCTTAGTGTCCATTTATTAGTATTACTGATTAATCCTTGGCTCTTTGCCTCTGTGAGCAGCCAAAGAGACAGGTAGTCCGTTTAGTGTTGGCAGAGCTAGGAGTGAAAGAATGAATTTGAACTCCCATTGTTTGAGATTGCCATAATTGAAGCCGCCACCGGGAATTTCTCTATTTACAATAAGATTGGAGAAGGTGGATTTGGTCCTGTATACAAAGTAAATTACTCTCTCTTTGTGGTTAATTATAAAGAAAATTATACTTTAAACAATGCCACATACTAGTCTCTAACAACTGTCCTGCAGATTGGACAGTAGGAAAATGTTCATTTAAACAATGAACTCTATCATTTCTTTAGTCTGTTTGACTTCAACATTCGAGATCTCCAAATACTCTTCAAAATAGTATTATGTTCCTTAAATAAAATTTAACGTTTCAGATTCAACTGATTGTCATCTTCTAATAGTTGATCAGTCCAAATATTCAAAGTGACAGTCAAACTTACCACTTACCAAGCAAACAAGTTTGCAAATCCGTTTCCTGCAAGGAAAGCTATTTCCCCTATCAGTTTTACAACAACAATGATAATATCTTGGCTCTGTTGGATTTTGTAGGGTCAACTTCCATCAGGACTGGAAATAGCAGTGAAAAGGCTGTCAGGGAAATCTGGACAAGGCATGCAGGAGTTCAAGAATGAGGTTATTTTGATCTCCCAACTTCAGCATCGAAACCTTGTCAAGCTTCTGGGTTGTTGCATTCATGGAGAAGATAAAATGTTGGTCTATGAATACATGCCAAACAGAAGCTTGGACTCCTTATTATTTGGTTGGTCTCTCAACTATACCACAATCACATCTATGCATAGAAACACACAGTTTGAGCAAACATGTTTCACTTAATCATAATATAATGTATAACACAAGCAATATTCTGAATCAGATGAAACCAGGCGCTCTGTGCTCAGTTGGCAAAAGAGGCTGGACATAATTATTGGCATTGCTCGAGGACTTCTCTACCTTCACAGAGATTCAAGACTGAGAATAATCCATAGGGACCTGAAAGCAAGCAATGTTCTTTTAGATGGTGAAATGAACCCAAAAATTTCTGACTTTGGAATGGCAAGAATGTTTGGTGGAGATCAAACTGAAGCAAAGACCAAGAGAGTAGTGGGAACCTAGTACGTATGCACAAAGACACATGACTTAACTTTCGACAATTTTCCTAAACTCAACTGCTAAAATCACTTTACCCTTTGCAATTGTTACAGTGGATATATGCCCCCAGAGTATGCAATAGATGGACACTTCTCTTTCAAATCGGATGTTTATAGCTTTGGAGTTTTACTCTTAGAGATATTGAGCGGCAAGAAAAACAGAGGATTTTTTCACCCAGATCACAAACTGAATCTCCTAGGCCATGTGAGTATAATGGTCAATATTTATCTTTTGTTATCTTCTTTTCTTATAATGTATATGATAGTGATACATACATTCAATTTGCAAGATTATAATCTCATTAAATAAATAATTTGGACTTTATGCAATGATGATATATCTCGGAAATGTGCTAGGCATGGAAGCTATGGAATGAAGATAGGGCCTTGGAGCTGATGGATCCGTTGCTTGAGAATCAGTTTCCCACATCTGAAGTTCTAAGGTGTGTTCAAGTGGGTCTGTCATGCGTTCAACAGCACCCAGAAGATAGGCCAACAATGTCATCGGTGCTTTTGATGTTGAACAGTGAGGGTGTGTTGGTCCCCCAACCTGGAAGGCCAGGATTATATTCCGAGAGATGTTTCTCTGAGACAAATTCATCATCACGTTGTGGACTGAACTCTGGTTCCAATGACATAACTGATACTTTACTAGAGGGTCGTTGACTCCTTAGGAACATGCCTCTGCAATTAACCTATGGAAGATAAATATGCATGAAATTCTGTATTCTGATTCAAAATTAAGCAGATGCTGGGAATCATCGTGCTTAGACATTTTATTTTATTTTTTTGGATAAGTGTATGATCAACAACATCAGTTAAGCAAACTCATTCTCGAGACAAAGTACTTGATTGGTTCACGATTCCCTCCCAAAAGTCAACTAACAACCTTAAGGAAACTCGCATCTGTTCAACTCTTCTGCAACTGTACCAAAGATCAAGGTCCAGAATATAGAAGTAGTTTAAAAATAAGTTAAACACGATCATTAAAGGCTTAGCAAACAGTTTTCTATTTTGGTATACATAAAAATAAATATCTTTGAACATATAAATTATATTTTAAATTTATAATAAACAATTATTGTAATACAGTATTAATTTTTAGTTATTGATAATTTTTTTAAAAAAATATTAAAATTTAATTTAAAATTAAAAATATTGAAAATGATAGATTGAAAGAAATGAGAGGTTAAAAAATTTTTAAAAATGCTTTCATTAAAAAATGATAACTAAAAACATTCTCGTTAAAGAATAACAACTAAAATCGTTCTCGTTCAAGATAGTTATTCTTATTTGACATATAGGTGGATTTATAGAAAACTGATGGCAACGGTGATTCTAGTCTAAAGGATTATGGCAATGTGCGTCTCTTCTGGATCTGAAATTGATTATTAGATTAACCATCCCAGCTAGATACGCGATCACAACTCAATCACTAGCGGCTTCAGGACTTGGTTCAAGTTAACTGCCAACAGCCAATGGGGAAAGTTTGTAAACTCGACGTCTTTTCCGTAGAAGAGGGCCTGCTAGTCAAGACACCAGGCCCATAATGCTACAGACCCTACTACATGAATATTGTAACTGTGGGCCGAAAATGGATATTTAAACCAAGGGGTCCAAAAATTGTGTGGGACGGTAGGGTTGCTCCCCCAATATGGGACGTTATTAATTTCCAACACTTCAAGAATACGTCGACCAAAAAGAAAAATAACACTTAAAGAACGGAACAGCAATTAGTTAAAAAAAATATAATCAAAGTACAAATGTTAAAAGAAAGTAAAAAGGAGCTTAATGCTCTTGGGTATTGTTTGGTTCAAAGGAGTGAAGGAAAGAGATTTTAATGGAAAATAATTTACATCCTAATTGGTTCATACTTCATAAGGGGAGGCAAGAAGAGAGGAAAAGAAATAAACAAAATTACTATTATACATTTAGGCTATGTTTGGATTGGTGGTAAAAATAGAATGAAATAAAAAAGAGTGATAAATAAACACCTTTATATATCAAACATTTCATAAACACTTATTATTTATTTTTATTTCTCTCTTTCTATCATATCATATTATCTATCATATGTACATTTCTCTCTTTTTTTCCTCTCTAGCTAGTGTTGATAGAGTTTGGTTTGTACCAAACTTTTCCCACTGTAAGAAACAAATACTAAAAGAGGTTTGTCCCCTAAATAAATCCACCCAACTCAAGTCTAATTAATCAAGCTCTAATTTGACTTTCAAATTAATACTAAAGATCTCAATCCAAAAGATGTACAAGAGTGAGAAGAAATGAGGAAAACTGAGGGTAATAGTAGAAAGAAGTTATTGAGCCAGTCAAACAGTTAGGATTGTGATTAAACAGAAAGATATGTTGTATAGAAGGTGTCAGGAAAATCTTGAGAGAGAACTGAGTTGGTAAACTCAATTAGGAAGGGACAACTTTTATAAAGGAGTTTCACATCTTCTTGTTCCAATATTCATGAATACATACAAATACATGTTTCTTGATTCTATCATCTATATATTTCTTCGATAGGTTCTTACTACAATTCTTAGTTGTTGTTTGTTTAATTCCCTTATAACATATATAAACTATGAAATAAGATTAAAAGCCCATATTAATTCCCTTTCACAGGTACGTACGGCTCCCACAGCTAGCCATACAAATGTAGTGGCGAAACTTGATACGATTTTGAAGGGCTCAAGTGTTAGCTAAATGATGCAAATCTGCTGGGAGTGTTGTGAAACAAATTTGGAGATAGGAAAATGAGATTATCTGACAAATAAAAGTAAACTCTTAATTTAGTCCTCTAAAATTACATGTATCTTCATATAAAGTCCTCTAAATATATTAGTCACCATATTGATCCTTCAAATATTTAAAGTGTCACTGTATTATTCCTCTAAAAGTTTTGTAACCACGAATAGTCCCTCAATTAATTTATCACCACATTAATCCTTCTATGATCTAAAATGAAAAATTAAAGTAATAATAAAAAGAATCTTTAAGAAATTAATTTGACAAAAAATTAAATCTTTGAGGAACTAACTTAATGAAAATTTCTTTAGAAGATTAAAGTAGTAATAAAAAAAAATTGAGAGATTAATTTAGTGATAAAATTAATACACAATTTAAATTAGACTAAATCAAATCAACTCACCTTTGAATTAGACCATTAATCACTTTGGTTAAACTTTTGAATAAAAATACACTGCTACCACTATGTCACAAATTTTGTTCGTTTAATAATATATACAAATTATGACACACATGTACATGTACACGCACAAGTATGCATACTCAGTTTACCTCAATCAAACATAATAAAAACTATTTTCATTATAAATTAAAACATTTAATATTATATATATATTTATGTAAATTTATCTAATATAAAGCATACTTATAAATCAATAAATATTATGTCTGTTAATTAAGCTTGAACACATTGGCCCCTTCCCGCTGCTTGTAAGTTCCACTAGCCTACAAGTGGCACTTCTCATGAATCACGTTCCTGTCCCCTGTGATAATACAAACAAATCATTGGCCTACATCCTTCTTTTCCTTTTTGTGCATAGTAAGTATGCTTTCCTTTTAATTGCGGAGGTCCCGGAGTTGGAGGCAGAGATTTCAGAGCATCCTCATCCATTCAAACATTCAATGTCCAAACAACGCACGCTCTTTCAGTTAAGCTTTCTTACGAAATAGTTACAAGTCCATCATTTTCTGTCCAGCTGTCAGCTTCTCATGATTGAACTTTAAACAAACAAAATAAACAAAAATTTTCTGAAAAATCAACAAAAAAAAAAATGAAAGAAGTATTTAGTTCAAGATAATGCTCGTCCCACACTTCTCTATCATACGCATGGATACTCAACTAGCACTTTTCTAGTATTAATTGGCTTTGGCTCCTACTTACTTCTCCAGTAACTTGTTCCATTTCATGTTGAGAAAAACATTCACCCTGTTGGCCTCTTCCTGAAATTTGTTGTGCACAACAATAGGAAATCTTGAACAGGTTGCTGATGAAGGTGAATATGATTTTATATATAATCATGATGACGTTTGCAAAGCAACTGCTCACTGCTCAGAGCTGCCTCCGCATGACTTGTTAAAAGAGACTCGTCAAAGTTGAGTCCATGCCTTTTTTTTTAGAAATTATTGTATGGTTCAAGATTAAAATATGTTTATAATTAATCAATTTTATATGACATTTAACTAAGTTTTATTAATTTTTTTTGTAAATTAAAAAAGTTTGTTTTGTATCACGTAAAGATCGGTAAAGACTATAAATACATAATTGTCTTGCACTGTATAATAATTTTTTGTTTTTACCCTTTAAAAATTGGGATGACTAGAGGGCATGCCTCCACTTGTTCACAAGATGAGGAACATTACATGTACAGTACATTTCTCCTTTCAATGGACCAAAACTATTTTTATATTTTGAACTCATACACATACTTAAAATACCACTTCTGTGTGTAGAACGAATATCTATACCAACATCATGTCTAAAAGATTTATAATGAGTTTGTTTCTCCGTTTGAAAGCCCGTTGACCTCTTATCTAAGGATTTGACTCAATCACTTTTAAGTACGTAGGAAAGCATGACGACAGAAACAAAAGCACACTTAATGTGTATCTAGACACACTTCTATCATGTAAGTGTGTATTTGATTTTCCACCACATCAACACATATCCACGTTCATCCCAACACTAATATTTATAGTGGATGCATCTTTTGCTAATTTTGACGTGATTTTTATCTATAATTTATGCACGTATAAAACGTGATTCCAAACACACAATAAGTATGAGGCTCTCAAGGTTAAAAAACATGCTATGAAGTGTAATAGTATGTGTGTTTAAGTGAACATTTACAAAATTAATTTTTTATTACAATTGATTTTAAAGTAATGCGACTTATGTTTAGATATTTTTATTTTAAAAACTAGTTAGTAGTAAAACTCAATGTAAAATTGGTTTAGCATTGAAACAATTAGACACGTCAAACCAAAAGCTACATAGAAAAGCTTCCACATTTTTTTATTTGACGTGAAAAATTGAGAAAACATAAGTTAATAACATCAATCCAAACATGCTATCAACATAAAAAACTTTAATAAAATGCAAAACTACTTGAAGTTACTCTAACTCAACTAATTTTGGATTCGAAACTAATTTTTTAATATAAAACTAAACATATTTATATTTTCTAAAATGACATTAATTAGTATTTCAATTTAATTTTGAATGATACGTCCACTATATATGAGCGGATTTTGCCATGACACAGATCATGTATGGTTACAACCCGCTCTTGGGCCAGGATCAATTTAACTACAAGCACCCCTTGGGGGAAAAGATTGATGTGTACGTTGAGATTTGCTTTACGAACTATCAACGAAAGAAAGAAGCTGCGGCAAAATCCACTTTTACAGAAAAAGGAAAAGATTTCATCTTATCATCTTCAATCATAGAATTTACTGTCTAGTGTCCATTGAGGTCACAAACCGTGGCATGAATCATGATGGAAAGCTTTCGTGGTACTTTGATGCTGAGTCACACATCATTTTCCCCATTTTTGTACCTCTTTTTCTTTCTCGATGGAAATGTCATTTTCAATACTGAACACATTCTTGGCAATATTAACGGTATTCTTTGCATGTTACGTTATACTGACACAATCATACAGTGGAAACAAACTTTCGAACACTTGAGAGGGCTTCTAGTGCACATCAAGCCTTTGTCCTGTTGGACATGTTGCCCGGGAATAAAGGGTATCTCTTTCTTTCCTGATATTCTTTTTGTATTCTTTTGCGATGCTAATAATATCTTATTGCTTTATTATGACAAATAATTATTTACTAACACCTTTACTGTAATATGTAATTTTTTTTTCATCTGAGTCAGATGATGCGGGATATCTTGAGAAACAATCTTATTAACGTTATTTCGCAGGATGATTTTCATGATCAAAATCAAAATCTCCTTTTAATTTTTAAAAAAACACGTTTCTCGATAATGATTAAGAATTTTTCTTGATTGTGCGTGTATATTGAATAATTATGGAGAATATGTATTTGAGAAATTGTATTTACACAATATTTTTATACCAAAAAAGCTTAATTATGTTTTAGTCCTTCAAATTTGGGATGAATATGTTTTTAGCCTCCCAAATTGAAAAAAAATTATTTTAGTCCCTACAATTTTAAAAGTCCATTTTTTGTCCTTGACAGCATTAATGGAAGTGTTGATGTGGCACTGCCATCATTGCCACTAGGGATGTCAATGGAGCGGGGTGTGTACGGGTAGTAGCTACCCGCTACCCGCCCCGCCAAACAAAATCCGTATCTGTACCTGCCCCGTTACCCGCGCGGGTATCCGGGATATTTGTGGATACTTTCAAAAAATAAATAAATAAATAAATAAATTTATTTTATATGTTGTAGACAATCATAAAATACTATAAATATCACTTTAAATTTATAAATTTAAATCTATAAATTAAAGAGTTATTGTTTAAAATAATCACTTTGAATATAACTTTTAATTATTCTAACAATTTTTCTTAAAAAAAAAGTTTAAATGCTCACAAATTTATGTTCTTTTTCTCTTGTAATATAATTGTATAAGATTTCTCTCATAATAAACAATTGTTTTAAAAAATTTGGATAAATTTATATAATTTTATCTATATTAATATATAAAAGTATTTAACTAAATATATAATTATGGGTAGCGGGCATCCGCGGGTACAGGTACCATGATACCCGTACCCGTCCCATTTATAAACGGGTAGCGGATATACCCATTTAAAATATCTATGGGTATCCATTTAAGGTACCAATTTTCTACCCGTGGCGGATTTTATCCGTAGAAATCCGCGGGCGCAGATATTTTTGCCATCCCTATTTGCCACGTGTACACTTTCATGAAATACGTCACCACTTTAGGTAATGTTGTCTGTCTCTAAGGACTAAAAACAAATTTTTTGAAATTGTAGGGACTAAAATAAATTTTTCAATTTGGAGGACAAAAACGGATTTACCCTAAATTTAAGGGACTAAAAACATAATTAAGCTTACAAAAATTTATACAACCAAAAAGATAAATAAGAATAGAAGAGAGAAAAATACATGCGAAAAATGATTGATGTAATGGGAAAATATAAAAATTAATATTGTATAAATAACATAATTTTATCTATTTTCTTTGCTACCGACACCCCTTTGGCCCACCCATTCACACATACACACATATAAGATCATATCTAAAGAGAAAGTCTTTTTTATGTGAAAATAAAAAAAATTGATTATTAGATCTTATTATGAATAATTAATATTAAAATACATAAGTCATGTAAATTTTTTAAAAAAGTCACATATGATTGTATGATCTGAATTTACTCCTTTCATTTACACACACTACACACACACATACACACACATATAAAGAGAGGTGGGGAGAGAGAGAGAGAGAAAGAATAAACTAATTTAAAAACGAAGTGCTGTGAAAGAGTTTTGCAAATAAGACCTTGCTTTCGGTACTGGATAAACTGTCCATCATGAACATAATATGGTTTTAACTTGCAGCAACATTTTTGACCTGAAATATGTACCTGCACTTTGTGCGGGTGCTTTTAATTTAAGTACAAATTAAAAAAAATCAAAGTTTTAAAATATATGATTAATAAATAAGTAAAAGATTTAAGTAATTTAGATTTAGAAGAGTGAATTTTAAAAATAATTTGAAAGAATTAATTTAAGAATTTTTCTTGATATAGGATCATAAATATCTTACATATAGCAGTCAATTGTATTTAAAGAAAGAACATTCATATAAGATGGTAGAGTTAGTTTTATGGATAGTGAATTTCTTATATATATAAGCTTCAAATATTAAAATTTATTGATTTTAATTTTTCATGCATGGTATGGTTAGTGTAAAGTTTTTTATATTGTCAATCAATTAAAATTATTTTATATATAATTTTTAAATTAATTATTACAAAATTCAATAATTTTACCATATATAACAATTATAATTAGATAATAATGTAAAAATATTTATACTATTAATACATTTTAATTAAATTCTATTTTATTTAAGAGAAATCAAACATGTATCACCTATTGGTAAATTAATGTAAGAAAATTAAGTAGTTGCATTTAAGAGGAAAAATTTAATATAAAAGTTAACAATAATTAAATTTGATATTTGAAAAAAAAACCATTAATTTAAAAATAAAATTAGAAATGATTTAAAAATAATAAAAAAAGGTGCATATTAAAATTATATATTAGAAGCCAAAAATACTAAAAGAATATGTACCAAAAAAATAGTAAAAGATTCAACAATTAGAACACAGATTTATATTATAAGGATCGTTTTCTTTACTTATTTAGTATTTCATTTATGAAATTAGATATGTGACATTTTTATTTTTTTTGAGGGAGGATATATGTCATTGAAAATGAGAAAGATAGTAAAATAAAACCAAAGCGGCACGAGGAGGAAACACGTGTCAGGACGAAGATCATCAGCTCACAAATTTGGACTTTTCTGGAACCGTTGACGTTGGTGACCGATGATAGGTATATATGTCATTTCACCTCTTGATGAAATGAGTGGTTCATGTTTTTCAATCTATTCTCGTGCGGGCTGTCGGTTGTGTACTTAATTTATTTGGAAAAAAAAATAAAATAACGAGTCTGTCGGTATGGTATTTTTATTTTTTTTGGTACAATAAGAAATAGAAAGACAGTAAAAAAAGAAATTAAGGGTTTATTTAATAGAGGAAAGAAATAAATAACAAAGAAATAGGTAAGAAATAAGTTAAGAGATGGGAAATAGATAAAAAATAATTTAAAATTTTAGGTTGTTTGATAGGAAAAAAACATAGGAGAAATAAGAGAGATAAAGAGATGAATAAAAGTAGGTAAAAAATAGATTATAAAATAAGTAATAGACTCACAAAATTTAAAAAAAAAATTCACCTATTTTTATTAAACCAAATCACCTATATTTTCAAAAATTCAAAAAAAATTCTCCTCTCCATTATACCAAATAGAAGAAGTACCAATAGAAGACTCTTCCGGCACAAGATCCAACAAGTCAACTGGTGGGTGTGTCTAATTTTGAGCATCAACATTTCTATGAAGGCATGTTGGACGTTTGGCAAGCATACCAATTAAACAAGTAATATAGTGATGAATGAGTATTATTCTCCTAAGGGACTTGCATAATACTTGGCAATTTACCAAATTTTCTATACTAAACTATTGTAACCAGAGAACAATAGTGACTGCAAGAAAATAAAGAAGATAACTTAAAAAATTAACAAAGAAGGACAATATAACATGAACTCTTTTTGACATTTAATTAAACACTTAGTATGCGTAAAATGATTTAGATCAAAAATATGAAAATAGCTGGGGTTTAACTTCATTAAGTCTTCCTACCATGCACTATATGAGTTATACATTCAGTATTTAGTTGCCAAGTTACCACCATCCTTCTAAAATCATTTTAACCTTAATTCCTCATAAGTTAAAAATCTAAGTTATTTGATTCAACTACAAATTCCTTGCATAGCTTAGCCAAATAACTCATATTAAGAATAGAGAATAAAAGATGTCTAACACACATTAGCCTATTCCTATTCCTATATCTAAAATGTATTAGATGTCTTTTTTCATATCTAAGATTCAAACAATGTTTTCCAACAATATTCAATGCTTAATAAGAACAAGTTAAGGTTGATTAAGCCAAAACAAGTATTAAGAGTAGAAGAAAAGACATTAACATGAAACTAAATTGAATAAATATCTCAAAATAGATATATGAAGATCAACTTAATTACATTAAACCCCAACAAAAGGTGAATCTAACTACACATAGCTAAGCAAAGAAGAAAACTTTGATGAAGGAGTTAAAGAGATGAAAAACTGCCATTTTAAAGCCAAGAGAGCTTCTTTTTCTATTCTCTAACCCTAGAATATGCCTATCCTCTTGTTCTCTCAGCCCTTTTGTTACTGTCCCTTTATGAATTTTGTCTTTTCTTAATTAAATGTCACATCATCGAAACTGGCACCGAGCACCTTTATCTCGTCGTGGACACCAGTTGCAGGAAAAATAGGGGATTTTGTCTGGCAGGTTGGCGCTGAGCACCAACATGTAGTAGGGGTGTTCACGAGTATGGATAACCCGTTGACCCAAATCGACCTAATTACTTCAATTCAGTTTTTTTGAGCGTTTCGGGTCATACCCGACCCAACTTGTTCAAACCCGTTCAAGTATGGGTCAAGTAATGGGTTTTAATTTACAAACCCGTGTACCCATGAACCCAATCCGTTGAAGTGACCTTTATTTAATTTATTATTTTTTATATATTGTATATACTAATAATTATTAATTAGTGAATTACTATTATTAAATAAGACAAAGAGTAAAGGACACCCCACACACACGTAAAGTCGTGAACCCTTGTTAATTTTGGATCACTACATATTCCATGCATGTTGTTGTTGTTCTTTTTCTCTTGACTCTCATTCTAAGTTTCTTGTAAGATTTATATTAATTTTAGAAATAAGAATGATGAGAAACAAAATCCAAAACTAAATACAACATTTTTAAAATGTGTCAAAAATTGTAAAAAAAAAATACAATTTTTAAAAAAATTGACAAAATTTTAAATACACGGACCCAATTAACTAACCCAAACCAACCCGTTAATGACTGGGATGGTTTGGTTTGGGTCTGACAAAAAAAAAACATGTACCTAACCCAACCCAACCCATACTATTTTGATCAGGTTGGGTAATGGGTTTAGCCAAACTTGACCTAACCCGACCTATGTACACCCCTAACATGTAGGCTCTCAGCACCAGCAAGTTGATCTTCTGGTGCTCTCTTTTATACTATTCCAAGCTAGGGCATGTTCTAGAGCTCTCTCTCTCTCCTTCCTAGATCTTTCCTTCTTTGCTTTAACCTACATAGATATCCAAAAATAATAATAAAATTCTCAAAGAACTTGAAGTGTTAAGCCTATAATCAAAAGTATGTAATTTGTGTACAAAAGGTGGGTAAATCTGAACTTGAGTCAACAAAATTGATATAAGTATCAAAATATGTACCAAAATATAGGTATGAATAGCACTTTTCAAGGCACCATTTGGCAAGATGATCAACGATCCTATTTGCCTCACGAGGAATTGCCGAAACCACAACACTCCAATTCATAAGCAATATGTGCTTGATATCCATGATATGGTCCCTGTAGGCATGCTTACTTAGTTGTCGGTATGATATAAATATTTATAAATATATTTTAAAAATTAGATGAAAACATTAAAATTAAGTTAATTGTAAAGAATATGAATGATAATAAAAAAATATAAAATATAAAAATTTGAATTTTTTAATTATAAATTTTTAAATGAAAATAATCAATAAAATATTTTTTTTAAGTGATTTATAAATATATTATTCTATTTAATGTTGATTAAAAAAATTAAGTATGAATTAAAGAAATTAAGAAAATAAAAAATGTTTAGTTAAATAATTAATTAAAAAATAAATAATATTAATTTAATTGTATATAAAAGTCAAAAGATATAAGAAAAAATATAAAAAAAAATGTATAACTGCATGATAAAGTAAATATATATTACTGTTATATGTTTTCAACGATGGAATAACTAAAATTTATTCAATGAAACCAAATATTAGAAGACAAAATTAATATTTAAATATTGTTAAAATTTATATTAAATATTTGACAAATGTTAAAAATTGCTATTGAAACATAAGATAAGAAAAGAAAACAAAAACATTTAACGATGATGTGATTATTTGGTAAATTAAGAGTATAAATAATTATATTTAATATATATGTACTATGGGATAAAACATTTTCAGAGACATATTTAATAAAATTTATTTTATCGTTGCATTATGTTAATGAATGAGATGATGTGATAAAAGGATAAAGTTTATTAGATATATAACAAAACTTTACAATAACAATGTCAAGGTCATGGCTGCCTCAAGACCAATGAAACAACCGCTTTAGGTCCTACTCAAGCACCTAATTTTTAATAATTTTAAGAAAATAATTTTAATTTAAATTATCAAATGATGAATTTTATTCTATTATGTATAGTTAATTTGTTAGTAAGATTATAAAATTTAAAAGTATGTATATACATAGATATTGTTGTAAATTATTTAAGAAAATTTATTACTCATTTAAAAGTTATAGAAAAAATTATTTACATTTACTTTGAACTCAAGCTAAAAAATGACTTTGAAATGAATATAGAGATTAAATTTTATAAAATAGAATGATTCATTAAAAAAATTATTTTAATGAAAATGATAGTGATAAAATCACACATTCAATTGAATATTATTCTTGGCTCTTATTAAAAAAAAACCAATTCTTTTGGTTTTGCATATTTGTACAAATATTAAATCAATTTATTGTCTTGTATTCATAGCTTATTTGAACACATTTTAAAATATGAAATCACTTTTAACTTTTTTATTTCAATCCTAGTCGTTGAAAATTTAAAAGATAATGAATTGAAAAGAAAATATTGTATTACTCTTGAAACAAATTTAAGTTATAGTGAGCATTAATTTGATATTAGATGTCTTGACTCTTTTTCTAATTGAAGGTACCAAAAGAAATACTAAAAGAATTTGATGTCCAATTGGAAGTATTAAACTATATTGAAAATTATTTTTTTAAATGATGTAATATTTATAAAATATTATTAATAATACTTGTAATCATTGTCATTATTAGTTGAGATCAATATATCGTAAGTGATTAAATAGATTACCTTAGAATGAGATGTTGAAATTGCTTGTTTGTAAAACTTTAGTTAATTTTGTAGTTTAAAAACTAGAAACAAAGTTAAAATTAATTAATTATATTAAAATATGATTCTAAAAAAATTGTCTATGATTTCAAAATTTTTGGACACAATGTTAGACAATGTATATAAGACAGTGTCTAATATGGACCACCATGATAGGTGGTCCATGATGGATCATATTTTCTTTTAATTTGGACTGTTAGATCTCATGATTGTATCATAGGCAATGGTATAACCTTCTCACTAATTTTTTCCCCTTTCCCCTCTCCTTCTTCCTCATTCACAGCCCACTACGATGGCCTTCGTCAACACCCTCACTTTGGCGCCGATGACAACAACCTCTACCGGTGGCTTTACGACAAACGAACCTCTTCTTCCTATTTTGCTTATAGTCACAGAGGCCACAAACCCAACGATGTCGTTCACACCCTCCTAATCTACATCGGCTCTGCCTCCCTCCTCGTGTACCACCTTATGCACAATGGCACTTCCATGACCCGCCACCTCACACGTGTCTCTACAGTGTCGCAACAAGCATCCACTGCCTTCATAATTTGGATCTGAAACCCAAACAAAATTATTTTGAAAAATCGAGATCGTTAAGATTTTGGATCTAGATCTGATTTATAATGAAAATCATTTGTCTAAATCGAAGGTATTTCTTCTTTTTAGATCTAAGACAACCTCCTTGTTTTGGATCGAAATTTGCAATTGATGATTATTCAGAGAAGATGGTGGTGACGGTTCTCCAAAGATGATGGAAGTGGTGCAATGGCCCATCAAAACGAGAAGAAGAGGAAAGAAGGGACTTGCAAAGAGAGAACACCAACACCGTCGTCATATTACTCCACCATTGTTGTCACCACCGACAGAGATAGCGTTTGACGGAGAGACATAGAGAGGAAATTCTTATGCGGAGGGTCCAAAATAAGACAGTGGTATAGATTAATCTGGCGTTTAATAATAGTGGTGCATGGTGGACCACCACCTATGATGGTGGTCCACCTTAGAAGTCGTCTGTATATAAAGTAAATTCTTTAATTTTTACTTTTTTAAGTAATTGGAAGTGAATCACCGTGGAACAATGATGGTTGGGCATTAGTCTTAACAATGGAATATTGGAATGATGCATGGATGAGTGAAAAAGGTCTAGCTGTAAAGGAATAAAATCACCTGCAATTCGAAAAGAACTGCACGATCATGCAGTTTCAAATTCAATAGTGTAAAAAATTTTAACTGACCTTTTATTTTATAATTTATTGTGTAAAATTTATTGGATTTAATTGCATATTTTACCACTCATCTTTAATGATTTTGCGAATTTTGTCACCAAACTATTTTAATCGTATATTTTGTCACCCAATTTTTAAAATTCGCACATTTTGCCATTCAATTATTTTACTTATACATTTTGCCACCCAACTTTCAAAATTTGCTCATTTTGTCATCCCAATTGTTGATTGCCAGTCAATGGTCAACTAAAGGAGGTGGCAAAAATCGCAAATTTTGAAAGTTATGTGACAAAATATGCAATTAAAATACTTAGGTGATAAAATTTATAAAATCATCAAAAATAAATGACAAAATGTGCAATTAAGCCAATTTATTTTAACGATAGGGATTCATGCAGTTGAAAATTCAACTACAGACAACATCTATCTAGTTGTAAAAGTACTCCAATGCTCAAGATAATCTTTGATAGAGATGAGTGAGTAAACAGTTACAAATACTTTTCTTAAGAAAAGACCAAGGCTTTTAGCAATGGAAAAAATGAACATACACTTTTTTTTGGATATATGGTCAGAAAAAAGAGAAAGTAAAAGAAAAAAGAAAAAAAAAAGTGAGAAGTATAAATATATAATAAATAATGTGATGACTACGAGTACGACTTGAAGTGACGTAACAAGTGGGTGAAAGAAAACCAAGTTGCATAAAAGAAATTAGGCTGCGCCTTATGATCCACTTATAATATAAAGTATTTCACGAGGTATATTAAATGTTCGTTAATTAACATTCTTAAGGCACTCGATAGCAATATCTTAAATATTTAAGAACAACTAATTATACATCTCTCTGCAACAGATTTTTAGGGTTTATATGCATTTACTTTTAAGATATTTGATATATTTATTTTTATAAGTTTATAAAAATATTAAGAGGATTAACAAAAAAATATTATAAGAGAATAAAACAACACTTTTAAGAATTTAGCAAATCTGACTCCTACGACCCTTAATTCCTAAATATTTTTAGTATTAAATAAGACTTCTAAATATAATAGTCGCTTTTTAATAAACATTTTTATTTTTTAAATTATGGACTAAAGTTAAGATTTGTTGTATTAGTTTAAATTTTGCATTTTTCTTGATATTGGAACTCTTAAAAGTATTTGTAAGTTAACTTATGTTTAGAGTTACAATCATTAAGAACCACTAGGGTCGGCTTAGTAATGGAAAGTTTGGGTAATTGTCCTAAATTTTAACTTTATTGTCACCATTATACACAAAAAATAAATAGTTACAATCATTATTACGTTGATCCAAGTAGAATTAAGCTGAGATCTCTTAAGTAAGGTCTCGGATTTGAGTCTTGTGAATAGAAAACATGGTTGGGAAGGAAGATCCTACTAAAGATGGTTAGTCAAGTTTCTAGGTGAAAATTAGGGCTTTTAACCAAAATAGTAAAAAACAAACTATTTATTAAAATAACAAAAACTATTTACTGAAATAGGTTGTTTCAGACAAGGGTACGGAGACATGAGCAGGTACTTAAATAGGAGGCACCAAGTTAGTTGGCGCTTCGCGTTTATTAATTTTTTATATATATAATAAGAGGCGCCAACTGCATTCAAAATAATTTTTTTTTACTACAATAGGAGGCACCAACTCAGTTTGCGCCTTGCATTTAAAATAATTTTTTTTACTACAACAAAAGGCGCTAACTGAGTTGGCGCCTCGCGTTCCAAATTTTTTTTTCCTATAACAGGAGGCGCCAATTGAGTTGCGCCTTGCGTTCAATATAAAAAAATTTTATACAATAGGAGGCGCCAACTCGCGCTTAAAATAAATTTTTTTACTACAATAGAAGGCACCAATTGAGTTGGTGCCTCGTGTTCAAAATAATTTTTTTTACTACCACAGGAGAGTTGGCGCCTCATGTTCAAAAAATTTTTGTATGTAGTGCTCAAAGCAAAAGTCCCAAGAAATTTTATTTAGATTAGATGAGACCAATTCTACATCCAACCAAGCCGTTGTGCAGTAGAGAAACGATGGAGACGTGCAGCAGAGAACCAATTTTTGAATGAACATTTTGGACATTTGTTTTCATTGATAATTAAATTAGCTTTTTAATTAATTTTTCATTTATTTTATACTTTTTAATTAGATTTTATTTTGTAAACCAATTTTAGTCTCATACAATTTCATATGGTGATATTTACATCTGAGAAGAACAAATTTAGTAATAAATTAAATTTTTTAAAATTACTTTGATGATAAAATTTTAAAAAATATAATAGTAATTTAAAATTTAAGAAACCAATTTGATAAACCTCGGTGATGAACTGAGTTGAACGTGAGGTACCAAGTAATAAAAAATTTTATATTGAGTGCGAGGCACCAACTGTTATAGTAAAAAATAATTCGAACAAGTTGCACTTGTAATAAAAAAAAAATTATTTTGAACGCGAGGCACCAACTGCGCCTCTTGTTGTAATAATAAAAATTATATTAAACACAAGAAAAGTTGGCGCCTCCTGTTATAGTAAAAAAAAATTGAACACGAAGTTGGAGTCTCCTATTGTACATAAAAAAAAAATTATTTTGAACGCGAGGCACCAACTCAGTTGGCCCCTCGTAGTAAAAAAAAATTATTTTGAATGCAGTTGGCACCTCCTATTGTAGTAAAAAAAAATTAATAAACACGAGGCACTAACTAACTTAGCACCTCTTGTTAAATTACCTTCTCTCATCTCCGTACCCTTTTCTGAAACAACCTTTTTTAGTAAAAAAAAATTAATTACTATTTTACTAAATAGTTTTTTTTTTAAACTATTGTGGTTAAAAAGCCTGGAAATTAGCTGCGACAAAACCGATAAATACTTCTCACTTATAATATGGTAACAAAAAAAAAGAAGCCAACAAACAAATTAGTAAGTGAATTGGGCTAACGCACATGAGATCAACTTATGCTTGTCTATTGTAATGAAAATCCATTAGTTTGCCCCTACCCCAACCTCTAATGGTGTGTTTGGATGGAGTATTTTTAAGAAAGGAAAGCAATTTCAATAGGGTTTAAAATTCTTTGGACTAAAATTTATTGATTGGACATTTTATTAAATGAAATTTAACATTTAAGAAATTTAGAAGAAAATTTTAATTAATTAAAATTCAAGAATTATAAATTCCATCTAAAAATTAAAAATTTTTTATATTTTTTTCTCTCTCCTTTGCCTTCTCTTTCTCTCTTTCTACCTTTTCTTTCCTCTCTCACTCCCCTTTCTCTCTAAGATTTTATAAATGAAGAAAATTGAATTATTTATTCAAAATACCAAAATTTAGAAATGAAGGAATTTGTTTATTTATTTTATCAAAACAAAAAAAAAGTTGAAATGAAGAAATCTGATTACTTTATCTAAATACAAAGTTTTGAAAATTAAAGAATTTGATTAGTTTATCCAAACAAAAAATTTTAAAAATGAAAGAATTTTAATTGAAACAATTAAAATTCTTAGAATTTTAATTTTTTTTAGAATTTTCAAATACTCCATCCAAATATACACTAAAGTTCATGAGATTTTTACTTATACTTCAACTTTAACATGTATAATGCACAAGATGTTTATTTTATATAACTAAAATTTATTAAAAATAATAATAATTTTAAACACATAAATTATATTATTATATTATAATTAAAATTCATAATAAATAAATATTTTTAAACATATGAATTATATTTTAGATTTATGATAAATAATTTATATTGTGATATAAGGTTACTTTTAACTATAGATAATTGGGGGAAGGAGAAACATTCGTGTCTCTCTTTCTTTTTAAAAAATAAAACAAAATAAGAAGAGTGAGAGAGGGTGCAGTAGATAGTTTAGAGAGTAATTAAAAGATAATGTAGTTGATAATTTAGAGAATAATTAAAAGGTATAATAGTCCAATAAAAAGTGAAGACTAAAAGAGGGTATTCTCTTTATTATAGTTATAGATTTTAAAAAAATATATTAAAATTTAATTTAAAAATAAAGATGAAAATGATACATTGAAAGATATAAGAAGTTAAAACAATCCTAAAAATACTCTCGTTAAAAAATAACTCCTAAAAACATTCTCATCAAAGAATAACTCCTAAAAATACCCTCATTCAAAATAATTATTTTAATTTATATATATAGATTTTTTTTTTCAGAAATCACAATTAAATGTTAAGAAGCCTTATCTAAAAAATTAAAAATGCCTTATTTTTCAATTTTTCTATCTAACTTGATGAACCGTGTTTATCTTATTTTATTATCTCTATGTTCGAATTAAAAATTATTTAAAATTTTGGTCATGCTTTCTTAATATGCATGTCTTATTAATATTAGAGAAAATAGATTATACACTAAAAGTGTAAAACACTTTTATACAGTGTT
The DNA here is from genome assembly GCA_004329165.1 of Spatholobus suberectus. NCBI lineage: Eukaryota > Viridiplantae > Streptophyta > Magnoliopsida > Fabales > Fabaceae > Spatholobus > Spatholobus suberectus. Next base: position 7,584,929 of record CM014729.1, on the reverse strand, counting down.
TGTTTATTTTTATGTTGGCACACTTGCCAACCATGTTGAATGTGATTGAGCCAAAATGATGAATTGGCTTTGAACGTGACTTTCAAGTAAGAAACAAACACACTCACTATCATTGAGTGACAAACTATTATGTATGGTAAGTTTGTTGACTTGTATAATAATTATCTTAAAAGTCATACCAACAATGATTTTTGATTGGTTGATAGTGTAAAATTTTTTACACTGACAGTGCATAGCCATTAAACTCTTAATATTATGGTGGTCCAGGTGGAGTTGTGTTTGAATTTTTTAAGTAAAGTCTCGAGTTCAAGTTTTACAGATAGACAAAAAATGTGGTTGAAATAAGGGACTTTATTAAATGTGGTTAACTAAGTTCTTCGACAAAAAATTGGTAAAAATTGATAAATATTTTGTACCTATAGTATAAGTAAAAAAATAAAAATAAAAATGCATGTTTTTAGTTTTTAAAAAGCAGACCTACATTTTCTTAACTCACACACACTCTTCTTCTTCCTAGGTTTCACGATTATTTTTTGTTTTGCTACCTCAACTGTAATTAGTCGGATGGGTTTGTTGCATCCTAGAAAATTCTCCGATAAATCCTTATGGCCAAGGCAATTTTGCACGTCTCAAGCTTCCAATGTTCATGACTTGTTCATGATCGTCATTCGTGTGCTCCCGTTAGATTCATGGTTTACACTTTTGTACAACAAACAACAAGATAATAATAATAATAATAACAATAATAATAATAATCTATAACTATTAATAAAAGTGATATCTTGATTTGGTCTTACATTTGTTTAGACGTTTTGTCTCTTAACTAATTCTATAAATTACCTACATTCAATTTAACTTGTGACACTAGTTACTTTTTGGACAAAACTTAGATACAATACCTTAGATGCTGTTTGTGTTGTTCTGCAATTATAATTAAAGATTCACCTCGGTAATCTATATTATAAAAGCATGTATTAAAGAATTTTATAGATTACCAAGGTGAATTTTCAATTCTAATTGAAGAACAGCATCAATAGTAATTAAAATACTGTATCTAAGTTTTGTCCTTACTTTTATTTAACCTCATTCTCTCTCTTCCTCTTTTATTTTATTTTCATTTGAAAAAAATATAGAGGCACAAAGTGCTGCTCTTTCTTTTAGTAACAACAAAGATTAAACTTAGAGTTTACTAGTCATGCACTCTCAGTATAAAAAGTTTTACATTGTTATCAAATCAAAAATCAGCATTAATATGACTTTTAAAGTATTTATTATAAAAGTCAACAAACTTACAATATATGGTAGTTTGTGATTGGATGACAGTGTAAAACTACTTTACACTATCAGTGCATGACCATTAAACTCTTAAACTTATATACAATTTCATAAATGTTGTTTTGTTGTTTTCTAATTAGAATTATAATTTCACTTCAATAGTTTGCGTAGTAAAAATTTGCATTAAGGAATTATATAAATTATTGAGGTAAAACTTTAATTCTAATTAAAGAATAGTAAAAAAAAAAAAAACCCAATGAAACTGTACCTAAATTTTGTGCTAACAATAATAATAATAATAAATGCTCGACCAAATTTTTTTATTTCCTAAAAAAATTGAGTACTAAAATAGTTCTAACTGTATCGCCATTTTTTGGTGAGTAATATATTAATAAATTATAACATGATAAAAAAAAATTAATATTTTATTTTTGAAATTAATAAATATTTCAGGTCGTAAAATGTTTATTTTTTAATTAATATTTCACGTACAAATAAAAAATTTGATGAAGGGTATTATTGTATTTGTCTGGAGATCATAGGCCCCAAGAAGAAAAGGAAAGAAGTAGGGAGAAGCAGAAGAATGGCATGGTTAATGATTAGGAAGGGCTTAGGCGTAATAATAATAGGCCATACCCATAGGCAATTACGAAACCTCGTAACGTAAACCCTCACTTAAAAAAAAAAACACCACCCAGCAAGCGGCAATGGCGGCTCAGCTTCCGGAGCACTTCAAGTGTCCCATTTCCCTGGAAATAATGTCCGACCCGGTCATCCTCTCGTCCGGCCACACCTTCGACCGCTCCTCCATCCAACGGTGGCTCGACGCCGGCCACCGCACGTGCCCAATTACGAAACTGCCCCTCCCCGAGCACGCTTCCCTCATCCCCAACCACGCCCTCCGAAGCCTAATCTCCAACTACGCCCCCATCTCCCCTCTCCACCACAGCCCACACCCACAAACCCTAATCTCCGCCCTCACCTCTCCCTCCTCCCCTCTACCCTCCAAGCTCGACGCGCTCCGCCTCCTCACGCGCCTCTCCCGCGGCGACTCCCTCTTCCGGCGCCGCCTCGCCGACTCCCCCGCCCTCGTCCCCGCCCTCCTCGCCTGCGTCGACGACGACGCCGCCCTCCGCCACCGCGCCCTCTCCCTCCTCCTCAACCTCTCCCTCGACGACGACGCCAAGGTTGGCCTCGTCGCCGAGGGCGTCCTCGCCCGCCTCGTCGCCTTCCTCGCCGCCGCGCCCCCCTCCGACTGCCGCGCCGTCGCCGCCACGCTCCTCACCAGCCTCGCCGTCCTCGACGTCAACAAGGCCACCATCGGAGCCTTCCCGCGCGCCATCCACGCGCTCGTGTCGCTCGTCCGCGACGGCAAGGGGAGAGAGAGGAAAGAGGCGGCCACCGCGCTTTTCGCCGTGTGTTCCTTCCCGGACAACCGGAGAAGGGCGGTGGAGTGCGGCGCCGTTCCCGTTCTGCTCCGGAGCGCCGATTCGGGGCTGGAGAGGAGCGTCGAGGTTATTGGGGTTTTGGCGAAGTGTAAGGAGGGGAGGGAGCAGGTGGAGCGGTTTCGCGGGTGCGTGCAGATTCTGGCGCGCGTGTTGAGGAATGGAAGCCCCAGGGGGGTTCAGTATGCTCTTATGGCTCTTTATTCTCTCTGCTCTCACAGTGAGGGAAGTGCTCTCGAGGCCTTAAGAGATGGGGTTTGGAAATTTGTCAAGGGCTGGTGCACGATGATAATGCCAAGGTGAGAAGGAACGCCTCGTGTTTGATTCAGCTTCTTCGTGGAAGTAGCCATCGGTTGAGTTAATTGGAATGAGTGGAAAAGGGTCAGTTTTGATGTCCTCAGTTGAGGTGAGGTGACTTTTTTTTTTTAATTTTTGAAATTCTATATTGTTGGGTAGATACCTCCTGTACAAAATGAAAGATCAAATTTTTGTTGTCATAGTCATAGGGTTCTTTTGTATGTTGTACATTTGAAATAAAATTGATGGGCTAGCTCTCTCTTGTTAGCTGTTTATAAGAAGCAGAAGGTTTGTTGTTGATTCTTTGGTAATTGGACTGTATTCCTTCCTTCTTCTCTGAATTTCTCTAGGAATCCAAGCAATTGTGCAAGAATTAGTACTCAATTCAATAATTATTCATAGGTTTAAGATGCCTGTGTTTTAATGGTTTTTATTCAGAGAGAGAACAAATAACAGAAAGTAGTATGAACAAAATACCTGCATATAGTAGTATATTAGAAAGTAGAATGTATTCTGAACAGCTATAAACAAAATACAATTGAAAATGGCTAGAACAGTGGAGGATACTTGTGGTTTAGATGTAATATATATATATATATATATATATATATATTAGCAAGTATAATGAATGGCGCCATTCTTCTCTATTGTTCATCTTCTCTGCCAGTCTTTTCATAACTTGGAGCTGAACATGAAAGGTTGCCGGTTGCAGGAGCGTCTTTTACCCTCTAATAGACCGCCATTGTACTTTACTCCGAATGTGAAATAACTGTCTGTTTGAATGGTTCTGTTTCAACTGATGTTTGATATTTTAATAATTAAATGATGAGTTTTTTACTTCAATTCTTCCCCTTGCCTTCCCTCCGTACACCCGTTGTCATTTTACTTCCACTAATCTTTTTTTTTTTGGGTTTAAATTGGTTTCGCTTTTACTGCAGTTTCAGATTTAGGAACATAAAGCTGATTATTTTTGAGACATCCATCTGTCCTGTAGGGATTCTTTGCCTTTGATGTCCTTTTTAATGTTTTACTTTTGTGTTAAGGAACATTTGATTGGCAATTTACTTTCAATATGGGGTGGCCAATTGAAAGGGGAGGGGACGTGTGGTATGAAGTACTTCTCTACATTTTCTGAAGGAAAAAACATAAGTATAGTACTTTTATTGTGCTGGTTACTGCAGTAAAACTTTTATTTTGATAGGACAATATTATTGAAAATATTTAAAGTAGTATACCTAAGTTTTATCTTTTTCTAAATTCATCACCAGATCTGTCGCACAAATTCGGGGTGCAACACCCTAAGTTGTGCATTATTGCTGCTTCATTTTTATTTTAAGTGTGTGGATAGGGGTGTTGGCAACTTGGCATGTAGCATAGAGAGCTTCATCTGTATAATTTAATTGCCTTTATCCTTTATCTGCTTTTATTAAATGAGTTGTCTAGGAGTTAGGGAAGTGTTATGAATAATTGGTTTGTACGAAAACATTACTAACTATGGTAGGACAACCACCTGTTTTTTCTTGGCTGTTGAAGTAAACCCACCTTCGTTGAGTGGTTTGTGCACGTTACATAGTAAATGCTAGAATGCTTACAATGAGAATATATGATTCAATTCTAGCTTGAGAGACATTTCTTCCTTCTAAATAAACTGTGGATATGTCGTAATATTATTGCTTCTCCAGTATACTAACTTAAGATTGAGAACATGCTTAAGATCCAGCAAAATTATGCAGTTATTATATTTTTTATTTTCGCCATGCTTCTCAACCTATTCTTGAAGTTTATTAATTGTTGTCAGGGTTGATAGAAAATTGTGTCAGGAATTTTTCTTTGATCTCTTTGACTTTTTTACTACTATGCATGCTTCTTTTGACTTGGTGAAGCCCTCAAGGAGGTTGTTCGATTTATGATGTCACATTGAGCCTCTTGTATGTTGCAGGGGCAAGTTGCTAATTTGTTTGGTCTTGATATATACATTTCACTTTCAGGATTTCGCTTTGTTTCTGTAGGAGGAACTTTTATTTGACCAGCAGTAATGTTTAACTCAGTTTATTTAATTTTTGTCCTTTTCTTTTTAAAAGTTATATAAAAACTTTATATATTAAAAAAGTTACTTTTATTTTTAGAAACATTTCTAAAATGTTGGTCTTACTTAATATAAAGAAAAATATGAACTTAAAATAGTTAAACCAACTATTAGCATAATAGATAGCCTTGCCTTTCGTGTTTTTGTTGGTGGTATTTGGCAAGTAGTTACTAGTTAGTTCACCCTCCACAAAGTTCGCCAAAGGGATCCTTTCTCGCTGAGTCACTGGTTATTTATTAAGGTTGCGTTATTAATGTCAATGTGGACAACAATATAAATGTAAATTTCAGTGCTTTGCTTGCTTTATTAAGGTTGTTGCTGAGCTCGTGACATTGTCTAGTTTTCTTGACGTTACTTATTCTGACACCAGGTTTGTTTGGTCATCACGTACTTCTTCTGTTATTCGGGGTGTGTTTTAACACGGGTAAGTTTAAAATTGGTTCATGATGAACAATACCGATAATGACCATCATGGAAAAGTTTTATACTTCCTCATGTTAACGCACCCGTTATTTGGTACCTTTCTTGATATATTTGATTCTTTTCCTGCATTTTTTCTAGAGAAAGTTCTCTCTTTTTGTTTGTGGCTGATTGATTACTTACTGACTAGGTGGCAGATGGGTTGATAGAAATTAGAAAATATTTTATCAGAAAGAGCCACCTTTTGTAGTTGAAGTTGACTTGGAAGTGTAGATTAAAAAAAACAAAAACTAGTGTACTTTTCAATAATAACTAGCCCTTCATTCTACTGTCAAAAAATAAAAACTAGCCCTTCATTGTAGTTGTAATTATTTTATTGCATAATCGTTTATACCCATTTCATTTTAGGCCCTTGGCAAAGTATTTCATAAAATTTTAATTTGACTAAAAGTAAAATTATTTTGTAAGTTATTATAATTTTACTAATTTAGTTTATTGTCGCAACCGGGGTCACGACTGGACGGCGAAAAAGAAATGAAAATTAGAGGAGCCGCTATCAAAGTTTATTAAGGAAAACCTTAGAAAAACCTTTTGCAAGAAGTGTGGTCTATGAAACCGAATATGGGTTCGGGAATCGATTACGTGTAGGGAAGGTGTTAGCACCCTACGACGTCCGTCATAAAGATGGTTATTCCTAATTAAATGTGCAAAACGGATAGCTTCAACAATATTTATTTTACCCCTAAAAGAAAATGTCTTTATTTTATTTAAGAATTTTATTTTTAGAAGAAAACATTTTATTTTTGGAAAGTAATTAATTTTTTATTTTTTGAGATCGACAGGGGTAAGCCCCTGCTCCTACGTATCCTTAGGTGCAATGAGAAATTAGACTCATGTAGTTCTTTGTATAAAAACCATTTTGTTGGTTGATTGGTTTTTATTATTATTTTTATTTTATTTTATTTTTAGTATGGTAAAGGCACACTCAATAACCAAATTAAAAGTGCATCTAAAGTGGTTATCAATATACCTTTTAAGATTTCATAATAGTCAAATAGGAAGTGCATCCAAAGTGACTATTTAAAATCCTTTTAAAAGAGAAAGTTCAATATTATAAAAAAGATTTACTAACTTTATTTTATATTATTATTTTTTATATTGTAAAGGCATACTTAATAACCAAATTGGAAGTGCATTCAAAGTGGTCATCAATATACCTTTTTAAGTTTTTATAATAGTCAAATAGGAAGTGCATTCAAAGTGACTATTATTAAAACCTTTATTAAAATATATTTTATTATTTTATTTAATATCTTTACTATTTTTATTTTATTTATTTATTTATTATTATTATTATTATTATTATTAGAAAAGAAATGATAACCAAATAAGAAGTGCATCTTAAATGATTATCATTAAAAACTTTAATAATGTCTAAATAGGAAGTGCATCCTAAGTGACTATTATTAAGTTTAATTATTTATGATTTATTTCACTTCTTTATTTAATCATTTGTTATTTCTTTATAAACTAAATAAGGCTAGTTACAAATATTATCGCATAAAAAGACCTCGAAAGCATTATATAGACATGATCTATAGATTCCGCTTTAAATAAACTTGCTGTTATTATTATTATTATTATTATTTCTTTTTTTTAAAAAATTTTGTTAAGATGGTGGTTCCCCTTTTCAATTAATAATCGAAACAAAAGTGGATATCGACGAAAAAGCAAGAAAAGAATGCTAATAATTAACTTGCATTTGACTTTCGTTCAATTATTATTACCTTACTAAGTTTTGAAATATTGTTTGTTCCTTTTGAGAAAAAAGATTGTTATTATTACTTCTAAAAAGAAAACAAAGCCAACATTAATAGACCCCAGCATGTGAAACTCGAATTGGGTTGCCTAACCTATTCCTTGCATCTACGGGCCCTTTCTTAATAGATATTCAATCTAATAGGCCAAAGACATTTCAGCCCCTTCCTTTGACGACCTAAGGGGAGAAATTTCCCCAATTTAGCGCTATGGGTCCATCTACCTCCATCAACAATACGGAAGTCACACAACAGCATGGAAGTGGGGGAGAATGAGTATCGCACCTCTCTGACTTCCTAAGCAACAGCGCGGAGGTCACGCAACGATGAAGAACGCCCACGCAAAAATGGCTATTGCGACAGCGATCAGAGGACAAGGAGTTTGAGAGTACGTCGACTTTGTTTCGCATCGTGGCGAGGACACGTATGGGGAATCAATCTTGGCTCGCGTCACAGTGATAGAGGAAGCAAAGAAATCTCGTGCGAAAATGACGACCCGAGCTCGCATCACGACGGCACTGAGAGGGTAGAAGAAAACTCTGTGTGAGAATGCCGATGCGAATTTGCGTTACGGCAGTAGTACGAAGACTGAAGGAACACGCCAAAACGCTAACTCTGGTCACGAATTGCCTACTACTTTATTTTAGTTATTTATTTATTATTCTTTTCAGTTCATTATTATCTATATATTCGGGTCTTGTTCTTTGAATTTTTGAAGGAAGAAGTGATTACGAATGTGTATTGGTGATAATGACGGAGTAAGAATTTGTGTATCTTTGCGTCATGAGCATCGTCGTGCATATAGATGAAGAAGGATCTTGATATTAGAGTTTTTAGATGTGTAATTGAATGTATGTTTGTGATTGTGCAGAGAATCGTGATTTGTGTGTGCGGAGTGTTGTGAAGAATAACTGTGAGAACCAGAGTCAAGGTGTTCTATCTAGTGTGGGTGTATAAACATAAACGTGAACATATTGAAGCATTGGTACTAAACAGAGTAATTATCAGTATATGCAAATACAAATTTAATATACTCTCTGTTTCAATTGAGATCGCACGCAAGAATTTGAATTAACAATTATTTCATCATTTGATTCAGAAGATGATCATTAAATCATTAAACCTCACTCACTGAAGCACTTATGATAGTTCTCTCTTAGTAACAAATGCTTTTCCTCCAAGCGTTGCTTTGTTTCCTCTTTGTCAAACCAACAATATCACCCCTTTCTCTCTTCAAATCCTCCTCTATTTTTTTCGTTTCCCCTTCTTCCAAACACTGTTCTCATATTTTTTTTAAATGACGTCCCCCTCATCTTCTTCTCTTCCGGCTATTTATAAATTTGGAGAAACTTGTTCTCTGTGTCTCCCTCCTGGGTAGCCTCCTTCATTTTTTTGTGCCTCCTTCTTCCTCTTCCTTTTCTTTTCTCCTCTTTACTTTTTGTGAAACAGGTTATATATAGCTTTTTTTTTTTAAAAAAGGAAAACTTCTCTCAGAAGCTTTTTTCGTTCGCTTCCGCTCCAAGTTTCAATTTCTTCTGTTATTGTTTGTTATCTTCCCTTAAAAATAGGCCCGGCCCATAAGTTTATACTTTTGGCTAAAAAGGCTTTTAATTGGCACAGCTGACATAATGGCCCAAATAGGACTCTCTTATTATTTATTTTCTATTATTATTATTATTATGTTTTATCATTATTTTCTTTATATTTATTTTAATTACCCGAATAAAATTAGGTGTTCACAATTTTTATTAAGCCTAGTTATTAACTTTTAGTAAGCATGGTTCATAATAGAGGATGGAGAGAAAGTTAACAGAAAATTGGAATGTCATTGATAGATTGAGTGAAGTGAATAACTATAGGTAAAGATTTATTTTTTTTTTCTGTAATTCCTATGATGTAATTGGAGCTTATCAACAAAAAAGAATAAACTTCGATAGTCCTTCGTGGCTCCGGTGGCAGCTAGATAAACACATTATTTCGTTAAGAGAAGTTCCTATCGAAATTCACTACAAAGCTCTAGGTATCTATCATGAAATTTATGGGCATTATCTAGTAGTAAGAAGTGAAAAAAAGAAAAAAGAAATTTGTTCTATATACATTTGAAATTATTGGTCATATTTCTTTTTATCAAGAAATAGAAGAAGTTATACAAGGTTTTTGCCGAGCCTATTCATATGAGATATCAACCAAATCGTTTATAGACTTATTATATACAAAGTGATTTAGATCAACTAACTAACAACAAATTAATAACTAGTAACAAACTAATAAATATTTTGTAACTATTTCTATCTCTAAAAGTCCCTTGCAAGCTCAAAGGTGTACGTAACATTTCTAGCTTGGGATGAGCAGTATAAATGAATATCAAATCAAAAGAGAAATACAGTGGAAAATGTTAGAAATACATCTACTAGAAAATATATGAACAATGACATGAACAAAGCTTAACCAACTAATAAAGGCAAAAGCTATCAAAGCTTAACCATCAAGAGCAAAAGCTAGATGTGCTTAACCACTCAAGACAAAAGCCATAAACAGAGTCCCAATGCTTAAACACTATGCAAGGCAAAAGCTAAAACTATCATAGATAAAGAGGCAAATGCTTAACCATTATTAAGCAAAAGACACAACTCAAGGTTTAATTTCTTAGTAGAAGCAAACATGTTTAACCACCTAATAAAGATAGAAGCTAAAATCAACATTAGTTCTTAATCACTAAAAGCAGAAGTTCACATCACCAATGCTCAACCACTAAGTGGAGAAGCAAATAATAGCTAAATGGGCCTAGCTAAATCTGCAATAATAGCCATTATATTATAGGGTTCACCAATATGAGCCAAAACAAGACTTCACCAAGAATGAGAAATCCACCAAAATTAACTAAGATAATTTTCACCAAATGTGAATATCAGAGAGCTATTGGGCGTTACCAAATATGCATAACAACCAAATTTGAAGATGTGGCAACAAATTGACCAAAGAGAAAGCTAATTTATGCAATGAGGCTTGACACCATTTAGTGAAAAAAAAAATCAATGAATTCAATTAGGGCTCAAGGCTAGATAAGCATCATATTTCTACTAGGTTCCATGTAGGTATGCTTTCGAATGAGAAGAAACATCAATTGCAAGATTCAAATGTAGTCATGTTGAGATTCAAACAAAGGTTCCAAGAAACCTCCAATATTCCATACTCAACAAACTCAAAAAATAAGATGCAAACTTCACATTATACGACCAAAGAGAGCCAAGAGAAAGGACCTAAATCGACAAATTGCAAGAAGTAACAACAATGATACTTGAATAGATTTCATCAATGTACATAATATCACTCCACAAATCCACTAAAAAATTAAAAAAACATGGCATAAATATGAAGCCAAAACTACTTAGGTAGCAAGTGCATTCCACCAAGGTTCTTGATTGTCGGGAACCAACAAGTATTCAAAAAATTAAAATTCAAAGAAATAATAATGTTGAACTTGAACTATGATTCCTATGCCCAAACTATATTAATGAAAATGAAACCACAATCTTGAAGAAAAATGACATAGAGAACCACAATATCATAATAAGATTGCAACTTTGTTGTCAAGAACCACAAGAAAAATCCCTTTAGATCAACCAAAATGTTAGAAAGAGAAAGTATGAATGAGGAACCAACCTAAAGAAAGAACCATGAATTTGAAGACGAGTTCAAAAACAAGAACACTAATCCAAATAAGAGAGGAATCATCGCTCCTTCATTATAAATTGAAGCAAAGAAGAACCTTTGTGTATGAAACAAAGATTGAAATTGAAATCAAAGGCCTACATTGTGTTGATTAAGAACATCTTTGTTGACACAAATCGATTGGGGACCCACACTAAACACCACCAAACAATTCGAATAGTAGCTGATAATTTGAAAGAAAATAAAATGATGAGAGATTTAGTGTTTTGAAAGGAGAAATGGAAGAAAATGAAAGAAAACCAAAAGAAATGAGCTCATGGACAACAAGTTGAAATTTTCTTTCATGGTAGATGTCATTGCTTTAATGCCATGTTTGTAAACATGGTTTAGAATAAAGAATGAAGAGAAAGTTAAGGAAAAAAGTGAAATGTTTTTGATAAATTAAGTGAACTGTGTACATCATGTCATTTATAATTATGGAAATTTTATAGGAGATTTTTTTCAAGCAAAATGAAGGATTTTCAAATAACACATAAAATAAAATTTACATATGATGAAAATTAAATTATTTTATCTAAACCAAGAATTTGAAACACAAGAAATTTAAATTGCTTTATCTAAACATTAAATTCCTTATTTGAAACAATACATTTTAATTTCCATGAAATTTTGAAATTCCTTATCCAAACAATAAAACTTTTTACCTAGCTTTCTCTTAAAAAATCAATATTTTTATTCTTTAATAAAAATTAAATTACTAAATTTTTAAGAACTTTTCAAAATGTGTTTAAACCAATTTCTCTTTTTAAAGAGACAAGAAACTTAATAAAAAAAAATTAAACACTATATATAATGAATCATAAGTGTTGGACACTCATGAAGGCTGCGTTCATCCATACATGTTCTTGAAATTAATAATTTAATATTTTTTTTGGATAAACATGTTATAGGTGCGAAGTATCCACTAGCTTTACCGATGACTAATATCTGTAGGAGAACCTAATTGATCACCTTTAGTGGGGTCTCCCTTCCAACCACCTTTTTTCTATTCACAAGGCTTGAACTGAGACCTTGTTTAAGAGATTCAAGCTCAATTCTACTTGGACCACCGACTTATTGGTAATAATTTAATATTTTAACTTTTGTGTGTCTAACATAAATGTTATTTGTGATTTATATATTAATATTTTTACTCTTGTATCTCTCGCTACCAACCTGATGTAATAGTTTTTGATAGGCTTGGTAATAAAGATTATTGCTAGATGTATCTTCTAATTTTATGGTTTTTTTAATAGGTTGATGGAAATCTATAAATACACAATTGTTGTACTTTAGCCCAAAACTACATGTGCCCTTGCTATTCCCACCTTTTTTTTTCCATCTCCAACTTTTCAAAAACAAATGAAAATACATTTTTGTCCCTCTCATTTAAATTCACTTCACCTCATCTCTCTCCCCTATTTCTCACACCCGCCGTCTCCATCCGTCGTCTTGTTCTCTCTTCCTCACCCCAATCTCGCTTCCTCCTTCGCACCACATTCTTGTACTGCCGTCGCCATTGAAGGCCACCGAAGGACCCTTTCACCATATCTCGTTCTCGCCACAATGAGTTTCTATTTTTGTCTTTATTTTTAGATTCAATGGAATTACGATTCCTTTATGTATCAAGAAATTTTTTAATCTTTTTAAATTTTAGGTTGTAATTATTTTATTAATATTTATTAATTGTGTTTAAAATTATCATTTGTTATTTGTTAAATTTTGTAGTGTGTTAAATTTATTAGGTGTTAAATTATTATTACTACTACTACTACTATTATTATTTTATAAAGGTTAAAGTGACACATTAAAAGCATTTTATTGCATGTTAAAAAAAGTAACGAGATTACATATGAAAAATCAAGAGTCTAGATTGCACCAATTCAAACACATGTCCTGTTCACGCATCAATGAATTATTAAAAGCTGTGCGTAATTTTTTTTTAAATATATAAACAATTAAATTAGAAATACATAATGAAAACACATTTTTGCTATGTATTTCAGATTTATACACAACGAAAACACGTTTTCATTGTGAATTATATACAATAAAAATGTATTTTCATTGTGTATGGAGGCCACACCCCCTAATACAACGGAAACATGTTTATGTTGTGTATTTTGTACAACCAAAACGTATTTCTATCAAAAATATTTTCAAAAAAAAAATAACAAACGTTGAAGTAAACACAAAAAAGGGGGTTGTCCATAGTATTTAATTCATGTTAGAGATAGAATAATTTATAAATGATTATTTGTTTTTTAAAGCCTCTCTCATATTAAGAAAAGAAAATCTTCTTGGAGGAGCTCTGAAGATTATGCTAACATGTTGACGATCTCTAAGATCTATCGCAATAATATATTATAAATTTAGAATAAATAATAAATTTACACTATTAACAAATCACAAATCGACACGTATGGTAAATTTGTTGTCTTTTATAATAACTATTTTGAAAGTTATATCAAAGATCATTTCTCATTAGTTAACACTATAACAACTTTTATATTAACGGTGCATACTTATTAAACTCTAAATTTAACTTTTTATATTATGTTACTAAATGAGAAAAACATGTGATTGCATGAGAATGAAATTTAGTAAGCATAAGTTTTAAACTTATTTTCATATAATCATATATTTTTCTCCTTTTATGGCACATGTTTTACGGACTATTATATCAAATTGAATCAATATATTTTTAATTAATTATTCAATTAAAGGAGCTTTTTGGATAAAAAAACATAAAAAGATATGTAATTTTTAACAATTTGATTGACAAAAATTTATTTTTACATAAAAATGATTAAAAGCATAATTTTTTATAATTGGACATTTAATTGATCTTATCCCATAACAGTTTACAATCTTATGATTAATATTCAATACACAAATATATTTTTGAGGTATTATCTAATTAAAAGTTATTAAATAGTGTAATAGTTAATATAAGTTATTCCGATGTAATTTGATCTCTCCATATATAGGGAGCAATCAAATTACACCTGTGTAACTCTAAAAGTGTTACACTCGTTTTCATCCATTGATTTTATTATCTAATGACCCTAATAAACTTTGACACTAAATCTAATCCATCTATTTTTATTTAATCCAAAGGTTAATATCAATCCCACACTTTATTTAATTCACTGTCACTATTGTTGCTCCCACCACCACCGTTACTACTACCATCACCCTATTGCCATTGTTACCAACACTGTCGCGGCCATTACCATTGCTACTACCACCACTGCTATCACCATGATCACCATTGTCACCATCATCATCGCCACAACCACAACAATGATAACGGTGGTGGCAATGGTGGTAATGGTGAGGGAGAGGGGGGAAGGCGATGGGGGTGACGGCAAATGACGACAACAGTTGTGGTAGATTAAATAAAGGATTGAAATTGATACTGACCTTTATATTAAATAAAAATATATGGATAATTTGGTGTCACAATTTTAGATGATAATAAAATCAACAGGTAAGAATGAGTGTAACACTTTTGGAGTTATACTAGTATAATTTGATCCCTCATTATATATTTATTAAAAATTGTTTAGTTTCGTCCACACACAGGCATTTAAATTTGTTTATTTTCGTCCCCTGCTTAAATTACATATGTATCATACGTATAACACATTTTCCAACTTCAAATCTCGTTAATAAAAGGCAAAGGCTGCAAATATAACTCCTAATGTTGGTAGGTCCTCTCATTGCTATATATTCGTTTGACAAGTGGAGTAAAGTGAGGTCGGTATACTGTGTCATGAACATCTTAGAACAGATCGAGCCGATAGCCAGTAAGCCGAAACTTGGAATAGAAAATTTGCAGTGATGCGACAAAATTATGTGAGCGGTGAACTTGGGAACATTCACAAAGAAAACTTCTATGATGCTTATCACCCAAAGGCCAACAAAATCCCCCTAAGAGCCATTTAAAGGCTATGATTGCGGAGTAGAATGTTCAATGGCCTTTCCATTCACTATAGAGAAATTTTGAGTAAATGGGAAAGAGAGAACAAAAGAAAGGAAAGTATCATCAAAGAAGACTTATGGTGTTTCCCCTCCCAAGCAAGTAATACTCCATTTGCTATGATGGAGGCATGGCATTCGTTCATCAAAAGCTATTAATCACGTACTCTTGCTAGTGTTTATGCATACATACGTGTTTGAATACACATTTGTATAATTAATCTTGAATTAACGTGTTTTTATAAAATTGATTCTAAATAAAAGTGAGTTTGAAGTAATTGATTTTTGTTTCAATAACATATGTTACTGTTATGTACTAAATGTAAGCTTAATCAGTCTTGAATCGTTCTTAATAGATAGTGCCTAAAATTAACCACTAAAGGGAAGAAGAACTTCAAAACATGGTTGTTGCAACATCCACCGAAGAATAAATAATGCAACGAAAGAGATTTCAAGAGGAAAAACTTTAAATTAAAACTTCAAGAGGGAAGACTTTGAGAGGGTTTTGAGATGGACAAAGAGGTTCGGTTGGGTGGGAATAAAAAAGTGGGGATATATTTTTGGTAACCGCAACTGCTGTCATCTGACCTGCTACCTAATGCAAGCTATGCACAGTGGTTATAATAATCGTTGTTCAAAATTCAAACCGCTATAAAGTTTACAATGTTGACAATTTTCAACAAAGCGTCGCAGTTAGATCGCTGCCAATTACTTTTTCCTTCTAGTGAATATGAACATTTCTAATATATCTCCATTTTACTCATTATTTGTTGTTCCTTTTCTACTGTTTTAGTAAATTACATATTTTTATATTTTTAGTGGATATTATTTACTATCTCCTTCCCATAACTATTGATATTTAAAGTTAATGTACATTGATTAAAAAATATTTAATGGATATAAGATATTGTTATATATATTTGGACTAAAATGTCCTTATTTAATATCTTAATCCTTGATGCATTAACTACTAGTAATGGGATATTAAATAGGAGTATAATTGAGAAAAAAACATTAATTAGGCTTTGAATTTCTAAAACATCAATTGTTTTAGGATAAAAAAATAAAGCTAAAATATCATTAGTTATGGGAAGGAGGTAGTACTATTTTCTTTTTAAAAAATGAAAATTAAGATCAAGCAGAGGGAAAAAAAATAGAAATTTGAGATTGCTACATCTTTGTATAGAGTGCACATGTAGAGCACCGGGAGAAATAATTAGAATTTTTTATATTTATATTTTATTATGTTTTTGAGCTTTGTTTATAAACTTTTTATATTTTTTTGTATTTTAGACTCTTTTGAGGATCCTTCTATTTTCATTAGGTTTTAGGTCTAGTTTTCAAACCCTACTTATAAAGAAGGTTTAGAAATTTTAGGGAGGACTTTTGTCACTTTCTTTTCTCTTGTGACGTACAGGTAATGTTAATGCTCTCTCCTCTAGTTTTCTTTTCTCTATTTGTGGTTTTTATGAGGAGCTAAATCTCTTTTCTAATTCAAGGTTAAATCAAAGCTTAGTTATTTAAATGTTCTTCATCTATTTTTTAATTTTTAGCACTTATATTTCTATTGTTTTCACTATCAAACTTCATTTTATTTGATGTGCAAAAGGGTCCCTTTGTCTAATTAATGAGATTTTGTAAAGCCAATTAAGACTATAAATAGATATTTAGTGGCAATATTTATGATCTTTCAAATAAGGTTTGATTCCGATTTTAGTGGCAATAGTTTGAGTTTGGAAATTTACTAGTAATCGACTTTTAACGTAAGCAAAGACAAAATGGTTATTGAAATTGATGAGATATCTGAAAGGCCCATTGAATTAATTTTGGAATTCCGTCAATTAAAATGAAAGTGAGCAAAACGTGGAATATTTTTGTATTGGTACAACCACTTAATTAAGGCAAAGAGATACTACTAGACATGACAAATAAACTTGCACCTATTGGTACTTACTTGAACCCATCCTAACTTTGATAGGAAAAATCTGCTTTGACTAAGGTTGGGGGAGGATTTTCCCCGAATGCCAAAGTTGGAGAGGGGGCGAGGGTATCTGCCTCATCCTCATCCCCAAACTTGCTCGTTAATGATGAAATTACAAAATTACCCATGTATGTAAACAAAATGTGTGTACCTATTTAGATGAAACCCTTACTGTGTCGTTGCATCTCTACTCACTTTTACTTTCCCCTTCATAAATTACGCACTAGCAATTAAAGGAACATGGAAGAGTCAAGATTGCACTCTCTGTGCCACTGTGTGTGCGCTACTCCAAACAACCTTCCCTCTCCACTGCATAGTCAATTTCTTTATTTTTGGGTCTTTTTTGTTTTAACGTTAAAGACCAACAGTTGCCCCTGTTGCAAGTTGATGGACTGAAGATGGTAAAGGCCTGTTTTATTCTTCAGAGAGGGTTGTTATGCTTACAGGCCATGAAACAGAGATTGAGGCATGGTGGCACAAGTGTTTGAGCTCTGTGCGTGGCTGATACTGTGTGAGAGAGAATTCAAAGTAAGTATGATTTGAAGTTTTATTTGATAGCCTAACTCCAAGGTAGAAATCTTCCCAAAGTGGTGGGAGGGGGCAGGATGGGGAAACTCGACTCCTTAGCAAGGATGAGGATGGACAACCATTTTCTCCCCTCGACAGGGGATCAAGGACGGGGGCTAGGATGA
The DNA here is from genome assembly GCA_004329165.1 of Spatholobus suberectus. Lineage (NCBI taxonomy): Eukaryota > Viridiplantae > Streptophyta > Magnoliopsida > Fabales > Fabaceae > Spatholobus > Spatholobus suberectus. The sequence goes on along the minus strand of CM014729.1, from coordinate 7,567,221 downwards.
TTTAGGGAGTCGGGGTGGGGATAGGGAAGGCAAAACCCACCCCGTTGCCAAGCCTAATTAGTGCAGGGAAAAAAGAAATAAAACAAGAACTAATTGCAATGTTTAGATTTTTTCAAATATTTAGCCAAAAGGGCAGACCTATCCATTGATGAAGCATTTTATGACGAATAAGGATCATGTGAAGCATGGGGGTTCTTCTCGCAATGATTGTTAAGGTTTGTTTTTCTTGCTAGATACAAGGTTTGTTTTCCCCATTAAAAAGTGTTTTCTCTATTGTCATAATTTACCTAAAGTGAGTAAAATAACTCTTGCACTTGCTATTTTAACAAGCATGTATAAGGATTTATGTTTACTGATTCACACACACACACACACAAAAATAAAAATTGGCATAATGGTTGATTACTTTATTCTCTTCCTTATTTTCTTTGACAACGACTACATCGTTTACCTACACAACTTTTACTCTCACAAGCGACAATTCTGAAATGGTGAGTGCAAATGAAAAATTAAGTTGGACTGAAAGATATGAGTTAGGTGGGCGATTTGAATGGTGAAACCTACAGGATGCAATGATGGATATGACAATCATGTTGAGGATGATGAAGAGGTAAAAAGAGTTGAAGCATAAGATAAAGAGGCTCCAAACATTGCTTAGGAGGTCGGTGGCGACGACTAGAAAAGACAACTTAAGGCCCTCCAAATTAAATGTCAATGTGTAGGACTCTTGCTTAATTAGAAACCTCCTGAAGGATAAGCTTAAATTTGGAAGTAGAAAAAATTGGTTATTCACTCCAACAACTTCTCCTTCCCAATTGGCACGATTGGGAATAGAAAAACCTTGCTAGTTTTCTCTCAACTTATACTTGCACTCCCTTTGGGAGTGCTTCAATATGAGCTTTAATTAGAAACCTGCCCAGAATTGAGGCTTAAATTAGGAAGGGAAAAATGTTGGTTATTCACTTTGACACTTTTCTCTTCTTAATTGGCATGATTCAAATAATTTTTTTTAAAAATTAGAACAATATTCAAGTAAAAACAAGATAGAACAAAATTTAAGCATCAAAATTCCATATGAACAAAATTGAATTAACAATAACCATAACGCAAAGCAAAATTACATCATCAAAATTCAAGCATCAACATACCATCATTAATATAATCATAACACAAAGTAACATTACGTCATCAAAATTCAACTAAGAACAACGAACAAAATTCCAACATCAAGTTACTTGCTTTTGGTTCCAATTATATTCATATATGGGCTCATCAGTACCAACTAACAAACACCAGAACCATCCATAACTAAACATTCTATTCACAATTCCACACATAAACATCAAAAACTCAAAACATACATTTTTTGGTTCAAATTCTGGAGGTGTAGGAGACACCGTGAACACACCTTTCCTTGTGTGAATGGAGTAACCCACTTACACCTTTTGCAACAATTCTCCAACAGAACACAAACAAATACCCATCATTCCATACTCTAATTTTTGAAAGAAAAATATTGAATTTTGTTGCGAAGTTAAAGAATAAACCTAGAAGGCATTGTGGTTGTGGTAATGGTGCAGTCATGTAGTAGTGGTAGTGTAGTGGTGGCGATGTGATGGTGCGAATCTTAAACAGATAAGGAGAAGGAAGTGATGACAAGGTGGTCTCTTGCATAGGGGTGCAGCAGAGATGACACAATAGTGGCCGAGAAATGTAGCAGCAACGGTGGAGCTAGTGGCCGGGAAATGCAGCTACAACGGTGGAGCCCCATGGAAAGAAAAGGGAGGAAAAAGGAGAATGGGGGAGGTTGGTCTCAGCGGGGCATGTATTTACATTTAGCGTCGACTAAACTAACGTTAAACCGATGCAAATGTATTAATTACGCATTAGCATAGCGTAATTAATGCATATGACCAATTTGAATTGGCTTTTAACTTAGCATTGGTTACATTGATGTTATGTAAAATATCTATGTTAGTATTGACTAAGCTGACGCTAGCTTGTAGCTAATTTAAAACGGTCAAATTAGTCAACTACATTAATTACCATGTAACGTTTGCTAGCAAACACCACTGTAAATATTGCTTTAGCGTTGGCTTTGGCCGATGCAAATGTGATGCTAATTTTAAATTAGCGTCAGTTTAGACCAATGCTAAATATTTTCATTTTTTTAAAATTGGAGCTTTGCGTTAGTTTAGTGTCAGTACTTGGCCCAACGCTACCATGTGGGAGCTATTTTGTTCTTTTCTTGTAGCAAAATGGTTCAGATTAAAAGATAGTTAGTTGTCACATATATATTTGCCATGTAATTTTGACAATTCAAATATGATATAATAGTCTATATTTGTAATTATCATTTGATATTATATATTAAATCATACTTGAATAGTCAAGATTAAAAAATAAATGCATGTGATATTTTTAAGTAGTCATGTAGCCATTAATTAATTTTTAATTTTGACCATCTATATATAAAACAGATTTATAATTTTCATTTCTCATGTTAACCAAAAGTTTTATATATATTCTCTTCGTATAAAACTTTTTTTTCAAAGTATGGAGTAAAATATTTATTAATAATAGTTATATATCAATCGCAATTACCCTTATTAAAAAGCAAAAGTGTGCATTAAACGTAAGAACCATCTAAGATATATATATATATATATATATATATATATATATATATATATATATATATATATATATATATATGCATGAATGCTATACCTTTTAATTTCTTTTAATTAGTTGAAAAGTACTAAACGATTGATTTATCGTTTTGACTATTTCTTAAAATAAATTGCATGCTTGGAAATGAAGGTAGTAGAATGTAGAAAACTGACCTTTTAGGTTTTGAAAACGTAGTGTAACAGATATTATAAAACTAGCCATTATTATGTGCATCACACAAATATTTGTAGAGATAAATAAAATATTACTTAAAAAATTTGATTATTATAATATATATTAAAATATTAAAATATATATAAAACTTTCAATTTTCAAATATTTCAAAAAATAGTTTAACATAAGAAGATTATTTAAATGATGATTATTAAATTTTTAACTATATGTAATGTAGATTAATGAAGTTTCTAATATTAATTAAAGTATCCAGAGAAATAAAAAATATCTTTTAATTAGACTATTATTTAAAGAATACAAATATTGATTATATTTAATATGAGATTTTGGAAGACATATATCACAAAATGAGAAGACACGTGATTGTAAAAAACATTATCTTCCTCTCTAAGACAAAAATTTAAATTTAGGTTTAAATAGTATTTTGGTCTTTATAATATAGGATTATTTTTGTTTCGGTTCTCTTAAATTTTTTTCTTCTTCTTTTGATTCCTATAATTATTTTTTTTGTTTTATTTTAGTTTTTGATGTTATTATTTCAGTTCTTATAAAATTGTAAAATTTTGATATAGATGTCTCTTATATTAGAGGATTTTCATTTTAGTTCCTTTTATATTGAAAGATTTGTATTTTAATTGCTATTATTTAAGAAATATTAAACATGTTTTTCAATCTCCATTTATCATGGACCAAAGTAAACAAGCCCAATCCACCTCAATCCAAATACAATGTCAGTTTAAAGGGCCCATGAAAAGTGATTGGGTTGAAATCTACAATAGACAACCTAGCTACAAAATGCATTAAATATGTCTAGAACATTGGACCAAGGAATCATGCCTTAGCCAAGAATAAATGATAGCATAATACTTTCAAGAGGAGTGCTAGCAACACAATCTCTATCATACTCCTTCTAACACATTTTATTGGTTAAAATTTATTGAAAATTACAAAATCATTAGAGAGGTTCATTAGATTGGTGAGACTCACAAAATTTTGTGATTTCCAATCAATTTTAACCAATAGGAGAGAGTGTGTTCAAAAGAGTATGTCAAAGAGTGTGTTTCTAGCATTTCTCATACTCTCAAATATGTAAATACTTCTTGAACAACGACCTTGGGCCTTACACAATCCACCTCAACTCATTTCATAATAGCTTTGTAAATAGCTCATCGTCAACAGTGTTAGGTACACATTTATGCCTGACATTTATGATAATTATTGTCACTGCTAAAATTAATTCCTCACTAACTTGAGTATTGAAATGTCTTTCCAAGTGCCCCCAACCACTTGCCACCAACTTTTGTCGTGCTAGAAGGGAGAACTACTATAAGATTATCTCGGAGTTCAATCGAAGATCACGTCGAACATCTTAAACCAGTTCACTCTTAATCACGATGTCACTTGACAAAAATCTTGGCGTTAAAAATTAAAATGAAAAAAAAGGACTAAAGTAAACATATTTTTAAGATCAAAATGAAAAAATCATATATTATAAAGACTAAAAAGTTATTTCAACTTTAAACTTATTATATAAATATAGGTATAAAATTTCGTGTCATTCTCATTTTTCATGAATTATCTTAAGTTTTTTAAATAACCCACTATAGTTGGCCTGGTTAGGGTAGTATACACAAAGTCCTAGGTTTTAATCTTATTGCTACCATTGTACACCAAAAAAATCTTAAGTTTTCTAAATAACCCACTAGGGTTGGCCTGGTAATAGGAGGTTGGAGTAGTATACACAAGGTCCTAGGGTTTAACCTTGTTGTCACTATTGTACACAAAAAAAATCTTAAGTTTTTTAAATTAATTAAAGATAAATAAACATATATACAACTAAGAAGAAACTAGAAGGTCAACAAATATGTATTAAGGAGGAGAGCTTTGCAACCCATAGTGACCTTATTCGGATCAAACAGGATTGTATCTTGTAAAGGGCACACGTGGTCTTTAAAAAAAAGAAGAAGAAGAAAAAAAAAAGATCAACAAATGATTATGTTTATTGTTCTAGGTCATGTTTTGAAGAAAAATCAAAGTCAATAAGGTTGAATTAAAATGACAGACATTTTCTTATTTAATTTCCTGTTCTATTTATACTTGTTCAAAGTGATCGAGTGCACACTCATTATTATTATTATTATTGTGATTTTACAATTGTTATGCTTGATAAATATAATTTTTTTATTATTAAATAAATATAAATTATTTTTTCGATTAATTATTTATGTTAAAGTTTTTTATTAAATGTCAATTGTAAGGAGTGCAAAGGTTCAAAACTTTCATTTTTGAAGATATTAATTATTCTTACAATAAAAAATTGTAAGAAATTAATGTCGAAGGAAACTATTAAAAAATGTGACAAATGTTAATTAGTGATTTTAAAATAGCAGTTAAATAAATAAAAACTATAAATTATTTATTTAAAAGAGTGCATTTATTGTATTAAAAATCATTTGATACATACTTTCTTAAGTAATTGACAACATTTAATATGATTTATTAAATATTTCCTATAGCACTCATCAGTAAAACTAAAAAAATATATTTATATCCCGCATTGATATATTGAGTGTACCATGTAGTGAGTTGTTAAAAACTTTGAAAACTGGGCAAAGGAAAACATAAAATTTTAATATTGACACAGCAATATCGATATAATACCAATTTGACAAAGTGAGTAACATTTTAGGTTTATAATATATGCCTTGTTAATTAGTATATTATTATTTAGAGTAATGTTTATAGAGCATTAAATACGGTTTATTAAAGTGGATTATATATATTTTTTAATATCTTCCTTTTAATTTATTTTAATAAGTTTTATGAAAAAATATTATTTTTTTATTTTATCAAATTTTTATCGTTAAGTTTTATGAAAAGTTTTTATTTAACAAAATTTTATTAAATAAGTATTTACTTAAACTATTTATTATACGTTCATATGATTGGATTATTTGCATTTAGAAATGAATAACTAGGCATCTACTAATGACCCTACTAAAAATGGGTCGAGTCATTAGGATCAGGATCTTCTCCTGTTTATGCAGCAAGATGTTCTCTGCAACCAAACTTTATACCGTTTATTATATTCTCTACTTTAATTACTAGACAATGACCAATCAACAGATGAGACTTGGCTAAATTTTGACTGCACACAAAATTGGTCAGAAAGGATCTAATTTGTAGGTTATCATCTATCTTGTCTTTTGGAGTCTGTTTGAGAGCATCAACCCTTCCCACGTTAGGGTGGGTTAGTAGGTTGACTCAGCTAAGAATTAAAAAAATAAAATAAAAAATAATTAAAAAAAATATATATATATATATATATATATATATATATATATATATATGACAGAAAATAAAAAAATAAATAGTACAAAAAATAACAAAGTATCACATAAATAAAATAAAGTATCATCTAATTAAAAATTAATTTTTAGTGTTAATTAAATTTGCATAAAATAGAGATTAAGAAAAAAAATCCTAACCTTTTAATTACAAAATTTTCAAAACACATCCGAACAGGTCTTATCTAACTTGACTGGTGGATTATAGAAGTGTAAGTGCATGTTTGAGTTATAGTTTACAAACATAAGTTTGAATCAAAAGTATGTTGTAAACTTAAGTTTGATAAAAAATGATTTTATTATAATGTGACTTATGTTTGGATTTTTTTGTTTAAAAGTATATTGACAAAGTCAAATATATTTGGATAATATTAATCAAAAATATTTTTATTTGATGTTACACTTGTATAAATACTATTAATGAAAAAATAAGTTTTTAAAATAACTCTTATGTTGCTTGCTTTCAACTCAAACTCAGTTTAGTGACAAATTGAATTTTCAAAATTATTTTGAAAGACATTCAAACATAACAATAAACTGAATTTAATAGGATAAAAATAATTTTGGACCACCCAAACGGTAATCCAAAAGATAGCCTAAATTAGGTGAAACGGATTAAATGGGTTATAAACTTTAAATGCCAATTTATTCTATTAAAACAGGCGAATTATACTAGTCAATTTGAAGGATTTAAACTTATATTACCATTCCCACTTGCGTATGTGTCACGGGATTCATAATATAATAAAAAAATTAGAGAAGTAAGAAGTTTCCTTCAGTTATGGCATATTTAGAAGTATGTTTTAATGGTACAATAATAAGCAATTCTAAATCATTGTGAAGTAACGGTGAACATGGACGTGATTTCAACTAATATTTTTAAAATTGAACTAATTATTAAACCGATTAAGACACTGATTTAAAGTTCAATGTCAAGTTAAAATTTTCAACTACTCCACCGTTTGTATGATGTAAGTTTGAGGATTGACCCACCAATCATGCATCACCCACCATCACCTTGGACTAATTAAAAGACGGAACTCATAATAAAATAAAAATAATTGACGCAAGACGATAATGATCAAATAAATAAATTATTGCATAATTACTAAGTTGAAAAATTCGTTTGTATGTGCCGGATAAGAGTTCATCATTTTTTTATGAATCATTTTTTTATCATTTTTTCCAGCTCTTTTGTTTTTGATAAATCTGTATTGAAAACTCTTGAAAACTCCTGAAGCGTCTGTTTGTTACAAACAAGAGGTTAAGAGAGGAGAGGAAGTTTTTAAAATTTTAAAAACTTTCTCCTTTGGTACATATGAAATAAGAGAGAAATTTTTGAATATTTTTTACATTTTACTATTTATTTTTACTTATCATTATTCACTTTATTTTTATTTTTATTTTTATTTTTTTTATCAAACAACTTAAAATTTTAAATTATTTTTCATCTATTTTTCGTCTCTTAATTTATTTCTTATTTTTTTTTATCTATTTCTTTCTTTTATATCAAATAAAACTAAACGTCATTCCTATAAGAATAGGTAGCTTGTCTAGGTTTCATTCACCAACACCTTTTGGTTTCCACGGGGACAGGGATACAAGACAGGGCAGTACAAGTTACTACCAATGGTTACCAAGGTTTACATTGTGTAAGACATTCTCCCTCTCTTCTCTTTCTTGTCCTACTTTGATGGTTAAGTCTTCAACAACACTCCATTTTCATTGGCTTATATTCTTTTGTCCTTGTTAATCACTTCACTATTGTAGAGTTCAGCCATTTATAAATCCATGTATTCTGGGTCTGCTTTATTTTCTCCACAATGATCGATGGCATGGTTATATTTATTTATTTATTTCTGCTTTGTTGGTTGGTTCATCTCTTATAACATAGGGTGGGTGTCCATGCCATGGTGATATGGTTCCCTTCCCAGTTCTTTGTCAAAGTATTGGATTGAGTATTATGTATTGTAGATTGATGAATTGGGATGTGGTGGTGGGTCTTCAGTAGTAGTGCCTTTTAAGTTTTAGACTTTTCGTGCATTTTTGTGTCTTCCTTTCACCGGGGAAAGTCAACTATGAATGTTTGTATTACCTCGTCATTTTCCATATGGTATTTGAAGGAATCAAGGCTTTTGTATTGATGTAGAATAGCTCCCATAATCTCATGCTGTTTTGTCGTTTTTTCCTTGAAATTTTGGGGATTCTGCTGTCTGTCACTAACTCAGTATTGGAACGTGTTACTTCTTTGCTGCTGGACCTGTGTGGAATCCAATGGAACCAAATTAAATAATAACGTAATTGCATAATCCTGAAATCAAATATGTTTGGGCGTGAGAAGGAATTAATAACTTTTCAGTTCTTACAATTGCAGCCAAGGAGGAGAAAATTTTTCATAGATCTGTTTTTATTTCTTTATCTTGTTCTCTTCTTTTGAGAGTTTGTGGTCCTGGAACTTGTCATCATTGATGGTTGTTCCAGCTGCATGATCGGCTAAATAAAAGGATTGGTCTAAGACTCTTAAGTATTTCTTTGGCTTGCAATTCTGATAAAAGTTGAATTTTCAGATATTAATGTTTATTCAATCCCAACCTTTACTATTTGTATACAGAAGAGGGAAGCTCAGTTTAATGGTTTTTAATTATAAAAAATTAACCAATTTCACCATGTTTTGTCTGAAACTAAAGGTTATAGTTGTCGTGGACCTTGGTAAGAGCAATGTGCGATCAAAGTCTTATGTTGATGCATTAATGGTTATGGTCGGAAGGTGTAGTAACATTTCCTGAATCACATCTTATATGTTGGGTTATAGTGGCTCTGATCTTTGACATTGTGAACCCAAATTTAAACATTCCCTGTATAGCTCATTTCTTTTAAGTCTAGTAGAGTTTCTAAGCTCCATCAATTTCTAATAAACTTTAATATTGATCAGTATCATAAGACCAATAATACTATATCATATCCTGCTCCTGATGTTAATGTCTACTATATTTCTCTATCGTTAATCTGATTGGAATTTGCATTGCATTTTTAGTTATTATTCCACGTATGGACATGTTGGGAAGCTAGCTAAAGAGATAGAAAAAGGGGCTGCTTCCGTGGAGGGAGTAGAAGCAAAACTGTGGCAGGTTTGTAAACCTTTTTCATTTTCATTCAAAAAATATACATATGTACTGAGGAGAAGAGAAAACCCGCTTATGTGTGCTTAGTTATTCCTCCTCTTTTAACTGTACATACTGTCATTATGTGATGATATGAATGAAACAATTAATTTGGTAGATTCTATACGTATGGAGGAGTTGATAACTTTTTTCAATCTTTTCAAGATTGAGGTCATGTCACCAAAGTGTTCAAACATTCACAGTGATATCTTTAAAATGATTTAGCCATGTTATACCCTCCATATAATTCAGAGCAAATAGGGAATTTCCTGTCTGCACTTCCAATATTTGTATCTATACAGGTACCTGAAACATTGCCTGAAGAAGTCCTAGCGAAGTTGGGAGCACCTCCAAAGAGTGATGTTCCAGTTATTACTCCCAATGAACTTCCTGAAGCTGATGGTTTTTTGTTTGGTTTTCCCACAAGATTTGGATCTATGGCTGCTCAATTTAAAGCATTTTTCGATGCAACTGGAGGCCTATGGCGTTCACAGGCACTAGCAGGAAAGCCTGCAGGCTTCTTCTACAGCACTAGTTCTCAAGGGGGTGGGCAAGAAACTACCCCGTGAGTCACTGCATTTTTCATTCAAATGTTTTCATCACTGTTTATTTTTGTATACACTCAGCATATGGGATATGAAACTAGTCGTAGCCAGAGCAAACTTAGTCACTGTTTGTTTTCGGATTGTACAGGTTGACATCTATTACTCAGCTTGTTCACCATGGAATGATTTTTGTGCCCATTGGATACACATTTGGCGCTGGCATGTTTGAGTTGGAGAAGGTGAAAGGTGGCTCCCCATATGGGGCAGGAACTTATGCTGGGGACGGCTCAAGGCAGCCTAGTGAGATAGAATTGGCTCAAGCTTTCCATCAGGGAAAGTACCTTGCGGGCATTGCAAAGAAGCTGAAGGGATCTCATTGATTTTTATTCCCCATACATCTCCCACACCATATTCTGTATCCAGTTACCGTATTGTCAAACAAATTAGATGTTAGTAGCAAAAATAAAATAAAAGTGTGGGAGAATAAATTAATACTTCATCTTCAATACAATTGTTGTCACTTGTCATAATGTATCCTGTAATGCAGTGTTTATTGTCAATAACAAAAATTTGGTAATTAATACTGGGAGATCGGTGCTAATCAAATTGATCCGCCATGATTATCTAACTAATGTGCTTTTTGGTAAATTGATTGTCTAGATAATTTGGCAATAAATTCCTGTTTCAGTCATATTTCAATGAATTATAAAGTTCGAAGGAATGGCTCATTAGAATGTTAGAAGTAATAAATTCTTCTTTGTTGTTCTTGTTATGATGACTCATTTATAGGTCAGACGCAGCCGTAGAATCTTTTTATCTTCCTCCTTGTTCATTCAGCTGGCCATTTCGTAATACTTGTGAATGCATTGACAATTTATTAGCCAAACTGTAACAACGTGGTATTATATGATTGATAGACAATCATGCTCCTCAAGCATGTAATCAGAGGTTTGATTCTCAAATTTGTGTTTATGAAATATTGTCTGTTAAAAAAGGTTGACCTTTAAATGAATTTCAGTACCTCAAATAATTAGTTTTTCGGCTAGGAAATACTCCTATCCACCTAAAAAGAGTAATGGGGTTAAAGCATGAACTATATATCATAAAAAATAAAAAATAAGTAAAAATATTAAACTAATATTAATAAGATTTAGTTTTGTGGATATGTAGAAGCGGTAGAAATCAATCATATGTGCAGTAGTATATAGTATTGATATCTAATCTTCACAAAATATCTCTAATAAACTATAAAAAGTGTTGACTATATATGTACTGATTTTCAGATTTAACTATTTTAAATTGAACAACTGTGTAAAGTAATTTAAAATTAATTAAGATTACAAGGTATTTTAATTCAAATTAATAATAAATATATTCTTACTTTCTCATTTTGCATATAATTTATATCAATGTTGACTTAAAAACTCAATTAAGCAAACCGCAAGCATAAAAGAGACAAGAGTGATAAAGAATTTCAAAAAAAATATAATAGATTTTGATTAACTTCTATAAAAAAAAATGTCAATTTTAACGAGCATCAAATTAAGAAAAGAAAAGTCTCAAATAATTAGTCATTGGTAGAAAAAGAGCCAATAAATGAGCTTACCATGTTGAAATTGCTTGTCTATCCGAATACGGAATCGCGTTATAACAAAATATATATTTTCCGCGAATATCATAGTGATAGTCTTTGTTTCGTTGTTAGTTTTTCTGAGGGGTGCTATAGATTATAGAGAAAAAAAAAAAATGCGAATGTTGATTATATTGACTTTATGAGATCTAACTAGAATTTGTTGATTGAGCGAGATTGATTTCTTCTTTTGTCTCCAAGGTGACGATAAGAAAGGATGGGGAAGCAAGCAAAAAATAGAATATGTCAACTCCATTTCATGTATCTAAACGGAGATAGGGTATATGGAAAAAGAAAAAGAAAGAAAAGAAGAGAGAAGTGTAAAACAAAATAAAGAAATATATTAAAGAAAGTAACGTTGCTTAGAAATAATATCCTTTTCTTTGGTGGGAAAGAATATCCCGTTCAAGACGGCATCTGTTCTACTCTGATATTTTAAATTTATATTAAGGTAGTATCGCATTGGATTATTCTCTAATGTTTCTTCCGACTTATGTCATACACTTGAATAAAATATTTATAACGAGAAAAAAAAGGGGGAAATTATTGGACATATGGGACACAAATTAATAATTAGATTAGACAATCCTGAAGTAGTTTCAAATTCAGTAGCTATCAGATGTTACAGTACTTTTACTCCTTTTAGCTCACATTTTATGTCAATAATTTTTTTTTATGGAAAAGCAAGCATAAACTATAAGGGAAGAGATGTTATAGAATATATCAACTCCATTCCATGTATCTAACGGAGATGTGATACAGGGAAAAAAAAATAGTGAGAGAGATAAGAGTAAAACAAAATAAAGAAAAATATTCAAGAAAGTAACATTCCATGCTTTATTTCAATAATATCTTATCATTCCACGGTAATATATACTTTTGGAGAAAACAGGCAATGCACTAATAGTGTAAAGTAGTTTTACCATTATCTTCCAATTACAAACCACAATTTATTATAAGTTTATTGACTTTTATAATAAATACTTTAAAAGTCATATCAACGGAAAAAAAGATCCTCTCCAATTATATGAAAACTGGATGCAATCTTAACCTTTGTTTAATTTAAATATTTAATAAATTTAAATAAAAACACTGCATTGAATGGTGGAGATTAAAAACTGGACACTCTCCAGTTTTTTTCAACTAGAGAGGATCTGGGTCCTATCAACAGTGATTTCTGATTGGTTGACAGTATAAAACTTTTTACATTGATAATACATGACCATCAAACTCACACTTTTTTTAAATATGTTAACAACTTGACTTTATAATATGTTTGGATAAAGAATTTTTTTTTAAAAAAGGAAAAGGACGATTACTTTTTTTAGTTTTAAATTGAGGGAATTATATTTTTTTTTTAAAAAAATGGATGATTAGAAGGTTAGATGTTCATATCTCATTTTATTCCTTCCATTTTTAAAAATATTCAAATAATAAATCATTAATTAAAATTGATTATTAAATATCGCCTTCCTTTCCGTTTAAACTCCTCTATCCAAACATGCACTAGGAGGAAGTGTTATCTGTTATGCTTGAATTAAGCATAAATTATTCATAATTAAAATTTTATAATTTATTTTATTAATTAAAATTAAAAATAATAAAATTTTGATAATATATATGCAAAAAATAACTATCATAAAAAATAAAAATTATTATTTATAATTAAAAGTAGTGTAAGACCTATTTTTATTTTATTTTTTACATTTTGTGGGGTTTAACTTACAGATATTTTACGGAGCCCGATTAGTTAATAGCTAACCATGTTCTTCGCTACGAACTAATCAACGCTACTTGCACAAACAATTCTGGGTACTATTTTTTTATTTATTTAAATACTAGTACTTTTGTATGTGCATTGGACAAGATAAATATTTATTTTTATATAATTATTAGTATTTTAACCTGTGTAATATACAGAATAAAGGTTTATTTTATATAATTAAAGTTTATAATAATTAAATACTTTTAAATATATAAATTATGTTATAATTAAAATTTGTAATAAATAAATATTTTTAAACATATAAATTATATTTTAAATTTTATGATTTAGAATATAAGATTATTTTTATATGATTGAAGGAAATATTTTTGGCTAGTTACAAATAAATGTGAAATACATTGAGTTTGGATCACCTCATGTGACATTTTTGTCCAGTAAAATCTCAATCCTTAATTATAAACAAGAGAGAGAATTTAATAATAAAAATAAAAGAGCCATGAAATTTTGATGATGGAGATTTTCACCAAAAAGAATCCAAATAAAAATCCCAATTGAGAGAATCCATTTCCAAATACATCTCCCAAGAGGGAAGAAAGTATGTTAAGAAGTCTCTAATTAAAAGAGTGGGGAGAGTAAGAGCTTCACTCTTCAAGTTAGGGATTCTAATTTATAATGTAAGAGGATATTTTATATATTTCCATCATTAATCTATACAAATTAATTTCATAATATATATATATATATATATATATATATATATATATATTTCTCTATATTCTTGTAGATTATTAGATAAAATCTGGAGTGAGATTTAATTTCGAGAGAACTAAATATAAATAATTAAAATTAGAAAAATTTAAATCACATGTAAACTAAAATATAAAATCGAAAAAGTGTAATTAAAGTGTTTTTAACAACTAACAAGGACGCTTACTTAATACTCACCCATCCATTACTCGTTTCCCTTGCCGAATGCTTTGCGTTGGGCTTCGTGTCTAAACCCATACATAGATTTCTGGTCAAGAGAGTCATACCCAAACTAAGCAGATCCTCAAGAGTCAAGCCCAACTTTATATTAGTAAGCTCATGTGGCCAACCCAAACCCAATACATATCTTACTTGAAGCTAAGCACGGATGGCCAAACATTACACAACAACAAAGTCTTAGCTTAAACCCAAAAATACAAGACAGGATTGCTAGCAGAGTTTCCATTTGTTATCACTTTTACTTTTAGCCCCAGGTTTGGCATACCATATTCCTAATCATTCATCTTATAACTTGGAATCAACAATCAGTGACAACACAACGTGGTGCTTAAGTCAGTATATGTACTTAGTGCACCCTAAAATCATTGTGTCCTTTTCAAATGAGAACGTTTCATTTAGGTCAAGCATGCATTTGACAATACTAGACGGGGTAAAAAGTTTTCAAGAGAGAGCTTGTTATCCCAGCTATGAGCTGTGGAAGAATCTGGCGTTGGTACATCAACTCTCTTTCAAAGAATTTAAGCGATATTTTTTGATGTGTGAATGGATTGCAAAATCAGAAAAGAGGGAAAACTTTTCAAGCTGGAATAAACTTACATTACAAGATTGAAACACAGGATTTCTTATTGATTAGCCGAAACAACAAAAGAAAGATGTGTATCAAAGTTTAGATGTGTAAGGAGTCAAAATACGCATGCTTTATTAATATCGCAATGATGCTTTGTGTCTTTTTCTTTCCTACTTTATGAAATTCCTTTATGTATCTTCTTTTATGTTAACTTGTTAAGTAACCACACCTTTATAAAGAAAACCCAAGATTTGATATCCACGGAGTACTCCCGAGAAAGGGTGGATATCATCCCGAGATGCTTGAAGGTAACGGTATGGTGCAATACTGATCGTCCGATCGTCAACTCATAAAGTCGTAAATAAAAATGATAAGCGTGTGCCAAGGGATACTGGCCATTTCATTTTTAATTACTAAAGTGGTACTTTTTCATGATTAGTCACTTCACATACCCCGATTCTTCAGCTTTACGCTTATTCCTCTTCTCATTATTTAATTTGCTATTCTGCCCCATCCTTGGTCCACCGTTATTATATCAAGTCTGCTATAAGCTTTTTGTACATGGTTAATTTTCTTATCAGTTATCCCTACTTCATTCATCTTTCACTCAATTTTTTTTCTCGTATATTTAGCTGCATATAGAATTCTTAATTGTAACGGTAATGGAAAAAATTTTAAATATATGACCAGTTCCGTTGTGGTGTACGTAAGTCAAAATTGTATCTCTCACAAAATTTGAGAGGAAATAATATTTGTATACTTAAATAATTTATGAGATCTCTAAAAGGTTTAATTGCGGAAGCAACACGTATATTTCTAGCCATGTGTATTGACTACGTATTCCTAATAAAATTAAGATAGTATTTGTCTTAACTTTTTTTTTCTTTCTCTTTTCTTTAAAAAAAAGAAGTTAGACCAATCTTATATATATATATGGGTAAAATATGTTTTTCATCTTTTTAAAATTTTCTAAATTTAATTTTAGTCCCTCAAAAATTTTTCGTCCTATTTTAGTTCTTCTAATTTGAAAATGCATCACTTTTAGTCCTCCAAGTAACATTTAATAGCAGTTACAAAGCATTATCTAAATCACTTTGAGGATTCAAAGTGGTGCATTTTTAAATTAGAGGGACCAAAATAAGACAAAAAAATTTTAGGGACTAAAACCAAATTTAGAAAATTTTAGAGGGACCAAAAACATATTTTATCCTATATATATGTATATGAGATTTGCTAATGTACACGTGCTTAATTTTACGTTAGCAAGATATAATTAAATATTATCTTAAAATACACTCATAGTATAGCTTGCTAATGTACTCTAAATAAAAACCAAGTAAATGTACATTAACAAATGTTTGTGGGGTTTGCTAACATGCACCAACTTGATTTTTAATTGGAATATGTTAACAAGTTATATAACTAATAATTATCTTAAAATACACCATTAGTGTAACTTGCTAACGTATTCTAACTAAAAAACAAGTGGATAAACATTAGCAAATAGGTGGAGTACATTAGCAAGCTATACCGTGGGTTTAGCAAGTTACGCTGTGGGTGTAATTTAAGATACAAGCAAGCTACACCATGGGTGTATTTGAAGATAATCAATGTATCTTAAAATACACCTACAGTGTAGCTTACTAATGTACTCCAACTAAAAATAAGTGTGTATGTTATTTATAAATATATATATATATATATATATATATATATATAGAGAGAGAGAGAGAGAGAGAGAGAGAGAGAGAGAGAGAGTGGGCGTATCATATGAGAATGGCTTTCTTAGGTGAGAATGAGAATAACTAATCTCAACCGTTAAATTAAAATACAAGGCCTGGATTAAAATACTTAAGAATTCAATTTTAAACCTCATGTAACCATCAATTTTCTAAAAGATTTACCAAACAAAATTAAATATCTAAAAGATCTCAATTATCATATACTAAAATATTTTAATTATTACGTCACTCTTCTTCAAGATTGTCATTAACCTATCACTATCACCACCATGATTGTTGCTGCCACTACCGTCATGATCGTCACTGCAGCCACCACCACCGCTGCTAACGGTCATGACCACAACCATTAGCGGTGGTGGCAACTGCAGCGACAACGATGGCAGTGATGGTAATGACAATGGTGGTGACACTACTCATGGTGGTGATGCATGACGATGGTCATGACAGTGATGGTAATGTGTTAACACTATGACCATTACTGTCATTGCTATCACTGTTGTCAACCATAGTAGTGGTAGTGGTGGCAGTAGCGATGGTGACAAGGCAACGATTATGGTAGTGGTGGCGATGACAGTCATG
Source organism: Spatholobus suberectus (assembly GCA_004329165.1). NCBI lineage: Eukaryota > Viridiplantae > Streptophyta > Magnoliopsida > Fabales > Fabaceae > Spatholobus > Spatholobus suberectus. Next base: position 7,550,068 of record CM014729.1, on the reverse strand, counting down.
GTGGTGGTAACAGTGGTGGTACATGCGGCGGTGGTCATGACGGTCATGGCAGCGGCGGTGACAATCATGACGGTGGTGGTAGTGGCTAGTATATTTTAAGACCTGATAATCGATATCTTTTAGAAATTTGATTTTTGTTTGGTGAATCTTTTAGAGACTTGATAGCTACATGAAGTTTTAATTTGAATTCTTAAGTATTTTAATCCAGGCCTTCTATTTTAATTTAACGGTTGAGATTAATTATTCTCATTCTCACCTCAGAATGTCATTCTAATATGATACGCCCCCTATACACACACACACACACACACACACACATTAGAATAAGTACTTTGAATAAGAGCCTGTTTTTAGGAGTTATTATTCAATGAAAGTGTTTTTAAGAGTTTTTCTTTAACAAGAACGTTTTTAGGATTTTTTTTTTTAACCATTTATCTCTTTCAATATATCATTTTCATCTTCTTCTTTTTTCTAAACAAAACTTCAATATTTTTTAAAAAAAAGTATTGATAGTTAAAAACAACTTTGCATCTCAATATAAATTATTTATAAAAAATCTAAAATATAATTTATATATTTAAAAATGTTTATTTATTACAAATTTAATTATAAAATAATTTATATATTCAAAAATATTTATTTATTAAAAATTTTAACTATATAAAATAAATATTTATCTTATTCATTGAACATGCTAAAGCACAAGTATTCTAAAACGCTGTTAAAATAGATTTTTTTATTTTTTCTACAAAATGAAGGAAAAAATAGATTTTAAAAAATTGAGTAAAGAATCTTTTAAAAAAGAACTAACCTTTTGTTTCTCACTCTTCCTACTTTGCTCCCTTTCGCTCTCTCATCTCCCTCCCTCCTTGCAATCTCTCTTCTCTCTCTCTCTCTCTACTTTTTCCTTGCTCTCATATCTCACATTGTTCTCTCTTCTCTTTCCACTGTCGAATAATTTATTTTAAGTTAAAAGAAATGAAATTTGTCAAATAATTTCTATTTTATTTTTAAACTTTTTATTTTGAATTTCAACTTTAAATAACTTTTAGGGAGTGTTTGGTAGGGAGATTCTTCAAGTCTTCTAGAAATCTTAGGTTATGAATGTTAAATTCCTATGCTTGATATGATAATTTTAAAAATTATTTTTAGGAATCCATCATTGCTAGGAATCATGTTTTAATTATGCTTTTCACTAAAACTTTCCCAAGAGAGGGAGTGAGAATCCAAGATCATTCCCATGAAGTGAGAAATTTTTTTTTTATAATTATCTCTCTCATTCTCAATAATATTTTAAACATACCAAACATATTTATGGCATTCCTAAGAAACATGATTTTCATAAATGAAAAAAGATTCTGTACACCAAATGTTCCCTTAAGTAAAAACAAAAGAGCTAAACCATACATAGCTAGCTAAAAAGCATGTTAATAAAAATGTAATGTCCTCTTTGATCCTTCTATAGCACACATAATCATCTATTATCACTAATGCAAAATTTTCTAAGACAAACTCTCAAAATTTGGGCTAGATCTAACTTAACCTCCAAAGTTAACACATGAGGGGAATTGTCTAAACTTTCATAAGTTCTATTTTTTGGTCATATCTATAGTTGATGCGATATCTCAACACACACCTCTCACAGTTAGAATTAGACATCCGGAGGGTATGTAGGGATTGTATGAAATTAGGTTCTTTAAAAAAAAAAAAAGTTAAGGGTAGTCCATTATCAAATCTATGATAAGTTCTAATGCCACCTTAAATTTGGACTAAATCTAATCCAATTCTAAAAGTTAACTCATGAAATGTGGATTGTTTAAGCCTTTATAAGCTCTGCTTTGTCCATACTTATTATTGATGATAAATCTCAACAAATAATAAAGAAATAAAACCTCATAATTTAATTATAAATAAATAATAAAACAAAAAATCAATGTGCAAAATTGTCAGTACTAACAAGATTCTTAGATAAATTCTCTGGCCCTGTAATATAAAATGTCATATATAATTCATTTCATACATTGCACCTTAAATGTTTCACACGTGTTGCATGCTTCTTAAATAAATGTTTTTTTGCATGTGTTACATGTTTATTTATTTTTAACTTAGAATAGTATTATTTACTTTTTTTAAAAATAACAATATTACATTCATGCAATTGAAGATATTTTTGTTTTTGTATATAATTAGTTGTATCACTTTTTTTTCTGTCTCATCTTCATCCTTTCTTTTCGCACTTTAATCAAATATTTACACTTGTAATTATCTACATTATATAATGATAAAAATATTACATAGAATTATATTAATATCTAAATTATATAAACAATTTTTTTATTCACGTGAGATGGAAATTACATATTGAAACAAGTTAATTTTTAAATCAAAATTGTCAATATATATATCATAAGGATTGTAAAGTATTACACATCAAGGCATTTTAATTTGTTAATTACCAAGTTAAATATTTACATCACAACATATAAAATAAAGCATATTCATTTTCAAATCACAAGATAAACATTTAAAATGAAGTGAATGAAAATTTTATATGAACACATGTTAGTACTTATAGATTGTATCACAAAAAGGTGAAAACTTTATATATGTAAAACTGCATAAATATCTAACTTATAAAACTGAATATTTACATCACAGAAGGATAAAAATTTACATGAAAACATTAATTTTTGAATAAAAGGGGTCATTATTTATGTTATGTATGAATAAAAAAATTTACATAAAAAATTAATATTTATTTTTAATAAGCAAAAGTTAATGGAAAGTACAAGAAATACTTTTGTCCATATACAAGTACAAAGTTGAGGAAAATACAGAGTTACAAATTCTTTTTGAATATTGTTGTTCATACATATTAATATCTAAATTACAGCTATATGAAAATTTTGCATGAGATGACATTAATATCTAAACAATACTGTGAATATTTGCATCGATTACATGTGAATAAAAACATTAATAAAAAATATACTGATATGTAACTTAAATAAATATTTACGTAAATACACACTACAAGAAATAAAGTTATTTGCAGCGACTTTTTTTCAATGACAAATGAATTGTTGGCAAAGATAGACATTTAACAATGACATAAAATAAGTATTTGCTTCATATCTAATTACACATGGATAAAAATATTTAAATTATATAAGAGTATTAATATCTAAATTATATAAATAAATATCTAATTACACATGGATAAAAATTTTACATAAAAATATTAGTATATAATAAAAAATATTGATATCTGAAATAAAGAGGTAATAAACATCATTTTATATTTCCACTCATAATAAAAAGAAATACAATGATATAAACCAAATACTAATGTAAATGCCATCTTTTGAGCTTTAATATCAAACTGAACTGCACAAGTTATTAGCACAATATAGAGCGTGCATGTTTGGTATAGCGTCCAATACATATGTTGAGAATAAAAACCACGTCAAAGTCTACACAATACGCAAAAGCTATTTCTTTTAGCTTCACATGGGACATGCATAAGATGGGAAAACATGATAAATCAAACAATGTTAACACAGCGTCGAGCATACAAGGCTAATCTTTAATATAAATTTTTATTATACGAATGATCAAAGTAAAATTTCAATTTTAATTAGCAAACAATAAAAAAAAATTTAAAATATGCATCTAAATTTTATTTTTCAATAAAATTAAAATCAGACGCCTAAGAAACAATCAAGTATGATTTTAGACATCACTAATAATGATAAAGAAAAATATGGATTGAAAGCTGTTTTTTATTTTTTATTTTTTGACTAGATTTTAAAATTAAAATTATATTGATGTAATAACTAATTTTAGAATATCATATCCTACCTTGTGATCTGAATATTTCTATATACATAAGCATTGTGATTGGGAAGATAAAACTTTGTAAGGACGGAGCGTAATGATTCATTGCCAAAGATAATGATTTGATACGTGCTTGAAAAGCCATCCCCGCGTGCCCTCTCGTATAATTTATTTATAAACACATTATTTGGATGAGTAAACAAAAAGAAATAACCCTAAAACGGGGAAGTGGCAAGTAAGCCACTATATAACCACTATCCCGTTTTAATCCAATAAACAAATAAAAGAGTAAATTAACCCAAAATAATGACCATTGAACGGTACACTATAATTCGCTTTATTTTGTTCATATTTTGTTTTTCTATAAATAATAAAATTAAAGTTGGTGCAAGACCCCTTTAATGATTCAAAATATATACTACAATAATATAACGATATCAGCAGGAACAAAAGGCGTTTTAGCTAGCTAGCCCCATCTGCTAAATTCAGGCATATAATACTGACTCCCTAACAACAACAGCAACAAAAACTCTATAATCTAATATGTCAGATGCCGCTGAATTTAGCACTTGTTCCTGCCACTCATCGACGTTAATAATTAAAACACTAAAAACTTGGGACTATTAATCTTGAAAGGACCTATAGCTAATCTATTATTCTGTTTCAATAGTCACTAATCATTTACTTGTGTACATCATTCTGCTTTACCTGTCCATCTTTGAAGAGCCTCTTCCTTTTTAATCCTTCCTTCTTTTTTCTCTTTTGTTCTCTTCACCTTTAATTTCTTCTTTACCAATTGTGTCTTCTTCTTCTTCTTCCTTTTAGTTTACACATAAATATAAATATATAGTTATTGTGGTCACCAGTACTCCACTTGTCTCTACCTGCCAATGAGTGCGCCTCCGAATGTAGGCGTCCAGAAATCAACAGTGGTCTCATTAGCCACCGGGAATGTGCTTGAAATGGGTACCAAACACAGCCCTCGGCTTCTTAAATCTTGTTTTGGCCCTTCTGAGTCTTTCAGATTATCACAATCCTTCAATTTTCAAACACACAGACAGGCGAATATTTTAAAATCCACAACAGAAATCTTTATATTGAATGCATGGACCCTATTCACTGCAATCAATTTTTCACACATTCACTACATTTAATGATGTAGTGTAACATAAACTGTTGGATGGACGATTATAGAATTATATATCAAACGGTTTATGTTGCAACGTATATATCGTTCCCTGCGGTGATTTTGACTGCAGTGAATCTCCATGCCAAGTGCATGTGTGTGTAACTAGAGCCTTGAGATATAAGTATTATGGAGTACCTGCTGGTGTTGAATTGGAGCTCCATTTTTCATATATGGACTGCTCAACACCTGAAATTAAGGAACGAAAATTATATTTAAACACATAAGAAAAGCCTTGTTTAACTTTCCTTTTTGAAGAATTTATATATCATATTATATATATGAGCCTAGCTAGCAAATATATATATATAATTAGGGTTTTCTTTACAACAAAGTTAGAACAGTATGGAAACATACACTGACTTGGTCATGAAGGAACTTGATGTACTCGATGGCTTCGTGAAGAACGGATGCTGTGTCCGTCTATTAAAATCAACAAGAATATAATATCTGGTGAGATTTTGCCCTTCGTAGTCTAAAAAGGTAAAGGTTTAAATTCTACCATATCACAGTCAAAACTGTTGTGAAGGAAGGGAAAAATAAAGTGAAAATAAGAACATACCAAAAAAATAAATAAATAAATTACCTTTCCGAAAGGTGAAACCAATTGCTGAAGAGCAGTGATGCGGTCCCCCAGCTTTTCTTTCCTAACCTGTCCATATATCCATCTCAACTTGATCAATTCTAAAGAGTTATTATTATGAAGGTTAAGCAGTCTTGCATGGTCAAAAAAGCTTTGATAATGAAAAATAAACATATAACACTACAGTACCTTAAAAGTTGGTAATGGGGATGGAGTCTCAATTCTTTGCCTCTTGAATGCAGGCTCAGAAGAATTTTTCTTCGCTGCTGATGCTGCGTCTGGAGATTCTTCTCTCTTGAGCTGCAGTTAAACCAATTATCAGCTTTAACCCACAAAAAACCCTAGCTAGCTAGCCAACCATGGATTATTTTATAAACTTAGAAACCCTTAATTAATTAATAATTACCTTGTTTAATAGGGTATTGGGGCAGTTGGCTTTCTCTTCAAATTTTGGCGTTTGATATTGTCCTTGCGATGAAGCAAAAACACCTGCTCTTATGTCATTAAGTGCTTCGGTCGAAGCATTCCAGAAAGTAGTATTGTTGGAAAAGTGCAATCCACTAGGCTGCTGTTTTGGCATTGAGGGTTTCAGAAGGGAAGAAACTTTGGACCATGTTGGTGACAGTTCATTGGAACATGTCCCATAGTTTGCGGTAGATGCATAGGACATGGAGGGGTTGGTGAAAAGTGAGTTCTGTGGTTGTGCTTGAGGCTCAGGGTCATATAAGCTTTGTATCAACGTTGAAGGGTAACCATAGGAAGCTGAAACAATTGGGAAGCCACCAGATAATGATCCAGTGCTGGTAACAACAGAATTCAGACTCTGCTGATCCAAGGAAAACTCTTGGTTCATTGGCTTGAAAGCATCAATGGTGGAAACTTGGCTACCACCGGCAGATGAGAAATTCTTTGGACTCCAATCCTTTTGGATCTGTGAAGCTGTTTCTTCTTGAAGCACAGAATGAAAACCGGTCCCTCTGCAGAGAGAGAAATTCACAAAAGATAAGGATATGCTTGATAAGAAGAAGTTCCCTTTTTCAAATGAAACAACGAGAAAAAGCTATAGAAAAACAACTTTTTCTTCCTTAGTGGAAGCTTTGGACCGTACTAAAAACAGCACCATATATTTGTTTTGATAGACGCCCAATTCTGAAAACTTACAATAGAGATTGATTCCAATTCGATGAAGTTGAAGATGACATGCCAAAACCCATCATTTGTAAGGTGGAATCGATCAAGATGCTACCAGTTCCACTAGCTGAGTCACTCTGCTGTGGCTTCTCAGCATCTAGAAAACTCAGAGAAGTATCAGAAGAAACCAAGTTATTAGTCTCCTCAGCACAAGACCTTGTTGTTCCCTTCAAATCCACGAAATCAGTTTGCCAAGTGCTGTAGTTTCCTGCATCAGCTGCTGCCACAGAGCAAGTTGATGACATCAGAGGGAACACACTTCTTGTTGGATTAATATTCCACCAACTTTCACCACAAATAGCAGCTTGAAACTCCTCAGCCATGGCAAGCTTGGATGCGATATGTTTTATCTGTAGAATATATGTTTCCTTCTGAACTTGCCGATTTGTTTGTATCTTTGAGCTCTGTAACACAGTCACACACTTAGAAGCTTATTGGGTTATAAGAAAGGTTAGGGGGTTTGAGACATTTTATATATGGAACGGTTGGAAGGGTACGGCTAGGGAGATTACCAGAACGCGGTTGACATTACAAGGGGATGATTTGACCAATGAGAGAAAGAGAATTAGAGAATTTTGAATCCAATTCTAATTCTCTTTTTCATATATAATTGGTATTTGTTTATATGATTATTTGTCCCGGATTTGTTTTCTCTCTGTCCACCTTTTTCTAAAAAAATATATATATGTAATACTATCTGATCAAGAATGATACTCCCTCCGTTCATAAATTATTGATGTTTAAAGTTTTGACACAGTAAATTAAGAAATTATTAATTGATATATATTTAGACTAAAATATCCTTATTTAATTACGTGTTTCAATTATATTTATCATAAATTATAGTGCTGATTTTTATGTAATGGAGACATTCTCATTGATAGGAGAAATTATTAGGTAGTCCAGGATTACTAAGTGTCCATGGTCCTAACCAATATGTATACAACACATATTCAAATTTTACATTTTACGAGAAAGAATTAATACACTTGATTACATATCATGTGAAGATTAGTTGGGACCATGGTGGTCCAGACCACCTAATAATTTCTCATGTGATAGGTGGTTAGCTATTGGCTTGAATACCGATGTTTAGTCTCATAAAAATTTTTATCAATTCACATTAGTAAAATCATTAATTGTAAATAAGGATATGGTAGGAAAAAATTATTAATTTAGTTTTAGATTTGTAAAACATCAATAATTTTAAGACAAAATTAAAATACTAAAACATCAATAACTTAGAAATGGAGGTAGTAATTAATACATGACTTGTGGACAATTTGTGTTCCTTATGTGTAAAGTTTTATGTGTAAAGTTTTGTGGGTATGATGGTATTCACTATGATGGTGACAGTGATGGGACACTGATGGGGTTTGATCTACATGCCATGTCTCGGATGTATATGATCATATGGTTGAAATCCCTTGGTTTCTAAATTGTGGTTTAAAACACTTAATTGTGAACTTTTTGAAAAGTCAAATCGAGTAAAATCAACATACTATAAAATTGACCAAAAATTAATAACTAATAATTAGTTATCTATTTATTAATTATATAACGATTTGTAGATTTTCCAACTTTTATTTGACATTTTAGCCATTTAGCTTTTCATTGTATTCCCCATTTTTCTTTCATAAATTGTTGATGTGGTACACGATTATTCTATTTCAAAAAGGTGTGCTCCGTGATAAACTTGAGGACCATTTATTGGTCCAAATGTTTATCATTGAAGACGTTGTAGTACCACTACCGGGGTGAATAAAATAAACCCAGTAGGTAAGGAAATGCGCTAATATTTCAATTTTTAAATGACCATTGGGTGGTCAAAACGCTGTAAGTAGGCGCGTGTGATCACGCGGGTTAGTGAAACTAAAACACAACTACGTAACTAATACTTGACCTAACATAACTGTAGCAGGGACCAAATTCATATGTCAACAATGGCATTGTTCCCTTAGAAATTAGCTGAGATATACAATATTCCACACTGAACGAATACATATTTGGCTTTAGGTAGTTAATACATATTAGTTTAGTTACTTTCAACTACTGCAGAATACTTGTGTTTGATGTCAAATACTTGTTAAATGCAGTAGCCCTTTTTTAGGAAGAAGAAAAATGGAAAACCCACGTAATTAAATCAATGTCAACCCTAATCTTTGGCGTCGAGCTTTTGTTCTATGTCTTTCAGATTAGATTGCCATGCATAGTCTCATCATTTTGACTAAGGTCTATATAATTTAAGAGAGACCTTTGTGTGTATTTTATTTCCACAATTATATCAATTAAATAAATTAATACGTGATATAATAATATCTCTTTTTTAAATGTAACATATGACACAAAAATGTATATAATTTTTAGAGTTTAATAGGTATGCATTGTTATTGTAAAAGTTTTTACATTGTCAACCAATTAGAAATCATCTTTAGTATAACTTTTAAGGTAGTTATTATCAAAGTCAATAAATTTACCATACATGGTGATTTATAATTAGATGACAATATAAAAAAGTTTTACACTGTCAATACAAATTTTATTTTCTCTAATTTTTAATCAGTATAAAATAATAAAATATCAATTGTTAATTAATTAATTTACCCAACAATTGGTTGCAATATACAGAAATGGTGTGAGTCGGTGAACTTTAGGAACAATGTTAAGGGTCTAAATTTTAAAATTGTCACTTTAGAAAAAAACTTTGTCTAACTACCAATTGATTTAGTTCAACGTAAATTACAAAAGCCGAACCAAGATTCAATGGAAAAAATTTTGATTAGATAAAACTGGATTTTGGACAAAATTTTGAAAACTAATCTCATCTAATAAGTAGATATTTATAAAATTATTATTAATTTATTTTCTTCAGGGTTTCACTATTTATATTGTGCTTTATTATTTTAATATTATGTATAAATTTATTAATTATGAAATAGTTCTAATTTTATTTTTTTATAACTTTTGTATTTTATATTTGAATAGTATTTTTTTTTTTTAATAGAATATAGGTAGAAAGAAGAAAACAAGATAATTTTAACTAAGTTACAGTATATTATACTATGTTTGATTTAAAGGAGCGGGGAGAGAAGGATTTTAATAGAGGAGTGAGGATGGAAAGGAAGGAGTCTTCTTCTTTAGTTTGCTTAAAAGGAAAGGGAGGGAGGGGAGCAGAATAAGGGGGACAACCTCCTTGTTTCACTACAAGAAAATCCATCGATAGCATTGGCCAAAAGTTGACCCCAAATTACAAAAATCAAAGCTACATATGTCTTTAGCGTTCGTTAAGTGTTGGCCTCAAGGTTGTCACAAATTTTGTTAAAGTTACAATTTAATGTCGACCAAAACAACACTAAAGTGGAAGCTATGACTATTTTAAAAAAATGGTTGTCACTAACTTAATTAAAAAGTTGACGTTAAATGTAATTGCATAAAGTTAGCATCATCCTGACCAATGCTAACTTTAGTTGCATAGAGTTAGCGTTAGGTTGGCTAACGCTAACTTTAATTTTTTATATTTATTATTGATATATTACAAAACCTGGACATAAATTAAAATTATAAAAATATATCAAAGACATAATATGAATAATAATATTCATGTAAATAAAAATAATTGTCATAATGATATAATCATCCCCATCCATGTAATACAAGTGTGAAAGTATACACGAAAAAATATATATATAAAAAAAGAACAAAAATGCCTCTAGTATGGCCTCATCATCATCTAAGGAATGATCATCCATATGATCCTAATAGGGCAGATGTTTAGGCATCCTACTGAGCTGCCATGGGCTCCACTATAGCATGCATATGCTACTCCAAGGAAGCAATCCACTTCTCAGCAATTGCAGCCTATTGCTCAGCTCTAGTGACCCTGTAGTCTAACGCACCACTGCTCAATGAAGGAGCTCAAGATTCTTGTGGCAATGATGACACACCATGATAAAGGTTCGTAGACAAATCTACGGTGTTATAAACTTGGCCTTAGCTCTTGTTACTAACAAACGTCTGCCAAATGCCAAGTCTGACAAACCCATCAACCTCTTGCATCGCACCCATAGAGTCCTTGCTAATTTGCGTCTACATCTAGCTAAGACACCACTGAAAGTAGGGGTATTCAAATCCAAACTGATCTAAAAAAAAATCGAAAACCGATCCAAATAACCGAAAATCGAAGCAAACTGAATTATTTTGGATTGCATTGGATTATTTTGTAGTGTAATCGATCGGTTCAGTTTGGTTTTTGGTTGGTAGCTCTGGAACTGAATCAAACCAAACTGAAATATAAGTAGTGAACTAATGTAATGTTATGTAATGCTATGCGTTGTGCGAGTGGGCCTATTGATGGGCTTCATAAACGACATTGCATTTAGTATGTTAGGCATTGATAATTTTTTTTATTCCAAAAATTCTAAAATAGAATCCTTCTTTGCTGAATTGCTTTCTCTAATTCACATTCAATATCCTATCACTTAGCTGTGGATTTTTTTTTTTTTTTGGTGTATAAGGCTTCTTTTGCTTATTTATTTGCTAGTTTTCTTATTTTTCTCTTTACATATCTTATTTTTCCTCATGTATGGATTTAGAAAATAGAAACATAGGTTATTTTATGATTGTAACAGGTAAAAGCATCCATCAAATAGGAAATTAAAGAATCGGTAAAGATAGTCGATAAAAACCAAACCAACTGATCCAATCCAAACCGCATTTATTGGATTAGATCGGATCGAATTATTTTGTGAAAGCTATCTAAACCGAACCGAACCGCATGCTCTTTTGATGTTTGGATCAATGACTTTTTAGCTAAAAACCAATCCAAATCGATTTGCAAACACCTCTAACTAAAAGTCCTCCTGTTCAATCTCAAAAAACATAAACTAATAATATACACAATTTGATTGACAACCAAGTTGTATAAAAAAAATGCATATGATTGAAAACTTATGTATGTCCTCTAAAAACGACCATCAATGTAATCATTAGACTGTTTCTTGTAGTGGCTAAAAAGAGCTTATCAAGGTCCACAAATCACCTAAGTCACATGACCTTGCCAAAAAAAGTCTTTTGGACTTGTACTAGTGAGCCTTCACCTCGCTTGGAGTCAACAACATAAAACATTTATGCTTTGCACAAGAATACCTAAACCCTCCATCAGACAAAAAGTAGGGATGTTCTATTGCCTTCCTTACAAACTCCACAACTCTACTAACAAACTCACCTTTCAACCCTCTCCTATCAGCATTATCATACATCCAATTATAATTCATTCTCTACATGACAAACATAGAATTACTATCCAATAAGAGTATTACACAAACTTAAAAAAATTGACAACATAACCCTTGTATTTTGGACATTTCTTAATTTTTTTTTATAAACATTATGTGACAAACTAACACTAGATATATGACAAATAATAGTACATTAACAAACAATTTTATTGAGCTATGCTCTCCACTAACAAATAGCAATCACAAGCATGGTTTCTAAATTACCAGCACATAATACAACATCATGCACTCAGATAGTGTCATACCTATTGAGCTTTTCTCTACAATAATAAACAACACATCAATTCAAACACATGCATAATTTCTAAATAATTAACAAACAATCGAGCATCCTGCATCTTAAACAAGATCACATATGTTAAGCTTTGTTCTCTACTAAATAACACACATGTAGAATTTATAAATAACGAACACACAATCCAACATCCTATATCTTAAATAGGATCACACCTATTAAGATTTTCTCTCCACTAACAAATAATACATTAATTCAATAACAACTTTCACAAATATAAACAAACACACAAAAAAGAAAACCATTGCATGCGCATTTGTAACTCCTAACGTAAGCTTTAAATGTAAGTTTTAGGTCCTATTAAAGTATGTCACACCTACCTTGCTTTAAAGCCTCCAAGACCTAAGGCTCACATCCTCCATCATCATTTATACTCCAAAGCTTTGATTCCTCCCATTTACTAAAAACTAGGTAAGCTTCTTTTCTCTTTTCTCTTGGGTTTGGGTTGAACAAAATTATCACTTAATCTTTTTCCATCTCGTTTTTACTTTCTCCTTTTTCCCATGGTATTAAAGTAATTGCTTTGTTGGTGGTTTGATTTTTGAAATATCTTTCTTGAAGAAAACTTATCAAGGATCTAAGAAAACATCTTTTAGGTAAGAGAAGCTTTTTATGCATACAAGACTAGAAGATATGTGGTTTTATTTTTCTATTTATTGGTTGAAAATGAGTTTGAAAACTCTCCAAGGAGAGTTTTGCTTCTTAAAGTTTGATTTTGGTACATATAGAAGTACAAAGTGTTGATCTTGATTTATTTTGCCATACGAAAATGCTAATGTTTTATGGCTATATTTGCCTGGATATTGGCTGGTTGTTCATGTTTTTATGATGCTCTTTGATAATTATTTGAGTTGCTTTTGTTGTTTAGTGATTTGAGCATGAAAGCTTGTATTTTTAACCTTTCCATAAATTAACCTTAAAAGACAAAAAGAAAACCTTGGACACAAGACCTAAAATTCGTGCCTCTGACAAAGTGTTTAAGGACCTATATTGTTGGATTCAAGTGTTAAAAATGGATATTTAACCCTAAGCCAACATTTAATTAATGGGATAAGTTTTGATCAAAAAAACCTAAGAAACATGTGAACTTTGGTTAAGGTAGTGACTTGAATGAATTTTTTAGACCTATAAGAATGGGATTAAATCATTTTTAATTAAAGTATGATAAAGGTTAGTAGGAAGAAGATTGAATGAAAAAGACAAGTTTTAGGACTTAATATGGAAATTAGGTTAACTACGAGTAAAATTGTGACTTGGCCCTAACTAAATCAATATCATAATTAAAATAATTAATTTTAGTCATCATAAAGCTAGTTAGGTCAAATTTGAAGAAAAAACTCTTTTTGGAATTAAAATAAGTTAATCATGAACATTTTAGTCAAAATAGTCAACTTAGGAGCAAAATAGTCATTTCACATTTGAAAAGTTTAGAAAAAATCCGAAAATGATATATTTTGGAATCTAATTATATTATAGAATTTTGTGAAAGAATCAAGTCAAAACACCTTGTAAAACTCTTGTATTTAATTTTTGAAGTTAAGAAATAAATATTGAAAAATATGGTAATTTAATAATTATGAAAAATTAAAAAAATAAATTATGGAATTATTATAGAAAATAAAATTTAAAATATTAATTATTTAATTAATATTTTATTAAAAATTTTCAAGGAAAATCCTAATTGAAATTTTCATAAAACTTATTAATACATATATTACGCGTGAATGTTGATTAAATCGCATGATGTAAAAGATTTACAGAAAATCTTTAGAACTAAAATCAACACTTTACAAATCCTTATTAAGTGATTTAAAATTGTGAAATGTCGCGTGTAGTGTGTTATTGTTTTTGAGACCCATAATGATATGTTTTAGGTTGTATCTTGATGTCGGAAGTCTCAAGTACGTTGTTGTTGAATTTATCTCTAAATAAAGGACTAAGTTTTGAGAATATAATTGTATTTAAAATCATTTATGTTGTTGTTGTCATGCATTCATGTGCATGTGTCTTCATTGAGAAAATGAGCACACTTTGTTTTTGACAAGTCTAGGAAGGCTAGTGGAGGTTTGTGTTTTTACCTTGAGTATATACAAATGCGTGATTCCACATAAGGTCAGGGTATGATCCTTGTGTTGTGGTAGCAAACACCTTTGTACGAATATCCTAACAAAGCCACGATTGCTCCTATTAATCAGATACTAGTATGTTTGTTGAATGGTTTTTAGCACGTGTTGTCTTGTGGACTAGAGAGTCATGTTGATCAGGGTCGAAAGGGTAAAGCTACTAAAGCTCAAGCTTTAAGTTCACCAACAACAAAAAAATTGTCATTAGCTTTTATAAAACAAAAAGGCCACTTATGTTGGGCAAAATACCTAACATATAGCTCTCTCATTTAATGTATAAAAAGTCTCTCTCAAGTTAAGTTTTTAAGTTTCACTCAACATTGGGATAGTCCTACTGTTGATCGATGTTTTATCATGTTAGGGCACATCAGCAAATGATTGCTTAAATGAAACGTAATTTTTTTGGAGTTGAGTCAGTTGCATAGATGAGTTATCCATGTGCAATGGCTTGCATGCAATTGCTTATCTGTCGATGATATAATTTACTTGTCTATATATGTTGCTTTTATTTGTCTGTATTTGTTGGTATTTAGTTGCATGCATGGTGTATGTTATCTATACATACTATTGTAATATTTGTGCCTGCATATTTACCCTTTCTTGTGTTTGACAATGATTGTAATGTTCGTATTGCGAGAGTAAATAACACGTAGAGGTCAGCATATGGGTGTTTATGAATCTCATAACTTTACCCTGTGAATCTCATAACTTTACCTACGAAAAATATTGGTAAAAGACAAAAAAAAATGTTAATTAATTTAATCTACGCAATTGATATAAACTAAGTTTTCTGAAGAATTTCTCATAATTTGACACAATGATGTAGTAACATTCTCTTGGTCGTTATAAAGAGGTCAATCAGCTAATTAGGTGCAATTAAATATATGGGCCCTAAATTCTTGGCCTGGCCAACAAATAAACAAAATCTACATGAACAGATCATGCAATAATATAACTTATTTGTAAAGCATACTAATTATATCTGACTAATTGATAATTCAGATTTGCTATCATTTAAGTGGTTAGGAGGAAGAGCAAAGAGTTCTATTGCAGATGGAGTAAACGATTTGTATTTCGACTTCTATATTTAATTATTTGTACGACAAAACTGAATATGTATTGACTTTTAATAGATACATCACGAGTGTAAGGCTCAATATCTTACTAATAACCCTACGCCAAAATATATATATATATATATATATGTGTGTGTGTGTGTGTGTGTGTGTGTTTTAAATATTATTTATAAGTGAAATATGTATTGACTTCAAATACCAATTAATTAGTGCAAATGAAATACAGTTTTGAGCAATTCTTAGCAACTATCATTATACGACAAAATTGTCAACATAAAATAAAATATATATTTGACAAGGAAAGGAAAAAAGAAATTAAAAAACAAAGTCGGAGTTGATCATTAGGATCCAAAACAGAAGTTAGGTCAGATCCATAAGTTTCTGTTTCCTTTGAAATTGCGAGGAAATTGACCTACAAGAAATTTTGTTTTTGTTTAAATAGATGAAGTTTACTTTGACGTAAACTAAGTATACTTGTTTCAGATGGTTCATAGCCTCCGCCCCGCAGAGCAAGTATTCAACTTTAGAATTTTAATTTGTCAGCGACTGGCTTGTGGAATTTATTGGTTTACGTACTAATCATGCAACATATTCGTGCTATATAATGTTATGGACCACTGCCTAATATTGAGTACGTCTCAATTATGGAGCTTGGAAGGTTCAAACATTTGGCAAAGCGTCCTCGTATTTGGACACTGATTTTCTTTAAAATTTAATTCTATTTTAATTCTTGTACAATAGTTTGACTAGACAAAACACCCATTATATATATTTAGTTCACAGATGAGAAATTATATTTATATAATAAATTTGTATAATTTTTGCACAACTAATAAAAATAAGAAAAGAGAGATAAATGTGAAATCAAATAAGATTGGTGATGATAAAGTAAAATAGAGAGGAAAATAATATTGTAAAAAATATTATAAACAAGTATTGCATAAATAATATAACTCTTTGAATATCTTGCACAAAACTAATCATTTATTAAAAAATATCATAAAGAGTGACGTAAAAGAGTAAAACAATTATATCCTTTCCAGTTCCACAAGTATATATTATGGATAGCTAGTTTTTTTTTTAATTATCATTATTCCTAGAGGTATTTTGTGGATAAGAAGTAATCTTATTTGAAATAAAGTCAAATAGTAAATGTGAATATCTCTCACACTGAGAATTCAAACCATAATAGTGCTATTTTATAGGAACTAATTAATTCGTTCTACTAGACTTATAAATTTCCATTGATAGATAACTAGTTTCTTAATTTTACAATTAGCAATACAAAAAATCATATATATTAATGAAAAAATTATTATTCGATAAAAACTTTTTTATATAAATTTTGTTTAATAAAAATTGAACTGTTAATATGAATATTTGTATGTCTAAAATAAAATTATGATATAATTTATCAACAAATTTTTTGTTAATGTGTGTGTGTGTGTGTGTGTGTGTGAAATTGACATATATCATATTTGATATATTATATTGTTAATATGATTTATTATAAGGTTAATATAAATTCATAATATTTATACTAATAGTTTAAATTTTATCAAACAAAATTAACGACGATTTTTTTCTCATGGAACTCAAAATCCTCGTTATTTTTTAAATCAAGACGTGAGAAGAAAATTGGGGCTGAGAAACATAAAAGTGACTTATTTTGAAGGCAAGACTTATCTTTCTTTCTTTTTTCCTTTTCAATCTTTGCTTCACACACGCATGTATAATTTTCATTCTGTTTGCCATTCCTTCTTTTAAACACCCGATATATAACTAATAAAAGAAAGGGCTCAATGTATATTTCATTTATTACAGAAGCTCATATTTTTCATAATTTTAAAATATTAGGGATATATTATTTTTTAAAACTTTGATCAGTATATTTATATTAAGTTTAGTAATGAAAAATATTAAAGAATAAAAAAGTTTATTCAGTTAAAATAATTCTACTTTTTAACAATTAAGAAATATAATTTTCTCAATTCTTAAATGATAATTATTTTAAATAAGGTGAATTAAAAAAATAGTTACAAATATCAAGGAATAAAATTTATTTTTCCTCTCCAAAGTTATTAGTATTTAACTTGCACGTTATTATCTAACATATTATACTATGGAAGCTCTTTTTAACTTTTCTAAAAAATAAAGTGTATAAGTTGATTTTAGTTTATGGAGAAACTTAATGCATTTTATTTTTTTTCCTATAAATATTTACAAAAAAAATTATCTAAATAGGGTCATGTATTATTAGTATGTTTTTCTGGTTGTTATTATTAGACTATTTTTGTTTGGTATATATTATTATTAGACTATTAATTGGTTTTTAATTTTAAAAAAATTATTATTTTAAATATTTTACTAAAAGAATTTTAAAAAATAAATAATCATTTTTAATATTGAAGTTATACCTAAAATGCTTTTGTATATTTAAGGCGGAGTAAGCAAAGCAATTACTGCCCAAAGTATTCTACAAACGGGGAAAGTTAACGTCATGCTTATGACCTAGTTGTCATTTAAGGCGGCCACAGTCAACAAAGGACCCACCAAGCATGCGCGCGTGCAACTGGCACGTGGGGCCTCTTCATACCACCAATCCACCATGAGTCAAAGGCAAATGGTTTGACTCATAAGTCTTCACACTTACCCAATTACCCATTCATTTTTGTTTCATTTGCAATTTTTTTATTTACTATTTTTCTCATTTAGAATAATTTTTTTTTAAAATATTTATTTATAAAATACGCAAGATAAGCCTTTTTAAAATATTAAGCACGTTGCTTGAAATAGTGAATTAGGGATCACTGATCCAGGAGCCAACAACTACTTATTAGATCAATACTATACATAAATTTTATTAAAAAAAATCCCCCGTTCTTTTAGCTTTTTTTTTGTTTAATAAGGAAAAAAAAATTGAATCTAAGTTTGTGGGTTGTGTTCATACATAAAAGTAAATGAGAAATTATGTTCTTATAGTTTTTTATTATTATTTCTATAATTAAAAAAAGATATGAATACAAGAGAGAGAAAAAATGAGATAAAATGAGTAGTGTGACAGGAAAAACTAAAAAAGAAAAAGAAAAAGAAATGAGTTATAAAAAGTATTATAAAATTAATATAACTCAATATATATTAACATATTTAACTGCCATTTTTTTTAGTTTTAATACAAAACGTAAATGTGATATTTTAGTTATTTTGGTATTATTTTTTAATCAAAATTAAAGTTTACATCAATAACCAATGTCAACCATTGTTGTATATGTTAGATATTACTAAGATACAATCTTATTTTTTATTAAAAAATAAAACTAACAATATTTAAAATACTATAACTAAGAGTGTGTTTGTTTCATGGATTAAAAACTCATTCCCAAAAATATGAATTTCAGAATGTAGTATTCTCATGTTTGTTATGAATTTTACAAAAATATTCCTAGGTATTATTTATTTCCAAGAAAGTAGTTATACCATGATTTAATTAAGTCACTTCTATTCCCATGATGAGGGGTGGAAAAGTTATATTCTTGTAGAAATATAAGAAGTTATTTTCTAACCCAATTATAACTTCCATTCCAACTCTTATTTTTTACTTTAATTATTTTAAATTTTAAAAATATTCTAAGAAATGTTAAAATCTAACCATGTATTTTTAAATGTTCCCAAAAATAACATTCCCGAAAATGTAATTCTTGTGAATACAACATAATCATTCCATGAAACAAAAGTCTCCTAAATTTTATCCTTAGTTTTATTAGGAGGGGTGTAGTAGGATGTAGCCATGCGGGGAGGAGGGTTCACTCACTCCAACTTCTAATATTATTCATTCTCTTTAGCTTCAATAGAATTTCTTCCTTTGAAAAAAAAAAAGTATATAAACTAACTAAAATATGTTAACACTGTCTTATATTGTCCTATACTATCAAAGAAATTATGATTTAATTTATTGGGGGTATAAAAGGAGACTTTCTACAAAAAAAAAATGTAGAGAGGTGGGATCAAATAATTTTCATTAAATTACATCCACAGTTTTGTCTAAAGACGTACTGACCCCGTTATCAATATATATAACAAGGCCATAAGACTATAAGAGGAGGTCATTGATACTATAGATGATAGTCATAGGATCGCTTTCTTACTGGTTTGTTAAGGTCATGACTTTCCAAACCCTTTTTTGGAGCTTCTTTGTTGTCCTCTTTTGTTCCCAAAATGCTCCTTCCCTTTACAGAAGAGAAAACGACCATCCTAGACCCATTGTGGCTGATGTCATGGCAGAGACCCGTTCAGCCTTTAATACTCAATATAAAACACATTTATTAATCACTTTTAAACGACATCATATAATTTATTAACAATAAAAAATTACAACAGATTTTACATTTGGGCAATTATAGGCACTACAATCAAGAAACAAGCATATCATTAATGCAAAAATCAACAATCAAAGTGTAGCATTAATAAAAAGTTTTTTACTTTATTAATTATATGCCAGATTTGGAATAAGAGTATGTCATGTACGATATGCATTTACATGTAAACTATGCGTTGATGTCATGCTTGTGTAATATTGAGGTGGGCATTGAGACAAAATTAGAGCCGAGATATGCAAATGAAATTAAGAAAAGGTGGGCAATGTGACAAAATTGGAGCTGGGATATGCAAAGGAAATTAAGAAAACAATACACAATAAAGAGTGGCTAAGAGAAAATTATTTAAATTTAATTTTATCATATTCTAATTTTAAGACTCAGTTTATATATTTTTTTAAAAAATTACATCATTTATCATATTTATTATTTATTATTTATTTCCTTTTCTCTTTAATTAAGGTGTATAAACTTATATCTTAAGTATGAAAAAAAATCAATTTTGAAAAACTTATAATTCATGCAGCATGAGGGATCATATGTAGCATGGTATCCGGGCTATTGAATTCAATATAGAAGTGACTCACTATAAATAATAGGGAATGATATTGATTATTAAATCTTATTATGAATAGTTAAGATTAAAACATATATAAGTTTTTTAAAGAGTTATATGATTTTTTTTAGTTACATAAATTAAATTTTTGATTATTTTATCTATGGTTGCATGATTCAAATTTAATTACTTCTCTCACTCTCATATATAAAAATGGCTTTCTCATTAGATATCACACACACATACATACACGCACGCACAAATCTAATGAGTAAGAGAAATAAATATTAACAATTAGATCTTATCATGAATGGTCAAAATTAAATCATACAAATCATGAGTTTTATAAAAAAGTTACATAACTTTTTCATGTTATCATGTGACTTTAAAAAATTTTAATTTTGATCATCTATATATATATGGCTGTTCCTCTTAAAGCATCTTCAATGTCAGTTTGTCAAGGAGTTCTTACTTCTTAGAACCGAACGTGTTGCTAATTCATCATTGGAGCTCGCCTACGTGGACATGAGGAATACACATCGTTGCTTGTACAAGCAATGGTTGCTTATGAATATAAAAACATTTTTCGTCACTAGATTTTAAAGAGAAACTAGAAATCCCAAATAACATAAGCATAACCTAGCAATTGCAATTACAATAAAAAATCAAGAGCAAAATTGAGATTAAAAATTAAAAGATGATAACTACATGAAATAAAATTTGAAATCCTAAATCCATAACAACATGCATGCCCAACAATAGAGAGGCATGGCTTAATTTGAATTAACCCAAAAAATCTGGAGTAATTCAATGCACATTTGGCGATTGAGGCAAGGCCTTGTTAAGAATTAATGCTCCATTGATGGAGGAAAACTTTGTCACCACGACTAAGGCAAATGAGTGCTTTGTCACTAAGGCAAGACCTTAACAAATGTGGTTGTGAAGAAGGTAAGAAGGAGGAGGGACTGTGAGAATCAAAAGCAACAAAGGAGGATGGAAAGAGAGGCCCGTAAGAATAATGGGTTTGGTTGCAAGACTGAGAGGCTAGGTTGTGAGAATTAGAGGCTGGAAGCAAAATAGGGAGTAAAGATGTCATGATGGTGATTAGAGGCTTGTTGTTGTGGTGATGAGGGATTGGAGGAAGGGAGTAAGGTGGCATACCTGCAAGTAGAAAAGATATAGTGAAAAGAGGAAGATGGATTTTGGAAAAGCAAACTGAGAAAAAGAAGGAAGTTTCTAGACATTAAAGAAAGTAAAAAGAGATGTGATCAATGGTTACAAAATAAAGGGTTACACATTGATAGATTTTAACTGTTAAAATTTTAACAATATTACTATTGAATAATTGATTGTTTAATTATATTTTTTAGTGAATAAAATTTACTATTCAACAACTTTTTTTTTAATTTTAGTATTGAATTTACTCTAACTTTGAAGTTTTATAAATAGGGTTGATGTTCCAAAATTTTATACTCAACGTTTCATCGCACAATTTTACACTTAAGTTCTCATCTCACAATTTTACACTTAGGTTTTCATCTCACAATTTTATTTTATCATGTTTTTTTATGAAATGGATCCCAATCAAATTAATTTCAAATCTTTCTTGAATTTTATGCAAAATTCTCGTCCTCTTACTAAAAATTCTCAAAATCCTTTACTTTTTCCTATGTTTCCACCACTAACCAACCCTACCATGTTTTATATGCCTCTAAGTATGGATCCTCTAGCTCATGAAACACTGGTTAAGTTTATGTCTGAGACTTAAAATTCATAATTTTTCACTCAAATATGCCTAGAAAAATTATGCTAAATGAAGGACAATTATGAGAGAGATAAGTCAACTCAAATCTTGATGGCATTGATTGAATATTGTTGTCCAAAAGCCTTCTAGGTATTACAACACAACCTATTTGAAAAAGGAAAAGTGGGAGCTCAGTAAATGACATCATGGATGATGCATATGTAATTTTTTCTTAAGATGAAGGTGAAAGTTTCAAATTTAAGTATGCATGGTGATTACTAAAGGATAAACTTAAATGGACAACAGAATCATTTAAAAGTTATTTAAAAAGAACAAAGATTCTTGCTTTTGCACTTACTTATCATTTTTTAACCCAAAGATGGCAACAAGTTATGAATATGACCCAACATCGCCATTCATCCCTAGTAGAAAAAAAAGGTAGCAAATTAAAGAGAAAAGGCAAAGCAAAAGTATTGAAACTTCAACTAATTGTCAACTTTACTATCGTGCAAGAGACATATAAGGAAAAAATGAGCATCATTGCTGAATTTGCACATGTTAAAGATGAAGAATACAAGTTAAAGGAAAGAGAATTAAGGTTAAAGAAGTTTAAGATTCACTTTAAGGACACATCCAGGATGATAGAGAAACAACACAAAGATCATGAAATATTATGTAACATAATTAGAGAAAAACATAAAAATAGTTAGGATAATATTATAACTTAATTAGATATGTTTTGTATCCTAATGATTATAGTCAAATTAGTCATTATGTTTTACTAGATGTTAGTCAAACTAGTCATTATGTTGTAAGTTGTATATACCCTTAACATGGTAGAAATTTTATATTCCACTTAATTGTGCAATCTTTACTTCTTATCAAATTGTGTTAAATTGTTTATGCTTAAGCCATCCATCTAATTGATCCAAACAATGCAATCAACTACGATAGACTAGAGTCGCAACTCATAAAAGCAGAAATTATGGATAATAGTGAAGAAGAACACATGAGGTTAATACTTTAGAGGCAAAGACAATGACAAGTTGACAACTCCATTATGCACAGACACATAAGAATGGCAATGTACCAGAATCATGAAGAAGTATATAACTTATTGTTTGCTTACTAGTTTTATGAAAATCCAATATACACAAAGACTCAAATTAGAGAAAGATTCTAAATGTGAAGACATGTGTTTATTCTAAATATAGAATCCCTTGGCAGAATAGGTATTTCGCTGTTGTGGAATTGTATTGTTGCTATTTGTATATTGGCATATGAATCACCTGCTAACAATGTAGGTGACTATGTTTGGACTGGCAAAAGTACTGCAATAAAATGCTTAGAGAGATTTATAAACAATATGAACTGGGTATTTAGGGTTAAGCACTTGAGAAGACCTAACATCAATGACATTGAACACCTACTACAAATAAGGGAGTCACGTGACTTTTCTAGTATGTTAGGTTCGATTGATTGTATGTACTGGGAATGAAAAATTGTCCTGTAGCTTGGAAAGGTCAGTTTTCTAAAGATGATCATGATAAACCTATAATCACCCTTGAAACAATGTAGGTTCAAGCAATGATATTAACATGTTAAATCAATCCAATCTGTTTAACGATGTTTAGCAAGGACAAGCTCTCACGGTACAATATACAATAAATTAAACTCAATATAATATAAGGTACTTATTGTCTTGTAGATGGTATAAATCCTAAGTGGACTACATTTGTCAAGACTATTTCAATGCCTCAAGGAGAAAAAAGAAAAAAAATTGCACAATAATAAGAATCAACTAAAAAGGATGTGGAGTGGGCTTTTGGAGTTTTCCAGTCTCAATTTGTGATTATATGTGTCCTGACACGTGTAAGGCACATAAATATGTATAATTGAGTATATCATATAAGTATACATCTTATTGTATAATATAATTGTTGAGGACGAGTGGCACACATATATATAATGGTAGTTTCAATTATTTTTATGATGATCTAGACAATGACTTATCAACTATTGAATTATCCAAAGGTCCTCATCTTGAGTTTGCAACATACCTATAAAGAAGAGCCCTTCTTTGTTAAAAGCAAATTCATTGACAACTTCAAAAAGACTTGATTGAATATATTTAGGAACATTTTAGACTTAAAAATAATGAAAATTAAATTTTATTTTATTTATATAACGTTATGTATTTCTCATAATTTTTAAGTTATTATGACAAAATATTGAAATAAATTTGATATATTTTCAATATATTTTTTGTGATAAAAAATTATTGAAATAATATATTGTTTTTTGTATATTTATTTTTTACAATTAAAATACAAATAAATTATTATGTTGAAACAAAAATGAATATAAAAAGTATAAAGATGTAGGTAACACATGAGACCCGTTTTAAATTCTTAAGTATTCTTACCATTAAAATAAAAAGTTATTGAAATTCTTAAATATTGCATGACATGGTAGGACTGAATAAAAGTTAATTAGGAGTTAAAGAGTTTCACAATTATAGAGATGCTCTTGCTCATATAATTTTTTTTTTCTCATTAAATGTCTTTTATATATATATATTGATAGATAAATAGAAGATGTATCATATAAGAATGACTTCCTTAGGTGTGAATGAGAATAATCATTCTCAACTCTTAAATTAAAATAGAAGGCTAAAATTAAAAGATTTAAAAATTTACTTAGGTGGTGGCACTGCTACCACCACCACAACTGCTACTGTTGTCACTATCATAGTCACCACCACCGCCATCGTTATTGCCATTACTACCACTTCCACCAATATTGTTGCTACTATCGTCATTGTTGTTATTGTCACCACCATCTTCATTGCAACTACCACCAGACAGCAACCACTACCACTAGACCACAACTACCACCATCATTGTCATTGTCTCCACAATCGCAATTGCCACCTTCATCACCACCATAGGTGGTGGTAGCAGTGGTGTTGGTGGTGATGATAGCAACAGTGGTGGTTATGGTTTAAAGTGGGTCTTTTTATCTCAGCATTTTATTTTAATTTAAGGGTTATGATTGATCATTCTCATTCTCATCTAAGAAAGTCATTCTCATATGATATGTCCCTTATATATATATATAAAACTTAAATATGTTTTTAATTTTTATAAAATGAACACATTTTAATTTTAGTCCTTGTAACATTTTTTCTTTGATTGTCGTTCTTAAAAGATTTTAAATTATTGCTTTTGGTTCTTACTTTCACTTGATACTTGTTAACTACTGTGCGTTTAACGAAGGGTCAAGTGACTATCTCAAGTGACACCCATCAATGTTTGTGGGACCATGTTAGCATGTGTACCTTCTAAAATTTTTTTTAGATCCCTAAATTGAGTGTTATTTATTTATTTTAAGATGAATGTTGTGAACCAAAAATAGTGATTTCAAATTTTGAAAGTATAAAAATCAAAGAGAAATGTTTTACAGGTCCAAAATTAAAATTCGCTCATTTACAAAAACCAAAAACAATAACTTCAAATTTTAGAAGAATAAATAACAAAAAAAATTATTTTACAAAAATCGAAATAAAATTTCATTCATTTTATAAACATTAAAAATATATTTAAGACTATATTAAAAATATCAAAAGTAATGAGAAAGAAGTGAAAGGAATGGCTACATGAAGATAAAAGGAAAGAGAAAGGGGAGGCAGATTTGTGACCACGAGTTTGGAGTTTGTGGGGGAGTATATTTGTGGCCACGAGTTTGGAGTTGTGGGGGAGTATAAAATATAATTGGTATGTGGCTTTCTTTTTTTCTTCACGGTTTTTTTTTCATAAAGACATGTGTTTTATAGCCTTGCTTAATTTGTAGATTAATCAAGGTGGGGCTGTAGTGTTGTTGGTAAATTGATGAGTCAACCCTAAAGGTTCTTCTTTTAAGAAGAGCCGCCCAGGCCCACTAATTATATAATACTAGAGTTAGTTTTTCTTTTTTTCTTTTTCTTTTTTTATTGATATTACTAGAGCTATCCTACGTACTTTGTATTGGTACTTAATCATTTAAAATATAGGGGAAAATTAATATTTATATATATATATATATATATATATATATATATATATATAAGTCCATAACATATGCCGCCCTAGTTATCCTTGTACGTGACAATGAATTATATATGATAACTTTTTTAAAAAAAATATATATTTATATAATATACTTTTAATAATATTATTTTTTCTTTATTTTTCTGACATTAATAATCTTATCGTATAATTTTTTTTCTCTTCTCTTATTTTTCCCTTTGTCGTATCATTCTTTGTACATATTTTACCTATAAATATAATTTTTCTCTTCAAAAAGATAACATACTAATTTTTGCAGAAGAACAGTGAAGTTTCTAATATTCTTATCACATTTGATTTTAAAAATTAGAATTTACATAATTTGAATTGTAAATTCATTCACTTACATACGTTTCTTTTTATTATCACTCATTGAATTAGCCTGAATCTGTTAGTCATAGGTATGATCTTAGAACCATTACCTCTTTTTTTTTGGGGGGGGGGTTTATTATAGGTGGAGGCTACGTTACCTCCTGTTAGGCTAAAATCAATGTATATGATTTATTTATAAAAAGATTGAATGTAGATTTTAATTTCTATGCACTGTTAGTATAAAAAATCTTACATTGTCAATCAATCTAAAATCAACTTTTGTCTGACTTTTAGGATGATTATTATCAAAGTCAACAAACTTATCATACATGGTGAATTGTGATTAGATGACAGTGTAAAATTGTTTTACACATTCGGTGTATAGCCTATTTTCTCTTGAATGTATTGGTAAGCGAAATATGCTTTAAAAAAATTAAAAAAAAGAAGAGTTATATACAACTATACGTAGAAAACCTAACCGTGTGTGTGTGTGTGTATATAACTACACCTACTTGATTTTTAGATGAAGTACATTAGCAAGTTATAACTAAAGATTATCTTAAAATACATTCACGATATAGCTTGTTAACGTACTCTAACTAAAAAACAAATAGGTGTATGTTAGCAAATGTTTGTTAATATGTATTAAATTTCAACGATCCAACCGTTCAATTTTTTGATATTATGCCAATGACTATGCACACCCAATTTTAGATAAATCGAACAATTGTAACTGGTTAATCATATAGTCAACATTTACTGATTATCTAGAAAAGTAGACAAGGCTACGGTGGACACCTATAAGGTGGTCCATCGTGCACTATTTTTCTTTACTGTTAGATTGATCTCATCCACATAATTTTATGGTGCACTTTCTACATTAGATTTTTTTTCCACCCTCATCCATCATTTCTCTCTCCTTCGATTCTCCCTTTTCTTCTTCTTCTTTCACCCCCACTATTTCTCTCTCTTCTGTCGCCTCAACCACCACACCAACACCTTCTGTAGTGTCATCCGACGCAGCTCTTCAACGCCTTTACACTCACAGCGTCTTCCTCCATGGCAACAACCTCTCTAGCAACCTCCCCCTTCCATATTCATCATGTTGGGTTATTCCCTTTCATTCTTATTCATCAACGATCCCCATCTGTGCCCACATCCAAATCTTCCCCTCCCGCTATGGGTTGTGGCTCCTCCCTTCTTGGTAATCAAATTCTAACCATGTTGGGTTTTGTTCTTCATGTATTTGTGGCTAAAGTTTAAGGCTTGAAACTCTTATGTTTTGTTGTTGACTTAGCTTTGGAGCTCAAAAGGGGATTGAAAAAATTATATTTTTTGACTGATTCTGGTTTTGATTTGTGATTTTGGAGT
Organism: Spatholobus suberectus; assembly: GCA_004329165.1. NCBI lineage: Eukaryota > Viridiplantae > Streptophyta > Magnoliopsida > Fabales > Fabaceae > Spatholobus > Spatholobus suberectus. Next base: position 7,522,018 of record CM014729.1, on the reverse strand, counting down.
TGTGGTTTTTTGGGGGTTTGGTTGTTAGAGGCAATTATTGAGTTTTGGGTTTAATGGGGTTAGGGGGTGAGGTCGTCGACGAAGAGCATGGCTATGGCAAGAACCATGGACTCGTCGTAGGAGTTAAGCATGAAGGGTAAGATTTCTCGAAGAACTTGTCATATGGGTCTACAATGGCAACAAAGCTTTGGTATATGAAGGACATGACAAACAAGTTTTGCGTGTCGATGACGCCCAGGGTGGGGTTCTCAAGTGTAGGCAACAACATATGGCTCGGAGAGGCTGGAGATGTTCGTGCACTTGATGCTAGATCATTGGCACGACGTGGCGTCACCGTCATTCCAGTTGGAGAAGATGGTGGCACCATAGGCGTCTATTGGGGATTTTAGAGTGAGAAGCGTGATGCAGTCGGAGGAGAGAGAAACAATGGATGAGGGAGGAAAATCTGATGACCTGATGCAGAGGGTGCACCATAAAATTATGTAGATGAAATCAATCTAATGGTAAAGAAAAATGGTGCACAGTGGACCATCTATACGTAGCCTTTGTCAGAAAAGTATATTATACGTCAATTTGAATATATTTAATGAAGTATTAAATAGTTTTTAAACTTTAGAAAAATTTCTAGACTTAATTTACTCAATATAATCTTTTAATTCAACGGTTAAATCGTTGAAATTTAATATATATATAATGAGTTATTAAATGAAGTAACTTTAGTAAGAGTTACTCTTAAAGTAACTTGATCCCACCTATATGTATATGAGAAAACATGTCATGCATTAACAGTATAATGTAGTTTTGCACTGTCATCCAATCACAAACCACCATTTATTGTAAGTTTGTTGACTTTTATAACAAATACTTTAAAAGTCACACCAACGGTGAATTTCAATTAGTTGACAATATAAAACTTTTTACACTGACAGTGCATAACCATTAAACTTTATGTTTATATATTAAAGACAAAGTGGATATATATAACAAATACAAAGCATTGAACTCATGGGAACATAGGATTATAGGAACGGGGCTATTTTTGAATTGTATACATCCAAGCCCTATAAAGGCTCTCTCCCTCATTTATATTGTTTTAGAATAGGATACCGCTTGTAGTCTTTACGATATTTTGATTTATAAAAAAAATGCGAAGCATTTAGGATGTATTGTAATTACGTTTAACATATTTGCAATATTCTTTCAATAACGAATAATACAAAGCGAGTAGTATCTACAAGAAGACACTAACATGAAGAACCATTGCCATCAAGTCTTAATAGCTAGAAATTCTTATCATTTATTGCTGACATAACCAGGTCAACTTATATTGAGGATTCGCTTCCTTAATGAGATACGTACAGTTCCCGGAATGGAAAATAAAAACAAATTACGCAACAAATTAAGGGCCTGTTTGAGGTGGTTTTGGTTGTAAGTTTTAAAATTTTCAAAAACTAAAACCATTTTTTAGTTTTTAAAAATTGGTTTTAGTTTAGTTTTCTAATTTTTGGTTTCAAAATAAACTCACTTTGAAATTTCTTATTCTGTTAAAACTAGTTTAAGAATATGTTGGTGTGGTGACGAAAGTGGTAGTGGTGATGACGACAGTGGTAGTGGTGGCGGTGGCAATGCCGACAGTGACGGTTGTGGCGGTTCCGACGGCGGTGGTTGTGGCAGTATCAGTGGTGATTATGGCATTGTCAATGGTGATGGTAGTGGCAGAGTCAGTGGTGGTGGCGACATTGCCTATGGTGATGGCAGTAAGCGCTAGTGGTTGTGATCGTGGTCGTGGTTGTGGCGATGACGATGGTAATGGTGATGAAGCTTGTGGTGGTAGAGGCGATGCTGGTGGTCGTGGTAGGTGTGGCAGAAGTGATGGGTGGTAGTTGTGGCAACGGTGATGGTGGTGGCGATGCTGATGGTTGTGGTAGTTGTGACAATGGTGATGGTGGTGCCGGTGGTGGTGATGGTGGTAGCGGTGGTGGTGGTGGTGGTAATAGTGGTTGCGGAGATGGCAGCAGCAGTAGTGGTACCGATGACAGTGGTGGTGACAATGGCGGTGGTTGTGATGGCAAGAAAGGTTATTGTTAAATATAATGATGTGTATTTTTTTTAAAACCAAAAACCAAATTCACAAATCTTTTTTTCTTGGTTTTGAAAATGAATGTAAAAATGTTTTGAAATTGAGTTAAAATCATTTCAGCTCCATTTTAGCCAAATACATTTTGTTTTGAAAATTACATTTGAAAACCAAAAACCAAAAATTCACAACCACCTCAAATGGGCCTAAATTAGTGGAATAATAATAACATAATTATTATAAGCGAATTCATTTTAAAGATACGGTCGTTTGAGTAATCTAATGTAATGTAAGAATACGTTTTTCTTGTGTTTAAAAGCTGTAAAATATTATGTAGATACTAGATAATCATAATTTAGGGTTTGTTTCCACTCGCAGCAATCCCTATCAGAATTGACTTACTTGATATGAAAAGTCTGTCATGTGTTCACATTTCACACGGTTATCTTACATTTCAAAGAGTGATGACAAGTCTTTTTTAATCATTGATTCGTGGACAAAAGGAAAACTCACCAAATTAATCTTGCATTGGTGGGGTTGACAAGGATGATTGACCCTTGTTGATTGATGCAAACATTCCCTATGTCAACATTTGGTCCCACATTTGTATATTAAATATATTAGCTCCTATTTTATTTTTTTTATAAGAAAATATATTAGCCCCTATATAAATTCAAATATTATTTTTTAAATATTAGGGCATTTTATATTATACTTTTTTTTAAAATTATTATTTATTATTTATTCTGAAAATTAAAATTCAATTATTTTTAAAATTTTAAATTATAATTTATTTTTAAATTTCATTTTAATTATAATAATATTTTATATTAAAATTTCTTTTCCAAATCTCAATTATTTATGTCTTAAATTAATTCTTTTACCATTTTATTAAATTTAGTATTTCCCCTATAAATCCTAATTACTTATCTATTGTAATTTTTTATTTAAATTAATTACACTAATTTAACTTATTTTTAATTTTTGAAATTTAAATATGTTAAATTTAATTCTTACTCAGCCTGTCATCTAAATTTTTCGATTTTCATTTAAGCTGAAATGATATTCGTTGTTTTTTGTGAACTTGTCCAGCTAGTCGCCACAAACTACTCGTTTTTCTTTCTTCAAATTATATAAACTCGTGCATTGTCTTGAATTGAAGCCATTTTTACCCCATCTATTCATACCTGATACCACTCAGTTCATCCATGGGCACGCTTTTTCATCAGTCGAATGTCTATCTAAATTAAACTAAAACCGGGTTCACTTCGTCATTTTTAATATAGCATCATTTTTTTTATCAGTATGTGATTTTTTAAATAAAAATTATAACTTTTTATGAATTCGTAACTTTTAACAAAATTTGTAATTTTCAGCAACATGCATGTAACTTTTAATTAGTTTAATAACCAAAATGTATATTTTTTTGTTAAAAAGTATAAACTTAAAATATCAAAAATTTTAAATTTATAAAAATTGTATGATATATCAATACCGAAATAAACCCCTTTAAGTGAAGAATGTCTGTCTCTTTTTCTAAAATTTCACTTTTCACTTCTCAGCGTGGGGTCAATTATACTCTAATGGATGAAAGGACTTGTTCACCAAAAAAAAAAAAAAAAGGATTAAAGGACTTTGAAATCTGCAAAGTGGTAAAATGGAGTTGAGTAACGTGTTGAATATAATCTACGCAATCTCCTTTTATCTGTTTGTCATTATTGCTCAACAAAGAATGGAGCTTACAAAACCACACCTACTTCTCTCCTTTCTGTTTGCTACTAATTCCACTCCTGCCACGTGTATAAATTAATAAAAAAGTATTTTATTATAACTCATATGATGTAAGGATGTTTTTTATATTTTAATATTTTTTAGAAAACTGAAAAAAATTAAGAGTTTGATTACTTTTGTTTTTTATTTTCTGTTTTTTCTTTTTAATTACAAATCTTTGAAAACAAAAAATAGATTAAATAAGGTGATAATTTTGTAATTAAAAAGTGAAAATAGTAAATAAAACAAAGTAAACAGACCCTAAGTATAAAAGATAATGTATTTTAAAATTTAAATCAAAGCATTCAAAAGATAAAGATATTTTCTAATTCATTAATTTGTTGTTTTTTATAATTTAAAATAAAATAAATAATTATGTAAATAGTATTAGATAAAAAGAGATTCAATTTTTTATAATGCTAAAAAAGTTATTTTGATTATTTTAATATGTTTTAAATAAATAAAAAAGATATAATAACACTAGATAAGAATGAATTTAAATTTTTGTATTAATAACAAATCTTCTAAGTTATTAATAATTTTTTATTATAACTTTTGTATTTTGAAATTTTTATAATTTAAAATTAAATTAAAATAAAAAGTCACGTAGATGAAGAGAGTGAGAGATATTTTTTTTTACTCTCAATAATTGAGAATGAAAGTCACATTCAAAAGAAAGAAGAAGAATATAGATAGTGAACTAATTAAGAGAATGAGGAAAGTGATAGTTACTCTTCAAGTTGTGTACTTTGATTTATATATAGAATAGATTTCAATTTAATCTTACAATTTTTTATTTAATTTAATTGTCTAAATTATATTTTTAAACTTTTTATTTTTTTTATTAAATTTAGTTTTCTAGGTTAATTTTTATCAATCTTTGTCCCTTTTTTAATTTTATTGATTTAGATGTTATTTTGATATTTAATAACCATAGATCCACTGTTAATAACAGTAGGGATGGATATTTGAGATTTAGTCAATAATGATGATTTTAGTATAATTGTTGGATGTCTAAAATGGATGACAAAGTATGTATGGACAAAGCAGTGTTTTGAAAACTAGACCAAATCGGTTGGTCGGACTAGAAAACTGGTGAATCAATCACCTAATCGGTTCAAATAAACTATAAAATTGCCCTAGAGAAAAACTGATTATAGAACCGAAAAATCGGTCAAAGTGAGTCAATAAAAAATGCTTAATACAACATCATTTTTATTTTTTCTTAAGAAAATAAAAATCAGCCTAAAGTGTTTGTCATTTTCTTTTTAATTCTAAATATAAACTTGTTTTTATTAATAAATATTGATGTATATTGTTAATATATACTTAAACTTAAGTATTATAATATATTTAATTTGAACTTTTGTAGGTATAGTAAATGTTAAGAACCTATAAAATTATGTTTTATTTTTAGTTTTTAGTATTATAAAGTTATGATATTATGTTTCCTTAATATTATTTTATGTATTATTTAATTATTATTATTATTTTATTAATACCGGTTCAACCATGATTCAATTACGGTTGAACCATTGAACCAATGTCTTGATCGGTTCAATGACTGTTTTGGTTTTAAAAAAATTGGGACAAAGTGATTGGATAGTGACGGTTTATAAGCTACTATGGGAGTTTCTAATGTTGATTTGAAGATAAGGTGCTCATAAAGTATAAATGAAGGAAAAATTGTTGTCCAAAATATTATTATTTAATTAGTTGATGATATGGTAGAAAGTATAAATCATAAAGAAGAATTTTTACTCCAAAATATTTTCATTTAGAAAACATTTTTTCAGTTGAGAAATGAAGTAAAGTTAGAGAAAAAACATTAATAAGGAAAAAATAGAAGACTAAATTAAGTAACAAAGAAGTTAAATAAAAACAATGACACCAAAAACAACTTAAATGATCAAATTAAGTAAAAAAAAAACTAAAAGATTAAATTAAATCTAAATTAAAATTAGAAGAAAAAAATTACAATTGTGTAAAAAGAAATATTGAATGGTCAAAAGAATTTATAACAAAAAGATTGTTTTTTTTTTAAAAAAATCTTTTATTTGGATTAATATAATTTAAATTACACATTAATATTTGACTATTCCATTTCTATAAATTTAACTTCATTTTAAAATACAGAAATGCCAAACCGAGCTATTCACCTTTGGTCAATATTGAAATAGAAAAAGTGCACAAGAAGGGGGGTTGAATTATGCGTTTAAAACTTTTTCAAAACAAGTAAGTAAGTATGAAAAACGTTTTCAAGCTTAGGGATAGAGAGAAGGATAACATAGAAAGTTTTTATACTAGTTCACTCAACCTGAGTTACGTCCAGTTCCTTCACCCAGAAGGTATTTACTAACCAACCTTAGGTTACAAGTACTGTTCGCGGTCTCTTCAAGCTTTACACAGCAATCACCCTAGATTGCTCAACCCAAGTATTCTTTTTACTAAGCCTCTCCAGGCTTTCACAATACAAACAAGTATTTTTACAAGGATATCAACTCACATAGTGAAGATTTGAAAGATAAAGCTCAAAACACTCTGAAAATCTTTACAAGATTTTTGCTATCGTCCAGTGGACGCTTCTATCAAATGTTTAGAAGTGTTTTTTTTTGTTCACTAAGAATTGTTACACCAGGCACTTATATGTATTCCGTTCTTCCTTGGTGCATATATATATTCTTTAGGAAAAAGATCTGTTGTAGAAGACTTTGACTTCATTATGCAATGAGAGACATGTAAACTATGCTTTCAGAAAGATCAGGGTGGCAGCTTTTAGACTTACACTAAAGAGGAAAGCGCAGGACTATGCTGGCAATCTGCTTTTTCGGAACATTCTTCATTCGGCATGGCAGCTTGATAAGTTGACTTACTTTATCTGTTTTGCTGTGCCTTTGCAGTAGAAAGAATTTGATTACAATTAATGCTTCAAACAATTTGAACGTTAGATCACAAGAGTGGTAATGTGTTAGTTTCGAGAAAACTATTATAAGTAAATTGGATGTTCCAATAAAACTTAGCCGTTTGAATATTGTCGTTGGAAGCTTGCATCAGATTTTTGAATATGTTCTTCAGACGGTTATCTTAAGTAGTTCACTAGACGGTCCTTTTATAGTGAGTCTTCTTGATGGTCTTCTTTAACACGTGTATTGGATGGTCTTCTTTGACACATCTACTAGACGGTCTATAAAGAGAAGCTTGTTTGCTGTGACAAGGTTAGTCCTTTGGTCGAAACTTGAACATTTATAACTTTATTATCTTCAAAACTTTGAGGGTATAGATGCTTCTACGTCTTTGGTTCCAATAAATATTACCTGCTAATTGTAGTCTTCCATCAAATACTTTTTTTTTTCGAAAAATACTTATTATCTACTCATTTTCTCTTCCATCCTACTTTTATCTTATGTTTTTTATTTCTTTCTTCTTTTTTCATCACATTACCTATCAAATTTATTATTATTTTTTACATATTTTTTATCTTCTTTTTATCTCTCTCTTACGTCTACTCCAATTCACTCCATTTTAGTCTAAACGAATATCATTATTCTTTTTTCTTTTTGAAATTCGTATGAAAGAGACCTCAAGTCATTTTTCACAATTTACTAGTTAAGGTATCGTCTTAATATTTTCCAAGATCTAACCGTTGTCCTCACGCAACATATATGTGCAAAATAGCTTTAATTGGTTGAAATTGAGTGGTCCCCCGAATCAATTTAATTAGGAGAATTGTAGGATATAATTATATTACAAATAGGTTTGATTTTTCATAATGCATTCTGCCTCTTTTATTCTCTTGACTCTTCTTCCCTTCTTTTCGTAAGGCACACCACAAACTTCCTCTTAAAAAAAGAAGAGGGTGATTCATATATATGAATAAGAATTTGGGAGTGGTTCAAGTAAAAGGGTAAAATATATTTTTATTTCTTTAAAATATTAGTTTTAGTCTATATACGTTTTTCATTCTTATGTTTTAATAGAAACACATGTTTTCAGTCCTTAACTAAAATTACATCACTTTTGGTTAATATAAAATTAAAAATATATTAAATTTTTATAGGAATTTAAATCAAATTTTAAAATATTTTAAAAAAGCAAAAATATATTTTACCCTAATAAAAACAAACGCATAGTGTTAAAGACAAAATGATTAAGGAGATATAAAAGCAATTTATTTCCTTTATTGGTTTTAAGTGAACTTAAACACAATCATAGAAGCGAAATACAATTAATTAATATTTTATGTTTACTTAACAAGTCAAACCGTTTTTGAGAATCTGGGATAACTCCTTGTCATGGAAACATCAAATATTGCTTCTTCCAACCAATATTCAAGTGCTAAACTCCAATTGCCCCACAAAAAGAAGGTTAAACTGCTCCTGACTATCCATTTACTGGTACGGTAGTCTATATATGATTAGAAAGAGGAAAAATAGAGAGGTTATTTAACTCAACTAAGAAAAAAGGATAATCGTGAATTTGTCGGAAACCAAAACAACAAATACAAGGCGACATTGAAAAAAATAAAGGATGAAAAGAAGAGAACCAGAAGTAAATAATGAATCTCCAAGTTGCCACAAATAAATCGTTTCCAAAGGTAATAAAGCAGGTTTTGATTTTTAACGAATATTTTAAGAGTATTAATTAATAAATTAAAAAATAAAAAAAACTTCTGGTGCGAGTTACATATTATACATTTTTATAATGGAATTCGTTTTTAATTGATTTATTAACAAATAATCCTAAAATATTAGCTAGCATATTTCTCCAATAAGAAAGGGTTTCTGTGTGTTTTTCTTTCTTTGTTATTGCTCAGCTTCTTCCATATGTTTTGAATGTCCTTCCTTTAAATTTAAAGTACAAGTTTGATTTCTGCAGGTTTGGGAAATCACAAATTTGAGCCAATATATCTTATGCAACTTTAAATAATGATTTTAGTTTTCTAAATGAAAACTAACCATACTATCAATATTTTTACTTTCTAACGAAACTAAACCATGATGATTGACGTGCAAAGAAAGGCGATTTTATTAATTTTGTTGGATTGCGATTTATTATTCTCCAAGTGTAACTTGCACCTAATCTCAAGATTCTATCAGGACTCTGATTGAATCAAGTTATTGTTGAGGAGACACACGCAAAACAATACCATCAAATAGAAATAATGGAAGGACAAACATTTATTTAATGTGGTTCCGCTCCTCGTGCTTACATCCACAAAAACATTTTTATTTGTTCATTAACTCAAATATTCATCCCATTACAAATTTTTGGACAAACTTGACAAAACCTTCCTTCATATAACCCCTTTCTCACTTAGGGAGGTGACCCCTTCTCCAGGTTGGGTGGTTCTTCTCATCTCAAGAATTTCTATTTATACAACTTACATCTTAATATTAAAAGAAGAAACAAATCCTTAAAATAAAAATAAAATCTTTAAATTTGAATATCCTGGAGATTTGAAATTTGAATTGTTTCTCAATAATTCCTCTCTCAATTAAAATTTCCAAGTTTTCTCTTTAAATTCCATTGTCATGAATGCTCGTTGCAATTTTCTCCAATCACGCTTCCGCTCGACAAACTTTGGTGTGTTCCCCGCCTTCGCTCCGTGAGTATTGGATAGTGACACTTCCTGTACTTGTACCGTCGTTAGCTACCAGGACACGCCGCTTGACTTCCTCATGGCCAAGAAGATTATTGATACAACAATTTGCTCCTCAGTTAGCTACTAGGACATGTCGCTTAACTTCCCATTGTTAAGAAGACTCTCGACATAAGGATTTCACATGAATCCACCATCAGCTTTATGAAGCTTCAATACTTATCCTCTGACAGGTCGCCAGGCTGCACAACCACCAACTCTGATACTATTGTTTGGGAAACACACACAAAACAACACTATCAAATAGAACGGAAGGACACACATTTATTTAATGTGATTTGGCCGTTCTTGCCTACATCCATAAAAACATCTCTATTTATTCATTCACTCAAACATTTATCTCATTACAAATTTTTTGGACAAACTTGACTAAACCTCCCTTTACATAACCCCCTCTCACTTAGGGTGATGATCGCCTCTCTAGGTCGGGTTAACCCATTCTACAGGTCAGGTGGTTCTTTTCATCTTAAGAACCTTTATTCATACAACTTGCATTCTAATATTAAAAGAGAAAACAAATTTCTAAAATAAAAATAAAATCTTTAAATCTAAATAATATCTTAAAAATTTGAAATTTGAATTGTTTTTCGACAGTTATTTTAGTCCTAGAAAATCAGCACTTGTTTATATGCTGAGCTCTCCTTGTTTTTCGGTCAACTGCATAAGTCATATAGTAATTTACTTAAACCATGCAGATTAATTAAAACTTGGATGCATTGAAAGTGACTACATGTGACATAAGAACCGTGTTTTTCTCCCCCTACATAATCCAAGCAAAATTACAACAAAAATAAAAAATAAAAAATAAAAAATGAATGAAACATTGTTTTGTGGATTAGAAGTTAATTTCATCAAGTTGAGTCATCGCAATCTGCTTTGTTACTTACTTTGTATGTCGTCTATTTTGTTTCTTTTTTGTAACTAGTAATACTATAATAATGTTCGTCAAAGCCAACCAAACACAAAGAGACAAGACTCCAACGAATGCCCAAGGCCCAAATAGAGATTCAGCATTGCGAAAAAGACAAAACACGTGAAACATGGCAAGCTCTCTGTTAAAAACTTAAAATCTATCTATAACTTTAACAATCGAGAGGAAGACTGTCAGAACCTTTTCATTGTTCAATTAATACTGAACTTCCATACTTGTTTTGTGTTTTAGGCTTTTCTTTTTTTTGTTATTCATTGGCAGCCCATTTTGTTGTGGGGGTGTGGCCCATGAAGTTAAAGCTTTTTATGTCCATTTCATTATCGGAGAAAAAACTAGGTTGTATGCGTACAATCGAGCTCGGCAGATGATATTTCACTGCAATTGGAATCACTCGGTTGTCAAGCTGAGATGAAAAGCTGAAATTGTCAAGTCTGTGTTATCAGAACAGTGTAAGATGCAAGTACTACAGTCACGTCAAGTATAATATATCTAATTCTCATGGTAAAATCTTGATTTCTTTGTTTTAATTTCTGAATTCCATTGTCAACCTGGACATGTTCTTTGGTTTTGTTCAAAATTTAATTAAATGGGTGGTGTTGTTAACATAGGGAATGCATTTAATGTGTGGAGGTATGTTAGACATGAATTTGGTTGATGCATTACATTTTATACTATTATTTACATCTTAATCCACGTAGGTTTGCATGCATTTTAGTTTATTAGGAGTAGTTTTAGTATTTATTCCCTTAATTTCTTTCATTTAATCACTTAGAATGCTTGGAGTGTGGTTTTGTGTTTGTTTGTGGATTTTAGGAAAAATTTAGCATGAATTGATTTGGCTTTGGAGTTTTAAATATTTAGACTTGAAATAATTTGAAGCCAAGGAAAAGCAATAGAAGAACTGTTGAAGAAAATTGTAAATCCTACAACTAGAAAGCGTCATGGCCTGCTCGTGGAAAACACCACGCTCGAGGTAAATTCCAGAAAAATGCCACAAGAGCTACCAGAGAGTGTCACGGCCTGCCCGTGGCAAACGCCACGCCCGTGATGCGCTACTAATGTTAATAATATTTATTTTTCTGTTTCTTTTTAGTTTGGGCTTGGACCCTTTTTGTACTTTGGGACTTATATAAACTTCTTAGGCTTAAGAAAAAGGATCCGAACCTTGGTTCTTGACAGCTTGGAGCAAGAGCTTTGGATTGAAATCTTCTCCTCTTTCTTTATCCGGTTTAAATGTTTTCTTTTTCTTCTTGTTTGTTTTCCATGACTATGTGTGAGTAGTCATCTTTGTTCTAGGATTGGGCATAGCCCTATGAATGCTTAATGAATTAATTTCTTTTATCCTTGTGTAATTTTTGTTTCTCTCTTGATTTCTTCTCTATCGATTCTCTTTATTGTGAAATGAATTGGCCACGTTTTACATAACTTTGGGGATTTGGGGAAGAACAGAGAGGTGAACCTAAATTTCGAAACTATAGGGAAGAAACCTAGGTCTAAACCACGAAAGTAGGTGAAACCTTTGGGGATTAATTGAATTAACAAAGAACTCATTGGGTCTAATTAAACACAACCACCACAAAAGTAGGAGGCTAATTTGATTAGACACCCCTTCATATCTTGAAAGAGAACGGAAGGTACCTTAGGTTAATTCACCCTCAAGAAGAACAAGTAGGAGCATAAAATAAGAGAATTAATTTAGTAAGCGTCATAGAGTGAACCTCGATCTTAGAAGTTTTCTTTACTGAATTATTACCAATCTTATTTTCTTGCTTAATTGAATTCCCAATTCTTGATTCTCTTCTTTTACCCTAAAAGCCTAAATTCCCAAATCAAATTCTCTTTGTTTAATTTATATTGAATTGTGATAATCACTAAACCTAACACGCAGTCCCTGTGGAAAGAATGATATTTTTATTACTCGATGATACCGTACACTTGCGGTACCGTATCACTAGTACACGTAGATTTAGGTTCTCTATTCCTATTAAGATGTCACTATTACTAAAAGGGTTTTAAAATTTGAATGCTGGAGCCAAAATTTTCTCATGACATGTCTTTGAGTTTCCATGTTTATAAAAGGTGGTGTTGTGGTGGTCATCACCATATTCGAGTGTGGTTGTTTGCCACAGTGGTTGATTAATATTCATTTAAATTTTTTTATTGTGTCTTATTTGGGTGAAATTGGTGTGAAATTGGGTGAAATTTGGGTGAAACTTGATATTAGATTTTTCTAATGATTGGGCATACATGGATTAGTTCTCTATGCCAACCTGATTTTATGGGATGCAATCAATGTTGTTTTCTCTGTTAGGAAATGGTTACAGATGCTACTTCTTTTTTGGGTTTGGGACAAAAATGGTTGTGCAAAGGACTATTGTACACATTTACTATGGTTGTTCCTCCTACTAACCTTTCAAAGATGGGTTGTGATTTTGGTGTGATCTAAGTCTAGGTAGTTATAAGTAACCAGCTATTTGCCTCTCTCATTGCTTTCTATTTATCCTTTTCATTTGGAATGCATAGAAAGCAAGTGTCAAGTTTCTTCGTTCTAAGCTCTTTACGGGTGTTAACTTGGTATTTTGCTTGTCACTTGTGTTTATTGTGATTGTGATGATCAATGCATCAGTGTAGTGGATCTTCCAGGAAAAAGGTGCTTGTTTTATTGGGGGAAATATTTATAAGTTTTCTGTGCTTCTTCATCTTTTATGCTTGTGAGGTCAATAATAGAATGATTTGGTTTTGTGTTTCATGTTTATTGGAGGTGACAAAATGCTTGTGTGTTCGAACACCTATGAGTTTTGCCCTTTTTAAAGTGCTTGATGAAGGCAAGTTAAATATATATTACTTTACATGTCCAAATAAATGAGTGTAAGCAATGATAAGCTTGCTATATTGATCCATTTTCTTATCAAACTTGCATTAGTGAACAAAAAATATTTGTCTTTATTGGTAAAGGTGGAGGGTGATGAATCTCCATTGTCCATACTACAGAAGGATTGAAATAAATTTGTCATATTTAAAGTATATTCACATTAAGAATCTACCTACATATTAACTTAAACAAAAGGCTGAACCAACGAGTTTCCGTTATGGTAGAAAGGGGTATGCCCATCTGTACATAACATAAACACGTTTTCGTTATGTATTCGAGATACATACATAACAGGAACATGTTTTCGTTATGTAATTTGAAATTAATTGTTTATATTTTTTAAATTTATTTATTTTTTTGAGGGACAATTTTTAATAGTTTATTGATGCGTGAGCAGAACCTGCGTTTGAATTGGTGCGATCTCGACTCTTGATTTATTGTGTGCAATCTCAATCGTTTCTTTTGCTAACGCACAGGACATCACTTTTAATGATTATCTAATGTGTGAATAAGGCATGCGTTTGAATTGGTGCGATCCAAATCCTCGATTCAGTCGGTGCAATTTGGACCGTTTCTTTTTCTAAAGCATAGGATATCACTTTGAATGATTTTTTGATGCGTGAACAGGGAATGCACTTGAATCATTGCAATTTGGACTCTTGATTTAGTTGGTGCAATCTTGATCGTTTTTTTTATGCATAGGACAAAACTTTTAATGATACTCTTATGTGTGAATAATATTTACACTAGTATAAAAGAAATTTGTGCTTTGAAGCACTTAACATTGCCTTTCTTCACAGTCATTTTCATTCCATATTGTTTATTCTCCTTTAAAGACGAACAAACTCCTTGCTGTGGTGTATTATGATGGTCACATGGCAACAACATCTAAAACAGTTTTGTTTTAATGTCCTCATGGTCCTGCTTTTCTTAGGGTCACTGATTTAACACCCCAAATTATATAAATATATTAATAATAATATTACGTAACATTTTCTATGCTCAAAAAGCTCAAAGTGGTTTTTTTTTCACGATTACATCACAAATAGTAGATACATAACAATTTAAAATACAATATTTTCCTAAAACTTGTCATACTTAAAAAAAAAAAAAACTTTATTTGTACAAAATTAAAGTGACAGAGAGTTGCTATAAGAGAACGTTGAGAAGATACTGCTAAGCTTCTGTTGTGCTATATTGATGTCAACTACTGCCATTTAACGAGGTGGAGGAAACACATAAGAGACAATAGACAAAAGAAAAGGAAAATAACACAAACAAATGAAGAGGGAGTGAGGTTCTAACTTAAAGGCATTAATATAGTAATAAACATTTATGGGGCCTAATCTAATATATAATTACAACAAAACATAATAAATCAGAGAATTTGTATTATATCATAGATAATAACTAATCAAATGCAATGCATGAATGCATACCTGACTCATGATCAGACATAATGGATAGGCATATAAGTGTTGACTCATCTCCATGGAAGACTATCCAACAACAAAGTAGCAGGATCAAGAGCTCATACTCCACCGACCAAAGCATGCTAAATCAATATCAATAATCACCTAATCGAGAATGGGACTAGCATTAGGTAATTCACCAACTAAAGCTTGAATGTGAATAACCTTTGGTGGTAATAGGTACGCAGTATTACTCTTCACTGATCGTGGATAAATTGTAGTGACTCATTAGGAATGTTAGTGCGCAAGTCGCCTTAACCGCGTCACAGAGTTGCGACCCTTTGGCCCCCTGTGGGATGACATGCACCAAACATCCTCAAGGTCTCCTTGGCCTCCACTACAAGATTCGCACCCCATCGTAGGGTGTAGCTACTCTAAGACCCTGGGTTTGACAATAATGACACGATCAAAGTTTGTTTTATTAGAGTTGATATTATTCCAAAATTACACAAGGGAATATCATTTTCCCTCAATACAAATTTTCCAATATGCCAATGTTAGCCTTCTTAATAAATCCTTTTAATCAGAGGTAAAAATTTAATCATGTTCATTTAATATCAACTCTAATATAAGGGACCAACCATTGTGCACATGATAACATAAATGAACTCATTCGGTGAAATCAACCACATTCGAAAACATTCATAGCAATAATAAAGAATTAAATTACATATGAATTCTACACGTATTATCTCGCCTTTCCTTACTCCTACTCACCCATAAATATTAGAAACTACAGTTTTTATTCTCAACTTTATTAAGTTTTATAATAAGGTTTCATCTTAATTAGATGGTTCTTAACTTTTATCTTATAAATTCTATGAAAGAACTCACCTCACACTCCATTCTCTTTACTTTATTTGATTACAATAATTAGAATTATTTTATCATTATTAATTATTAATATTATTTTTTCTTTATTCATAATCTTACTACTACTATTATTATTATTATTATTATTATTATTATTATTATTATTATTATGTTACTATAATTATTGTTATAGTTTCAATTAATTTTTTTTCACATAATCCCAAAATAAATTAAGAATCCATTCTTAAGAATTTTCTTTCCCCTTAACGAATCTTTTAATAGTCACAAGTATAATTTCTTTCTTAATATTTAATTTATCTATTTAATATCATTTCGGTCCTTTAGATTGAAACTAAATTTTCTTCCAGTTAATGTTTAGTATTTTACTATGTTCTGAGAACTAGACCAGATCGGTCGGTTCAACCGGAAAATCGATGAACCGTTCCTGTGTCCAGTCCAATTAAATTAGAGAACCGGCCAAGCAAAAAATCGGTCTGTGAACTGGTGAACCGGTTAAAAACTGGTCAAAATCGGTCAAAAACCGATTTGATAAAAAATGTCTAATAAAATATTATTTTGATGTTTTTTCTTTTAAAAAATGAAAATCAACCTAAAATATTTGTCATTTTTTTAATTCTAAATATGAACTTGTTTTTATTAATAAATATTGATGTGTATTATTAAAACTTAGACTTAAGTATTATGACATATTTAAGTTGAACTATTTTAGGTATTGTATATGTTAAGAACTTATAAAATTATATTTTATTTTAGTTTTTAATATTATAAAATTATGATATTATATATTTTTTAATTTTTTATGTATTATTTAATTATTATTATTATTATTTTATTAATACTGGTTCGACCACGGTTCAACCTCGGTTGAACCATTGAACCTTGAATCAGTGCCTTGACCGGTTCAATAACCGGTCCGGTTTTAAAAACATTGGTATTTTATCTTATAATCCTTATTATCTTTTTTTATTTATTCATATTATCATTGTTAATGTTATTAATGCTAATATCATTATTGTTAGTTAATTCATTTCCCTGATTATCACATCTTTCTGATCATTAATTATAATGTACAATAATTCATTGTATTTATATTCTATCAAAATATATTTATTTTATTTATCTCTGTTAAAAAATTTAAATAAATTGTTTTAGTCTACAACCGAGCCCATGTGTGTCTAGGCCATAAAAATTCTCTTGCAGTAAGTGTAACACGGTTTGGATGTTTTTATAATACTATTATTTTATTTATTTATTTACACTTTTTTTTATCTTTCTGTTATTTTAAATTTTTATTTTATTATTATTATTATTATTATTATGTTGCTGTTTAATTAATCAATTACCATGAGTGTTGAGCTCTCAAGTTTGAGAGTACACAACCCAACAAGGCACACTTATCTATCAAAATTTTCTTTTTCCATTAGCCCAACATGACTCGGCCCAACACATTAAAGAGAGGGGATCTTTCTCTGTTGTTTTACATCAATGTTTCTTTCCCTAATTTTTTCGTATCTTTTGTTCTTTCTCTTTCTACGATCTTCACTCACTCTTTCTCTCTTTGCCTCACCACTTATTTCACTGATTGATGTATCTCCTTTTTTTTTTTTTAATTATTCACTCGCTCACTCTCTCTCTGGGTCATGCTACTTGTTCTTTATATCTGTATCTTTCTCGCTCTCACGTTCTAGAATTGCATACAGGGAGCATAAATTTTTCTATTTCAAGTTGTAAGCACCAAATCAATTCCCTTCTCTCCCCCTATTATGTTTTCACACTACAGAGATAGGGAATAGGGATTCTTCAACACAATTTGTTGTATCATTATCATTCTCACACAAGCATGAAAATTCCATCTAAGACCAAACAGAAAAATAACTAAACCAATCACAAATTTTCAGCAATCATAATCATTTAACAGTTAAGAATTAGCAATTGAGGCCTAACCCTCCTCCCCCACCTTGGATTTTTGTAGAAATATGGGATTGGCAATTTACTCTGCTCCAATGCGGCATCCTCACTTTGCTCTGTCCTCACTCTGCTTTGGTTCTGCGTCGCATAGCAAAAACAGAAAACGACTTTTTGACTGAGGATTTGAATGAATAGCATAGGGTTTAAGTGAACGAAGAGATAAATATCTCCGTTACTTTCTGACTAATGCTTTGTTTGAGTAAAGAGAGAAGTAGAGAAGAGAGAAGTAGGAAAGAAGAGAGAATAAGTAGAGAATAAGTAGGTTATTAAGGTGTTTGGATTGAAAGAAGTATGAAAAAAGTAGAAGAGAAAGAAAAGTTGAATTTTCTCTTCACTTGTATGGTTGGATAGAAAGATAGAGAAAAAGAAAATGATTTTTCTTGTAAAAACATGTTTATCTTTAATATATATAGATCTTGTGAGATAAAATGAAGTAATAAGGTTAGAATTGTAATTTTGAGTGGATCTCACAATTTTTTATTTCACTTTTTTCTCTTTCCTCTCCAATAAAGGAGAGATTTTTTTTTTGAGTGGGTTTCACATATATATTTTTTCTCTTTTCTATTTCTCTCCTTAAACAAACAACATAAAACTACTTTTTTTTTTTTTTACCTATTTCTCTCTTTTTACTTCTCTCTCTTAATTTTTATTCAACCAAACAATGGGTAAAAGAATCGATGAGCACTCTTCCCCTGTTTTCTATGTGTTAACCGACTTTGGAAAGGGGAAAAACTTCTCCGCGACGTCAAAATGATGGAGATGAAGGGTCTCTCTGATCCTAACTGTAACCTAAAGGTGGAGACTATTCTTCACTTTTGTCCATTGGATTCTCCACCCTTTTCTTTTTTTTTGAATCATACCTACTACTTGTGGTCATGGTTTGGGCTTCAGAGAATTAGAAGAAAACAACTGTAGCCCGTTACCACCAAGCTTAAAAGCAATTTGGGTTATAAAAGGGCACAAAACTTACATGCATTTTAGCCTAACCCATTACTCTAATACAAATTTAAACTAATTAATTGGCTTTAATCTTCACTCAATTATTTACTTTAACTATCACTTAATTGCCTAATTTAATTTTTATTTTACATTTCTCTAATTAGTTGATTTCACTTAAATTAATTATTTTCACACACATAAAAAAAATTCTAATCTTTTTATTAAACTTCCTATTAATGTTTAAAGCTTCACAAATCTTATTTTGATTCATTCACAACTTCTTAATTAGTTTAAAGTTCGTAATATTTTTTTAAACTAATTTCCATGACTCTTCTTAATTACATTTAATTTAGCACAAATATAATTATAATATAATTATTTAAACTAATAATCAATAACAATAGCAAGCAATTAAAATAAAACAATAATTCTTGTAATTAATTAATTTTTCTTAACAACCCTTTTTAATATTAAAATTTTAAAACTTTTATTTTAATTTACACACAAATTTTTAATTTATTTAAACCCATAATATTTTTTCAAAACAAATTAATATAATTCCTTTTAATTATCTTAACTTAATTCAAATATAATTGCAAACACAATTATTAAAACTAATAATTAAAATAGTAACTAGCAAAAATAAAATAAAATACTAATTTATGTATATATTTATTTTATAAAAGAAATCGGGAGAAAGAGGATGTTACAATTGAGGACATGACAATTGTTGCTCTGAAGAAAAAAATTCACGATGCAATTGGAAGTAGTAGAAAAATACTCGATATTCATTATTGTAAACCTATATCTTTAGGGAATAGCTGTGCTCATTACCGGGTTTATGGAGATTAAACAAGCGAAGGATGTGACAAGGATGTTATCCATCTTTGCCTAATTTCCTAGACTTGCACCGATTGAGTTATACGTTACATTAGGTAGATCTCCCGAAGGGATCTTGGCCCGTCTATGTTGACCACAAACTGCCAAAGAGATCATCATGTGCTTGCATGAAACAGAGTTGTCAACTAGCTCCAATGACCAAGCAATTGTTAGTTTGAGTGAACCATGACAATGCACCTTGTTTACTATTATTTGTATTTGTATTGAATCTATGTAGAAGTGTTTTTATTTTATCGAATAATATTATTTACGTTGTGTTTGTTTGTTTTTATTTGTATCACATGCTATAATTATAACAAGATAATAATGATACCAACAACGCAATAAGTGTAACATGTATAAAATCCAAAACGTCCATAAAATCCAAAAATATATGCAATAAGGTGTGTACATATGATATAAAATGCTAAAAACAAGATTTAATAGTAAAAAAACAAAAGACAAAAAGTCAATCATCAAATGTTGTCGTCCTCCTTTGCCTCTTCCTGTAATAGATGCACTTGGATGCCATGCCTGCCTATGCAATGGCCAATGTCTCTCGTAGGATGTGATCAGCGTCGTTACCCTCAAGTACCATCCTCAAGCATAACATGTGCTCTATGTTGCGAGCAACTGTCTTCCACTGTGCCTACAAAAAAGAATGCAACCTTTTATTAAAAAAAGTTTCATTGTCATCGAAAAAACACATTATAAAGATATGGATACTTACCTCGCTAAAATGAGTGTCATTAGACGAAGACTCTGTCACAAGCTGATCATGCCCAGGTTGTGGCACAGGAACTCATAGAGGATCTCCCTCCATTAGAGGAATCAGATATAGATGAGAAACACGATGGAACTACCCTAAGTACTCATTAGCTTAGGTCCATGGAGCCTTATGTGGCATAGCCACTCCTCTGTCCACCACGTGCACCTTTTAACCCTCCCCGTCATCAAACTAGCTGGTAAATGACGGGTACTCAATAGGTGAAGGGCGAGATATCCCTTGGATATACCAAAACTACCCGAAGACCCTCTCCAATAGATGGGTGCGCATATGGGTATTGCATCAGATGAAGCCTAAATAGGATGAGATCGCTTGCAACAGCCAGATGACCCTGTGTGCATCATATGACACCCACGCAATGTCGCCCATCTGCGACTGGACCAACGTTTGCCTAGTCCCCAATGCAAGACCCGTGTTCCTCGTGGTCTTCCACCGACAGAGATGGAGAAGCTGCTCTAAATAAGGGATGGTTAGCTCTCGATCCAGGGTGGGGAAGTGCTCGTAGATCCATACCTATAATTGGCAATTAATAAATTAAATTACATAAGCAAAATAAACCATAAACAAATATGAACAAAAAAATACAAAATCGTACCATTAGCAAGATTAAAGATCATAGAAGAGGTCCAAATAGCATATTTGCACATGTGTCGAGCTCTTGTTGGCGAATATCGTACAGTTGACAAGATGTAGCAAATATGCTCTCGCAGTGAATGTGGTCTTTCTAGTTGCGATGTGTGTGCCATATGTCTCCTTCAGCCACGATAACGTCACGCTAGCTCCTTTCGCCGTTATAGCGCGTGTGTTAGCATGTGTAACGCCAAGCTCGCTCGTTAGTAACCCAATGGCATCATCATGAGTGTTATAGGCGTGCTCTCAAACCTTGCCTGTAATAAGCAAGTGCAAGAGATATGGCACATCATCTTGCATGATGGTCATCTCCCTTACTAGCAGGCAGAAGGAGCTAGTGTCTTTATGCCACTGCTAAACAAATGCACATACAGTGCCTTTGTTGGCAGCAACATAACGTGCCTCTATAAGCGGGGCAAGCCCTAAACTCTACACCAGTTTTACTACCTGTGGGTGTGTTGGCATCGACAAGACCTTACCCCGTGGCTGATTAGCTTGAGCTCAAGGCGGGGTTGTCCAAGCCATATATGTCTAGCAACATGGTCCTTATAGGACCTAAGCAGAGACAAGTTTGTTCGACAGAGGACCTTGTTTAGGACGATTAGCATTGAACCTCATGCATGCCATAATGAATCTTAAACAGTAATAATAATTTACAATTAGTAAAATTAATAATCAAATATAACCAATATTATTAATTTGAAGTTATACATAATTACATAAAATATTCTAAAAAATATATTAGTTAAAAGACCAAAAAAATAATTAAAAGACAAATTTTTTTTAAAGGACAAAAAAAAAAACAAATTAAAAGAGTAAAAATAAAAAAATAAATTAAAAGATAAATAAAAATTACAAATTACATAAATAATTTAAAGGGCAAAAAATAATTAAAAACAAATTATTTAAATCAAATAAATAAAAAAAGGAATAATTTTTTTTTAAAAAAAATACATAACAGAATTGTGATTCCGTTATGCATTTGACTAAGACACATAACGGAATTGCAATTCCATTATGTGTCTTGGTTCATACACAACAGAATCTCAATTTCGTTGTGCATCAATATACAACAGAATCGCTCTTTAGTTGAATTCAAAAGTAAAAATAAATAAATTATGAACTCACCTATGACAACAGGGTGATTTCGGCGACAACGGGGGCGACGACATAAATGGGGAGGCACAAGATGAGAAGAGAAATAGGGGAGGAGGGGTGAAAACTAAAGAGAAAAGTGAAGAGGGAAGAGCGGGGGTGAGGGATTTAAAAGGGTGGGAACAAATTTAACATTTCATAGTTTTTTTTTTTTTTTTAAAAAAGGGGTGAAAAAGAACAAAAGCGGGTGGGATTAGCAGGGCCCTAATAATTGGGCTGAGCGTTGCCCAATGCCCATATAAAATTTGACCCAATGTAATCCAGTCCGGTCAGTCGCCCACCATCTTCTTCTCCGTAACGACGCCGTATCAAATAAAATATCTCGTCGAACCTTATCATTTATTTATCATCCACAGTTACGCTTTCTCCAATTTCAGTTCTGTGCGTGCGTGCGTGCGCGTTTAGTCACCACCGATCCTACAATGGCGACGGTAACGTTTTCTTTTGCCGCTAGAACCCTAACCCTACCCCATCACCCGAGGACCTCACTCTCGAACTTCACGCCGGTAACGAATCTTCGCCTTCCTTCTTCTATCGTGACCCGAACCCGAACCCGTAACCGGATTCGGGCGAAGCTGGATGGGGATTTCTCGGCGAAAAGGAGCAGCAGCAGCGAGGAGAGGGAGACGATAATGTTACCTGGCTGTGATTACAACCATTGGCTGATTGTGATGGAGTTTCCCAAGGACCCTGCACCCACCCGTGAACAAATGATTGACACTTACCTTCAGACTCTTGCCACTGTCTTGGGAAGGTACTTTCCTTTCCCTCTTCTCTTTCAAATTGGAATGGACGTTGAATTCGTATGTACTACCATATAGCTCTTAATAATCCGAGATATGCAACAATTTATATGCACCTTCTGTTTTGTGGAGGACTTTGTTATTATCGATTTATCGTTAAAATTTCGTTATGTGTTCGTGCTTGTGTATCAGCATGGAGGAAGCAAAGAAGAACATGTATGCCTTTAGCACCACTACCTACACCGGATTTCAGTGCACTGTTGATGAGGCAACCTCGGAGAAATTCAAGGGTAATGTTTCAATTCCCAATTTGTCTTGATGACCCTGTGTTGTTTCTCGATGAATTTTGGTTCTTCATCTCTTAATTGATGCTTGTCCTGCTTGTAGGTTTGCCAGGGGTTCTTTGGGTACTGCCAGACTCGTATATAGATGTTAAGAACAAAGACTATGGAGGTTGCTTTTTAATTTCTACACTAATTAATTGTGTGCTTGATGTTATACTGGTTGATAATGTTGTTGCTAAATGCTTGTTGTTCTTTGGTTTCAGGTGACAAATACATTAATGGGGAGATTATTCCTTGCAAGTACCCTACCTACCAACCGAAACGTAGCGGACCAAAGAATGAGAGTAGAAGGTATGAGAGACGGAGAGATGGCCCTCCTCCTGAGCGCAGAAGGCCAAGACAAGAGGCGGCTGCCTCGGATTCATCCTCTACATGAGGTAGTGGTCCAGAGGATTGCATTCCTTATTCCACTCTTTGGATGTTTTCAGTATCCCCTTACCTAATGTGTCCAAAAATTGATACCTGAATCAAGTATCACAAATCCATGGCTTCATTTTTAACTTATACTCAATGTTGCATGAAGTTTTGTTAGTTTTTCCCCCCTATGCATGTTATTCATGAAATCTTATCAAGCTCTGCAAATTCTTGATTTTGCTATTGTTGCAGTCTTATAGGTGATATTCAGTTTTGCTGAGAGTAATGCCAAAAGAAGCTGCTCCTTATCACAGCTCTATCATGCTCATGGTTATTTTAACAAATAGACGATTAAGCTTGTGTTGGATTCTCATCAGATGCATACAATGTTTCTTGCAAGGTCAAACGGGTATTTTCACAATTCATCTTGAGAAATATGTGCTTTTGGACTATATGAGTATGACATGTGAGACAAGTGGCTAGGTTTATTTGTCTGTGTAATTTGGAGCTACTTATCATGCAACCAGTTTGTTTCCTTGATAAAATTTTTCTGCAAGTTTCATGGCAGCTGCAGTTTTAACATATAAAGTGACTGATATGAACTGTCCAAGTTTAGATAATGTGCATATATAGCCTTTTGACATTATCTTGAGCAGCCAATTAATGATTCCTTAGGTTAGTCATGCTACAATAATCCCAGTTTTCTTGGTTTCATCCTGCCCCCTCGGCTCCTCCCCCATCTGTCTTGGAAATGGGTGCATTCATAAACCATGCCTGATTGCCAAATAAGATATAGGTGTTTTCTTGAGGATAATTATTTTAACAGCAGTAACAAGGGAAACTAGAGCTGATTTATATGTGGAAGGGATGCAACAGTTATGCTTTGTTTGGCTGCAGAAAGAAAATATGAGAAAAGAAAATGAGCATAAGGGAAAATAAAGTGGGCAATTTAATATTTTCCCCTTGTATTGATTGAATGAGGAGAAATAAAAGAAAAAAATAAAATGATTAGTTCTTTTTCCCTCTTTGCTTGAAAAGAAAGGGGGGAGGGAAATAAAATATAATCATGAGATGGTTAGATTTGTAGATTTAATATTTTTTTTTCATTATTCTGATACTCTCTGGTGAGATTTATTTTTTTTTGTTTTTGATTTTGCATGATTTTTTAGGATGTGTTTGGATTGATGGAAAAAGAAGGAATGGAGGGGGATGGAAGGGAATAGATTACAAGTCTATTGTCTGGATTGAAAATTAAAAGACGGAATGAAATAGTAAGTGATGGAGCTCTCATTCCAACAAGTTCCATCATTTTTTATCTTTTTTTCTTACCCTCCAATTCGGAGTGCATAGGATGGAGCCAAACATTATAAATTTTAAAATATCTATTTTAACCCGACTAACTTTTTCCTAATAACCGTTGGGTCTCTTCCTCCGGTAATTTTTCTTTTTGCCCTCGTGTGTTGATTCACTGTTGGCGCCTAATAATAAGGATGTAATGATTCTCAGATTTTAGCAAATCACATATCGAGGTTAAGGCATGCATCCAAGCATGATGTGTGTTCTTGCAAATGAGTTTGAGGTTGAGGTTGAGTTTGTGTGTTCTTCCAGCAGCCTTGGGATGAGTTTGAGGTTGAGACTGGGCTTGACTACCTTTAGGTGTGTTCTCGCGAGGAGGTCGAGTGAGACAGTCTTGAATTCTATTCCCAGGCTTCATTCAGTAACAGGAATTCGATGAGCCAGAATAAGGTATAGAAGAAGTAGCCCTCACTAATGAAGTTCATTGTCATTTCATAGTTCCAAGTTAAGTCTCTGAAGAGATTAGTTCTGCAACAGCACTATACAGTGTAGGCAAGGGGCTGTGATGGAGTAAATAGGCTTGAGCAGGCTCAAAATCATCAATGAGAGCGAGAGTCAAGGAACTTCTTAGCGCGAGCGGAATAATCTTCAAAAAACATACATAGGACAACAAAGAATATAAGATGAGAATAGACTGTCCCTCTTAAACAAAACACTGTTAACATACAAATTCCAAGGTACTGAGTAATGCAAGAACAGATGACAGTGAGTTTCAACTCTTAGTGCACATCAAGCTATAAATAGCGAGACAACCTTATTTTATCGACACTGTCCGCTAAGCACCAATTATATATCCATCTATTAAATTAACAATAGTAAAATCTGAATTTGGCCTTCACCTATCTCAAGCATAAGAAGGGAAACATAGAAGCTACAAAAAGAACCTCGTGTGACAGCTAGATTGGTTATTGATAGGTTTTGGGCCTCTTACTACGATCTCAATGGAAATCTATTGATCCATACAATATAATCCCTTTTCTCTGTAAGCCCACAGGAGTGCACCTTTAGGGGTATACCGTCGATGTATAAATTGTAAGGTGGGTGGATACAAGTACTGTCGGAAAAAGTACGGTTAAAAATCTCTAAATTGGGACTATTATTTGTACAAATAGGTATATTTGTCAAATCTTAATATTTTGTTTTAGTAAAAAATACACATAGAATTTTAAATTTTATTAATATTTTTAAAGTAAGGGTAATATGAAAGATTAAAAGTTATAATCCATTTTGCTTTTTATTTTTTCAAAATAATGGAAGGGAATATTTATTCTATTTTATTATAAATTATCCAAACAATATAATGATACTTTTAATCCATTCTATTCCAATTCACCCTAGTTTCATTCTGTTCTGATCTATTCCATTTTATTCTTTTTTTTTGGTAGAGACTACAAATATCTTCTACTGGAAGCAATCTTACTCAAGTCGGGTAGGATCACAATGGACGACAATTCTTTTTTTGAGTATTTAGTGCAATTGATTACCTAGAACATAAACTTGAGACCAATAATTAAGTTGGAACAGTCTCATATCAATTAATTTGCATACTCGGTAGTTCCATTCCATTCTTTATCACTAATTCAAACATAATCTTAGTGTTTATATTTTATTTTTCCTTTCAATCAATTGGTAAAAAATTATGGATTTTATTGGTTTGAGAAAATATTTATTTTTCATTTTTTATTTACATTTTTAATTATAAAAATATCACATTATTTTATTCTGTTTTCAAAATTTGTATAGAAAATCAGTGAAGATAATTTTTTATTGTCTTTTCTTTCATTCTGTTTTTACTATTTTCATACAAATTTTTAAAAATAGGACATTGAAAATGAAAACAGAATATTTTATTCATTTCGTTTCTACTCGTTTTATTAATGGTTTTGGAGATGTATGTGTCATCCTCATCCATAGCTTCCATCCGCCGACGAAAATATGCATAGGATACCTCTTTTATTGTCGGAGATGATCATAGGCCAGCCTTGTGGACGTGTAATTAACTTTGATTTATTTTCATTACTTGTTAAAATGAGAGTTTAATTGACTTGTTAAGATGCTAATGTTTTTTTGAAAGGATTTTCTCGCATTCCTGGAGACTAATGAAACGCGCAATTAAATCAATATCCTTTCCAGCTGAGTATACTTCCCGGGAGGGCGAGTAGACACTGTCTAATAACCCAAGAATCAACGGCCCTTTTATACTTTGGGCCAATAACAAACAATGGTCTAGATTAACCAGAATTTAAATCAGCTGGTTACTTGGATCTTGTTGCCAAGGCCCCAAAAGACAGCATAGATAATAGACACTCTATTTTTTTTTTTTAACATCTTGTAAAAATTTTGTCCTGAAAACTTTTTTATCCTAAAACCAATGAGGTAGTGTTTAGATAAGAGATTTCAAAATTTTAAAGAATTTAAAATGCATGCAAATTTAATTATTTCAATTAAATTTCTTTCATTTTTAAAATACTTTGTTTGGCTAAACCAATTCAATTTTCTTGTATTTTTTTTTTGTTTAGATAAAGTAATTTAATTTTCATTATATGCAAATTTTATTTCATGTGTTATTTGAAATTATTTCCTTTTAGGTGTTATTTGAAATTCCTTCATTTTGCTTTAAAAAAATTCCTATAAATTTTTATTATTTTAAAAATTTATTTGAATTTGATATTGAAACAAGTTATTTTAATGTATGGTATTTTAAATTCAGTTAAAAATTAAATTTCTCTTCTAAAATTCTCCATCCAAATACAGCAAGGTTGTGTTTGGATGAGGAATTTTAAAATTTCAAAGAATTGGAAATGCTTGAAATTTGAATTGCTTTAATTTGAATTTCCTTCATTTATTAAATGTTCTGTTTGGATAAATCAATTCAAATTTTTAAATTTCAAATTCTAAGTTTGGATATGATATTTTAATTTTCATCACATACAAAATTTAATTTTTAACCATATATTTAAAATTGAAATTTTAATATTAAACTTTTTTGAAAATAAACATTAGTCAATTTTTAAATATTTAATAATTCACAAATAATTTTACTACTAAATAATATTTAATAATTCAAAAATATAATATTAATATTTTTTTACGTCAATATTGATAAAGAGAAGAGAAAGAAGAAAGAGGAAAAGAAGAGAGAGATGGGAGAGAGAGGAGAGGGAGATAAGATAGAGGTGATAGAGAAGGGGGAGAGGAGAGAAGAAAGAGAGTGAAGAGAGGGAGATGAGAGAGATAAAAGAAAGATACCATAGAGAAATAGAATAAAAAAAGAGGAAAGAGGAAGAGGAAAGAGAAAGAAGAGAGAGAGAAAAGAGAGAGGAGAGAGAGAAGAAAGAAAGAGAAGAGAAAAAATAAACATAAAAGTGAGTATAGAAAATTTCAAATTCTTATTTTTTTGGTAGAATTTGAAATTTTACAATTTTAACTAATCAAAATACCTTCATAAATTATTAGAATTTTAATTTCTTACTAAATTTCCTATCTAAACAATAAATTTCATTACAAAGTATTTTAAATTCTCTATAAAAATGAATTACCCTCTTAAAATTTTTCATCCAAACACAAGGCAAGGGATTTTTGTATAATTTCAGCGAGAGATTTGAGAATTTTTTTTTTTCAAGTACCAATTTAGTTAGTTATTTTTAATTGAGTTTTAAACTCTTAGATTGCTGACAAATTTCGCTTAAACAAAGTTTAGTTTATTACTTGAGCTAGAGCTGGATCTTGTTATGTGCGTTGAAGCCTTTAAACATTCGTAAAATTACCTCGTATTTTAGAGTTGGGATTTGAATGCTTGAAAGTTGAAATTCTTAATCTTTCTCAAGCTTACGCTACCTCGAAATAATAAAAAAAAGAAGTACATAAGAGGACAGAAGAAATGTTATATATATTATTTATTTAAGTTTTTGAAATTTTAAATAATTTAACTAACTTTTTTATACAAGGTATCGAAATAAAATAACTGTGTAGTTAGAATAAGCTTGACAAAATCATTAATGATTCTTTTTATGTCACTCTCATACACCAATTTGGCCACTTGGCCACACACTATCCAATAGCCATCGCTGATTTGAATCAAAGATTGACGTCAGTAATCGTACAGCTTTGAATCGCTTGTCTTAACTCTTAATCTTAGCTTGAAACTGAAAACAAAGGCCAATGACCAGTGATTGGCCCCTGCTTTGCTGGTTGGAATTGATGTCTATCGCTTTAGTCCCACAAGTCCTACTCAACACGTTACTTTTAATATTGGCTTAATTATATATTTTGTCACTCATTTTTTATGATTTTGTAAATTTTGTCACCTAATTATTTTTATTTCACATTTTGTTACCTAATTTTTAAAATTCTTGTATTTTGCCACTAAATTATTTTACTTGCACATTTTGTTACCAAATTTTCAAAATTTACGCATTTTGCCACCCTACTGGTTGATTGCCAGTCAATAGTCAACTAAAGGGAGGGTGACAAAATGTATAAATTTTGAAAGTTGAGTGGTAAAACGTGCAAGTAAAATAATTGTATGACAAAATGCATGAATTTTAAAAGTTAGGTGACAAAATGTGCAATAAAAATAATTGGGTGGTAAAATTTGCAAAATCATCAAAGATGAGTGACAAAATGTGCAATTAAGTCTTTAATATTTTATTGGTTAATGCTATTTGAACATTTTTTATTAAAAATATTGTGGGCCGATAATATTCTGAGGGGTTTCACCTTAATTAGCTCGTGTTATATGTTCATGGTTTATTTGAAAAGGGGCTAGATATTCGTTTCAATGACTTTATTGCTAATGCTTCGTATTTAGTTAGAACAATTTTAGGCATTTCATTTGTTGTTTCTTCCTTTTTTTGTTTCTGATTTTTATTTTATTCTTTTATACTTCTTTATGTGAGTAGGAAGAAAGAGAAACTTTGGCATATTTACGCTCACGAGCTACCTGTTTAGGGCAGTGTTGTCAATTGTGGATTGCAAAAAATAGCAAAAAGTCAATAATTCACTATATCATATAACAGATAGCATTACAGGTAAATAGCTGAAGCAGCATAGCAGTTAAAATATATGATATATATCAATTATATATGTATAAAAATTTAAGTCGCATGCAAATAACAAATAAAATACATGAAAATTAACATAATATTAACTCAGTTCAATTGAACGGAGACTAATTAGATATGACAAAAGGATGCATTCTACAACCATGACACCCATAACTGCCGCAACAACAGATAGAGTCACAATCGTGAATCCAAGAAGTTATGCAATGCAATAGCGCTGTAGCACTGGTGTTATTTAACAGCACTAGTTTAGGGGTTGGTGAGTGTTGACACTTGACACATGGTAACATGGGTTCGGTCTCTGCATCATGGCACCACTAACCAACAGTTGTCTTATTGGTAAAAGAAACGTCATTTTCTCAATAATTTTGTTAATAATTTTAAAAACAAGGAGACTAAAAAAGAAGAAGAGAAAATTATAAGATAAGATGAATAATGTAATATAAAGAAATATAAAAAATGCATAATGAAAAAGTATTTTAGAAATTGTGAATGCAAATAATATTTTTCTATAAATAATATCTTTAAAGTAAAGTTTCCTCTTTCCTTGCATAATTGCATGTGGACATTTTAGCATAGATAAGAATTCAGCGGTTGGTGGGAGAGTTATGGTGCACTAAAATACTTTTCTTTTGGTACTCGTCAACTGAAATACTGTAAAGGTGAAGGGAAAAAGCATTCTTTTTCACCACCGAACGGATACTATCGATAGGAGATAGCTGATTGTCTTATCCCTTCAGTTTCCCGAGAAACTCGATCCTAAACTCATGTCATAATAGTTGCTGTTGAAGTACCCTCCTTTGAAGGTTCCATCTTCAATTTCTGATGAAGCATGGCCTACTACGGCTCTGCCTATTCTGGGTCTGATTACGGTGAGTACAATTTCAACTCTTATGCTCTCAATTATAATTATGATTATGCTCAAACTCCATCCTTTACGGCTTATAGTGGCTATGAGTACAATCAACCATGTTATGGGTATGATCCAAGTTTATATTATGCTCCTAATTACCCTCGTCAGAGTTACCAAACCATATCATACTCTGCCACAACTTTTAATGACCCAAAATCAATTGTGTACGATCCCAATTATGGTATGACTCAAATTGTGATCTCTTATTCTAACCTGGAGTTCAATGAGCCTGAATTTGATGAGTATGACCCAACACCTTATGGTGGTGGGTATGACATTGATCAGACCTATGGCAAACCTCTACCACCGTCAGATAAAATTTGCTATCCTCGTTCTGGGTCAAGTCCAATTAGTGACCCCTCTCCCGGGTCCATAGTGCCATTGCCTACTGTAGAAGAGGGAATTGATGAGAAAGCAATCACACCCCATAATGGAACTGCAGTCCAAACAACTGAAGAGAAGCCTCAGTCACAAGATAGTGGCAGAGATCAGCCAAGGGAAGTAGAAGGCAACAACCATGACACTGGTGATCTAAAGCCTTATGAAGATGAAGACAGTGAGAGTGAGGAAAGTCACCATGAAGATAATTACTATTCTGAACCTGGCCATGGAAGTGGGTTTGGTGATGGGTCCAGTGGAGGACATGGTGATGAGTATGAGAAGCACTTGCCTCCTCAATATCCTAGTGGATATGGGTTGGAAGCAGTGGACCTCTGTGAAAGCTTGTTTGGATATTGGCCTTGTTTGGCACGTATGGAGAGGAGAGAATGTTGTCGTGAGGAAGTGACTGATAGAGGAAACTATGGTCAGGAGAACATGTGGAAAGGTACTGCAGATTATCTGTTTGGCAGTCCACATCCTTATGGTGGGAGAGGGGAAGATGGGAGTGGCTATGGAGGAGACCTTGTCGATGGCTATCAAAGGCATTATACAATGCAAGCACAGTACAGACAGATTGATTATACTGATGAATCATGGTGACGCGCACCAAAACAATTTGTTCTAAGATGTAATAAAAAAAGTTGAAGATGTAATGCTTGTCTCTGTTGAAATAAATGTAAAATTTGGATTTGAAGATATGAAAAGAAAAAAATCTCATGTTTGGTTTTCTGCCAGTCTCATTCGCCATAGCCAAGCTCTGGTTCTTTTACCTGTTGCTTTGTGGTTGTGTGTGACGCAGTACTGTGATGGATAAGATTTCTGCCCCAAGACTTTTTCTTTTAAGCAAAATGTTTTTTAATTTTGCTTCCTAATCATATTTTATGATATTCGCCAAAATTCACCATATATAGATTAACAACGCTCTTTGTAATCTGATTTTGTTATTTATCCTTCATTGTACGCAAAACAGCCTTCTTAAAACTCCTTTTAATTGTTTAAAGAATTATGTCATAAATTTATATGGATCTATTATAATTATGTAACTGTTTTGGATCGGGCTTACCTATGGACTCGACTCAAAAGTCTCAAAGTTCGTGAGGCTTTTGGTATTTATACTTTTTCTATCTTTTACGTGCACTCCTCTTTTCTTTTCTTTTTTCTTTTCTCTTTTTTAATTTTTATTATCATAAATATCTTTTATACCCAAAATTCCCTTTATATAAAAAAGATATTGTTGTGAAGTTGAGCACGAGGGTAAAGAGCAAGGTCTTCGGTGAACTCCTATGATGGTGGTTAAATGCCATAGATGGTGGCACCTACAAGAATTCCGATGTCTAAGTTAGTAAGAGGTCAAGAGGGGGGGGGGGGGGGGGGGGGGGGGGGGGCAGGAATGAATATGCACCTGGTGTGCGGAGTCCTTTATATAGAGCATCTTGGGCAGAAAAAGTCGTTGGGGCAATTAGGATGCTACGTGGTGATGTGCGTTAGGGTGCCACATTAAGTGCTTTGCCTGTCGTAACCGAGGTAGTCATCGTAGTCAAGGTAGTGATGACTGGCTGAGGTAGCAATGACTGTTGATGTTGCTGTAAGTTGTTAAGATGGCTCTTTAGTCGGTTATTAAGCTAAGCCGACTTAAGGGTCTGGTAGTCGAGGTAACCATGAAAATAGTTGTCCCCAAGCCAATATTGCTTAGGGAAAGCAATGTTAGCTTTAAAGTTGGGAGGTCAGGGTGACCTCCAGAACAAATATAAACTTAATCTCTATACCTTATCTTCATTATTCTCTAAATCTTTCTCATTTATTTTCTCTCCTTTTCCTTTTTGTCTCTCAAAGGTATTAGAATTTTAACTTAATTTTGTTTCATTACACTCCTATATTGAATTTCATCATACAAGGAAAATACTTTAATCTTGATATTATGTGTAACCTATATTGAATTTTGTTATACAAGTAAGATACGTCAATCGCACAAAAACGCTGTGGAAGATGCAACCAAGTATATGATGGCGATTCTTTATTTTCTTTTTCAATTCCAAAATGTATATTGTGGAATTCAATATGATAACCATTCTACTGAAATACTATTTTGTTTCTTACTGTTCCGGAAAGTACTTTCTAGAATATTGTTTTGGTGTTAACATTTCGAAAAGTACTTTTCGAAATGTTAAGAAACAAAATAGTATTTTAGAAAGTACTTTCTGAAATGTTAAGAAACAAAATAGTATTCTGAAAAGTACTTTTCAGAATTTAATCTTTTAATTTTTTTCATTCATAGTGAGCCAAAACCTGAGGTGATGAAGAAGCACACTGAATTCTTCAACAAAATGCTTGACTCGAAAACCAAACCACAAAATGTTGGGGCTCGGCAACAAGATGTTAGGGAATGGAAGTCGCAACCCACAATTGAGGAGAGGGCCTTAATTGAGAAGCTTTGCAAGAAAGAAGGGATGAGGTTGGGGAAATAAAAAACGATAGAGGTTGTTAATTAAAGGTTTAGGGAAGTGCAAAAGGGAGTGGGAAAGGAGGGGGAGTGCGACAGATAAGGGGGAGTACGTGCAATGTCAAACGAGGGGAGAGTGTGAGGAGGGTTCTTTTGAAAAAAAAGGGGAAAAAATAAGGTCAATTAAGTAAATTTTATTAAAAAATTACAAAGGGAGTGTACTTAGAAAATAAGGGGAGTGCAAATAGTAAAAGTAGGGATGACAATGGGTAGGGTCTGGGTAAGGTACTATGGTACCCGTTCCTATACCCGCGTTTGAAAAAATCCCCGTACCCACCCCCATACCCGTGTGGGTAGCAACTTTAATCCCCATCCTCGTACCCGCTGGGTACATATATACCCATACCCGTACCCGCTACCCGCACTTTACTTAAGTGTAGTGCCATGAAAAAAAAATTTGTAGCCTTAAGCAAAATTCAAAATTTAATTTAATACAATTTGACAAATCTCATTTTATTTTTGTAGCAATTATGAAAGTATTGATCAAATTTTTATAATTAAGTTTTTTTAATATTTCACTTTCAATATATAAAGGAAAATTCATTTAATCCATCCTTTAACATAGTTATTAACTAATAAAATTTAAATAATCTTACTTTTAAAAAATCTACATTTAACGATAAGAATAATTACAAGTATTTCAATAATATTTAGAAGCATGTGTACATTTGAAAGAATATAATCTTTTCATATAATTTATTTTTAAAGGAGTATAAATTATTTTGATATTTAATTTATATACAATTGTAGTGCAAAACATTTTTACATAGACATTTAATAAAATTTAATTATTTCATCATATTATCCCATTTATTAATATGATGCAACAGTATAGTGAATTTCTAGCTTACATATATGTAAAAAAAATTTACAATAACAATGCATATAAATTAAACTCTTATTTTTGTTTATATTTCTTGCAATATCTTTTTTTTTTTCTAATGAATCAAGATTTTTAATATTTTAATACTCACTAGAACTTATTTTTTTAGTATATATATATATAGATATATATATATATATATATATATATATATATATATTTGTGTGTGTGTGTGCGGGTATGGGCGGGTTGGGTACTATAATACCCATACCCACACCCATCCCCATTATATTTTGCGGGTAAATCCCCGCCCCCGCCCCCATCCCCATTGAGCGGGTATTTACCCTACCCATTGCAGATATTTTTTGCGGGTACCCATAGGGTCTGGGTAGAATTGCCATCCTTAAGTAAAAGCCAGTTTGTGATCCAAAGTTCTCCTAGGTCAGCATGACAACCTTGTCATCTTGCCGAACACCTTTGGTTTGTTAGGGGAACTAGGACTTGACTTGCTCCCAATTGGGGTCGATACCCAATATTTCAGCCTCAAATTACTAGACCTCACATGAATGTGCATTATAAGGGTTGTCTAATTACATTTAAGAGATAATGTCTTTTTAGAGGATTACATGTATTTCATCCATCAACTTGACTCAACTCATTTTATTTTAATTAGTTCAAGTATTTTTTTTTTCTAAACCTACCTCAATTCAACTAATGAACATGCTTAATAGAAGATACCTATATTCCAAAACCAAAAGTAAAAACTAACAAAAATAGGATAGACACTTTATCAAGATTAACATTAATGTTGTGGTTCTATAAGTACTCAATGTATCTAGAATTGGTATCATGAAGATTAATTTATTATTAGGAAAATCATCTAAGTGAAAGTACTTTGAATGGTTTAATTTACTATAGTTAAAAAACATCACACAGTTACAATTTAGTAAGTTAGTTGAAGGAGTTATGAAGTCAATTAATTTAATTTTTTCCCCATTTTTGACTCGATTAGTTTATATCAATTTGTATAAATTCAGTCTCAAGCATGCAATTAAGTTGAGATTCATCTTTTTAGCATAAGGTTTTTGGACGATTCCTTGGACTTTCATTAATTTCATGGAAATCAAAGAAACAAAGCACCATCTCTCACTCTTCTTCAAAGGTTTAGTTTACAACCTAACAACCACAACTTGTGAGCTTTAATGGCTCTTATGCATATTGCAAGATTTACACCATCCAGTTATAAATGTTGGCCTATATATTATACTGTGACAACAATTTAAATAGCACAAAATATCCCTTTACATGAAAGAACCAAGCATATTGAAATTGATTGCCACATGGTCCAAGACAAACTCCAAGCTAGTGTCATTAATCCCTTTACAATAACTTTAGTAGCTTAGTAGATATGCACACTAAGGCACAATTTCACTCCCATATGTCCAAGTTTTAATGATAAACATCCACAATTTAGCTTGTTGACGGCTCTATGAGATATAACATCATAATGATTTTAATCGTCACCTTTCAATTAGTGATAATCCTATGGATTATCTATATTCTTAATGTCTTTTTAGGATAATTTTGCATTTATTTAAAATATTATACTTAGTTTGACCTCACGAGAGCATGCTTTACAATATTAGGAAAGGAAAAAATATTTTTTGATTAAATTTGCTCAAATTTTAGTTAAGATTTTACTCATTTTAATATTATTTTTTATGTTTTTAGGTTTGCTTAATAAAGAAGGAAAGAGTTGATCTTAAAATGACTATGAAAAGCAATCAAAACAGAACAAATCATTTGAGTTCCATGTAGAGCATTAAATGCTCAAGAACGAATACCAAGCACCCACAAGATCAAGAGTAACATTTTTAGGATGATGTGTCTGAATCTCAGTGTTTAGCGCCCAAAATGCTAAAAGATCAATGTTGGGTGCCTAAGAGAGGGCATTACAAAGCACGTTCCATCTAATGTTGGGAGCCTAAAGTGGATTGTTGGGTGCCCACATTGGTACCTAAGCGCAAAAAAAGTGTTTTTAGTGCTTGATGCCAAAAACTAGCGTTGGTTGCCTACATGATGTTGTAAAACTTGTTCATTGACTTTTGGGCATCTAATTCTCAACACTTAGCATTCCAATTGCATATAAAAAGTCACATTTTCTCTGTTTTTGACATCTTTTGATCCCTTTTGAAGAGACATATGTGGAAGTTTTCTTTTCTCTCCTTTAAAGCTCTATGGATTCGAGAAAACAAGAAGAGTGAAAGCTCAAATTTCTTCCTTAGTATATAGAGTTTTTGTTCTCTCTCTCTCTCTTTCTCTCTTTTTATAGTTTCTTTGTTATTTCTATGTTTAAATAAATCCTTCCTTGTTGGGTTTGGGTGAATTTCAATGGATCTTGGATATTCTTGATTTGGTTTATTAATGTAATTTTGCTTTTCATTGATTTTCATACTCTTGGCTTCTTGTTCTTAATGTGTTCTTTGATTTGGTCACCTTTGGATTGATTTTTGGTTTGTATATTAATTGAAAGTTTAATGTATGATTGTACTATGGGTTGGGGGGGGGGGGGGGGGGGGGGGGTTGTTGGAGTGCAACCTTGTGATTCTTTAGTTTAGAAATAGTCATTGAACATTCGCTTCCTCTTAAGGATTCTTGATCTTCTTGGTATTTTTTTGAAACTTGATCTTCTTGATTATTCTTCTTCAAATTCATTTAAGCAATTAGAACTTATAATTGAGAATAAATGTTTATTTATATAAGGAAATAGAATCTAAATAATTTAGTGAATCCGGTAAACAAAACAAAGAATCAAATTGCATTAAGTTCATTTTATGATTTCTAAGTGAAATTGATTGAAACTTAACCCCAAGGTCTTAATCAATTGAATTAAATATTTTGCCTATTATGTTATTAGTTTTCTTTATTATATATTGTATTGCTTTTCTAATCTTTGTGCTTGCTATTCAATTTATAAATCAAATTCCTGTGCATTTTTACTAGTACTTTACTTCGTGAATTCGTAATTGATCATTGATTCCCAAAAGCGATATTTGGTATAGGTGTAAAGTATTTACTAGCTTTGTTAATGACTAATCTTCATCAGGGAGCCTAGCTGGCTACCTTTAGTAGGGTCTCTCCTCCCAATGATGTTTTTTCCATTCACAAGACTCGAACATGAGACCTTGTTTAAGGGATCCGAGCTCAGTACTACTCAAACCAACGCCATGTTGGTAATTAGTTAACTTCTATTAACTTGAATAAATTGAGTTTGAGTCTCAAGCATGAAATACATCTTTCCAAATACTCTAACATGACGTATCATGAACAAATAAATTTATCTTCATCCATTTAACAATATGTTCACGTCTTTAATTACAATAATACGTTTTATTTTGACTATAGAAAATTCTGTTCTATGTTATGCTAAAGGGGGATACTCGGTGGGGAGCACACTTCTCATACAACGGAAATGTTCGCAAGAAAGTTTGTCTGTAAACTACTTGGTTTGATAGATTTTCGTGTGTCATTATATTCTTACAGTTTATGATGCGGTGCTCGAAGCTTTTGCTCTGTATGCTAAATTGTT
Organism: Spatholobus suberectus; assembly: GCA_004329165.1. Taxonomy (NCBI): domain Eukaryota; kingdom Viridiplantae; phylum Streptophyta; class Magnoliopsida; order Fabales; family Fabaceae; genus Spatholobus; species Spatholobus suberectus. The sequence continues at coordinate 7,483,979 of CM014729.1, read as the reverse complement.
TGGAGCTTAGCGCTAAACTTTTTTATTTCTCTGACAGGGGCTGATCTTTGCAGTTAATAAAGTTAGTTCCCAAAACAAAAGTATTAAGGATAACGATTATCTGCAGCTATAAAAATAATGCAGTAATCTCAACCATTCATAATTAATTTTTAATGTTAAGATTATAAATGACATATTGTTTTAAAAATTTGGATCCTTAAATTTATAATTGTATTGCTTGTAGTTTAAACCAACTGCAGGAAATTTAGTTTCGATATTAGAGATAAGGACCATTTGCAGTTATACAAATAATTGCAATGATCTTACATTCTTGCCTTTTCTTTTGGTGGGCATTCTTGCCTATTTATACTTAAATTTTAATGTTAAAATTATAAATGATAAAATATTTTTAAAATTTTGAATCCTCGTTTTAAATTTACGACTTTTTATTTATGACTTCATTCCAATATTAACTTTGCTTATTTATGATAAAGTATAATATTTGAATATTAAAATTATCAAAAAAATTAAGCAACAAGGACTAGGTCTAAAGAAAGGTTAATCTATCGTAAAGTGACAAATTACAATTTAAATCTTCTTTGTTAGAGATGCTTACATTTAATGTGTTATTTGACCTATTCTCTTTAAATTTTCTCTCTCGCTATATTGGATTATTTTCTGTAATTCAAAGTCTCAAATAGTTTCACAATCGATTTTTAAACTTTTAATATCAACTATCAACAATGTAAGTATATGACATTTCTATTTAGGGATATATAGATCCTGAAATTTTAGGTAATTTTTAATTAGGTTCCTATATTATAAAAATTTGTAATTGAGTTCTTAATTTTTTATTTTTTTTAATTGGTCCTCGGGGTTAAATTGATGTAAATATTCTGTTAACTTGGACAGAATATTCTCTGGTAAGGACTCAATTAAAAAAAATAATATAAGAACCTAATTAAAAATTATCTAAAAGATCAGGGACCTACTCAATAGTTTAACCTTATTTTTGTTATTTTGATTTTGTCTTTGTTTTATTTTAGAAAAAAAGAAAAATTATAAAAAGAGATAAAAAATATCTTTCAATATTCAAATGTTATCGCATTATTATTATGTGTCTAAATTACATTTTTGGTCCTCCTATAATTCTCAATACGCGATTTTAGTTTTCCTATTTTTAATTCTGCAATTTTAGTCCTCTAATTTTTAAAAATCCTAAATTCTAGATCCCCTATTTTTAATTCTGCAATTTTAGTCCCCAAATTTTAAAAAATTACAATTTTGGTCCAACCAATAAATGTTCATATGTTGACTGTTAATGTCTCAACGTTGACTATGACATGACATTAGTTTGTTAAATATTATCTGCCACATATTTAGTCTAATGCCACATCACAGTTAAGCTAAGGCATTAATAGTCAACAGATGAACATTTAATGGTTGAGCCAAAATTGTAGATTTTTAAAATTTGAGGGACTAAAATGACAGAATTAAAAAAAGGTGCGAAGTATTTATTGGTTTTGTTGATGACTAATCTCTACTAGAGAATTTGGTTAATCACTTTTAATGAGGTATCTTATCATAACCATAGTTTTTTTATCCACAAGACTCAAACATAATACCTTACTACACTAACATATTGTTAGTAAATTAAAGATTAAACTATTAAGTAAGTCCATTAACTTTTAGGCAATTTTTAATTAGATATCTATACTCTTTTTCTTTAATTAAATCCTTAATCTTTTAATTTTTTTAATTTGATCCCTGGGGAAAACAGCAATTAGACGGAAGTTAACCCCATAGACCCAATTAAAAAAAAGATTAAAAGATTAAGGACTCAATTATAAATTTTTATAATATAAAACCTAATTAAAAATTGTCTAAAATTTCATTTAACTACTTATCTATTATCCCTTCTATTTATTAGCTGAACTGTTTCTCTTTAGGAATTGATAGGTTGGTCTGGTGGTTAGAAAATTCAAATATGGGAATAAAGATAGTGACGAATCAACTAACACATGCTATCAAACAACTGCTGAGAGTTTCAGTTTTCAAAAATGAAGAGAGTGATTAAAAATCTTTCAAACTAAATTAATTAACTACTCTAGCAATGCAGCTCCATGGGCAAAAATTTCGTACCCATCACACTCGTAGAGCTAATTTTCCTCACATCACAATTTGATCAACTGAACTGGCGACTCAAATCTTTTTAATAAATGCGTGTGCGCGCATTCCCGCACGCATGTTTTATGTATCATTTATGGGGGTATAATGGATCCACATCCCCCCACTTGTATTCTTTGCTTAAAGTCTTCTCACCTAAATTAATTAATATATAAAAGGAAAAAAAAAAGTGGATCAAAATAATTGTTGTCTAGAGAATTCGACATAGCATGGCTTTGGTGATACTTAATAGTTGATACTATAGTAAAAAGATGAAGAAGAAAACAGAATAAATATGAGTAAAAGAGAGGAAAAAGGTATCCATGGCCCCTCGGCAAGCGCAGATTAAGGCCAAAGCGCCAAAGACCATATTCAAATCCTTGTTATGTTTACGACTTACGTACAAATATGTCATTACCGAAAGAAAGCATCAGAAATCGTAAAGGCAAAGTTGTTTTCAACCAGAATCATTATTTATTCTTTATTATACAGTATAATAAGATATCGAATTGATATAATAAAATTATACAATAATTTATATAATACTTTTTTACTTTAATTAAAATGAACTAACAACATAAAAAACCTTTATACTATCATTTAATCACATATTATTATATATGATAAATTTTATTACTTTTATAATATTTACTTTAAGAATCATACTTAAATAATTTTTTATTTGTTTACTGACATATGAAAATCCAAACTCATACCTTTTTTTTCCCTTCTCTATTACATTATTTATTGTATCTTACATTTTTTTTTCTTTCAATCTCTCATTTATATGGATGATTTAATGTATGGATATAATTTCTCTAATTTTATATCTCCACCATGGCACCTTCTGTATCCCCTCGCCACCTACTAATTATTTCCATTAAAATAATTGATTAAAATGGAACGTTATCTTTATTCCATTTCGAACTTTGGATCTCCCATTTTAATATGCTTCCTCGTCACATTTCCTCGGTCATAGATTGTAACGCAAGGGTAGTTTGTTCATTTCACACACACACACATAATCCATGTAATATTATAATGCCAACCAGGAACCTAGAAATTCTATTACCTGTCCTCTCTGGCTCCCACTTCTAATCATAGTGTTCAAAAACTATGTTTGTAGTACTACGTTAAAAACCCTGATAAAACCTCAAGCACCAAAGTTCTCGCTCAAAAGCTACTTCATTAGTTCCCTCCTTCACTCATTCTCAACATGTCTACGGCACACAGATCTTCTGAAGCCACCTTTCTTGTTTTTCTTATTCTTTCTTTCTCAGTGGCAGGTGCATATTCTTCTATTCATGAGCTTCTCCGAAGCCATGGCCTACCAGCAGGGCTGTTCCCGGAGAGTGTGAAGTCATACAATTTGGACCAAAGGGGTCGTTTGGAAGTGAACTTGGATGGTCCTTGCATGGCCAAGTATGAAACAAGAGTGTTGTTTGAAACTGTGGTTCGAGCTAACCTTAGTTTTGGTAAACTCAAGGGGTTGGAGGGTCTGTCTCAGGAAGAGCTTTTCCTATGGCTACCTGTGAAGGATATCATTGTGAGTGATCCATCATCAGGTCTTATTCTCATTGATATTGGTCTTGCTCATAAACAGCTCTCTTTGTCTCTCTTTGAAGATCCACCAGTTTGTAGATCCCAAGGTACTGTTACTCTCACTTTGTATAGCTGTTTTTTATTCATGACTTGTCCTTAATTCCTTTGAACTTTGAACCTTTCAATTATGGGCTTTGAATAGAAATCATAGTGGAAAAAGCATATGCATGCCATTTTCATCTAAGCCATGATTACTTTCCAGGCTGTCAAATGATGATTGGATGTATTTGAATTCTCATCAATTTTGTCTTCCAGATTTTGTTCTACATGTGGAGTTTTGATTTCAAAATTTGAATGTGGCGTGCAGGTCTTTCACTAAATATTGGTGGAAGGAAAAGCTTTGGATTTCAAGATCAGAGATGAAAGATTGCTTGTTTATCTGAAAAAGATGATTTCTTCTTTTCTCTTTCCAATTTTGTTCTGTTTTGCCCTTTTCTTTTTCCTTTATAAAATAATTATATGGTGTAATGTGCATAGATCCTATGAGAGTTGTGATTAAATTAGAAATCAGTTGAGGGGAAAAAAAGAAACTGATAGCGGTGTTTATTGTAAAAAATCTTTGTGCAATTTTGTTTGCCGCTTTTTTCTAATGTTCAAAGAAAGTTACTTGATATTATCAGGTCATTTGAAATATCTTTCATTTCTTCTTTTCTTTTCCTTTTCCTTTTTATTTTACTAAAAGGGAAGTTATTCTTTGAAAGAAAAATGCTACTTGATCCTATATTGAAGATATTTAGAGAATCTGCTAACATTGACGGTTATTTGGATGATTGTAGAAGCCAAATTTTCCTTTCTAATTTTGAGTAGGAAAAACCTTAGTTGCTTCAAGTTAAAATTGAAGACTAAGGAGATGTTCACATGGCCAATTGGCCATTACTTAAGGATCATAAATCAAATTGAGTCAGCTAAGGAAAAAATGTTGTTCTATTTTGATTAATTTATTTGACATTCATATCATCTGTATGTATACTGTGAATGTCTTTCTTATATAGATTTTTTTAATTGTGTTTTCTAAGGACTGAGAAAGAAATAACATATCAACTTGTTTGGTCAGATTCAGATATTCAATATAAAGTTCCTCTCTACTCATCATCAGCATTGGAAATATATCGCCATTTCATGTCTAGTTGGTATTGGTCTTGAGTTGTCTTTTTCTTTGTTTTGGACAACCATGTTAAACTCATAATCTGGAACCATATTCTTATGTACATAGCTCCAGTTTTGTTGAAGTACAGCGCGGACTGCTGTACTTGAGCAGTAAATGGACAGCATTGATTCTGCTGTTTCCTTTTATGTTAAGGTCGCAGGTTCTTCTCTCTCTCTCTTTCTCTCAGCACCACTTTTGGTTGTCTATAACAGAACAAGCATCATTAGTCAGGAGAACCTTCATTTCTTTAACCATTTAGCCTTTATATCCTTTGCTTAATCTTCAGACAAATGAAAAGGTAAAATAAAACATAAAGAAGGAAGTTATTGCAAACCAAAAATATAATCTGTTATGTGATTAGTTTTCATATTCACCACAAAATATTATGAGCTGACACCATGCTTGCATGTAAGTTTACTCATTTTATTTTATTTTATTCAGTATAGTCTAAAATCTAATTGATTTAGTTTTGTCATATTTTTGAATGGTTAAAAAAGCATTTTTCTTATCCCATTAACATTTTCCAGGCAATAATGAGTGTCCAGTTGGGGTTGATGTTAACATATGTCTTTTTTGGGCAAGGGGTTGGAGGGACGCAAGAAGATGAACTGATTTTATAATCTCTTTGTGGGAAAAAGAAAAAAGAAAATACTGAATGTTAGTGCTAGCTGATCCTGATAGTATACTGAATCTGCATTATCCAACAGTAACAGCAAACAAAATTATCTTAACTGTCATAGTTTTTTTGTCTTTACAGAACTAATCATCTCAAATGCTAGCAGTACTGTAATCATGACTCTGACAATAAAATAACTAAAAGTCCATTTCAACTTGCTCTATATGTCATTGATAATTTCTTGCAACAAATTCTTGGTTTGATGAATTGCAAGTCTTTCACCATCCTTACCCTGAGCAACAAAACATCTTACAGTTAAAAATAATTAAAATGAATATTATATTTAACATTGTTAAGTTTTTGAAGGTAACACTAGCACATATGCATATTATAGTACAAAGATGAGTCAAAGTTCATCTTCCAGCCTCTTCTTATGGTTTGATAACATATAGAGAATGCTACTCTCCCTGTGATGAAATCATAATTACTAGAAGTAATCACCTGTATGCAGCATGTAATCAGAAATGCTCCTTTTGCGGTTGTGATATTGGTGTCTATGAGCTCAATGCCAACGTTATTCAGGGCCTCCATCAATTTGCTGAATCTTCCCCTCTTCTTCTCAATGATGATCTTGACCCAGAGTTTATTTCCATCTATTTGTGCCACTCTGACCTCTGCCTGCAGAAACTAATGGTGGCAACATTAGTAATTAACAGTTGTAGAGGCTATTCATTCTTTTTTCAAAGAGAGGATCTTAATTATAGATGACCTGTATACCCCAATTCTTCATATCTTCCGCAGCATCAATTTCATCTGTTTTTGTCTCTGCTGTTTCCTCTGAAGTTGCTTCCATTTGGTGAAGCTCTTGGGTGAGACTCCGGACTTTGTCTTGCAGCTTCTCAACGTAGGTGATAGCATCTTCAATAATTGTTGCTTTATTCATCTAAAACCAAAATTAGAGTTTATAAATTATAATCAGATTATATTCCAACAATTAATGTAACAATTTGTAAATTAAACCACGAAACTGAATATTGAATAAACTATCAGATAAAGAAGGGTCAAGTAAGAAAGTGAGGGCTTAGATAGTTGCATTTGTGATGATTGGTACTAGAGACCGCAGCATCAAAAGCCTGCTACTGAGCTTCTCCCTCCTCCTCCTTTCAGTCTCCAGGTTCTTTGATTTGTACTCTCTTGTGTCATCATCATAGTTCCTCTTCCTACTCATCCTTTGCCTGCTACTACCATTTTCAGTAGCAAGAGAAAACTCTTCCATAGTAACACATAGCCAATCATCATCTTCATACTCCATTTGTGAAAAAAAAAAAGGGTCTTAGGGAAAGGAAAAAAAAAAACAGGTACTGAAGAAATTAGAAAAGTGTTTCAAGGCTTCGTAAATTGAGAATTGGTTGGTGGCTATATAAGTGCTTCTCACAGAGGCATCATGTCAGAGAGACAGGAGAAGAGAGAGAGAAAGTACATTGATGCCTGTTTTTAGGGCCTTTTCTGTGGTCCCAAGTTAATTCAGGTGTGTTTCTTATGACAGGGAGAAATATATTCGAGTTTGGCCGTTTAAATGTGTCTTCCTTCTTGTTGGAATCTTCGAAACAGAATGTGGTTATGAATTATGGTTATTTTATAATAAATGCAATTACAAATCACATTGAAGATGTTCCTAACTTCTTTGATAATAGTCTGATAGAGGGCTTTACAATTTTTTTTTTAACCAAATGAGATTGATAAAATTATCCTGATCAAAGACTAGTAACTACTTATTTGTACTCTCGACAGAGGCAAAATGCTGTAAGTGGAAAAAAAAAACAAAAAAAGACTTTATTTTTCACGTACGCTTTGGCAAAGTGCAAATAAACTTTCGTGGGCATTTTGGTGTGATTCTGTGATTCGTAAGACCTATGGCAGTTAGCCTTGTTGACTGAAACTGTAATAGCACTTGAGTGTGGTTGTTAGAGCATAGACATGTTTAATTATTGAGATATGATACATGTACACTAATTTATACAACAATTTATACAATACTTTTTGTGTTTATTTCTTTCTATCGTTATGAGATGCAATAGATGATATGCAAAAGAGGATAAATACAAAAAAATGTTGTTATACAAATAACATTTCTCTTTGTTGTGCATGGTTCATATTCTATGGGAGGACAAATGCTAGAGTAGAGTGGAGTGACAGTATCTGGCCTTTAGGCCTGGGCTGCTGGCTTGTTGGGTTACGAAATATGTGGGATTCCGGGTGCAAGGGCAAAGCCCTCGTGTACAGTACATGAGTGTTATTGTAAATATGTATTATTTTTTTTATATATATTTGATGTAACCCTATTTTCTAATCAATAATAAAAACAGTTGCTCTGCTTCTAAGGACGTAGGCACACTTGCTGAACCTCATCAAATCGTGTTGTGCGCTTGTGTGTTTTATCTTTATTTTCTTTAGAATTTGGTTGCTATTACTAACAACTAGTATTAGATGGTGTTTAACCTTGGTGCGAAATTCGAAGTGGGAAAGTTTGATGGAACTGGAAATTTTGAATTGTGACAAGGGAGGGTTAAGGATTTGTTGGCACATCAAGCCTTTCTAAAGGCGCTGCATGAAAAGAAACCTGATAGCATGGATCAATTGGATTAGGAGGAGTTGTAGGAGAGGGCTGCAAGAACCATATGACTCTATTTGGCAGACGAGGTGCTATATCATGTTATGGACCTAACGTCTTTGGGAGCGTATGGAAGAAATTGGAGAGTTAACATATGTCCAAGCCCCTAACGAACATATATGAAGCAAAGTCTATATTAGCTGAAGATGTAGGTGGGTTTTGATTTGCAACAACACATCAATGTCTTCAATCAAATTATTAGTGACTTATTGTTGCTTGATGTGAAGATCGATGACGAGGATAATACTATAATTCTATTGTGCTCTTTGCCAAATTCCTATGAGCATTTGATGACCACCATTACATACAAGAAAACATTATTAGTCTGGAGCACTTATGTTGCATTGTTAGCGGAGACATAATGTAGGGGAATGTTCTCAAGGTGAGGGTCTTTATGTGAAGGGGAGTTAAGAATGTGGGAGGACGCAAGCCAAGGTGGGTTTTACAAGGAAGAGATAAAAAAGCAAAGGTGGTAAAACAGTGTAGTGCTTTAGGTTCAAACAGAATGGGCATTACAAGAAGAAGTGTCCCAATAAGAAGTAATTTAGCAAAGGCTCTTCTCGCTTTGCGAATGTGGCAGAGATTGATGATTCTGACTACTATAGTGAAGGTAGATGTTCTCTTTATTTCATGTAGTCAACTTTCAGATACTTGGATTCTTGATTTTGGATGTGCTTATCACATGACGCCAACCAAGGGACACCAGATACAAGGTAGGCAATTTTGACAATGTCTATTTGTGAGACGATAAAGCTTGTGCTAGGTGCAGATTGCTATGGATGATGGTGGTGTGAGAACATTGTTTGATGTAGGGCACATACTTGATTTGAGGAAGAATTTGATCTCACTTAGCACTCTGCAGACCAATGGTTTCATCTACAAAACTAACGGAGATTGGGATACTCCTAGAGTGTGTAAAGGTGCTTTGACTGTGATGAAAGGACAATGGACTATAGGCAGTATTTACAGACTATTGGGGAGTATGGTTGTAGGTGGAGTTGCCCTTGTTGAGTCCGATGATGATGATGCCACAAAACTATAACATGCATTTGGGCCCATCTCAATGAGCATGTCTAGTGATGGATGATCTAAATTTGATCCAAAGTTGAAGAAGTATGTCTTTGTAGGTTATGCTAAAGGCGTAAAAGGGTTCAAGTTTTGGGATCTAGTTTCAAAGAAGATGGTGATTAGCAAGGATACAGTGTTTGATGAGTAGTCCATGTTGCAGCAGACAATTGACACAGATGTGCCAATGCCCATGGCTGTGATAGATGGAGTCACCCTTAGCTTGAAGGTGGTTCAGGTGGACGTTGAGCAGCTACCGGTGACTCTTAAGAGAATAGAGAATTGCAGTCCAAGACCTAAATCTGCATCTAAACCTGACAGTGCCCAAAGACAGTGAGTACTCCATTAGCAAACCACTTCAAACTTTCTGTGGATCAGTGCCCAAAGACAGATGCAGAAGTGGACTACATGTCAAAGGTTCCTTGTGCTAGTGCAATTGGTTGCTTAATGTATGCTATGGTTTGTATTAGACTAGATTTAGCACATGCTGTAAGTTAAGTTTGTAAGTTTATGTCGAAGCTAGAAAAATGACACTGGGAAGCAGTGAAGTGGATCTTCAGGTACCTAAAGGGCATAACAGGTCATGGTATCATATTTGGTAGTCAGCAGAGTGAACTTTTAGTTGTGGGATATGTGGATTTGATTATGCTAATGGTTTGGATGATAGGAGGTCTACAACAAGGTATGTTTTTACTCTTGCAGGTGGGCCTATTTGTTGGAAATCCACTATTTAGTTAATTATGGCAATGTCAACAATTGAAGTAGAGTACATGACAGTAGTAGAGGCCAATAAAGAAGCCTTATGGCTTGCAGGGTTAGTAAAGAAGCTGGGATTGAACAAGGTGGAGTTCAGTTGCATTGTGACAGTCAGAGTGCTATCTACCTGGCCAAGAATCAAGTGTACCATGCTAGAATTAAGCATATTGATGTGAGGTTCCACAAGATTAGGGAGTTGATGGCATTTGGTTAGATTACTGAAGAAGGTTCACACTTCTGAGAATGTAGTTGATATGTTAATTAAGGCAGTTACCGTTGACAAGTTCAAGCATTGCTTAGACTTGTTGAATGTTGCTTAATGCTAAACATGACTGCAACCCCCAACCCAGGAGACATATGAGGGATACTTGTCGTTATCTTTCATGGGGCTGAATATTCGTCAAGGTGTAGATTTTTGTACATGGCTCATATTTTATGGCAGGAAGATGCTAGAGTGGAGTGGAGCGATAGCATTTGGCCTTTAGGCCTGGGCTGCCTGCATGTGGGGTTACAAAATAAGTGGGTTTAGAGGGCAAAGCCCCCGTGGTACAATACAGGAGTATTATTGTAAATATGTACTGTTTTTCTTTATATATGTAATGTAACCCTATTTTCTAATCAATAATAGAAACAACTGCTCTGTTCCCTAGGACGTAGGCATACTTGTCAACCCTTGTTAAATCGTGTTGTCCACGTGTATGTGTTTTATCTCAATTCTCTTTAGAATTCAGTTGCTATTACTAACATTCTGAATTATTTATGGCCTTTTCGCATGAAATTTTATATTCTTTGTTTGGTTTTTAGTATATCCAGTGTCTCAAAATATAATGGTTATTTTTTTTTTGGTTACAAAATATAATTGTTATTTAAATTAGTTTTTATTTAAAATTTATTTTTTTAATCCTTAACAACTATAAGAATTATATTTTTTAAGTTCCTAATGCACTGTTTTTTATTAAATATTAAACATAAAGACTAAAAATAAATAAAATTAAAATAATACTATGTTTTTGGAGACAAAAAATATACCTAAATCCTTTTTTTTAGGGGAATGGATTGTGTAACAAACATTATCCTCAACTAGGCATTAGAAGTGGATATATGACTTACATTCTTGGTAACATGTGACCTGTATGCACTATTTGGTTAAAAGAAGTGAAGGGAGAAAAAGGATTTTGATGAAATGAAGGAAAGGGATGGAAAGAGATTTTAATTGTAATGGTGGAGAGATACCGATAAGGAAAGAAAAGGAAAAATAAACATTATTTTAGTATTTTAACATGTGCATTGTACAGAATAAATATCTATTTTATATAACTTAAATTTATAATAAATAAATATTTCTGAATATATAAATTATATTATAATTAAAATTTTAATAATAAATATTTTTAAACATATAGATTATATTTTAAATTTATAATAAATAATTATTGTAATACAATACATAATGTTAATTTTTAATTATTGATAATTTCTTTTAAAAAAATATTGAAATTCAATTTAGAACTAAAGATATTGAAAATGATAGATTGAAAGAAATAAGAGGTTAAAAAAATTTCTGAAAGCCCTTTCATTAAAGAATGATGACAAAAAATGCTCTCATTGAATAATAGCAGCTAAAAATATTCTCGTTTAGGATAACTTTTCTCATTTAATATATAGGAAGGATTATATACTTAAAATAGTTCTAAACAGCGACTTAATGCTGGTAGGTGCACACTTTTACTTAACACAGTTCTGCTTGGTTATCAACTTCGCTTATCATTCTCAATTCATCAACACTAGTGTTTTGTAATTTGAATTTGGGATTAATTATAAATAAATTATTGATTAATTTAATTTAGCAAATATTTAATTGAGACACAAATCAAAATGTCCGCTTATTAAAAGTTCATATTTTTCAAGGGTTTTTCAAACAATATTTTAAAAAACAAAATTGGAAACCACTTTGACAAAACTTTTGGACTATCCTTTTATTAATTGAACCGATCATTAAGAGCTCAATCGACTTTAATCAGTCCATTTAATAAGTGAAATCGATGTAAAATAATTTAGTGATTACTTTTTAAAAATTAAAAAAAAGGTAGAAACTAACTTATATTTCTTTAAAGTCATAAGATTTTTTTTTTAAAAAAAGTAGCAACTCTTCAAAATAGATTCTAATTTTAATCAGATTTATAATCTTTCTAACTTCAGATTATTTTGGAAAATTAAAACAACCACATGAATTTTTTTTAAAAGTGGTTATTATTTAAAAAGGAGTAATTTTTTTTTACAAAAAACTGTAACAAACAGGCCCATAATCAAAGAAAAAATAAAATCAATTCATGGTTAGATAGGTTAAAACAACATGTCGTGTTAAGTTTGTCACAACTTTTTTTGGTAAAAGAATAGTTATTTTTTTTTAAAATAATTACTTTTGAATAGCTTCTCATAAAATCACATGTTTCTATTTTAAAAAAAAAATGATTTTTATGACCGTAAACAAATATAATTAGCTTCTGCTTTTTTTTTTTTTAAATCTCTAAAAAAAATAGTAAATTATTTTACATTAGAATAACTTTTTTAAATATGTTACAAATTGACCCTTAATTTTGTACAAAGTAATGAAGGACTATTCAAATTTATCCGAAAAGAGACACTATTATTTATTGTTCAATTGTGTTTCAAATAAGATTGCTTGTGATAAAGAATACTTTTGGTGAATAAATAAAAGGATTAAATATATTTTAAGTCCCTGTAAATATAATTCTGTTTGATTTTAGTTCTTGCAAATTTTTTACTATTTTTGGATCCTTGATATTTTTTTAGTGTTTTTTTTAGTCCTTACCATTAACTTTAGTTAATTTAGTGCTAACATAACTAAAAAAAATAAAGAATATTAATCAAGACAATTAAGGTAATGAAGAATATTTTAAATTAAGATAATTAGATTATTTTTAGGTACGTAATTCAATTAAGTAATGTATTTATTATTTCATATAAATAAGGTAATTATTTATAATTTATTTTTAATTTTTAATATATTATAAATAATGACTTTTATTACTTTTAATATTGTTTTTATTTTTCAATTCACTAATTTACTTTTAACATTGTACGTTTTTAAAAGAATTATAATTTAACTAGACGCTTATAATTTATTTTTAAAATATTACTTTTTTCTTTGGAGACAAAATCACTGCTTGTGATATATAAAAAAATAAATTATATTGCAATCGGTCAAAATTAAAGAATTGAAATATAAAAATAACATAAAAAACAATATATTAAAAAGTAAATTATAAATGTCTAAGTAAATTATAATTTTTTTAAAAAATACATTGTTAAAAATAAATTAGTGAATTGAAAAGTAAGAACAATATTAAAATCAATAAAAATTACTGTTCAAAATATATTAAAATTTAAAAAATAAAATATTATTATTATTTAATAATAAATATATTACTTGAATACCTAAAAATAATCTAATTATTTTAATTTAAAATATTCTTAATTACCTTAATTATCTTAATTAATATTCTTTATTTTGTTACTCATATTAGCACTAAATTAACTAGAGTTAATGATAAAGACTAAAAAAGAATGGTAAGAAAATGTCAAGGATTTAAAAATAACAAAATTTTTTGCAAGGACTAAAATCAAACAGAAACATTTGAAAGGACTTAAAATATGTTCAAGTCTAAATAAAAATATGAAGTTACAAAATATTACAAATATCATTTTTAAATTATAAATTAACTCATTTTCCTTCATTGTAATTTACTTTGTGATTTTGTAAGGGATATATTATTTTATTATGTTCCTTTTGCTCTTTCTTTAGTAAAACTAATTACCCATTCTTTGGTAACGTAACTGACATAATTTTGAAAATAAAATCATAAAAAATAAATTAATATAGTATTTTCATAAATATCAATTAATACAATTGAATGGTATGATAATTTCATATAAAATTATATATATGTATAATTTTTTTTGAAATGGATTGGAACAATTTTTAAAATTAAATCAAAAATCTAATCTAATCCAACTTTTTTTTTATTTTTATTTTATTCAAATTTTAATTTATTGATTTAATTTTTACCATTTATATTGGATTGGATCACTTTTATGAACACCCTTAAATAGTAATATCATTCATGAAAGCACAAAAATTAATGCATTTATACAATTTAGTCAAAGTTACATGTATTATCACATTACTTCTTTAAAAATTTTGGTTACCAAACTTAGGTAATATAAGGAGTGACTCTTGGCAGACTTCTAGTAAGAAGAACATATGAATGAATTAAATACATATTGAATGAGAGAGATTTTAGCGGTGAAGCCTAATGTTGGCGTTTTTTCAGTGGTGACATCCTTATGGCGGTGGGGGTCTTCATGACGACAACCTTTTTTCGACAATAACTATCACACAGAAAAAATGGAGTGAGAGAAAGATAAGGATAGAAAGACAAACAAGCGAGACGAGAAACACAATTAGGGTAAGGGAGAAATTACAATGCTCATGATAGCTTAGATAATCTTTATAGTGACAACTCATGGCAACTCTGATGGTCTTTGAGAGACAAATTAAGTCAGATGACCTTTGTGATGATGGAGAGCAAGAAAGAGATGGAGAAATAGAGATGATGGTGGCATTTCTAGTGCCCTTCGTGACGACAAAGAGTGAGAGAGAGAATAAGGGTTTCTATTTTGGGAGAAAGAAGGAAAGTGAGGAAGAGCCTAAAGGTGAGGCATGAAATTCAAACTTAAGTCGACACTAAAATTGATGCTAATGTTAGCATTAATTAAAATTATTGTTGAAGTTAGCGTTGACATGGATGACACTTACTTAAATATCTTGATTAGTGTCGGCTTATGTTGATGCTATGATTAAATTTATCGCTAGCCTATTCAGCGCAACGTGTTTTAATATTAAAAAGAATGAAACAAATAGGATCTGAAAGATTGTGTCTACTTAGTGTCAGTGTCGGGGCCGAGGCTAACTTTCTGATTCTAATTGAAGTTTTTCTTGTAGTGATGAGCATCGATATAGCGTTAGAAGATTCTTGATTTGTGTGCAGTATTTGGTCTATAAACATGCAATTAGGCTTGATAATATTATATTATTGCATTGACTTTGCTCATTTACGTAGGACTAATTCTTCTAGACGAGGTCCAGAACATTAGCTATTTAATTTGGCAAAGTTAGTGAAAAATAAACATGTTAATGGTGTTAAATTTAAAATTATAATGTTTTAAATATAAATTTAAATATAATGAAGTGTTGACCTATTTTACAATGAATCAAAAGTATATTTCAAAGTGACACTTCATCATTGAATCAATAAATAGTAGGCTTCATTGCACATTTTGTCCTCATCTTTCACGATTTTGTGAATTTTGCTGTTCAACTATTTTAATTGCACGTTTTGCACCTTATCTATCATGATTTCATGAATTTTGTTGTCCAACTATTTTATTTTACATATTTTGCCATCCAACTATTAAAATTGTGCACATTTTGTCTCCTCTGTCTAACGCTATTAGTTTACCAATAGTGTGACATTTGGACTGATGATGTGACATGTTGACCGCTAACATGATAAGTTGCCACATCATTAGTCCACATTAGCGATCAAATTTCCATGTTAGCAGTCAACCTGTCACGTCAATGGTCAAAATACCACAACATTGATCAACTAACGACGCCAGAAAAGAGTGATAAAATGTGTAAAATTTTAAAAGTTAGGTGACAAAATATGCAAACAAAATAATTGGATGGTAAAATTCACAAAATCATGAAAAATAAGAGACAAACTGTACAATTAAGCCTAAATAATATATTTAGGTTTAAATAATAAACATATTAATTTTTTAAATTTAAATTAACAGAAAAAATGTGAAATTAAAATTAAAATGAAATCTTAATTTTTGTATTTCGCTCCCCCATGCTTCCTTCTTGTTCCTTGAAACATTTCTCTCTCATGCCATCTCCTCCGTTAAAGAATAGGCTGCTGGATTTCCAGCCTCCTTCCTTTCAGTGGGAGATAGTATCAAGGTAAGTACTGCACCTTATGTATTTGTAACAGTATCATCGGTGAGGTAAAAAATTGATGACACAATACAGGGGTAATATATACAGAACCAAGTTGCTCTGCTATTGGTATGTTGAAAAATAGAAGCTTGTTTTTCTAGTATGGGGGGCCAAAGCCGAAATAAGAGCAAGTAGAAATCCCACCTTTTCTCCACCAGAGTCATCGTGGGTACCACTTTCAAGTACAATTTTGGAAACTAGGTTCAAGGAATTTTGGGTGAGGAAGAAAAGGAAAGGATAACGTGGAACATACACCCCATTGTCGATACACAGGCTGCATAGATGAGAGATAAAACACACACAAGAGAGAGAGAGAGAGAGAGAGAGAGAGAGAGAGTATGAGAGCAATGTAATGGAAAGAGAGATACGAAGGAAATAAAATGGAAAGATCCTATATTATCACAACTTTTTTTTTCTCCCTTTTGGTTTTGAAAGTGTATTATCTATATCACTTGTAATAATTAGAAACAAAAAATTCTTTCTCAACTGTCTTGTCTCTCTATTTATTTTAATTTATTCTCTTTTATTTATATCACTAAATTAAATTTATAATTTTATATTATAATTTAAAATTTTCAAAATAAATTTAAAATATAATTTATATATTTAAAAATATTTGTTTATTATAAATTTTAATTGCAATATAATTTATATATTAAAAATATTTATTTATTATAAATTTAATAATATAAAAATAAATATTTATTATCTACATGCAATGCGTGAACCTACAATACTAATTAATAATAATTCAAAAGGAAACCCAAAATCGTGGTTCCTCTTTTATTTTAGTTTTAGTTAAATTTTTAAGATTAGCATTTGAGCATGTGTATTCCACATGATAAATACTTAGTTTTATATAATTAAAATTTATAATAAATAAATATTTTAAATATATAAATTATATTATAATTAAAATTTGTAATATATATATATATATATATATATATATATTTGAATATATAAATTATATTTTAGATTTATACTAAATAATTTAAATTGTGATATAAAGTTATTTTTAACTATTGACAATTTTTTTTATAAAAATTATCAAAATTAAATTTGGATATAGAGATAAAAGAGAGTATATTGCAAGAGATATATAATTAAGAAGATCAATCAAAGAAATTTTTTAGGGTTAGTTTGTAGTGTGTGAAATGTGTCTCTAAAAGATAGAAGAGAAAAAAGTATTTGGAAAGTCTAATTGAGAGAGTGAGGACTGATGATACTCTTCTCTTTTTTGGTAACTATTGTAATTAAAGTTTTTGGCTTCCTGATGAGATCTTGAGAAACCTTCACAAACTTTGGTCTTTTGCATGCAAATCATTTCCTTTTTTTATCTTATGCTCGAAGAGAATTAAGGAAAACATTATTATGTAAACTATCATGGATAATAAGATTGATTGTGGGTGTGCAAACCAAATTACGAGACTTCATTGTATCTCAAAGAGAATTTGCCATTATACCTATTTCATTCAATTTCTATAAAGATTGATAGTGATGAATTGAACTTAAAGCTTACTATTTTACATACGCCTTAGAAACTTGCACTCTCTCTTTGTCATTTTTTTCTTTGTTGTAGAATCATCACCACTAATATTTCCAACATTTTTCTCTCTAAAGTTACAATTCTATCATTAATAAAAAAACTAATTAATATATTAGAACCAGAAAATATAAGAATTGTGACAAAAAATAAATTAGCCAAACAATTCATCAAATATCCATATATTTAGCTAGTGATGATGGGTTCTTAAGAGTCTATAGATTATGTCAAACAAAAAGTTCAACTCAATGAGTCAACCCAAACCTACCCTTAACTTGTTCAGTTAATGGGTTATGCAGCTTGGTAAGTTAAAAGCTTTGATATTTACACCCCAATTAATAAGTGTATACTGCTTCTTCTTTTTCATTATTACCAAAATACCTTTTTATATAAAAACAATATAAACTTATTTTTGCATCCCATTTTCATTATTCTTTAAACACTATTTTGTACCTCATCTTCATTGTTCTTTAAACCCTGTTTATGCATCCTCCATATTCATTATTCTTTAAACCTTATTTTTGCATTCCATCTTCATCATTCTTTAAAGCCTATTTTGGTACTTCATCTTCATTATTCTTTAAACCCTTTACATCTATTTTCTTCCCTCTTTTTCTTTATAAAAAATAATAGAATTTTTCTATAATTTCATTCCCTACATTGAATACAATATTTTTCATCAAACTCGATACGTAGTATTGAGCAATTTTCATCAAAGTGATACTTTGTGAGAATGGGAAGATGTTTATACTTGTCTTCTCAAAAAAGGAAGACTTGGAAAAGCTAGAGGAAAAACACCAAAAGAAAATAAAAAGAAGTGGAACTCCAGTGAGAGAAAATGAAGAATTGAATTGAAAACGCAAGAAAGAGGAATCAATGAGGAGTGATGGGAAAGAGAGGGTGGTGAAAGAAGAAAGGGATGAGTGAAAAAGAACATTTATAGAAACAAAGGTTTTCCAACGAGATAGAGGAATTATTTTAAAAATAAAATAAATTAGGAAAAATATTTAAAAAATTTAATGTAAAAAATAGAAGAGATGTATTTATTAATAAAAAGGGTGTAAATATTATTTGCCTAAATTAAATTATATAAGGCAACCCAACCTATTGTAACAAGTTAAACCCCTTTTACTATTCCTATCGATGAGTATCCAAACTCATTTGTTTTGCGGGGGATAAATATTATAGTACTTAACCTATTCCATTATTAATTCTTCTTTCTCTCTCTCTATATATTCATAAATTATTGTTTTTAATTAATTTTAATATTAAAAAAATATTTTTGTGTTACTAGTTTGTAAATAATGAAATATATCAAAAAAGTTTATTTAACTAAAATCAAGTATTAAGTAAAGTCCTATGTTATAAATTTGAATCCTTATCATTAAATGAAAACATTTTTAGAAATTATTCTCATTCTCACTGAGCCAATTCTCTTATAATAATTTTATATATTGAGCATTTTATTATGTTCTTTAATTTTAGATTTGTTTCAAAAGTATATCTTAATTTTAATTTTAAATTAATTTAATTTAACAACTAGCCCAAAACATTTCTTTCTAATCATCTTAAACCACTCTCCTTTTATTTTTATATGTATACTTGATTTTCCTAATTGCTTATGTCTTTCAATATGTCCTTTTCCATCTTTATATCTAAATTAAATTTCAATAATTAAAAATATCTTTATATCACAATATAAATTATTCTAAGAAATTCAAAATATTCTTTATATTTTCAAAAATATTTATTAATTATGAATTTTAATTATAATATAATTTATATATTTAAAATATTTATCTTTTATAAATTAATTAATTATATAAAAATATTTATCTTCTGTATTACACTGACCAAACTACTAATATAACTATAAATAAATACTAATTAACACTACTACAAAAAGGGCATATAACAGCATGAGTTAGACAGCACTTTTAAAATGAGGTGCTGTTAAAAGTATGCAGAACACAGTAAACAGCACTTCAAGAAGGAGGTGTTGTTATAAAGTGCATATTTGACAGCGCTTCCAATAAAAAATACTGTCCAGATATAAAAATCGCAATAAACAGCACTTTTTATTGAAGGTGCTGTTGTAAGGTTGATATTAAACAGCATTTCTTTAAGTAAAAAAGAGAGACGCTCTTAGTATGGCATTAAAATTTTTTTAAAAAAAAACCTCTCTCGTCCATCTGATTAGTCTCCAGCTCTTCCCTCACGCTGTTAATTTCCTCTGCCATTGCTCTCATCTCTCACTTGTCTCTCGCTCAACCCATTGCTACCCTTTCATCTCTCACATTTCTCTCAACCACCATCACCTCTTCGATCAACTTCCTCCTTGTCCAATTCGATACATACACTTTTGTCTCAAACCCTCTTCATCTCACGAAACCACAGTCCCTCTCAATCCCTCTTCATCACTATTTTCTTCTTTTCTGTCACCTTGCTCTTCAAAATCCTTCTCCTTATTTGATTAGTTGAGCCTTAGAACAAAACCCTCACTTCTCCTTCTCCAGCAATTAATGGCCATCGTTGGTCAGAAACTCAAAATTGGGACCAATTAACCAATTTCCCATGTGGTTCGTGACATAACCCATCTTTTGGCTCTTTGTTTGTTGATGTCGACGAGAACACTACCACAAGCTTGTTAGCACCACCGCGGGAAAGCTTCAACTACGTTTGAATGCAGAGGTCGACGTCTTCTCATTAGATCGGTGACTGGGGCGTAAAAAAGCTACGAAAACCTTTTCTTCATCTTTCTCTATCAAACCCTAACCTAATTTCTTCTCTTTGTACTCACAGAGGAACGCGAACATCACCTGGTACAGCCAAAGAAGGGTCAAGCGAAGTTCATTATGTGGGTAGAAGATTTATGGCAGAATTGAAGTCCCTGTGTGGAAGCTTCTCGTTAATTTGAAGACACAAGGGTAACCCAACGACCAAAGCACCATAGCTGAATTTTGGGCGCTATGCATGTGGTGTTGGTCAGAACCATGCTTCTTCCAATGCTATCAGGGTTGGTAAAGAGTACAAGATTGACCAAGTGTGAAAAGTTATTAATTTTTAGAGACCCATTATTAGAAATGTGAAGAGATTTAGTGGGTTGATGGTAGTTTCTTGGCTTATTGGCATTGGAAATTTGTTGACTTGTAGTGTCTTGTATTTTTTTCTATTTTATTTTTGAAGGAGCTCAGTGTTTGGTTGAGATTTGGGGTTTGTTTAATCTGAGGTGTTGATTGATGGTTTGTTTTAAATTTGCAACTTATATCCACTTGTGCAAGTGTTTCTTGTGCTATCTTTGACTTGCTACTGTTATGTTTCTAATGGGTTGAATTAAAATAGTTATATTACTTTAATGACATAAGCATTTGGATTGAAACTTTAGCTATGTTGTTAGTTCTGAAATTGTTGCATGAGTTTAGCATTATTTGAGCAGTTTCAAATTGTTTGACCATACTTGTTTGTATAATTTTGGTACTAGCTGGTTCTTGGACATTAATGACGACTCTTTGCATGCTTGCGTTCAACTTCTAAATCTTTATTATTGTGTTTAATATGAATAGCTATACAAATTTATCAAATTTTGCCTTTCTATTTTGTTATTGGATTACTTTGTTGGAGAAGGATTCAACTTCGAAGGAGAAGGATACGACACTAGGAAATGGTGGTAGGCTTCCTTCTTTCTTTCTAGATTCCATGGCAACACTTAGTTTGCTTGCTTGGGGGTAAGGTTTGAGGTATAGATACAGGCTATTTAAGCATAATATCACCAGGGAAGGTTAGAAGGAAGTTGTAGAGGACTTGCTTGAGGTTTGATTTATCTCCTTTATTTTAAATGTATTGAACTATATCACATATTTTATAGGATACTGATTTGTAAAATTAAATGAAAACCAAATAGAAGTTTAGTCTTTGGGAAGTTGTGAGGCATGACATTTTGTGCCCCATCAGATTCTTTGGTCATGTTGAGTTTAATCTTAACTTAATGGAAGGTAAGTGTAAATATAATGGTTTACTTTATAAAATCAATTTTAGGTGTTGATTCACGATTGACTATGATGGTGAAAACATAAACTTTTTCCTTTAAATCTTAATTCAAATGTAAAAAGCAAGCTATACTCTATTTAGATACAATGACATAGTACTTACAATTTCTTTTTATTTAATGATAGGCAACATGATGCTGCTTCAGTGCTTCTCTCACGATCTCAACAGGTTGGTATCCATGAATTTTCATTATTGTTCAAGAATAACTAGGTGATTGTCATGAAAATGATTGTAAGTGGACCTCTATACAAAAAGGGGGTGTTGGTGGGTGGCTATTGTCTGTGACTATGTATTATTTATAATAGATTAATAGTTGTTCTTCTACCTGCAAAGATCTTGTTATAGTAATAAGAAAAAGAATGAAATATAAACAGAGATAAACATGCCTTTGCCATTATATTATCTTTTTGTTTTTTGGAAGAAATCCTGTTGAATTTTGTTATATCCCTAACCCCTATAATCCCCTCCCCTTCTCCTTGGTCCTTGTAAAAAATAATAAATAAAATTCTATGAAACAATAATATATTAAAATTTGTATTTGTAAATTTGTGCAGTTGTATATCCTGGGGATACCACAGAAGGTGGAAAACTTCTACGGTTGGAGCAGCAATTCTTTTTCTGCAGTGCATCACTCCAAGTAAGTTAAATCCACTTGATAGTTTTCCTTTTCATTTTAAGTTTTCATTATAGTATCGTTCTTTGTGCACCTTCTTAATAAAATGCTAGGATTTGATTCAAAGTCTAGATCGCCTTCATTTCCAAGTTTTAAGTGATATTATTACTTATTCACTAATTCATTTTGAAGTTTTAAGAGATATTATCACTAATTATTCGTTACTCTGTTTTTTAATAAAAAAAAATCATTATTTAGCCTTGAGTTCTAGTGGGATAGAAATTGGAATCGTGTTATGATATTTTAAGCCTTAAAATTTATTTCATCAATGAATTGTCATTGGTAGTGCAAATTTTCCTAAAAATAATGTATACACACACACATATATATACATGAATTGGAATCATCTTGTTACAGTATTTTATGCCTTAAAATTTAGTTCATTGCTGAATCGTTATTGGTAGTGGAAAAATTCCTAAAGGTGGTGTCTTGCTTTATCTTATATATATATATGGACATGATGGGGAAAGACTTTGATTCCCTGTTCCGATTTCACTTATTTTTACATATTAGACGATAGCATTCATTTATTTTTTTTTTTTATTGATAGTATAATCTCAGACCATGTTTGCAAAGTTATTTAAATAATAAAGCCAATAGGACTTAATTAAATTTAAAACATTTCTTTGATTTCAAAATCAAGTACTCCCTTAAACCATTTTAGTTTAACGGTAAATATCTTTATGAAAAACTAAATCAACTTAACTAATTTTTTTTCTCAAATCTATTTAATAAAAATTAATTATCCTACCAGTGTGAAATTATAAATGTTTTATTTCTTGCAGGATTCATTTGAAATTCTTTCAAGACAGTGATATTGAAATAGGTTACAATCTACTAGCCATCCCAATTGCTACGGGCATCCTTTCCTCCTCCACTAGATTCCAATTACCACCATGGATTGCTTGAGCTGCAATGGCTACCTTTTCTCTCAGTGTTGTTTGCTCATCCTTTTAACTTGGGTGTTGGTTGTATTTTTTTTAACATAGGTGGTGATATGCAAAGGGTACAAATGTGAAAAAAAAATGATGTGTTGAGTTATAACTTGGATAAAGAACAATTTGTTGATTAATTGTTAAACTATGCACATGGTCTAAGTTATGTAATTGTTCAACAAACACAGTTTAATTTGATTGTCTCTTGAAATTGGATGTTATTGGTGGTTTATTGAAGCATTCTAAACATTGAATGAAACCATATAAATATGAAATACAGGGAAAAGCAATAAAATGAACTCAAAATTAAAAGGGTAAAAAAAACTTAACATAGACAACACTTGTAATAAACAAGTGTTGTCTTAGGTCCGTTTTAGACAGCGCTTGTTTAAAAACAAGCGCTGTCTAAAGGGGCCCTAAGACAACACTTGTTTATTACAAGCGCTGTCTAATCATGTCCTACAACAACACTTTTAAAGTGCTGTTAAAGATAGTCTCCCTTTAATAGCCTGGAGATAGACAGCATGTAAAAGTGCTATTAAAGACTTTATTTAAGTGCTGTTAAAGGATTTTTTTGTTGTAGTGTAAGTATAAATACGGATACTAAATTTATTATCCGGACTGCTGTTCTTTTATTTTATTTTTCTCAATACAAATGTAGACATAAATAGTGAGATACTCTCGTACCGATGCATGCCCTGTCTATTATCATCCTCGGTCTTAATCGGGTTCATGCGTATCAACAGTAGCCATTGATTTCGACCCACCCATAACGGATATATGGAATGGAATGGAATGGTCAATATATGGTTTCATAGGCAGAGGAGATAGTGAAACTTGGGAAAAACAGTCGCCACACCCACTATAAGCTAAGGTTAGTAGAATATTGTTTATTCAATCATTAACATGGGTAACATTATTGAATAATTGTTGATAGTGTTTTATAGTCAAATCCTTTATTTATTGGAGACAAAAAGTAAAAGTACAAGCAGTAGGACTACGATACGTATTAGGTGAGAACTAAACGTGCTTCACGGTAATAAAACTGCTTTGCAACAACAACACACTTAACAAACCCGTGCGGTTCCTCCCAAACCACAAACAAAAGGATCGCATCTCTAATTATTCGTGAACCAAAGCATGACCATAATAATAACTATATGTGCCCAGCATCGACATTAAGCAGCATTTGTATTTGTTCCCGTAGATTGGAGAGGCTTGAATTGCTGCGATAATGGTACATCAAAGGTACCATTCTGGCAGCATTGAGGCAGAAATTGGTAAATGATGATGGCAACGGATTTGGGGTGAGAATTTCTCGATTTAGACGTTTCCATTCACTTGAAATCAAGTGGGCAACATGCCTTTGTGCGTCCTCAGCTGAAACGTCTTGGTGTTCTTTCATGTAGCAATCAAGGTATGATCCATCAAGTCCGTTCTGATCTTCACTCTGCAATTATTCACATCTTTAGAACATGACATGTATAGAATAGAATAATAGAGTAATAGAATAGACTTGCTCTTGCATTTTACCTTAGCTCCTTCCAAATCATCAGAAAGACGAAGAATTTTTGCCACTGAATGTATAATTTCTGGAAAGTTGTCGATGATAGCAACTATTTCCTTGTTTATAGACTGATCCAAGAGGAAGAATGCATGGACAAGCACAACATGCACTCCTGTGCTCACAATTCCATTGTTCAAGTACTCCTCTGACCTTGGCAAATGACCAGAATTCAACCAATGTGCCTCTTCCAGGAAAGCATTCAACAATCGCACCCACTGTTTCATATAAATACTTCATAATTAGATTTATTGGTGCTTTCAAGAAATGCTACTACTTCTTTAAACAAAATAATTGACATGCATGTGACATGATGAAATGCACAAAAATAATTGACATAATAAAATAAATTGACTCTTTACCGATCTTTTTAGGGTATCTATAGGGTTTAATCCGTGCTTTTTGTTGATCATTTCGGCGAAATCATTGGTAATGTCGTAAAGAACACTTAAACACATTTTCATGAAGTCTGGAAGTTGCTCTGTACCAGTCAATTCCCATCTGAATTGAGAAAAATCAATTCGTTGGTAAGCATTAGAATGGAATATCAAAAGAATGGTATATGCTAAAATCTTCGAGTTCATCTGCTAAAATCTTTTTGCTGTTAAGATATTTCTCAAAGAAAATAAGAGAGTAAAATAAATTGAAATTTTTTTATAAGTTAAAATTAACTTATATACTTAAACCTTTATAAAAAAAATTCCATCTAACTTCTCAAATAGTTGAGGTGCATAAATTAATTTTAACTCATGCAAAAAGTTTGATTCATTTTGTGTTGTTTTCTTCTTTTAAAGTATTTATTGAGAAATTTAGCCAATCAAAACTTAATAAAATTGAATCTCACTTGTGAGGGATTCAGGAGAGGATCTCTTCTTTTATGCAAGGGCGTCCCATGGGACAAGTTTATTTAAGTCGCCTAATTGATTTGAAATTTTGACATGGACTTACTTGAATTCGATATCAATCTAAATCAAACTTGATTATATATGAGAAGTGATTGGGTCCATATCCAATTGCTAAATTATAGATTCAATAAGTATAAAATTAAAATTAAGATATATTTTATAATATGTACTTCAAAATAAACAATATTAATTAATATAAATATAATCAATATCAAGTTGTACAATTTTTTTTTGAGAAGAGTTGTACAAAATGTTATTTATTAACTTATGAAATTGTTAAGGCATGGTTGTTAAAAAAAGAAATTTTTTTTAAAAGAATACAATACATTTGTTCATATTGATCAGGAAGAGTCAAAATATTATGTTTGGATTACCGTTTGAGTGATCCAAACTTACTTTTATCCTACTAAACTCAATTTGCTGTTATGTTTGGAAGTCTCTCAAAATAATTTTGAAAATCCAGTTTGTCATTAAATTGAGTTTGAGTTAGAAGCAACATATGAGTTGCTTTTGAAAACTCATTTTTTCGTTGTTAGTATTTATAACAAGTGCAACATCAAATAAAAGTATTTTGTTTAATATTGTGCAAACATATTTCACTTTGTTAACGTGCTTTTGAACAAAAAAATCCAAACATAAATTACATTTACAATAAACTTATTTTTTTTTATCAAACTTGAGTTTACAACATACTTTACTTTTGATTCAAATTTATGTTTGTTAACTTTAGCCCAAACATGTAATTAATTCTCACGATTCAAGACACACTGACTCTAATTTTTAAAATCCAAACTTAGTCAACTTTTTGGGCCGGACCTAAATAGTGAGATTGTAACTGAAACCGATGGATCAAAATACAAAAATATAAAAGAGAAATTTTACATATTTGCTTTGATTTTATATGTTTTTATTATTGTATAGATCCTAACAATTATATCGAATATTATGAAAAGGTATTTTTTATAGTGAGTAAAGTTATTTTTTTAATAATTTTTTCAACAATTTTGGCATACTAGTATTAAGCTTGTGAATGTATAGAATATATATATATATATATATATATATATGTATATATATATAATTAATAATAAATAAATATTTTTGAATATATAATTTATATTTTAAATTTACAATGAACAATTAAAATTGTAATATAAGATTATTTTTAAATATTTATAGTTTTAAAAAAATATTAAAATTCAATTTAGAAATAGAGACAAAAGAGGATAGATTAACAAGAATAGATAGTTAAGAAAATCAAATATACAAATAAAGATAAGAGGATGATAATTTGAGATGGTTGAAACAAAGTTTTTTTGGTTCGTTGCAGGATAATGTATGAAATGTACATCCAAAAGAGAGAAGAAAGAGAATATTAAAAAATATCTAATTAAGAAAGTGAATCTCACTCTTTAAATTGTGTATTTTAATTTATAATATAAGAGTAAATTATTTATATTTTTTTCGTTAGATTACCCATTTTATTTTGCATGACCCTCTCCTCTTCTTATCTTTCTTCTTGTGCGGAAATTATTGTAAAAATTTATTATAGAAATAGTATCATTCTTTTTTAATTTATACAAAATTTTAAAATGTAAATAAAAATATTAAAATTAGAAGGAAATGTGCATAACTAATTCATATAACTTAAGATTCATGGGAAAAAAGAGTAAAATTAAAAAAATATAAATAAATAAGATTTCAAATAAAAAATGTAAAATGTAAAAAAATTAACGCAATTAAAGTTGAAATTTGAGGAGAAAATATCTTAATATATAAAATGGAAATTTAAAAATACTTAATATTTTGAGATTTTAAAAAAAATATAAAATAAGTATTAAATAATAATAAAAATTACCTGTGAAAAGAAATAGTATTATAAAAAATGTCATTTCCTTTGTGAACGAAGATTTAGATTTATAGAATAGGATTATATATATTTGAAATTTTGAATACCTATTAACAGCATCTGTAAATAAAGTAAGCTGGTCTAATGTCCCGTGAACATCGAAGATGTCATCAATAATGTAGATTAGAGAGATGGGTTTGGTGAGCTGAATCCTTTGGTCTGAAAAGCGTGGATCTGTGAAGCATGCCATGGGCCACATGTACCATTTAAGAGGTTGATACCTGGCGAACTTTACCTCATTGGCCATTCCAAGGTCTTTCCACCATCTGTGAATGTAAAAAAGTAAGTGATTACTACTACTATTTAAATAACCGACGAAAAATGAACATATGATGACTTCTAGGGGGATTATTAGTTATGAAACTTACTTGTAAACTTGAATGATTTCATTCTGGTTCATGAACTTAACTATGCAGGAATTGATTTCAGCAAGTTCCTCTAAGCATTTCCATTCTTTCTTGGTCTTGAAATCACTTGTTAGAATTGTACTTCTGTCCATGAATCTTGATAAGCCATAATGAAGTGGATTCTGAAGAGTGTTAGCAACATATATAGCTTCATGATGTTCTTTATTTCTTGCCAACCATGCATGAAGAAGTTGGTAACTGAGGTAACCTGCATCGTCAAGACTATCGTCTGCTTCAATACTTACCTGGGTTGCCTCATACAGGGCAATGAGACCCTTCACATCTTCACCATGTTTTTCTCTAAACTCTCTTTTGTTACTCTTCAAGCTGTCAAATACATCTGCACAACCATTATAGTCGGTAGTTAGCATTTAGTTACAAAGTTCTACAATAATATGCTCAGCTATAATGAGCTGTCCTGTCAGTGAGTATGTGTATGATGTGTACGTGCAGGAACTTATATGAATCATTGAGCCAGATCGGAATGCAATTGAAGACGATAGTTCCCTTTCTTTTCCAGGTTATATTTCATTCATTAGCTAATAGTTTTTTTATAGTATATATGTTTATATTCTTTAATTTTAACATGCATTAATGCCTGTCATATTAAAATTTACATTTTAACAAAATATAATAATCATGAAGTAAAACAGAATGAGCTAATGGTGGTGCCAACAATCCCAAACAAAGCCGTTGGGCATCACGCATAAATGATTTTGTTTTACATCTAACAATGGTGAGGGACTTGGTCCCTGGTTACATCAGATAAAAATATGATATATTGTATGGAAATGTATGTAAATATATATGAAACAGTTTTTAAGTTGATTAAGTTTAGATCATGGGCTTGGTTAACTTGTAGGATGAAGGATTTTTCCTGTTTTTTTTATATGAATGGTCAATGAATTCTGTGGAATGCCTAAAGGGATTATAGGATAGGGGAGCAGGAAATAGAAGATGTTTACAGTTATGTAAGTAATATGGGGACAGCAGTGGTTTATGTAAGGACGGTAAATGTCAGTAGGACTAAAGGTTGACACACGCATTTCCTGTGTAATTTGTGTACGGGTTGGGGTACCCTTGTACCCCTATGTAATATATTCTTCTTTTTTGGCTGAAGAAAATTTTTTAATATTTTTGGTCGACAGTTTATATATATAGAGTGAAGATAATTTCAACCTGCATGAACATAATGGCCTCTTTGTCTAAGTAAACGGAATAGAAGTGCAACTTCATAAAGTTTATGGTTATTCGCAAAATCACTGAGATGACTGCTAAAAATCAAATGTTGCTTCTGAAGAGCGGCCTCAATTTCCTCTTCGAAGTGGTGTTCAATGCCAAGCCTTTGGATAGTGTCAACCATATACAAACTCTCCATGGGATCCTCGCTAATAAGTTTCTTCAAAACATGCTTAACTTCCTTCAATACCAAAGCTTGTTGGATATAAATATCATCCTGAAAATGTAAAGGGTTAAAGTCAGAAAACCTTCGATGAAAATATCATCAATAAAAGAATTAGAATTTTAGTTGTACGGAAAAAAGCATCCTTACCATAGAGAAATCTTTTCTTTGAGTAAAACAGTCTTGTCTTCTACTCTACACGTACTACATGTGAAGAAACGAGAGTCTATTTATACCCACATTTAACGTTGCGCCGGCACAGAATAGGTTTGTTCACATTGAGCTCTTTAAAAGTCAAAGATTTCAAAAAACACATTAATTGGCCGGATGAGACATTGTAGTCCTTCGAATTTCAGTCTTATTCCATCCTAACTCGAATTTCGTTTGTTATGTGTGGTGCTAGTGCTATGGACGAATGGAGGAAGAATTTAGTATGTTGTCGATTTTGTGTACTAGTTATTTTGGCTGAGTCAGTAAAAATTAAACATGTTAATGTTGTTAAATTTAAAGTTATAATGTTTTAAATATAAATTTAAATATAATGGAGTGTTGACCTATTTTACTTATTTTACAATGAATCAAAAATATACTTCAGAGTCACGCTTAATTGTTGAATCAATAAATAATATATTAGGGACTAAATAATAAATATATTAATGTTTAAAAACCAAATTAATAAAAAATAAATATGAAATAAAATTAAAATATGAAATAAAAACCAAATAATTGTTGAATCCCAATTTTTATCTTTCACTCCCCCACGCGTCCTGCTTGTTCCTTGAAACATTTCTATGGACAAATAAGATTCGTCCACAGCATTCAATGTGGGAGATATATAGTATCAAGATAACACTGCAGCTTATGTATTTGTAACAGTATCATCGATGAGGTAAAAAATAGTGGGGTAATACAAAAGTAAAAAAACTACCTTTCTATGTTATGGTGTGCGAGGAAAATTGAAAAATAGAATCTTGTGCTTCTAATATGGGCTTGCCAAATTAAGTTAAAAGAGGAGTATTAGTAATACATTTTTTAATATATTTATTTAAATATATTTTTTTATTATTGGTTAAAATTTATTAAAAACTACAAAATTAAAATTATGAGTGCAGCTTAATATATAAGAAATGACACACACAATTTTGTGATTTTTAATAAATTTTAGTTAATAATAAAGAATGTATTTAAAGGAATGTTAGAAAATATGTTACTAACATTTTTCTTAAGCTAAAAAGAAGTGTTGGCAACATATTTTATTATCTACATTCTTTTTAATACATTATTTAATATTAATTAAAATTTATTAAAAACTATAAAATCAAAACTCTGTAATTAAAAAGAGCAAGTCGAGATCCCACCCTATTCTCCATTAGTCACTGTGGGCACCACTTCCAAGTACAATTATGAAAACTAGGTTCACAAGAGCTTGAGTGAGGAATTAAGAAAGGGAAACCGGGGAATTTTGGTTCCTCTTTTATTTTATTTTATTTTATTAAAATTTATATATTTGTTATTTCATCTTTAAAATATTATTTCACTTAACGATTAAACAACTTATAATGTATCTACCAAAAAATAATTTATAATGTATTACTAATTCATTATAAAATAGGTTACCATTTCATAAATGATCTGTACAAAAAAAAAGTTTTATTGGGAGATATTATTTTTATTTGAGTAATTTCTTTACACCCTTGATGCATAAAAAAATCTTTAAATACAAATAATATTTTTAAACAAAGCTTTTATGGATGTTATTTTGTTTTCCTATGTGAAACTTCTTATAATATGACTAAATAAAATAATAAAATTAGAATTTTCTTTAAAATAAGGAGAGTGCCTATTGTCACCGCTGATTGTCTATGAATTGATGCTCCCTTTGTAATTATTTTTTTTATTAAAATATCCTTAATCAAAATGTTTTTTAATTAAAGTTTTTATCTAATGTTATAGCTTAAATTTATAATTTATAATTATATTATTTGATATTAAAATTTAAAAATTAAATATAGTGAACATTTTCTTTCACCTTACATTTTTTTCATTTTATTTTTTGATACCAAAATCACTGTATTTCCTTTATTGGACATTAATTACTTTAAAAGTTATGCATAAAGTGATTTTTAATATTTTGATAGTGAAAAACTAGTTACATTGATAGTGTATCAAAATTAAACTATATTTTCAAAACTCAAATTCAGTTAAACTAATCAGTTGTATTTTTATAACGCTTCTTAGATTTTAGTGTGGTTTCCATTTATGTTTCTTCGCCCTAAGCAATAGAATCATGTTCTTGTTATGCAAATTGATTCATATTAATCCCCTGTAATGTGCAAAAATATCAATGCTTAATTAGAATTCGCATGGTTACTTAAGAAAACGGGCAATAGCTCTTGCACATTTTGCTATATGAGAATCAATTTAATTTCTTGCTTTCGATACAATCTTGCTAATAAATTCATGTTATATTATTAAAAATATTCGTCTGTTCCAACAGCTCAAATGCATGAGATTTTATAAATCATTTCAATCCTATAGAATCGGCTTTGGAAAAGCTATATTAGATCAGAAAAGAATTATCATTAATTAAAAATTTATGGCAATAAATTATTTATAAATTTAACACAAAATTTTAATTAAGTGCATTTTAAAAAATTGAAGGTAAATGTTTTTTTTTTTTTTTTTTATTTCTCATAGATATCCTCCTTTAGAAACAATTATGTTCGATGTACGGTTTGACACTAAATATAGATATCTTTTTCAGCAAAAATTTGAACCATGATTTGCCACATTATGGGGGGCTAACCCCTTTCCGCTAGAAAAGAATGACAATATACATTTCCCCAAACAAGCTACCTAATTTGACAAAACACATATTATTATTATTATAATTATATTTGAAATGTTGGAAGGGAGGGATTAACTACCTAACAACCCACCTTTTGTTGGTTTATAAATTAATGGCTGGAATTTTTTCTTCAGTCATTTTATACAAACTTCAAAATATTTGGCTGAAATTTTTTCTTCAATCGTTTTATAAAAATTTCACGTGGCTGATGTTATATTCACATTTTGGGGTATTATATTTCCTTGCGCCAACTTGGACTTCCTATCCTATCATGGTCCTTTATGTACTCTTTGGTGGGGCATGCGTCGAAGCATATCTTGTGTTGCAAGTCCTCCTCTTTTCAACATTAATATAATTCTTTTTGGCTCAAATAAAAAATTATAAAAATTTCAAAATTTTTTGAGCCATAAATATTTCATTTTGTGATGTACAGCAGTGAAATACCTTATCGTTTTGATCGACATCGAAAGTCTTTTGCACTACGAGAATTTTTTGGCCAATAGCAATTATTGAACGAAAGAAAATGGAACAACTACTAAATAATTGTCCTACATAGGTGTATTCTACTTTCAAAGAAAAAAAGATGTCGCGAACAAGAAATTTCGTGAGATTGATAATTATTGTTGGTTTCACATTAGAATTTTTTTTGTAAGTGTTGAAAATCATGGTTTTGAAAACCAGACTGGATAGACTAGTTCAACAGGTTTGATCGGGAACCGGTTTGGTGACCGGTCTGTTAACTCTAAAAAACCGACTGATTTTAGAACTGGTGCAAACCGGTCAAGAATTGGTCAAACCGGTGCAGAAAATCGGTTTGAACTGGTGCTTTTCAGTTTTTTTTTTAATTTAATCTAAAATATTTTTAGAATAAATAAATCACATATTTAGTAAGAATTATAAATAGGTAAAAATGATATTTTATTTTAGTTTTTAGTGTTATAAAGTTATGATATTGTATTTATTTATTTAATATTATTTTATATATTATTTATTTATTATTATCTTATTAATATTGGTTTGATCACTGTTCATCCATGGTTAAACCATTGAACTTTGAACCAATGCTTTGACTGTTTTAATGACCGGTTCTCTGCACTCTCTGCCAAGGTTTGTTTACCCTTGGCTATTCATAAGGGACTTTAAATTTATATGAAGTCATTTAAAAAATATATATTTTAATATATATAATATTTAATTAATATTCTTTAAAAATTTAAAGGATATATACATTATTAGTTAATTAGAATTTAAAAATATTTTTTAAGATTAATTAAAATTTTAAAATAATGTATTTACACTCTTATATAACATAATAAAATACATATTCGTAACTGTTGATAATATTTTTAATCTCTTATTAATTTCTCACTTTCTCCTCAAGATATGCGTATATTTTTCCAATCAATTATATTGTATTATATTATAAATAATACCAAGTCATCATATTTTCAAGCAAAACATATTAAAATTCAATCATAAGAAATTGTCTTTGATTGAATGGTTAAAAGTGATTTAATAATAAAATTTTTGTTATTACAATTGAAAAAGACATAGAGACAAAATTACTTCTGTCTCTAACATACCAATATTATTAAAAATCAAAATAATAACATATACACGGCTTCAGAGACGAACTTTGTTAACATTTATCAAACACGGACCATTTTTGTCTCCTACATCTATCTATAGTAAAGATTAGGGGATCAAAGATGGATCTAGAAACAGAATATAATAGCGACAGATTATTCCGTCTCTAACTATTGTCTCTAAAATATAAAATTTTTGTTCCGTCTCTAGCTATTACAATCTGTCTCTGTTTTCGTCTCTACTGGAGACAAAATTTAGTCTATCTCAAAATTTCATCGTTAATTTCAATTTTTTTAGTAGTGATAGTCTTGAATTGCGTTTTGTTTCCCACTTGGTTTTCATCTCTCCCGGCTTTCTCCTGCTCACTTCCCCCTTTTAATGATTTTGTGTGAAGCCTCTATCGAAGGCTAAACGCTTTTGGATCAATTCATTGGTTTAATGATTCTTTTATGGATCTTGAGGTTTGGTTTTGAATTGTTTTCAATTCTTGGTTTGATTTCTTTCTCTATAATCTCTTTTCTTTCTTTTTAAATCTTCATTACAAATTCTTTTTGCATTGATGCTTCATCGTCTAAATTTCGGTTGGCATTATAGATCAATATGTTTTACATGTGATTTGGCATATTCTGATTGGGATTGATAGGGTTTTTGATGCTAAGCATTGATTTGATAAATAATCGATTTAAAAATTGGTTTGGTGACTTAGAGGGCGCCTGGCTATCTAACCCAAATTAATTAAATTATGAATGGTTAATTCAGTAGGTATTCTCTTGAAATTGATTGATGCATCATTGATTAATTTTCAGTTCAAACAAGAATTAAATCAATAATAGGAATTAAATATTTAAAACTGATGATAGGTCCAATTAGTAAACTTAACCAATGGATTGGTCACTTTAATTGAATTAAATTCTCTTTACTTGTAATCTATTTTCATTCTTGAACTCAGTCCTCCCTTTTTCTAATGTTCCTAATTGGTTGGTAATAATCAAAGATCCTTGAGAAACGACCAAAGTTGTTTGCCATGTATTGTAGTTTTTTTTTTCTATTATTTGATCTTTGTACAATTGCTGATCAAATTGGTGTCATTGTTGAGGATTGAACCTGTTGTCTGCATGATAGGTAAGAAAACTCACCACTATACTATAACAACTTATCTGCTTCATCTTCACTCTTAGATTGTTCAAACTTTGACTCATCATTTATCTTCCTCCATATGGAAGCCTCTAAAAAGGCAAGTTGAACCTTCTCTATCCCACACTGGCCACGAATACCAAAAATCATACTCAACATCTCGTGGTTGTTTATTTGGGTGTTCATCATCTAGGTGAAGGGCACCTGAAAACTTGTTTGCTCCTTTCCTCTTTTTCCTTAGCCTTTTTGTTGGAGAATGAAGTTCCACATCAAATGGGATAAAGAAATGTAAAATGTATATAAGTGGGGTGATTGTGTTCAAGAATGTCTAGACCTTTTGGACCAACTCCTATACTTTATACAATTCGCTAACCTACACTCCTCACATTGGGCCTGTGCAAAAATTCAACATGGTATTTGAGCCCAATGCTTAACAACTTGTATTGATCCAACTAAAAAAATATTAAAAGTAAAAAAAAACTTGAACTGAACTAGGCCTCTAAAACTCAAGTACAAGGGGCACAAGTCTTGACAAGAGGCCTCTAAGGCTTTCTTGAGTATAAGCCTAGAAAAAAAAGGTCATAATTAGGCTAACAAAAAAAAAAAACAAAAACCAACCCAATTGGACTTAAGGGGGAGTGTTAGAGAATGAAGTCCCACATCAAATGGGATAATGAAAAGTAAAGTGTATATAAGTGATAAGTGCCCATAGTACTTACTTAAAGCTACACATTTAGGCACTTATTTTTTCTTTTAAGGCTTAAGACCCTTATTTAAACCTCTCTTTTGCCTAGTTTTAATGTTTATATTTGTATAGTTACCCTAGGTCTAGCTTTTAGGATTCTTAACTTATTCTACGTTGTTTGTAGGACTTCAACAAAGAAAGAAAGCCAAGTTTTGTTGGTCAAGTGAAGGAATGTTGTTTGGCTACTAGCGCTGAGCATAGAGATGCTGGTGCTCAGCTTGAAGCTTCCAAAGAAGACACTATGAAGACCCTATGGATACCTATATTCAACATGCTTCGTGCTTGGTGTTGTACTTCTCACACTAAGCGTGAGCATCCTTGAGATTATTATATTGTCTCGAGCCCTGACACTGAGTGTTGGTGTATTTATTACTCAGGATGAAATGATGATCTAACACTTAATGAGAGTGAGACAAAAAGCATTATGAACCCCTCGACAAGACACATCGTGGAACATTCAAAAAAAGGATTCTAGGGTTTTATGTGGGGCTAAAGCTCTCTAGAGGCTCCTTCATCTTCATTTTTCATTTTTTCACCATTTTTGAAGCTTTTCATGGCTATGAGTAGCTAACTTCACCCTTGTTGGTGTAACACCTCATAATTCCAAAGTTTGTATCATAGCACTGTCCTTAATGTCTTGGCGGCTCACACTCTACAACACTTCACTTGGTGACACTTCACTCAACTTTCTTGTTGGTCAGAACCCTCCGTAGGTAGTCCTTTCCGAGACACCAACAACCAGCTCTAATACCACTTTGTAATGTTTGGCTACTTTCCAAATCAATGATTGTCCCCACAAACTAATATAAGATTTTTCAGCGTGCTTTGTCCTCACTCACACATTTCCTAAGACACTTTCCAAGAGGTCACCCATCCCAGAATTGCTCCAAGTCAAGCATGCTTAACTATGGAGTTCTTAAGTAATAGGCTACCAAAAAGTAGATGCATCTTGTTGGTATAAGTAGCACTTATTAATTCTTTTAAGCTATTCTCAACTGTATAGTCCCATACTTGCACAGCCTTTAGATCCTTTTTATTCCGGTATGTAATCGATTCATTCATGTGCCCCTCGAGATGTTACATGCTAAATGTGACACCTTTTATCCCAAAGCTAATTATTAAATAAATATTATGAAAATATAATATACTTTTTATTTGCAAACTAAAAACATAATTTAGAATCTTTCTCTTCACACGATAAAGGACATCACATGCACAACTCACATTTACTAAAATTCCATAAGATACTTTACTAATTAACCAAAAGATGGTGGCCCACAGTTGGCCATACAAGTCTTTAGAAAACAAACCATTTTAAGAAGTAAAAGTCTAAAATTCAAAAGCTAAAATAATAAACAACTAAGATCCCGATGTCACATTACTATCAGAGCTGACAAAACCCAAAAGATGCTGTAAAATAAACTGCAATGAGGCCAATACCCTTACTCTAACACTCCTTCTCAAGGTCTTGCTGGACGTCACCTGTGTATCACAGACACAGACACAGACAGAAAACACCAGAAAATAAGGGAGTGAGATACATCTCACTTCATGCTCAAAGTATAACAATAGAGACAGGTAGAATACACATCACATACATAATCAAATAACATCAATTTGTAAGAATCAAAACGCACAAACATATGTAATGTAATACCTA
Source organism: Spatholobus suberectus (assembly GCA_004329165.1). Classification (NCBI taxonomy): domain Eukaryota; kingdom Viridiplantae; phylum Streptophyta; class Magnoliopsida; order Fabales; family Fabaceae; genus Spatholobus; species Spatholobus suberectus. The sequence continues at coordinate 7,446,530 of CM014729.1, read as the reverse complement.
GCTTCTACTTCTCATGCACATGTGATACCAACTTAAACTTGTCAGAAAGTAGACTAGGAATAAATGTATGGCCATAAAAAGCGTCATCGGTACCGATGCCTTCGGCTCTCGCACCCTCAACTAGTATGATATCCGGCGACTAGTCAGGGTTATCTAGTTTTGCCAGTACGCCTCGGCTTCATGGGATCAGCATAGACCATTGGAGTTTTCTTAACCGGATAACCCCTAAGGCTAGGGATAGATAACCCATCACGGCCTCCACTAGTCAGATTCCTACATACTTTCCTCATCACATAACGTAAATGTTATGATGCATGGTCACATATAATGCTTACAACTTTTCACAGGCTTTAATCATGAAACATTAGCATAATTTCATATCACACTCAGTTTTCTCAAAGTAAATAATAGTTACACAATATAAACTCAACAAGGCATAAAAAATAACAATGAATTAAAAACTACAAAAAAAGAGTTTATAGACACAAAGAACGAAATAGCCAAGGTTGTATCTGCTCGTCGTGCGAACAGCGAATCTGCCTAGCGGCCTATATGTCTCTCGCGGCAGGTTTGCACCGCAACCAACCTGCCCAGTGGGTTTGTGTTTGGACCCAACACACCCAGTGGATTGTGCATCCTGCCTGACACCAACGTGGAGTCTAGTTTTCAAAGAAAGGTCGCCTAGTGGCTATCTAACCCTGTCGAGCGGATCCGAGATACAAATTTTAAAAAGGCAATCCATGATAATCCATATAGTTAAACATAAAATTTTCATAAAACATATCAATGATTTGGGAAAAATCGCATTCCTTTTTGCATACACAATCATATAATTCACAAATAATTAGGGTTTAGGGCCAACCCCTCTACCCATAACCAAAGCCATACCTATGAGTGAGATAACTCACTCCCCCTTACCTTGAAAGAGGCGATCTTCGGCAAGAGGATGCGAGCGGTGCAGCAACATCTTCCTAATGTTCCTCACTTTTTGACTGCAAAGGCTCTAACGACACGGTATCTCCAAGGAGGCACAAGAGGTGAATGAGGAAAAGGATTAGGTTTTCAGGAAACCTAAGGGATACTTAAAGCTAACTTTGGGCTCATAAAACTAAGCCCAACACAAGGGTTTTAAAACTTTAAAAACATTCTAATTATAAAACCCCATTTTAAAAGCCCAATATTTCTTTTTCCCAAAATATCATTTTATTAAAAACAAGGCAAACAAACAAACAAACAAATAATAATAATAATAATAATAATAATAATAATTAGAGGAAAACATTGGGGTGTTATAGTTGGGCTTTGATGTAACTAAACCTAACCTCATGTACATACTTTGAGTTATTAGTTCATGTTTATTGTTCATTATTCTTGCTTTTCTTCTATGATTGATGCTTATTTTGTTTTGATCCCTTTTAACTTGATCTTTGGTTTGAATATGGTTGGAAAATGTGTTTGAACCTAGAATTGAAGAAAAGCACCTAATGGGTTTTGTATCTAAGAATGGAACAAAATCTGTTAGTCTTCTCATAACCTCTTTACTTAAAGTAAGTTACTTAGGTAAGCTAGTTAAGGGATTGATAGTTTAGCCAAGGAACTTAGGCTCTCATTTCTAAAGGATTAGGGTTTGAGCACTTTGTGGGTTGATGGTAATAACAAAACATTAAACTGAATGGGTGACTATTGTGGTGTATAAGGGGATGGTTTGGTGAAGTTAAACCCTGACTATTTTTATTATTGTCGTTAAATCAGTTTAATGCCTTCCACATGTTTGTGAAAATACCAAAAAGAACTTTTAACAGTTTTGTCTTTAATTTCTTGTTCTATTTAAATCTCTTTATCATTTACATTTTTGCAATCCAATTTAAATCTTCATTCCTGATAGTTAAAGTGGTATAAATAGTGAAAATTGCCAAGTCTTATGCAAATCCCATTAAGAGACTATACTTAAACTTATTACTTGCTACTTGTACAATTTGGTTCACTTGCTAAGGACGTAATAATAAGTGGGGTGATTGTGTCCAAGAAAGTCTAGACCTTTTTGGATCAACTCCCACACTTTATATAGTCCACTAACCTACATTCTTCACATTGGGCCTGTGAAAATAATTAACACTTTTAGAGCTCCATGTCAACTTGCTTAAAATAAACCAAATTAGTTTCAATCTTTGAAACTTTTTCAAAAATATAACCTCACATGTGTGGCAATGTGAGGCAGAGGAGAATTAGGCTGATAGTACTTGGGTTGGCTTCATAACATGTCTTGAAGGGTGGGAATCCTGGAGGGGGCGCAACACTATCTTCACTAAAAGTAGCAGGGGTTTCTTTTCAATCCACTTTGTATTGATTAAGGCCATTGGCTTGATCATCTTTTCATCAAAATAGCCAAAATACTTGCAACAACACATAGTTTTCTTATTAATGGATGTGCAATAGTCCCTTCTGAGTCAGAGATGTATTTAATGTTGTCAGCCATCACTACCCCTATGTTGATTGTGACACCCACTATAATAACACATTCATTTTAATTTTTTGTTTGTTTGTTAGAAATGTCATCTTGATTTAATACTTATACGTATTTATTTTTTGCAAACTTTTAGTATTTCTAAGAGACATTATATAAAGAACTATGATCATGAAATAAACATCAGGTCTTATATACAAAGTTAGAGTACATATATAAGGAATACATAAGCAAATACAACAAAAGTACATCCTAAAAACCTGCCCGTAACTATACAACAAAATAACTTATGTCAGAGCAGTATAGGTCTATACTAGGCCACCCCATCTTATAAAATCTACAAAAGTCATATGTAGAGTCGTCATCATTGCAAGTCCTCAAAGTTCATCTGCTTGTACCCCGATCATATATGAAAAGAAACAAACAAGAAAGGAATGAGGTTTTTATAAAAGCCTCATTCATTTTCTTAATAGGCTACAAACAATAAATCAAACAACCAATTGGGAAAATCTTAAGGTTTGACCTACGTTATTACGACTCAATCTCAACCTTTACTAGATGTATGGATCCATACCTATCTCTGATGATTTACTCTAACCATCAGGAATCGCTAGGTAGTGATTGAGAGTTCATATAATCCCTCACAAGATACACACATCCATGTCATAATCATCATCCTTGAGGAAAGAGCCACACGCCCATCAAGGATATACACTACACCAATCATGGTGATGCTGAGCAGGCGTCAGGGTTATCAAGTCGGTTTACGTGATTTATCCTGGCTCAGGGTGCTAACCTAACCATTGGGACGTTCACAACTCGGTATCTTTACCCTCAAGACCCCAACAATGGTCCTTGCTTTTCATCCCGCAGTACCAACTGTTACTTCTCAGACACCGGAACTTCTACTTCTCAGCGTGATCCTAACTCAACTGAGGGTTTCCTATGACTGTGTTTCTAAGTTTCTAAGCATACTTTTTGGGTAATCCAGTAGAGTTTCAGAATTACTCTTCACAAAGATATTCATCCATCATTCATAATAACTTTGAAACAATTCAACTAGGAAATATAGAAAGAAAATGTCATTACTTAAAGTTGCATACAAAAATTCATTTTCACACATACATACTTTTTAAAAATAAGTTTTCAATTTAATTTTTTCGATTTGTCCTTATCCTTTTCTAAATTTTTAAATTAGACTATTTTAAAGGAAAGGTTCTGAATCCATAAATATGGAGAAAATTTAAAAATTAAAGTTTGACAGAATTGCTAATTAAAACGTGTGCTTTATTTACAAGTGTTGGCATTTCATTCTATTTGACAAAAACATTTACTAGAAAGGCTTAGCTGGATAAAATTTTCATTTCTTAGCCATAAGTTAACAAAAGATTAGATGTCAAAACCAGTCAATTCATACAGTTAAAATTTTGTTTCTAAAAACTTTCACTAGTTGGGCTTCTAGCCTATTTAATTCAATTGGCTCAAAACTTTGTTTCTTAAATTAGTTTCATAAAAGATAAAGGAAAAATTTTCTACAAATTTTAAGATTTATTTTTACTAAGTTGAACCAAATTAAGTAATTGTAAAATGCTTAAATTAACAAAAGAATTCATTTTCCTTAATCTTTTTAAAAAGGGCAGCAAGCTTTTTATGTAAAAAAAAAAAAAAAACTTTATCATTTTCTCACTTTGAAATTTTGGACATTTCATAAAAATCAAAATTTCAATTTTTGTAGAAATTTAACCCTTCTTCTACTATTTTCATTTCAAGTTTTTTTTTTAACAAAAAAACCAAGAGCCCATAATTAGAGATATGTTCTAAAAATTCTTATTTCAAGTGATTCAAGACCATAAAGTTGATTTAAATTAATTACTTATATAAAAATAAATTCAATGATAATTTAAAACAATAGGATAACACATTCTAATGAAGTACCAACAAAATAAAGGCAATATAAAAATAAATAACAATGAAACAATAAAATAAATAACAAGAGTTAAATGAACAAAAAGGAAATAACAATAACTTAAATGGAAAAAATATAAATGACAAGGAATTAAAATGGACAATAAGATGAATAGCATAAATATAAATGATAATGGAATGTAAAATGCTAAGGGTTTTGGGGGAAAACCACTCCAAAACCATCTACATAAAAGCAATTAAATGAAAAGTAAAAAGCTAAGGGTTTGGGGGAAAAAATCCACTCCAAAACCGTCTATATAAAAGTAATTAAATGAAAAGTAAAAGTTAAGGGTTTTAGGGGAAAAACCACTCCAAAACCATCTACATAAAAACAATTAAATGGAAAGTAAAAAGCTAAGAGTTTTGGAGGAAAAATCCACTCCAAAACCATTTACATAAATAAAAATAACAAGAGCAAGAAAATAAATGACATCAAATTAAATGTCATTAAAGTAAAGCAAGAAATCAAAATGAATAAGAAAGTAAATAATTACTTATATATAGACAGTAGTAGGATTAGTATAATAATATGGGTTTAAGGGATAACCCAACACATATACCCATTAAGAAAACAAAAATTAGAGGCTTAAACTTCACTTCCCTTTTACCTCAAATAAGTAGCTTGTTGGTGGAATATGGAAGAGGAAAGGAGGTATTAAGGTGTTAGAACTAAACCTATGGTTAGAGGTGCTTTAATGGTGGATAATTTTATTTTTTAAGACTTGGAGGGTGGAGAGAAGAGGAAGTTTAGCACCATAGCAGAGAAGAGGGTATGAAATTTGAGTAAGAAAGTGTAAGAATTGAAATGTAGATGGAGGGATATTTATAGGAGAATATTAGTATAGTTTTGATTTAATTCTTTTAACTACATCCATAAAAAAATAATTAAAAGTATACTCCCCCAACCACTTGTTCAGAACAATAAGAAAATGGAGCTATAAGGGAGAAAATAAGAGTTGTAATTGTTGACTTTTCATTTAACATGTGTATATAATAGTAAAAGATAATAAAATAATGGTGTATGGTAAATAATTGGTTTGAATTCTTGGGTTAGTTTTAACCAAATTTGATCACACCATGCTTTCACACATATTTTTATGAGTCTAATTTTTTTTTCGGATTTTTCTTATGTATATATTATTTATAATAAATTTTCACTAAAAAAGGTATTTATTAAGCTAAAAAATCAAGTTTTTGTCAAATAAATATATTTTGCAGTTTTCACTATTTTTCCTTTACAATAAAATTTTTATAATTAAAATAAACTCAATATAATTTTTTCAAAATAGTTTGAGGTCTAAAAGTCTTTGGTTTACTTTATAGTTAACTAGGGGTATTTTGGTTATTTTACAAAAACTGTTTCAATAAATTCCTGAAAAATTTCTAAAATTATTATTAATTATTCTAAGCACATATATGAATTAAAAATAAATTTTAGACATTTTAAACTATTTTCATCTATTTTCTCAATTATCTAGTCTTTATAGCGGCAAAATAGTCATTTTACCACTTCTCAAGCTTTGGTTCGGAAAAATTATTAAAAATCTAAACTAACTACTATTTAATAATACGGACGTAACTATGGAATCATACTCATGAGATTCTCATATGGTTTTCCATAGATAAAAAACAAAAAATCAAATTAGTAAATAAAAGTGAGGGTATTACATTGATGGGGTTATTGTTCATTATCACAGCTATAAGGCGTGCTCTCTACTTCATGACCTCATAGGTGGAAGAGGTTGGTGCAATTGTTTGGTGCATAAAACTACACCAAGCTTTGTCTACATGCTTCCACTAGGATATGACCATGGGGTATCGATTGGTTGTTTTCTCCACCTCTTAGCCATGCAAATAATTTTTACAAGCTCTTCAAATATTTTTAAAAAAATATTCTTAGTTTCTTGCATCAAATATGAATACACTTTAGACCCCATTTAGAGAAAGAAAAAATTTGTTGCTAGAAGATTGGAACGCATAGTCCATATGTTACGTCATCCAATCCCATGAAGAATTGATGTACCTTTGCTTTTTCCCTACATGTATTTTTCTAGCTTAGACATGATGTCGTACTTGCTTACTCCACATGAACATATTGGAATTTGTTTATAGTTAGCTAGTTTGTCCCACAGCGCCTTCAGTTTCCCATATTAGGCCATTACAGTTAGGCTTCTTTGCTCGTAGTTAGCCAAGTTGGATCCCAATCATTGTATTCTAGGTTCATTCAAGATTGAGAATCACTCCTTATAATGTCTTTCCACAATTCCTTGATTGTCCTCTTAGTATATATGGATGATATCATTCTTGTTGGCCTAAATCTTGTTTAGTAACAACTTGCTCCACAAATGTTACAAAAACATTTAAAGTTGAAGGTTATTGGCGATTTGCGATATTTTCTTGGCTTGGAGATAGCTTGTTCATCGTAGAGTATTCATCTATGTCAACAAAAATATACCATTCAATTGCTTCAAGATATAGGTTTCATTTCACCTAAACCCCTCCCTTACCCATGGACCCACATATTCAATTGAATGAAACAGATGGTGAAGTTCTAGCTGATGTGTCTTAGTATAGGCGATTACTTGGAAGATTGATGTACCTCACTATCTCTCGACCAGATATTACCTTTACGGTAAATCGGTTAAGCTAGTTCAAGGCCAAGCCTCCCACACCTCATCTTCATGTTGTGCACCACTTGCTGTAATACTTAAAATGTACACGTGGTTAAGAACTTTTTATTTTCATCCAGCTCTTCCTTTAAAGTCTTAGCTTATGCTGATGCTGAATGGGGGAATTGTGTCTCTACTAGAAGGTCCGTTACTAGATTTTGTGTTTTCCTTAGTGAGTCATGAATTGCTTGGCGATCAAAGAAGCAATCCACAGTGGCCAGATCTTCAACAGAGGCTGAATATAGAACCTAGGGATGGCAATTGTGCCCGAACCTTACGGGTACCCGCAAAAAATATCCGCAACGTGGAGGGGAATTACCTACTTAATGGGGATGGGTCTGAAGGTTGGTAATTACCCACAAAATTTAGTGGGGATGGGTGCGGGTATGGGTACTTTAGTACCCAACCCGTCACATACCTGCACATACTAATATATATAAATATTTAATTATAATATTATATATATATAATTATAATTTTATTCTATATTAATTTATTAATTTAATTAATAAAATATAACAATTGAAGTTACTGAATCCTAAAAAATAAAATTCTCTTTTTTCCATTCTTTGCATATGTTGCGCTGCACCTCTATTCTTCATGTTTGATGCATGCGGCTTGCCTCTGATATCTGCGTCATCAACTTATCTCCTTCTATTGCTTGTTGCGCTCTTAGATGACTATATTTCTAATGTTGTTTTGTTATAACTTATTTTTGAATGATGTAAGATTATGTTTGGATGCATTTAATTTTATGTTTGAATATTTTTAATGTTATATTTGGATTATTTAATGATAAGTTTATATAATTTAATATTATGTTTGAATAATTTAAGAGTGATTTTTTAATTTGGTTATAGAAATTTTTCTAATTACTATTTTTTCATTAATATATTGACTTTACACATAAGTAAAGTGCGAGTTGCGGGTGCGGGTGCGGGTGCGGGTATGGGGCCGGGTACGGGTATTTTTTTCAAATGCGGGTATGGGGACGGATAGTATAGTACCTTACCCAGACCCTACCCATTGCCATCCCTAATGGAGCCTTAGCTACTCTTATGTTTGAGTTACTTTGGTTCAAGCAACTTTTGAGGTCTTTTAAGATTATGCCTCATTCATCTATGGTATTTTGTGATAAGTCTGCTATACAGCTAGCTAGTAATCCTACCTATCATAAGTGTTCCAAACATGTGGATATAGATTGCCATTTCATTCACAAACATGTCCACTCTAGCTTCATCAATCTTGTTCATGTTCTCTCCAAACGCCAATTAGCTGATTGTCTCACCAAGGCGTTTCTCAAGCCTCTGTTCCAACATATCGTTTCCAAGTTGGGCATATATGATATCTTTCACCCAACTTGAGGGGGAGTATTAGAAATATATATTTTTCTTTAGTTAGTTGTGATTTTTTTTTCCTGTTACCAATTGTGTGCAATATATATAGAATATAGATGTATCTCTATATTCTTTCATTGAGTTGTATTCATTTTTTTTTCAATCAATGAAAATCAAATTCTTCTTTTTCTCTGACTCTGTTCAGTCAATAGTTCTCCATATAAGATATTGTAGACCACTAGTTAGGTTTGATGGTGTTCAAGATCCACACAGCACCAACATGGACTGCCCCTATTCGACAATCCTTTATATCATACGACCCCTTCGGTTGTTCAATTGTTTCATATATAAATCTTCATTTTCTTCATGCATGTTGCAAAGTTCTCATGGCACGTGCCCATTCTTTATAATTCTCTCCTCGAAGACGCACTTAAGTGATAATCCTAAGTTATTACCCAAGTTAGGTCATAAAGTGACGAAATTCTCTTCCCTTATTTAACAAGACGTTTATGATTTTGTCATCTTTAATTCATCTTTTGTCAATCCTGAATTTTCACGCTCTGATGCCTTGTAAAAATGAGAGGAATCTTTGTTTTTCATTTATGTGTTATCTTTTTTTTGGGGGGAGGTTAAATAGGTATACATCGGCCAAAAGTTAAAGACTAATTCATTGATATGTTACCTTAAAATATATACAAAAGTTTCCAGGTAATATTAGGTCCTTAACTAGCAGTTAATATGTTCCTACAAGTTTGCTTAACAATAATACAATTAATAAAAAAATATTTATGCAGATATGACCAACTAAATTTGAACTGATATGGACTAAAACACATTTACAAAACCAATACCGTAATTATCTCATTAACCGAACTATCAACTTTTGTATTAGTTTCCACTTTCCATAATACGTGGAGATAGCCTTTACAGATTGAAATGGCCCTTTATCCTTTGTATACACTCAAGTCAAATTTGCATTTGTATCTATTAATTAGCAATAACCATTTTATTGTACCAAACAACGAATTACTGGGACCTGCAACTCAAGCACAGGATGTCATGCCTTAACGACGTATGGTATATACATGGATTATTTGAGGACATACAGAACACCAAATAGTGAAGTGCAGATATTCCAACTAGAAGATAATGCACTGCGCATGTAGATGGAAGCAAAAAGGCTGCTAATGGTGGCACCTTCTAGTGAGCAAACGTTCTGATGCTGAGACTCTCAATGTTTCTCATTATTTTGAACTGCACAAGTCCTTTGTTACATCTTGAGGATCATGAGTGCACACTTTCCTTTATATGACTTCACTCAATCCATTCATAGAACACCCTATATAGAGCAAGTGCATCTGAAATTTCTGGTAATTGGGCAAGAAGCATTTGAAACTTCTATATGTATTTGTTAAAGTTGCTACAATTTTAGAAGCAAATGTTGTAAAAAGAATATCCTAGAAAATACTATAACTATGTGTATGCTGAATGTGATTCTCTAGGTAGCTAAATTGCTAGAAAGTTGAAGAATGTTAGAATTAATTTTTAATAGATTACTGACATAGGAAAGGCGGTGATTTGATGCCTATATATATGCAATGTAGACTTAATGTATTGTGATATAAAAAAAACAATACAAATCTTCCAGCAAGTGTTAGTGCCACACGGCCATGCCCTAGCTCACTTACAAAAAATTTATTAACCTTTACTAAAACTCATGTCATTTTTCAACTACCCTTGTTCTCTATTTTTTAATACTAACAGTGGTATTAGAGCTACGTTCGGTGATCTATTGGGCGTAGTGATATTATCCAACTACTTCCAAAAAAATCCTACTATATTCTCTATCAATCCCATAATTTTTCCTTAACCAATGGCCAATACTATTAACCCTCATTTATTACTGTCCCTATTTTTATTGGAGAAAATTATGATTTTTGGAGCATAAAATGAAGACATTTTTCTGTTCTCAAGATCTATGGGATATTATAGAAGATGGATTTATTACTCCTGCGGACATTTCTACTTGACTATAGCTCAAAAGAAGGAGTTAAAGGAAAACAAGCAGAAAGATTCAAAGGCGTTATTATCTTGCAACAAGTAGTAGCTGACAAAATTTTTCCAAGAATAATGGGTGCAACAAGTGCTAAAGAAGCATGAAGTACACTACAGGAGGAGTTTCAAGGAAGTGCAAGGTACGTGCCATTAAACTTCAAACTCTAAGACGTGAGTTTGAATTAATAAAAATGAAGGAGTCTGAGACCGTAAAAGATTACTATTCTAGGATAAAAGAAATAGTTAGTCAAATGATAACATATGGGGAAAATATTCTTGATAAGAGAATTGCTGAGAAAATTCTAATTTCTATTCCCTATAAGTATGATGCTATCATGTACTACCATTGAGCAGACCAAAGATTTATCTACTTTGTCGGTGACAAAACTAATGGGCTCTCTTGAAGCATATGAGCAAAGATTGAGTAGGCATGATGTAGATTTTATTGAAAATGCCTTTCAATCAAAGTTCAAATTACAGTCTCAAAATAAAGAATATAGAGGAAAGAAAAATGGAGAAAATTCTAGAAATAAAGAGAATTCTAGAAATTTCTCTAAGATCAATTAAGATAAATATCCTCATGTGGCATCTGCAAGAAGACAAGTCACTTGGAAAAAGACTGTTGGCATCGTGGAAAGCCACAGTGTTAGTACTGCAAGCAATTCGGACATGTAGAGAAGAATTGCCGCAACAAAAACAAACATCAAGCAAATTTTGTTGAAGAGCACAATAGTGAGCAGCATATTTTCTATGCTACTTGAGATTCCAGTGATGCAACAAGTGAAAGTTGGTTCTTGGATAGCGGTTGCAGCAATCACATTACCAAAGATAAGAGCATCTTCAAGGAAATTGATAACTCCGTCAAAGTGAATGTTCAATTGAGAAATAGCACATGATGGAGAAAGACTATGCTCTACACTTTGAAGGAGATATATGCACAATCTATGATAACTATAACAAAAAGCGGGAGATAGCCCAAGTTAAAATGGAGAAAAGAAATAGAACTTTACTGATAAGCTTCAAATGTATTACTAACATTGCCATGAAAGTCCAAGTTGATGATTCATGACTATGGCATCGAAGATTTGGCCACTTCAACACCCATGCCTTGAAGCTGTTATACCAAAAGAATATGATGAGAGACCTGCCATGCATGAAAGAAAATAATAAAGCTTGTGAAGGATGTCTCCTTGAAAAACAACACTAGACTACCATTTTCAACTGGCAAAGCAAGGAGAGCTAAAGACTTATTGGAGTTGATCCACACTAACATTTGTGGACCAATGCGGACACTGTCACTCAATAACAATAGGTATTTCATCCTCTTCATTGACGATTTTTCTAGAGTGACTTGGGTATACTTCATTAAAGAAAAATAAGAAGTCTTTGGAATATTCAAGAAGTTTAAAGCTCTCATCGAGAAGCAAAGTGGGAAAGATATAAAGGTACTTAGAAGTGATCGAGGCAAGGAGTACAACTCACACGAGTTTATAAGTTTTGTGAAGATGAAGGCATTGAACACCAACTTACTGTTGCATATTCTCCACAACAAAATGGCGTCTTTGAGAGGAAGAATTGCATAGTCATGGAGATGGCTAGATCAATGCTAAAGGAGAAAGGTTTGCCTAACACTTTTTGGGCAAAAGCAGTTTACACTGTAGTATATATACTCAACAGATGTCCAACTAAGGCAGTTCAAGACAAGACTCCTATTGAAGCATGGAGTGGGCAAAAGCCATTAGCTAAACACCTACGAGTATTTGGATCTATTTGCTACATGCACATTCCTGATGAGAAAAGACATAAGTTAGAAGACAAGATTATATGAGGGATCTTCTTGGGATATAGCACGCAATCAAAAGGCTATCGAGTCTACAACTTGCAAACAAAAAAGCTCACCATCAGTTGAGATGTCGAGGTAGATGAAAATGCTGCTTGGAATTGGAAAGAAGAAAAAGTTGTGAGAATTAACATTCTATTCTAGTGTAGTAACCTCAGGAAGAAGCTAAAGAAGTAGTAGAGAATCTAGGTACGCTTCCTCCACCTCCACAACAACAAGATTCCTCACCAGAGTCTACTCCAAGATGAGTAAAATCTTTGGTGGATATATATGAAACTTGCAACATGGCCATGCTTGAGCTTGAATGTTATGAAGAAGCATCAAAGCAAGAAGTATGGGTCAAGGCAATGGAAGAAGAGTTTAAAATGATTGAAAAGAATAACACTTGGGAGCTCGTAGATTGCCACACGGAAAAGACATTATTAGAGTAAAATGGTTCTACAAAACAAAGCTCAATTTTGATGGCACCATACAAAAGCACAAGGCTAGATTAGTCGCTAAAGGCTACTCATAGCAACCTGGAGTTGACTATAATGAGACATTTGCGCCAGTTGCTCACCTAGATACAATTAGAGCTTTAATAGCTCTTGCAGCACAAAAAAGGTGGAGCATCTACCAATTGGATGTCAAATCTGCCTTTTTAAATGGAGTGCTTGAAGAAGAGATTTATGTTGAGCAACCATAAGGCTTCTTTAACAAAGGCAATGAAGGCAAAGTACTAAGACTAAGAAAAGCCTTATATGGTCTCAAGCAAGCTCCTTGAGCATGGTACGACATAATCGATTAGTACTTCACTGATCAAGGATTCAGGAGAAGCAAGAGTGAGCCAACACTATACGTAAAGACTCAAGGTCAACATGATACTTTCATTGTCTCCCTATATGTAGATGATCTTATCTACACAGGAAACAATATGAAGATGATGAATGATTTCAAAGAAGACATGATGAAGACATTCGAGATGACAGATCTTGGCTTGATGAATTACTTCCTTGGCATAGAGGTAAAACAACAAAAGGAAGGAATATTTATCTCTCAAAAGAAATACACTGAAACACTATTGAAGAAATTCAAGATGTATGCTTGCAAGTCTATTGCTACTCCACTTGTGACAAATGAGAAGATGCAAAAAGATGATGGAGTGCCAGAAGCAGACGCATCACGCTACAGAAGTTTGATCGGAAGCCTACTATATCTCACAGCCACAAGACTAGACATCATGTATGCTGTAAGTCTTCTATCAAGATTCATGCATCGGCCAAGTCAAATTCATATGGAGCAGCAAAACAAATTTTAAGATATTTACAAGGCACAAAGGAGTTTCGTATATGGTACAAAACCATGACCAACTCAAGGCTGACTGGCTACACAGACAGTGATTAGGCAGGATCGATAAACGACATGAAGAGTACTTCTGGATATGCCTTTTCACTAGGATCAAGAGTATTCTCCTAGGCATCTAAAAAACAAGCAACATTTGCTCAATCAACAGCAGAAGCAGAGTACGTGGCCACCGCAAAATCTACTAGTTAAGTAATATGGCTTCGAAGAATACTTGAAGAAATGGGTGAACAACAAGAAGTGCCTACTATAATCTATTGCAATAACAAATCAACAATCGCAATGAAAATAATCTAGTCCATCATCACCGAACAAAACATATATCTATTAAATATCACTTCATCAGAGAAGTAGAGACAATTGAGCAAATTCAACTTGAGTATTGCAAGACAGAAGATCAAGTTGTAGACAAATTTACAAAGGCACTACCAAAAGTCAAGTTTGAGCAATTACGAACTATGCTTGATGTTTCTGAAATTTGTATCAAGAAGGAGTGTTAAAGTTGCTACAAATTTCTAGAAGGCAAAATGTTGTAAAAAGAATATCCTAGAAAATACTATAACTATGTGTATGCAAAACATGATTTCTCTAGGTAGCTAAATTGCTAGAAAGTTCAAGAATGTTAGAATTAATTTTTAATAGATCACCGACATAGGAAAGGCGGTGATTTGATGCCTATATATAAGCAATGCAAACTTAATGTATCGTGATATAAAAAAAACAATACAAATCTTCCGGCAAGTGCTAGTGCCACACGGCCATGCACTAGCTCACTTACAAAAATTTATTAACCTTTACTAAAATTCAAGTCATTTTTCAACTACCCCTTTTCTCCATTTTTTAATACTAACAGTATTCTTCCATCCACCAACTTTGTTTGATGGCCACTAGTTGTTCGTAATCATTGCCCACAGCACTACTCCAAAACCTTCTCAACAGTTCTTCATTTAAATCCTCACATTTCAATTTTGGCCTTCTCTTTCTCATATAATTAATGTACTGCTAATCCCCCCATAAACAAAAAGAGAGAGAGAGAGAGAGAGAAAAACGCTTTCAATTCCGGTTTAGTATTTTGAATCTCAAAAAACTTCCTAGCCGTGGCCAACCATCTAATTGGGTCATTGCCATCAAAGTTAGGCAAATCAACCTTCTAGAGTGCTTTTTTAAAGTGTTTCATTCGATCCCTCTTCCGGATTGGCAAAATTGATTTCCAAAGGCTCTATATCACATTCACGCCGTAGAGAGGTCCTAAAATTGTTAGAACTCCTTGCAACATGTTCCTCTATCACAAGAGCCTTTTGATTAACTATCTCTCTTAATAGAACCTTCATCTCCTCCATCCTACTTTCCAAAATTTCAAACAAAAAATTTCTACTTATTTTCCTTGAACATGTTAGTTTCCTTCAACTGTCTCTCCAATCCTTCCATCTTTGAGTCCAACGTCGTTAGCATTCAGCAGGTCAGTCAAAAAATGTTGGACACTCAAGAATTTAGAAGCACAAAATAATGATTTTATTACATAAACAATCTAGTTTAATTTAATGACCAAATTTGCAGTACAAGCACTCGGCACACAAGGGTTTCCCCTTACAAGGAATGTTCTCTTTCCATACACAACGAACAACAAAACAACACTGAATAATCCATCCCCACGTCTAGAACACACGTAAAACAAAAAACAATAATTGTCCAACCCACGATTAATACAAATGACTGCCAAATAAGCCACACAAATAATTGGCACATAGCCCACACATTACAGCTCAGCCCAGAAATAATGAGAATAATTACTGAAACCTATTTCTCATTTTTCCTTACATATACTTTCAAAGGCTTATGATCTTCCATCGATCTATCACTGACATATAGCTTGTATTGCTAGCTAGAATACATAGTAGAAGATTTTCATTTTTTCTGTATAGTTCGCATTTCTTCATTTGATTTAAATGAAGCCAAGCCCAATTTTAGGTACCATAAACGTCATTCCGTGTCCACTTCTTAAGGTAGGTGCAGAAACTTGATGTGTAGTGAAATTCATCCTGGTATTATGTTGTTTGAACGACAAACAAAACTGGAGTTTTTTTGTTGTATAATTCTTGTTTGGGGGTGGCTGAAGTGAAAGATGCTTTGTAGTTTTGCCCAAAGGAAGATATATTGCTTTGTTTATATCCTCCACCATTTCTGTATTGGAGTCAAATCTGTTTCGAGAGTTGAAAAACATATGAAAAACTTTCAAGCATGACAGATGAAGCTGCTTGCTAGGTTTAGGCAAATCACATAGTCCATCAATCAGAACATGCTCGAGGAACTCTTTCTTCTTTTTCTCAATTATCTCCCTCACAAAAGCAATTGAATCTTCAATATCAAGTTCTGGGTTCTCAATCAAGTTCACCAAAATAGAATTCAATTTTCCATCTTCCTTTTCCTTCTGCAAAAGTACATCACAGTCCAAGAAAATAACCAAGTCAAATTGGGTTCCATGCAAACTCAGTTAAATATAAATACACAATACACATGATGAGAAGTTGTTGATTCATTTCTGCCAAGTCAAGTTACCTTATAGCTCTCTACATCATTTAAAAGGCGAGAAATGACCATTAACAGTTCTGTTATGGGTTCATATTGGATTGGCCTGAGTTTCTTAGTTGGTAAGCTTGGATTCAAAAAACACGAGGCCGGAAGCACCAGATTATGTGTGGCAATAGAGATCATGCCGGTCTTCAGGTAACAATCAATGGATGGTGTGTGTCCATTTCTGCTCCACTTTGCTTCTATGAGCCACGAAAGGAAAGTTTCACACCACTTCACAGATGCAACAAATTTTCCAATGTTATTACTCTGCTATATATAAAGTTGATAAGAATATACATTTTGAAAACTAGATATATTTGTAATTCTTACTAGATCTTTCAAGCTGCCTGATATATCAGTTTCTCCTTCTTGTTGGACATATTTATTAGTAGCTTCACTCACAAGATTGTCAAGGGCATCAAATATAAGTTTGCTGTGGCTGCTTAGGCCCCTGGAGTCCCACCTATTAGTTTAAAAAAAAAAAAGGTGTTTAGATGAAAGAGATTTTAATATTTTGAAGAGTTGGTCATCTTAATTATTACATGCTTTGGGTCAATCTCCACATGATAAGTAACTACATTTTTAATTTACGAAAAAAATTAATAACGTGTCACATAAAAATTGACCATATGTAATACTTTTTTCTCGTGTATGAGAGAAAGATAAAATAAAATTTGTACTTTCCAACTGCATCCGTGAGAATTTCCAATTCATTGATAGAACCGATTATGTCAAAGAAATCATCTGCCACTGTGATTATAATTGCACTCTTAGCTACAAGCATTCGTATGTAAGAGTCATGAGGGAGCCATGAGCTAGTAGCTGCAGCAATAGCAAAGTAACAATAAGAGGTTTTCTCTCTGCCAAATCCCATATTACTAATCCCGCAATCTTCAGCCCACCTACATACCGTAAGTGAAATGCAAAGCACCAAGAGCCAATGAAGTGATTATATTCACAATTTGAAATTAGTGATTTCTTGATTAAAAAATTATCAGAAATTGTAGTAAACCTCTTCAGTTCCTTCATCTCATTTGTGTATAACGATTGCTTGAACTCAAAGTTTCGAGCGGCAAGTTGTAGCAGTTCTTCCTTATAGAGATATAATAACCTACGTACAAGCACAGAATTTGTCTTACGACTCTGTTAAAATGGAAAATAAATAAGTAGAAGCGTAACTCTGTTTGTGCATGCATGTGTATACCTATTATATGATACCTTTCCTTTCCATAGAGCATTTGCTTCTTTTTCTTGTATCCACGCTCTGTGCTCTAAATGATCCAAGCGAGCAAACCATGGAAGATTCAACTCATGCTCGATCTACAAATCAAGCATGAAAGTCTCAAGTTGAAGTTTATTACTTTATATTATTACTATAATGCAATTGGTTGTTTATTGCCGTATAATATAAACGAATATAATATAAACGAAATGATTTACCTCTATACTATAAATTAGATTTCCTAACTTGAAGAATTTAGCTCTCACAATCCTCATTCTTTCCATTAGAGATTTTTAACACACTCTCTTTCTTCTCTTCTTGAGAGATGCATTTCACACACTTTATAACTTGCCAAAAGATATCTTTTACAATCATCTTAAACAACTCTCTTTGTATACTTAATTTTCTTAATTGTTTACCTGTTTCAATTTAAAAATAATTTTGTATCACAATTTAAATTATTTATTATAAATTCAAAGTATAATTTTATATTTAAAATATTCATTTATTCTGAATTTTAATTATAATATAATTTATAAATTTAAAATAATTTATTTATTATGAATTATACTTATAATTACATAAAAATAAATATTAACATGCTATAATACAAGTTACGTGATAATCTCTATGTATTCAAAAAAACCTTCTTAGCACTGAATATAAGTCTAAGTGGTTACAATATAGTATAAGATTTTGAAATGGCTACTTTTTTTATTGCAAACCTAATCATTTTCACGGTTTTATTTCACTACGAAAAAAAAAATCACATTCTACTTTTTTCTCTTCGAAAAAATTTAGGAGGAATCGTGAGTTCAGACATGAACGCCAATCAAACAGAGAACCCGTTTTGTTGGGACCTTGACCTGTTGTCGGTCTCCGTTTTCTGCGGAAACGATTTTCTCTAGCAGTTTTTTTGAAAAGGTTCTAGCTTCCTCGAGTTCATATTCTCCACAGAACATAAGGTTTGAGGCTCTAAACACGTGAAGCATTGCACTTGAGAAGTGCTCGTATTCTTTCTCAACTTGAGTTCGAATTTCATCGTTACGTAGAAACCAACAAAAGTTCGCTGCATGGATATAAAACATAAATTTTTAGTCAGAGAGGTATGTGGGCACAATTTTTTTTTTAAGAATTAATTTGACGATAAAATCTTTAAAAGACTAATACGATAATAGTTTAAATTTTTAAGAAACTAATTTAATAGTCATATTTTTTAAAAGACCAGTATATTAATACATGAAACAACATATGTAATTAACTTTAATGGAGAGTTTTTTTATAAAAACTAGAGCATGAATCTTATACTCCGTTGTTCTGTTTCCATATACCGAACTGACCATAATAGGTTTAAACATAAGATTTTTGTGATTAAGTAACGCTAATAAAAATGCCTTACATGGTGATACTTTGAATCCATGCGTCCGCAGTAGCTGAAATGCGAGAGAATTTTTGTGAAGCTGTGCAGCACTCATATTGGATGCTTTTGCCCATGAATTTTGGTCCTTATAATTCCTAAAATCATGTACCAAGATATAGGAGTTACACATGCGTAATTGTTTTTAGTACTTTATTATACATTGAATTTATTCTAAACTATGTAAAACCGAATCCGAACCCCAACCAATTACGTAAAAACAATTACACCTCATGTTATTTTAAAAAGTAGAGCATGGATATCATATATGTTATTTATTATAACATTAATTTCATCCAAACGAGACTGGTCCTCTTTGAGATGGGTTTTGCGTATACCTATAAACCTGTGCCAGAAAAGCTTTAATTTCTGTTACGAAGTACTCGCCCAACCCCAACTTCTGTAAGTGGTAGACCATGCAGAGCTTTATAAGGTCCTCGTCCATAGGATGTGCCTGTGGAACTGCATGTCGGAAAAAAAAAAAAAAAGGCCAAAAGAAAAGAAGAATAGTTATATTAGTTACCTTTTATATAAGCATCTTTATTTATTTTATAATTGAATTTTTTTTATGAAGGATATAAAGCTATGATGACAACCTCCGTTCGGGCATCTTTGTGCTAAGGACTGCAAATACGTGAAGCATTCTTTGTTTCCAAAAGTCATGAATGCTTTTGCGGTAGCGGAGGGAGATTGGAAAATTGAGCCATCGCTGCTCAAATGTCTGTATATATCTTCTTCGCTGACGAATGATGAAGGCAAAGCTTCAAAGTATGATAGTAATGGAGGGTAACAATGTAAATCCCCTTCAAGTTCCTCCCTACATATAGAGTGGTTTTAGTACATTTGCTATCTAAAAGATTCAATTAAGATATTTGGTACAACTTTCAAATTTTGATTTCAAAGTTATTTTAAAGTTGAAATTTAAAATAAAAACTATAAAAATATAATAAAAACGGTTTGATAATTTTTATTTTTTAATTTAAAAGAGATTATTCGCAAAAAAAGAGGAAAAAATGAAAAAAGAGAGAGCAAGAAAGCAGGAAGCTGAGAGAGACTAGAAAATGAGGAGAGAAGAAAGAAAGCAAGTGAGTAGGAAGAGAGAGAGACAAAAGATTGAAGAGAGAGAGAGAGAGGAGAGAAAAATTAAATAATTTAATTTTTAAGATTTTTTTAAAAAAATGTGTGCGTTAACTTTTTTTTTTAAAGAGAAGAAAATAAAAATAAAAAAGGATCAAAATCCTTAATTAACAAGAAATTCTAAATACGACTATGATTACTTATTAAGAAAACTTTCCCGACAGCTAAAGATGTACAACATCGTTTCCCTTGATGCTTCGGGGAAGTCAACATCTAAACCCATTGTATCGACAAGTTCAACCATTGCAGGCAGAGCAATAACGAGCCAACGAGGGCAACTGTCTTTGACTTCATTGAGCAGCTTAACAGCATTTTCACGAATAAATGACCGTCCTACAAAATACAAATTCAAGAAAACCATGTCCTGAATATTCCAAACCAAGTTAAATAAGTAAATTAAATACAACCATATCCTTAATTATCAAATGGGTTTGTTATGTCTGGCTTAGACAGGATTATTTCCAATAAAAAAACTTGTGGTCTACATCAAAAAAATAAAATAAAATGGGGTTGCTATGATTGTAACTCTTGCCAATCAAGAAAACGGTCCATGCATCAATTGTGAGTTCTTGAGTAGTAAGCAGAAACGAAAATTAACCTAAAGTTGAGAGGAACGGTATAGAGGAACAGCGGAGGGAAATTTCTAAAGGAACACTACTAATGAATTCGTTGTTTGGTCCATTTGTTGGTTCAACAGAGGACAGAATCATGCAATAAAATCCTTTGTAGAATATATTGAAAAAAGAGGATGGGAAAATGTTCTCAAAAAATGATTTTTGGACATCCAACAACTTATTTGACACCTATGAAAAAAAGAGACAGAAGAGAGAAATATAACTATGATATACTCTTTTGAACATACCCTCTTTTATTGGTTGAATTCTATTAAAAATTACAAAATTTTGTGAGTCTCATATCTTATTTAACGATTCTCTCTCATGATTTTGTATATCTATTTAGAAGCTTAAAATAGTATTAATTTCCAAACAAACACTGAGTCTTTTAAGTATTAATTAAGTAAGTATTTATTATTTCCAATAGTGGTAACATATGATAAGTTTATTATTTATTACCTCCATTTTTTAACTATAACATTTAAAAAAATGTTTTTATTTAGATATCATTAAATAACATTTTGAGGTAATATTAATTTTTTTTTCAAATATGTCCTATTCTTGAGAAAAAAAAATAACATTAATTACTACTTTTTGTACTTTATTTTGTAAAGTGTATTTCCCTCATTTCAGAAGAAGCATTCATAGAAAATTAATTGATACTATTAATTTATAATGCTAACAAAATATTAAAATATTTGGTATTGGATTTATCTGCATGAATAAAAATATATAAGAAATACTGAAAGTTACAAAACAAGTTTTATGAAATAAAATAAAGTATAAAATTGTTTTGAGTAAGTTTTTAGGTCGTTCTACATATTAATTTTTTAGGACAAAATTTATATACAGTTTTTTAATTTGTATTTTGTGTTGTTTTCTAATTAAAATTAAAATTTATTTAGTAACCTTTTTGATGAGTTTTAATACAAATTTTTACTATACAAATTAATTACTAATAGAAACTCCAATTCTAAGAATTAGAAGTACCAAAAATGCCCAAGAAATTATATATAAGTTTTATCCTTTTTCTTAATTAATCCTTCCTTTCTAGAAAAATTATAATACCCGGATAAAAGTTATCCTTTAATTTCCATATGATACTTTTATTAATTTTTCGTTTAGTCCGTCTATTAAGTGTCAATTTTACTTTTTATGTCCTTTTAACTATCATAAAATTTTCATTAATTTATTTTTTCAAATTTTAAAAAATCGTGATTTTTAAAGAGAAAAACAGACATTTAATAAGAATAAAATGTAAGTACAAAGAGATCGATTTAACAAATAAAACAAATGAAAGACTGAAAAACTATGTAGAAAAGAAAAATAAAGTTCTTATGATAACTAGATTACAACCTTTTAAAATAGAAGCTTTAATGTAAAACATCTTTAACTCTATAAAATTGCTCTCTCTTGAGACAATATTTCTCTCTACTTTATAATTAAAAAGTCATTCATGATACTTTACGTTAAAAAGTAGAGTATTGCTAGTAATAAATATTGTAATTATAACTGGTGGTACCACTTTATCTCCAGAGGGGCCGACCCAGTGAGATGAGAGATTAGTTGAGTACAAAAAATAAGTCCTAAATACCTCTTGGTCTAACAAAAAAAAATATTGTAATTATAACCACCAATGTGTCCAAAAATAAAATTTCAATTAACTACCATGATTCATATACCTTTCTCTATCATTGACTTGCCCCTGTTCCACTTTTTTAGTGCAACCATGGAAGCAAGTGTTGCAGGAAGGGATTCAATCGTGGGTTTGCCAAAAGTGTCACTCTCTCCCCAAAACCCTTCTGGTTTCTGGTTGTTGAGTAACCAGTTCAAGTAATTCTTGAACATTGGTTGGGAAGGATATCGAGAATCAGGTATCATGGCTAACCATGCAGTATCATAAGGAGAAGGACATACAAAAGAGTAGAAATCAATGTCCATGGAGAATATCTCTCTCTTAATTTTTTGAGCTGCACTCTGAATGGAGGACAAAGGAATTTCCATTTGAGAGCAAAAACAAAGGGGGAATCTAAGGAATTAGAAAGCTGAAGTTTTGTTGGTTAAGCTGTAGCTTGAGTATATACTATCTTGAAGCAAAGTGTCGTATTTATAATTATTTGCAACGCATGAGTTTTGTTTGGTTGTGTGTTGTACGTGGGCTTCGCTACTCTAAATGCCAAGCCTTTGGATAGGTTTCAACCATATGCAAACTCTCCATGGGATCCTCGCTAATAAGTTTCTGGAATACATACTTAACTTCCTTCAATACCAAAGCTTGTTTGATATAAATATCATCCTGAAAATGAGAAGGGTCAATGTGAGAAAACCTTCGATGAAAAGATCATCAATAGAATTAGAATTTTAGTTGTACCAATTAAATAGCATCCTTATCATAAAGAAGTCTTTCTTTGAGTTAAACAGTCTTGGCTTTTCTTCTACTCTACATGTGAAGAAACGAGAGTATATTTATACACCTGTTTAACGTTGCGTTGGCACAGAATGGGTAATTAATTTGTACACATTGATCGCAAGAAACACGTTAATTGGCCGGATAAGATATTCTTGACCTTTGAATTTCAGTCATATTCCATGTCGGAATCTAGGAAGAATTAACTATGTTGTCGATTTTGTTTACTAGTTATTTTGACAGAGTCGGTAAAAATTAAACATGTTAATGCTGTTAAATTTAAAGTTATAAACTTGCAATGTTTTAAATATTTTTTTATATTATTAAGAGTCCAACTTTGCCCAAGATATGCAAAAACTGGATAGAAATAGAAGCTTAGTACATATAGCCTTTATTTCATGCAGCCCCACCCTTTACAATAGCCAATATACAACAGAAGACCCCTATGATTATAGACTGTGCTGCTGCCCCGCGTCTTTAATTGTTGCAACTTTGGTACGCGCAACCCCACCTAGAGGCTTTCTTCGTTTGTCACACAATGACTTCCGTCCACCGCGATCCATCACATCCAGTTTCTTGACCTGCCAGACTGTTGTTACCATGAATCTAAATATATTAGTCACTAAATAATAAATATATTAATTTTCAAAAATCAAATTAATCAAGAATAAATATGAAATTAAAATTAAAATAAATTTTCAATTTTTATCTTTCACTCCCCCACGCTTCCTTCTTGTTCCTTGAAACATAATAGGATTTGTCCACAGCATTCAATGGGAGATAGTATCAAGATAATACTACAGCTTATGTATTTGTAACAGTATCATCAGTGAGGTAAAAAGTAGTGGGGTAATACAAAAGTAAAAAAATCACCGTTCTCTGTTATGGTGTGCGAGGTTGGTTCTGTTATGGTGAAAATTGAAAAATAGTATCTCGTGCTTCTTCTAGTATGGGGTTGCCAAATTAAGTCAAGTTAAGAAAGGAGTATTAGTAACACAATTTTTAATATATTTATTTAAACAATTTTTTTTATTGATTAACATTTATTGATATTATTATAAATAAATTTAAGAATCCATGCACAGTTTGAATTATACGTGGCAAATCAAGAGTAACTTTCAAGGTTTGAATGACACGTGTCATTTGTAGAGAGGTTCGGATGACACATGTCGTTACATGATGCTTCGTAAATATTTGGTTCGGTTACAAATCATAATTATATGATTATAATTATTACATTAATGAGTAGTAAATAGCTATATTTGAATTTAAAAATTCTATTAAATATCTACCTTTTAAATAACTACCTTAATTAAATTAAAAATTCTATTAGTCATTTGACTTAATTATTTGTTAATAACTAACAAGAAAAATATAGTTTCCTTAATTATTTTTGAAATCAAAGATAAACTAACGAGTATTTTTTATTTTAAAAATATATATATACTTAATCAATAATTTTTTACTTACATTCACCCTAATTTTGTCCTAAATAGAAATTAATAATAATTTTTACTTCATAATTTTTTTACTTACATTCTATTATTTATGACAATAATTTAATATAAGTTTCAAGGACCAAAATAATAATTATTATATATTTTAAGTATAATTTGGGAAGATATTTGTGTATCATTATTATTATATATTTTAAGAGTATGATGGAGAGGATATTTTAAACTAGGCTTTAAAACAAATGTGATCCTTTTCGTATGATTTTACTCAATAAACTAAATATTATGTCATCAATTGGGGGTCATTTGATTTAGTGTTAATGTATTATTAAATATCTATAATCTATAATTTATAATTTATAATCTATACAAACAAAAATAATTTTAAAAAGGAAAGTTTCACGTGTTAACCTTTGAAGCAATTTCACACGAATCTCATTCCATTTGGCAATACCAGAGTGTTTCCCTCCTTTTTTTGCATACGTGTCGACTTCATATTCATTTATATACAAATCAATTTATGGATAATTATGATACACAATATATGAACAACTAAGACACAAAAAATTAGAGAATCAGAATAAATGTTATATATGGTAAAAATAGTAATTGCACAACAATGCATTAAACATAAATAATTTTTTTTAAGAAAACAATTCAAAATAAACTTGATATCTGACTACCCTTAAATTTACATATTAATAAAGGATACATTTATGTTACAGATATTTTATATTATATATCAATCAAAATAATAATCAAACGCTTATTCTCTGTGCATCGCATTGGTCTACATTCTAATTTAATACAAGAGATGTCGTCTGGTTATAATATAAAAATGTTTGTATTTCAAAGTTAAATATTATATTTATAATGTAAAAGTAGATGGAATTAACTAAATTCAGGGAATAATATTTTTAAAAACAAAAATATAAATAAAAGTGAGATATCATTATAAATACATTTGTGAATCCAAAAATATGTTCAGATAACACGTGTCAAATTCACAGTAGCTTACAAAGTTTGGAGTACACGTGTCAATTAAATAGAGGTTTGGATAACACGTGTCGTTATATGATGCTTCGTAAATACTTGGTTCGGTTATAGACCATAATTATTGTCTACACGATTTCATCATTAATAATATAATAAATGAAATAAGCAATCAATATTAACCACATAAGGAAATAAGCAATTAGCATTAACCATAAATTGAGTAAAATTTAGTACTATAATTATTGATTGCCATCAGTCCAATATTTAAGTGATGATTATTTATCCACATTTAATTAACTAACCATAATTTACGAATGTGGACAAATAATCTAAACTTGATGATCAAATTTATTATTCTAAATTAATCTAAAATTTATTATTCATTCATAAAGACAAAAAAGGAGTAAGAACAAACAAGCTAATTTATAAAATGGAAAATAGACAGAAGTTTACAATCAAATACATAAATTCCAATGTACATCGTATATAAATATTAAAACAAATAACTTAATCATTATTCTTACAATCAACAAACTGAATTTACTCGATCATCAATTAATAAAATGAAATTCACATTATATATAAATGTGATTTTATAGAGTATATAATTAAAATTGGTATATCATAATTGTCTCTCACAAGTTACGTAATGTGCACAATATCCCTTTTTTATGAAATTTCAATTTAAAATCATAATAATAATTATTATAAAGATAATTTTAAAACAGTAGTTGTTGCCTTAATTTCTCTTTTTATGAAATTTAATTTCAAATTGTAATAGTTATTATTATATTATTATAAAGGAGAATTTGAATGAGAAAATAAAAGCACCAAAAACATACATTTCCAAAGTGTCAATTAGTGCAAATTGTCAATTCTAATCAGTTAACTACTTAATGCACCATTTCATAGCCGCTTAACATACTTTTTTTTCATTACCTACACTCTCATTAACATATGCAACACTGTGGCTTTTTTTTCTTCTTCTAACCTTCATTCTACACATTCTACACTCTCTTTTTCAAACAAGGAGAAACATTGTGAAAAATCAAAAGGTAGAGCGTGTTTCAAAATCACTCTCCTATAGGTAAGCAAATGTACTACTTAATAAACATTGTTTATTAACTATTTTTTTGTCATTTTTCCCCTGAAAGTCAATACTTTTTTTTGTTTCTTTCTTTACACTACTTTGTTTTTCTTTCTTTCACTAAAAATTGGTACAAATTTGCTTATTGTCTTTTTTTTTTTTTTGTAGTCATGATTTGAGTATCAAGAACATGTTGTTTGAGAAGGAAGGTTAACATTTGTTTTACATTTTATTGATATTTATGTTCTATATTTATATGATTCTTAATTTTTAATTTTCTCCAATTTTGTAGACACTGTTTATCATAATAATAAATTAAGGAAGATTGGTATTTGATTATTAGAGAATAACGACTTCATGATGAGAAAAACAATGAGTATATTATTTTGATTTTCTACTAATTTACTTTCCATTATGTACATATATCATATGTTATTGTATTATAGCTAACAAAATTGCTTTTTATCACCTATTATTACAAATTTCAAGTAAGTCACCCATTGAATGAACATTACTTATGAATCCTATATGAGCAAAACAATCATTGTTGAGAAAGTTACAGCTCAAAATATCACAAAGTTACGAGATAAAGTTGGAGCCTCAACCAAAATCTTCATGAAATAGAAGCAAATAAATGAATTTTATGGATGCACCTATGATGAAAAAATGGGGGATATATATACCTTTCTCTAATTTAAAAAATAGGGGATAGCATATAAAAAAGATCTATTATAAAAATTATAATTTTTCACCTTTCTCTAATTTATTATTGTATTAATTTCAATATAAATATATTTTTTTTATATAATGTCTTCTTGCCAAAATTCATTGAAGATTTTTTTAATCTAAGCAATTTATTTTTTTTACCTAATTAATTTAGATTCATTATATGATAACATGCTAAATTTAATTCATGTGTTTGTTTCTATCTTTTCTATGTAAATTAAATTTGGGCTGCCAAATTATTTTAACTGTTTTCAATCATTTTTTAATTCATTGTTATAATTATTAAATATAAATTTTTATATTTACATTTTCAATTTAAATCTATTAATAATTTGATTTAGATATTAGTAGTTGTATTGTAATTATTATTTTTTAAAAATAGATAGTTTTATTCATGTAGTACTTGAAAAAATAAAAGTCAATTAAAGATAACTGATAATAAACGTACAAGAGGTAATATTACATATTATTAAATTAATGTAAGATATCTTGAAGAA
Organism: Spatholobus suberectus; assembly: GCA_004329165.1. Classification (NCBI taxonomy): domain Eukaryota; kingdom Viridiplantae; phylum Streptophyta; class Magnoliopsida; order Fabales; family Fabaceae; genus Spatholobus; species Spatholobus suberectus. The sequence continues at coordinate 7,418,731 of CM014729.1, read as the reverse complement.
TTAATAGATTGAAATATAAATTATCTATTAATGGTTAATATATTATGTTTAATACTTTTAACATCAAATAGTTATAATTAGTTCATTTATTCATATTGCATGAGTTATAAAATTATATTTGAATGGTCAAGATTAAAAAAAGTTAATTTTATGTGGCATATTTTTTATTCAAGTTTAGATTTAATGGTTAAAGTTCGCACATCTAACTTGCATATAAAAAAGGTTTACTCATTAATGTTGAATTTTAAATAGTTAAGTGTTAATTCTACCATTAAGCATTTCTATCAAGAACAAGCAATTAGATGCTAATAAATAACATTTTTTTTTGAAATTTAATGTGTAATTGATCACAATATTTTCTTTAGTAAACACACCAAATTAAAAATCAAAATAGAATTTGGCATTAGGGGACGAGGCAATATTCTTTGTAGGCCTACTAACTGTGTTTCATGCAAATTTAATATTTAAAATCTTAATAAGTTTTAAATAAATCATTACTTGTTATTTATTTATTATTTTCTCATCTAAATAATTTATTAAAGACTTTATGGTGAAAAAATTCCCGTGCATTGCAGGGTAATATCATTACTATTGCTATTTTTATTATTAACATTTTTATGAAAAAAATAAAATAGATGAATAATTGATGGGGTTGATAAGAATTTATGGCAATTGATGGGTGTGATTCTAAATTATTTTTTTATGTACATGTATTTTATAAAAATAAAGTAGGCAATTATTTGATGATTTATTTATATTATTTAATATATGAAAAGAAGTTAGTTTTTAAATAAATTTTAATTTAATTATAATAAAAAAATTAATTTGTTATTTTTTAATTTTTTTGCACATAAATTGTCTTTCAAAATAATAGAAAATATTTCTCACATGCATAATTTATTCATGCATCACATCATATCAAATTTAACACAAATAAATGTCATATATGATATAAATTGTACTGACATCTAATCATTTAAATGTATATTATTAAATTTATATTGTTTCATTCATTCACTTAATTTTGTTTCTAATATTTTTACATGATAATAAACTAATGAATTCCATAAAAATGATTTTAATTGAATAATATGTGAGTTCATTCTTGTAATTATTATATATATTTAAATTAAAAAATTTGAGTATTAGTTAAAACAATTGAAAAATAAAAGATTAAGGTAATAACATATATTATATATATTTTTATTAAATGTAATTGTAAATGTTGCTAAAAATTTCTATTTTTATTGATACAAATACATTGTTATATTAATTATGGTTATTACGACTAATATATATTGTGATTTGAATTAATTAAGATAATTATAAATAGAGATGTCAATGGAGCGAGGCAGGATGGGTAGTAGTCCTCTCACACCTACACGTATTTAAATGAATATCCATTAAGCAAGTATCCACAAATTATATGTGTGTGTATGTGTTGGTATCCACGAGTATCTGTAGATATTTGGTAAAATATAAAATTTTAAACAAAAAGTAAAGCTAAAATAAAACTAAAAATAAATATTTTTGAAATATATATTTATACTAAAATAATTTTATAACATATATTTATACTTAAAAATAAATAAATTTGATATATATATTTATATTAAAAATAAATTAGAACAATTTACTTTATATATAATTAAGAGTATTTAAATAATTCCAAAGTGTAAGTACCCATGAATATGGGTACCTTACTACCCGCCCTCGCCGCCTCATTGATAAACAGGTATGTATTTAATATCCATAGCGAGTTTTATTTGTAGGTATGAATTTTTTTGTCATCCTTATTTTAAACAATATCTATTTGAATAAATGTAAAAAAAATTCTTTTAAACAAAAGTAATTATATTTTTTTAAAATTGTATAATTAAAGTAATTAATATAATTACTAATTATATACAATTAAGATAAATTACCTATAATTATTATATATATTTAAATTACATAATTAAAGTAATTAATATAATTATCAATTATATATAGCTATGGTAAATATTTTAATTATATATAATTTATTTTTCTCAACGTGATTTTTTAATTTTTATTGATAAAAAATTACATAATTATATTAATTAAGGTAATTATGATCATGACCAGTACATATTCTTAATTAAATTAACTAAAGTAATATGATTAGTATATATACGTTTTAATTAAGGTGTGTGTGTGTGATATCTTAATATATAGTAATTTTAACAATATTTTTGACAATCAATTAGGTAAATTTAATCAATCAATTAAATCACTTTATTTGATTTAATTGATGTTGATTAAATTTTTGTTTTGAATATTTATGAAAATTATTAACAAATTAACCTTTTTACAATTTTTAAGTAATAAATAGTAATATATATATACACACACTCACACACACACTAATATTAAAAATTTTAATTATTTAAATGTCTTTTTTATTCATTCAAACTATATATATTATATCGGATCTTATATTTTCTCCTATCTTATATATAAATGTCTTTCTTATGTTTTATTTATACTATTATATATATTATTACAAACTAATCTGTTAATTTAAATAATTAAAACATTTTAAAATTAATGTTATTATATATATTTTAACAACTCATATAGTTAAACATATACATAAATTTCAATATTAAATAAAAAAATATATTAATACATTTTTTCAATAAATGATATCCATCATATACTACATATATAAGTTCAAAAATAATACATATATTGTTTGAATGAATTAAAAAGACTTTTAAATAGTTGAAATATTTTAAATTTAATGTTATCAAATATTTTTTACTATTTATTACTGCAAAAATTGTAAAAATAAAATAATTTATTAATAATTTTCATAAATAATTAAAATAAAAAGTTAAATCAACCAAAAATTCAATTAAATCAAATCAAATTTAAAGTAGAATGTTAAATCAATCAAACAATTAATTAAATCAAATCAAGTGATTTAATTGATTGATTAAATTTAGCTAATTGATTGTCACAAATATTGTTTAAGTTACTATACATATTAAGATATTACAAACCGTATGATCATTCTATATTAACGGTTTTCGAGTTACATTGATGTCATTTGATCCCTCCGATATATGTATATATGTGTGTGTGTGTGTGTGTGTGTATAATAATTATTATATATAATTTAATTTGATAGAAATTATTTCTTTGATAATTGTAATTAAAATAATATATTATACATATTGCATGTGTCAAATGTTATATATTTCAATATGTTAGTGAAAAATATAAAACTTAAGTTAACAACATCATATTCATTTTTTTCTCAAATCACAACATCACATTCATTTGTTTTTTTCAATGAAATGTTGTTGTTTTTTTTAATTGATAATTATTTTAGCTAAGATAATTATGACCTATATATATATATATATATATATATGTATATATTAATTTGAATTAATATAGGTAATTAATATAATTATCATCTATATATGGTTAAGGTAAGCATATGTAATTATTACATATATTTAAATTAAATTAATTAAGGTAATTATGGCAAATATATTTTATTAAGATATTAAAGATTATTCTAAATTAGGTGTGTGTGTGTGTGCATGTATGTATGAGTATATATCTATATATATATATTGTAATTATTATATATAATTTAATTGGTAGCAACAAATGTATCATACATGTTGCATGTGTAAGATGTTATCTTTTAAAATGTCAATGAGAAATATAAAGCTCAAGTCAACATCACATTTGATACTTTTTTTTATCACATCACAATGTTACATTCATTTTTTTTTCCGCTAAAATGTAGCTGATTTTTTTTCATCTTTTTAATTCATAAAAATCCATAATTATATTTAAGTAATTATGATCAATCTATCTTCTAATTTAAACTAATTAGGGTAATTAATGCAATTATCATTATTAATTATATATAATTAAGGCAATCATCTGTAACTGTTATATATATTTAAATTGCATTACTATATTAATTAAGGTAATTACCATAAGCTGGTCTAGAACTATTGTTTGGATTTAGTAGATACTTTCTATGAACTCTATGTTTTGAAATGACAACTAATAAAAACTATTGACAATCACTTTCTAGTGTGGAACTCGACTTTATCTTTCAAAGCTTGTTTTCACCCATGATCTATTGTGCATTGCATTATTCAGAGTTAAATCAAGAAAGAGTGTCAAAATTTCAATATTTGATGAATAGAGAGTATGTAGCTCCACAAAAACGTTGTGTATCGACAAATATTTGATAATGTTTAAGATGATCAAAAGCATCAATATGAGTTTTATTCCAATTTACCTTATATTTTCCAATTGGAGTATTGTGGTTATTTTCTAACATCTTGGATTTTTTTCATCTATTTTTACAATTGTCGCTTACCTTTCACACAAGAACTCAATAGCCATAATTATAGTCACAAGTGTTCAATCAATTTCATTTAGTTGTCAAATCTTTCATACTAAAACAACATACTTTTTTCTTTCTCAACGAAAATGCCCTCTTACTTTCAAACAAGAATACAATAAAATTGTGAAACCCTTAACTTTTATTTTGCTTGATCGATCTTATTGTCGTAAGTATAGTGTAGATGAAATCGTACTGTAGTAAAATTTGCTACAAATTGAAAATGGATAGTGGGTAAAATAAATATTTTTTTTCTCTACTTGCTTATTAACAGGGCATGCATAGGTAGTAAGGTACTTGAACTTGTGGGTACTTGTAAGTTGGAATTACTTAAATAACTTTAATTATATATAAATTAAGTTACTTTAATTTATTTTTAGTATAAATATAAATATATATTTCAAAATTATTTATTTTTAGTATAAATATATGTTTCAAAATTATTTGTTTGTAGTATAATAATATTTTTCAAAATAATTTATTTCTTATTTTATTTTATTTATGTTTTTTGTTTTGAATTTTATATTTAACAAATATCTACTGGATACCGTGTATACTTGTGAATATTTATAAAATTAATTGATACTCGCTTAACAGATATTTGTGCAGGTACAAGGCAGACACCAAGTATATTTTCATCCAATGAGATGGTGATGAGAGGCTACTACCAATCCATCCTCTCCACTTTGTCTATTAAAGATAATTGAGTCTACACAATATCAAATCATATTAATAAAAATCATTAATATTTTATACAATATTCACATATAAGAATTGTCATCTGAACTATCTATTTATATATACAAATATATTAAAAATAAAAATATCACAATAACATTAAAACTTATAGTCCTTTTTTATAATAAGTATTAAAATAATATATTTAAAAATTTATACATTAATAAAAGATATATTTACCTTTCAAATTTTTAATATTACATATTAATTAAAAAATAATCAAATGCTAATTTCCCGTGCATTGCACGGGTCGGCATACTAGTTTATAAAATCATGAGAGAGCTTAATGATAGAAAAATTAGGTACAAATGATGCACAATTATGGCATGTTGATAACACATAAAAATTAATTGTAGGAGGGTTACATAATGTGTACCTGATGTGGAGATGAAATTCATGCCTATTACTTCTATTGAATCACAAGCACTGAATGAGGAAGATACTCCTCTCTACCTGGCAGCTAGGGTTTACCACAGAATGTTGTGTCACACAAAATTGTCTAATGGGGTGACAATTTTATAACAACCAGACGAGAGTAGGGACCCCTCATTTGAGCATCAAGTAAGGCTCAACCCATCATAGGCACGCTCACATAATAAGTCCAAACAACTAATATCCATCAAAATAAAATACTATATATTTTATTTTCATAATTGATATTAATAATCAAAAATTTAATCCAATGATTATACAATGTTAATCCATAAAATTCCAACAATCTCCTACTTGGATAGCATTAGTTTAATTATTGGAGACAAAAGACTATTAAACAAAATATTAATTATGTTCAAAGAAATAATGAGATATTAACTATGCAGAAAATTATATCCGATAAGGACAAATATCATACACATTAATAACTCACATTTCATACACAAGATGGATAAAGGAGAGCATAATTAAGTAAAACAGAAATATAATCCCAACAAAATGGTTCAAGCATCTTAATGATGCCATAAGAGATATGATAACAAAGGTGACATCAACAAATTACATATCTCATAAAAAGAACAACAAACAAATGCACAATCGTAAACTCCCACTAACCCAAAATATCAAAAGACTTAACTAAACCCATATGAGCTACATGATTCTGAAAAGCTCCAACAATTAAGCCTTTGGTTGGTGGATCTACCAACATGCATTCTGTAGCAATGTGCTTAATTCGAGTCTGAAACTCTAGAATTTTCTCTCTAACAAACAAGTACTTCACATCGAAATGCTTTGTACGAGAAGAGACCTTATTATTTTAAGAGAAATGCACAACAGTAGTATTGTCGCAATATATCACAAGTGGCCTAGATATGCTTTCAACAATACAGAAGCCAGAAATTAAGTTCTTCAGCCACATAGCTTGGCAAGTAGCCTCATAACAAGCGACATACTCTGCCTCCATGGTAGAAGTAGCTGTAAGTGTCTGCTTGACACTTTTCCAAGAAACAGCTCCCCCTGCAATTAAAGAATGAAGCCCAAAGTAGATTTTCAGGTTGTCAGGGCACCTAAGCAAAACCAGAATTAGAATAACTAATGACATGAAGTTGATTAGACTTCATATAGGTCAACATATAATCCTTAGAGCCCTACAACTATCTAAAGACCTTTTTCACAACTTTCTAATGACCTAAACCTGGGTTGCTCAAGTATCTCCATAAAGCATTAACTGCGAAAGCAATATTAGGACGAGTACAAACTTGAGTATACATCAAGCTACTAATAATGGAAGCAAATAGGACTTTACCCATTTCAGCTATCTCCCTATCATTTTGAGGACACTAGGACTTAGAGAGTTTTTCACCTCTCTGTATAGGTGCAGCACATAGGGAGCAAGAATGCATATTAAATCATTTTAAGACCTTTTCAATGTATCCTTTTTGAGACAATCCAAGAATGATGCATGACCTGTCACGAAAAATCTGATGCCTAAAACAACTGAGGCATCACCAAGGTCCTTCATATCAAAGCAATTATTTAACATACGTTTAGTCTCAGTTAAAAGGTCAGTGCAATTGCTAGCAAGGAGGATATCATCAACATACAAAACTAGAATTATGAAATTGCTCCCACTAGTCTTCAAGTAGATGCATTGATCTGAAGCATTTTCCTAGAAGCCAAAAGAGGTGACCACTTGATCAAACTTCAAGTACCATTGTTTAGAGGCCTGTTTTAAACTATAAATAGATTTCTTCAACCTACAAACCAAATGCTCTTTCTCAGTTTCAACAAAGCCATCGGGTTGAGCCATGTAAACATCCTCAATTAAATCTCCATTTAAAAAGGTTGTTTTAACATCCATCTGGTATAACTCTAAATCAAAATGAGCCACTAAGGCCATGACAACTCGAAAAGCATCCTTAGTAGATATTGATGAGAAAGTCTCCTTATAATCAATGCCTTCTCTTTGACTATAATCCCTTGCCACCAATCTAGCCTTATACCTTTTAACCATACCATCTAGATCGCACTTAACTTTGAAAACCCACTTACATCCAACCGGTTTGCAATCAGCTGGTAATTCCACTAGATCCCGAACATCATTATGGGTCATGGAAGCCAACTCATCATGCATGGCATTTAGCCAATTAGAAGCATGAAGATTAGAAATAGCCTCTTCAAAAGTGATGGGATCATTATCATCATGGATATCAAACTCATGCTCTTGGAGGTATATCATATAATCATTAGGAATAGAAGGCCTGTATACTCTTTGAGATATTCTCAAAGGAGCTTCTTCAACAGCAACATCATGTCGTTGTTCACTTGTAGGTACTCTTACTAGATCACCACGCTCTACAAGAGTATGGTTGCCACCATGTACAATGGGAGTCATAGCAACTCTTGGAACTTAAACATATGGCATAGGAATGACAGCTCGATCTTCTTCAAGAGTGACTGGTCTTGGTGTATAACTCCCACTACCTAAGTCATCCTCAAAGAATATAGCACGATCAGATTCTATCACTCGCATAGAATGTGACGGACAATAAAATCTACTACCTCTGGAGCCCACAGAATAACTAATAAAAAAATTGCTAACAGTCTTAAGATCAAGTTTCTTCAACATAGGATTGTAAGGTCTCACTTCTGCCTTGCAACCCCATACATGCATATGCTTCAAACTTGGTTTCTTTCTAGTTATCAACTCATAAGGAGTCTTGGTCATAGACTTGCTCAGGTACTTGGTTAAGGATGTATGTGGTGGTTCTTAAGGCATCTCCCCAAAGAAATTCTAGCAATGAAGAGTGACCCATCATGCATCTTATCATATCCAAAAGTGTGTGTTTTCTTCTTTCTGCAACCCCATTCTGTTGAGGAGTACAAGGCACATTATATTGAGCTTTGATTCCACATTCTTCAAGGTATCTAGCAAAGGGCCTTAGGTTTCTCCAAGTCTCATCATATCTGCCATAATACTCTCCTCCTTTATCAAACCTCACACACTTGATCTTCTTGCCTGTTTTCAATTCAACAATAGCCTTAAAAGACTTGAAGGCATCTAAGGACCTGATTTCTCCTCAAAAAGATCAATCTAACCAAATCTAGAGAAGTCGTTTATAACGGTGATGAAGTACCTATATCCACCCATGGCAGTGGGTGTAATAGGCCTACACATATCAGTGTGAATCAACTCCAGCATGTCAACACATCTGTTTGTTGCCTCACCCATAGGTTTAGTGGTAAGCTTGCTCAGTGATACAATCAATACAAGTATCAAAATTTGAGAAGTCCAAGTCATGCAGAATTCCCTCTTTAATCATCCTCTCAATCTGAGCTTTAGAAATATGTCCTAGATGTCTATGCCACAACATGGAAGAACTGTCATCAATCCTACCATTTTTATGTCCAACAACAGAATTGACACACATGTCATTCAGATCCAACATATATAAACCATCACGTAAAACTCTTGAGCCAATAGCAATAGAATTGGAAAAAATATATAGCAAGTCTTCCATTTTCAAACTTAAAATTGTACCTGCATCTATCCAAAGCTGAAACTGAAATCAAATTCCTCCTCATGGAGGAACATAAACAACATCCTTCAAAATTAAGGCGTGTCCAGAAGGTAGATTTAAAAAATCACTCCTATGTCCATAATAGATACTTTGGCTCCATCTCCCACAACGATTTGACTCAACTTCACTAAGTTTCCTTAGGCTTGTGAATCCTTGCAAGGAATTCACAACATGAATGGTTGCACCTAAGTCAAACCACTAAGAGTTGGGAGGAACATCAACAACATTGGATTCAAAGCAAGCTAGAGCTTGAGATTTGTCTTGGTCCTCATAGTTAGTCCCATTCAACGTTATCATAGAAGTGGGCATAATAACTACATGAAAAAAAAAAAAAAGTTATTTAATATGCACAACATAATATGCCCAACATACAAAATTTCTTATTAATTGTGATCCTGCCTAAGGGTCCCGAATCACGATAAATAAGAAATATAACAAAAATACAATGTAGAAACTCATGCTACAAAAAATCCTAACACCGGTAGGGTACTAGAACAAAGTTGATACAAGCAAAACCAAAATGTATCGTATTAATCACAAATCACATTAATAACAACATACCGATAGGGTATAATTATTATTAATATAATATTAATCTCAAATAATTTTATTCAACTTACACAAATTTATATAATTATTTTTATGATAGGTGAGTTGACAATTATATAAAATATTCATAATTATGCTTGCAAATAAAAAATATCAGGCATAAAAAAAATCTCAGTAACAAATAATAGCATAGTACTGAGCAAAGCATGAAGCACACGAAAAAAAGAAAAAAAAAGGCATCACGTTAAGGGAGAGAATAAATATCTATTCATTATCCTATATATTTACCCATCCAATGCACAAAAGACAAAAAATAAATAAAAAGGACTATACACGTCTGTAATGCTCGAATGAAGCACGGCTACCTTCAATGAATTATCACGTTTCGGGAATCGTATGTGAAAGCGAATTGAGTGAGTATAAAGCAAAAAACGATCAACCGAATTTACAAAAACGAAAAACAGGGGCGCATTTAATTCACAAAAATTTATAATAAAAAACCCTAAACTTATTTTATCAGAGAAAGGAACGTGGTTTAGAAAGAATATGCGAAGAAAAGGGTTTGACAGGATCTAAATTTTCATGTTATCGAAACACAAAATAGTCATAATATGCATCAATCTAAGCTCTAATACCAATTGATAGAAAAATTATGTACAAATTATGCACAATTATGACATGTTGATAACACAAAAATTAATTATAGGAGGGTTAGATAACGTATACCTGATGTGGAGATAAAATTCATGCCTATTACCTCTATTGAATCACGAACACCAAATAAATGAGATATTTCTCTTTACCTGGTGACTAGGATTTACCACACAATTTTGTGTCACACAAAATTGTCTAGTGGGGTAACAATTTTATAACCACCAAACGAGAGCAGGAACCCCTCATTTGAGTACCAAGTGAGGGCTCAACCCATCATAGGCATGCTCACTTAATAAGCCCAAACAACTAATATCTATCAAAATAAAATATCATATATTTTATTTTCATAATTGATATTAATAATCTAAAATTTAATCCAATAATTATACAATGCTAATCCATAAAATTCCAACACTTATTAAATAAGAAATAAGACATACAAAATTTTGTAATTTTCAATAAATTTTAGTTAATAATAAAGAATATGTTTAAAATAGTATGTTGTTAATATTTCTCTTAAGCCAAAAAGGAATGTTAATAATGCACTATTTGACACACTTCTTTTAATACAATTTTTATTATTGACTAAAATTTATTGAAAACTATAAAATCATAAAAAAGAGAGTCTATAAATAAAGAGTAATGCTATGTTCTTCCTGCTTCATCTTACAAATCCTCCTACTATCTTTCATAGTAAGTATTGGATAAAAAATAAGAGGTTGTCTAACTTATCTCAAGTAAATGGAATTAAACAATCTCATCGAATATTATTGGTGTAATATTTTATGTTGTACCAATCATCTGTAAGTACATAGGAAATTACATCAATCATCATTGATAGGGTTATTTAAGCTTGTTTTTACTTGGGCTAAGTTAGACAACCCCAAAAAGAAAATGCATTTAATGTCATGAAAAATAAAATACATCTAATACATACCATAAAAGATAGTAGGAGAATTTGTAGCACGATAAAGGAGCAAGATTTAGAATTATTCATAAATAAAAAGAGCAAGTAGAGATCCCACCCTCCTCTCCAATAGTCATTGTGGGCACTTCCAAGTACAAATATGAAAACTAGCTGGTTCACCAGATTTTGGGTGAGGAAGAAAAGGAAACCCGGAAATTTGGTTCCTCTTTTATTTTAGGTTTTATTAAAATTTTAAAATTTATATATTTGTTAATTATTTCATCTTTAAAATATTATTTCATCAACGATTAAACAATTTATAATGTATCTACCAAAAAACAATTTATAATGTATTACAGATTCATTATAAAATAGGTTAAAATTTCATAAATGATATGTACACACACACACAAAAGTTTTATTGGAAGATATATTTATTTGAGTGATTTCTTTGTCCCAAAAGAGATTGATTTTTTAGCTCTATGGATTAGAGGACACCCTTGATGCATTAAAAAAAAAAAACTCTTTAAATATAAATAATATTTTTAAACAAAGCTTTTATGGATGTTATTTTGTTTTCTTATGTGAAACTTCTTATCACACGACTAAATAAAATAATAAAATTAGAGGTTTCTTTTAAAATAAGGAGAGTGCCTATTATTGTCACCGGCGCTGATTGTCTATGATGCTCCCTTTGTAATTATTTTTTTATATTCCTAAAATATCCTTAATCAATTTTTTTAATTAAAATTGTTATCTAATACTATTCTTATACCTTAAATTTCTAATTAATAATTATACTAATTGATATTAAATATAAAAAATAAATATAGTGAAAATTTTCTTTCACATTGACATTTTTTTCAGTTAATTTTTTGATACCAAAATCACTGTATTTCCTTCATTGACATTAATTACTTTAAAGGTTATATATAAAGTGATTTTTAATTTTTTAATAGTTTAAAATTATTTACATAGATAGTGTACCAAAATTAAACTCTTTTCTCAAACTCAAATTTAGTTAAACTAATTAATCAGTTATATTTTTAAAATGCTTCTCAGATTTTAGTGTGGTTTCCATTTAGAGAAATGTTAGCAACATTCTTTCAAATCTTCTCTTTTAACACTCTTCTACTATTGACCGAAATTTATTGCAAATTACAATTTTTGGTGGGTCATATTTCTAAATCAGGAAAGAGACTTATTAAATGAAAAGTGAAACCTACTAAAATTTGTGATTTTCAATAATTTTAACTAGTAATAGAGAGAATGTTAAAAAATAAGTGTTTGAAAGAGTGTTGCTATCAGTCCTCTTCCATTTATGTTTCTTCGTGGCCCTAAGCAATAGAATCATGTTATTGTTATGCAAATTGATTCGTATATATTAATTCCATGTAATGTGCACAAATATCAATGCTTAGAATTCGCATGGTTACTTAAGAAAATGGGCAATAACTCTTGCACATTTTGTTATACTAGAATCAATTTACTGTTTCTCTTCCTTTTAACTTGTTATTTTTTAGAAAATTTTTGTTTCTATTTAATTTATTTGTCATTTTTAAAGTTCAAGATACCATTAATTACTTCTTTGTCAATTATACCCTTACTTCTCACTTAATTTTTAATTAATTTACACATTTACAACTAGTATGCATTTATTGTGGAGTTAAAATGAGAAATGGTGCAATAAGAAACTTTAAAACTATTTTATGAAAAACAAGAAAATTTATTACATTTCTTGGTTTGTGTATAAAAGCTTTAAAGGACACTTAAAAAAAATGGAGTGATGTGTTGCTTTTGATGCAATCTTGCTAATAAATTCATGTTATCATATCATAATCATAAGAGAAATGTTAGCAACACACTCTTTTGAACACAATATCTTTTATTAGTTAAAATTTATTGAAATTAATAAGATTTTGTGGGTTCCACATTCTGTTTAATGATTCTCTCTAATGATTTTGTAATTTTCAATAATTTTAATCAATTAGAAAGAGTGTGTTAGGAGGAGTGTGTTGTTAGCACTCCTCTTATAATATATATCATATCATATCCAATGATAGATCCAGAATGATATTATAGAGGTGGCCAACTGTAAAACTTAAAACCTCATCTAACAAATATATACGTATAAAATTTCATATAAAGTATTTATAATTATATATTATAAAATACTAATTACATTAATAAGTTATTGAAATATCTCTCTTGCATATCACAATTTATCTATGATTGAATTTACATTATATTTTTTAGTATTTTTTTAAGATAAATATCTTTCTAAACAAAAATTGGTATACGAAGTATTATTTTAACATATTGAAAATAAATTTAGATAAAGAAAAATAAATAAATTGTATACTTTATTTTTTTATATTCAAGTCAAGAATATATATATTTTTCCAATATGCCATTATCATTGTAATTAAAAAATGTATAATAGAAAATATATTTATTCATAAGACAAGCTAAACATATATTTTTTATAGATCCAAGATTATTAATTATGTTCTAACAATCTACTAAATCAAAATGGATGATGTTACTTACCATAATATTTTATGACAATAATAGCCAACGATCCTTGAAGAATAATTTATTTTTAGATTGTTGAAAAGTACAAGAAGAAAAATAATGAGTCATGACAATATTCACTATTTTGAAAACAAATTTTAGTAGACCTCCAGTATAATCCGCTATCTAGTTTACTTTCTTAAAATTTACATATCGACATGTTTAGACTCGTACATTGAAGGTCAGAAATACATTAGAACCTCACAAAATATGCTCAAAAGACATAAATGAGAGGAGAAAAATAAAAATAATATACTAAGAATAGTAATAGGAAAAAATAATATTTGTTGGTAGCTCTTAAAACTCAAGTTGTCAATTCCTTGCATTAGTGTTCATAACAAGTTTTAATCTCAAATAAATTATAATAAAAAAAGTATAAATGGAAGACTAATAAAGTTATTTGATTGCAAATGCAATTATTTATAACCTTTAAAATAGCAATAACAAATTATAAAAGGAAAACACTATTAAAAAAAATGATACACAAATATTTTATCTAAAAAGAGAAAAGAATACAATTATCTCTACATTAAAAACTATAAAAAGAAAAAAAAATATGTTATTATGTTAAAAAAAAAATACTTAAATGCTATTATCCCCAAAATCAAATCCCACTAAATAAAAATAATTATTTTAATATATTAAAATATCATCATATTAAAAAATTTAATTATAAAAACGTGGGGGAGGGGGGAGAAGTCCATCCCAGATTATATCATAATCATAATCATAATATATATAAAAGTAAGGTAGTCTGGAGCAATTTTTCCCATTGAAATAAGTGTAGGTCATTAAATTATTAGGCAATTAAGGATGTTATATTTATATGCTATTTATTTTTATTCCTTCATTTATTGGAGCTATTTATTTTCTTCATTTATGTTCATAATTGTGGTAATAAAATCTTACATCCTTTCTCACTTATTACAAATTTGTCAATTCTAACAAATTAAGTATTCAATGCATTGCCCCCCACCCTTTGAATAGACTTCTTTTTGCAAATTAAAAAGAAGCAAACTAGCATTCAAACCTTTGTTCTACCTTTATTCTACACTTGATTTCTCAGAGAAAGAAAAATATCATTTCCTTTGCTTTCATAGCATGGTTTAGTCTCTCTCCCTTTAGGTGAGAGAAAAGGCACTATTTTTTCAATTATGAACATTTTCTATACACTATTTGTCTTTTATCTACCTTTTGACACGTTTTAATGCTTTAACTTGGTGAAATATTGTGAAAAAATAATCCATATGCATATATTTTTTGTGATTCATGTTTTGAATGGTTTAAACGGAAAAAGAACATGATTACACTAATTTTCTTGGGTTTTTAATGTAGGAAAATGAGCAATAGAGAAAAGTTTCAAATTTTGGACTTGAAATTTGACCCTTCCTCTTTGTTTAGGTCATAATTCAGACTCTAATAATGTGATTGAAGTGATCTTAGTATCTATAAAAATATTAAATATAGATCTACACTTTTAATGTGGAGAGTTTGATCTGATTCAATGTGGATCATATAGAAAATTGGGCTTGAAGTTAAAGTTGATGTTCTGTCTTGACAGACTGACATAGGTGCAATGTTTTAAGCATATCTCAGGTTGCAGAGATCGAAACAACATCTAACAAGTGCTGAAATTTCAAGAACAAAATTATCTACAATGTCCATGAAGATACCAAAAGTCAATTCTGCTTGCAGAATGCTCGATGGATGAAAAATAGTGCCCAACATGTACCACCCTTGCACACTGACTCCTGGTGTTGCATTCATCACCACCTAATGCCATCAACTAGAGCCTAGTGTCAACACAATCCCAATTTTCAAACTGGGAGCAAAAAAGTGGGGCCCAATGCCTTTTTATGGTCTAAGGAGGCACAATTCTGGTATTTATTCAAAAAAATAAGATTTTTGGACATTTTAAGACTTATCTTATAACTGGAAGTAAGGAAAAGAGTGAAGATTCATCACCGGCCATTAACCATATGAATTTCTAAGTTTTTTAAAGTTAGGTAAGGATGAACCTTGATTTAAACCTTTTGTAATTAATTTCTCTTTGTGAATCATATATTTTTTTTATATGAACTAAGTTGTCGAATTCATTCTTAGTGCTTTTATGTGATTGACCCTCAATGGGATTGCTTAGTAATCTAAATTCACAATTAGGAAATTAGAGTTTAGACTATTCCAATTCAATAACCATATAATTTTTGTGCCTAGGAATAGGGTTATATTGTATGCATCCATTGTAATTTCCTAAACCTAATGCTTCTTACTAATTTTGCACACCTTAGGAATTAGGGTTCATAATTAGGAATAAAGAGTTTACTTGTCAAGGGATTGGGATAAACTAAATTAGAAAAATTAGATGTTAATCACATAATAAGAAGAGATTTAGAAGAGAAAGAGGTTTCCTTATAGGGGAATCAAGGGGATTTCAATACCTAATTATTTTCATTAATTAAATTTTCTCATAATTGTTATTTGTGTTTGTTTTTCTTTTTATTTGATTAAAACCAAAAACCTAAAATTAATCAATTCCTTCTTAAATTTTGAATGAGAAGAGTAATTAACTAATTGCATTATTGTTAAACCACAATCTTCGTGGATACAATACTCTTCTCACTTCTTTATTACCTGTACAACAGGTACATTTGTCGTGTTCCTATGAGATATACTTGAATATCTACCTCAAAGTATGAATCTAGTTATACCCTAAAATCATCAAGTAATCCCCAGGGCAATTGTGTCAATAGTTTCTTCTCAAAGTAGAGCAAATCCTAATCCATATATATATACACCATCAGTATAAAAGATTTTACACTATCAACCAATTAAAAACAACTTTGGTGTGACTTTTAGGGTGGTTATCATCAAAGTCAACAAACTTATTATACATGGTGGTTTGTGATTGGATAACAATGTAAACAAAATTTATGCTATGAGTACATATTCTTTTTTCTCTTCAAATAGAGTTTAATGGATATACACTATCAGTGTAAAAGAGTTTATACTATCAACCAATTAAAAATCAGCTTTGGTGTGACTTTTAAGGTGATTATTATCAAAGTTAACAAACTTATCATACATGATAGTTTGTAATTGAATGATAATGTAGAAAAACATTACACTGTCGGTGCATATTTTTTTTCTCTTCAAATAAAGTTTAATAGATATACATTGTCAGTATAAAAGATTTTACACCATCAACCAATTAAAAATCAGCTTTGATGTGACTTTTAGAGTAATTATTATCAAAGTGAACAAACTTATTATACATAGTGATTTGTAATTGAATAATGACCATGTAAAAAAAGCTTTACACTATCGTACATATTTTTTTTCACTTCAAATAGAGTTTAATGGATATTGGTCAAAAACTAACAAATATTTTACGTGTGAACAACTTATGGGAGATATTTTGTTGGTAACGACCCTTTTGTTTGTTTGACTGTATGATCACAATATATGTAGATGGCATAGACTGACCAAAAAAAATAAAAGGACAAAAAGAATGATCTCACAATAAACATAGTACTACTAGTATTTTAATATGTGAATTACATAGAATAAATATTTATTTTATATAACATAATTTATAATAAATAAATACTTCTAAATATATAATATAAATTATATTATAATTAAAATTTATAATAAATAAATATTTTTAAACATATAGATTATATTTTAAATTTATAATATGTAATTTATTTTGTGATACAATGTCATTCTAATTATTGATAATTTCTTTTAAAAAATATTGAAATTCAATTTACAACTAAAAATGTTAAAATGATAGATTAAAAGATATAAGAGGTTAAAAAAATTTCTAAAAATGCTTTCATTGAAAAATAACAGTTACAAACGCTCTCATTAAAGAATGATAGCTAAAAATACTCTCGTACAAGATAACTATTCTAATTTATATATATAGAGATTGATTTCGAGCTATGTGATTCAAATTTAAAGTGATCTTGATATTTTCTCTTTTTTCTTTGCAGGTATATTTCACACACAATTTTTGAAATTAATTAAATTTTTTTCTCATTCATCTTAAATTATCTTCATTTTATTTTTATTTCTATACTTGATCTTTTTAATATTCTATCTTTTGCAATCTATTTTTTTTTTAATTTCTAAAATGAATTTTAATATTTTTTAAAGAAATTATCAATAGTTAGACATAATTTTATATCATAATTTAAATTATTTATTATAAATTTAAAATATAATTTATATATTTAAATAAATTTATTTATTATGAATTTTAATTGTAATTCAATTTATTGGATTTGTTAACATACACTCACTTGTTTTTTAATTAGAGTACGTTAACAAGCTACACCATTACTGTATTTTAAGAAAATGCTAGTTATAACTTATTAATGTACTTCAACTAAAAAATGCTTATATATGCATATTTTTTTTTAGCTAGAGTATGTTAACAAGTTACACCATAGGTGTATATTAAGATAAGTCTTAGTTATAGCTTGCTAATATACTTTAACTAAAATAATACTGGACCAAAATAGGTTTGGTATTTTTCGAGTCCGCATTCTGTTAGCCCATTTGGTCCAATGGACCGAACCAAATTGACCCATTTTTTTAGGCCACAATTATCTAAACTTTTTAAAATTATCTTTATTTATAATTCATTAGCTCCATTAATTTCTCTTTTTGCCCCTATTATATCTCTTTTATCCTTCTATCAAATTAGTGGTGATATTTGTATAACCATTATTATTGAAAAGTGATTTTTTTTATGATTTATGGAAAATTAAGCATAAATTTAGAAAAGTTATTTAATACTTCATATATTATTGAATGTGACTTAAATAAAAAAATACTAAAAGATTTTAAAATATGATCTATAGAAAAGAACCAAAAAAGTAGAGAAAATAATATATGCAATGGGAGTATAAAGGGATTTTAGACTGTCATCTAATTAAAAACTATCATATAGAATAAATTTGTTGACTTTTACATTAATTGTCTTAAAAATCATACACATTATGATTTATGACTTATTGACAATGTAGATTTTTTTACACTAAGAGTGTATACCCATTAAATTTCAAAAAGTAATTCATAAAAGAACATTTTTAGTTGTAATGATGACACGCTAGATGAATATATTAACATGTCCTTTTAAATCTTTTAATATTACTTAAAAAAAGCATTGAGATACTTTTCATTTTTAATATAATAAACATTTTATTTTCTAATAAAACCTTTTTATTTTTTGACATCTTTTCATACACAGTAATATTTTTTTATCAGATACACACATAATATACAATCTCCTACATGAAATATTTACTAATTAATTAAAAATCAATTAATATTTACTTTTGAGCAAAATACAGAAAATGTAAATTGTAATATTGAATCAATTTGAGAAACATATGGATACAGATTAACCGGAAATTCTTCATAAAAATAAAAATATATTAGCACGATGCGTGAAATTATTATCACTCTAATATATCTATATACATCATTCATATTTTTACTTTTATTCTAATTTCTAAACTTTCTCTAATTTAATTTTCTATAAAAGAATTAAACTTATTTTAATTTGTTTTCTTCATGTAAAACTAAACAAAGTAAATTATTTAAAGAAACGTCTATAATTCGAATGAGGTCTTCTGTTATAGAAAGTAATTAATGTGGAAAGTAATTTTTAAGTAATTTAAGATGCCTACTAATCAAGCAATTTTTAAGTAATTAGGGATGAGAGGGGCAAGATAGTTTAAATTATGTAAGGGATAAAACAATTTAAATCAAGAGATAAAATCATTTAAATTAGGTAAAAGATAAAGAAATTTAAATTAGTACGTAAGTTAAAAGAGAAAAGAATAATTAAAAGAGACAAGGATAATTTATCCATGAGAAATCAGAGAAAATCCCCATAAAATTGGAGATGAGAGAATTAAATTAATTTAAATTATGAAAGAGATGAAGAAATTAGGGAAGATATGAGGAATTTAAATAAGGAGATAAGGAGCAAGAATAGAAATCTTACGAGAAATTTTTTTAGAACGAAGAATATTTACATAGGGAAGTGTGTAGTTCACATTTGCTTAAGAGAAGAGAAATTAAATGAAATCAAATGTGAAAGAGAGTAGAGAGTGAAGATTTTACTAACTAGATACCTATTGTAATTTATAGATATAGCGCACTTAGCATAGGGACACACTTGAGAGCTTCCTAATGACTTGCACACCTGCGCTTAGTGCGAGCTCATTTGCGCTAAATGCAGTATTAATGAACTGACATCCAAAAGTTAGGAGAAAAAGAACAAAGGATGAGACATCAATCACTTTTGACCTATCTTAGTACCTAGATCAATAAAGTGACAGCCAAAGCTCTCCTATGGCCTTTTCTTCTCAAATATTCATTTTTTCATGGATTTTTGGCCTACACATATCTATGAGTAGCTAATGTAATGATCCACTGTCACTACTACACCACTCCATTGTACTCTACCAACTTATACAACCATAAATATTTAAACATATATATAAACGCATGTATACACGTCACGAGAGATGATCCATCCATCTCTCTTACAGCCAATATACATGTCTATACAACTTATAAAGAACAAATGAACTAGGGGGATAACTTCAAAGCCAAAATAAATAAAATATACATCAACAAGGGGAAAGGGGTACAAAACACACTTTCTATGGTTGGTCACACTATACACCCCCTATCAAAAGAAATGAAACAAGACAAACACCAAAAAGCAAATGTGTGACTCCTCATGTCACACTATCTTCTACCAGTAGTTCCACCTTCTGCTCTGAGTAGCTGGATCCACTGAAGCCTCGCCATTTGCTCCCACGCCAAAGGACGCAACCATCATAGTCACACCATTACGACAACAGCAACAGAGCAACCACAATGGAACAACAAAGCAATGGTAAGCTTCCTAAACCAACAACACAACTTATTATTAAGGAAATCATCAACAGTTCCCAACAATCACTCACATGTATACGACATACAATCATACAGTAAAGAGTTCACAACTCAGAACCCCACAATACAACAAATTCACCACTACTATGTCAATGCATGATGACACAACTCTTGAGAGGTTTTCAACATTTGAGTGACCAGCACAGACATGTTCCTTAACATAACACCCTCCACTGCTATTGGGGAACACCATAGCTCTGATCAATGGATAAGATCAAGTGGTTGATCAGGATAGATATACATGGGTAATAACTCACCACGACACAAGGCTTGCAACGACCTTGGCCCCTTGTGGAATTGCCTGTTTATCTATCTCCCAAGTCTTAGGTGCAATGATCCCCACTAACCTTTCGACACTAGGTTGGAGGTTTGTCTAAGCCTCAGCTCCTGTCAACCAATCGACTTACATGCTTGCTCACAATGCAGTCACCATTGCGGACTCATGCATGAATGCGGTACAACACTATTCATCATCAATCTAACATCAACAATTCAATAAAGTTTAGCAAGATCACCAGGTGGATTCACACAACACCACACATGACCTGATGACTACCATCAACCCCATGCAGGCCCAAATCCAGCCCCATGCATGGTTTATAGGTGAGGCCCTATCTAAGCAGCCCATACCTTATGAGTAACAACTCAGAGCAACAACATTTTAACAAGTGATGGTCCTATCTAGGCAACCTTCCATCCCTCCTACACTCCCAACAATTCTCACATTAAACTCGCACCAGGAGTCATTCTCAACCACATTTTACACAATTAAAATTTTAATTACAACAACATCAGACTACCTTGCTCGCTTAGCAGTCTATATGCTCGCTCAGTGAAGATCTCCTTTATAGAGGGCTTACTTTCCCCCACGAAGGTTCTTGCTCAGTGACCATAAGTCTCGCTTCGTGAACCTCCTGTCTCCAGAGGCTCTCGCTCAGCGACAACTAGGGTCTCTTAGCGAATTCGTTCCAAGGATTTTCTCCAATTTATCTCAACAGCAGTTCACTCAACGAGTCACCTACTCGTTCAGTGATTAGCCACTCCAGAGAGCAGCCAAAACCTACACACGCCCCTCGTTCAGCGAACACGTTGCTCGCTCAGCGAAATACTTGCAACAGAGAGCAACAACTCTCCAGGGCCCCAAATCGCTCAACGAGCCTATTGCTCACTTAGTGAATCACTCCTAGGCATTCTAGAATGCCCTATACTCGCGTAGCGAGCCTCTTACTCGCTCAGCAAATGATCTTTTGAAAATTTCCAAATTTTCATGAACATTCGCTCAGTGAACTGAACTTCACTTAGTGAACCTCCTCTTTCTTCTCAACCATCACCACGACTCAAGAACACTCGCTTAGTGACGCGAAGTGTCGCTCAACAAACTATAACTCGACAACCTCACTTCACTTCTAAGGGCATTCTCGCTCAATGAGAGCCCTAGTCGCTCAGCAACTACCAGATGACAAAGCCAGCAACTTTTGTTGAAAAACCCAAAAATCCAAACTTTCCTTTCACCCATACTCCAAATCAACCTCATAAGATTGAATATAACCACACAACAATCTACAACAACATACTAAACAGATATTACAACCAATACAACATTTCAATCGAAAATAATCACAAAATCAATAAACCCATTTTCAACAACATTTCAACGCAACTTAGTCAAATCACGTTTTCTAGCTCAATCCACTGACAACATACACATACTACCACACTCATACAACAAGCATTCAATACATGTAAGCTTCCTTTACCTCTTGGAGCTTCCGAAATCAAATCTGAGGAAGGAGGAGAATGTGAGAGATGTGAACCTTTAAGTCAAATCTTCAGGAAAAGTAATTCTTCTCACCAAATGGAATGGGATGGTTTAGTAATCTTGCTTTTCACTTGGTGGGTTTGAGAGAGATTTGAAAGAGTGTCTTGGGTGGTCCAACTAAAATGAGAGGGAAGGGAGTTTTTTTTTGGTGACTTAAAGCTTTCCGGGCCTCAATCAGGTTTTGGACTCACTAATGCCCATGGTCCATCTAACCACACTCCAAAACCCCCAAACTGGCTCAACACTGCTATTTACTCAACAACCCAGTCGAACACCACCAACATCTATATTTGGCTCAAGCACATTTCCTCAAGTTTCGTAAATTCAGATCAGAATTCCAAGACAAAAACAACACATAACAATAACCACACAACAACAATTTATTTATTTGTATTAATTACCTAGATCACATATTAAATTTCCACTTTTGATTATTAAGTCACTAAATCACACATTAAGAAAACATGGTGTTACAGCTAAACTTTTTTGTGTTGGGGTTGTAACTAAATTGACTTCCATGTATATATTTTGATTCATTAATCCATCTTTATGCATTTATATTAGTGTTTTACTTCTATGCTTAATGCTCTTTGTGGTTTGATAATCTAGAACTTGTTATTGGATTTGATTTGTGGTTGAAAAACTCCTTTTAAACATAGAACTGAAGTAAACACCTAATAAAACTTGTTTCTAGGAATGGAACTTGATTTATTAGTAATCTTGCGATCATTAATCTCATTGCAAGTTCATTAGGTAAGCTACTTAAGGGATTAGGGTTTAACTAAGGAACTTAGGCTCTTATCAAGAGATTAGACTCTTATTATAAAAAGAGAAATGGACAAAAAGTTCATTTATTTAATGCATTTATTAATTATTAAACATTCAAGTTAAGAAAATTTATTCTTTATTTTGTATAAATATCACATACAAAATAAAATTGAAGATACTTATAAAAAAATAAATATAATTTTTTATGTCTCATATTTGAAACAACAGCTAGGATTCTCAGTAATTTATTAAGCCAAAAATATCTATTTTTTAATCTGATGCTCGAAAGTTGAAGAATTATACTTGCCATCAAAATTTTGATATTCAATATAGTACTTCTAATGGTTTAGATTTCTTGCATTGCATAGGATTCATTTTCTAATGGTTAAAAGTTGATGAATTATATTTGTCATCCAAATTTTGATATTTGTTAACTCATTGGCAAGTGTACCAAATTGTTCACGAAAACAATAATGAATAAGAGTATCGTCCCACAAGGATTTGCGCAATACTCGCAATAGTCACCCCTTTTGCTATCCCAACTAATGAAACGGTGATTGATTATATTGCAAGAGAAATTTAAAAGCAACCGACGTAGAAGAAGATAATATAAACGAAAATAACTCTTTTTAGGTTTTTTCCTCAAATGGTTAAGATGCAGAAAATGTTTTAACAATAATAATGAAAGAGGTTGGGGTTTAACTTCATTAAACCATCCTCTCATGCAACACAAAGGTTAGCCATTAAGTTTATGTTTCAAATATTATCACATCAACCTATAAAAGCACTCAAACCCTAATTCCTTAAAGGAGAGAGTCTAAGTTTTTTTGCTTAAACTCTCAATCCCTTGATTAGCTTAACCAAATAACTTGCTTTAATAAAAAAGGTTATGAGATGACTAATAAACCATGTTTCATTCTTAGACACAAGATTCATTAGATGTTTACTTTAGTTCAAGAAAAGAAAGTGTAAATTCTATAATATGCAAATTCTTCTTTTAATTTTTCCTGTAATAAAAAAATCTAAGATAGTAAATCAATAAAAGAAGAAAATATAAAAATTCAAGAAACATATGCCTAAGATAAATGAAAAGTTAAATAAAGTAATAAATTGAAAACGTTTTAAAAAATAAAAACTTAGTTGTGACAGCTTTAGTAAAACCTTTTTTTTATTTGATATATATATATATATATATATATATATATATATATATATATTATAATTAAAATATTAAAATAAAAAAATCATAATTTACACCATACATCACATTAATAAAAACATTAATCAACATAGTATACTTTATTTTGATCTTATAAAAGTTCAATCTTATAGTCTTGGTTTCAAAACAAGAGCAGAGGGAGATGCACTTTCTTTTTTAGATTGGTATATTTATCTTGTAGACTGAATTTAGAACTATTGTTCAAAATGACCATCCAAGCTTTTTATATATAAATTAGTATTTTAGCGTATGCAATGCATAGGAAAAATGTTTATTTTCTATAATTAAAATTTATAATAAATAAATACTTTTGAATATATAAATTATATTATAATTAAAATTTTTAATAAAAATAAATATTTTGAAAATATAAATTATATTTTAGATTTATAATAAATAATTTATATTGTGATAAAAAATTATTTTTAACTAATGATAATTTTTTTAAAAGTATTAAAATTTATTTTAGAAATAAAAATGAAAAGAATAAATTTAAAGATATAAGAGGTGAAGAAAATTTTTTAAAAACACTTACGCAAAAAAAAATAAAATCTAAAAATGTTCTCATTGAAGAATAGTCCCTAAAAGCACAGGTAATTAATTAGGAATGTTAAATAGTTATTTGAGATATATTGTGTTGTTTTGTTTCAACTACAAGTCTACAACACGTGCATTTCAAGTATTGGTCAAAAACTAACAAATATTTTACGTGTGAATAACTTATGTCAGATATTTTGTTTGTAACCTCCCTTTTGTTTGTTTGATTATACGATCACAATCTGTTGCTATTATATGTAGATGGCATAGAATTAAAAAATAAAAAGAGTAAGTTATACTTACATTTCCTGAGATTTTTTGAGATTGCACAAAACTCTTTATTTTTTTAACGTTTACAACAATTTCTGGTATAGGAGTACACAGTATAATATTTTTCAAATAATCAAGGGAGTTAATGCAATATATAAGCGATGTTAGTGTAATGTTTTTCAGACAATGAAGGAAGTTAGTGTAGGGGTAAAACAAAGGAGAAATATCAAGAAAAAATTGAAGAAACCTAGGGAGGTGTCAATGTAATTTACTCAAAGACAAAAAGAATTGATCTCACAATAAACATAGTACTATTGTTTTCCAATTATGTGATTCAAATTTAAAGTGAGATCTAGATATTTTCTCTTTTTTCTTTGTTCAAGTTATGTGATTCAAGTTTAAAGTGATCATGATATTTTCTCTTTTTTCTTTAGATGTATATTGATGTAGTACCGCAAGTGTATGGTATCGTCGAGTAATAAAAATATCATTCTTTCCACAGGGACTGCGCGTTAGGTTTAGTGATTATCACTATTTAATTAAAATTAAACAAAAGGAATTGATTTAGAGAATTTGGGTTTTGAATGGTTTAAAAGAAATTGCAATTAAAAATTGAAATGAGCAAGTATTTAAGATTAAGGAAAATTCAATAATAAGAAGACTTCTAGGATTAGGGGTTCACATCTAGACTTCCTATTGACCTAATATCTTTACCTTAATGCTCTTGTTGGTTCCCTTTGAAAGTGAATTAACCTAATGTGACCTTCTTTCCCTTTCAAGACATGGAGATGTACCTAATTGAATTAACCCATGCTTTCATGGTAGCTATGTTCAATTAGGCTCTTTAGGTTCTTTGTTAATTCAATTGTTCCTCGAAGGTTTTAACCTACTTTTGTGGTTTAGACCCAAGTTCCTCCCCTATATTTTTGACACCTTGGTTCACCTTTTGTTCTTCCCTAAGAATTTATGATTATGAAAAACGTAATTTGGACGCTTCGCATAGAGAAATTCAATAAAGGAGAAATCAAGAGAAGATACCAAAGAACCTCAAGATAATTCAATTAGAATCAATAATTGTCTAGGGCTAAGCCCCAATCCTAGAATAGAAACGACTACTCACACATAGTTATAGAAAACAAACAAGTAGAAAAGAGAAACATTCAAACTGGTAAAGAGAAAGAGGCAAAGATTGTAATCCTAAGCTCTTGCTCTCCACGGTTAGTGCCAAGGTTCAAGATGCTTAAACTAATCTTAAAAGGTCTATTTAAAACTTTGGACTAATAGGAGTCTAAGCCTAAACAAAATAAAAACGCAAAAATACTTAAAATAGGTTGTAGGTCAAAAGGGTTGTTCATAGGCTGCTCGTGATCCTTGCTGCCTTGACTCTAGTGCGTCTACAGATTGGTTCATGGGCTAAAGGGTTGATCACAGGCTGTCCATAAACCTCACTGTTTGATTCTAATGTGCTCAACAGATTGGTTCACAGGTAGCGGTGTGTTTCATGGGCTACCTATGATTTTTGTTGCTTGTGAAGAAGAGATTCAATCTTCTTGGTTCTTTGCTGCAGCTCTTTTCAATTCAAGCTCTAACCAAACTTGACACCATCATCGAGACTCAACATAAGAGTATTCTATTAATCCTTGTACACACTCCATGCTCTAAATCAAAAGAAAATCTGTTCCTGAAACCAAAATACAACTAAAACTATGACAAGTCCAACAAAAAGGAAAACAACTAAATAACTAGAAATATAACCAAAGAAGGCATAAATATGCAATGTATCCTAATTATAATGCTATGCAACATTGTATAAAATACGATGCATCATATATTTCACATACAATTTTTGAAATTAATTAAATTTTTTCTCTTAATCATCTTAAATTATCTTCATTTTATCTTTATTTTTATATTTGATCTTTTAATATTCTATCTTTAACAATCTATTTTTTATTTCTAAATTGAATTTTAATGTTTTTTTAAAAGAAATTGTCAATAGTTAAACATAATTTTATATCACAATTTAAATTATTTATTATAAATTTAAAAATTATTTATTATAAATTTTAATTATAATATAATTTATATATTAAAATATTTTTATTATAAATTTTAATTATATAAAAAATATTTATCAAGTACAATTTACAAACTAAAATATTAATTTATATATGTACGTAGTTGGCTTTCCTCTCACCACCAAATAATTGTGGGTGTCTAAGAACGAAGATATTTTAGCATTCAAAAGTCAAATCGGTACCAAACAAACTAGCAAAGACTGACACAGACAAAGAAAATTAAATGATTGCTTTAAAATATGTGATTCACATTTAAAGTAAAATTTTGTGAAGCTGTACGAGCGCAAAGGTAGCTTTCCTCTACCAATTGCCATTGTCGAAGATATTTTAGCATTCGTAATAAGTCATCACTCGTTGATGATCAAACAAACATACATGTAGGGCTGAGTACAACAATATTTACACTGATTCTGACAGTGTGACCCTTCGATTTTGGCAAGTCTCATATTTAACGGATTGTGGATTAGTCAGGTGGGTACAAACTGGTTGATGACACCTTGACTAGGATACAATGCCTCAACTTCATGCACAAACGGTTGCTTGTGACTCGTACAGTAGAGATCAAAGAGTCCCCCTCAAGTTCGTAGTTGTTAGGGTAATCGAAATCTTAGTCAAATATAATTATCGAAAATAATATATAAAGTAATGATCAAAGAATCTTTCATAACTCTCAATAGTATAATTTCGATTTTATTGAAATAACATATTCGAGAAGATTTTATGGTATGCATAAAGACGAGTGAGTAACGTTTAAAAGGAAGTTTAAAGTATCATTCAAGAAGACTTTAATGCATGTGGGAAAAAGCTCAAGCCATACTCGAAAAGATGACTTGTCTAGATTAGAGCCACACTCGAAAGGAAGTTCATGTTAAAGTTAGAAGCGGTTTTTAATAGAAGACATTTTCAAACAAGTGGGACATCTTATTTAGGTTTATTTATGTACTGTACATGCGTCAATATGATACAGAATTAGCCATTAAATAGGTTATCTATAAATAAGCAATCGTGTTGCCATTTTTTCCTTGGTTCTAACATTTGCACAAACTCTATACACCATACATGTTGCACTAATGACTATTGGTTTAAAGGAGAATGTGTATGCTTTAACCCAACTTTTATTTCAATGCATTATGCTTTTCTCGTCTCAAATTCCACTACTTATGATAACTCCTTCTTCGTATTTTAATTTCAATCTTTCTATAACCCTTTCTTCTATCTATGACTTTTTCTTCTACCTATAACCCTTTCTAACAATATTTATGTAACTTAATGTATGTTTCGAATCATACACTAGTATAAATTAAAAGTGAACTTGAAACTAATGTTCATATATGTATGGTTGTTGGTTAATTCGAGTTAAAATACAATTATAATTTGAATTTGTTATGTAAAGTTACTATTTGGTATCTTGATTAGAATCGAAATAATAATGTTTAGTTATTGATTGAAATGTTCCTAAGTTGGAAGTTTTAAACTGCTAGTTCGAATAAAAAGAATACACATTAGATTTATATTCTACGTCCCATTTTAAATATCTTTATTTGTTGGTTAGAATTTTTGCGAGAAGTTATCCATTAAGAATTGAAGTGATTTTGATTCTTAAAACAAATTTCCACCATCAACACCCCCTCAAGTTCATGGTGGAAGAAGAATCGAAATTGCTGTTCGCTATAGTGTGGCAGAAATTAGCTATTAGGATGGATCACTGGATGCTTAAACCCACACATCTTGCAGCAACCATCATTGTTGAAGAAGAACACCGACCACACCACCAGAAATGCCAAGTCATCAACAACGGACAATGGGACCAAGGTGGGGCAAAGACAAAGAAGAAGACTCGAGGATGTTGCATCTTGAAGGTCCTATCACTTTTGTGTTCCCTTTCCCTCTCTCTACGGGGTACATTTACTTGCAATACTGCCAACACACTTACCCCAACCCCTACTTACCCCATCCCTTCCTTACACTACTACATGAGAAAGTAGGGTGATGTACCTACTGCCCAACACTCTGATATCACAATTCTAAACTTCTATAATTATTAGCCTTGTTAACATAAATTGGGATGGAAGAATAAACAAAATGGGAGCTAGTTGTACGCATATCCAACATTCACGATTCAATTTTACGTCACTATGAGTATATTTTAAGATAGTCTTTAGTTATAACTTATTAACGTACTACAACTAAAAATCAAGTTAGTGTATGTTAACAAATATATATATATATATATATATATATATATATATATATATATATATATATATATATATTCTTTTTCACAATTTATAAACCATTAAAAAAAAGATTATTAAAAAATTCATTACTAGTTCATTGAATTAAAATGTGTTTAACACTTGTAGAAATCATACATTAAATTCTAGGTGGAAGATAAGTGAAAATATTTCTTATGACGATTTTTTGGTTAAGAAATAGATTATAACTAGCATTTTAGTCTATGCATTGCACGAATTTATTCTAAATTATAAATTTTATGATTATTAATCAGGGTTGGTCTAGAAGTAGAGAAATTTGGATAACTTGCACAAGGTCTTAGGTTCAAACCTTATTGTCGCTATTGTATACCAACAAAATTATGATTATAATTAATTATCATAAAATTTGCTTAAAATCATTCATATCATATAATTAAAGTAAATAAATATCAAGTGTTCACGATAGAGTTTAATAATTTTGTTTGTGAAAGAACATTAAATGTCTTAATATAATAATTGTCGACATATATAATATACCAACATAGTTAAAATTTAAGGATAGTTTTTTTTATCTTGATACCAATAAGAAAAAGCTAAAATAGCGTCCACATGGTAGAGTTGGTCCCAACACTGATGCTACTAGAGTTGTCCTGATCGAAGCTAAGCAAAAAAAACATTTTGATATATATATATATATATATATATATATATATATATTTATTTTTCTAAAAATATAAAAATAATTAGCAACAGTTGTAACCGTCACTAATTTGAATTTAGTATCGGCTAGTTTTTTGCTAAGTAAACGCTACATTTGGCGGTTAAATTTAAATTCATTTTAGTGTCGAGCTAAATGTTGCTAAAAGGAATATTTCATTAATGCTAAATTTAATAAATGCACTTTGGAATTTGTGACTTACCTTCAAATTAGCATCGACTTAGATCGACGTTACATAAATATCAGGTTTAGTGTCGAACTAGCCAACACTACATGGAAGCTAAATCACAACTTTCAAAGTGCTTTAGTTACTTTTTCATCCACTTAGTGTCAACTTGGTCGACACTAAATCACAATTTCCAAAGTTATTTATTATTTTTTCGTCCACTTAGTGTCAGCTTGGCCAACACTAAAGTTGAATATAGTTTCCCAATGTCCCCTCTTCTTCCCTTTTTTTTTAGTTCCCTTCTCTTTACCCCTCCCCTCCACCACGTTGTTGTTGTCGCATTCCCTCCCCCTCACCACCACATCACCCCCTCCTCCTCCCTTGCTGCCGAGTTGCCCCCTTTATTGTTCTTGCCACCTTGTCGCCCCCTCCCTTCTCCCTTGCCACTGGACGTCGCCTCCCACCCCCATACCCCTATTGAGTTGCTGTTGCATCCCTTATACCCCCATCATGTCACCGACCCCCTCTCCCATACCCTCATCATAATAGTTGAGCCTTTCTTGGTCGAGGCGCTTCAAAACCCTCATTATTGTGTCACTAGTTAATGCTCTCTCTCTTTCTTAAATTGTAAGTTCACTGTTGTAGACTATTTTTTATTGTCGTTTATGGGTTTATGTTGTTCGGGTGTTTTGTTTGTTATTATTATTTTAATGCTTTGGTTAATTGGGATGTTGCGAAATTAATTGGTATGTTCTGGTTAATTGGTCGACACACTTTAAAACCCTCGTCACTATGTAATTAGTTAGTGCTCTCTCTCTCCTTCTTAAATCTCAAGTTCATGTCAAAGACCATTTTTATTGTCATTTATAGGTTTTTGTTGTTAAAGTGTTTTGTTTGTTATTATTATTTTAATATTTTGGTTAATTGCTATGCAATAAAATTATAGCTTGAAGTGGATTTAGTTTTTTTTTTTTAATTTGGGGTTTAATAGAGATGAGCCAAAATTTTCATTTTTTGTTTTTAGTTAATTATTGGGGTTATGGATAGGTTATGTTATGTTAGATTTAGGATGCTTTTGGTAATTCCCTATCTAATTGTCATAATTGTGATTAACATAGAAATTAAGAATCTAAATGTGTTGTTCATCGTTGGGTAGTTGATATAGGAGTGAGAAATTTGGACTCCAGTGTTGAATTGTACCCATTTCTGTTACAGAAATATGGCTTATGATATATGATCCTAATTGGAAGGAGAAAATGTTGGAGTGAATAACCAACATTTTTCCCATCACAATTTAAGCCTCCATTTTAAGAGGTTTTCAATTAAACAAAAGCTTATATTGAAACACTCCCTTTTTGGGCATGTAAGCATGACTTGAGAGAAAGCTAGCAAGGTTTCTCTCTTCCTAATATAAGCCTCTCTTTGGGGAGGTTTCTAATTAAGCAAGTCTCTTCCAATTGTTGCCACCCAGCTACCTTGGCAACATTTGGAGCTTCTTTATCTTGTGCTTCAAGGCTTGTTACCTTTTTGTCATCCTTAACATCATCACTATGTCCATCATCGCATCTTGCAAGTTCCACCATTCAAATCACCCACCCAATTCAAATCTTCTATCCCATCTTTGAATTTATGTTTGCGCTCACTATTCTGGAATGTTGCTTTTGAAAGTAAAAGTCGTGTGAGTAAACCGAGTAGCTATGGTTGAAGAAAATGAAAAAGAGAATAGATCAATTAACCTTTTGTAGCAATGCTGATTTTGTTATGAATCGATAAACACAAATCCTTTTAAATGCTTGCTAAAATATGAGGTGCATGAGCTATTTTAATCACTCTAGGTCGGTCTATAGCAATAGAGAAAATACTTTTAAAAATAACATTATGTGATCTAGCAAGGAAAACAAACCTTAACAACCATTGTGAGAAAAAACCCCATGCTCTGCACGACTCTCCTTCCTCATGAAATGCCTTATCCATAGAGTATGGTCTTCCCTTTGGCCAAATATTTGAAACAATGTAAGCACTGCAATCAAATCTTGTTTTATTTCTTTTTCCCTACACTAATTCTTTGCCTCAATTAAATGACCATGCCAATACAAAAATATTTCATAATTTGGTCGCTCTCATTCTAATTGACAAAATCCTAAAATTAATTTCACAAGCTTTTCAAATATCTCTTCAGTTTCAATAATTGTTTGTCTTAATTTGCTCAAGTTAAAAGTCGACTAGTAGCAAAATCTTGGATTCAAATTGTTGCCACTAAAGTTATAGTCAAACTAGATTTGAAAGATCTTAAATATTGATACTAAATATCTATTTAAGATCTTTCAAATATGGTTTGACACCAACTTTAGAGGCAATAATTTGAGTTAGAAAATTTGTTAATGGTTGGCTTTTAACTTGACAAAAGACAAAATAGTTATTAAAACTAATGAGATATTTAAAAAGCTTGTTGAATTAATTTTGGGATTCAATCAATTAGAATGAGAGCGAGCAAACCGTGGAATATGTTTGTATTGGCATGGTCATTTAATTAAGGTAAAGAGTTAGTGCACAAAAAAAGAAATAAAATACGAATTGATTATAGTGTTTAGATTGTTTCAAATTTTTGGCCAAAAAGGCATACCATACTCCATGGATGAAACATTTCATGAGCAATGAAAGTCATGTGGATCATTGGGGATTCTTCTTGAAATATTTGTCAAAATTTGTGTTCCTTGCTAGATTGTAAAAAGTCATTTTCAAAAGTGTTTTCTCTATTGCAATACATCAACCTTGAGAAATTAAAATAGCTCTTGCATGTAACACCCCAAATTTTAGGTACTAGAAATAAATCACGAGATAGCTCTTAGTAGGACCCTTCCCATGTGTTATTAGACAAAAGATGCCTTAAGAGTTATTGTTATTAGATCACTTATTATTATTATTATTATTATTATTAGTGTTATTGTTATCGTTACCGTAGCATTAGAATTAGTAGGAATGTTATCATAGAACCCAAAAGATCATCTAGGGCCCAATAAGGGACTAAAGCCCACTAAGCCACATATCCACCTACATGTTATAAGAAGAGAATAGAGAAGGAGGATTAGGTTTAGCTATCAAAAAAATAGAAGAAAGAAGGTAGAGAGAATGAGGAGAAAAAGAAGAAGAAGAGGAAGAGAAAGAAGATGAATAGAAACCGGAGAACCCAAACCCTAGAACTCAGTTTTGCATGCTTATAAAGGTGAATGCTCTCCCCTGTGCCCTTCCTTGTCCTTTATGTTGTTCTTGTTCATCTATCTATCCTTTTCCTTCCTTATACCTAAATTTAGGAATTTGATAGATTTTGAGGGGATTATGAGGGAGTAAGGGAATTATAGATTAAGTTGACCAATTATCAATGTAGAAGAGTGATTAAGAATCTAATTATTTATTTTAGAGCATTTAGAAACCAAAGATAATAGGAAAAGTAAATTAAAATTAGTACCTCGGATCCACCCAGCAGGATTAGATAGCCGTTAGGCTACTTTTCTTCAAGAACTGGATTCTGTGTTGGCGCTAGGCTCGCGAACCCTGCTAGGCAGGGTAAAACATCTGCTCGGCGGGTTCGCTAGACCGTTGGGTGGGACTTCCATATTGCCGGGTGAATACGACCTTTGCTATTCTGTTCTTTGTGCTTATGAATTCTGTTTTGCAATTTTAACTCCTTGTTATTTGTTCCTTTTATGCCTTGTTGACTTTATAATGTATGATTGTTATTTACCTTAAAAAAACTAAGTGTGATATGAAATTGTGCCAATGTTTCATGATAAAAGTTTATGAAAAGTTGTAAGCATTATATGTGACCATGCATCATAACATTTGAGTTATGTGATAAGGAAAGTATGTAGGAATCTAGCTGGTGGAGGCCATGATGGGTTGTCTAACCCTAGTCTTGGGGGTTATCCAGTTGGGAAAACTCCAATGTCCAAGCTGATCCCATGGAGCCGAGGCGTACTAGCAAAACTGGGTAACCCTGACTAGTCGCCGGGAGATATCATACTAGTTGAGGGTGCAAGAGCCAAAGGCATCAGTACTGATGACACTTCTTATGGCCAGTGCATTTACTCCTAGTCTACTTTCTGACAAGTTTAGGTTGGTACCACATGTGCATGAGTAGAGATTTAGGAACTTAGTATGCATATGCATCTTGCTACAGTGTGATATGTTGAATTGTGCTACGTTGTAATTGTGTGAAGTTTATGTGACCCTGTTCATAAGCGAATGATGTAATGTGTACATGTGTGAAAATGTGATTGTGTATTATGATAAATTGTCAAGATTATGTATATGTGCTCATGTTATGCATGTATGTCGTGCTTGTTTGATGAAACAAAACGATGTGTATGTCTAGTTATTAGGCAAAAGATGTGAAATAAATGCATGCTTGTAATTAAAATTGTGTTTGCTACCTCAAGGATAAGTGAGAGGTTAGGCCCTAGGATAGTGTTGTGAGGGTTCTAGTTGGATAATAATAGTTGTGAATGAAATAGAGAAAGAATGAATCCCCACACAGCATAATAGAAATGTATAAGACAAGTAACAAAGAACAAAATGAGGGTATTAAGGTAGGTGTTAAAGGAGTGTCAAAAGTATTTTAGAATGTTTGTGACCTTAGACTCGACCCCTAGAGAACAACCTTAAATATCAAAAGGAAAAAGAGTAAAATCTAAACATGAAGGGTTTAAATACTAGAGAGGGTTTTGGGTAAGAAAGACTTCTTAGGTTGAGAATGAGATAGTAAACTAATATAACTGTTGGGGGAATGAGAAAGTAGTTAACACATGAAGTATTGAGGATTAAAAGGTGTAGACTAGACCATAGGTATGGAGAATTATGAGAGACTTAGTAAGTTTAAAGCCATGAGAGATAAATGATGAAGGTTGTCCGAGTAGAAGAGTCTAACCCAGCCATAGAGTCCTTAGAGCACTCACTAAGACATTATGTCTCACTCCTTTAAGTTTTTCTTTTTTCAGGATACAGGTGAAGACATGTATAGATGGAGCTTAGAGTCACGTGGAAGAAGACGTAGTCTAGTTTATAGTGCTTTCTTGTATTCCTCTTTATGTTTTGTATGACACCTTCAAGGGATAAATGAGGTGTATTAGGCATATGTGATATTTTATAGTATTATTTTTATATGAATATAATTGTATTTATGAGTCGCTTCAACATGTTGTTTCTATGTTTTTAAATCTTTCTTTTTTTTATGTTCTTAGAAATCTAAGCTTAGTTACGGTAATATCCCTTAGGGTGTTACATAGAGGATGATAGGTCAGCTATATTTTATTTGGTTAAATTACTAAGTATGTCTCCAAATTATTTGAGAATTTTTAAATAGGTCCTTAAACTAATTGTTTTTATTTGGGTTGTTATACTAAAAAAGTAGTTCTTGGGGTTAATTTATGACAGCTTGAAACTATTAGATAATATTGACAATTTTTGATGGTTTTAAAAATCCTAGAGACTCAATTAAAAAATTTACATGATTAAGGAGTCAATTAAAAAAAAATTAGTTTGGAGAACTATTTGAAAACTCATAATAGTTTAGGGACATACTTAAAAAGTTAACCTTTTTTATTTCTTATTACATCTTAAGAGATTAATTATTTAAGGTTAAATTAATCTATAGCTCCCTAACTATTTGAGAATTTTTAATTAGGCCCTTAAACTAAAAAAATCTATAGTTAAGTTCTTCATCTTGTAAATTTTTTATAATTAGGTCCTAGGGTTTTTAAAACTGCCATAACTTGTCATTTTTTATTTTACCGATTTTAAGCTGCTAGAAACTAACCTAGGGATCTACTTTTTTAGTTTAGGGACCTAATTACAATTTTTTTAGTTTGGAGACCTAATTAAAAATTCTTAAATCATTTAGGGACCTATAGATTAATTTAACCATTATTTAAATTGCTTCCAGTTCTTTGCCAAATTATTAGTGAATACACAAGGGGAGATGAAAGGAGGATTCAATTTGTTTCTATATAAAAAGTGGATGAGTTTTTATTATAAGCTAAAATTGTTGGAAAAATCAATTCAAATTTCCAAATACTAATGCAAGTGATTGGAGAGTTAAAAGGTGCATTCTAAGAGGTAGTGAAATATATCTTGACTCTTGAAGAACTCCATTACTATAATGAGAGGGTAGGTGGACAGGTGGGACAATTAAAGTCCACTAAGTCACATTCATGAATGGAGTCTTTCACCACACTATAAATAGAGGTCCTTGAAATGAGAAGAACCATCCATCCTGAAGAAGGTGGTCACTACTCAAAATGAGAAGGGGGTTTGTGTAATGGAGATAATTTTTCAAATTTGTATAGAAAACTTGTAATGGGGAGGGTTTCTTAATTTTGTTTAGAAAATTTGTAAATTGTTATCTTATTTGAAATAATGAATATTTGTTGAGATGTTTTGTGAACGTAGACAAGAGGTGTCGAATCACATTAAATTCATATCTTTCCCTATTTCTATTTGTGGTGTTGTTTTTGTGTGTTTTATCCTTTATCTTCATTGTTGAGCAAGAGAGGTTTTTTCAACAATGTTTTATCCTTTATCTTCATTGTTTTTGTGGGGCCAATGGTTAGGTGATCAT
Organism: Spatholobus suberectus; assembly: GCA_004329165.1. Classification (NCBI taxonomy): domain Eukaryota; kingdom Viridiplantae; phylum Streptophyta; class Magnoliopsida; order Fabales; family Fabaceae; genus Spatholobus; species Spatholobus suberectus. The sequence continues at coordinate 7,381,509 of CM014729.1, read as the reverse complement.
CAGACGAGTATTGAAGCATGATAAAGCTAATGGTAGATCTATGTAGGGATCTTTGTGTCGAAAATCTTCTTGGTGATGTGGAAGTCAAGCGACGTATCCCGTTGATTTGAGTCAACGGCAGTACAAGTACAAGAAGTTTTACCACCTAATACTCATGGAGGAATGCTAATATTAGAGGTATGACGGAGAAAACACCAAAGTTTGCAGAGCAAAAGCACATTGTGGAGGAAAAATATGTGAAGATGATTATGATGAACTTCTATGGTAGCGAGAGTTGAATAGGTAACAATAAAATTTGAAAATTTTAATTGAGAGAGATATTATTGAGAAAATTAATATAAATTTCCAAATATTAATACAAGTGATTGGAGAGTTAAAAGGTGCATTCCAAGAAGTAATGGAATGCATAGTGACTCTTGGAAAACTCCACTACAATAATGAAAGGGTAGGTGAAAAGGTGAGACAATTAAAGTCTACTAATCCAAGTTCATGAATGAAGTCTTTCACCACACTATAAATATAGGTCCTTGAGATGAGAAGAACCACTCAATTTGGAGAGAATTTCTTAAGTTTGTCTTGAAAACTTGTAATAGAGAGAGTTTTCTCAAATTTATCTATAAAGCTTATAATCTTATTTGAGATAGTAAATATTTGTTGAGATATTTCGTGGACATAGGCAAGAGGTGTTGAAGCACATTAAATTTGTGTTTTTCACTATTTCAATTTTTGGTGTTGTGTGTGTTCTATCCTTTAATCTTCATTGTGGGACACTGTTATATTAGTCTTTGAAATTAGAAAAATGACAAATAAATCCCTAAAATTAAATTTCGTCAGTCAAATTAGTCGTTATTATTAACTATCCACTAATTCTGTTAGCAAACATGTGATGTGGTAAGTTATTTGCCACCTTCGCAGCCACATGGCTGCCTAGTCATAAACATATAATTAGAGATCAAATTGACAGTAAATTAACAATTTTAAGGACTAAAATGACATTAAATTGCAGAAATATTAATCAATTTAGCTAGAACAGATGCCTATCAATGATTGGTCCTTATCAAGAAAACATCAAAAAATTCATGGGAACCATCACGCTTCACCCTCACTCCCTAGTCACAAACCCATTTGTTCCTTTTGCTCCACCGTAACAACCACATTCATTTCCCTAACCATCATGTGCTACTTTGCATACAATGGCCATGCAATCATTGGCACCCTTGTAACCACCCCTTCTAACACCAACTTCCATTTATAATGACTCACAAACCTGCCTACCAAGTCACAACTCAACATGCCACTTGTGGCACCCACAACCTCACTAAATTTGGTTTATGTGGAATTTTCTTTAGTAAACACTACTCATTACACAACATTTGAGCTATGGCACTTTAAGCTCGACAATCCCTCCACCCAAGTGCTCAAACATATTATATACTTTTCCTTATGTATAATTTGACAACAATAAAATTTGTGGTTATTATCACTTCGCTAAACAGTAAAAGCTGCCATTTAAAACTACTCATAGAAAAATTATGCCTCCATTTGATTTGATCCATGCAAATATTGGGGTCCATTAGCTATTGCTTCTATTCATGGCCATAACTATTTCTGTACTATTACAAATGATCATATACATCATAATTTATTATTTGTTATGAAGATCAAATTAGAAGTGAGATCATTGCTTCAAAATTTCATTTCCTTGGTCAAAACTTAGTTTCTAACTATTGTAAAAGTAGTTAGAAACAGACAATGGCAGTGAGTTTAATTCTCCTGATTATTATGCCAAACTTAGAATTATGCACCAAACAACTTGTATTGAAATCCCATGACAAAATTCAGTTGTGGAAAGAAGGCACAAGCACTTAATGAATATGGCTAGGAGCCTTCGTTTTCATCCTTGTCTACCCAAATCATTTTGGTATTATGTTGTACCACATGCTATTCACCTCATAAACATATTGTCCTCTCCCACTTTAAATATCATATCCCTCTTTGAACTCCTCTACCATTCTCATCTAGCCCTTTTAGACCAAAAAGTTTTTGGATTAGTGTGCTTCAACTCTACATTGGTTCAAGGCAGAGAAAAACTGGATCCAAGGGCTCAAAAGTGTGGTTCCTTGGCTATATATATAGTATTAAAGGATACATAGTGTATGATCTAGCCTTTAAAGTAATTTCTATATTCAAACATAGTGAAATATACATACATTTCCCATTTTCTGCATAGTGGAGCAGTATCTGACCATGTCTCAGGGTTGTTTTATTGATGTTACGAACAGATTCTTTCACTAGATGTCTTACCTACCTCATTAGTGTTGACCCCTATCTCCTTTTCTGTTGGCCAACCTCTGTTCTTGGCCTACCGACACCATTGTGGCCTCCGATCTGCACCTTCGCCCTCTGCTTGTCAGCACCACCATGACCTTCAATCTATAAATCCAGGATTTGCCAAACTTACCCCAAGTTAAAATAGGATTAAATAACTCCATCCAAAGTGATTGGTACAATTTTCTGATATACTTTAAGATGATTAGTTGCAGGTATTAATTTCACCAATCAATTTGAATGGATTATTTAACCCCATTTTTACTTAGGGTAAGTTAGACAATTCTATAACTCCATACTACAGCAGGTTTTCCTTGTATTTGCATTCAGTTATTTTCTCTTATAATGGAATGGTCAAGATACTTGATTGAGCACTATCTAACCCATCCACCAAAAACTAATCAGAATAAGTCTAGTCTGGTAGTTCTTCTAAGCTTACACTTGTTGCTATTGCAAATAGTGACTCCTCATCTCAAATCTCTATTTCTACCAGTGAGCTTGAATATCTTAAACAAATGCTCTCCCATTCTAGTAATAAATCCATTGCCTTAGCTACAACCCTAGGTAACATTTGTTGGTACTTTGACTCAACGTGTTGTAATCACATGACCTCTTCATCTAATGTCTCTTCTTCTCTTTCCACTCTTGATATTACACATTCTATACATATTGTTGATGGGTCTTTTATGGAAGTAATCCATATGGGTTTTATCTTTCTTCCAACTCTTACTTTGTTAGATGCTTATCTTATCCCAAAGCTTAATTACAATCTAATATTCGTCGGACAACTTTGTCATCTTGGATATATTGTCACCTTCACTTCTCATGGTTGTATTGTGTAGGATCAACAAATTGGACAGATCATTGGGAATGGGCATAAAGTCGAATGCTGTTTGAACTCATCAACCTTCATGATCCACTTCATCCTTGTTAATGCTATTGAAATTTCTGATGTACACCAGTATGTTGACATGTAATTTATTTTATGTTTTAGGTAGTATTTGGAGTACTTTCAGACTAAAGTACAATGACCCATACTTTTTGGAGTGTTTTAAGTGTCTGTAATTGTGTAGGGCAGGTTGCCTATACCTACTAGATAAAAACTTAATGTTCTGTTTTGTAAAAATATAGGTATCAGAAACCATACTTTTGCTGTGATGAATGAAAGCCATTTACGTTTCTGATTTCCAAAAACTCTTTTGTGCCAACAATTGGTATCAAGAGCTTTTCTGATCTTGAGGGATCTATGAGAAAACCCAAGAAAAGAGAGAAAACCAGAAACAGAGTAGAAGAAAACCAAGAAAACTCAACCTGTTTTCTTAATACCCAACCTGCTTGATGGCTTCTAACAATATTTCACTACCAGCACCTCCTGTATTTACAGGAAAGAATTACGAAATTTAGGCTGTGAAGATAAGGGCTTAGTTGAGAGCTTTTGATCTTTGGGAAGTGGTGGAAACTAGTGTTGAGCCACTTCCCTTGGAAGAAAATCCCACTATTACTCAGATGAGATTTCACAATGAGCAAGTTGCCAAAAGAGCCAAGGCTCTTACCATCTTGCATTCAGCTGTGGATGATGATATTTTTATGAGGATCTCAAATTTAGATACAGCAAAGGAAGTTTGGGAGAAGCTTGAGGAGGAGTTCTTTGGAAATGAAAAGACCAAGCAAATGCAGGTTCTTAACCTTAAAAAGAGTTTGAAGCCTTGAAGATGAATGATGCTGAAAACATAAAGGACTTCATGACCAAGTTGATGAAAGTTGTAAATCAAATCAGATTGATGGGGGAAAAATTTCTAGACAGCAGAATTGTTGAAAAGGTCTTGGTGGTTCTACCTGAAAGGTTTGAATCCAAGATTTCTTCACTTGAAGAATCTAAGGATCTCTCCAAGATAAGCTTGACAGAGCTTATAAATGCTCTTCAAGCTCAAGAATAAAGAAGACTTCTTAGACAAGAGGAAGCAACAGAATCAGCCTTACAAGTGAGGCATAAAGGAAAGGGTCCAATAGTGAAAGGAGAAAAGAAGTTTGTTGGAGAGCATTATGGAAAAGATTCAAAGAAGAAGGAAAAATTTCCAAAGTGTGGAATTTGTAAAAGAACTAGTCATAAGGAGAGTGATTGCTGGTACAAAGGGAAGACACCACCACCAATCAAATGCAAATACTGCAATCAAATTGGTCATATAGAGAGGTTTTGCAAGCTGAAACAGCAGCAACAAACCAACAAAATCAAACCCCTCAAAAGGCAAATGTCACTGAAACTGAAGATGATGAAGAGTTATTGTTCATGGCCAACAATATATTCGAAGGATGAAAACACTTGGTTTATTGATAGTGGTTACACTCAACAAAGGACAAGCAAACCATAATTTTTTTCAGAGCTAAAACTAGCTGAAGGATCAGTAAAGATTGGAAATGAAGACAAACTTGCCATCACTGGTAAAGGAATTGTGGGAATTCATACTGCAACAGGTATCAAATGTATTTCTGATGTTCTTTTAGTGCCTGAACTTGATCAAAACCTGTTGAGTGTAGGTCAAATGATGCAAATGGTTATTGCTTGTTATTTAAAGAAGGAAGTTGTATAGTCACTAATGTTGATGGTCATGAATTATTTGAAATAGAGATGAGAAAAAGAAGTTTTCCTATTAACTGGAATTTAATTTCTGAACATGAGTGCAAAATTAGCAAGACTGAACTTGATTTTAAGCTATGGCACAAGAGGGTTGGTCACCTGTAATTTGAAATCCATTCAGTTTGCTCAAAAACAAGAGTTGGTCAAAGATTTGTAAGGGCTATAAGGTCTATGGAATTGATTCAAGAAAAGTTTTTGTTAGTAGAAATGTAAAGGTGGATGAAGATGCTTATTGGAATTGGGAGACTTCTCAAATGGAAAGGCATTCAGTTTTGCCTTCTTTAGAGAGCACAAATGAAGACCAAGAAGAAGAGGTTGATGATGATTTTGCTACAAGAGGCACTAGACCTCTTTCAGAAATTTATCATAGATGTAATGTTGCTATACTTGAACCTACTAGCTTTGAAGAAGCTAGTAAGGTTGAAGAGTGAAACCAAGCTATGAAGGAAGAGATGACCACCATTGAAGATAACAAGACATGGCAGCTGGTAGACAAGCCAAAAGACAAGAATGTTATTGGAGTTAAATGGGTCTATAAGGTAAAATTGAATCCCAATGGATCTATCAACAAATACAAGACTCGACTTGTTGTTAAAGGTTATGTTCAACAACTTGGGATTGACTACACAAAAACTTTTGCTCCGGTAGCAAGAATGGACACTATTCGCATTCTTATAGCTTTGGCAGCTCAAATGAAATGGAAAATCTAGCATTTAGATGTCAAATCTACATTCTTGAATGACAACCTTACTGAAGAAATTTATGTAGCTCAACCTAAAGGTTTTACTGTGAAGAGGAGTGAAGACAAGGTGTATAAGCTTCATAAAGCTTTGTATGGGCTAAAATAGGCTCCTAGAGCTTGATATAGCAGAATTGATAGCTACTTTTGCAGTCAAAGCTTCAAGAGGAGTGAAAATGATGCAACTCTTTATGTGAAAAGGTTGCTGGATAGTGGCTCTTTAATTGTTTCTTTGTATGTTGATGATTTGCTAGTGACAAGCAATAATCAACAAGAAGTGCAACAGCTTATGGAGGAGATGCAAAATCAATTTCAAATGTCAAGCTTAGGAGAAATGAATTACTTTCTAGGCTTGGAAGTGCATCAATCTGAAGATGGAATTTTTCTGAATCAAGAAAAGTATGCTCATGAAGTTTTGAAGAAATTCAAAATGGAAAGCTACAAATCTATCCTTACTCCTTTGGTGTAGAATTTGAAACTCTCCAAGGAAGATGGAGCTGAAAAAATTGATGCTTCTCTTTATAGAAGTTTTATTGGAAGTCTACTTTATCTCACTTCATCTAGACCGGATCTTATGTATGTAACTAGTTTACTCTCAAGATTTATGCAGGGTCCAAGTGAAACACATTTTGCAGCAGCAAAAAGGGTGCTTAGATACTTGAAGGGCACTACTCAATTTGGAATATGGTACAAGCCAAGTGAAAAAGGAAGTTTGATAGGCTATGTTGATAGTGATTAGGCTGAAACCTTAATGACATGAAGAGCACTACTGGTTATGTTTTTTCTTTAGGTTCTAGCATGTTCTCTTGGAACTCAAGGAAGCAAGAAATTGTAGCTCAATCCACTGCTGAGGCGGAATATGTAGCAGCAACTGCAGCGACAAACCAAGCCATTTGGTTGAAGAAAATTTTATTTGATTTGGGAGTAGAGCAACTGGAAGCCATGGAGATTTTTTGTGATAGCAAATCAGCAATTGCCATTGTAGAAAATCCAGTTCAACATGGGAAAACTAAACATATCAAAGTGAAATTTCATGTTGTTCGTGAGGCTGTCAAGAATAGTGAGATCAAGCTAATTCATTGTTGTTCTGATCTTCAAGTTGCTAATATACTAACTAAAGCTCTTCCAAGAGCAAGATTTGAAAGACTTAGAGAACTACTTGGAGTATCCATCAAAAATTTCAAGGAGGAGTGTTAATGCTACTGAAATTTTTGATGTACACTAGTATTTTGTGACATGTAATTTATTCTATGTTTTATGTAGTAGTTGGAGTACTTTCAGACTAAAGTACAATAACCCATACTTTTTGGAGTGTTTTAAGTGTCTGTAATTGTGTAGGGCAGGTTGCCTATACCTGCTAGATAGAAACTTGCTATTCTGTTTTGTAAAAATATATGTATCAGAAACCATACTTTTGCTATGATGAATGAAAGCCATTTACGTTTCTGATTTCCAAAAACTTAGTTGTGCCAACAATCCATTCTTTAGTTGTGGTATTAAAGTCTTGGCCATAGTTCTCTTAGCAAACTTTGTCCTCCTATTTCACAAGGTGTTTAGGTTCTATTAAAAATAAATCATTTCATTGAATTTCATGTCAAATTGCTAAACAACATGCTTTATATTTTACTAAAAATGATTATATTTCTCTTCTCTTTTTGTCCTTGTTCACTCTAATATTTGAGGGCTAGCTCCCACACTTACTATGGGAGTTTTCAGTACTTTGTTATATTTATTGATGATTTTTCCTATTTTACTTGGATATATTAAATGAAAAATCACTCAGAAATTCCTCAAGTTTATATCACCTTTGCCAACATGGGTTGTCTAACCTATCCCAAGTAAAAATGGAGTTAAACAACCCATGAAAGATGATTGGTGTAATTTTCTATGTACTTAAATATGGTTGGTACAACATAGAAAATTGCACTAATAATCTTTGATGGGATTGTTTAACCTTATTTTTACTTAGGGTAAGTTAGAAAATCCCTTGCCAACATGATTAAGACTCAGTTTTCAAAAGTGAATATAAAATCTTTCACTGTGATCTTGCTCTTGAATATCATGATTTTAAACTTCTACTCTCTTTGAATTCTCTTGTACCGACACCTTTCAACAAAATGGTTGTGCTGAAAGATAACATCATCATGTTCTTGACTTCGTTTGAGTCATGCTTATCTCTTCCTTTTGCCTTGAATGAGTTTGGGGTGAAATTGCTCTCACTGTTGTCTACGTCATAACCATATTCCCTCCTTTGTTCTTGATAATGTCTTTCCTTATAAACGTCTATACCATACCTCACTTAATTATAATTTCTTCTTTAATCTTATGAGTACACAAAGCTTGAGCCTTATGTTGCTTTGCTTTCTAGGATATGGCCTTAAACACAAAGGTTCTCACTGTTAGGATCCTACTTCTCAAAGAATTTGTGTTCTCGTCAGTATCTTTAGGAGGATACCATGTTCTCTTCCTTTCTTAGTTTAAATACATTCCTCCTACCTCTACACCATCCTTTACTAACTCCTTTGTTGACCTTTTCCTAATGATTTTGATGTAGATTCATTTAATCAGGCATCCATTGAAGTTGTACCCACTTCCTACTAAAGCTTTTCAAGCGATGATCCTACTGTGAAATTCCTCCCATTTGTTCTAAACAGGTAAGAAACAAACCTACTTATCTTCGTGACTACCAATGTTTTTCAACCATGTTTCTTTCTTATGAACCTTAGTCCTATAAAGAAGCCTTCATAGATCCCAATTAGCAACAAACAATGCAAGAAGAATTATAGGTTTTAAAACAAACTCAAACTTGGGACTTGGTTGATTTCCTTTTTGGTAAGGACTTTTATTAGATGCAAATGGGTATACAAGATCAAAACTCACTCTGATGGTTTTGTTGAGCGTTACAAGGCTTGTTTAGTTACCAAAGGGTTCATACAAGAATATGGGATTGACTATGAGGAGACCTTTGCCCTTGTTTGCTTGTATCACCTCGATGTGCACTCTCTTTACCATTGTTGCTATTAAAAAAATGAATTCTTCATTAGATAGATGTGAAGAATGCCTTTTTCAATAGTCACTTGGTAGAAGTATACATGCGCCCACCCTGAGGTACCAGTGTCTTGCAAACAAAGTTTGTTGTCTTTTTAAGGATTTGTATGGTTTCAAGCAAACACCCTAAGCTTAGTTTGTTAAGTTTCATAGCATCACCAGTCAACTTGGCTTTTCCTTTAGTGACCATGACTCTACTTATTTTTGTCGAGACTGAATAAGGTACTATTATATTACTTCTGTATATGGATAACATGATCATTATAGGTGATGACACTATTGGTATGATATAGTTAAAACATTTTTTACATCAAAAATTTGAAATGGGGGATACTCTCAATTATTTCTTAGGCCTTGAAGTAATCTCCTCTAGTGATGGGCTATTCTTATCCTAAGCTCAATATGCTTCCAATTTGATTGCACGAATCGACCTCACAGACAACAAGATTAAGCATACTTCTCAAGAAAGTAATGTCTGATTTACACCTTTAGATGGCACATTAGTTAATGACTCGACTCTTTATCGGTAGTTGGTTAGGAGCCTAATCTACTTTACAGTAACTAGACTTAACATTTAATCTACTTTACAGTAACTAGACTTAACATTTCTATGTAGTCCACCTGGTTAGTCAGTTCATGGTTTCCCCTCGATCCACACATTATGTAATTGTGATTTGTATCATTCATGGTCTCCATTTCTTTATCGACTCTCCCCTAATTTTGTAAGCTTACTGAGATTCAGATTAGGGTGGTGACCCTATTGATTGTGTTCTACCATGACTACTATATTTTTCTTGGGGATTTTCTTGTGTCTTGGCATAGTAAAAGGGAGACTCTTATTGCTCACTCTAGCACTAAAGCTGAATATCATGCACTTGCTGACACTATTGTTGAAATCCTTTGGATTCGTTGGCTTCTTGAAGGCTTAGTCTTTACTCAATAGTCCTCCACTAATCTATATTGTGACAACAAAAGTGCTATCCAAATTACACACAATGATGTCTTCCATGAGCAAACAAATACGTGGAGTTCTTAACCTCATTTTTATTGGTACTGTTGACCATCCAAGGCACACCATCCAACAAAGGGGTTGTCTAACTTACTTCAAGTAAAAATGGGGTTAAACAATCCCATCCAAATTGATTGGTAGAATTAATATCTGCAACCAATCATCTTAAAGTATATCAAAAAATTATACCAATCATTTTAGATGAGGTTGTTTAACCCTATTTTAACTTGGGGTAAGTTAGACAAATTGTCCAACAAGATTTACAACTTTAGTTTATTTTGTAATTATGTTGCATTATTGCAAATATATATATATATATATATATATATATATATATATATATATATATATATATATATATATATAGAGAGAGAGAGAGAGAGAGAGAGAGAGAGAGAGAGAGAGAGAGGACATACTCTTGTATTATTGAGACATGATCAAATATACATCCATTACCTCTCTCGTTTTCCGTTTTCTACACCTAAATCTAATCAAGAAGCATCAAAATCCAAATAAAACGCACTTTCGCAAAAATGACTGTGTAATTAGGAGGTGTAAAATGACGTCATGTCTATTGGTGGTGATGGAAGTGTTTAAGAGGGCAGAGAAGGTATGAACTGAAGGCTAAAGTTTTGCAAAAGTGCGTTTTATTTTGCTAAACTTTATAATATTGATGCTTTGCTTTGAGATTGGCTGCAGCAATATGTATGGTTGGTAACAGCTGAATTATTATTATTATTATTATAAATTTAAAATAAGAAATCGATGTGCTCCGACAGTATTGAAGAAACTAGCTTCCACAAATTATTCGATAACAAATAGCACTGGATCAATGATACACTACATTTTTAGGGTGCATGAGTGCAAAGAAGAGAAAAATAAAAAGAAAAAAATAAAGAAAGAGAAAGAAAATAGTAATGTGATGAAAAATAAACAGAAAAATAAAAAGAAAAATAAAATGGAAGAGAAATGAAAGAGAAAATGAGTATATGTTAAAGTATTTCCGAGCACTGAGAGTGTTCTACATGTGCCCAGCACAAGCATTATTAAACAATGACTTGACATGTTCCTGTAGAGTGGAGAGGCCTGGATTGCTACGGTAATGGTACATCAAAGGCACCATTCTAGCAGCATTGAGGCAGAAATTGGTAAATGATGATGGCAATGGATTTGGGTTGAGGATTTCTCGATTGAGACGTTTCCATTCGCTTGAAATCAAGTGGGCAACATGCCTTTGTGCGTCTTCAGCTGAAACGTCTTGGTGTTCTTTCATGTAGCAATCAAGGTATGACCCATCAAGTCCGTTTTGATCTTCACTCTGCAATTATTCACATCATTACAACATGGCATGTATAGAATAGAATAATAGAATAGACCTCCATGCTTTTTACCTTAGCTCCTTCCAAATCATCAGAAAGACGAAGAATTTTTGCCACTGAATGTATAATTTCTGGAACGTTGTCCATGATGGCAACAGTTTCCTTATTTATAGACTGATCCAAGAGGAAGAATGCATGGACAAGCACAACATGCACCCCAGTGCTCACAATTCCATTTTTCAAGTACTCCTCTGACCTTGGCAAATGACCAGAATTCAACCAATGTGCCTCTTCCAAGAAAGCATTCAACAATCGCACCCACTGTTTCATATAAATACATCATTATTAGATTTAGTGGTGCTTTCAAGAAATCCTACTACTTATTTAAACAAAATGATTGACAAGTGACATGATGAAATACACAAAAATAATAAAATAAATTGACATTTTTACCGATCTTTTAAGGGTATCTAGCGGGTTTAATCCATGCTTTTTGTGGATCATTTCGGCGAAATCATTGGTAATGTCGTAAAGAACACTTAAACACATCTTCATGAAGTCTGGAAGTTGCACTGTACGAGCCAATTCCCATCTGAACCGAGAGAAATCAATTCGTTGCAGGCATTAGAATAGAAGTATCAAAAGAATGGAATATGTCAAGGTATATATATCTTCTAGAGTTCATATGCTAAAATCATTTTGCAGTAATAATATAATCGAACTCACTTGTCAGCGATGCACCAAATAGGGAAAGGAGAGGGACCTGTCCTTGTGTAAGGGTGTTCATGCATGAGTTGGACCAACTTTATTTTAAATGTTATTTGATTGAAAATTGATAGAATTATTTATTTGGATTCAAATTTAACCCGATTAAAATTGAATAATATATGAGATTGGATCAGATTGACTGAATTGCATGTGAACATCACTAATATATAAATCTTAATATTATATATAACTAAATCCCCTATATCTGAATTGCATGTGAACATAATTAATATATAAATCTTAACATTATATATAACTAAATCTTCTATCTCTTGTATATATAAATTAGAATAGCTATTTTAAATGAGAGCGTTCTTAGCTGCTATTCTACAATAATAACATTTTTAGCTGTTATTCTTCTATGAGAGTGTTTTTAGAAATTTCTTTAAACTTCTTATGTTTTTAAAAGAAAATATCAATAATTAAAAATTAACATTGTATTATAATAATAATTGTTTATTATAAATTTAAAATATAATATATATGTTCAAAAATATTTATTTATTACAAATTTTAATTATAATATAATTTATATATTTAAAAGTATTTATTTATTATAAATTTAAATTATATAAAATAAACATTTATTTTATACAATACATAGGTTAAAATACTAGTTATAGAATTAAAGAAGTATAAAATCAAAATTAAGAAATGTTTTGTAAATATGTATTTCAAAATAAATAATCATCCCTTATTATATCTTTTTTAGCCTTCACTCATGTAAGTAAGTTACTCAGTAAGTTCGTTCTTTTATCTAAAAGGCCACGTGATCTTTGATATGTGAAATTTGTTCTATTTTTTAACAAATTAAAATTTGAATGTTTATTTCGCAATCTCTAATAAAGTAATATATCGTTAGTCATATTCAGTTCAAGATTATGTCATGAATTAGTGGGTAGAATTGTGTTATTTTCAATAAACCCATAAGATACTTTATCTATATTAGTCCTAAATTTTCTTGTAATCTAATCCCTGATTATTTTTAATCTTTTTTTTTGTGTAAATAAAATTTATGTGAATGGGTTCTCTGGGGTTTACTGGAGGCTGGCATACCTCAAGGTTTAAAAAACACTTACATAAAATTAAAGATATTTTAATTATTTTATTGGTAATAAAATATATTAATATTTAAAAAACATAAATGTTTAATTTTTATTTTGAAAACCCTTAAAAATTAAATTAGTTAACAAAGTATTATTTGAATGATGATTTGTAAATATCTAATTATATCCAATGTTAATTGAAAAAAACTAAATATTGCTTACGATGTCGATTTTGATTAGATTCGTTAATAATTTTTACCATTTTGTCTGTTAGAGTATTTATTTATTTATGTTGTTATCATATAATTATGTGATTTAAATTCATAATATAAGAAGTTTTGAACACAAATGTATCTAATTATTATATACATTCAAAATTTTAAATTGAAATGATTGATTCATTATATATATATATATATACATATATGTATATATATATATATATATACATATGTATATATATATATATATATATATGGGACAGGATCTATTGACACCAGATGTAATATATATTCAAAATTTTTAAATTGAAATGATTGATTCATTATATATATATATATCTATATATATAAATATACAATATGTAATATGTATATATATATATATATATATATACATATGTATATGTATATAGATTATATATATATAACATATACATATGTATATGGATAGATATATATTATATATATATACTATAGCATAGGTATATTATATATAATTATATATATATATATGGTCCAGGATCTATTGATCACGCAAGTGTAAGCAGTAGTTAATTACACCTTTAAATAAATTTTTGTAGAATGCAACACTTTAACTAATTCAACCGTTAAATTATGGTATATTATCTTCATAAACATGTATGTCAAATTTCACATTATGTGGACTGTGTTAGATATGGCTATCTACAATGAAATATTACATATATTTTAAATCAGGATTGTGCATTAAAATAAGTGGATGTGATAAACTATTAAATAATTTTGAAATTATATGAAATTTTGTATACTTAATTTAATTAATAAGAATATCAAATTTAACAATTGGATTGATTAAATTTACATTCTATAAAAAGTTTATTGAAGGTGTAATTTAACTAACTTTGATACTGGTGTCAACAGATCCTGATCCTATATATATATATATAGAGAGAGAGAGAGAGATTCGAATACCTATTAACAGCATCTGTAAATAAAATAAGCTGGTCTAATGTCCCATAAACATCGAAGATGTCATCAATAACGTAGATTAGAGAGATAGGTTTAGTGAGCTCAATTCTTTGGTCTGAAAAGCGTGGATCTGTGAAGCATGCCATGGGCCACATATACCATTTAAGAGGTTGATACCTAGCGAACTTCACCTCCTTGGCCATTCCAAGGTCTTCCCACCATCTGTTAATGTGAAAAATTTAGTGATTACTACTGTAACTATATAACTACATAACGACGAAAATGAACATATGACAGGGATTGTTAGTTATGAAACTTGCCTGTAAACTTGAACGATTTCATTCTGATTCATGAACCTAACTATGCAGGAATTGATTTCAGCAAGTTCCTCTAAGCATGTCCATTCTTTCTTGGTCTTGTGATCACTTAGAACTATGCTCCTGTCCCTGAATCTTGATAAGTCATAATGAAGCGGATGCTAAAGAGTGTTAGCAACGTATGTAGCTGCATGATGTTCTTTATGTCTTGTCAGCCATGCATGCAGAAGTTGGTTGCTGAGGTAACCTGCATCATCAAGACTATCTTCTCCTTCAATACTTAGTTGGGTAGCCTCATACAGGGCAACGAGACCCTTCATATCTTCACCATATTTTTCTCTAAACTCTCTTTTGTTGCTCTTCAAGCTGTCAAATACATGTACACAACCATTATAGTTGGTAGTTAGTATTTAGTTACAAAGTCCTTCAATAACTGCTCAGCTATAATGATCTGTCCTGCCAGTGAGTATGTGTATGATGTCTACGTGCAGGAACATATATGAATCATTGAACCAGACCGGAATGCAATTGAAGACGATAAATCCCTTTCTTTTCCAGATCATTTTATTCATTAGCTGGTAGTTTTCTTTATATAGTATATTTGTTTATATTCGTTTATACATGCATTAATGTTTGTCACATTAAAATCTACAGTTTAACAAAGATAATAATAATGAAGTAAATAAGAATGAGCTAATGGTGGTCATGACCAACTATTCCAAAAATTTCTAATAATACATAAATGATTTTGTTTTACATTTCTAATAATTTGATCCCTCGTTATATCAGATAAAAATATGATATATTGTAGAAAGTAAATATGTTTGTCAACAGTTTATATAGAGTGAAGATAATTTCAACCCGCATGAACATAATGGCCTCTTTGTCTAAGTAAACGGAATGGAAGTGCAACTTCATAAAGTTTATGGTTATTCGCAAAATCACTGAGATGACTGCTAAAAATCAAATGTTGCTTCTGAAGAGCGGCTTCAATTTCCTCCTCGAAGTGGTGTTCAATGCCAAGCCTTTGGATAGTGTCAACCATATACAAACTCTCCATGGGATCCTCGCTAATAAGTTTCCGGAACACATGCTTAACTTCCTTCAATACCAAAGCTTGTTTGATATAAATATCATCCTGAAAATGTAAAGGGTCAATTTCAGAAAACCTTCGATGAAAAGATCAACAGAACTAAAATTTTAGTTGTACGAAAAAAAAAATCTTTACCATACAGGAGTGTTTTTCTTCGAGTAAAACAATCTTGGCTTCTATTCTAGATGTGAAGAAATGAGTCTATCTATGCTCCTATTTATCGTTGCATCCGTTCAGTATGAGTTCGTACACACTGAGCTCTTTAAAAATCAGAGATTGCGTGAAACACGTTAATTGGCCGGATAGGACTTTTTCGAACTTTGAATTACAAGGATTTTATTTTTTTTTATTTTTTGCCGAGACAAGGCAAACTTGAATTTCAATGCAACCTTGCTAATAAACTCATTATATTATTAAGAATACACTTCTGTTCCAACAGCTCCTATGCACTAGATTTTATATAAATCATTTCAATGCTATATATCGGCTTTGGAAAAGTTATGTTAGATCAGAAAGGAATTAACATTAGTTAAAAATTTAGGGTAATAAATAATTCATAAACTTAGCACAGTTTTTTAATTAAGGGTATTTTAAAAAATTGAAGAATTATTAAGGAATGACAACAAACATTACCCTAAACAAGCTATCTTTTCTTGTCGAAAACAAATTAATGGTTATTGACTGTTTGGAGCCTGGGAACTAGTGCCGAACAACCCACCTTTTGTCGTTTACAAAACGGCTGAGATATTTAATTCAGTCAAATTTTAAAATATTTTGAGAAGTCGTTTCGATGGACTTAATTAGGAAGGCTTTGTCGTACGATTTTTTTTTGAACAACTGCCTCTATTGAATAAAAGAAAATGACCTGAATGGTAGTATTGTACATGGATAATTCAAAAAAAAAAAATGTTTCGAAAATGCAATTTTGTGGGATTGATAATGATGTTAATAACTGATAAGTGTCAATTATATATCTATTTTTGGCATTTAATTGTGTATTCACCACTCTCTTTCCCGAACAAAAGGCTTTGTCTAAACCCAATTTTAGTTGATTTTTAAGTAAGTAGCAGTTACAAATAGAATTATACATTTTGGGCATTTTAATTGTCAACTAATGATTTTTTGTAGAAAATTAAGATAGAAGACTGAAGCAAGATGGGAGGATTGTAACTGCCCTGAGTCGCTAAGCAAATGGTTCACTCGCTCAGCGAAACTTCATACAAAAAGCAACCAAGTTTCTCACTTAGCGAACACATAGCTCGCTGAGCGAGATTTGTTCCAGAGACCACGCAGTCAAGTTTCTCACTCAACGAGCCTTGTGTTCGCTGAGCAAGACCAGTGTCACCTCACTTAAATACGCAACAAAAGAGTAAAGGAGGCGGGCTGTTGGACATACTTTGACATTTGACTTCATTCTCGTGCTAGGGCTAAAAGGAACAGTGTGAGAGCACCTCCTTGAAGCTTGACTCCAAGATTTTCATTCTTCATCTTCTTGTTTTGGTCCACTCACTTATGAGTTGCTAATCTTTTCCCATTAGGGTTTGATGTAACTAATCTACTCTCATGTATACATTTTAAGTTATTTATTGAAGTTTATATTATATTCATTAGTATCTCTACTTCCATGCCTAATGGTTGTTGTGGTTTGATCTCCTATAACTTGTTCTTTTTGTTTTGATAAATGTTGGAAAACTTTTTCTTTACATAGAACTGAAGAGAACACTTAATAGATCTTGTAACTAGGAATAGAACATGATTTATTAACAATCTCTAAACCTCTTTTCGTAAAGCAAGTTGTTTGGGTGAACTCATCAAGGGATTGATGTTTTATTCAGATAACTTAGGTCCATTCAACTAAGGGATTAGGGTTTGGATATAATTGTGGGTCAATGGTAATGAATAGGATATAAACTCAATAAGTAACCTTTATGTTTCATGAAAGGATGTTTAGTGTAGTCAAACCCCAATGCTTTTGCTTATTGTCTTGTTTCTTAAAAACTACACTTTATATGTTCGTGTAAATTCCCCATTTAACGATCCATTTATTTGAGTGAAAAACCTAATATTATGCAAGTCCTTTGGGATACGATACTCTACTCATTACTGTCTACTTGTGCAAATTGGTACACTTGCCAATAGGCTAACAAGTTTTCTGGCACCATTGCCGAGGACTTGTGTCTCAATACTAGGCATTTTCACCTTTATTCTTATTTTAAGCTTTAATTCTTTAATTTATTATTATTCATACCTTATTATTTTACCTTTGCTTTGTGCTAATCCTCGTGTTCTAGTCTTGTTGTTCTTTGTGTATGCGAGGTAAAACGCCAGCAAATCAACTACTCTTCAACCCGAAAATAGAGAGAACCTCTCGAAGAGCAAATAGCAAGACAAGGAAGCAGAAAGAATTAGCTAGGCGAAAGGATCATCAAGAAGCATCTCATTCAACCCTAATCCTTCTTTCTAGCCAACCTTCCTCAGATGAAGAAGTCATGGCTAAAGAAGAAGAACGACCTCTGAGACAAAAACTTGGAGATTATGAATACACACAAAGGCCAAGGCACTATTCAAGCATAATGCGACCTCGCATCACTGCCCTCAATTTTGAGTTGAAACCAACACTCCTTCATCTGGTGCAACAAAACCAATTTGCTGGATTAGATCATGAAGACCCTATCACACACCTCTTAACTTTCTGTTAGTTGTGTGATACGGTGATGATAAATGGAGTCTCAGATGAAGTAATTCGTTTGCGTGCATTCCCTTTCTCAGTAACTGGCAAAGCTAAGGTTACTCCAATCCTACCCCAACCAAAGCTTAATTGAGTAGGAAGATGTGGAAAGGAAGTTCTTGTAGAGATTTTTTCCCCATTCTCGTTATCAGCTAGCAAGGGGTAACATCACCACATTTGCCCAAAAGGAAGGAGAACCACTTAGTGATGCATGAGAGATTCCAACATTTGTTGAGAAGTTGCCTAAACCATGGATTTGATGATTTCACCCAAATGAGAACCTTTTACAATGGGCTGAAACCACATGACAAGCTTATGCTTAATGCTTCAGTGGGTGGAACTATGAATACAAAGACGGAGGATGAAGCAAGGGCACTTATAGAAGCCATGGCCTCAAATGACTACCTAATCCAACATGACAAAGGAGGTGCCTCTTCAAAGAGAGAAAAGGGGATCTTGGAGTTGGATTCTCAAAGTGTCATTCTCGCCTAAAATAAAATCTTGACCCAGCAAATGGAGGCCATCACCAAACAACTAGCCAAACTTCCCTAATAACTTAAGGCAATGCAATGCACTCCAAGCACACCTCATCAAGTGATAAGTTGTGATTTTTGTGGAGGGGACCACCCTAATGGCCATTGTGAGCCTACCCCACATTCTCAAGAAGAAATTCAATATGTGGGAAATTTTGGGAGACAGGGAAATCAAGGCAATAGTCCTTATTCCCAATCTTACAATCCAAGATGGAGGAATCATCCCAACTTTGGTTGGAGGGAAGATGTTGGTTCTTCAAGTAGGCCATAATCACTGCATCAATCCCATCAACCACCACCCCAACAAGTAGCTCAAGACTGCCCTTCGAAGTTGGAGGAAACCTTGACACAGTTTATGCAAGCATCTATCTCTAACCAAAAGAACACAAAAGCTTCAATCAAGAATCTTGAGATGCAAGTTAGGCAGCTAGCCAAGCAATTGGCTAAACAATCAAGTGGTAACTTCTTAGCCAACACTCATCCAAACTCGAAGGAGCATTTCAAGGCAGTCATTACTAGAAGTGGAAAGGAAGTTGGTGGAGTTGGTAACAAGAGGGTAAAAGGTAAGAAAATGAGGAAGAAGGAGTTGAAAAGAATGAGGGAGAGGGAGAAAAAGATTAAGAGAATAAAGAAGAAAAAGATTTAGAAAAAGAAAAAGTAAAAAAAAAAAAGTGAAAAGAATAAGAAAGAGAAGTTAATGGAGGTAGATTCCCCTCTGAGAAAGTCAAAGGCTTAAATTTTGAAGGAGGGGAATAGAGCTCAAGAAATTCCCACCTATGCTTCATTACCATATCACCCCACTAGCTCCAAGAAAGATAAAGAAAAATAGTTTGCCAAGTTTTTGGATATCTTCAAGTTGCTACAAATCAATATTCCTTTCTCTGAAGCACTAGAACAAATGTCGACTTATGCCAAGTTCATGAAGGAATTACTCACTAAGAAGAGAAGATACATAAAGCAAGAAACCATTGAGCTAGCGGCCGATTATAGTGTTAGTGCCATGATCCAAACAAAGTTTCCGCCAAAGCTAAAGGATCCAAGAAGCTTCACCATCCCGTGCAACATTAGGAACCTCTTAGTAGGAAAGGCTTTACTTGATTTAGGGGCAACTATAATTTTGATGCCCTTGTCCATGTTGTAGAAGATAGGAGATGTTGAGCTAAAGCCCACAAGAATGACACTACAACTTGTTGACCGTTCCATCAAACACCCACATGGTGTGGTGGAAGAAGTGTTGGTGAAGGTGGACATATTCATCTTCCCAACTGACTTCATCATCATGGATATGGAGGAAGATGCGGAAGTCCCCCTCATTCTAGGGAGACCATTCATGCCCATGTACTCATTGATGTGGATGATGGACAACTTAAAGTGAGAGTACAAGATGAAGCCATCACCTTCAATGTCTTTGAAGCAATGTCCCATCCCGATGATAAGGGTATTTGCTTTTGGATGGACACAACTGATGAAGTGGTGGGAAGCAAGATGAAACAGCTGCACAATACCTCTCCTCTTGAGAAAGCCTTGATGCAATTCTTTGAGGGCATTAGTGAAGAGGAAAAGAAGGAGATAGAGGAATGCTTAAGCAATCTGGAGACCTTGAAGAGTCTAAACCTGCTTGATGTGAAGATGGAGGAATTAAAGAAGGAGGAAGAGGACATGAAGACTAAGATTGAATTGAAGATATTATCCTCCCATCTCAAGTATGTCTTTCTGGAAGGAAAGGGTGAGAAGCCGATCATTATTAGCAGTTCACTATCTCTGGAGGAGAAAGAAAAATTGGCACAAGTCTTGAAAGACAACAAAAAGGCTATAGCGTGGTCTATTTTTGACCTCAAGGGAATTAGTCCTTCCTATTGTATGAACAAGATTATGATGGAGAAAGAATTCAAGCCAATAGCTCAGCCACAAAGGCAGTTCAATTCAACAATGAAGGAGGTAGTTAGAAAAGAAGTACTGAAGCTTCTTGAAGTCGGCATGATTTATCCTATATCAAATAGTGCATGGGTGAGCCCTGTGCAAGTGGTTCCAAAGAAAGGTGACATGATAGTGGTTAAGAATAAGAAGAATGAGTTGATACCCACTAGAATAGTCACCGGGTAACGGATGTGCATAAACTACCACGAGCTCAACCAAGCCATTAGAAATGATCACTTTCCTCTCCCATTCATGGACCAAATGTTAAAGAGGTTGGCAGGGCAAGTGTATTACTATTTTTTGGATGGCTATTCAAGCTACAATCAAATTGTAGTCAATTCGGAGGATCAAGAAAAGACGGCCTTCACATGCCCCTTCAGAGTCTTTGCCTATGGAAAAATGCCATTTGAATAATGCAATGCACCTACCACCTTTCAACGATGTATGCTGGCCATCTTCTCGGATCTCCTTGAGAAGTGCATTGAAGTGTTCATGGATGATTTCTCTATTTTTGGCACATCTTTCAATCTATGCCTAAATCATCTAGACATTGTGTTGAAAAGGTGTGTGGAGACCAATTTGGTGCTAAATTGGGAAAAATGCCATTTCATGGCACAAGAAGGGATAGTACTTGGTGACAAGATTTCAACAAAGGGGATTAAGGTTGACAAGGCCAAGGTGGAAATCATTGAGAAACTGCCTCTACCAACCAATGTGAAAAGAGTGCAAAGCTTTCTTGGACTTGCTGGCTTCTATAGGAGATTCATTTCTTAGGCGTTCGTGCCCTCTGTCTTTCATTTCTCCTAAGCATTCGCATCCATTATCGTGTCCTGCCGGATAAAATCGGAGTTCATATCTTTACTTATCTTTTACTATGATAATATGAAAACATTTAGTTATTCATATTATCTAGCAAAAGCTAAGTAAAGAAGGGCAGCTATGAACACCCGATTTTATCCGGGCAATTAATTAAAATTAAAAGAAGAAATAAATAAATAAAAAGGGTAATAAAATAGTAAAACATGTAAACAATTCAAGTTTTACTTAGTGGGTTAATGTGTTTAGATTTATAAAAAAAAAAAAAGAGAGAAAGAATAGAAAAATTAATTTTAAAATAAATATATTTTAGAGAGTGTTGTTTTTGGGCTGTGTAGCCTATTCAAAGGATACAAAAAATAATAATAATAAAAGAAGGGAGATATTGGGCTAGGCCCATTTTAGTTAAAAAGAAAAACGAAAAAAGAAGCGTGGAGAAGAAGTTAAACGGAAGCTTCCAAAAGAAGTTTGTCAAAGAAGTTATATAAAGCCTGTTGAACGGTTGGGGTGGGGGGTTTTTGAGAGGAGGAAAAAAAAGAAAAAAAACCTGAGGGAAAAATGGAAGAAGAAAGAGAGATAAGAGAGGGACGAAAGAGAGAGTAACGAGGATATTGGTGTTGTTGGTCCAAGAAGGAAGAAGAAGAAAGCAAACTTGTAAGGATCACATACTGCAAAAGCGAGTATTGCAGAGGTATACTCATACACCCTGCCATTTGAGCAAAGCTTCCTCATATTATTGCCGCTCTAATCTTCGTATTTATTTAGTTTTGATTGAATAATGTTATGCGTTGCTGTATAAGTGAGATTTCTTTTAATAATTCATTTTCTTCTAGCTGAAACGTGACAATTAGACAATCTTCTTTAATCTTCATCCTCATCTCTACTTGTATGAATTCACGATTAAGCATATAGACATTATAGATTTATGAGTAGTTCCACATTGGCTCAATATTCCTTTAAGCTTTACTGATGCGGAATCTACGCCAGAATTCACATATCCACGAACTAAGAAAACATAGAAACAATAAAAATCAATTGAGAGGCGAGCAAATTTCTCTGCGTCCCTATTCTTCGCATTGGAATGTTCCTTTTATTTTATTTTATTTTTGGCTGGAACGCATTGTGATGTTTCAAACCATAGCCACCTCCTTATGTAAGTCACCATTGTTGCTCCTCCATTAAAAATCGCTTGTCCCCGTGCCGCATCGCCTTTATCGGCGCGATCTCCACCAAATCTCCATCAAACATAACTTTGCCACCGTCCTCGTTCGTGACGCACAAATCCAAGAACTGTGACTCAAAATTATGTTAAAGCCTTCGCATCTCCGCGCACCACCGTTCGCGACATCAACGTCCTCGCCATGTTCCTCCAAAGCTTCGCCATTTTCCCTTATTTTCTCCACCGACAGCATGGCAGGGTATTGAAGTCGCGCATCTAAGGTAATGAACGTGTACCCTATACGCTTCCCAGGCCATCTTCAAAGCAGTGAAATGGGCTTGCAACCCATGTGCGTAAAGGGGCCTTTGACTTTCTTTTTTTTCGTTAAGTCTCTATATTTCATTAACATATCCGTATGAGAAATTAATAAAAGGATGTGATCAAATGCCGACAGCTTGAATTGCCAACGTGATGGAATTTCTAATATTTTGATTTGATAAAATATTTAATAATCAAATTTTGTTTTTTTTTGTTTTTTATTTATAACTAAGTTTTTTATTATTATTAAAAATTTCGTACGCTTCTAGATTTGTTTCTAATATGAAATAAATAAATAAATTATTAACTAATAAAATCTTATAAATAATCAAATTTGATAATAGCCACTTAGGATGCACTTCCTACTTGGACATTATTAAAGTTTTTAATATTAATGATAACCATTATAGATGCACTTCTTATTTGGCTATCATTTTTTTTTAAGAAAAAAAATAAATATATAATGTGTATAATACAAATAATAAAATATTTTAACAAAGGATTTCAAGTAGTCACTTTGGATGCACTTCTTATTTGACTATTATGAAAATCCTAAAAGGTATATTGATAACCACTTTAGATGCACTTCCAATTTGGTTATTGAGTATACCTTTACCATACTAAAAATAAAATAAATATAAAAATAAAATAAAAATAAAAATCAACACAAGACGATTTTCTACCCAAAAGAACTACGTGAGTCTGAGTTCCTCATTGCACCAGAGGATACGTAGGAGTAGGGGCCCACCCCTGTCGATCTCAAAAACCTAAAAAGATTTTAATCCTTTTTTTAATGTTCAAAATAAAATGGCTAAGCAAGAGATAAGACTTTCACACATTAGGATGAAAAGGTAACCATCTTTTGATGGACGTGTAGGGTGCTAACATCTTCCCTACACGTAAATAACTCCCGAACCTTTCTCTCGTTTCAAGACCATCATTCGTAGGTTTTTCTATGGTTTATCCTTAATAAATCATAGTGGTGACTCTTCTGATCATTTTCTTTTTCGCCATCCGGTCGTGACCCCGGTTGTGACAGCTGGTGACTCCACTGGGGACATTGAGAGTTAAACCTTTTATTTTGACGTGTGATGTTTTTATCTCTTGCTTGCTTATTTATTTATTTGCTTTAGACCTTTATTCATTGTTGTTTGTTTGTAAAACCTTAGGGTAGAAGACATGTTTATTTTGTATTTGTTGCCTTTTTGCAGGTAGGGTAGTTTAGGGTTGCCCCTTTCACACACTACACCTACACTTATCACACACTTATGAGTGAGGTCCTATACCCAGGCCTGAGAGCAGATTGAGATAGGTTAGAGGCAAGTAGTGGTACCATTTGGGATGCACTTCCTATCTGGTTATCATAAAAGTCTCAACTAGGGCGTGACTCTATTCGTGGATGCCCACATTTTGGATGCACTTCCAATCTGTGGTCACATTCCGATGCAAGTATTGAGTCCTAGAGACCAAAAACCTTTAGATACTGATTGGCCGTCCTAATGTGAGGATCACTTGTTAGAAGTCCTTTTAAACTCATTATGGATTTTTTGGTCCCAATAAACCTATTTAGGACACCATGGGGCATCTTATGCTAAACCATCTTGTTGTTTTTGCAGATGCGTCAAAATTTTAGTTTTGTTTGTTGGAAAAAGAGTAAAATATATAATATCATGCATAAACATGCATTTTTCTTGTCTTTTACATGCATTGGTTTCCTTTAACATCATTCATTCTTATAACTTTTCTTTTTGCATTAGGTAGGTCCATTGAAGAATTTGAGAAGTCAAAATTTGATCAAAAGTGTACTTGGGTATATAAAAAAAGACATGGGATCAAGAGGTGAAATAAGGGGAACTTGTGCCGGTAAAGATTAGGATGCCTGAGATTCAGTCATTGAAGGCTTTAAGCAGTATGCTAAAAGGGTTACAACGTGCAGCCTTTGTTAAAAAACATGGAAATATCCTAGACTTGTTGGAGGTAAATGTCCAAGTAGAAGCCCTTTTCTGCTCTAGTACAATTTTATGACCGATCCATCAGGTGTTTCACATTTCAAGACTTCCAATTACCACCTACCCTAGAAGAATATGAGAAGATTTTGGGTAGTCCATTGAAGAATGAAAAGCCTTATCAGTTTGTAGGACATTATCCTTCCGTGGGAACAGTGGCTAGAATATTGAAGGTCCATGAGCAAGAATTAAAAGAAAAGAAGCTGAATAGGAATGGCGTAGATGGGTTTTCACAAAATTATCTGAATGAGAGAATGAAGTTTTTATTTGAGGTGAGTGACTGGGTCACTTTCTTAGAAGTATTGGCTCTTTCGATTTATGGGATTGTCCTTTTCCCTTGTTTAGATGGGTATGTAGACTTTGCTGCAATTGATGTCTTCCTGGCTCATCTAAATAGAGGAGAAAATTCGGTTCCAGCTGTTCTAGCAGACACATTTTATTCACACAACCTCTATCATGAAAAGAAAGGGAAAAGACTGATGTGTTGTTTGCTGACTCTCTATGTTTGGATGACTACTCAGTGTCTGCACTAATAAATGTAGGGTGCTATGTCCTATAGAAGACTTCAAATTGTGTGAGGTAAAGGCTAGGACTGGGAAGGAATGGGCTCGATACTTAAGAGATCTCACAGAAAAGTCGATTCGTTGGTGTCCAAAATGGGTAGAAGTGGACAAAATCATATACCAGTGTGGAAGTTTTCCTAATGTACCACTCATGGGGACGAAGGGATGCATCAACTATAATCCGTCATTGGTCTTAAGACAACTAAGGGTATCCAATGTTGGGGTCGCCTTTTGAAGAGGCATTAACTCCTTTCATTATTCATGAGATGGATCTACAAAATTTGGAGATGCTCAGAAGAATAAGATATGCATGGGACCGAGTTGTTAGAAAGGGACGACAGGAATTAAGAGAGAGGGATTGTAGGTAAAGGAATGAGCTATCAGCAGTGGGTGACAGGAAGAGTTCAAAAAATTAAGTTACCTTTCCGACCTTCAACCCCAGTGATAGATGAAGTACCAACACTAGACATTGTGAACATGGAAGAGATGGGGAAACTCAAGGAAGCCTTAGCAAAATCTGAAGATGAGAGAGGGAAGTTGAAAAGAGAGCTAGAGCAGTCACAACAAAAATGGAAGTCCTTGCAAGATGAAAATGCTAAGAAGAAAAAATCATTGGAGGATGTTAGCAAAAAAGCCCAAGTCGAAAAAGAGCGAAGATTGCGAACTCAAGAGTGTCTAGCATCTGCCAATAAAGAGTTAGGATTGAGAGTACAAGAAAGAGACAAAGCACTAGTAGAAAATCAACGGTTAAAAGAAGCACTCTAGAACTCCAAAATAGCAGGAAGACAAGTTCAAAAGATGTTTGAAGATTTGAAACAACAACTGGAAAGGGTGGTAGCAGAATATGAAAAGAGGATTTAGAATGAAAAGCAGAGCATGGGCCAAATAATGACTGCACATCAATTGGAGCTAGAGAAAAAGCAACAGAACGAGAGCGAGTTGAAGGACTCTGTAGTAAAACACAAGGAAGTTATTACCAGACTCGAAGATGAGGTTTCAGTTTGGAAAGGTATGCTTGCAAATATGCTCAACGAAGCAAAGGAGCGGATCAGGGTGCTTGATGATGATAGTGTATTTTGGAGAGACCGCTACTTGAAATTGGCGTGGCTGGTTAACCAAATTATTGCAGAAATCCCAAAATGTCTCAGGATAGCAGAAGGAATGATAAACCCATTGTCCACCCCTATAGAGATTTATGACTTCTTCGCTTTTTGTAAGGATTTGTTGGAGAGTATGAAAAGAATGGCTGTAGTTGATGAGAGTGTGAAAATTTGGATGAAATGTACTTCTCACTGAATATTAATGAAATGAGTTTGTTTACTTCTTGATCCCATTGGTCTCTTTACGTATTTCGACCCGGGTCACTTTTGATCAAAAGGCAAAATTCATGATTCTATAAAAACAAGAAAATACTAATAAATGAATAAAGAAATAAATAAATAAGGGATAATTGCATAAATAATAAACAGCATTAGCATTCTTCACGTTTACTTGCATACTTACATCATTGTTTTTAATAGATAAAGAAAAATATTTCCTCAAGACAAAAACGCAGTTCTGCGACACCCTTATAGGACCCGTGCCAAGGTAAAGCTCATGGAGGACTTGGAACAGGCTCAAGAGTCAATGAGATCTGACCTGAATCAGCTGAAGGAGCAGATAGCTCAGATAATGGAGGCTCTGAAAACTATGAAGAGTACTGAAGGGAGTAATTCTACAGAAAACACAAAGGGAACCTTTCTATATCCACCTGGTTTCTATCCACCTCCATCACAGGGATTTAATGCTCCAGGAAGTATGATGCCTACTGCTGTGTATTCTTCCCATCCTATGCATTCTCAGGGGTTTCAGTCACAAGCTTTTCCACCGTATGGCCTGCCTCCAAACTACACGCCACCTATAGCCACTAACCCACCAAATACTAACCTCACCGCCCCTACCATAAATGTCACACATCCTCAACCAAACACCTATGAACCACTACAGGTCCCATTACCTTTCCCTACCTATACACCAGCCAACCGTACGACTCATGTCACAGATAGAAACATGACTAACATGTTGCTGATTCTCAGAATGTTGTCCAACCTCAACCCCTACAGTTCGTAATGGGGGACAATTCTCATGCTATGAACCCAACCCATACTGCCATGCCTGGGGTGCTAGCTGAGAGTTTTAAGGCCAAGGAAAAGTTTGATATCTTGGAAGAAAGGCTCAGAGCTATAGAAGGAGGAGGAGGCTATGGTTTTAGGGATACCGCTGGGCTTTGTTTGGTTCCTGATGTGGTGATACCACCAAAATTCAAAGTCCTAGAGTTCGAGAAATACAGGGGAACCACTTACCCTAGGAGCCATCTAACAATGTATTACCGGAAGATGGCTTCTCATGCTTACGATGATAAATTGTTGATACATTTTTTTCAAGACAGTTTGGCGGGAGTGGCACTAAACTAGTATATGCATCTAGAACTTGTTCATATACGTTCCTGGAAAGACCTGGCAGATGCCTTTATTAGGCAGTATAAATATAATCTTGACACGGCTCCAGACAGATTACAGTTACAGAATATGGTGAAAAGAGAAATAGAAACATTCAAAGAGTACGCCCAAAGGTGGAGAGAAATAGCGGCGCAGGTGGAACCTCCTTTGTCTGACAATGAGATGGTGGCAATGTTTATCGACACACTACAAGCCCCTTTCTATGATCGCATGATAAGTAGTGTATCTACAAACTTTTCAGACATTGTCATAATTGGTGAAAGGATAGAAGGTGGATTAAGAAGTGGAAAAATTATGCAAGCAACAGCCACTATTTCGAATTCGAAAAAACCCCCAATTAACACAGAAAGAAAAAAGAAGGGGATGCTCATGCAGTGGCCTCAGCACCAGTGTGGCCTAACTATGCTCCAATGTACTACGGACAGACCTATCACCCTCCCATAGCTCAGCTTCCATATGTAGCCAATGTTGTAGCACCTCAATACCCTCAACCTTACCACCCTGGTCTTGAGATGCCCTCTCAAGTACCACCTCCTAGCCAAACACAGCCTACCTCAGCCACACCACCCCAAGCCAACCAAACATGGAAACAAAACTCCAACCAAAAGAAAGAAAAGAAATTTGTGACCTTTACCCCTTTACCCATGACTTACACAGAATTACTGCCACATCTTTTGAGTAATGCCTTAGTCGTTATTACCCCCCTGAAACTTATTGAGCCACCATATCCGAAAGGTTATGACCCAAACGCGAAGTGTGACTATCATGGTAGGGCCCCTGGACATTCCACTGACAGATGCTTAGCCCTTAAATATAAGGTTCAAGGCCTTATTGATGCGGGTTGGTTGAGTTTTAAAGAAGATAACCCGAATGTCGGAAACAATCCCCTCCTAGGACATGGAGATTCATCTATTAATATGATCAGTAATGATGATAGCCACCTATTGGTGAAGAAGGTCGGAGAGGTGAAGACATCCCTACGATTCATCTTTGAAAAATTATATGAGTATGGCATGATCAAAGGAAGGTATGAGGAGAATGAAATGTGTGGCATACATCCAGGGGCACAACATTCCATTGAGGAATGCCAGGAATTCAAGGAGTTGTTACAAAAGCTGATAGATGCAGGACAGGTTTAGGTTGGCTGTTGGAAGGAAGAGAAAGAGGTAGCCATGGTACAGTCAAATGAGAAGCCAGAAATGATAAAACCCCTGATAGTACATGTAAATAGAGGTGCTTTTACACCATCACCTTAGGGCCCAAGGCCTATTATTGTTCAAGTGCCAACACCTTTTCTGTACAAAAGTGATAAAGTTGTTCCTTGGAAGTATGATGTGGAGGTAAAAGGGAGCAGACAGGAAAGGGGCCAGACGAAGAATGTTGACACTGACACTCCAGTAGTCATCAATATTTCAGGTATTGGGGGCATCACCAGAAGCGATCGTCTTTATACGCCGCTAAAATTGAAAAAGGTAGTAAATGGTAAGGAGAAAGAAAGTGAGGCACTGAAAGAAAGGGGGAAAATGCCAGAGAAAGAAGGAATAGTAGGAGAAAAGAATTAGGAGAGAAAGGAAGTCACCGATGAAGAAGCCCGAGAATTTCTGTGATTCATTCAGCAAAGTGATTATAAGGTGATAGAGCAGTTGAATCGCATGCCAGCTAGGATATCTCTCCTAGGCCTGTTGATGCATTCTGAGGCACATAGGAAGTTGTTATTGAAAATCTTGAACAAAGCTCATGTGGCGCATGATATATCCTTAGATAAGTTTGGGAGCATAGTCAATAACATCACTGCCAACAACTACCTCACATTTACCGATGATGAGATCCCTGTTGATGGACGAGGACATAATAAGGCTCTCTACATTTCAGTTAAATGCATGGATTATATGATAGCTCGCGTGCTCATCGATAACAGTTCTTTGTTGAATGTCATGCCAAAATCCACACTTGAGAAATTGCCTTGCGAGGGTGTCTTTATAAAGCCTAGTATTGTGGTGGTGAGGGCTTTCGATGGTAGTAGAAGGGAGGTAATGGGAGAGGTGGACTTGCCAGTACAAATTGGCCCTTGTGTGTTTTGTATAACCTTCCAGGTTATGGATATCCTGCCGGCATACAGTTGCTTATTGGGACGACCTTGGATCCATTCAGCAGGGGTGGTTCCCTCTACCTTACACCAAAAGTTGAAATTTGTGGTGGATGACAAACTGGTCGTTGTGATGGGGGAAGAAGATTTGCTCGTAAATGGGCCCTCCTCTACACGATACATTGAGGCTGCTGAGGAAGCATTAGAGTCTTCCTTCCAAACACTAGAGATTGTTGGCACTGCCTATGTAGAATCTATCCCTGTGAAGCCACGACTATCTAATGCGGCTCTAATGGTAGCCAGAGTCATGCTGAATGAAGGACTCAGACAAGAACTTGATACAGAAAAAAAAGGAAGGAAAGACTGCAGCTTGGCTGAATATGCCTGATAATAAAGGAAGATATGGGTTAGGATATAAGCCCACAAGAGAAGATAAAAGGAGGATATGGGAGGAAAGGAAGGAAAGAAACTTAGCTCGGTTAGAGCGACGAGAGCCAAGGATAGGAAAGGTTCCCCTCTGTGATATCCAAAGAAGCTTCCGAAGTGCGGGATGGATAAACTTTGATCAGGTGGCTATGGTTGATGATGACCATGCTGTTGAAAGCACCAATTTCGTACACCCGTGTGTTGCAGGCAAAGACCTGGATAACTGGAAAACCACTAAGCTGCTTATAATCTTTAGTAGACATTCCATGTAATTACATATACAAATTCTTTGGCTCTGCCCAAAGCCTTAGGATGTTTGTATGGGCGTACACATTTCATTCCAGTGTTAATAAAAATTTCTTTTCACTCTTCTCTCATTTCATGTCACTATATTTATTTTTGCTAACATTAATAATGCAGATTTGAAAAAGAACCTTGTAAAGAAGACAGTGCCAATGCTCCAATGTATGATTTTAATTGCCCCATCAATCATATGGAGGAGGGTGATGAAGATAATTGGGAATTATTCCCATAACTGTTAAAGTTGATGGAAAAAGAGGCCAGAGAAATAGAACCGCATCAGGAGTCCACCGAGGTAATAAATTTAGGGAATGATGAAAATAAAAGGGAAATAAAGATCGGCACTATCATGAAAGCTGAAACGCGGGAAGGCTTGATTAGTTTGTTGTGCGAGTTTATAGAAGTTTTTGCCTGGTCTTATCAGGATATGCCGAGGTTGGATGTCAGTATTGTTCAGCACAGGTTGCCATTAAGACCTGAGTGCCCTCCTGTCAAATAGAAGTTAAGAAGAATGAAACCAGAGATGTCTTTGAAAATAAAAGAAGAGGTGAAGAAACAATTTGATGCTGGTTTTCTGGCAGTGGCAAAATATCCAGAATGGGTTGCAAATATCATACCCGTACCGAAGAAGGATGGAAAGGTTCGTATGTGTGTCAATTACCGGGATTTAAACAGAGCTAGCCCTAAGGATAACTTCTCGCTCCCCTATATTGATGTTCTCGTAGACAATACAGCTCAGTTTGCGTTGTTCTCTTTTATGGACGGATTTTCTGGCTATAATCAGATTAAAATGGCACCTAAGGATATGGAAAAAACTACTTTTATCACTCTGTGGGGAACCTTTTGTTATAAGGTAATGCCATTCGGACTGAAAAATGTTGGGGCAACATATCAGAGGGCAATGGTGACGCTATTTCATGACATGATGCACAAAGAAATCGAAGTCTATGTAGATGATATGATCGCCAAGTCAAAAAGTGAGGAAGAGCATCTAGTTAACCTACGAAAGTTATTTGAGCAGCTAAGAAAGTTTAAACTCAGGTTGAATCCAGCGAAATGTACCTTCGGGGTAAAGTCAGGAAGGTTGCTGGGTTTCATTGTTAGTGAAAAAGGGATAGAGGGTGATCTAGATAAAGTACGAGCAATTCTAAAAATGCCGGAGCCTCGCACGGAAAAAGAAGTTCGCGGGTTCTTGGGAAGGCTAAACTATATTGCTAGATTCATCTCCCAATTAACTGCAACTTGTGAACCTCTGTTTAAGCTATTAAGGAAGAATCAGGTCATTGAATGGAATGAAGATTGTCAAATAGCCTTTGAAAAAATTAAGCAGTACTTACAAAACCCACCTGTTCTTGTTCCCCCAGTTCCAGGAAGGCCCCTTATTCTATATTTGACAGTGCTTGATGAGTCAATGGGGTGCGTATTGGGCCAACATGATGAGTCAGGGAAAAAAGAGCATGCCATTTACTATTTGAGTAAGAAGTTCACTAGTTGTGAGATGAGATATTCTTTGTTGGAAAGAACTTGTTGTGCTCTGGCGTGGGCTGCTCATCGTTTGAGACAGTATATGTTGAGTCATACAACTTGGCTGGTATCCAAAATGGATCCAATCAAGTATATTTTCGAAAAGCCTGCTCTCACAGGAAGGATTGCTCGATGGCAAGTACTATTGTTAGAATACGATATTGTGTATGTCACTCAAAAGGCAATAAAAGGGTGTGCCCTGGCAGAATATTTGGCTCATCAGCCTATTGAGGACTATCAGCCAATGCAACCTGAGTTTCCTGACGAAGAAATAATGAATATGTTTGATCAAGAAAGTGAAGTTAGAGAAAAGTGGGTTCTATTGTTTGACGGTGCTTCTAATGCACTAGGACATGGTGTAGGAGCTGTGTTGATCTCCCCACAGAATCGATATATTCCACTGACAGCCAGGATTATGTTTTAATTGTACTAATAACATTGCAGAATATGAAGCCTGTGCCTTGGGAATACAAGCAGCTCTAGAATCAAAGGCTAAAGTTTTAGAGGTGTATGGAGACTCTACTCTGGTAATCCATCAGTTACGAGGAGAATGGGAGACTCGTGATCACAAATTGATTCCGTATCAGGCTTATATTAAGGGTTTGACCCAGCTTTTTGAAGACATAACTTTCCACCATATTCCTCAAAAGGAAAATCAGTTGGCTGACGCTTTAGCCACCCTATCATCAATGTTTGAACTAGATCAAGAAGGAAGCACACCGCTCATAAAGATACAAAGCCATGATCAACCGGCATATTGTCATCTCATAGAAGAAGAGTCAGATGGAAAGCCTTGGTATTTCGATATCAAGCATTACCTAAAAAATCAAGAATATCCCCCCGGTGCCTCTGAAAATGATAAAAGAACGTTAAGAAGGCTTGCGATGAGCTTCTTCTTAAATGAAGACATACTTTATAATAGGAATCATGACATGGTGCTCCTCAGATGTGTTGACGCAAAAGAGGCAGAACAGATACTTAAAGAAGTTCATGAGGGCTCTTTCGGAACGCACGCCAATGGGCACGCTATGGCTAGGAAGATACTAAGGGCTAGGGTATTACTGGCTAACTATGGAGAATGACTGTTGTATATATGTGAGGAAGTGTCACAAATGCCAAACCTATGCTGATCATATTCATGCTCCAGTCAGGGCCTTTGAACGTCTTGACAGCACCTTGGCCATTCTCAATGTGGGGGATGGACGTTATTGGAGTAATTGAAGCAAAAGCCTCTAATGGTCACCGCTTTATATTGGTTGCCATTGATTATTTCACCAAGTGGGTTGAGGCCGCTTCTTATGCCAATATTACTAGGAGTGTGGTGGTAAAGTTCATCAAGAGAGAACTAATTTGTCGATATGGATTGTCGAGCAGAATCATCACTGATAATGCCACTAATTTGAACAATAAAATGATGGAGGAGTTGTGTGAGGAGTTCAAGATCCAGCACCATAATTCTTCCCCTTATCGCCCTAAGATGAATGGGGCAGTTGAAGCAGCCAATAAAAATATCAAAAAGATTGTTCAGAAGATGGTAGTCACATACAGAGACTGGCATGAAATGCTCCCTTTCGCATTACATGGATATCGTACCTCTGTGCGCACATCAACTGAGGCAACCCCATTTTCATTAGTATACGGAATGGAAGCAGTACTCCCGGTTAAGGTTGAAATTCCGTCATTACGGGTGTTAATGGAGACTGAATTAGACGAAGTAGAATGGGTTCGAGCCCGCTTTGATCAGTTGAACCTTATTGAAGGAAAAAGGCTGGCTGCAATTTGTCATGGTCAGTTATACCAGAGAAGGATGAAAAAGGCTTATGAGAAGAAAGTTCATCCTCGAGAATTCCAAGAAGAGGAGTTGGTATTGAAGAAGATTTTGCCAATACAAAAAGATCATCGAGGAAAGTGGACTCCGAATTATGAGGGGCCTTACGTAATAAGGAAAGCTTTCTCGGGCGGGGCTTTAATTCTTACCAAAATGGATGGAGAGAAGTTACCGTTGCTGGTCAATTCAGATGCAGTCAGAAAATATTATGCCTAAAAAAGGTTGTATTTTTCTAGGGTTTAGTAAAATCTGACTTTTTATCATAAAATCTACACTGGAATGAAATGGGTATTCAAATTATAACATGGAATGTTGTTTAAAGATTAGAACGGAAAGGTTACCAAGTTCCTCCAATGCACGTCCTTAAGGGTTCGCAGATGAATAATAACAAAATAAAATAACTAAATAAATGATTTCAACAAATAAAATGGTGATGAAAAGGAATTTAGTTCCAAAGTTGTTTGTTTTCCTAAAAAAGCGAAAATTGGTAAATTCATGAAATCTCTTCTATCTCAAAGAAGAAGAAAGGGAAACGATGAAGACAAAAGAGGACATCTTTGCAACATAATCATTTAATTGAGAAAAAAAATGAGAACATGATCCAAGATCATTTCTTTTGAGGTATTCATCCGTTAGACCCACATACTCTTCTCATCTTTCCCTTCCCATGTTCATAGTAAATTCAAGAAGGACCCAAAACCTTGACAACAAAGAAAAGCAAGCATTTTAAGGTTTTCTTGGGGCAAACATAATGTGTCCTCAATAAGTTCTGAGAGCTAAAAAAAAAAAAAGAATTAAAGTCCGTTAGGTTGAAAACCCGCAAAGGGCGACCTAAGCAAAAGTTAGGACATAAAGAAATAATAGGGTATATAAAAATAAAAATGAAAAAAAGAGAGAATAAATGCTAATGATTACTAAATTTTTGTTTTAAAGTTAAAGTTTTAGAAATAGAGCAGTCAGGATTTGAAATGATGTATGGCCATGTTTCTCTATCCGAAAAAAGAATTTTATCCTTTGCTACCCATTTTGAGCCAAAATAAATTTTCCTTCCAAATCACCTTAAACAAGGATCTTCCCTATATTAGAAACCGTTTTCAAGGCACCAAGGCCACTGGTTTCAAGGCATCAAAATCGCTCGTTGCAAGGCAATAAGAGAAATAAAAATGAAAAAGGAAAAAGAAAGCGATGAAGAAAAATGAAAAAAAATGATGATAAATAAAGGAAAGTATGACAAATAATGTTGAAAGGTCATGACAAATAAAGCATGACGCAAAAGGAATAAAATCCAAAAAAGAAGAAGGCAAATGAATAACAGGAATGAAATCCTTGATGCGAAAGTCTAAGGGAGGATCCTTGTTTCAATAACCCGCAAACACTTGTTTGAGCCTTATTTACCCTTCCTTTCATACCCCTTTTAGCCCCCGGCCACGATACAAGCCTAAAGAAGTCCATAATTGATCAAAGAATGACTGCTTAAATTTCTCTGGCTTTAATTTTAATACAAAAATGATATCATATCTTCCACCATCAGTGTTTGCTCAAAAGGAAAAAGAAGAGAAAGAAAGAAAAAAACAAAAACAAAAACAAAAACAAAAACAAAAACAAAACAAAACAAAAAAGAGAAATGAAGAAGCTCTCCAAAGAAAGGTTCTTAAAATGAGACAATTGCGTGATTACCTTCTGTTTCACAAACTATGTTGAAATAATTCCCCTCATCCTTTTCAAACCTCCTTTGATATAAAAGATTGAACAGCCATGACGTACTCACTCAAGCAGTGACAATAATTTCATCATTACACCACCAAAACCAAATTACACGATGTCCCCCCTCCTTTTTGTTCCCCAATCCACCATAGTTTGGGATAAGTTCTATATTTTCTGGTCCTAGGAACTCACCTAGATATCTCGCTAGTGGATCAATTTTCTCAAATCCCTAACCATCTTGTATCTGAAAATGGAAGAATACGTCAAAAGAAATGACATAAAGACATAAGCTAATAAAGTTTCTCAATTACAAGGTTAAGCTAAAAAGGTCCATATCATTCGTTTGGATCAATTCCATCGAAGGCAAAGAGGATTGGGTAATCAATTAAAAATAATAAATCAATTTCAAAATGAGATTTCATGAATTTACCTTCACAGTAAGGGAAGCAAACAATTTGGGAGGAATATTCCCTTCTCACAAGAGAAGAGACATCAAAGACTGTTTTACATTTCTCGGGTGCTCGTGCCCATTGCTTTTAAATTTCTTGGGTGCTCGTGCCCATTGCTTTTACATTTCTCAGGTGCTCGTGCCCATTGCTTTTAAATTTCTCGAGTGCTCGTGCCCATTGCTTTTACATTTCTTGGGTGCTCGTGCCCATTGCTTTTAAATTTCTTGGGTGCTTGTGCTCATCGCTTTTACTTTTTTTTGGGTGCTTGTGCCCATTGTTTTACTTTTCTCGGGTGCTCGTGCACACTGCTTTTACATTTTCTTAGGCGTTCGTGCCCTCTGTCTTTCATTTCTCCTAAGCATTCACATCCATTATCGTGTCCTGCCAGATAAAATCGGAGTTCATATCTTTACTTATCTTTTACTATGATAATATGAAAACATTTAGTTATTCATATTATCTAGCAAAAGCTAAGTAAAGAGGGGCAGCTGTGAACACCCGATTTTATCCGGGCAATTAATTAAAATTAAAAGAAGCAATAAATAAATAAAAAGGGTAATAAAATAGTAAAACATGTAAACAATTCAAGTTTTACTTAGTGGGTTAATGTGTTTAGATTTATAAAAAAAAAAAAAAAAGAGAGAAAGAAAGAATAGAAAAATTAATTTTAAAATAAATATATTTTAGAGAGTGTTGTTTTTGGGCTGTGTAGCCTATTCAAAGGATACAAAAAATAATAATAATAAAAGAAGGGAGATATTGGGTTAGGCCCATTTTAGTTATAAAAAAAAACGAAAAAAGAAGCGTGGAGAAGAAGTTAAACGGAAGCTTCCAAAAGAAGTTTGTCAAAGAAGTTATATAAAGCCTGTTGAACGGTTAGGGGTGGGGGGTTTTTGAGAGGAGGAAAAAAACGAAAAAAAACCTGAGGGAAAAACGGAAGAAGAAAGAGAGATAAGAGAGGGACGAAAGAGAGAGTAACGAGGATATTGGTGCTGTTGGTCCAAGAAGGAAGAAGAAGAAAGCGAACTTGTGAGGATCACATACTGCAAAAGCGAGTCTTGCAGAGGTATACTCATACACCCTGCCATTTGAGCAAAGCTTCCTCATATTATTGCCGCTCTAATCTTCGTATTTATTTAGTTTTGATTGAATAATGTTATGCGTTGCTGTATAAGTGAGATTTCTTTTAATAATTCATTTTCTTCTAGCTGAAACGCGACAATTAGACAATCCTTCTTTAATCTTCATCCTCATCTCTACTTGTATGAATTTGCGATTAAGCATATAGACATTATAGATTTACGAGTAGTTCCACATTGGCTCGATATTCCTTTAAGCTTTACTGATGCGGAATCTACGCCAGAATTCACATATCCACGAACTAAGAAAACATAGAAACAATAAAAATCAATTGAGAGGCGAGCGAATTTCTCTGCGTCCCTATTCTTCGCATTGGAATGTTCCTTTTATTTTATTTTATTTTTGGCTGGAACGCATTGTGATGTTTCAAACCATAGCCACCTCCTTATGTAAGTCACCATTGTTGCTCCTCCATTAAAAATCGCTTGTCCCCGTGCCGCATCGCCTTTATCGGCGCGATCTCCACCAAATCTCCATCAAACATAACTTTGCCACCGTCCTCGTTCGCGACGCACAAATCCAAGAACTGTGACTCAAAATTATGTTAAAGCCTTCGTATCTCCGCGCACCACCGTTCGCGACATCAACGTCCTCGCCATGTTCCTCCAAAGCTTCGCCATTTTCCCTTATTTTCTCCACCGATAGCATGGCAGGGTATTGAAGTCGCGCATCTAAGGTAATGAACGTGTACCCTATACGCTTCCCAGGCCATCTTCAAAGCAATGAAATGGGCTTGCAACCCATGTGCGTAAAGGGGCCTTTGACTTTCTTTTTTTTCGTTAAGTCTCTATATTTCATTAACATATCCGTATGAGAAATTAATAAAAGGATGTGATCAAATGCCGACAGCTTGAATTGCCAACGTGATGGAATTTCTAATATTTTGATTTGATAAAATATTTAATAATCAAATTTTGTTTTTTTTGTTTTTTATTTATAACTAAGTTTTTTATTATTATTAAAAATTTCGTACGCTTCTAGATTTGTTTCTAATATGAAATAAATAAATAAATTATTAACTAATAAAATCTTATAAATAATCAAATTTGATAATAGCCACTTAGGATGCACTTCCTACTTGGACATTATTAAAGTTTTTAATATTAATGATAATCATTGTAGATGCACTTCTTATTTGGCTATCATTTTTTTTAAGAAAAAAATAAATATATAATGTGTATAATACAAATAATAAAATATTTTAACAAAGGATTTCAAGTAGTCACTTTGGATGCATTTCTTATTTGACTATTATGAAAATCCTAAAAGGTATATTGATAACCACTTTAGATGCACTTCCAATTTGGTTATTGAGTATACCTTTACCATAATAAAAATAAAATAAATATAAAAATAAAATAAAAATAAAAATCAACACAAGACGATTTTCTACCCAAAAGAACTACGTGAGTCTGAGTTCCTCATTGCACCAGAGGATACGTAGGAGTAGGGGCCCACCCCTGTCGATCTCAAAAACCTAAAAAGATTTTAATCCTTTTTTTAATGTTCAAAATAAAATGCCTAAGCAAGAGATAAGACTTTCACACATTAGGATGAAAAGGTAACCATCTTTTGATGGACGTGTAGGGTGCTAACACCTTCCCTATACGTAAATAACTCCCGAACCTTTCTCTCGGTTCAAGACCATCATTCGTAGGTTTTTCTATGGTTTATCCTTAATAAATCATAGTGGCGACTCTTCTGATCATTTTCTTTTTCGCCATCCGGTCGTGACCCCGGTTGCGACAACTGTGTTACTGATCATGCTGCCATCAAGTACTTGCTAAATAAGTCAAATTCTAAATCAAGACTCATTAGATGGATTTTATTGTTGCAGGAATTCTACTTAGAAATCAAGGATAATAAGGGTAGTGAAAATTTAGTACTCGACCATCTCTGTAGGTTGGTGAATGAGGAGGTGACTACCAAAGAAAAGGAAATTCGGGATGAATTCCTGGATGAAGCATTATTGATGGTGCAACAAAGGCCATGGTTTGCTAACATGGCCAATTTCAAAGCTGCCGGTGTTATTCTTGAAGATTTTAACTAGCAGCAGAAAAAGAAGTTTTTCTGGGATGCCAACTACTATGTGTGGGATGATCCCTATTTATTCAAAGTTGGCCCGGATAATTTACTAAGAAGGTGCGTGAGTCAAGAGGAAATAAGAGCTATTTTGTGGCATTGTCACAATTCTCCATATGGTGGACATTATAATGCAGAAAGGACAACTGCCAAGGTGCTCCAATCCGGATTCTTTTGGCCTACACTCTTTATAGATGCTCACATCCATGCACAGTGATGTGATAAATGCCAAAGGACCAGAAACATGAAATGCCCCTCCAAAATATGTAAGAAGTCGAAGTTTTTGATTGTCGGGGTATAGACTTTATTGGTCCACTGCCATCATTATATTCCAATCAATACATACTAGTGGCAGTGGACTACGTCTCTAAGTGGGTGGAAGCGATTGCAACACCTAAGAATGATGCCAAAACTGTCATCAAATTTTTGAAGAAAAATATTTTTGCAAGGTTTGGCATTCCTAGGGTGCTAATTAGTGATAAAGGATCCCACTTCTGGAATGCACAGCTGAAGAAGGTCTTGGAGCATTATAATGTAAAGCATGGTTTGCAAACTAATGACCAAGTAAAGGTGTCCAACTATGAGATCAAGCGGATTCTAAAGAAGACTGTTGCATCCTCACGGAAGAATTGGGCTAAAAAGTTGGATGACGCCTTGTGGGCTTACCGCACGGCATTCAAGACCCCCTTGGGCCTATCACCATTTTAGATGATTTATGGGAAGGCATGCCACTTGCCAGTAGAGTTGGAACACCGGGCGTATTGGGCTTTGAAGTTCCTAAATTTTGACCCCTCCCTTGCTAGTGAGAAGAGAATTCAGCAACTGTATAAGTTGGAAGAAATAAGGATGAATGCTTATGAGAATGCAAAGTTGTATAAGCAAAAAGTAAAGGCATATCATGATAGAAAGCTTCTCAAATGAGACTTCCAACCAGGGCAACAGGTGCTTCTATTCAATTCCAGGTTGAGGTTATTTCTTGGCAAGCTCAAGTCCAAATGGTCTAGTCCATTCATTATCAAGGAAGTGAAGCCGTATGGAGCTATAGAAATGGAGGACCCAACATCAAAGAGGAGCTTTGTGGCGAATGGCCAAAGGCTTAAGCCCTATTTGGGGGGCGTGGTTGACAGGCTCATTGCCTTGGTGCACCTTCAAGATCCTTAAAGATCCCTGACCGTCAAGCTATTGACGTTAAAGAAGCGCTTACTGGGAGGTAACCCAGCTTTCTGTCCTTTCATTTCTTTATCTTGTTTCAAGTTATGTGTGGTTTATTTTTCGTTTCAAATAAGGCTCATGACTATATGTTTGATTGGTTAGATATAATTGATGATGGCAAGTTATTATTGTTTTTGCATTAGAAATTTTTGTACCTTGGTTTTGGGAGTCAGTTTGGATTATTCCATTATGAAATTTACATATCTTGCCCAGCAAGTGTGCTGCTCGCCCAACGAGTTTTGACATCCTCACTCCCAGGGATTTTCCCACTCAGCAAGTATTAACCTCGATAAGCGAGGCCAAAAGTTGTTACTTAGATAAACATTTCTGCATAATCTCGCTAAGTGAGCATTTCATTCGCTCAGCGAGATACCTTCATGTCATTTTTGTTGCCCTCTGGAGCTATATTTGCTCAGCGAGCAATACATTCGTTGAGCGACATTCAAACCACCTCTCTATTTAAATTTCGCTGAGCAACCATAATATTCGCTTAGTGAGAGAAAAAAAAATCAATGTTATTATTTTATTGTTTTAGGAAGTAAGGGTTTTAGGCGATTTGGCTATTAAATGTTTTTTTTTTTTTCCTAACGATGAGCATTCGCTGAGCGAGCACCACTTTCGCTGAGCAAATGCTCATATTTTAAATGTATGAGTTGAACACATGAATAATCGTTGAGCGACCATCACTTGCCCAGAAACCCCCTAAACCCCCACACTTGCTAAGCGAATTGGCCACTGACAGAGAGCCCTGGCTGTAGTCGCTGAGCGAACCATATGTTCACTGAGCGACTTGGGTCATTTACAAAGACATTTTTTGTATTCGCTCAGCGAGCACTCTGTTCGCTCAACAAATTAGGCCATGAGCCCATTCTCTTTGTTGTCTTGCTGAGCGACTCCCTTGTTCGCTCAACGAGACCTATTATCTGCAGCACTTATTTTAATTCTTATCATTATTTGTTTATTTATCATTATTAGCATTTTTTTGACCCCTAACTATGTTATCCTATTGTCTCCTTATTTTGTTACAGATGGCACCTCCAAAGCAAGCATCCAAGCAAGCTGCGGGCAAAAGAAAGGCTTCTGAAGCTTGGGAAGGCCAATCCCAGCCTCCTCAATCATTCGACAGCACCAAATTCCTCTCTCACACCCACCAACAAAGATTTCAAGACTTACAAAGGCGAGGCCTCTTAGCTAAAAGGAAGATGGACCTCAAGGAAGGGAGAGTGTGAGGAATTCACTGCCGAGCTAAATAGGAGAAAGTGGGGAGTCCTTGCTAATCTTCCTAACCACATCAATGAGGCAGTGGTGAAGAAGTTCTATACCAATGCCAAGCCCAGCAGAGTCGGGGTGGCTAGCAGAAAAACATTTGTTAAGGGGGTCCAACTCCACTTTGATGCCCAGGCTATTAACAACTTTTTGGGCACTTCCAAGGGGCAAGATGCAGGTGAATGCTCGTTCATCATGTGGAGCAAAGATAAATAAAAAATAGATTATGAGGCAATTGCAGGCCTTCTATGCATCCCTGGAGGTGGCTTCAAGGCCAATCATGAAGGCAAACCTCTAAGAATTATGAGGAAGCATATGCGGTCCATCACCCGCATTTGAGCCACCTTCATCTACTCCAACATCACTCTTAACTCTCATGTTTCTGATCTCCCCACTCGCCGAGCTAAACTGGTGTATGCCATCATGACTAGCATGGAGATAGATATAGGAGCTATCATCTCTATGGAGATGTAGATGATTGCTAGCTCCACAGGTGCTGCTAAGCTCGATTTTCTAGGTCTTGTACCTGCCCTGTGTTAGAAAAAGGGTATTAATGTCTCTGCGCCCCCCATCAGTGTTCTCCGCCTGGTTATGGATAAGAAATTTATCAAGAAGAACTGCTCCAACCCAAATGAAGAAGATGTTTCCCCACGGAGGTGTCAAGTTACTTCCCAATCTTTACCGCAATAGGTCCGTGAATTGAGGTGTGACATGTTTTTGTATCATTAGCAGAACGTTGCTCTGCACTTTGGCCAACTAGCTCTTTTTGATGCCTTTCAAGGGTTAGCCATCCATCTTTCTTCTGGCGCACCTAGCCCAGTTCCGATACCCACTGTTGAGGAGTTTGCAGCACGTGTCTGGTGGCCATCCACGCTTGGGGACCAGCCTGGATTCATGGGGGGAAGGGAGTTGTTGAAGGAGCTGCTAATGATGATGAGGATGAGGGAGTAGATGACGATGACGCTACTGGTGAGGATGAAGCCCTAGGAGAGGGCGATGCTGATATAAAGGATGCTCCTCAGGAGGACTAGTGCCTACCCTGAGTAAACTCTGACAGATGCAGGACTTTATTTATTTTACTTATGCTCAATAATTTTAGTTTCTCTTTCTTTTTCTCTTTGATGCATGATAGTAGCGTAGGGTAATTACAGTACATACATTATATCACATTTTGGCTGTTATGGGTTGAATCAATTGTATTCTTCGTCTATCCTTGCATGATCCACGCATTTTTGTGTTTATTGTTTTTAGCTGTGAGTTGTGAATGTCGCATGTGTGTGGATTATACGCCTATTTTGTTAATCTTGCTATGTTTCTCGATTATTTACGGTTAATGATTGTGGCATGATGTGTTGATAGTAGTTGGATGCTTAGTCAAAAACCGTGTGAGTTTTGAGCCTTTTTATCTATTCTTGTGAGAGCCGCCATTTGAAGTTATACAATTGATTTTGCTCAATTCTCACTTATCACTTATTCCATATGCTTGTACAAACATAACCAAGGTACATTTGTGTTTATAAGCCACTTAAGCCAAAAAGGCCAACCAGAATTTTTTTTCCTTTTTTTGATCAGCCCCATTGGACTTAAAATCAAAATTCTTTAAAGTATTGACCCTAAGCCTAAGTGAAAAACAATCTACCTCTCACATCTTAGGGATAGGAGAGCAAACAATTTAGGATGGGTTTCATACAAGTTTGGGGGAAGGGAACTATGATATGAAATTGGGAAATGTGTTGTGAATTATATTCAAAAAAAAAATTGAAGTCAATTTAAGTATACATTTGATGACGAAATTGTAGCTTGTGCATAAAGCTTTAAGAATTGCAAGGGTTTCAAGAATGGGGACGAGTAAGAGAAATAAATAGTGAAAGTTAATTTGATTTAAGGATTGCTCTCCTTCATCCCTAGATGATAAATTGAATTACTTGAAAAACCCATGTTGCTTGTAGCCCAGCCAAATTACAACAAGAATAAAATCCTTGTGATTCTTGCATGTACGCGAATTTAAGAGTACAAATGAGATGAAAAGCAAAGTTGACTTGTGTGCTTTCAATGTGCGGACGGGAGAGATACACTCACCCTAATACAGTGTGCTTGAGTGAAACATATATCTTGTGAGGGACTAAGTGTTCTTTATCTATGCAATTGCTGTAGTGCCACTCTCATTAATCTCTTGATAATTTTGGGAATACGCATCATGGTGAGCAATTCTTAGGTGGATACTACAATATATGATTGACATGACTCGCTAGTCTGTAAATATTGCTTTTATTTGGGAGTATGAAAGGATGGGTGTGTTGTGTTGTGATTGAATTCAACCTATGTCATGTTCATTTTTTGCAGATACTGTATAATAGGTATACTTTTGCTTGGGGACAAGCAAAGTTGCAAGTTTGGGGGAGTTGATAAGTGTTAATTATGTATCTATTTTTGGCATTTAATTGTGCATTCACTGTTCTCTTTCTTGAACCAAAGGCTTTGTCTAAACCCAATGTTAGTTGATTTTTAAGTAAGTAGCAATTACAAATATAATTATACATTTTGGGCATTTTAATTGCCAATTGA
Source organism: Spatholobus suberectus (assembly GCA_004329165.1). NCBI lineage: Eukaryota > Viridiplantae > Streptophyta > Magnoliopsida > Fabales > Fabaceae > Spatholobus > Spatholobus suberectus. Next base: position 7,336,918 of record CM014729.1, on the reverse strand, counting down.
TGATTTTTTGCAGGAAATAAAGATAGAAGACTGAAGCAAGATGGGAGGATTGCAATTGCCTAATACAATTTCAGAATTCTGGAGCATGAGGCTTAACTCGGTCCATTCTACACAATCTAGGCCCATTAAAAATTAAAATAAAATTAAAAGTTGGACCTTGAACCCGCCCAGCGAGGTTGGAAACCCGCTAGGCAGTTTTTCGAAAAGAATGTACCTGCTGAGCAAGACCTGCCGGGCGGGTGCGGCCTTCTGCGTTCTGTTTTATGTTTCAAGGCTTCTTTTTGGCCCGTTCACTTATAGGCTTCTTTTGTGGTCCTCACTTTGGTTCTAACTTCTTTTAAGTCTACTTTGATAAGTATAATACTCCTTTGTGCCTGTGGACTAAATATTTTTTTCTTTGTTCATCTAACAGCCCTTTACAAAATCCAACAAAATCAATGCAATTCATGCAATTTAAATAAAAAGCTTTGAAATGCACATCACATGAAATCCTTTATTAATGGTCTATTTTCTCACAAATTTCCTTTGAGTTAATGCAAAATCATGTGAACTTGCTCTATAAATCTACATAAAATGTAGATTTATCACTGCCCTGAGTCGCTGAGCAAGTGCTTCACTCGCTCAGCGAAACTTCATACAGAGAACAACCAAGTTTCTCGCTCAGCGAACACAAAGCTCACTGAGTGAGACTTGTTCCAGAAACCACAAAGTCAAGTCTCTCACTCAGCAAGTCTTGTGTTTGTTGAGCAAGACCAATGCCACCTCACTTAATGAATGCGCGACAAAAGAGTAAAGGAGGCAGGCTTTTGGACATACTTCAACATTTTGCTTCATTCTCGTGCTAGTGCTAAAAGGAACAGTGCAGGAGCACCTCCTTGAAGCTTGACTCCAAGATTTCATTCTTTATCTTCTTGTTTTGGTCCACTCACTCATGAGTGGCTAATCTTTTCTCATTGGGGTTTGCTGTAACTAATATACTTTTATGTATACATTTTATGTTATTTATTAAGTTTATATTATATTCATTAATGTCTCTAATTCCGTGCTTAATGCTTGTTGTGGTTTGATCTCCCATAACTTGTTCTTTTTGTTTTGATGAATGTTGGAAAACTTTTTTCTTTACATTGAATTAAAGAGAACACTTAATAGATCTTGTAGCTAGGAATAGAACATGATTTATTAACCATCTCTAAACCTCTTTTCATAAAGCCATTTGTTTGGGTGAACTCATCAAGGGATTGATGTTTTATTCAGATTACTTAGGTTCATTCAACTAAGGGATTGGGGTTTGGATATAATTGTGGGTCAATGGTAATGAATAGGATATAAACTCATGTGAATACCTAATTTTGTCCACCTTTTTTATTTTCAATTCTTTTATTTAATTTTCTTTTGGGCCTTATTAATTCAAATTAATTGCTTCTTTTTTTTCTTTTTGTCCACATTCTTTTTTTTGTTATTTTATTTAAAGCCCAAAAATCAGTTTGAGATTGGGCAAGCCATAAGCCCAACAATTTACTTTCTATTTTCTTTTTGAAAAAAATTGATAAAATAAAAAATACCAAGCAAATAAAGAAAAATAAAAAGAAAGGTCATGGTCAATCCATTTTTAGAATACTACAAACATCCTTTCTCCTTATTTCTTGTCATTTCCCATTTTGGTGAAGGCACCTTAGCTTTGCAGGCACAACTTCTGGGTCCTCACCTAACCACCTCCTATAACCATTGCACGGTGGGAGACAGCTCTCTTTTGCAAACTTGCACCACCATAACAAAACAAAATGCATCAAAAGAAAAAAAAGGAAATTTGAAGAAAAACAAGAGAAAGTTGTGAATATAAATACAGATGACTATATAGTGAAGAGGGGGGGACTCTGGTTACACACACTCTGGAATCACACACACCGTGATGCTCACACTGTGAGTGAGATAACCCACCCAACACAAATTCCCCAATTTTCATCTCTTCATCCTTTCACCCTTTTGAGTTTGGAATTAGAATTTGAAGGCTTACTCTTAGACAGGTAACCCCTTTGGTCCATAACACTGTTTTGAATTTATTTACTATGATTATCATTCTTGTTAGTTGCCTTCTATTTCACACCTCATCTCTTACGTGTCCTGATGAAATAAAAATGCAAAAGAAAAAGATAAACAAGGGTCAGTTTGAATCAAAATCAAGTGAGTAACAAATAAGCAACTTTAAGTATGCATGTTGATAACGAAAAGAAAGAAAGAAAATGGAATTAAAGGATCTCATTAACCAGTTCCTGGAAAATCACAATCCAAACATTTAACCCACCAAATCAAGCCCCTGTAACACAAAAATACCAAAATCGCAAGTACCACGACCTATGAAAAGCAAGTGCCGCAACTTCGTGAACCCAAACCACGAACCTACGAACAACCATCGCCAACACAGAAACCACGAGCCTCCCTGACAACACCCAAATCAAACCACCACAATACTAAAGCCGCAAGATTGCCTTCCTAAGCCCAAACCCGCATAAGCCAAATCCACGTCACCACGCCATCACGCAAAAATCGCATCACCGCCACGTGAAACCCTCGTCACCAACACATTGAACCCAGCTATGAAACCTCCGCATCACGCAAACCCATGTCATCAACAAACCTCCACGTCTCTCCAACCACCACACCGCTGTTGGGTATTGACCTTCCCCATACCTCCGACTTGCGGTCGCATGAAGTCCCCATCTTTTTGTTTCTAGGCTATAATCTGACCCCACTCTTTTTTGTGTTCAATCTATTCTTCTGTTTAGATAATTAAGTTAGTACCCTTTTTTATTGGGTAATGTTAAATGTTCTAGGTGGGCTTAGGCCCAGCCTACGTCTGGACATAATGTGCTCCAATTCAAGTATGTGTTCTTTTTCTTTTAGTTCGCTAAGTCCTACACAAACCCTTTTTTTTCCTTGCATTACATTCACTTTTCGTTTTGTTATGGTTATGTTCATAGAATATGAAATTGGAATGTCGAATCCCTATGTTGAACGTGAGGCCCTGTTAGTCTTAGGTGATCCTTTTTAAATTTATTTTTGCCATTATCTTCTATGTTTGCGTAAACTAAAAAAAAAAGGAAGGAAAAATAATTAAACAGAAAAAAAGTCTAATTCAATATGATAGGATTAGCCTTTTTAAACTCAAAATATGTAGTTTTCTTTAGATAATAAAATGTAGATAAATAAATAAGAATAAAAATAGATGGTTTCGCAAAATGTGCGCGTTCTTCATTGCTTTTTTTATTAGTTTATTAAATAAAAAAAATGATGAGAACATTTTGTTAAAATAAAATACTTATTTGGATCTAGCCATTTTATTTTACTATTTATTTACTTACCCATTTAATTTATCTCTATAACTACAACCGGTATCTTATTTATTTAGGCAAAATTAAATAGTTTCTTATGCTGCTATTTTATTAAATCTCTCAATTTATTTATTTAATTAACATAACTTATCGCTTTTTTAATAATAAAGGTTTGGTAATAACCATTTTGGATGCACTTTCTATTTGGGGTTACAAAAGCCTTAAAAGATGCAATGATAACTATTTTGGATGCACTTCCTATTTGGTTATTGTAAGAGTCTTTTAAAATAAAATCTTAAAAAATAAAACAAACATTTAAATAAAATTTTATCTTATAATAAAGGTTTAGTAATAACCATTTTGGATGCACTTCTTGTTTGATTATCGCGAAAGCCTTTCTTTAAAAACAAAAAAATCAAGAATAAAACAAAAATATCAACACATAAACCTTTTCTACCCAAAGAACTACATGAGTTTGATTCTTCATTGCATCGGGAGATATGTAGAAGCAGGATACCTCTCCTGTCGATCTCAAAACTAATAAAAATTTCATCATTTCAAGATAAAATTTTTTTTTACAAAGTTTCCTTGATAAATAAATAAGCAAATAAAACACCAAAAAATGTTTTTTGTTTTTTTTATGGGTAAAATAATAATTTTAAAGTTATATTAATTGTGCACATTTAATTAGGGGTAATCATCTTTATGACGAACATTGTAGGGTGCTAATACCTTCCCTATACGTAATTGACTCCCAGACCCAAAATTTGGTTTCGAAGATCATTTTCTTTTTAAAGGTTTTTTTTTTCAATGTTTTCCTAACTAAATATTGGTGGCAACTCCATGTTTTTAAACCTATATTTTTTGTCGTCATGCCGTGGCCTTGGTTGCGACAACTCAATAGGTAATCTTTATGTTTCATGAGAGGATGATTAGGGTAGTCAAACCCCAATGCTTTTGCTTATTGTCTTGTTTCTTAAAAACTGCACTTTACATGTTCGTATAAATTTCCCATTTAATGATCCATTTATTTAAGTGAAAAACCTAGTATCACATAAGTCCTTTGGGATACGATACTGTACTCATTACTGTCTACTTGCACAAATTAGTACACTTGCCAATGGGCTAACAATAACATTCAACAAACCCGTTTTGCACGATTGAAGAAAAATAACTGCTGAATTTTCATATTAAGGGTGTGATTGGCCAGAAGAAAAAAAAATATGACAAGTTATTTTATTTTAATTTATTATTTGGTGAGTTAATAACATTGGATTATTTATTAATTTAAAAATCAACTTAAAAAAAGAAAAAGTAATGAAGATAGAGTCCCCCCCCCCCTTTTCACCCTTGTCATCACCCTCACATTGTATAACTATTTTGTTTATTCTTATTTATTTATTTTTGGTGAGTAAAAGAAAATTACAAACTAAAACCCACAAGAAAAAATTGTGGAAGAAGCACTTACTAATAAGGAAAGAACAATAAAATCAAAGACAAAACAAAAAATTCCCAAAGGAATTTTACAACTCAGACTAAATTTTGCCAAAGCACCTACTACTTGATTAGTTCTCTAAAGATATGGGATACCTAAATATTTCCTCCATTACCCAGCATGCGTCACACCTGAATGACTAAAGGAAAAAATGGATTAGAAAAAAGATTGATAGCTTTGGAAGAATCGGATTTTAGAATTATGTTTCTAAAACCTCTCCCCACGCTATATTTAGGCCGTGAAATAAACCCCAAATTAGCTCAACCATGTTTATGGAGCATTCTCCTAACTTAGCAGTAAAAGTTGTGATGAAATTGCCCAAATGATCACAAAGAACTCCTCCACACCCACCTAATATCACTACAACAGAACAGGCATTTAGAGTTGGCTAAAAGCCGACTCTAATATGAAAAAGCCAACTCTAATATTGACATAAGGTCGGCTATGCGTCAGAAAAATTGTTGACTCTAAAACACTCGACACTAACGCTCTTGAGTCGGTTAATTAGGGCCGACACTATTTAGGGTTAGCCTAACCGACACTTAAACCGTCACAATAAGATGCTGCAGCTAATTATTTTATTTTTTAAAAGTAATTTCTGCAAATTTACTGTCGGCTATGCCAACTCTATGTTGTTTATTTTATTTTTTTTCTTTTAGAGTCGGCTTGGCCAACTCTAAGTTTAATTATTTTAATATTTTTTCCACTAAGAGTTGAGACAGTCGAGTTTATCTTTATTTATTTTAATATTTTTTTTCTTGTAGAGTCAGCTAAGCCGACTCTATGTTTAATTATGTTAAAAAAAAAATTTCACTTAGAGTTTGCTTAGCTGACTTTAAGTTTATTTATTTGAATTTTTTTTCTTGTAGAGTCGACTAAGGCGACTCTATTTTTCTTATTTTTAATAATTTATTTTTCTTTTAGAGGCGATCTAGCCGACTCTATAGTCATTTTTAATTTTTTTATTTAGAGTCGGCTAAGCCGACTCAAGGTTTTTTTTTTTTAATATAAAACTCTTTTTTCACCTACATTTTGCTGGTAATTTTAATCAGTCAAGATAAATATCAATATAAATACATGAACTATCAAACTATAGTCTTAATAAGGCATTTGATTCATAAACATAAGAAATCACAAATATCAATAGTATCTATACATATCTAAGGAGTTTAAGGGCATGATCAAAATATCATAATCTAATAAGTAGAACTCTAGTATCAAAATGACTACTATCTAAAGTTCTACTATCATACCCTTATAATGTAGGGACATTCAAAATACCATATATCTAAACTTAACATTCATTAAAAAGTCAAATCAAAAGATAAAAGAAGCTGAATTCAATTCACACTGCCTAAGCTGTTGCAACAAAAAAGCAATCTATCCCGAGCAAGTTCCACCGCCTAAGCTCCTACAACAAAAAATAATTTGTACCAAGCAAGTGTTTGGCCCTAGCTAGGATATACCTATAGAAGAAAACTGAATATTAGCATAATGAATGTCATGATTCAGCATACATAATCTATTACTAATAATGAGAGTAATTAAGCCATTTCTTGCTGACATTATAGGTTGGTTAAGTTGTATTAAAAAAAAACATATAAAAGCATCATAGAAGTGTTAATCTAAGTATAATGCCTAGCTACTGTACTAGAACCTACACTAAAAAAACAACTTGCAGCAGAAACTTTATTATTACACACCTCATGACATGCTTTTTGGATAAATCTGTACCCCTCACTCCAAATTAGATAAACACCAAATGAGGTCATTCAACAGGCATTTCAATATAATATTGGAATTTTGATATGATACATTATTGCTACTTCTAGTTTTTGAAGCACAAGAACATAATGTATACTAAATGAATTTTTACAATCAAAAGATGCAGTCAAATTCAGCTTTTGAAGTATCATATCATATTTTGCAAACAATAATACACTTGAAAAAGGGGTATAAAAGATTGCAAAAACTGTGTATGATCAAGAGATTAGGCTTTCAGATGGGTAATTTTTCCTAAATTCATAAAGCGAGACCTTCATAATAGGGGTCAGAATGAATTACAATTTTCTTAAACAATCCAGCCACTATATTCTTTGTATTTGGAACTCTTTGTATTTGGAACAATATACTGAATTTACAACCAAAATGGGAACTTCAATACATAGTCATGTTCTTTTAGATATTAAAAGACTTGCAATAGAAACTTTATTATTATACACCTCATGACATGCTTTTTGGATAAATCTGTACCCCTCACTCCAAATTAGATAAACACCAAATGAGGTCATTCAATAGGCACTTCACTATAATATTGGAATTTTGATATGATACATTATTACTACTTCTAGTTTTTGAAGCACAAGAACATAATGGATACTAAATGAATTTTTACAATCAAAAGATGTAATCAAATTCAGACTTTAAAGTATCATATCATATTTTGTAGACAATAATACACTTGAAAAAGGGATATAAAAGATTGCAAAAACTGCATATGATCAAGAGATTAGGCTTTCAAATGGGTAATTTTTCCTAAATTCATAAAGCGAGACCTTCATAATAGGGGTCAGAATGAATTACAATTTTCTTTAACAATCCAGCCACTATATTCTTTGTATTTGGAACAACATACTAAATTTACAACCAAAATGGGAACTTCAATACATAGTCATGTTCTTTTGGAGATTAAAAGACTTTGTATAACATGCAAATGGATAAAATTAAATACAGTATCTCAAACACTAACAATCATTACATTTCCAGTCAAAATTTGAAACTCAAGTAATTCCTCCACAAACTTGAGTAAACTCAAGTAATTCAAATTTAAAACACGCATGCTATTTATTGCTAACTTTTGTTGCTGCAGTGTTTTTTTATTTAAAGGGGAGAAAAACTAATAAAGTAGATCAAAATGCAGGGTAAAAGTCTTACAAACACAAACATACATCAAGCATTCAAAGGCTTAGATAGAAAGTAAATAGTTAAGAAAATATATATTTCATCATTAGGTTGGCACCTAATTTCATCTATTGATTTAAATCTTAACTAATTCTTATCTATGAAAGTACTAAGGAGAAATAAATCTTAACTAATTCTCTCCAACTACAATAAGCATGATTTGTGAACAATTATGACAATTACTTCTTAATCCTTGAAAATGATAAGTGAAATAAATTATTATTTTCAAAAGGCAGTGGGTGATAAGATGCATTATATAATTTTACCTAACGACACTAACGTTGAGGAGTTGGGGGGGCCTCCTCATCTAGTGGGTGGTCATCCAAGTCCTCAGCATAATGTGGATGCACTTGACTAGTACCTATTTTACCGCCTTTAGATTGGTAGTCAAACAACATCTACAACTGCTCCTGCATTAACCGCATCTTTTCCTCCAATTGTGCATGCTTCTGATTTGCTTCATGTAAGCCTATAGTCGCTTCATCATCTCTTGCATTCAGCTACATCAACTCGCTTGTTCGCTTGTTGGACTTATTGATGCAATGCCTCGGTTTCAGTTGAATGTTGATATGCATGACTGGTAGTAGAAGCAAATCTGCACTCCTGAGTGAGGAATGATACACCAGGATGAATGTTGGAAGCTAAGTCGCCGATGCCATATCACCGACCCCCAGTCTTGCCTCCAACAGCCTCCTTCCAACACTGAAGCTTAGTTGTCCTTTGTATCACCTGTGGGTTGGTAGTAGACCCTTCAAGACCTTGCAATTAAGCCTACTATAAACGCTCATGATAACTTTCCTAGTCCATTATAATATAAGAAAATAGTTAGACATTATGCTAAAAATTGTAATTACACTGAAAGATAATCATGAACAAGTTACATATTTATTGCGAGCACGATCATCAACCCAACCACCATTCTTCTTTGTGTGAGTAGCAAGAAACAACTTATCAAGATCCAAAGGTCGGCCATATTTACGCTCCTTAAAAGCAATACATACAATTATAAGTATTATGCTTTCCATTGGGTAATAGGATAAGATATAGGAGAATTTACACAATTTATGAACAATACATACTAAGCCTAATGCCACGTCAAGGTGAGACTTGCGTCCTGTAGTGTGTGGTGCACCTCGACTAGAAGCCTGGTTATTTTTATTCTGGATAGATTTATCCTTGAACTCCTTACTCTCCCAATAGTTTAGAAGACCAACCCAAGCATCTTCACCAATCCAATGAGGCCTAATCCCCTCGTCTCTTGCTTTAGTCAGCATATCACGAAGGCATTTTTTGACTTTTTTGTCATACACATTTTTAATCTCCCCCTCATGATGAGGTGCCCAAGTAATTCGTGCCTACAAAAACAAAGAAAATAGTTGTCAATTTAATCACAAGATATTAGTAAATATCTAAATACATTAAAATTAACATATATAATCACCGTAAACTCTGTCCACCATTTGCCTTGCACATCGTTGGGGATAGCCCCATAGTGATGGTAAGGACCCCTAAACTGTGACTTAATTGCATGGCCAATTACAACAACAACATCTTTATTAGGGGTCCAACTGTAAAACATCCAAATTCAATGTTAAACATTAAGTTCATAAACAAAACTAAATAATAAGGGAAATATTATAACAATGTAAACTTACCCTTTTCCATAAGGTCGTATGATGACCCTCCCATCATTGTCACGTTCCACTACCTCCTTAGCAGGGACGTGATCATTGTAACATCCTGGGCGGTGACGAGGGCGAGGAGTGATCACCGGTGCAAAAGAGATGAGGCACGGGCAATAAGCGGCTCCTAGCAAGCTTTCAGCGGGAGGGGTACATGAATGAATTGAATACACACCCGAATGAGAGGGATCCAAAGGTTGTGCAGGTATGGGACTGTACAGTTGAGGATAGCTTAAAGGAATTAATAAGTGTTACCTATACCAACAAGATGCATCTACTTTTCAGTAGCCTATCACTTAAGAACTCCATAGTTAAGCGTGCTTGACTTGGAGCAATTTATGGATGGGTGACCTACTTGGAAGTTTCCCAGGAAGCGTGTGAGTGAGGACAAGGCACACTGAAAAGTTTTTTGTTGGTCTGTGGGGACAGTCACTCATCCTAAAAGCAGTCAGACGTTACAATCATCGCCTATATGGCCTTCCTCTAAATCATCTTCCTCATCACTGTCAGGATCTTCTGGCTAGACTAGTGGAATATAGGTGGCCTGGACTGGTGGAGTCTAGGTAGCTTGGACTAGTGGAGTTTGGGTAGCCTAGACTAGTGGAGTATGGGTGGACTGCACTAGTGGAGTATAAGTGGACTACAGTGGTAGAGTATGGGTGGACTGCACTAGTGGACTATGTGTGGGCTTGACTAGTGGAGTATGGGTGGGCTGCACTAGTGGACTACAGTGGTAGAGTATGGGTGGACTGCACTAGTGGACTATGGATGGCTTGGACTGGTGGAGTATGGGTGGGCTGCACTGGTATAGTATGGGTGGACTGCACTAGTGGCCTAGACTGGTGGAGTATGGGTAGGTTGCACTAGTGGAGTATGGGTAGGTTGGACTAATGGAGGGCTAAAACTAAGTCATTGTAGTACTATGTGGCCACTAGTAGGCTGCTGGACTAATGAAGGGGTAGAATTGACAGCTAAACCAGTAATGTTAGGCTGTTGCCCTGATGAAGGGGTAGAACGGGCTATTAAGGGAGTAGAATGGCGTGCATGCTCAACCACTGTGGCAAGATGACTAGGTATAACTTTATTTTGTCTAAAATTTCCCCATTGGTTCCTAATTATACCAAATGCACCTCGTGTCCTAGGCATTTTTCTTAGCACAAAAAAAATAACATAAACATATATCTTTTTCATCATTAAGTTTATAAGACTGCAAAGCTAGCATAACATAAAATAAATGAATGAAATATAAACCTAAGTTAACCCTCGTTATCATTATCCCTATCTTCTTAGTCGTTGTCATCTTCGTCCTCCTCCACCTGTAACCCTTGTTCACCATTTACTTCTATTTGAGTCTCTTGATGTTCTTCTTCTTCTTCATCATTAACCATTGCTTCAGTAATAGGACCATTAAGTAACTCATATTCAATTATTGAGGTGTCAGCTAACCCTTGTAGTTGTTCAATTATAGCAACTGGTAAAATATCTGACATTTCATTATCTTGATAAGGCAATTCATCCTCCATGTTATCAACCTCAACATGACCTCTTGGTTTTGTTGTGATTGCCATGTGCCAACCACGCAAGTTTTTACACATTTCTAGATAAGGGACATAGTAAACTTGTCTTACTTTTTGTGGAAGAATGAATGGATCATAAGGAATATATATTTTACTTATGTTGATTTCCACAATATTATATTGTGAATGAACCCTCGTGCCACTATTCCTTGTTGGATCAAACCATTCACAATAGAAAAGGGGAATCTTCTTACTCAAACCAAGATATTCCAATTCATAGATATGGTGGATGATGCCGAAAAAGTCATCTTCTCCTTCGGTTAGACCTTTTACATGCACCCCCACAATTGATGGTTTTTTTACCATCACTCCAAGTCTTTGTATGAAACTTGTACCCATTAACAAAGTACATGTTCCATGATGTTACACATGAATTAGGTCCCCAAGCTAATGACTTCATGCTTGGGTCAGTCATCCCATTCCTTTTATCATTAACCTATATCAATGACACCCATAAGTTTAAATTGGTTATATTCATGAAATACAACAATTGCCAATGATAAAACTTACATAGTTTTTAAACCAATCTGGAAAATATGCATGTATACCACTGGAAGCTTGTTCATTATTGAAAGAGTGGACTTATAAGAATAATCTTAAAAGAAGCACATAATTAGTCATATAATTGTAACAATTACATTATGTACAACACAATGAATATAAATTATGTATACTTACTCAAATATTGGTTTAACCTCATTGCAATTGATAAGGACATGTACATGAGCAGATCTTCATTCTTTATCACACAACCAGTGCTCTTTACACATTCCACTAGGTCGTCTGGATTTGTTTAAGACTAACAATGTTGGGTGGATGCCTTCATGTCCTGTTCAAGGATCATTTTTGAAACTTGTGTTTAACAACAAGCTTATGCTCTTGAAATAATGAGAAAAAAAAATATGTTATCTCATGGTGTAAGTAGAATGAGCATATTGACCCTTCCACCCTTGCCAAATTACCTACTGCCCATTTTGCGTCTCCCATCATTCTACACCCCGCAACAACCATTGTTAATTCACATAAATAAACTAGGGAACTTATTAATAAAATAGAATAGTTACCTTTCAAATGGATATATCCATCGATATTGAACAGGACCACCAAGTCTTGCTTCCATAGGTAGGTGAATAGGTAGGTGTTCCATTGAATCAAAGAAGCTCGGTGGAAAAATTCTTTCCAACTTGCATATTATGATTGGTATATTTTGCTCCAATTTAACTAAATCATCCATCCTCAATGTATTACAACATAGATCCCTAAAGAATCCACTTAATTTAGCAATGGGATTCCACACACATTCTGGCAAGGAACGAAATGCAATCGAAAGTAAACGCTCCATGAATACATGACAATCATGACTCTTCATCATATGCATAGTTCCCTTCTTGACATTTGCACACCTAGCTAGGTTTGAGGCATAACCATCCAACATTTTCAATTCCGTAATCCATTTACAAACTAATTTTGCATCTTTTGATGCTAAAGTGTAGTTTGCTTTGGTTTTGCCAACTTCCCATTAGCTAATTAAATCAACTCCAAGTCCCCACGTGCACAGAACATAGAAACATCCATTCTTGCCTTTTCATTGTCCTTTGTTTTACCTTTAACATCCATCACAGTGTTGAAGACATTATCAAAGAAATTCTTCTTTACGAGCATGACATCAAGGTTGTGTCTTAACAAATTGTCTTTCCAATATGGAAGATCCCAAAATATAGATCTTTTAGTCCAATTATGGAACTCTCCATACCCTAGCAAGGTCTCTAAAGGACCATCTGTCACTTTTGGAAGGTTGCAGACAAATTCCCATATTTGATCCCCTATGAATACATAAGGCGAACCATCCAACTCAAGTCTATTTTTTGTGAATCTCCTTTTACTTTTTCTAAACAAATGGTTTGTTGGTAAAAACCGTCGATGACAGTCAAACCACAAATTTTTCCCACCATATCTCAACGTGAAAGCTTTTGTGTCATTCATACAATGAGGACATGCTAATTTACCCTTTGTTCCCCATCCAAACAACATGCCATATGCCGAAAAATCATTGATTGTCCACATCAAGTTGGCTTGCATGACAAAGTTCTATTTTATGGAGATATCATATGTCAAAATGCCACAATTCAACAATTGTTTGAAGTCATCAATAAGAGGCTGCAAGTACACATCTATTTTTGCTGTCGGGTTAGCTAGACCAGGTATAAGACAAGTAAGAAACATGTACAATTTGGTCATGCACAATTCGGGAGGAAGGTTATAAGGTGTAATAATAACATGCCAACATGAGTATGGGGATGCTAAAGCTTGAATGTACGGAGTGAACCCATCAGAACATAGACCCAGTCTTACATTTCGTGGCTCACTTGCATAATTTGAATAAACATGATCAAAGTGTTTCCATGCTTCCCCGTCAGATGGATGTTGCAAGACACCAAAATTATTTTTGTACTCATCATGCCATCTCATTTAAGCCGTAAATTCCATTGATGCATATAGTCTCTGTAACCTAGGAAAGATTGGCAAATAAAACATTCTCTTCACTGAAATGTTTTTGTATCTTCCCATCCCAACCTTAGGAGGAAAATACCTTGGAAGTTTACAAAATTTGCATTCAGTTAAATTGCTATCCTCCTTGTAATACAACATGCACCCATCCACACAACAATCAATCTTTTTAGCCTTTAAACCTAATTTCGACACCAGCTTTTTTGCTTTATAGTAGTTCTTTGGTATGCGATTTTCTTTTGGAGCTACATCAACTAGCATTTGTATAAAATAATGTAAACATTTTTTAGTAACATGCCAATTGGTTCTAGCTGCCAAAAGCCTAATAGCTATTGATAATATTGATTCAGTTGCTCCTTCATAAATGGGTTGATTCGCAGAGGCTAACATATCATAAAAGCTTTGGGCTTCTGAATTAGGCGTCTCTTCATGCCGAGTCTCATTCCCTATGTTGGCATTAAGGTGCTGTTCATCGGCTATTTGCATGTATACGTCATACACCATCTAGGTCATTGATGCAAACTAATCTTCACAATCCATATATCTAGAGTTATTGGATGCACAACCTAAGTTCTCGACATTTAGCCCCTCTTCTCCGTGTTCAATCCACACCCAATAGTTTGGTTTAAACACACACTGTAGCAAATGCTTCCTCACATATGGTGGCTTCAGAATCTTCTCGCAGTTACAATTCACACAAGGACATCTAATCCCTCCATCTGATAAAAAAGAAGGTTATTCCATCGCCTTGCAAACAAACTCATTCACTCCACTGATAAACTTAAGTCTAAGTCTCCTTGAAGAATCGAGCATATTATACATCCAGCTACGATCCATTTTTCTACATGTCATTGATCAAATTGTTAGCCATCTTATGACACACAATTTCAAAATTCAAGGTAGGGCCCTATCATGTCATGTGAAGTATGAGTACTTCACATGGTGTGAGGTTCTTTTCAATGTTGAATCTATCAATGTCAACTATGAATACTTAAAATGGTATGAGGTTCTTTTCATAGTTAACCCCTAATTGATGAATATCTATTGGGTCAACTTAAGGAAATTGAATGGAAGAAATTGTATCTTCCACCAAGGAAGGTCTTTAACTTGATGAGAGTGAAGACATAAACTTAAATAATGCAATAATATGGTACTGTTTCTATATAATAGTACAACAACTTAATGAGTTCAATTCATTTTCTAGTTTAGGACACATTATACTTGACAAAACACACTTAGGCAGCCATCCTAAGTTATAGTTCTAAGTGTTAATTTTAGCACATAGGCTTCCAACTAAGTTATTAAACTCTCCAATCTATAGGTTAAATATGAGACAAAAAGGAAAATAATAAACAAAACCTTGTGTAGCAAGTACTGCAATCCAAATCAACATAGCAAACTTGGGATGAAGCAAAAGCAGATAACTTTACAATAGCCTGAAGCTTGAAGCACTTTACTGTCTACAGAAGTATATAATTTCAGGCACACAATAAGTGCTTTCAGTATAAAAAACTAACCATTGTTTAAAATAACTAATTCTCTATTGTAACATATAGCAAGCAAATTTTTTATCCAAATTAGACTAACAATGATAACAAGATAAGACAGTTCTATGTAGAATACTAATAGAGTTTATAATAGTCATATAACTAGAATCCATTGCATGAGTTTATAACATTTTCCAACATTATCTAGAGATGTAGATGTAGGCAATAAGAAAATGACAAACTCCTCTAACTTGCTAAACTAACCCACAACAATACACAATATATCCATTAGTTTGAGTACAATCTATACAAAATGAGGCATCAAACTTAAATCTAAGCTAATAGACCTTGCCTTGTGCATTCAGGAGTTAGAGGCCAAAATAAACCAAGTAACTAAATCAATTAGATTAATTACCTGGTCCTTCAACAAAAAAAAAACCCAATTAGAGAAGAAAGAACTAAATTATCAAATAAAAAAGAAAGAGAATTAGACGATAAAGAGTTGGATATAATGCAATATAGATCTCTATATAGTTATGAGCGAGATTATAAAATATTTAGTTTCTAACTTAGAAAAAGAAGCAACTTTCTAATAAAAGCAGCTTGATTAAATAATGAAACCAACTTGAAAAAAAAATTGATGAGATATTAACAGGTGAATGCAAGAGTGATTCTATTGCAGGTATAGACAGGATCAAGAAGATTTAGTCACATTAGAGTAGAAAGTTATATAAAAGAATCCGGATGCAATCAAAAATGCGAATGCCATACCGTAGGTTCAGGCCTTATGTCTAGCCCATGTTATACAGTGAACTAAGGGGTCAATTCAAGGCATGAAATTTTATGTTGGTGCTACTTAAATTTATACACTACACTACACTACACTACATTATTACTAATTTCCATCATTATACAAGACCATAAGAGAAAATGTATGCAAAGTTGTGTTATACAAACAAAATCAATTTTATTTGAGCTTAATCAAACAATTAAATACAACCATAACAAAGATCACTTTCATTTGGTTACAACTATTAATAATACTAATCTGTGTGGAGAAAATAAAATAGCCAACAAGAAAAAACAAATAATATCACTATCTTTTTCTTGGCCCCTAAATCTCTCACTCTTGTCCTTTTTCATAATCCATCTCACCCAAAAACATGCCCATGTGTCTCTGTTCCTTCTCTTCCCTTTTTATATGCAAAAGGCTAATGGAAGACCCAAGATTAATATTAAAAAGGAAAATTCTCATTTTTGTTAAAAGGAACACCATGTTATAGTCCCTTATTGCTGCAAGATTAATTTACATTAGTGTTTGCAGTCCTTTCAGTAAAAAAATAAATGGAGTTTTTTTTTATTTCACACAAGGATCATGCTAGAGGAAGATTTTTAAATGTTTGAGATATATTCAAAATAAGAAACACAGGCTAGTTAGTTCAACTGAGTAGCTTTTGCAAAAAGTAAAAAGACTAGCTTTTTAATCTCTTATATCTCTGTACATATATTAGTTGGTTCACAATAAAAAATAAAATTAACACGCTATTTTTTTTCTTTTTTTT
The DNA here is from genome assembly GCA_004329165.1 of Spatholobus suberectus. Taxonomy (NCBI): domain Eukaryota; kingdom Viridiplantae; phylum Streptophyta; class Magnoliopsida; order Fabales; family Fabaceae; genus Spatholobus; species Spatholobus suberectus. The sequence goes on along the minus strand of CM014729.1, from coordinate 7,320,317 downwards.
TTCTTTTACCTGCTATTCTTTGTACATATATTAATTGTTTACAAAAATATTGCAAAAGTAGCCAACTTTAAGAGACATTAATATGTTTATCTCTATAAGGAAGATAGCCTTTAATGACTTCTATGGAATCTAGCTTTCTCATGTTACATGACTGTAACCAAGTAGCTGGTTGACTATATCTTTTCCTAAGAAAAATAATTAACAAGAGTATTTGCCATACTAGAAAAGTCTGCAGGAGAATAGCCCAAATTAATTATTTACCTTTATTTTACATTTTACTAAACATCTAAACAAGTTGTATATATATGAGCTAAATAGAGACTGAGTTAGTTTGGATGATAACATTGCCAACTTTATACACCAAAGTTTAAAATTTTTTGACCAAATTTGATAGATCTTGTTTTTCAGGGAAAATGTTTTAAAGGCTAGGACAACCTTATTAGTGATAAAGGAATAAACATACCCAACGGCATAGGTACTAGATACTTCAATGGTTGATTTTCTAATCATGACAAAAGTTGTAAATATAAAACAAAGACAAACCTAAATGTGGGTTTCATCTTTGTAATCCCTTTGCATTGGACCAAATGAGCTTACATTTTGAACTTATTAATTAATATAATGTGTGAAAATATTAAGTAACAAGCTCCAATTCTTTTTTCTTCAGAAAAAAAACTAGCAAGTTATGCACATGATATGAACAAGTTATGCGCATGATAACTTGGATGAGACACTTTAACTTGAATAAGGTGCATTTCGCAGAAAAGAGTAATGTCTTGTGAACAAAGAAATTAATTGGGACAACAACAAAAATTCTCTTCAGTCGGACATATTTTAAGATATATGTATAAGTGAAAAATAAAGATAAATATATATAATACCTCGTTCACTGCCAGGAAAAATATACATAATTTTGAAGTCACAAAAAGTACAGCATGCAGACAACAACTTAAATATCACACATTCTATTGGTCAACTAAAAAGGCCTGCAGTGCTTGCATCCGTTAGCTCCAATGGCGTGGGAATTGCAAGTTTGAGTTCTAAATCTGGTGCCGTGCTCTGAAGAGTGCAATTATTTTGAACATGTTTGTTTGGAAACATTAAGTGGCAGTTGATCATTACCTTCTACCTTTTTGCCCCGGCCCCTCTAATAACTTCTCCCCAAATTGGTATATAAAAGAGTAACGTACGGCACATTAAGAGTTTTGCCAATCAATTTTCAGTTTAAATTTTATCTTTATAATATTAATATGATATTTTATTGATGCAGGCATTTTTTTTTTTACTAAATGTACTTCTATCATGCTTCTTCTGTAGATTCAAAAACATGCCTGTGACTAGTTTGATCTTATTTTTAACCCCGATTCAAAAAATGGTGTGATGTTTACTTTTATATCAAGGTATAATAATTCTTCATCCCTTTTCACACAATGAAACTTTTTAGTATTGAATTTTGAATTAGTGTTAGGCCTTGCTTGATAAAAATAAAGGTTAGCAATGATGAGCAAGTATTAAGCATTCAATGTTCAGTTCATGAACCTCAAATAAAAAGACTTTGCAGGAATTCTTTCATCTTTGGCTCTGTTATAGTTAATTTTGATGAATTTAATTTATAATGAATAGGACGCTGTAATAATTAATAAACAAGAAATGGAAGGTGGTAAATAGGTAACAACAATGACTTCTAGTGATAATGAAATGATGGAAATGAGAAAAAGATATGTGATGCAGGGGCAGTAAGAAAAAAAAAGTGAAGTGGTTTAGAATTTTCTATAACTTAGATTTTTCCAACCATCAATGTGCAAGAAAGTTAAGGTTATAACATTGAATTCAACTGATAAAAGAACAATAGATAAATATTATGTATAGATAAGAATATGAGTGCACTCACTTGCTCAAGAGTGTAATGTCACTTTCTCTTATTTTTTCTAGCCTCTGCAAGTTCAAGAGATGAAATAATCATAATCTTAGCTAATCAATCAAATAAAGTAATCAAACAAATTGTTAAAGGGAAAAAGAGAAGAGAGGTGTGACTAACGATATAGGGAGGAGGTGAAGAAAGAGCAAAACACAAAAAGCGTGGTGGTGGAGAGCCTGCTTGAGAGGGGCCAGGGATCCCTATTATCTGTATGATGAAAGACACTTAAAAAGGACCCTTCTATATAAAACTGCATAGGTATATTAAAACTAGTTTGAGTGTACAAGGGGAAAAACACTGTTCCAATGCATGATACTGTTTTGTACTTATTAGAACTAATGGCAAAAGAAATTGGTAGAACCAAATTGAGTTTTAAAACCAAATTTAATCATTATTCCAAGTTTATGATGGTTATTCTAGGCCAGACATTAAAGCAATTACGTATCTATAACAACAATTGAAAAATTCTAGATTGAGCATTCTTCCTAATGCTCAGTGGCAGCAGAAGTTAATCGTGTAGGTGGCCCTCCAATATTTGATGATGCTAATTAAATGAAGGAATGGGAAAATATAATTGAAAAATAAAATTTCTTCCTCTAAATATAAAAAAGAACAATCATAGAAAAAGGAATTTTTGAATTAAAAAAATAGTGCACTAGAATCCTAAAGTGATAAGACTGTTGGCACCAATGAGAAGTGGGATCTTAAAGTGTTGAAACTAAAAAGCAGTAGGAGCAAGGAGAACTCTCTCATTTTTCATCAAAAATCAACACATCCATAAGATAACCTCTATCACACACAATACCTTCCTGTGAATGGGAGGAGATCCTCACCTTATCACATGGTTGTACCTATTTTCAAGCCTCCATAAACATACCTGAGCTCTCACCATTTATTTGGTTCCTTTAATGAACACACTCTAATTCATTTTGTTTTCAACCCACAGTCCACCATTACAACACCCGTATATCAACCATCTCCTTTTCTCTGTTAACATTTTCACATTTCTAGTACATTCTCATAAGAAAACTAAATCAACACAATAACCTCATTATCACACAAACACTGATACAGTCACTAACTTGCTTATTTTTCACAAGATTCATACTCATACAGTGAATGCTCACACCCTCATCTCTCACTCAACAACTCTTTACACACTCTATTCACACCATTGATAGAGCACACAATGCATATTTTGCTCACCATATTGTTTCTTATAGAGACCCATTCTTTCTAAATTCACATGTGCACATCCTTTCAAAAAATCACACTCGCACACCTTAAGTCATCACACGCACTCCAGCAAATAGGCACTCTTAGTTCAGCAAAAAAGAGACTCCTTTATTCTTTTGCACTCACCCCACTTTCTTAGACTTTATTTTTTCACCTTTAGAAGGCACACGCACACTTAAACACTAGACTCCATTCTACAACATTGCAAGGCATTTTACTGAAAACAGAACAAAAAGACATTCATTATCTGAACTTCATAAAATTAAACAATTATATTGGTCCTTTGTTGGCCTAGATAGTGTTCTATGACCAAATCTAACTAGTACCTGTAACACCCTAAGGAGTATTATCGTAACTAAGCCTAGCTTTCTAAGAATAAAAAAGAAAGACTTAGAAACATAGAAACATGTTAAAGTGACTCATAAATATAATTAAATATTATATACGAACAATACAATGAGAAAAAAATACACACCTAATACAACTCATCTATCACTCTAAGGTGTCAAATAAAACATAAAGAGGAATACAAGAAAACAATATAAACTAGACTACATCTTCTTACACGTGACTCCAAGCTTCACCTGTATATGTCTTCACTTGTATCCTAAAAAAGGGGAAACTTAAAGGAGTGAGACATAATGTCTCAGTGAGTGCTCTAAGGGTTCTACGACTAGGTTAGACTCTTCTACTCGAACAACCTTCATTACTTATCTCTCATGGCTTTAGCCTCACTAGGCCTCTTATAATAATCCATTCCTATGGTCGGGTCTACACCATTCAATAATCAGTGTTTCCTGTTAACTTCTCTCTCATTCTCACAATTGTTATACAATCTTACTATCTCATTCTTAACCTAAGAACTCTTTCTTACCCAAAACCTTCTCTAGTAGTTAAATCCGTTCATGTTTAGATTTTACTCTCCTTCCTTTTTATATTTAAGGTTATTCTCTAAGGGTTAAGTCTAAGGTCATATACGTTTTAAAATACTTTTGACACTCCCTTAACACTCACATTAATACCCTCATTTTGTTCTCTCTTACATGTCTTATACCTTTCTATTACGTTATGTGAGGATTCACTCTTTCTCTATCTTATTCACAATTATTATTATCCAACTAGAACCCTCATAACACTATCCTAGGGCCCAGACTCTCACTTATCCTTAAGGTAGCAAACACAATTTTAATTACAAGCATACATTTATTTCACATCTTTTGCCTAGTAACTAGACATACGCATCGTTTTGTTTCATCAAACAAGCATAACGTACATTCATAACATAAGCACATATGCATAATCTCGACACTTCATTATAAGACACAATTACATTTTCACACGTGTTCACATTACATCAATTGCTCATGAATGTCACACAGACTTCACATAATTACAATTGTAGTAGACTTCAACATATCACACGATAACAAGATACATATGCATGCTATGTTCCTAAACCACTACTCATGCACATATGGCACCAACCTAAACTTTTCAGAAAGTAGACTAGGAGTAAATGCAGGCCATAAGAAGCGCCATCGATACCGATGCCTTCGGCTTTCGCACCCTTAACTAGCACGATATCCCCAGGTGACTAGTCAGGGTTACCCAGTTTTGCCAGTACGCCCCAACTCTATGGGATCAGCATGAACCATTGGAGTTTTTCCAACCAGATAACCCCCAAGGCTAAGGTTAGACAACCTATCACAGCCTCCACCAACCAGATTCCTACATACTTTCCTCATCACATAACTCAAATGTTATAATACATGGTCACAAATAATGCTTACAACTTTTTACAAACTTTTATCATGAAACATTGGCATAATTTCATATCACACTCAGTTTTTTCAAGATAAATAATAATCATACAATATAAACTCAACAAGGCATAAGAAAACAAATAACAATGAGTTAAAAACTGCAAAAAGGAGTTCATAAACACAAAGAACGGAATAGCAAATGTCATATCCGCCCAGCAAGACGGAAGTTCCGCCTAGCGGTCCAGCGAACCCGCCCAACGAGTCCGCGTCGGAACCCAACCCGCCTAGTGGGTCCGAGTGCCTAGCGTTAACGCAAAATCTGGTTTTTGAAGGAAAGTCACCCAGCGGCTATCTAATCCCAGCGGGCGGATCTAAGGTACTAATTTTAATGTATTTTTCCCATTGTCTTTGGGTTCTAAATGCTTCAAGATAAATAATTAGATTCTTAATCACTCTTCTACATTGATAGTTGATCAATCTAATCTATAATTTCCTTACTCCCTCACAATCCCCTCAAAACCCATCAAATCCCTAAATTTATGTATAAGAAGGCAAAAAGATAAATAGATGAACAAGAATAACATAAAGGATGAGGAAGGACACAGGAGAGAGCACTCACCTTTATGGTCATGCAAAGCTAGGTCCTAGGGTTTGGGTCTTCCGGTTTCTATTCCTCCTCTTTCTCTTCCTCTTCTTCTTCCCTTTTCTCCTTATTCTCTCTAACTTCTTTCTTCTTCTATTTTGTGACAGCTAAACCTAACCCTCCTTCTCTATTCCCTTCTTAAAACATGTGGGTGAGTATGTAGCTTAGTGGGCTTTAGTCCCCTATTGGGCCTTAGATGCTCTTGAGTTCTATGATAATATTCCTACTAATTTATAATACTAAGGTATTAATAACAATAATAATAATAATATAATAATAATAATAATAATAATAATAATAACATCAACACAACACAATAATAGTAATAATAATAATAATAATAATAATAACTGCTATAACAATAACAATAAAAATAATATTAATAATAATAAGAAATATAACAACAATAACTCTTAAGGCATTTTTGTCTAATAACACATGGGAAGGGTCCTACTAAGCTACCTCGTGGTTTATTTCTAGTACTTGAAATTTGGGGTGTTACAATACCTAATTGATGACCTGACATTTGGCAAACTTATATTATATTCCTTTACCCACCCTCTGTCAAGCCCTATAGTCCATTTTGAATGTACACAAAGTGTTATCGTAATTTGGCCCACAAAGGGTCCGTCGTATTTGAGTAGCACTATGATTTCAAAGTGAACAAGAAAATGGGTTTTGCTAGGATGGCTACTGAGAAACAAAAAGAGGAAAAGCAACAACAGTATTAAAATGAAAGAAGAGATGTTGAAACCTGGAACTTGATGGAAGGGGAAGAAACAATGGCGATTCCACACAAACCTCTGCGACCGGTGATCCAGTGGAGTGGCAACCGTGTACGATGAACGATGGTCTAGTGGAGTGACAACATTTGGGTCTTAGGAAAGGAAACTTTAGAAACTTTCGAAGGAGGGAAGGATGCCAATTTTCGCTTTTTAGGGCTGAATAATTTTTAGAATACAAATTTTATTTTTTAATTTTTTATGTATTTAGAGTTGTCCTTGGCCGACTCTATGACAACACATATTTTAAAAAAAATAAAATGAAAAGTGACGACTTCAGCCGACACTACAACAAAATATATTTAAAAAAAAATTAACTATGTAGTGACAGTTGGTGCCGACACTAACGATAAAAATTATTTTTTCATAATAACAATCACAAATATTTTCTTTCAAAAAAAAATAATAATTTAAATATGATAGTGTCGATTTAGAGTCGGCTTGGCCGACTCTATGTGCGACGGCCATATGGCCATCTCTTTACATCTGATGCTAAATTTATATTTTCTTTGTTATCTCCTATGATACTAGCATCAAAATTAACTTTAACCCAACAAAAATTGGGTTTAGATTTTCACCAAGTCAGCATCAACATTAATGTTAACATGTAGGGACTTAGTAATCGAAGCTATCTTGCAATACTCCTCATTTTTATGAAAGACCTAACCCACCACACATTAGAAAAGCTTTGTTAGCAAAAATAGTTTGATTCCTTGCATGTCATAAAGAATCTAAAATCATGCCAAACTGAAGTCTCCAATAAGTATTATGTTTAACATTAGGATTTAAATTACACAGTAGCTAATCCTTTTATGCAGTAGAGAAAAATTCAGGCACCAACCGAATTTCAGAAAAGGTTGTCCAGACTTGGTGAGTGTAAATCTCTTGACAACATGAAGCATAGATTCAATTTTATTCGGGTATCTCTAACAACATGATGAGGAAGAAATATGTCTTTGGATCCTGAATTCATTTGTCACGAGGCAATTCCTAGCAATCTTCCACAACAACAATTTCACTTCGTGAGGACCATTCCATTACTAGTTTAAAAATAGAATCTCTTAGTTTGAATCTACTAGCTCCCAAAAACTTATAAGTAGAAGCACTAGAAAAACCTCTATCATTGATGGGCTCCCAAGCAATACAATCAAAATCATTTAAAGGATTAGGAATGTTAACTAATGTAAAAATTTTCTAAAATACTTCTTTGTTGATGTAATTCACTTTTCTTATGTCAGTTACTAATGTTCTGCAAAGTGGGTATGTTTGGTTTGTTTTTGGGAAAAATTATACACCTAATGTAGTGGGTGTATTTCCTTTTCGCTAACAATAAGTATGGGTATGATGTATGGCTATTATTTCTATTGTATTTCATGAAAATATGAATGGAAGTATGTAGAATAGAGTGACATTACAGTCGATACAAAATTGCTCTGTTCTCTCCTTTCCTCTCTTCTTTTTTTCATACTTTTTTCATGGTTATGGTTTTGTCTTATGGTTTTATGGTTTAGATTGTCCTGATTCAACATTGGTATCTAGAGCAATTGTGGGTCTGAAAAAAATTAAGAGGAGAGATTAAACACTTGTGAGTGGAGACTGATCAAATGGCTCAAGGAGCAATGCTGTCTTTGTTGTTTCTCAATTTTCTGGAGAAAATTATCACATATGGGTTGTCAAAATGAGATCATGTTTGAACTCTTTTGGCTTATGGGGAGTGTGTAGATCAAGACAAGCAAGTTCCACCATTGACAACTAATCCAACGATAGCTCAAATCTAGCAACACGAAGAGGAGACTTTGAAGAAGGAGAAAGATGTTTCATGTCTGCACTCAGCATTGAAAGATGATGTGTTTACATGTATTATGCATCTAGAAACAGCCAAGCAAATATGGGATGAAGAATGAAAGGTATGCAGGTGATGAAAGGGTAAGGCCCACCAAGCTATTGATTCTTAAAAGAGAGTTTGAAATGCTGAAAATAAAAGAAAATGAGTCTGTCAAGGAGTACACTTCAAAGCTATCCCACTTGGTGAACCAAATGAGGTTGTATGGTGAGGTTGTGCAAGACTACAAGGTAGTGGAAAAGATGATGATTAGCCTACCCGAAAAATTTGAAGCCAAAGTTGCTGCCATTGAAGAATCATGTGATCTCAAGAAACTAACTATTTCTAATCAGAATTTTGATAATAATTTAATATGACCCTAGGGAAATTTTATATATAGAGTTGGTTAAAAAAATAAATTAAACTTCAAAATTTTATAAATACCTAAACACAAGTTTTACATATTGGAGTAGATTTGCTTAAGTTGAAAGACTAATTTTGATTCGACTAATATCAATACAACTAAAAAATGTCTGTGAGTCACACTTCAATACATAAATATGTAAAAAGTTATTATCTCATAAGTCAAAAGATTTGTCCATAAAAATAGTACTTGAAGTAAAAAATAAAAATAAAATTGTGTAATGTAATACTCAATTAAGTTTTCCTCTTGATATAGATTTATTTATATTATTATTGTATTGTAAATTTTTCCCTATAAAAGACATAACATATAAGTAGTGGAAAATTTATTAAATAAGATTGTAAAATTGAGTCAATTTTTTTGATAAATAATTTTATCTTCTCATAAATTTTGATAAACTTTTTATATCTTCCGTACAAACAATTACATATAACATAAAAATATTTAGGGCGGGGGGGGGGGGGGGGCGCTGCCCCCCTTATCCATAAGATAGCTCCGCCCATACAGGTATGGAAATTAAAATAAGAAATCAATGTGCTCCTACGGCATATTGAAACTACATGCCACAAATTATTCGACAACAAATTACAGACATTGAGGTGGTATTATATGGTCCCCAGCACCAGCATTATTAAACAGAGACTTGACATGTTCCTGTAGATTGGAGAGGCTTGGATTGCTACGATAATGGTACATCAAAGGTACCATTCTAGCAGCATTGAGGCAGAAATTGGTAAATGATGATGGCAATGGATTTGGGTTGAGGATTTCACGATTGAGACGTTTCCATTCACTTGAAATCAAGTGGGCAACATGCCTTTGTGCGTCTTCAGCTGAAACGTCTTGGTGTTCTTTCATGTAGCAATCAAGGTATGACCCATCAAGTCCGTTCTGATCTTCACTCTGCAAATTACTCACATCATTAGAGCAAGACATGCATGGATAGAATAATATAATAGACTTGCTTTTATTTTACCTTAGCTCCTTCCAAATCATCAGAAAGACGAAGAATTTTTGCCACTGAATGTATAATTTCTGGAAAGTTGTCTATGATAGCAACTATTTCTTTATTTATAGACTGATCTAAGAGGAAGAATGCATGGACAAGCACCACATGCACCCCTGTGCTCACGATTCCATTGTTCAAGTACTCCTCTGACCTTGGCAAATGACCAGAATTCAACCAATGTGCCTCTTCCAAGAAAGCATTCAACAATTGCAGCCACTGTTTTATATAAATACTTCATCATTAGATTTATTGGTGCTTTTAAGAAATCCTACTACTTGTGTAAACAAAATAATTGACATGTGATATGATAAAATACACAAAAATAGGTGACATGATACAATAAATTGACTCTTTACCGATCTTTTAAGGGAATCTATAGGGTTCAAGCCATGCTTTTTGTAGATCTTTTCGGCGGAATCATTGGTAATGTCGTAAAGAACACTTAAACACATTTTCATAAAGTCTGGAAGTTGCTCTGTTCCATCCAATTCCCATCTGAACCGAGAGAAATCAATTCGTTTGTAAGCATTTATAAAAGGAATATAAAACTACGATTTGAAACCAAAAAAATGTAAAAAGACAATTTTGAAGCAATTAAAGTTGAAATTTGAGGAGAAAAATTCTAAATATAAAAGGAAAATTTAGAAGTACTTAATAACTTGAGAATTTTTAAAAAATATAAAATATGTATATTAAACAATGATAAAGTCACTTTTAAAAAAAAGGATAGTATTATAAGAAATGTCATTCCATTTATGAAGGAGGATTTAAATTTATAGTATACATATATATAGTTATATATATTATTTGAATACCTATTAACAGCATCTGTAAATAAGATAAGCTGATCTAATGTTCCATAAACATCGAAAATGTCATCGATAACGTAGATTAGAGAGATAGGTTTAGTGAGCTCAATCCTTTGCTCTGAGAAACGTGGATCTGTGAAGCACGCCATCGGCCACATGTACCATTTAAGAGGTTGATACTTAGCGAATTTGACCTCGTTGGCCATTTCAAGGCCTTTCCACCATCTGTGAAAAAGTTAGTGATTACTACTACTATACTATTTAAATAACCAACGAAAAGTGAACATATGACTTCTAGAGGGATATATTATTAGCTATGAAACTTACTTGTAAACTTTAATGATTTCATTCTGGTTCATGAACCTAACCAGGCAGGAATTGATTTCAGCAAGTTCTTCTAAGCAGGTGATCCATTCATTCTTGGCCTTGAAATCAGATGGGAATGTGCTTCTATCCCTAAATCTTGGTAAGCCATAATGAAGAGGATCCTGAAGAGTGTTTGTAACGTATATAGCTCCATGATGTTCTTTATGTCTGGTCAGCCATGCATGAAGAAGTTGACAGCTAAGGTACCCTACATCGTCAAGACTATCTTCTTCAACACTTAGTTGGCTTGCTTCATATAGGGCAATCAGACCCTTCACATCTTCACCATATTTCTCTTTGAACTTTCCTTTGTTACTCTTCAGGCTGTCAAATAAATCTGCACACCCATTATAGCTGGAAATTAGTAATCAACTCCTTCAATAAATTAACTAATTAAGCTCAGATATATAAACGAGTGTTTATTCGTTCTAATGAGTTGTTTGCTTACATGCACATGATACGTTTGTACTGTAATATATTTTAGCTAGGTTAATTTGTACAGTATACTCTACTTTTTAATTTAATACTTGTTCCGGCTTCAAGTATGGAGTTATTGCATCCGAAATATTGTCCATTTTAGCACTTGGTGAACAGTCACAATTTTGTCCTTAAAAAAGACTTTGGTAGGTTAAAGGAGTTTCGGAAGATGTTATAAATTATCATTAACCTCAACTCTTAAGCAATATGAGAGTTTTTGAGATACCGAAACAATACTAATTTTTGTTATTGGTGAGCATGCAAAATTTATTATTTCAATAATACAATTCTTTATTGTCATTCCTAAATAAGCTAATACCAAATATTGGAAGAAAATAAGGTTTCCTTAAATTTTGAACTTCTAATTGTAGCCTTCCCACAAAAATAATGTTGAGGTTGAAAAACACCATAATTAAATTGAATGAGTTATACTCTCTTTTTTCCTATCGTATAACTATAAAAAGTACATTTAATCAAAATCAAATTTGGATTAATTATATAAGGGATATACTTTTTTATTTTCTATATGCAAACTTATATTATAGAAAAAATAATTTGTCTGACAATGTTACCACGTGAACAATTTTATCACGTGAATTCTGACATTTTGTCTGGTGGATTTTAGAATAACCATTTGCCAACAACTAACATACTTTTTAATTGTATTCTTAATATATAATTTTGTTAATAAACTTTTTTTAAGATAGAAGTGAAAAACACTTAAATTTTATTTTTAAGGTGTATTTAAAAACCAAGTTATAAATTTTTATAGTAAAACATAATGTGAAATATTCATTCTGAGTAGTTAATAATTATAAAATTTTTATTAATTATGTTATAATTATTAATACTCTTACATTTTACCTTAATAATTTATTTTTATTTATAAATAAATTATTTTCTCATTTTTATATCTTATATTTCATTATATTTTTCACAATAGTATATTATCTGTTAAACATACAAATATATAATTTAATATATTTGATATTTTTTAGTTACTTATAATTTAATATTACCATGCAGCGCATAAATAATCTAATTTTAATTATAAAGTATGTGTGCATGACCGATGAAGTGAAAATAAAAAAGCTAGTACATCTTCAAAAACTTGTAAAGAATTATTATTTCTAATTTGTTTTTATTTATTTATTTATTTATTGTGTGTGTGAATAATGAAGATTCAAACCTGCATGAACATAATGACCTCCTTGTCTCAGCAAGCGGAATGTAAGTGCAACTTCATATAGTTGATGGCTATTGACAAAATCACTGGGATGGTTGCTCAATATCAATTGTTGCTTTTGAAGAGCCGCTTCAATCTCCTCTTCAAAGTGGTGTTCAGTGCCAAGCCTTTGGATAATGTCAATCATATGCAAACTCTCCATTGGATTCTCGCTGATAAGTTTCTTACATACATGCTTAGCTTCCTTCAATATCAAAGCTTGTTTGACATAGATAACATCCTGAAAATGTAATTGATGCTTAAAAGATATATACGTACAGATTATAACATTGTATTTGTATAAAAGTAAAACACACTTACCATGCTGGAATATGCTTTGAGTACGTAAAGCAGACTTTGCTTAGCGCAAAGCTTTATAAAAATCGATCAGTTCAATGTTAGTTTTTACTCAAGCAGTTTACAAAGATAAGAATTCAAGAGAATGAGTATTTTGAAGAAATGGGGGGTGATATGTGGAGCGTATTTAACGTGGCATGGGTGGTCTGGTATGTGAACATGAGAAAGTCAGAAAGTATTTGCCGTATGGAACAAATGTTTGGCTTGATGGAACACATGTTTGGCTTGATGGATGACTTATGTTGAACTTGGCATGTTTTCGCTCTACCTACCTTAATTGGAAAATGTAATTAAGTTGCCGCTGTATTAGTTTGGCTAACATTGTTTATTGTAGTTGACTACACAAATGAGTTATATATTGCGATATGTTGCTTAATAACGTTGTTTCACTTGACATATGTAATTAAATCGTTACACACGTGAACAGTGTTGAAGGTGGGAATCGAAGCCCCCACTTTTGAAATCCATTAATAATGCTAAAACCAAAAAGTTAATAACTTTATTTGGTATGCAAATAAAATTTATATTATATATAACTTAAAGGGAGACTAGAATTGTACATATATTTACTACTATTAAATTAAATGATATTAATATCATATAAACTTATAATATTAAAACTAATATCAATAAATATAAATTAGTATATATTTATTGGACATTAATAATATTAACATTAATATATTCATAAACATAAATTAATAATATATTCTTGTTAGCATGATTGGAGTTTGAATCCCCACACTCAAAGTTCACTAATATATATAAATTAGTATATATTAATAAACTTCTAAAAAAGTTTAAATATATTAGATATGATATAAATATATCAAAAGAAAGTTAATTGAAAATATATGATATAAATGTATTTTTTAGTAAAATATATATAAAAAATTATTTCATCGATAATAATATCTTATTTCAGTTATTAAAATATACAGAGAAAATAAAAAATTAAAACAACACAATTTTATAAAAAAGAAAATTATTTAAAATAAAGTGATTAATTTATAATTAAGATGTATAGTATTAAAAAGTATAAGTTATTGTCTATTTTGTTTTATAATATTATATTGTTTATTTATTAGCAGCAAACATATGTGTAATTTTGGTCCATAGTATATATAATTAATTTAATATTTATTAATTTAATTTTAATATTATTAATATCTTATAAATATATACTAATATTAATATTACAAATATCCTATAAATATATATTAATTTATATTTTTATATTTTTTATATTTTTTATATTTATTAATTTTAATTTTAATATTAATAGTTTATATAATGTTAATATTATTTAATTTAGTAGCAGTAAATATATGTATAATTTTATTCTCCCGTTTAAGTAATATATATAATATAATTTTTATTTTTATTTTAAATAAAATCATTAGCTTAATAGTTTTAGTATTATTGGTAAACTTCAAGGTTGAGAATTCAATTCCCACATTCAACACCTAAGACTTGATTGCAAATAAGAGAAAAGTTGAGAGATTAAAAGTACAATTATGTTAAATATAAATTAACAGAATTATAATACCGTCAATGTATAGGGATTTTATTACAAACGTTTTTAAATTATAAGGACTTTTTTAAAGTGATTTTAACTATAGAGACTTAATTAAAAACTCTATAAAACTATAGGGACCTACACATTAATTTAACCTACTTTTTATTAATTAACGGTCTAGTTTTTTAAAACATTCAGAAGTATTAACGCAAAATAATAAATCATTAAAAAGAGAACTTCATTAAAAGTATTAGGATCGAGTTTCTAATTACGATTGAGTTTAATGGTCATGCACTATCAGTATAAAAAAATTTACACTGTTAACCAATTACAAATCACCATTGTTGTGACTATTAAGGTAATTATTGTAAAAGTTAACAAACTTATCATATAGGTGGTTTGTAATTGGATGATAGTGTAAAACGGTTTTATAATGTCAGTGCATAACCTAATTTCTAAGGGATATAAAATTTACAGCACCAAACTCTGTAAATGCTTATTAAAATTATTTTGGTATTTTCTTAAATTTTAGATTGATTGTGCTTATAGGCGTCGTGGTTGCAAAATATTGAGAGAGATCAAATTATACCAGTGTAACTTTCACCAACTATTACACTATTCAATAACTTTTAATTGAATGATTTTATCTTAAAACCCACCATTAGATTAAAAGTTCCTTTAACATAGATCATATGTAAAAAAATTTATATTAATCTAAAATTATTTGATACCTTATTTATATCGATCAAAATGAACGTAATATATACTTTTCAAAATATACTAAATGAATCATTTGATTGCCTTCTTATTGTTATTCAATTTTGACAAAAATTGACACAAACAATCTTGGTAATATATAATTATAATTCAATGGTTGGATCGATAAAAATTATATTTTATATCAAGTTAGTGTAGGTTACACTGATATAATTTGACCCCTCACCAATATGTATGTGTGTGTGTGTATAATTTCATGTTTCGTTTTAGAAGACTCTGTTAGTTTCATTCATCTATACTAGATATAATGTATACACGTCTGCTTTTGGGTTTATTAGAATTTAAAAAAAAATTAAGTTAACAATGTAAAAAATATGTTAGGAAATGAAGGTTTGATTAAGTTGTAGTTTATTATAAATGATTTATTGTAAATAAGATTTTAAGATATAATATGTACATTTTATTAATATTAACAATATTAATTATCAACTTTTATTAATGAACTTATTATTGACAAAACGAAATATATAAATATTTTAGTTCATTTGAAAGAATTTATTACTGCATTTTAATGTATCTTACGTATTTTTCATTTTATACAACAATAAGAATCGCATCTCTTTTTGGTAATGTAGTTTTGACAATAGATCATATCATTAATTGTGCATGACAAAATAGAAATAATGTTATTAGTTATTTTTGTCAATCTTTATTAAGTTTCATTACTATCTTCTTAATCATCCAATTACGTCAAAAATTAATTATTGATTTCAATAATATTATCATTTTTAAGGGAGTGATCATCACTTTCTTTGTGATATATTTCAAACATACTTCAAATTTGAAAATGTACTTGAGTAAATCACCCATAAACTTAAATAATGTTAATATTTTTCCATCACCAATTTGTAAAAATCATTTGATAACTCTTAATGTGTTAATGTTTACTTATCATTTCTTCTAGACACTTATAGTTAATAATATCTTTGAATAATTTATCAATGACTTCAATCTCATTATTAATTGAGTGAGTTTGATTCATGTATAACTTAAATTTTAAAAAATAATTATTTTCTTTTAATAAAAAGTCCTTTTCAGATTCTAGTTAAAAAGTTACTTTTCAAAATAAAATATGCATATAAGCTTATTTAACCACATCCTTTCTTTTTGAAATATGTAATAATATTGAAAATTTAGTACAAGTCATTCTACCTATTGGTAGTAGTAATGATGCAATACATACAATTGAAAATAAAATTAAGAGAAATAGACATAAAGAAAAAAATACGTATATCTTAATTAAATAACAAAAAATATGTCAAAAAACACTTGTTATTTTTTAGTTTATTATTTGTTTATGTTAAATGAAAAATAATTTTTTAAGAATATTACCCTTAAAATATAAAATAATTTGACTTAGTTTATTATTTGTTTATTTGTAAATAAAAATTTCAATTCCTTTGTTTTATTCAGTTTATAGAAAATAATTTGACTTAGTTTATCTGGTATTTAAAAATATCCTTTAAATTGCATAAAATCTATAGTTTTAATTTATTTAATCATTTGTTGTAAATAAAACTCAAATTACTATATTATATGCATAAAAAAATATCATGTGTAAAAATAATGATTAGATTTAATTAAATGTTAATGTATAATAAGATTTTAAATAACTTTAAAATTATGTTACTATGCATTTTAATTTGGTTGTTTTTAAACGAAGAATAATAAAAATAAGGATTTTTTTATGTATATATTTAAATTAAAAATAAATTGTAATAATTTATTTAAAATAATAATTAAAATATAAATTCATAGATAAATTATTATTATATATATTTATCAAATTATATATATATATATATATATATATATATATATATATATAATTCAAATATATATTCAAAATTTTATTTCAAAATATGTTTTATAAAATAATTTTTAAAAATAATAATAAAACCAATACAATTTATCGTTTATATTTTATTATACACGTATATTTAGGTTTTAAATTTTGTAATAATTAATCTTTATTTAATAAATATATTTTTAAATATATAGATTTATACAAAAAGTCACACATTTAATAAAAAAATATTATATTTATTATATTTAATAAATATATTGTATTTAATAATATAATATCTAATAATATCATTCAAGTTAATTATATATTATATTTATTAAATACAATAAGAAAAAATGTGTTTATTTATAAATTTATATAAATACTATAACAATAGAATTAAAAATTATATTAATACTTAAACTCAAATTTATTTTATCTTTTTTTAACTTGGTTACTCTAAAGTATATTTTATGAACAATAATAATTAAAAGATTTTATAAATATGTAGTTAAATTTAAAACAATTTATTTAATATAATAATTAAGAATATAAATTATGATATGTATAAGTTTGTTTTATTTTTTAATTTTGTTACTTTAATATTCTCTGACGGTCTGCACTCGAAGCTCCTTGTCTAGCCAAGAAGTCCACACACAGATTTTCCCCTTTAAAGGTGTTTGCAACTTGGCATGCCACTGTTAGAGGAGTTGATCCTTGATGTCTTGTACTATGGATGTGTAATGATGTAAATGCCCAATTATAAGGTTTAGAGCAAGTTTGGGGTTAGTGCAACAGATAAAACGTCTAAAACCCGAACTCAAAGTCAGGTTGAGTCCATGGTTTATGATTAATTAATTTTAATATACTTATTATAAGTTTGTATGTACTTGGGTTTATTAGACGTTTATTGTGCCTAATATTGATATTGTGTAGTTGAGTTTTGTATCCTTAAAATTTAATTGAACCTTAATGCAAATTTCAGTTAATTTTTAAATTTTAATGTACTTTGACCTTTTCTCCTTATTTAGGTCATAACTTGGGCTTCAGAAATGTGATTGAAATGACCTTGGTGTTAATGGAAAGCTTAAAGAAAGATCTACATTTATTGTAAAGAGATCATGATCTAGTTCAGATTTTATCATGGACAAATTTGAACTTGAATTTGGAATCATTGTTCTGTCCTGACAACCTGATATGGGTTCAATATTTTTTGAGCATATCTTGAGATTTAGATATCAAAATGACATGAGACCAATGCTAAAATTTTAAGGACAAATTTATCTACAACTTTTATGAAGACACCAAAAGCCAATTTAGTTATATGGAGGGTTAAATAAATCATTGACATTAACAAACATTATATGCTCTATAACTCAGTTAGCTTTTGTAGAATTAATTTGTAATTAGGCTAATTAATATCTAGTGGGCTTGTATTTTGGACTTATAAATAAGGTGAATCACCGCTTGGGGGGGTTTTCTCGCTAGGGATTTGTCTTACTTTCATCGATCTTGTTTCAGTTTTCTATTCCCTTGGAAGATTTCGCATGAAGCCTCAATGGAAGGCTAAACTGTCTTTAGATCAATTCATTGGTGTAAGGATTTCTACTATGGATCTTGAGATTTGGTTTTAATTTTAATTTCAATTCTTGTTTTTTTTTTTTCTTTTCTTTTCCTTTTAATCCTTCCTCTTTTTTCTTGAATCTTGATTGCAAATTCTTTTTGGGTTGGTGCATGGTTGAGGTTCCATATGCAATATGTGTAAAATGTATATTTGTCAATTTCAATTTCAAAACTTATTCTTTTATAGTAAGTGCGTTGGTCGAGCAAGTAGTAAAAACCCTAGTAAATAGGGTATCGTTCTTCTCAAAGATTGGAATAACAACCTCAATTTAACTATTCAACTTTAATAAAGGCACGCCATATTGTGTTGTCAAGCCATAAAATGTCAAAGAATAAAATACAAAAAATTAAATCTAATGGTATGTTTTTGGGGTTTTCAAAATGGAAGATCTCTATCAATCGAACTCAATACCCTACTTCTACATGATCCATTGAAATCTCAAATCATGCATTAAGTTCAAAATTCACAAGAACACATGTTTTATGAAGGGCTATTCCTAGACTCAACACAAGACATGGTAATCAAGCATCAATTCCGAACTCACACATATGATTCCTCATCATGCGTACATTCGCATCATTCTCATTAGTGAGTTACCGTGAAAAAGCATTAAGAACAAAGTTGATTACTCGTAACGCAAGGAATTGCATTAAATCAAAATATCCATACAAAGGAATAGCACAAAAGATTAAATCCTAATTACACCGAAATAGAAAAATATGAGAGAAAAAAATGATACAAGACAAAAATGGTAATGGAAGATAGTGAATGCACTAGATCTTCACACTCCTCTTCCAAGGGATGAAGCTCCAATAGTGAAATGGAAGAAAAACCTAGAAAATTAGGGTGAGTGTTGGTGAAGAGCATTTTCCAATGTCTCCCTTTTTTCTCAAATAAGTCTTGCATTTGGCTTTTATATTAGTTAGAATGGGCCCAACATGTCAACAAAATCATTTCGTGCTATTAGGAAAATATTGTCAGCATCCCACACTGGTTAGGCATCTAGGATGTTAACGTTGTGCAAAAATTATAATGGACAAGCCTCAGGCAGTTACACGTTGTACGACGTGGCAGACACTAATATGTCCACATGGAAATTATGTTCAAGCATCGCTTCTAGCATCTCTAAGCAATCTGGCGTCTCAAACATTGATCTACCTAAAGAATTTGGTGCTTCCAACATTTGACACAGTGTTTCAAGCACAATTTCAACATCTAACAATGAGCTTCTTATAAAGAGCTTTTGCTAAGCTTACTTGACTTAAGACACCATACAGTGCTTCCTACGTTGCACTGCTAGATGCAATAATTTTGCTTTATTTACCTACAAAAGTGGGGAAAGATTCCTTATAAGCTCATTTATTCACAAATGGTGAAAATAAAATATTTTTGTCTTTTTCTAATCATTTTCTTCTTTTTATAAGATTTTTTCTCAACTCTTTAAAGGTGAATCATGCACTAAAACATCATCAAATGAGGACTCATCATGCATCGTCACTTAAACATGAATTTGCATTCTTGATGAATATATTAAACACTTGATTTGGCATATTCTAATTAGGATTGACAGGGTTTGTGTGCTTAATCATTGGTTTGATACCTTGAAATTAATTTATGCTTAATTGGTTAATTTCAAAGTCAAACAAGAATTGAATAAAGAATTAAAATTACATCTTTAGAAATCGATGAGAGGTTCACTTAGAAAACTTAACTAATGGATAGGTTGTTCTTATTAATTTGAATTATTTTTTAATTGCAATCTATTTCACTCGTAAACATTCAAAACCATTTTTTCTAACATTCCTAATTGGTTAACAACAATTGAAGATCTTTGTGAGATGACCAAGTTTTTTTGGTTTGTACTGCAGATTTTATTTATTATTTGACTCGTGTATGGCTGCGGATCATATTGGCGTCATTGCCGAGAATCATAATTTGGCTCTTATTAACCATATTGGGAGTTGATTGATAGTTTCTAACATTGCTAACGTTTTTCTTTTAAGTTTTCTGCTACTATTTTTTAGGTCGCAACCCGTCAACACGCGGCCAAGGGTACATAAATTATAGAAGAGCTCTCTTTGGAAAAGACTACTTTCCCTGAAAATCAGTTTTTCCTACCTTTATAATAGTGTTTTCTCTCCTTACTCTTATTCTACATTTGTCTTTTTTGTTGCATTGTATGCTCCCATTGAGGACAATGTGTGATTTAAGTGTGAGGGAATATTTTTAGTGTTAGGAACTTTCTATTTTGTTTTTTGTTTTTAGTGTTAGGTTGTTCGCTGTTTTCTGTTTTCCTATTTTTCTATTTTTCTACTTTTTTTACTTGCTATTTTTGTTCTCTTTTTTTTTCTTTTTTTTTGTTCAGATTTTCTGTTTTTGTTTTGCATCTTTCTGTGTCTTTCTTCATTTTTTTTTCATTTATCTTTTTTTTTGTTTTCAGTGTTTTTGAGAATCTATTTTTGTTGTTAAAAAATTTGAAACAAAAAATTCTGCATGTTTTTCATTGGATATTTTTAAGTTGTGCAAATTGTGAGTAATTTCAATTTTTCGAGTTTAAAGTTTCATGTCATGATAGATTAAATTCTAGCATTTTTAGTACATTAAGTTGGCATTGAGAATTAAATTGTTCACTACTGCAGAAAACACTTTTTAAATCGGTTAAAAAAGACTTTTTAAATCAATTTTACAACCGATTTAGATACAAGGGATATAAAAAGTATTATCATTTTAAATCATAAGTTGAACCGATTTAAAAAATATTTTTTAACTTGGTTCAGTGGGGAACCGATTTAAAAAGTCAATTTTAAATTGACATAAAAAACAATAACTATGTCCATACACTTGCTCCAAGGGTAGAATTACATTATTATGTAAAAAAAAATCACAATAGATACAATCCAAAACAAACCATAATGAACCAAATCAAAAATCACTAATTCACGAGTGTGCTTCGAGCTACTCACAGAGTACATGAAGTTAACTTCCCCTTCCATGAGTGAGCGAGCTCCAACAATGGCAATGACAGCCTTCTTGCGCGAGTTACGAGCTTGGAGAGAGTTTGAAAGCTATAAACAACCCAAGGGATATGGATGAGGAAGGATGAACTTCAAACAACCAATAATGAACCAAATTAAAAATCACTAACCCATGAGTGTGCTTCGAGCTGCTCACAGAGTATACGAAGTTAGCTTCCGCTTCCACGAGTGCGAGAGCTCCAACAACGGCAATGACAGCCTTCTTGCGTAAGTTACAAGTTTGGAGAAAGGTTGAGAGCTACAAACAAGACAAGGGATATGGATAAGGAAGGACAAGCTTCGAACAGAGGAGGTTCTTTGCACAAGGAGCTTCGCATGGGATAGAAAATAGTGGAGGTGTTTCGAAAATGGAGTAGAAAACAATGGAGGTACTTTGAAAATGGCCAAGGGATATGGGTGAGGAAGGAGGATTTCAAGTAATAGATGTTTGGATAGGCAAAAATTAAAGCGCGTATGCGCGTAAAATGTATATGAAGCCACTTTTTAAATCGGTTCAGCTGGGAACCGATTTAAAAAGTCCACTTTTTAAATCGGTTCAGCTAGAACCGATTTAAAAGGTCTCTTTTTAAATCGGTTCAGTTGGAACCGATTTAAAAAGTGATTAGTATTGTTTATTTTTAATTCAAAATATTTTTTTTAAACTGGTTGAACCTAGACCGAGTTAAAAAAGTTTGATCAAATTTCAAAAATACCACCGCGTTCTTATTCTAAGCCGGTTCATTTTGAATCGAGTTAAATTCATGTTTTAAAAATGTTTTCTGTAGTAGTGAACTTTTTAAACCAGTTGTGATAGAACTGATTTAAAAAGCACTTTTTAAACCGATTTTATCAGAACCGGTCAGTTCTTCCAGAACCGGTTTAAAAAGTCATAAAAAAAATTCACACTACCATTTTAGATCAGTTAGTGGAAAACCAGTTTAAAAAGTGAATAAATTTTTTTTAAAATTAACTTTTTAGCTCAGTTATACGTGAACCGGTTTTAAAAAGTTCATTAAAATTGCAAAACTGTCACTGCGTCTTGGTTTTAACTCAGTTTATTAACAACTGAGTTAAAATCCTGCTCTAAAAAACATTTTTTGTAGTAGTGGTTACATCATTTGTGATAAATCTGTCCTTGGTGAGATTTTGGTCCTTGAGCTTGGATGGACTACATCATGTTATTCCTTTCTTGTGTGATTTCACTCATGATTGTTAGTTACTATAGAACTTGACTTGACTCTTTTTGAAGCTACTTGTTCACATACATGTATGAAAATGATTTAGGTATTCTTTGTTCTAAAATAGTTGCTAGCCAAATAAGTCTACCTTGTATTTATTTCATTGTTAACCCCTTTCAACCTATATATCTCATTCTTTCTTTTTATCTTTTTTTGCTCAATATAAGTTTATAAATGAAAAAACAATGATATGACCTTACATTAGGAAATAAAGAGGCTCTAAAATTGTTTTGGGAATAGTTCTTAAATAAGTGTGGGAGTGTGCAAAACTTGATTGCACTTATGCATTGATGCTTGACTTATATTATTGATGTTTGGTTGGTGGCAAATTGGTAAAAGCAAAAAGGAAAAATAATAGAAAAGAAAAAAGAAAAGAAAAATGGAAGGAAGAAAAAGAAAGCAATAAATTGGTTGTGATGAAAAAGGAAAATTAGGAAGTTAGGGAAAATGCAAAGAGTAATTGAATTGTATTCTTTGGGAGTTTATTTCTCATGCTTATTTAGAATTGATTCCCCATTGCCTCCCTATTCTCTTTGGTTTTATAGCTTAGTGTCCTTTCTTATATCTTACCTTTACCTTGGCCATATTACAACCCAAATAAAGTTCTCGTGATCTTTATGTGCTTGTGCTTCAAGTATGGATATATTAGAGGCTTGTCAAACCTATGTTAGTGCTAGCTTTCATGTTGTGCTTTGGGTGTAAATATAAGCCTAAACACTTGAGAATTGGAGAGTATATCATGTGAGATTTGCATTAAGGCTCAATTAAATTCAATGATAAAAAATCTCAGCTAGAATATCAATATTAGGTACAATAAACATCCAATAAAATCAAGTATAAAGCTATAATAAATATATTAAAATTGATTAATCAAATTAACCCAAGAGTGCAAAAGCTTAAGTGGGGGGAATTTGATTAATCAATTTTAATACACTTATTATAGCTTTATACTTAGCTTTATTGGATGTTTGTTACCTAATATTAGTGTTCTAGCTGAGTTTTGTAGCCTTAAATTTAATTAAGCCTTAATGCCTATAGGGCAAAATCTTCTATGATTGATAATTGATAATTGATTTTAAGTTTACCATTTTAAATGTTAAAAAAAATGAATATTTTTTAATAATATCAGTGTATCTATTTAGGTAGATGTGTTGGTTTAAATCTGGCATATTCTCAGGGAGGGGAAATCAATATGCGAAATTCTTAGCTAAAGTTGGCGCATGTAGAAATGATTCTCGAGTTATTTTATACGAGGCCCCAGCTGCTATGCGGATGTTGCTGATGAAAGATGAGATGGGAGTTTCCTATATAGATAGTAGTTTCTTGTTTTCTGGTACAAGTTGTGTGGAGTAACTTGAGTATCCATGTCCACAAAAAAATAATTTTTTAGTTAGGTACTCAATAGTGCTTCACAGGCAAAACATCTTGTAAAATAAGCCAAATCAGGAATTTAATGTTTACAGGGATTGTACAAAGTTTCCAAATCCAACTTCGGTATACGCTGCAGTGCTTAGCTGGTTGGTTAGTAAGCTATCTAACATCTATATTCATCCTCGACCATGTAGATTCCATTCACGTTGTGGGACAAAGTAATCACATCCAGTATACCAATTTAAAAAGGAACAACACAAGCTAGGTCATCAACAATTGTTGCGTTGCGTATGAAGCGAGCTGATATTCCACATCCATTGCCATCCCATATGGCCATATATGTCCTCGGTGAAAGGGACCACACATATTGGTCCAGTGGACAAACCAATAACAGCTGTCACCATCACCAATTCAAGCCATCATCAAGGTAATTCACAGCTGAAAATTAATATCATTGCTTAAACAATGGACAGTACTCGTTCAGAAAGATTTGGAGCCACAGCTTAATTATCTGCTACCAGACTAATTTCCCCAGCAAAGCCCCGTTTATAACATTCTCTTCCCATTTTTTAGCTGGTCCAGTTTTCAAAACTATAATATAATATAAATGGTTGTGTGTAAAGGAGCCATCTACTATAGTTTGTTTGTTATGGCAGAGAAAAAATGAAAGAAAAAAAATTCAAATTTTGAATTGAATAGAAATAACAGAAAAAAAAATGAATTTTTAGTTTTTGAAGTTTTTTTTTTTTCACTTTACCTCCAACCAAAATGAAAAAATTTCATTGCTATTCATATTGTCTTTTTTCTTATTTTATTTCCTCTCATCCAAACACATCATTACTCCTCAGTGATTTTAAAGGAAGTGGGGTCACCTTCTAGGAGCTTGGAACCATTCCAAACTAAGATGGGAGAAGCAAAAGTTACCCAATGCATCACCAGTTTAACTGTGATGGAGGGAAACCCAAAACCTTCAAGAGTGTTTCTCACAGCCTATCATATGATTTATCGAGGTCCAAGTTTAAATTCGGTACCCCCAACAAAGAATTGATCACATAAGTAAATGAATAATGATATCTAGTACCAAAAGTAATTGTACCAAAGTCCGTGAATCTAAAGTGTTGCATCCTCTACCGTTGCATTTGAATCAGTTTCACTTTCGTACTAAATAAAATCGTTGTAAATAAATTGTGGTACTAGATATTTTCCAATTATGTGATTCAAGTTAAAGTGAAATTTATGAAGCTATATACGTGCATAAAAGTTAGCTTTCTTCTCAAAGCCTAAGAATTCGTTATGGAAGATATTTTATCCTTTCAAAGCCAGAATTCCGGTCTGAAATTAATTATGAAATAAAAGTTTTTTATATTTAATAGAACAGAATAAAAATATTTTCTTAGACATAATTTTTTAAAATATTAATTTATAAATAAATAGAAATAGTTTTTTTTTTTTACTTTTGTTAGTAGAAATAAAACTGTTTCATTATAATTAATTTTAAAATTATTAAACAATTATACAGTAATTGATCGTAAACAAATTATTTTTAAAAAAGTTAAATGATAGTTAAACATATTTCATAATTTTTTTCTAAAAATACTATCCCTAAAAATCTCATTTTGAAAAAATATTTTTAGTTAAAAATAAAAATTTCTTGTAACAAATGTCACTGAAAAGAAAATTTGAGGTAATAGAAAATCATTCACATACCTGTAAGGAAAAATGTTGTGTTCAATAATAATGAGATAACTTTTGTCGTCCTTTTTTTTATTTTAAAGGAGTATTATACTAAAAAAAAGTAAAAGACAGATATGATTATACACAATATCAAATTCGGTATTAATTATTTAATGTTCAAACAATGAAACTCGTGGAGTAGATATTCAGATATTACTTTACCTTTGGAAAGTTCACCAAAAGCAAATCATTTTGCTACTTGAAAGTAATTATTTCGATAATCTTTACGTTTTAAACGGATTAATCTCCAACTATAGGCTGAAACATATATTGGTACGTCATCATTATAAATAAATTTGAGAGTTCATTCACAAGTTCGAGTTACACCTGGCAAATCAAGAGTAACTCTCATGGTTTAGATAACATGTACCATATATAAAAAGGTTCAGTTAACATATGTCGTTATATGATGCTTCGTAAATATTTGATTCGGTTACAGATCATAATTATAATCATTATAATTATTACATTAATGAATTTTAAATAGCTATATTTGAATTTGAAATTTCTATCAAATACTTACCTTTTAAATGACTAGCTTAATTATAATTAAAAATTCCATTGATCATTTGACTTAATTATTTGTTAATAACTAACGAGAATAATATATATAGTTTCCTTAATTATTTCCAAAATCAAGGATAAACTAATGAGCATTTTTATTTTTTAAAAAATTATATACTTAATCAATAATTATTTTCGAAATCAAGGATAAGCTAACGAGAATTTTATTTATAATGATTTCAAGGTATGGTTTTTAATGTTTTACAACACACAGAAATTTTTTATTTATCTATTTTCCATTCCACAATTATTATTTCAAAGTCATTTTGTTTGGAACTTTCGTCGATGAGTTAAACTCATTTCTTGCAAGTGGAGAGGCAACTAATGCTATATTTGTTGTGCTTTCTTGCAAAGTAAAGACATGGAATGGTAATGACATTTTAGAATAGTAAAATCGGCTACTATCTTAATTAGAATATATGTTGCTATCTATCTCAATCTTTTATACTAATTAACGTTGTTTGTGATGTTCTATTTTATTTGTCTTTAGGTAATAATAATATTAGTAGCACCTTTTCACAACTATTTTGCTAAACTAAACTTGCATGGAATTGCTTGAATTTATCAACATGGCAGGACAATATTTAATTTGTGTGCAATAAATTTACTAAATTAATTTTAGTAATCCATTTATCATTTTTATGTTTCATTTTTATTCTAACAAACAAATTTACAGAAAACTAATTCGCATAATATCCCAAAGGAGTTGGTATATATCGTATCAATCTCAATTCATCTCAAATTATTGCATGCCATGAGTATATGTACCACTCAATAACGTCACGATTAGCCCACACCTCAAGTCTCATGCTACCCGAAACTTTGGTCTTAAAGCCCACCACCTCTAAACAGAACGAGAGGATTGCTTTTTCTATGTATAGTAAAGCTGTGTATAATAGCTTCAATACATAAATAATATAAACGTTGACTATAAATGGAAGGGATTCATTCATTTCAACTTATTGTTTTATTTAATAACTTTTTATATAATACAAAAAAATGTAAAAAGAATTCAACATGACGCAGTCATTGTATAAAAAAAAAAACACACACACACATATATATATATGTGTATATATATATATATATAACTATTAAAGACTAATTTTAATAATTAATTATTAGCTGAAGACAAAGAGTTTTACACCTTACACAGGGTATTACAGAAGAACATTATCAAAAAGCAAGGACTTGACCTGCTCCTCTAGCTTTGGAAGGGAGTGCTTATCGTCATAACTATACATTAATGGTACCATCCTCGCAAGATTGAGAGAGGCCTTAGTGAATACTGTAGGAAATGTACTATCAAACAGGCACTCTTGGTTGAGGCTCTTCCACGCATCTGAGAGCATACCCATAACTTGCCCTCTTGCTCTTTTGAACGAGAAGTCTTGATCTTCCCTCAACAAACAATTCACGTACGACCCATCATGACCTTCTTGATTCTCATCCTTCAATCATAATAGATATTTTTAAACATGTGATAATGATATGTGGTGATTTCTTTCTTTCTTTTTTCCTAATAAGTTTATTTATCCATCTTATTCAATTTGTCATTCTTCAACTCAAGATTCTCTCTGATGTTCCATGTTTATCTAGTACACTATCAGATGATAGTGTGTCAGATACTTTGTATAAATTCTTTTAATTATTTAAAATTTAAAAAAAAAAAAAAAGTATGCAATTCTAACCGTTTTTTACAAATTAAAAAATGTTAACTTCTGTTTATTAAATTGTGAGCATACATTTTTTATGAATGAGGCAAAAGTGTCCCCTTTTAAATTTTTTTTTTTTTAAAGTTGTAAGATTTTTTCACACATAACATAAAAATTTTATATAAAAATATTCACATTTTTCTAATGACGTACTGATTTGCACCAACTCTCATGGTTTTCCTTTTTGCTGCAGTTTTGTGGCTATAAGAAATACTCTTATACACATTAACATCTTTTACCTCTGCATTTCCAAGGTCATCCCAAAGCCGAAGAATTGTTGCGGAGGAAGAAATAATGCGTGGATGTCCATCTATGATCTGAACATTTTCCTTGGTTAATCCTTGACCCAAAAGAAAGAAAATATGAACAAGCACGATGTGCACTCCGGAGCTTACTATCCCATTCTTTAAGTACTCTTCAGCACTGGGAGTGTTCCCAGAAGCAAACCATTCTGCTTCAACTAGGAACGCTTTGCACAAATCCTTCCACTGCAGAGAATGGACAATCACTTTCACATTCTATAATGAGTAGTGTAATGCATATAATAAATGTTTATTTTATATAATTAAAATTTATAATAGATAAATATTTTTAAATATTTAAATTATATTATAATTAAAATTTGAAATAAATAAATATTTTTAAATACATAAATTATATTTTAAATTTATGATAAATAATTTATATTGTAATACAAAATTATTTTTAACTATTGATAGTTTTTAAAAAATATATTAAAATTTAATTTAAAAATAAAGATGATAAAGATGTGTTGAAAGAGATAAAAAGTGAAGAAAAATTCTTAAAACGCTGCGTTAAAGAATAGAAAATATGAGGATCATGACATTGTATGCTAATAAAGTTGTGTTTTGTTGCATGTTAATGATTAATTTTACCGTCTTTCGAAGAGAATCAGTGGGGTCCCACCCATGTTTCTGGTAGATCTTGGAGCTAATTTCATTAGTGAGATCATAGAGTGCCTTGAAACAAATCTTCATGTAATCAGGTAGCTGCTCTGTAGCTGAAATGTCCCATCTGCATTCAACAAATCAAAAACCATTCATTCCTTTTCTGCTTATTTAAGAACGTAACATACCTACGAAGTTTTTGGCATGTACCTGGAAACAACATCTGTGAAAAGTGTTAACTCATCAAGGGTTCCATACACATCGAAAATGTCATCTAGTAAATAGATGAAGGAGATTGGTTTTGTGAGCTCAACCCTTTCTTCTGATAAAGTAGGATCAGTGAGGCATGCCAAGGACCAAATGTACCATTTAAGTGGTTGATTTCTGGCATATTTTAACTCATTAGCCAAACCAAGTTCTGTCCACCATCTGCCAAAAAACAAAAAGAAAAAGAATGAACCATGAGGGCTGGCTAGCCTCTCTTTTTTGTGTGTGTGTACAATGACAGCAATAAAGTTAAAATCTAAGACTTTATGCACACTACTCAAATCCCCACCAGTAGGCTAACCTTAGTGGTGCAGGCTAGCCTCTTAATCACAAAATAAACTAGCGTCCCAAATCAACTTAGCAGGGACTTACTTAGAAATTTGAATGATTTCCTGCTGGTGTAAGCGTTGTAGCAAACTGAAATCCAATTTTGCCACTTCTTTTAAGGAACCTAACCATCCATTCATGCCATGGAAATCTCCAAAGAAATCTTGAGCGGTGAATATTGCCAGGCTTTTGTGGAAAGGGTGTTCTAAGGTTTTTCTTACAAACTTAGCTTCATGATCATGAAGGCAAGCCATCTTTTCCTTCAAGACTAGCCCACTAAATTGTCCTGCCTCATCAAGTATGTCTTCCCCTGCTATGCTTAACTGCGAGGCTTCATATAAATCTATCATTCCCTTGATATTTCCACCTAGTTTTTGGTTGAACTTTCCCTCCTTGTCTATAAACTTGCCAAACACCTCTGAATGTTTCCAATACAATAAACCTTTTAGTCTCACATACTTACTCATTTTTTAACTTGGGTAAACAATTTCATTGAAAATAAATAAAAATAAGAAACTACCTGCAGGCACATAATAACCTTGTTGTCTAAATAAACGAAAGTAAAGTGCAATCTGATGGAGATCATTGCCGTAGGCACCCCAATTAGTGCTGGAAATCATATATTGCATCTGTAAGAATGCATCAATTTCCTCTTGGAAGTGGTAATCAATATTTAGGCGCTGCATTGCATCGATCATGTAAATTCCTTGCGCTGAACATTCACTAGCATTCCCAAGCACATGCTTAAGAACCTTCAATTTCTTTGCGTGATAATTGCTGAGATCATCCTGCAAAGCGACTGAATTAGTCTATGGTATACAAGCAAGACATTTTTTTTTCAAGTTTTAACCAAGATTTGTATGTAGGCAAACTTTGAACTTACTGAGTTTATCCATGCGATTGAATGGTTTTCTTGAAGAATATTCCATTTATTAACAGTAGGCAGAGAATCAAATTTGACATGGTCAAATTTTTGAGAAAGTTGTGCTTTTGTTGCAATAGTTTGAGGTTTGAAGTAGTGAAAGCACGATTTTAAATGCAGTGCCATGGCAAGTAAGTGGGTCAAAACGATCAGAGATATATTGCTATCCCTTGGAAGGATTGGTGGCTAGAATCAAAATGTTTCCGGTATTTAAAGAAGGCCACGAACGACAAACTTTATTAATAACTATAAACTTTATTTTTCCTTTATTTTTTTTGTAGAACGATTGTTACCCTTTTTCATAAACCCTAAAAATACATTCCCGCCTTCTAAACGTGTTTGATAAGGATTTGAAGGTGTATCTTCCTATAAGTTTTGTATAAGCTACTTCAATAAACTATTTTTGTAGAGCTTATGAAAATAAGCTAAAAATATCTTATAAACTAATTATAAAATATTTTTATAAACTATTCCAAACACTTACATGTACTTGTTCTAGTAAATAAGTTCAAATAAATTGTTTATAAATTTTTCCAAATGAAACCTTAGTATACAATGATAACAAATTTTAAACCTATAACCTTGTACAAACTACCCAAATTTTTTACCATTACACAACCCTAATGGGTTGGAGGATTATTATCTACGAGTGTTATTAGTAATATAATCTTACTTTTTTTTTTTAGTATTCAACAGGGCCTAAACCCAAATAATCTCACTTGATTTTAAAAGAAGTATTTTATCAAGCTAAATTTTTAGGTTTATTATAAAAAATTTAAAACTATAATTTTTTAATATATTTTTTAAAATAGTGCAAATGTATAATTCATTCTAATAAAAGGTGAAGAGTTTAACTTTTATGCATTACTAATATAAAAAAAAATTATGTTGTCAATCAATAAAAAATTATGGTAAGCAGAACTTTTAAGAAAATTATTCTAAAAATCAATAAACTTATTATATATGATAATTTATAATTAAATAATAATGAGTGGATAAACTATTTTCTCAAGTGAAAGCCAGAATGGTATTTATAATTTCAGTAAAGAAATAGTAGTTATTGTTGGAAAACCACTAGGAAAACGTGTCTTTTGCAACATAAACATGAGTGGGATTAGAGACATGTAAAGTCAAGTCACTATCATATTTCTTATCTATAAACAGTACATATAAATCTAGTGCAATTTTTTACTGTAGTGATCTGCCAAATTAATATACAGTAATATTAATTAAAATAATATTATGAAACTTTAATATAATAAAATTATTATTATGATGGAAGAAATTAATAAAAACCTCGTTTATATGGGACAGCTTCATAATCAGTGGACACAGGAATTAAAATTATATAATAATATTATTATATAACAGTGGAATAATAGAATACAGTAGTAAAAAAATGATAATAGTAAGGTAATGTTATAATAATAGTTAGAAACTTATAAAGTAAATCATTAAAATCAGACATAAAAATAAATTGTAAAGATATTATTAAATAAAAGAAATAAAATAATATTATAACAAGATAATATTATATATAAACATATCCACACTTAAACACTATGACCAAGTAATATTATATTAGAGTTTAATAGTCATGTACTGTCAGTGTAAAAATTTTTACACTGTCATCTAATTCGAAATCACTATTAATATGACTTTTAAAGTATTTATTATAAAGAGTTTAATGGTCATGCACTGACAGTATAAAGTAGTTTTACACTATCATCCAATCACAAATCACCATTTATTGTAAGTTTGTTGACTTTTATAATAAATACTTTAAAAGTCATATTAACAGTGATTTCTGATTGGATGATAGTGTAAAACTTTTTACACTGACAGTGCATGACCATTAAACTTTATTATAAAAGTCAATAAATTTACAATAAATTGTGGTTTGTAGTTGGATGACAGTGTAAAACTATTTTACAATGTTAGTACATGACCATTAAACTCATTATATTACTACAAAAGTCATATTATAACTGTTAAAAATGTAACCTATTAGGGTTGGCCTAGTGGGAGGCTTAGGTAGTATGCATGAGATAATTGGTTCTAACCTCAATGCAACTATTGTACACTAAAAAAAAAATTGCTAAAAATTTTAGAATAAATTATCAATATTAACATAAATATAAATTGTAAAGATACTAAAAATTAAAAAAAAAGTTAAATATCATTGTAATCATTAAAAAATTATAAAATAATTTATCAAAGTCAAAAAAATAAATTATAGCAAATAAAAATTAATAATTAGAAGGAATAAATAAAATAACACTATAAAATAAAAACAATACCAAAAAAATTAATACTTTAAAGTTTTGTAATATTAAATAATTTTTATAAAAAAAAATTAATTTTGAAAGGCTTATTTCATATATAATAATCTTCAAAAGATAAAATTGATCTGAAATAAAATGTTTAAAAAATTAAGTGATAATTTAGTCTTTTTCTAAATAAATTATAAAGCTTATTATTTTATTTGTCTATAGTATTCCTACACTTTAGTGTTTCCAAAATTTTTTCTTTTGTTTTTTAAACTCTTCATTTCTATTTTTCAGTATCTGCATACAAGCTTATTTTTATTTATCTGAATTATTATTCTAGAATTTGTATAACTACTTGTTGCTATGTTATAATTATCTTGTTTTTTTCATTTGGATTTTTACCATTTTATTATGTGGTTTACTTTTTTTAATTATTCTTAAGAGATGTTAATTATTAATGTTAATATCATCTTATTATCATTTTTTATAGTTGCTTCTTTTTTTAATTTTATTGTTTTTTATTTTTAATTCTTTTTTTAATTTTAACACAAAATGAAATAAAATGGTTAATGAATTTTTGAATTTCAAGCCTAATTGACATAAATAATGAAAGAGTAAACCTTCACTTTAGTCCCTGAATTTGTGAGGTGTTGTCATAATAGTCTCTAAAATTAGAAAAATGTCAAATAAATTCTTGAAATTGAAATTACTGTCATTTTGGTCCCTGAAATATACAACTTATTATCACTATAGTCCCTAAATTTTATAACTTACTATCATTATATATAGTCCCTATCAAAACTAACAACAGGGACTAACATGACTACCAAATTTCAATTTTAGGGATTTATTTGAATTTTTCGAATTTCAGGAATTATTATGACAACACATCACAAATTCAAGTACTAAAATGAGGGTTTACTCAATAATGAAATAATATAAGAGAAAAAACTTTTGTTGCAAGATTGTCATTAATTCCATTTGATAAGATAATTCCTTTTAAATTTGAACCTACACAACTTCTTATATCTGATTAATTTGCGATGACAATAAATAAAAGTCAATAACAGTCTTTTAAACATGTTAAAATTTGTCTTTTTTAGTCTTTTTTTTTTCATGACTAATTGTATGTTACAATTTCAATATTGCTTCACATGGAGGTTTGAGAATTCTCATATATGATAGTGAAGGAAATTCTTTCACAACTTTAAATGTTGATTATAAAGAAAGTTTCCACAATTTAATCTAAGTTGTTAATCATTTTTTAGTTAATGTTGTTTTATAGTTATACACATCATATGTTGCCCATGTCTTTCTTAGTAATTTGAAGCATTTTACTTTTTGTGAAATTAATATCAGATTTCATTTTATTATGATTACAAGTATATAATTTCTAAATTAATATTTGAAATTCTATAATATTCAAATTCTTCTTTTAATTTTTCCTGTTATAAAAAAAATCTAAGATAGTAAATCAATAAAAGAATAAAATATAAAAATTCAAGAAACATATGCATAAGATAAATGAAAAGTTAAACAAAGTAATAAATTGATTATATCAAAAAAAGAAGAAATAAATTGAAAATGTTTTAAAAAAATAAAAACTTAGTTGTGACAGCTTTAGTAAAACCTCTTTTTTATTTGAAATATATATATATATATATATATATATATATATATATATTATAATTAAAATATTAAAATAAAAAAATCATAATTTACACCATACATCACATTAATAAAAACATTAATCAATATAGTATACTTTATTTGATCTTATCAAAGTTCAATCTTATAGTCTTGGTTTCAAAACAAGGGTGGAGGGAGATACATTTTCTTTTTCAGATTGGTTTATTTTTCTTGTAGACTGAATTTAGAACTATGGTTCAAAATGACAATCCAAGCTTTTATATATAAACTAGTATTTTAGCCTATGCAATGCATAGGAAAAATATTTATTTTATATAATTAAAATTTATAATAAATAAATACTATTGAATATATAAATTATATTACAATTAAATTTTGTAATACATAAATATTTTGAAAATATAAATTATATTTTAAATTTATAATAAATAATTTATATTATGATACAAGATTATTTTTAACTAATGATAAATTTTTTAAAAATATATTAAAATTTAATTTAGAAATAAAAATGAAACAAATAAATTTAAAGATATAAGAGGTTAAGAAAAAAATTTTAAAATCATTCTCACAAAAAAAAAAGGCTAAAAAAGCTCTCATCGAAAAATGGTCCCTAAAAATGCTCTCGTACAAAATAGTTATTCTAATTTTTATATATAAAGATTAGATTTTCAATTTAATATAATATTTTCTTTGCTTATAAAACGAAACATATTATGCACTAAAGGTTTGATCATGTGGCAAAGTTTGCCAGACAGTAGATATTTATTTTGCAGGTAAATCAGGTAACTAATTAGGAGTGTTAAATAGTTATTTGAGATATCCTATGACTCTATTTTTGTTTCAACTACAAGTCTACAACACGTTCATTTCAAATATTGGTCAAAAACTAACAAATATTTTACGTGTGAATAACTTTTGTGAGATATTTTGTTTGTAACTACCCTTTTGTTTGTTTGATTATACGATCACAATCTGCTGCTATTATATGTAGATGGTATGGAATAACTGAGATTTTTTGAGATTGTACAATTTTTTTTTTAACATTTACAACAGGTTTTTTTATAGGAGTATGTAATATAATATTTTTTAAACAATTAATGAGATTAATATAATATATAAGGGATATCAGTGTAATATTTTTTAAATAATTAAAAAAGTTAATGTAAGGGTTAAAAAAAAGATATCAAAGAAAATTTGACAAAATCTTAGGATGTATCAATATAATCTACTCAAAAACAAAAAGAATTGATCTCACAATAAATATAGTAATATTGTTTTCCAGTTACGTGATTCAAATTTAAAGTCAGATCTAGATATTTTCTCTTTTTTTTTGTTCCAGTTATGTGATTCAAGTTTAAAGTGATCTTGATATTTTCTCTTTTTTTCTTTGCATGTATATTTCACATACAATTTTTGAAATTAATTAAATTTTTTTCTTAATCATCTTAAATTATCTTTATTTTTATATTTGATCTTTTTAATATTCTATCTTTTCCAATCTATTTTTTTTTAATATCTAAATTGAATTTTAACTAATATTTTAACTTGTGCATTGCACAAAATAAATATTTATTTTATATAACTTAAATTTATAATAAATAAATACTTTTAAATATATAAATTATATTATAATTAAAATTTACAATAAATAAATATTTTTAAACATATAAATTATATTTTAAATTTATAATAAACAATTATTATAATATAATGTTAATTTTTAATTATTGATATTTTTTAAAAAATATTAAAATTTAATTTAGAACTAAAGATATTGAAAATGATAAATTGAAAGAGATAAAAGATTAAAAAAAATCCTAAAAACACTCTCATTAAAGAATGACAGCTAAAAACGCTCTCGTTCAAGATAGTTATTCTCATTTAATATATAGGGTAAATTTTTTTTTAAAAGAAATTGTCAATAGTTAAACATAATTTTATATCACAATTTAAATTATTTATTATAAATTTAAAATATAATTTATATATTTAAAAAATTATTTATTATAAATTTTAATTATAATATAATTTATATATTAAAAAATATTTTTTATTATAAATTTTAATTATATAAAAAAATATTTATCAAGTACAATTTGTTGCTTGTGACTCGTATAGTGGAGATCGAAGAGTCCCCTCAAGTTCGTAGTCCATGGTGGAAGAAGAATCAAAATCGTTGGTCGTAGCGGTGCGGTGGAAATCAACTACTAGGCTGGATCACTAGATGTTCAAACCCACACGTCTTGCAACAGCCATGATTGTCAAAGAACACCGACCGCACCACCAAAAATGCCAAGTCACCAACAGCGGAGAATGGGATAAGGGCAAGGCAAAGACAGAAAAGAAGACTCGAGGATGCTGCATCTTGAAGGTCCTATCACTCTTGTGTTCCCTTTCCCTCTCTCTACGGAGTACATTTACCTGCAACACTGCCAACACACTTACCGCAGCCCCTACTTACCCCATCCCCTCCCGACACTACTACACGAGAAAGTGGGGTGATGTACCTACTACCCAACACTCTGATATCATAATTTTGTACTTTCTGTAATAATAAGCCTTGTTAACATAAATTTGGATGGACGATAAACAAAATGGACGCTCACTGTACGTGTATTCAACATTCACGATTCAAATTTTTTTTACCTCCCTATTTGATTGGGTGCGGCCACCGACGAGATTTCTTTTATGTATATATATGTGTGTGTGTGTGTATATATATATATATATATATTCTTTTTCACAATTTATAGTCCATTAAAAAATATTATTAAAAAAAACCATTACTAGTTCATTGAATTAAAATGTGTTTAACTCTTGTAGAAATCATACATTAATATTTAGGTGGAAGATAAGTGGAAATATTTCTTATGATGATTTTTTGTTGAAGAAATAGATTATAAATAGCGTTTCAGTCTATGTGTTGCATGAGTTTATTCTAAATTATAAATTGGATAATTTACACAAGGTCTTAGATCCAAATCTTATTGTCATCATTATATACCCACAAATTATGATTATAATTAATTATCATAAAATTTGCTTAAAATCATTCATATCATATAATTAAAGTAAATAAATATCAAGTGGTCACGATAGGGTTTAATAATTTTGTTTGTGAAAGAACATTAAATATGTCTTAATATAATAATTGTCAACGTATATAATATACCAACATAGTTAAAATTTAAGAATATTTTTTTATCTTGACATCAATAAGAAAATGCTAAAATATCCACTTGGTAGCATTGGCCCCAACACTAACACTATTAGAGTCGTCCTGAAAGATGCTAAGCAAAAAAAACATTTCGATATATATATATATATATATATATATATATATATATATATATATATAATATATATATATATATATATATATATAATTTTCTAAAAGTATAAAAATAATTAGCAGTAGTTGTAACCGTTGCAAATTTGAATTTAGTGTCGGCCAATTCGCTGCTAAGTAGATGCTACATTTGGCGATTAAATTTAAATTCATTTTAATGTCGAGCTACTTCATTACAAGGAATATTTCATTTAGCACCGGCCTAGCTGACGCTAAATGAATAAATGCACTTCAAAATTTGTGATTTACCTTTGAATTAGCATCAACTTAGTAGACATTACATAAGTATCAGTTTTAGCGTCGATCTAGCCAACACTACATGAAAGTTAAATCACAACTTTAGCAGTACATTAGTTACTTTTTCATCCACTTAATGTCAGCTTGGTCGATGCTAAATCACAATTTCTGAAGTTATTTATTATTTTTCCGTTCACTTAGTGTCGGCTTGGTCAACGCTAAAGTTGAAAATAATTTCCCAGTGTCCCCTCTTCTCCCCCACCCCCCCCCCCCCCCACCTTTTTAGTTCCCTTTCCCCTCCCCTCCACCACGTTGTTGTCGTCGGATTCCCTCCCCTTCACCACCACGTCACTCCCTCCCCCTCCTTTGCCGTCGAGTTGCCCTCTTCATTGTTCCTGCCATCATGTCACCCCCTCCCATTTCCCTTACGGTTGCGCTGCCCCTACCCCTATACTAACATCGCTTTGCCACCTCATTCCTTTTACCCCCATCATGTCATTGACCCCCTCTCTCATACCCTCACTGCATTAATAGTTGAGCATTTCTTGGTCGAGGCACTTCAAAACACTCGTTACTGTTGCACCAGTTAGTGCTCTCTCTCTTTCTTAAATCTTAAGTTCATGTTGTAGACTATTTTTTATTGTCATTTATAGGTTTATGTTGTTAATGTGTTTTGTTTGTTATTATTATTTTAATGCTTTGGTTAATTGGTATGCAATGAAATTAATTGGTATGCTCTAATTAATTGGTCGAGACGCTTTAGAACCCTCATCACTATGTCATCGGTTAGTGCTTTCTTTCTTTCTTAAATCTCAAGTTCGTGTCAAAGACCATTTTATTGTCGTTTATAGGTTTATGTTGTTAATTTGTTTTGTTTTTTATTATTATTTTAATGTTTTGGTTAATTGGTATGCAGTAAAATTATAACTTGAAGTGGATTTAGTTTTGTTTTATTTTTAATTTGGGGTTTTATAGAGATAAGCCAAAATTGTTCATTTGTTGTTTTTAGTTAATTATTGGGCTTATGGATAGGTTATGTTATGTTAGATTTAGGATGCTTTTGGCAATTCCCTATCTAATTGTGATAACTGAGATTAACATAGAAATTAAGAATCTAAATGTGTTGTTCAATGTTGGGTAGTTGATATAGGAATAAGAAATTTGGACTCCAGTGTTGAATTGTACCTATTTATGTTATAGAAATGTGGCTTATGATATATGATCCTAATTGAAAGAAGAAAGTGTTGGAGTGAATAATAAACATTCTTCCCATCACAATTTAAGCCTCCATTTTAAGAGGTTTTTAATTAAATAAAAGCTCATATTGAAACACTCTCTTTTTGGAAGTGTGAGTATGAGTTAAGAGAAAACTAGAAAGGTTTCTCTCTTCCCAATATAAGCCTCTCTTTAGGGAGGTTTCTAATTAAGTAAGTCGCTTCCAATTGTTGCCACCCACTTACCTTGGCAACGTTTGGAGCTTCTTCATCTTGTCCCTCAAGGCTTGTAACCTTTTCGTCATCCTCAACATCATAACTATTTCCATCGTCACATCTTGCAAGTTCCACCATTCAAATCATCCACCTAACTCAAATCTTCTATCCCATCTTTGAATCTATGTTCGTGCTCACTATTCTAGAATGTCGCTTTTGAAAGTAAAAGTCGTGCGAGTAAACCACGTAGCCGTGGTTGAAGAAAATAAAAAGGAGAATAGATTAATTAACCTTTTGTGGCAATTCTAATTTTGTTATGAATTAGTAAACACAAATCCTTATAAATGCTTACTAAAATAGAAGGTGCATGAGCTATTTTAGTCACTCTAGGTAGGAGTATAACAATAAAGAAAATACTTTTCAAAATGGCATTGTGTGGTCTAGCAAGGAAAACAAACCTTAATAACCATTGCGAGAAGAAGCCCCATGCTCAGCATGACTCTCATTCCTCATGAAATGCTTTATCCATAGAGTATGGTCTGGCCTTTGGCCAAATATTTGAAATAGTGTAAACACTGCAATCAAATCTTGTTTTATTTCTTTTTCCCTACACTAACTCTTTGCCTCAATCAAATGACCATGCCAATACAAAAATATTTCATAATTTGCTGACTCCCATTCAAATTGACTAAATCCTAAAATTAATTCAACAAGCTTTTCAAATATCTCATCAGTTTCAATAACTATTTTGTCTTAATTTGCTCAAGTTAAAAGTCGACCATTAGCAAAATTTCAAACTCAAATTGTTGCCACTAATGTTAT
Organism: Spatholobus suberectus; assembly: GCA_004329165.1. Taxonomy (NCBI): domain Eukaryota; kingdom Viridiplantae; phylum Streptophyta; class Magnoliopsida; order Fabales; family Fabaceae; genus Spatholobus; species Spatholobus suberectus. The sequence continues at coordinate 7,279,959 of CM014729.1, read as the reverse complement.
AGTCAAAACTAGATTTGAAAATTCTTAAATATTGTTACTAAATATCTATATAAAAGTTTTTTTATATTTAATAGAACAGAATAACAATCTTTTTTAGACCCAAATTTTTTTAAAATATTAATTTATAAATAAATAGAAATAATTTTTTTTTTACTTTTATTAGTAAAAATAAAACTTTTTCATTATAATTAATTTTAAAATTATTAAACATTTATATAGTAATTGATCGTAAACAAATTATTTTTAAGAAATTTAAATGATAGTTAAACATATTTCATAATTTTTTTCTAAAAATATTATCCCTAACAATCTCATTTTAGAAAAATAATTTAGTCAAAAATAAAAATTTCTTGTAACAAATGTCGCTTGAAAAGAAAATTTGAGTTAGTAGAAAATCATTTACATACCTGTAAGGAAAAATGTTGTGTTCAATAATAATGAGATAATTGTCGTCCTTTTTTAATTTTAAAGGAGTATTTTTAAGTCTTTTGACTCACACCAAATCTTACTTGTTAATTTCATTAAGACTGACGATTTAGTTTATCTCACTTAAAAAAAGATAAAAAAAAAAAATTAGTAAGTCAATCACATGCCTTCATTTCTCTATTGTCATTCAAGATTGAAAACTCTTCCCTTCCCACACACGTCAATCTCAAGTGAAACCAATTGCCCCGTTTAATTGAAAATCTTTTTCCCCCCACACATGTCGTCAGCAAGCTTCTTTGTGTGTGTCCATATATTAAAGCCAAAAAATTGAATTAAGTTTTCATTCCAACCCATTTTGGCCACAATTAGCAGCCAGCAGTGTACTTTGAAAATTGAAGCCAACTGGCTAGACAGAGTTTTTGTGCCAGAGTTTTCTTCCTAGCTAATTGTAATATTCTTAGCACACATACATATCATATAAGAATGATTTTCTTAAGTGAGAATGATAATGATCAATTTCCACCCTTGAAGTTAAAATAAATGGTTGAAATTAAAAGATTCACTTCAAATCACAACCAAAACCACCATCACCATTACCACCACCAACTCCGCTACCACCACCACTACTTAGCGATGATGGCTATAGGGGGCGAGGTAGCAACAGTGGTAAGGGTGACAGCAGTGATAGTGATGGTGGTGGTGATAGTGGCAATGGTAGAGGTGGTGACAATGGTGATGGCGATGGTGGTGGTGGTGATGGCGGTAGTGGTAGTGGTAGTGGCGGCGATGGTGGTGATGGTAGCGGGAACGACAGTGATGGTGAAGGTGACGAAGATGACGATGGTAGCGGTGGTACCACCACCAACAACAATCAAGTGAAATTTTAGGTGGGCCTTTTAATCTCAGTCTTCTATTTTAAAATTAAGGGTTAGGATTGATCATTCTCATTCTTCCCTAAAAAAGTCATTCTCATATGATACATCCCACACACACATTGTATTCTTTTATATATTTTTTATATCGATGTTTTATTGTCCTGGTTAGGAGAATCCAAAAGTAAGGAAACTTGCATCAGAGTCAAGTGAATTTTTTTATTTTGTAACTATCGTAATTAGGACCTTTGACTCCTTGATGGAACTCTGAGGTATCTCCACAAACTTCGATCCTTTAGAAAGGCTATAAGACTAATTCTGAATCTAAGACTTAAATAAACTTAAAATTCTTTACCCTTCCCTAAGTATATGATAGTATTCAAATTTAATATAAATTGTTCAAACATCTAATTAATCTAATAACAAAAATCAAATTAAATCATTAACCTAAAAATGAAAATTGAAAAAGCTTTTTTAAAAAAAAATTGATTCATATTGAGTTTTTGGCTTTTTTTTCCTTCAAAATCTGAACCAAATGAGATACACTTATTTACATTACTTTTTCTTTTTAAGATGTTTATCTTTTGTGACTTTAATAGACTTTTGGTAATTAAGTTGAACATTTTAAAAAAGAAAAGAAAAGTATTTGTTGTTTATCATTTATACCTCAAAAAAAATATAGTTAGATATCATTGAATTTGGACTACCTGGCCAAGTAACCACGTATGTCTTTTAGGCTCGACACTTGAGGGTTATTGATTATTTGGGTAAGTAACTGTCTACACTTTCTAGGCTCGACATTTTAGAGATTGTGGTCTACTGTCTGAGTAATCACTTACACCTTTTAGACTTGATGCTTGAGGAGTTGTGCATTGTCCGGTTGAAGATTAAACCATATGCGATCGACCAAATAGCAAACCTTTTATTAGGCCTAACCACCCTTGTTAGCCAACTTACATGATCTATAGGATCATCCTACATCTATGGAACCCAATGTTTTTAAAACCGGACTGATCATTGAACCGATCAAGGCAATAATTCAAGGTCTACTGGTTCAACCATGGTTGAACCGTGGTCGAACCAATATTGATAAAATAATAATAATAATTAAATAATATTAAAAAAACATAATATCATAACTTTATAATACTAAAAACTAAAAATAAAACATAATTTTATAGGTTCTTAACATTTACGATACCTACAAAAGTTCAAATCAAATATATTATAATACTTAAGTTTAAGTTTTAATAATACACATCAATATTTATTAATAAAAACAAGTTTAGATTTAGAATAAAAAAGAAAATAACAAATACTTTAGGTTGATTTTCATTTTTTTAAGAAAAAAAAATAAAAAATGATGTTATATTAAACATTTTTCATTGACCCATTGTGAACCGATCTTTTGCCGACTTTTGATCTGTTTTGGCGAATTTTACTAGTTTTTGACCCATTTTTAATTTGGTTCTCTAACTGGTTTTTCTCCAGGCCAATTCTATGGTTTATTTAAACCAATCAGGTGACTAGTTTACTGAGATTTTTTAGTCCGATCAACCGATTCAATTTAGTTTTCAAAACATAGATGGAACTGATCTACATTTATGGGATTGACCCAATACCATAGTCGACCTCCCCTAACGCACAAACAACTAGGAAAGGCCTTGGACTACAAGAGCTTGTAGGCCTGCAATCTCCCCTAGACTGTAAGGAGCTCGTGGCCCATAGGTTCCCGAGCCTAGTATAACAAATTCTAGATTTTTCTCGCATATAATGAAGGCATCATTCACACTAGTCTACAAAAAGTAAGAACAATTATAAAAGGCACATTCATTAAATAGACATGATCACGCTAGATCACACATTATAGAGTTTAGTTAACTCTTAAATTTATACTGTACTTTAAAAGTTTCCAATATATTCTCTAACATAAATAAGATCCTATTTTATATTTAGTAATCTTATTCCCAAAATAATAAAATTTACATAAATTTCAACTAGTAATAAAAAAAATAGCTAATAAAAAATGTGTAACTCACATCTTGACTGAAAAGCATATAAGACACCATTTTCAATTAGGGATGGCAATGGGCAGGTTCTGGCTAGCGTACTATAGTACTCGTTCCCATACTCGCATTTGAAAAAAAATTCCTATACCCAACCCCATACCCACGCGAGTAGCAGCTTTAATTCTATCCCCATATCCATTGGTACCTATATACTTATACCCACACTTTACTTAAATATAGAGCTGTGAAAAAAATTGAGGTCTTAGGCAAGATTTATATTCAAAATTTAATTTAATATAGTTTGTCAAATCTCATTTTATTTTTTTATCAATCACAAAATTATTGATCAAATTTTTATAATTAAGTTTTTCTAATATTTCACTTTAATATATAAAGGCAAATCCATTTTATCTATCATTTAACATAGTTAATATTAAATAAAATTTAAATAATTTTAATTTTAAAAAACTTACGTTTAATAATAACAATAAATAAGTATTGTCACTAATATTTTAGAAATAATGCATGCATTTGAAAAAGAATATATTCTTTTTATATAATTTATTTTAATAGAGTATAAATTATTTTTACAATCTAATTTATATATAATAACAGTGCAAAACTTTTTTACACAAACGTGTAATAAAGTTTAATTATTTCATCATATCATCTCGTCCATTAATATGATGCGATAGTATGGTAAATTTCTTATATATGTATGAAAGGGTTTTACACTAGTAATGCATATAAATTAAACTCTTATTTTATTTGTATTTTTGTAATGTCTTTTTAAAAAAAAAATCAAGATTTTTAATATTACAATACTTATTAGAACTTATTTTTTTAATATTATATGTTTGTGTGTGTGTGTGTGAGAGAGAGAGAGAGAGGTGGACACTATAGTACTCATACTCTCGCCCATTTTCATTAAATTTTGTAGATAAATCTCCAATTCCAACCACATCTTTATTGAACAAATATTTATTTTACCCAATACAAAATTTTTTATAGATATCAATAGAATTTAGGTAAAATTGTCATCGTCCTTTCAATCCTTCAATTATTTCCATCAGAGAATTAAAGACTATTGAATGATTTTTTTCCGAAAGCACGCTTCCCACGAAAACAATTGATATCCACTGTGTGTTCAGAGCTTCCAGAAGATAAAGACACGTTTCAAACATGTTTTTGTAAATTTTTTAAATGCTTAGTTAATGTAAATTCAATTTATCTTGCGCACCGACCAGTGACAAGGTGGCTGGTAGCTCAGCCGAACTTTCGTTTCTAAAGTAAGATATTGGATGGAGGATTATCCCGACCAAATCTTATCTTTAGTATAATTCGATTAATTGATTCTATCTTTCATGTGATTAAATAAAAACAAAATCATTTCTCAAAATAAAAAACTTTAAAAATATGTTGATTAAAATTGAAAAAAATAATAATTTTAAGTTAAGAATTTTATATTAAGATTTATTATATAATTACTTCTATAATAAAAAGTTTTAAACATAAATTATTTTACTTTTAATTTAATTTTGATTAAAACTAATTTTATAAATTTAAAAGCATCTAAAATTAAATTTGTAAACCTTCTCCTAAATAAAGTATTAAGTTAGGATAATTTTCATAATTGATAAAAGTGAAATTGCAACAAATTAAATTAATTTTAAGAAAAGTAAAAGTTTTTAACTTCTCCATTCAGTAAAATTGATTTTAAGTGTGAAATTTAAAAAAATTTGATTAAAAATATATTTATATTTACACTTTAAAAGTAATTATATTTTACTGTTAAATAAAATTAAATTTTATATTCTTTTTGAAAATATTATTTTTAAACATAAATATTTTTTACATTAATTCTTTTACTATCAACGTTTTAAAAATCAATTGCATCAAAAATTAAAAAATTAAAAAATAAAGCACCGAAGGAAGTAAAGTTAGAACCAAAAAACATAAAAAGACGGTTTTGAGAGGCTGTTTTTGTTTTTTTTCATAATTTTCTATGTTATTTTATTTTTTTGTAAAATAGTTTTTGTTTTTTTTAAATGAAACCATAAATATCTTTTATTATAGGTAATCTTACTGGAATTAAGTAGAATCATAGTAGGCAGGGACGGAACTACGTTTACTGCTATAGGGCAGTTCCCCCTCCTCCCCCCCTGAATGCATAAAATTTCATTAAACTTCTATTTTGATATTAAACATTTGCCCCCCTTTCCCCTTCTTTAAATTCCCATCTTTGTCCCAGCCCCCCTGCCCCCCTCTTCCTTTTATAAAATAGTTTTTTTAAGCACACTTGTTTTTTTTAAATATTTTATTTTTTCTTGTCAACACACATATAAAACAACAAATTTTATCAATGAAAAATGTATAGGGCCCATATAGAAAGCAAGTCATCTCTCACACCAGTGTTTTTAAATATTGCATTATTTTCTTCCTTTACTTCCTTTCCTTCCTTTGAGTATTCTTCTTTCAAATATTGCAACATTTTTTATCTTCAAATACAGTAAGAGCAATTAGCAATGTGTCTTTTTTTCTTTCAAATATTGCATTATTCAATTTTGCCTTTATTTCATTTTATATATTTTATTTATAACAATAATTTTATACATTAGGTAAATAAAATAAAAGTTAATTGCTTTATGTAATGCCATGTTCGAACCCACTCATGATTTGAAAAGATATCAACAAACTACAAAGCCAAAAGAGGAACTGACAAATATAAGTTAATTGCTATAATTGCTCATATTAATTTTAGCTATAATTATTTCATTTTAATTGCTATATAAATTATTTTATTTTCCTATATTAATTATAACAACACTAATTATTTCATCTGCTATATAATTTTAGATTTTATATGTTAATTGCTATTCACCATGTTGATTTTGTTGGGTACAGTTTTACTTACGTTAATTGCTTTTAGATATGTTTTCTTATTTATATGTTAGGTTTTAAATTGTTTTTAATTTTATAAATTAATTTATATGGGAAAAATTAATTTTTGCTATAGATTCTTATTGATTTTGCTTACCATAGGCTAAATTTTTGCCCCCTCTAACATTTTTTTCTAGTTCCATCCCTGATTGTAGGTACTAAAACTCTTTCTCCAAATATTTAACACAAGATTCCCAAGAGGCCAAGACTCAATTAAAATCACTGGCTAAGCAAAATAACCCTACACAAATTGATACACATGTTCGATGGTCAATTCTATACTGTTTAACAATCAATTTCTAATTTAAAATTTATTTAATTTATTAAATTTTAAAAATTATTTCTAAAACAAATATTTTAAAAACTAAAAAATATGAACATATAGAACATTTTTTCTCATATTGATTTTTTTTCCCGTTATATGCATTTTCCCACAATAATCCTGACCTGTACAAGACTTACCGGATTCATGCTATATTTATGAACAGAATTTCACGCCACACTAATTTCCAAAATTCTGTTCATATACATGTTCTATTATCAATTGATCACAGATCGCTAACTAGTACTGTTTCTGCTGCATTATCATTGTCGAATGAATTGAAATTAAGAGAGATTTAAAGGATTTAAATACGCAAGGATGAGAAGTTAAATGTTTTAAAAACAATTTCCAAAACTTAAATCAAACAAATTTTTTAATTTTTAATTTTAAAAACTAAAAACCTTTTTTAAAAAAGAGTAATTAAACTTACTCTGAATTTTTTGTGCGTGCTTTCTGTGTCATGCATGTAGTACCTTTTTTTTATTATGAATCCTAGATATTTTATCAGAGTAATATTCATCAAATTTTATAATCATCATCAAAAGTGTTTTGACTTCCGGGTAGTTCTTTTCCTATTATTAATTATTATTATATGATTAAATGATAATATAAACTAAAAATATATAAAATTAATCTCATTATTAAAAAGATATTTTCAAGTTTTCTATTTGAATAAACTTTTTCGTAAATATCTATAAAAGAAAACAAGAAGACAAAATCAATTAAATTTCTTCTAAAAACTAAAATCAACTTATGTACTTAAGTTTTTGAAGAAGTTAAACGAGGGAACTTCTATAAAAATTAAATATATGAGTTGATTTTAATTTATGTAAAAAATTCAATTCATTTTATATTCTTATTTTCTTATCCTATAAATACTTAAAAAAGTTTATCTATCATTTAACTAACCAAACAAGCTTTCGGAAAGAACGCGTTAGTTAAAACTTTAAACTGTTAACAATATATAATTTGTTGGGTTAACATGAAAGCCATGATAGAGGCGAAAAAAAAATGCAGATTATTTCAATAACTCATAGACTTTAATTTTTATATAATATTAATATAAAATATTTTCATATCGATATTTAATAAAAAATTATTTTATTGTCACATTATATTAATAAATATGATGTAGTAAAATGTTAAAATCTTATTAGATGTTAGTGTAAACATATTTTACACTAATTATATATTTAAATTAAACTCATAACTTAAATTGTTTCGAAATTTTTTTATATTTTTAAATTAAATTAATTTTATAAGTTTAATTTTCATGCATTGTTAGTGTAAAGATTTTTACATTACTAACTAATTAGAAATCACCCTTAATATAACTTTTAAAATAATTATTATAAAAGTTAACAATTTTATCATAGATCAATGGCAATATATGATTGGATGATAGTATAAAAAAAAATTATACTATCAATATATTTTAATTAAATCCAATTTTATAATTAGTAGAATTAATTTTAAGAAACTTGTTTGGGAAAGAAATTATTTTTTATTTTTTTGTTAAAAAGAACTAATTTAAGTATAAGATTTACAGAATAAATTTATATTTATACTTCAATATATATATATATATATATATATATATATATATATATATATATATATATATGCATAAATATTTATATATTTATGAATATATTTATATATATAACTATACTTTATTTTACAAATAAAATCAATTTTTCCAAACTCACTTTTAAAATATTATTTCTAAAAGGATATTAACTTTTTTTAACATGAATAATTTCAAATCAAATATTTTAACATCAATTTTTTCTCAAAATAAATTCTACCAAAATTCTAAAATATTCATAAAAGAATTTTCATAAAAAGATTCCCTCATATTGAAGGATGTGAGTGGTAGTGATTCCTTGTAAAGCTTGGTGAATGCTGACAGCTAAATGTCATTGAATCAGAACTTGAAAGTTACACGTGTGTTAGCAATCATTTAACTAAATTATAATGGCGCGTAGTGCTTAGTTGATATTTCCTACATAGGAGTGGAACAATGATGTGGCCCCTCCTGAAGCCATTCTCGAAAGGAAAATGGTGAAATGTGCTCAATTCTAGCTGGTAGATTTGTAGCAAACCAAAGAAATGGCCGTAATAAAGAACAAATGGTCTAACTTCTTTAATATGTAAATGTAAACGTACATCCTAAAATAAGATGCATTGGAGTATTAAAAAGAGATAGAAAAAAAATAGTGTTTCGATATAGATATTAAGTCCAATTTGTTAGAATAAGTTACCTTAACTCATAAAGCTCAACCAACTCAAATTGCATAATTAACTCAAATCAACGCCAAGGTATAAGACTTCTAATATGTGATCATGAATAATAAATTATACCTTAATTTGGAGTAAAGTTATCTTATTGCTACACCAACCAGGAAATATTACCCAAGGCCTTGGGCCTCATGCCACACAATTCAGCCCAACTCAGATACCTATAAATATAGTCAATGTTTCTCCATCCGTTCCAAAACTATTGATATTTAATGTTAATGCACATAACTTAAGAAATATTTAATACTACCCATAAACTATATATTTAATCTAAAATACCCTCATTTAATATATATTATAGGAGTAGTTATGAAATAGGACATGATTTAATAGTAATTGTTAAATAGGGGTATATGTGAAAAAAAATAATTAATGAGACTTGGAATTTGTAAAACATCAATAGTTTTGGAATGAAAGGGGTATTGTAGTAAGTAAGCATCTATTGTATATCATCACTTTGGTGGAATCCTTATTAACATGAGATTCAAAATGTCTTTTTGTAAGTACCCATCCTTTTTCAAGGTGTCTTGACCTTGCTAGAGAGTTCGAAGTTAACTAATAATCTTGGATATCGATCCAAGCCGAAACTTTCCCCTATCAATGTTTACTAGAGTTCGATCACAGTTAACAGTACAACCCAGGCAAATCATTGGTGTCATCTTGTGGGAATATGATAAATCCAACTCCCACCCATCATGGTTAACATTAGACGTCAAACGACCAAGGTCAAAATCACCTTAGAAGACCATGTGGAGGAGGTTAACTCACCACATAACCCCCCATATAAGCCCTACCCCTTCTAAACCTCTCACACATGCTACATCGAGTTTATGAAACCATAACAGAGAATGGAGTTGTAATTGTTGATCTTAGGGACAAACTTATATGTTACTTTTAGGAGCAGATTAATAAATTGAAGCAACCTTAAAAGGTATTTTAGTCACTTGGAAATGATTTAGAACATGTCCAACAGTTAGAACATATGTTGTCACAAAATTAAATGTCACATCAACCATATTGGTCACACTATGAGAAACTTCAGTATAGTGCTATAGCTCCTAATCAGCATAGTTTTAGACTTTCGCATGACATGTACTAAGGTCAAGGGGCGTGTTTTACCACACTTGCATAGCTGGACTAGGATTTGCTCATTTCCAGCATTTATTTGCTAAGAATATAGCTATGTAGAAATTGCATATCGGTACCACAGTTCTTTTACCTATATATAGAACCTTATACATTGAAAGGAAAAACTCTTAGCTAGTTCCAATCTCTCCCTCAGGGGTTGATGCACAAATGAGAATACCCTATAACAACATTTGCCTAAGAACTCGAAGAGACTCTCATACACCAGTAAAGATTGTTCAACAGCTTGAAGAAACATTGAAAAGTTTTCAAGAAGGATTTTATAAAGAGGTAGGTGCTAGTGCTAGATTTTTCTGAGTATATCCAAATACATATCGTAATAAAGTCAATAAGAAATGCTACACCTTTTGCCCTATCTTTGGCTACAGGAAAACTTATAAATATAGCAAATTTCAAAATCAAAGATGTGAAGTATGTTAGCCAAGAGCAGCATCTACAAGTGGCAATAATTGACTCTAAATATATTGGTTCCCTAGGTAGTTAAGGAAAAAGAGCAAGAAAAGAATCATGGTCAGGTCAAAGTCCAAGGACAAGACAACACTAGAACCTAAAGAAGGGCAATGGTCCTTATGACAGAAAAAAAAAAAAACAGGGAGATGAGGAGAAAGTTCAATAACACTACCCCATTAATGATTAACCAAGCAAAGATTTATGATAAATTTACTTAACCACATTCACATAAGTCCGGCACTGCCACCCTTAAAAAGAAAGACTAACAAAAATATGAAAAAATATTGTGCATTTCATGATGATTATAGTCATATTACTAATAAGTGTATTCATTTAAAGGATGCAGTTGATGAACTTATTCGACATGGATGTTTGGGTACAAAGAAGGTAAGAAGATAAAAAAGCTTGTCATGAGAACAAATAAGAGGCAACATAAAGAAGTGAGAAAAGGATTTGACACGATTCCCCACCAAAGAAGCAAAATGAAACACAATCACTAAGGATCCAAATTAATTAGAGCTAAACAAAAGGCACTATTGATTAGAGATTTTAAAGAAAATATTGAATATATCAAATGATAATATTTTAATGAAATCAATGTAAATACTTATGAATGAATTTTAGTTATATGTATATATATTTGTTATGTTACAAAGAGACATGTAGGACAACCTTGCCAAGAGTAATGGGGACTAAAATCCATTAAGATACATAGAACTCATTGCCAAAGAAATGTTGGGATCTAAGTCTATAAAATTTGAAGACCATAGACATATAGGAACTATGGTTACAAACTATGGGAACCAAAATATATGAAAATTGATATTATAGATGTGTAGGACCTATGGTTGCAAACCACAGGGACCAAAGTCTATGAAAATTATAGACTATATAGGTGTAAGACTTATGGTTACAAACCACAGGGATTGAAGTTTATAAATAATTGAAAATGGACTGAAGCCTATATCAAAGATGAAAATTTAAAGACATAGAAATAATTCATATAAATAAAACAATCTACGGATATTAATCTAATAAGCAATCATGAAGTCATTATTCACCATTTTAAAATTAAGATTTGTGGGATAATCATGAGCATAACCTATCCAAAGTACCTCTATTAATCATAACCATAGTTTGAAGCTGCATGAATTAAAAGAATAAAAAGATAAAGAAATCATCATTTCATTAGTAAAAAACATCAGTGCGTTATAAAATTAAAATACATCTCGAAGAAAAATACTTTCAAGATAAGATCTTAAGGCTTGGTCTTTGGGGGGGGGGGGGGGGGTGAAAGATTTACCTTTGATAAAATGCCCTATACTACCATCCTAAATAAAAAGATTAGGTGCAACGATGCCAGCATATAAATTTGGGTTCAACATTTTTAGTTATGCAATGACATTTTTTAAGGATTTGACAATAATGGATCTTATAGCATTAACATACTTGGTTTTCTCAATCCCAATATCAATGACTCTAGTCTTTTCAGATTCTAGGGTTATTTTCTCGTCTTCTATGGTTGCTTTTTCATATCTCAAATTGATCAGGTCATCCCTAACCTTCTTTAACTCCTTTAACGATTGTTGTAATTGATTTTTCTCAGACAACTAGTTTCTTTTAGCAAGAAGCTTGACCACTTGTTTTTGCCCGTATCAAGACTAGTTGTAAGCTTTATAACCTCAGCCTTACAAGCTTTAAACCTACACTACTACAATAATCATTTTTTAAAACAAGGTTTTAAATCAGTTTTGGGTGAACCAATTTAAAAACAAAAATCAATGGCATTTTGAAATTATCTACAACATTTTTAAATCGATTCACTTAGAACCGACTTAAAATGATGTTTTTTAAATATGTTCACAATGAACCGATTTAATAAAGTGCACACGAGCTCCACATTAAAAATTTAAATGACATTTTAAATCGGTTTGTGCATGAATCGATTTAAAATGTGTGTTTTTTAAATCGGTTCAGAGCTAAACGATTTAAAAAACATACATTTTAAATCGGTTCCCCCATGAACGATTTAAAATGTTTGCCTTTTCTTCCTTTTATAGCAACAGATCTACGCAAACTCCCCTTCTTCAAACCTTCTCTATTGTGAAGTTTTCTCATTATGAAACTCCTTCCTCCATTGTGAAGAGCTCTATTTTCCTCTTTGAAGCTAGAAGCTCCTCCTTGTTTGCGCCATTTACGAAGCTCAAGCTCACTCTCCCTCCATTGTTTTGAGCTCCATCTTCCTCTTGCAAGATTAAAGCTCCATCTCCCTCCACTGCTTTGAGCTCCACCTCACTCCACCTCCATTCAAGACCAACCTCCACATTGCATAGGTTCGAGCTTTATTCTTATGGTTTATGTGTATGCATGTGGTTGTCATTGTTGAGGTAGAAGTTGATATTGATGAGTTTAATTTTGTTGGTACATGGAATTAATTGTTAAAGGCTATGCTTTAATATGTCGTGCAATAGAAGAAAATTTTAGTTTCTTCTACTTATATGGGTTTATGAATCTTGAAGGAAAAGGTTGTATTATTTAAGTTAGTTAACTTACATGAATATGTAGCAGGGATTTTAAGTGTTGAGAATTGGATGACATAAATTACAATCAATTAAAGTTGATTATTTTGGCTAATACTTATCTTGATGTTGCTTAGTAATGGGAAAGGATAAAAGTATAAAATTAATTTAAGGACATGTAAGGAATTAATTGTCACCAAATGTATTATATTTTGTTTAAAATCTAAAGGTCCAGAGTTAATGGATTACAAGAATCACATAATTGGCCTTACTAGTATAGAAAACTCTTTTAAAACAGGATCTTAACTTGGTTGTTTATAAACCGAGTTCAAACGAAGATGTGGTGGTGGTTTTGTAATTTTAATGAACTTTTTTAACTTGGTTGCATAAAAATCAATGTAAAAAATGCCAACAGTGGTGTTTTTGAAAAGTTCGTATACTTTTTTAACTTGGTTTAAATATAATTGATTTAAAAACTTAAATTTCAAATTTTTTAATCAGGTTTAGAACTTGTTTTTAAATCGGTTCTCTTTGAACCGATTTAAAAACTAACTTTTTAAATAGTTCCTTATTGAACCAATTTAAAAATCTAGTTTTTAAATCGATTCAAAGAAAACCGATTTAAAAGAAGCTTATTTCCTCTATGAGCCCAACTTCAAAACACCATTTCCCTCCCTATTCTCATACTCCAATTTCTCCTTTTCTCTTAAAAGCTCCTCCTTTGCGCCATTTTCCTTTCCGCACAGCTCATCCTTACACATTTTCCCTCCCTCCACCTCCATCTTGTTTGTGGAAGCTCCAAGCTCGAAGCTTGTGTGCCATTATTCGAAACTGCCATTGTTGGAAGCTCGTAAAGGTTGGCATTATTGTGAGTTCTCCATTCATGTGCTAAGGTACCCATGAGTTCTCCATTCACGACCTAAGCTTGTTTTCCATGTGTTTTGCATGTTAGGACTTTTGACTTTGGAGTGTGTTAAAGTCTATGCAAATAATGTGGTGGGAAGTTTGTACATTTTTGTTGAGAGGGATGATGAGGTTTGTCTAGGACTATTTGAATTAAATAAAATTGTAATGACAATTGTACATTGCCTTTGGTTTGGCTGGTGTCCATTTTTGTTGAGAGTTATGTCTCTATTTTTGTACATTGCCTTTGATTTCATTCTATTTAGAATTGTTGTCAATGTTTTTTGGGTCTCTACCCTTGAGGTTTTGAATTAGAGCCCAAAATAATTGCTAATAGTTTGAACAAGTTGTGCTCTTTAATTTTTATAGGGAGTAAGAATTAAGTTCATATTTTTAGGGATTAAAAATGTATTCGAGCCTTGTTTGAATTATCTATGCATATTTAAGGTCATATTTCATTATCTCATAACTAAAGTTGGGTACTAGGTAGAGTTAATTGAAACTATTAAGTCTCTTGCCTACTAAATTGTACTTTGGAACTTAGATTTAAGTGTTGTCTCTAAATGAGCAATGTATGAGTATAATATCATTGGTTGATTTCAATGTCATAATGGAAGTATTAAATTGATTTGTTTCACTTTATCTTCATTGTTTGGATAAGCATGACATGGATATATTGTTGAGATTATGTGAAATTGTGTATGAATGTAATTATGAATTTTGAGTTGACAAATACTTATGGGTAGGCCATGAGAGCCTATACGATATAAATTGAGTTTGAGTAATGAAAAGAATAATGTTGAATGTTGATTGATAGATCATACCTCTGTCTATTGTTGAATATACCATTGGTTAGGTATGATGGAAAACGCCAAAAAATAGAGGAAATTCTGCCAGATTTTTATGAGAATTGTAAGCCCCTGAGTATGAGTGTCTAGGTTAAGATAATGACAATGTCAATTAACTACTTTTACTATGCTAATCTAACTAACTCTTTTTTTGTGGGCAGGTTGTCCTTTAATCATGTTTTGTGAGTTAGGTGTTACGGTTGCTATAAAGTTAGAAAAAGATCACATTAAGGTAAGTTTTGCTTTGCTCATTTTAAGTATTGTTTGTGAATATGTATTATGTGTGCTCACTAAATGTTAATGTGCTTGAATTTCTAAGAAATGGGTCTTGGTATTTATTTGTTTATGGTTGCTAAATAGGTTGTTGTGGATTAGATTGTGTTCACTAAATTTTTTATGTTAATGTACTCAATGAATGATTTGGATTGTTTAGGAAAATGTTAATATGCTGACTGAATGAAAATCTAAAATTTGTTCTGGATTGGATTATCTGACAGGTTAACCTTTGGTATTATGATTGAATACTTGTAAATAGGTACCTAGAAAAGTACCAAAATACTAAAGAAACTCTACCGAATTTTTTGTAGGAATTATATGCATTAGCTTGTTTGTTTAATTGTGTTGTTTTTTATTCAATTTATACATTATGAGTGAACCTTAGTTTCCTGTTTGAGATTTAATACAATGATTAAAGTTTTAACTATTGTATTGAATCTTCAATTGTCCAGTTGGACAGTTTGGAAAATTTTATTTTTTTATACTTGATTAATACATGGAGGTTAAGTTTTATCTTAAATTTGATGAAATTTCGGTTTAGTGCATTTCATGTTGTGTCTCCGGATGCATACTTGATTATGGTGAATTTGATGTCACCAGTTTTATTTCATGTACTTAGAGACCAATGCGAAATGCTACCGAAATTTTCTCAAATTTAAGATAAGAGACTAAACCTGTATGTATTAATCAAGTTTTAAAAAAATGTCTTTCTAAATGGTATGGGGCCACACCTTATATAGAAAAGAGAGATTTACATGCATTAAGCTATATTTTGTGGATCACAAAAGGAAGTTATGGATCGTAGCTAAATTAATTTTAAATGCACAATTGATGAGTATGAGAATGAAGTAGAAGAGTTTATCGAATTTGCTAAAAAATATCTTCCTAATAGTGGTGAGTTCTTTTATTTTCCTTGTGCTAATTGTCTGAACGAGAGATGACTACAAGTTGAACAAATATAGGAGCATCTTCTTTGTGATGGGTTTTGCAAGAGTTATACAACATGGACATGGTATGGTGAATTGTTAGATATACTGAGTGTGTCCCAAACAGAGAAATTTGATGTACCTATGGACGATCGACTAGAGGACATGATATGTGATATTGGGTCAGAGTCTTTTCAGCAAGCACATGTATACGACACTTTGTGTAGTGATGCAGATAAGCCTTTATATCTGGGGTGTACTAATTCACACAGTTGCCAGCGGTATTAAGATTGGTGAATGTCAAGACAAGAAGTGGGTGGAGTGATAAAAGTTTCACCAAATTGCTTGAATTGTTGAATGAAATGCTTTCAAAAGATAACACATTACCAAGACGTAACTATGAGGCAAAGAAGGTGTTGTGTCCGATAGGATTAGAATACCAAAAAATACATATGTGCCCTAATGACTGCATATTGTATAGAGAAGAGTTTGAAAAGTTGCATAGGTGTCCCAATTGTGGGGTATCAAGTAAAGGATGATGATTGTAACAGTGATGAGAGCATAAAGGAGGGTCCCCCTATGAAGGTGTTATGGTATCTTCCAATAATTCCAAGGTTTAAGCGATTATTTGCAAATGTACACGACACGAAGAACTTACGTGGCATGCAAATGAGAGAAAATGTGATGGACAGCTTCGTCATCCTGTCGATTCTTTGCAATGGAAGAAAACTGATCATTTGTTTCCAATTTTTGGGATTGAGGCAAGAAACCTTAAGCTTGGACTTGTTATGGATGGAATCAATCCTTATGGTAACTTATCCAATAAGCACAGTTTGTGGCCTGTTCTCCTAGTTATTTATAATCTGTCTTCTTGGTTGTGCATGAAGCAGAAATATATTATGTTATCTATGATGCTTACAGGCCCAAGACAGCCAAGAAATGACATAGATGTTTACTTACATCTCTTGATTGAAGATTTGAGAATGTTATGGGATGAAGGTGTTGATGTGTAAGACGGGTATCATCGTGAAAAATTCATGTTGCGTGAAATGTTATTCTGTACCATCAATGACTTTCTAGCATATGGAAACTTAAGTAGGTATAATGTTAAGGGGCATAAGGTTTGCCTTATCTGTGAAGAAGACACATGTACGTACAATTGAAACAAAGAAAAAAGATAGTTTACGCTAGGCATCAAAAATTTCTCAAGCCTAATCACCCATATCGTAGACTTCAAAAAGCTTGTGATGGATGTCAGGAGGATGATATTGCGCAGCTGCCTTAATTGGTGAGCAGGTTTATGAACAAATGAAGGACATCAATGTTGAATTTGGAAAAATCCAAAAGAACGCTACTAAGAAAAACACGTGGAAGAAAAGGTCAATATTCTTTGATCTTCTATACTGATGTGATGTAGATGTTAGACATTGTATAAATGTCATGCATGTTAAGAAAATGTATGTGATTGTGTAATTGACACGCTTCCAAACATTAAAGGCATGACAAAAGATGGTTTGAATGCTCATCAAGATCTGATTGAGATGGGTATACGCTTTTAGTTAGGTTCACAGTCAATAGGTAAGCAAACATATTTACCCCCAACATGTCATACCTTGTCAAGAAAAGAGAAAACAAGTTTTTGTAAATGTCTACAAGGCGTGAAAGTGCCACAAGGATACTCTTTAAATATCAAGAGCCTTATATCAATACAAGATCTCAAATTAGTTAGGTTAAAGTCTCATGATTGCTATGTCTTGATGCAACAACTCCTACTAGTGGCTATTCGTGACATATTACCTAAAAATGTAAGACATGCCATAATGCGACTGTGCTTATTCTTCAGTGCTATATTAACCCTCTGAAGTTGGATGAGTTGAAAAATGAAACCGCTATTATATGGTGCCAATTGGAGATGTATTTTCCTCTATTTTTTTACATCATGGTTCACTTAATAGTGCATCTAGTGAGGGAGATTAGAATGTGTGGTCTTGTTTATTTAAGGTGGATGTACCCTGTTGAACGATACATAGAGATCTTGAAAGGATACATGAAGAATCCATACCATCCAAAAGCATCTATTATTGAGAGGTACATTGCAAAAGAAGCCATTGAGTTTTGTACAGAATACTTGTCACAAGTGAAACCTGTAGGGCTTCCTAAATCTCATCATGAGGGAAGATATTCGGGTAAGGGTACTCGAGGTGTAAACGTTAAACTAATGCATCAAGAGGAAGTGTTGCAAGCACACTTGTATATATTGAATAACATTAATGAAATTCAACCTTACATTTCTGCTCACGAAAACAATGTAAAGAAAAAGAACTCTCGAATGCCCGAGAAATAGCAGTTAAATGAGTATAGGAAAACATTTTTAAACTAGTTAAAAGAACAAGTTGTAAATGATGATAATGCTTCTGAGACATTAAAATGGCTATAACATAAGCCCAACTTTGATGTCATATGTTGGACTGGATATGATATCAATAAGTTTTCCTTCTATGCAAAATCGTTGGATGATAAGAGTACTGATAAATCTACAACACATGTAGATTTATAGAGCAGTCTTGATATATTTTAATGCATTAATTTGGCAAATTTTGTGAGAAAACAACCCATATGTACATAATTTCTTGTGGTTTTATGTTTGGAATGATTCAAATGGAAAAATTGCATGAATACACTAATTTTGTTGGGGTTTTAATGTAGGAAAATGAGCACTAGTGAGAAGCTTCAAATTGCTAACTCAGACTTTGACCTTTCCTTCTTTTTCAGGTCATAACTCAGACTTTAAGAATTCGATTGAAGTGATCTTGGTCCATATGGAAAGCTTAAATATAGACATACACTTTTCATGAAGAAAGTTTGACGAGATTCATCATGGATCGTAGAGAAAATGAAGCTTGAAGTTGAAATTGACGTGCTATCTTGACAACACTGACATAGGTGCACTATTTTGGGCATATCTCAAGTTGTAGATATCAAAATGATGTGAGATCAGTTCCATTTTTTCAAGGACACAATTATCTACAACTTTTGTGAAGAACTGAGATCCAGTTCTGCTTGTATCGCTTGAAGTAGATGAAAAATCAAACCTACACTACTTGGCTACTCAGCGTAAACACACTATGCTCAATGCGAAGAGGAACTAACATGCTCATGCTCAGCCTGAGGAATCCATGCTTAGCGTGGAACTGACTCAATGTGCTCACGCTCAGCATGAGTAATCCACGCTTAGTATGCCCGTGATCTGCTGGGTGCTCCTTTTGGGCCCGATGTGCAAAAAATTAAGGAAAAGAAGTCTAGAATTAGTTTTAAAAGGAGGAAAAGTCCCTCCATTAAGTATTCTTGGATTCATCTAAGGACCGGAAGTAAGGAAGAACTTGAAGATTCATATCCGGCTTTGGATCTTGAAGAATTGTGGTTTGATTCTCAAGATTCATGGCTTTCATTCTATCTTCTTTTTATTTTCTTTGTGTGTTTAGTTTCTCTATGAGTTTCTAAACCCTTTTAGGTTAGGATAGGATGAACCGTTATTAGAATCCTTCGTAATTTACTTTTCCTTCTGGACCTTTTGATTATTAATGCAATTGATTGCTTTTTATATGCGTGACAGCCATTAGAAAATGATTTGTAATTCAAACCTTGCAATTGAAAAATTGGGGTTTAAACTGTTCCATTTAAGCAACCATATAATTCTTGAACCTAGGGATAGGAATAAAGGTTGTATGCTTTCGCGTTAATTTCTTGCTCTTAATGCTTGTGACTAAATTTGCTCGCTTAAGGGATTAAGGTGTGAAATTAGGAACAAAGGGTTTACTAACTAAGGAATTAGGATTGAACTAATTTAGAGAAATTGAAGGTAAATTGCCTAATAGGAATGGGTTTAGACGGGAAAAATTTACGTTGGGAGAATATCACCGAGGATTCCGAAACCTAACTGTTTTATTCATTAATTTTTTAAACATCACTTAATTGTATTCTCATTTTAATTTTGCTCTTTAATTTCTAAAATCACAAAAATTCCAAATCTTCCTTTAATTCATAAATACACAAGCAATTTTTGGTTGAATTGAGATTAAAACCACAATTCTTGTGGAGAGGATACTTTACTTTCACTTTATTACTTGTATGGCTAGTACACTTGTCGTGATCTTAACAAGTACCATGCAAAATAGTAGGGTTATGGTTGTGGCTGAGTCTATGCACTTCTCTAATTTAAAAGATAAAAATCCCCGTAATGGCATCCATGTGTTACTTTGGTAATTAGGGTTTACATTAGTGGATCTTAGTAAGGTAAGTTACAAGGTTGAGCCCGTCATTATAGCATACCAAACAAAACAAGTTTTTTATGTCAATGATCCTTCTATCAAGAGGTGATCAGTTGTTCTCCAAGGAAAAAACAAGCATGGTAGTGATGAAAAACAAGATTTAAATGTCAATTTTGTTGAGATTCCTTCTGTCACAATATAGATGCCTACTTTTATTAACGAAAATGAAGTAGATGATATACATGTCACGCGTGATTATCATCACGAAGGGATATAGGAGAACATTAATACTTGACAACGTTAGTAATTTATGTTTATCTTATTGTTTATTCTTGTTTTCGTTATGTTTTTTATTTTATTGTTTATTTTTGTTATCATTATATTTATCTTTGGAAATTACAAGTTTTGTGAATGTTGGTATTGACATGTGTTATTTTATTTTTCTTTTCTAAACAGGCACACGGCTGATCCTTCTAATAACCCACCTTCTGAGTCTAAAAAAAGGGTAGATGAGATACAAGGTTAAAAGAATTGACTCTCACTCAGGCTAGTGATCATCTTATACCCATTTAGTTTGACATGATAAGTAGGGCACCTGAGGGGGAAATGCAACAAAATTCATTAGTTTTGTGGGTATCCTTACTTGAAGTAAGGTTTCTATCCTTTATGAGAATTGGGATCATGTATAGGAGAGCTGATAAATGACATTTATACATACTTTTTAGGTGTGTATTTATGTAATTGAAGCTCTTTTTCCTTTACTTAAGACTTTAATTGACCCCAGTATTTACCAAATATAAGTAAATTGGATCAATAGTTAGACTTATTGAATTTGAACATGTTACTATTGATCTCCTATCAATTTTTGTAAGACTTGAAGAAATAGGATTGGAACTGCCAAAAGGAGTTTTGCGCACAAGAATTCGCTGAGCGAGCATAACCTTCGCTCAGCAAATACTTGGGCTCCAAAGAAAGGGGAGTTCTTAAGTCGAAGGATTCGTTGAGCGAAATTGGTGTCCTAAAGCTACAAAATTAAGGATTCGCTAAGCGAAGGATATCCTCGCTTAGCGAAAGTAGCCAGCTCATTTAATGAGAATGCGAAGGTGGCATTAGGGTACTAGCAAAAAATATTGAAAGGAGATTTCTCTCTCCTCCATTTGGTGCCTTGTTTTCTCTCTCGACACTTGGAGCCTTGGATAAAGCTAGGAAGCTTTCCATGGACCTCCGATCTACCTTTTTCATCCCTTTTTTTGGCTACTTCTCTGCATCATGAATAGCTAGATTTACCCTAGTTGAGATTTGATGAAATTGAACACACTTTCATGTATAGCTATTAAGTTATTTATTGAATGTTTATGTTTTAGTCATACGTGTTTCACTTCCTCTGTTAATGCTTGTTATGGTTTGATCTCCTATAGCTTGATCTCAGTGTTTGGATGTTGTTGGAAAACATATTCACTTCATAAATCTAAAATAAGCACCTAATGAATTAGGTATCTAGGAATAGAACACAATTTAATAACCATTTCTTAAACTCTTTTCTTAAAGCAAGTTAGTTAGATAAGCTAATCAAGAAATTGGTAGTTTAACTAAATAACTTAGATCTACTCAACTAAGGGATTAAGGATTGGATATTTTTGTGGTTTATGGTAATGAACAAATCATAGACTTAGTAAATAATCTTTGTATGTATGAAAGGATGGTTTACTGTAGTCAAACCCCAACATTTTTATTTGTTGTTGTTAATATTTAATTCTACATTCCAAGTGCTCGTAAAAATTCCAACCAATAAACAATTGATTTTCTCATAGTAATATTTCTCTTTATAACATCAAATTGTGTAAACACCTAGTATTGAACAAGTCCCTTGGAAAACGATACTCATGTTCATCACTATCTACATGTGCAA
The DNA here is from genome assembly GCA_004329165.1 of Spatholobus suberectus. Classification (NCBI taxonomy): domain Eukaryota; kingdom Viridiplantae; phylum Streptophyta; class Magnoliopsida; order Fabales; family Fabaceae; genus Spatholobus; species Spatholobus suberectus. The sequence goes on along the minus strand of CM014729.1, from coordinate 7,257,844 downwards.
TTGGTATGCTTGATGATGAGTTAACAAGAGCGTGAAGAATTAGATTTGGCAAAGTATCATAGTATTTAATTTTTACTTTCTCAACTATTTATATTCTATTTAACCATATCATTATCAAAAACTAACTATTCAATTTTATTTTGTAGTTCACCTATGATGTTCCACATAATGCCATCTTGAAGAGGAAATTGCTTACACTTGCGATTGAGCATTGGAGGCCTTTTAAGACATAGCTCACCACCATATATATATATATATATATATATATATATATATATATGAAAAATTGAAAAACACTTCTCCTTGTGAGAAGTATGTATTTTTAGATGAGGAGACATGGGCAAAGTTTGTTGAAAGTTGAGAAGATCATGCCTTTCAAGTTTAGTTGGAACCATTTTTTTTTTAATTGTGCACCAACATTTGATTATTTTTATTGAATTTAAAAATGTGTTATTTAACACAGGAGAAGAGTAAAAAAGGGCACATGATTACATCAAAGAATGTCTATCCACACAAATTGTCCCATAGGAGGTATAAGTTACTTGAGCAGAAGATGATGAGGGACAAGGAAAAGCAACATCAAGAGGAAGCATCGACATCTAGTTCTGCTAGAGATATTGCTCCTCCATCACAATCGCCTCGCTAGGATAAATGGAAGATGGCTCGCACACTACAATGGGCCGAATATACATCTAAGGAGACACGCCAAGTTGCTGAAAAGATTGTAAGTAATTTTTGACTTCTAATTGTAATTGTAACATGTTACACATTGTCTTACACATTTTTTGAATTATATGTTGTAGGATTCTATAGTTAAGCAGAGGTCACAAGGAATGTTTTTTCCTCATAGATGTTAAGATATATTGACTGCTACTATTGGGCGACCCGAGCACCCTAGTCAGGTTAGTTGCTGCTGGATGAGGTATGGGCTTTCAGGATTACTACGAAGTAGGAATGGTCACTAGAGAAGATATGAAGCGCATTAGACAGGAGATTAGAAATGAGCTTAAGGAGTAGTTAAGACAGGAGATTAGAGAAGAGCTGACATCTTTAGGTCTTTCACAACAAAATACAAATGTCCAGCCAGAACAAGCTCATACTCCTATACCTATAAGCACGAAGGAGAGTTGTGTTGCTGCTAATCCTTTTAGGGAGGAGACCGACACTGATATCCTAGAACAATGTGAGTTGTATGTTGATGGGAATTCTGTTCGTTTAGTGGCCTATAGGAGAGTATATAATTTAGGATCAACCATACACCACAGGATCATTGGGGATGATATGGCAAGGGTGATGGTTGAACAGATTTGAGATGCATATGCTTGAGTTCCTGTGCCCACTGAAGAGGTTCACACTGTAGGACAGATCCTTAAACAATTCATTCAATGGCCGAGGCAACTTATAAAGGTTGCATCAGTCAAGGTATATTCAAAACAAATTCTTAAGTTATCTTATTCTCTAATTACAAATTGAAATAACTTGATTGGGTTTTATAACATTGTTTTATATTTTTTTTTTTAGGATATTCAAGCATCTAAGAAAGATGTTCCACCAATAAAATTGAAACCTCAACCTGATCCAATTGAATGCTTGTGGCAGGTGGCTATACCTATAGGGACAAATGTTGTGGAAATAGACTGGGAACCCTTTTTTCTTAGTAGGCCTAGTGATGTTGAGCTTTGGATATGCCGAAAGGATCTTTTAAAAATATGTACGGGCAATGACATGCTAAACATATCAGTTTTATAATTGTGGTTGCTGTAAGTAAAATTTATTTGTAAATTTCTTAAATAAGTATCTCATTATTATAATTAACATTCATTTCAATATTTTAGGTATATTCATCGCCTCTGTCTCTCAAGGGGTGAGAAAATATATATGGATTCATTAACCCTTTCCCTATTTAGAAGATAGGGAGTAAGGATGAAGATCCTGTGGCCTACGTTCAAAATTGGATGCATAATCATGGGAAACGGTGTTAGCTAGCACCGTACTTACATTCGTAAGTCCAAATTATTTGTCACCAATTAATTTTAAATGATATTTGAATCCTGTTACTAATTGTTTTCCAATGTAGCTCGCACAGGCAATTGCTAATTATTTGTCCTAGGGAGTTGTGGTGTTGTTGTGTTCGTTGCATAAGAAGCCTAACAAAGAAATGAAACAACTGGTAGAAACATAAGTTTTTATTTGTAATACATTTTCTATGTGATATTTATTATAATTCTAAAACTTATAACATACTTTGCATGTCCATTTTTTAATAATAGAGTTATAAACGGCAATCAAACGTTGGCGGGTAGGCACGCGTCAAATAAAAAGAAGTCTAGTTGGTTTTTCCCCTTTATAAGTAACTTACAGCTCATTGAGGCAATTACAATATATAATAGTTTCTACAACTCATATATTTAAAAATAATTATCGTTGGTAGGCTAACAAACAAGCGGGGGCCTTTAAGTGCGGATATTATGTAATGAAGCATATGTTCACCATCATTTCAGCAGATATTGTCAATTCATAGGACAAGGTAGTATAATTTCCAAAAGCTACAATACTTATGGTTTTTAAAGTTGATTGGCTAATGCTTTTTATCTTATGTGACTTTATCTTGCAGTTATTTGCCGATAAGGAACCATTGCCAAAAGAGGATATCTTAGACATCAGAAAACGTTAGGCAATATTCTTCCTTCAAATTAGTAATAGATAGTTTGTTTAGAAAGTTTCTAGATATAATAGTAGTAGTTTCTAATTTTAATGTCTTTGAAAGCTTGTAATGACGTAATAGTAGGTTATAATTATTATTGCTTATATACTGTTTACTTGTGTGGTATTTGAGGTTGATTATAGGGATGGATGTATGAGAAAGCAAACTAATTTTAAAAAAAAAAAAAAACTGACACTTTTTAATTCGTTTGTGTAATAACCGAGTTAAAAATTAAATTTTTTAACTCGCAACTAGGGGAACCGAGCTAAAAAGCTTTTAACTCGGTTTTCCCATAATCGAGTTCAAAAGTGTTTTTTAACTCAGTTCGAAGTTCGTTTTAAAATTGTTATATTTTTTATGCCGCCTATAACTAATTGGTTGTAAAACCGATTTAAAAAGTCTTTTCTATATTAGTGCTACATTGTTGGCGAACAATACAAGGAAGGCTTTCGTGAACTCAATGCTTAAGAACAACATTAATTAGCTTTAAGAACCTGATAAGAATTGAGTTCGTAGAAGCTTTAAAAAGTTGGTGGAATTTAGTGTCATTATAAATATGTTTATTAACATTGGGATGTTGAAATCTTCATCAAGAATACAAATGGAGACATATTCAACTTCTTTTTTTTCCTCGGCCTCGAGATCAAAATCTAAATCATTATCCTTGGTCTCGAATTCTTGGTCTATTTGTCTGAGTAATCACTTACACCTTTCAAACTTGATGCTTAAGGAGTTGTGCACTATCTAGTAGAGGATTTAACCATATGCAATCGACCAGTAGCAAACCCTTTATTAGGCCTAACCATCCTTATTGGCCAACTTACATGATCTGTAGGCTCATCCTACATCTATGGAACTCAATGTTTTAAAAAACCAGACCGGTCATTGAACTGATCAAGGCACTATTCAAGGTTCAATGGTTCAATCGTGGTCAAATCAATATTAATAATATAATAAAAGTAATAATTAAATAATACATAAAATAATATTAAAGAAACATAATATCATAACTTTATAATACCAAAAACTAAAAATAAAATATAATTTTATAGGTTCTTAACATTTATAGTACCTACAAAAGTTCAAATAAAATATATTATAATACTTAAGTCTAACTTTTAACAATACACATCAATATTTATTAATAAAACAAGTTTATATTTAGAATGAAAAAGAAAATGACAAATACTTTATGTTGATTTTTATTTTAAAAAAAATAATAAAAAATAATGTTGTATTAAGCATTTTTTATTGACCCACTACGAACCATTTTTTGCTCATTTTTGATCGGTTTTGGCGAGTTTTTACGGTTTTTTGGTTCTCCAACTGGTTTTTTTCCAAACCGGTTCTATGGTTTATTTAAACCGGTCAAGTGAACAGTTTACCAATTTTTCAGTATGATTGACTGGTTCAATCCGATTTTCAAAACACAAATGGAGCCGATCTACATTTATGGAATCGACCCAATACCATAGCCGACCTCCCCCAATGCACGAACAACTAAGAGAGGCCTTGGACTACAAGGAGCTTGTAAGCCACAAGCCTCCCTTAGATCGTGAGGAGCTCGTGGGCCATAGGTTCCCAAGCCTAGTATAACAAATTCTAGATTTTTCTCGTGCGTGATTAAGGCATCATTCACACTAGTCTAAAAAAAGTAAGAACAATTATAAAAAGACACACTCGTTAATTAGACATGATCATGCCAGATCACACATTATAGAGTTTACTTAACTCTTAAATTTATACTGCACTTTAAAAGTTTCCAATATGTTCTCTAACATAAACAAGATCCTATTTTATATTTAGTAATCTTATTCCCAAAATAATAAAATTTACATAAATTTCAACTAATAATAAAAAAAATAACCGATAAAAAATGTGTAACTCACACCCCGACTGAAAAGCATATATGACACCACTTTCAATCCTTCAATTATTTCCATCAGAGAAATAAAGACATTGACTGACCTTTTCCAAAAGCACGATTCCCACGAAAACAATTGATATCCGTAGCGTGAGTCCACTGCGTTCTCGGAGCTTCCTAAAGATAAAGACACGTTTCAAATATGTTTCTGCAAATATTTTGCATGATTAGTTAATGTAAATTCAATTTATCTTTTGTTTTTAAAGTAATATATTGGATGGAGGATTATCCCTACCAAATCTCATCTTTAGTATAATCCGATGTAATTGATTCTATCTTTCATGTGATTAAATAAAAGCAGAATCATTTCTAAAAAAAAAAAAAACTTTAAAAATATGTTGATTAAAAGTGAAAAAAAAACTAAGTTAAGAATTTTATATTAAGATTTATTATATAATTACTTCTATAATAAAAAGTTCTAAACATAAATTATTTTACTTTTAATTTAATTTTGATTAAAACTAATTTTATAAATTTAAAAGTATCTAAAATTAGGTTTGTAAACCTAAAGTGAAATTGCGATAAATTAAATTAATTTTAAGAAAAGTAAAAGTTTTTAACTTCTCCATTCAGTAAAATTGATTTTTTAAGTGTGAAATTTACAAATTTTTAATTAAAAATATATTTATATTTACACTTTAAAGTAATTATATTTTACTATTTAATTAAAATTAAATTTTATATTCTTTTTGAAAATATTATTTTTAAACATAAATATTTTTTACATTAATTCTTTTATTATCAACTTTTAAAAAATCAATTGTATCAAAAATTAAAAAATAAAGCACCGAAGGAAGCAAAGTTAGAACCAGAAAACATAAAAGACGGTTTTAAGGGGCTGTTTTTGTTTTTCTTCTTAATTTTTTATTTTAAAAAATGTTTTGTAAAATGGTTTTATAATGTTTTTTTTTAAATTAAACCATAAGTATTTTTATTAGAAGTAATCTTGCGGGAATTAGGTAGAATCATTGTAGGCAATAAAACTTTTTTCTAAATATTTAGCGCAATTAAATACTCAAGAAGCTAGAACTCAAAGATAAAATCACTGGCTAAGCGGAACAACTCCACACAAATTGATACACATGTTCGACGGTCAATTCTACACTATTTAACAATCAAGTTCTAATTTAAAATTTCTTAAATTTTAAAAATTATTTCTAAAACAAATATTTTAAAAACTAAAAAATAGAACATATAGAAAATTTTTTCTCATATTTTTTTTTTCTGTTACATGCAATTTCCAACAATAATTCTAAACTGTACAAGACTTACCGGATTCATGCTATGTTTATGAACAGAATTTCACGCCACACTAATTTCCAAAACTCTGTTCATACACATGTTCTATTATCAATTGATCATAGATCGCCAACTAGTAGTGTTTTTGCTGCATTATCGTTGTCGGTTGAATTGAAATTAAGAGAGATTTAAAGGATTTAAGTACGCAAGGATGAGAAGTTAAATGTTTTAAAAACAATTTCCAAAACTTAAATCAAAGAAATTTTCTAATTTTCTAATTTTAAAGAACTAAAAACTATTTTTAAAAAGAGTAGTTAAACTAGCTCTGAATTTTTTGTGCGTGCTTTCTGTGTCATGCTTGTGGCACCTTTTTTTATTATGAATCCTAGATATTTTATTTGAGTAATATTCATCAAATTTTATAATCATCTTCAAAAATGTTTTGACTTACGGCCGGGTAGTTCTTTTCCTATTAACTATTATTATTGTACAATTAAATGATAATATAAACTAAAATTATATAAAATTAAACTCATTATTAAAAAGGTATTTTCAAGTTTTCTGCTTGGATAAACTTCTTTATAAATATTTATAAAAGAAGAAAATAAGAAGACAAAATTAATTAATTTTCTCCTATAAACTAAAATCAACTTATGTACTTAAGTTTTTGAAGAAGTTAAATGAGGAACTTCTAACAAAGTTAAATACATGAGTTAATTTTAATTTATGTAAAAAGTTCAATTCATTATATATTCTTATTTTCTCATCCTATAAACATTTAATGTTTAATTACTAATTTGGTCTCTTAATTTATTTATTTTATTCAATTGAGTCTCTCAATTATTAAAAGATTTAATTAGGTCTCATAATTTTTAAAAAGGTTCAATTAAGTTTTATAATTTTCAAAAACGCTCCACTGCTACCTTTTTTATTCAAAACAATGTTTTTTGTTCAATTTTACACTAAACAGCGTGCAAAATATAATCAAAAACATAATAAAAAACAACGTCATTTTAGACGAAAAGGATAATATTGGAGTGTTTTTAAAAATTATGAAACCCAATTGAACCTTTTTGAAAATTATGTGATTTAATTGAACCTTCTAATAATAACGAGGCCCAATTCAACAAAATAAATAAATTAAGAGATTAAATTAATTAAACCATTATTTAACTACCCAAACAAGCTTTCGGAAAGAAGGCGTTAGTTAAAACTTTAAACTGTTCTAATAACAATATATAATTTGTTGGGTTAACATGAAAGTCATGATAGAGGCCAAAAAAAAAAACTGCCGATTATTACAATAACTTATAGAGTTCAACTTTTATATACTATTAAGAGAAAACAGGTCACACTAATAGTGTAAAGTAGTTTTACATTATCATTTAATCACAAACCACCATTTATTATAAGTTTGTTAACTTTTATAATAAATACCTTAAAAGTCATATTAATGGTGATTTCTGATTGGTTGACAATGTAAAACTTTTTATACTGACAGTTCATAACCATTAAACTCTAATATTAATATAAATATTTTCATATAGATATTTCATAAAAAACATTTTATTGTCACATTATATTAATAAATGTGACATAGTAAAATGATAAAATCTTATTAGATGTTAGTGCAAACATATTTTACACTAATTATATATATAAATTAAATTCATAAGTTATATTGTTTCGGAAAATTTTATATTTTAAAATTAAATTAATTTTATAATTTTAATTTTCATGCATTATTGGTGTAAAGATCTTTACATCATTAACTAATTAGAAATAACCCTTAACATAACTTTTAATATAATTATTATAAAAGTTAACAATTTTATCATAGATCAATGACAATATATGATTGGATGATAGCATAAAAAATTACACTGTCAATATATTTTAATTAAATCTAATTTTATAATTAGTAGAATTAATTTTAAGTAACTTGTTTAGTAAAGAAATTATTTTTTATTTTTTCTTAAAAAGAACTAATTTAAGTATAAGATTTACAGAATATATTTATATTTATACTTCAATATAATATATATATATATATATATATACTTTATTCTACAAATAAAATCAATTTTTCCAAACTCACTTTTAAAATATTATTTCTAAAAGGATATTAACTTTTTAAACATGAATAATTTCAAATCAAATCTTTTAACATCAATTTTTCTCAAAATAAATTCTACCAAAATTCTAAAATATTCATAAAAGAATTTTCATAAAAAGATTCCCTCGTATTGAAGGATGTGAGTGGTAGTGATTCCTTGTAAAGCTTGACGAATGCTAACAGCTAAATGTCGTTGAATCAGCACTTGAAAGTTACACGTGTGTTAGCAATCATTTAACTAAATTATAATGGTGCGTAGTGCTTAGTTGATATTTCCTAGATAGGAGTGGAACAATGATGTGGCCGCCTGAAGCCATTCTCAAAGGAAAATGGTGAAATGTGTTCAATTCTAGCTGCTAGATTTGTAGCAAACCAAAGAAATGGCCATAATAAAGAACAAATGGTCTAACTTCTTTAATATGTAAATATTAACATACATCCTAAAATAAGATGGATCGGAGTAGAAAAAAGAGAGAGAGAAAAAAATAGTGTTTCGAAATAGAAATCAAGTCCAATTTGTTAGAATAAGTTACATTAACTCATAAAGTTCAACCAACTCAAATTACATAAATTAACTCAAATCAATGCCAAAGGTGTAAGACTTCTAATATATGATTATGAATAGTGAATTATACCTCAATTTGAAGTAAAGTTATCTTATTGCTACACCAACCAGGAAATATTACCTAAGGCCTTGGGCCCTACGCCACACAATTCAACCCAACTCAAACACCTATAAATATAGTCAATGTTACTCCACCTGTTCCAAAACTATTGATGTTTAAAGTTAATACTATGGATGTCAATGGGGCAGGGCGAGCACGGGTAGAGCTACCTGCTACCTATCCCGTCGATTAAAAACCTGCCTCGTGCCCGCCCCGTTACCCCACGAGTACCCATTAAGTGAATACCTGCAAATATTAAAGAATTGTTGTTTAAAATAATCACTTTGAACATAGGTTTTAAATATTCTAACAATTTTTCAGAAAAAAAAAATTGTTTAAAGGACCACAAATTTATGTCTTTTTTCTCCCGTAATATAATTGTATAAGATTTCTCCTATAATGAACAATCGTTTTGAAAATTTAGGACAAATTTTATGTAATTTTATCTATATTAATATATAAGGATATTTAAGTAAATATACAATGGTGTGTAGCGGTATCCGCAAGTACGGGTACCATGATACCTGTACCTGACCTGTTAATAAAGGGGTAGCAGGTATACCCATTTAAACTATCCGCGAGTACCCTTTTTTACCTGTGGCAGATTTTATTTGCGGATATCCACAGGTGTGAATTTTTTTGCCATCTCTAGTTAATACACACAGCTTAAGAAATATTTAATATTATCCATTAACTATATATTTAGTCTAAAATACCCTCATTTAATATCTACTATAGGAGTAGTTATGGAGCAAGACATGATTAATAGCAATTGTTAAATGGGGGCATATGTGGAAAAAATAATTAATGAGACATGAAATTTGTAAAACATCAATAGTTTTGGAATAAAGGGAGTGTTGTAGTAGGCAATCATTTATTACATATCATCACTCTGGTGGAATCCTTATTAACATAAGTGTCGAAGAATCTTTTTGTAAGTACCCATCCTTTTTCACAGTGTCTTGACCTTGCTAGAGAGTTCAAAGTCAACTAACAATCTCAGACATCGATCCAAGCAGAAGCTTTCCCTAATCAATATTTACTAGAGTTTGGTCACAGTCAACGGTACAACCCAGACAAATCATTGGTGTCATCTTGTGGGAATCTGATAAATCCAATTCCCACCCATCATGGTTAACATTAGACGTCAAACAACCAAGGTCAAATCACCTTAGAAGACCATGTGGAGGAGGTTAACTCACCAAATAACCCCCTATATCGGCCCTACCCCTCGTCAGCCTCTCACACATGCTACGTCAAGTTTATGAAACCATAACAGAGAATGGAGTTGAAACTATTGATCCTAGGGACAAACTTATATGTTACCTTTAGGAGAAGATTAATAAATTAAAGCAACCTCAAAAGGTATTTTAGTCACTTGGGAACAATTTAGAACAACATGTTCAATGGGTAGAACATACATTGTCACAAAATCAAATGTCACATCAACCATATTGGTCACACTATGAGGAATTTTAGTATAGTGCTATAGCTCCCAATCAGCACATCTTTTGACCTTCACATGACATGTACTAAGGTCAAGGGGCGTGTTTTACCACACTTGCATAGCTGGACTAAGATTTGTTCATTTCCAACATTCATTTGCTAAGCATATAGCTACTGGAGAAATTGCATATTGGTACCACATTCGTTTACCGATATATAGAACCTTATACATTGAAAGGAAAAGCTCTTAGCTAGTTCCAATCTCTCCCTCAAGGGTTGATGCATAAATGAGAATACCTTATAACGACATTTGCCTAACATTTCATTACATAGAGAGAAACTCCAAGAGACTCTCATGCATTAGCAAAGATTGTTCAGCACCTTGAAGAAACATTGAAAAGTTTTCAAGAAGGATTTTATAAAGAGGTAGTGTTAGTGCTAGATTTTTTTGAGGATATCCAAATACATATCGTAATAGAGTCAATAAAAATATGGAGGAATTTAGAATCAAAGATGTGAAGTATGTCAGCCAAGAGCAGCATTTACAAGTGGCAATAATTGACTTTAATATATTGGCTCCCCAGGTAGTTAAGGAAAAAGAGCAACAAAAGAATCATGGTTAGCTCAAAGTCCAAGGACAAGATCAACAGTAGAACCTAAAGAAGGGTAATGGCCCTTATCAAGGAAGGGAAAAAAAGGGAAATGAGGAGAAAGTTCAATAACAATGCCCTATTAGTGATTAACCAAGCAAAGATTTATGATAAATTTACTTAACCGAATTCACATAAGTCCCGCATTACCACCCTTAAGAAGAAAGACTAACAAAAATATAAAAAATATTGTGTATTTTGTGATGATTATAGTCATACTACTAATGAGTGTATTCATCTAAAGGATGCAGTTGATGAACTTATTCAACATGGATGTTTAGGAACAAAGAGGGTGAGAAGATAAAGAGGCTTCTCATGAGAACCAATAAGGGGCAATATAAAGAAGTGACAAAAAGATTCGACACGATTCCCCACCAAAAAAGCAAAATGAAACACATGCACTAAGGATCCGAATTAATTAGAGATAAACAAGTGGCACATCGGTTAGAGATTTTAAAGAAAATATTGAATATATCAAATGAGAATATTTTAATGAAATCAATTTAGATACTTATGAATGAATTTCAGTTTATATATATATATATATATATATTTGTTATGTTACAAAGAGACATGTAGGACAACCTTGCCAAAAGTAATGGGGACTAAAATCCATTAAGATACATAGAACTCATTGTCAAAGAAATGTTGGGATCGAAGTCTATAATATTTAAAGACCATAGACGTATAGGACGTATGGTTACAAACTACAGGAACCAAAATCTATAAAAATTGAACATTATAGATTCGTAAAACCTATGGTTACAAACCACAAGGACCAAAGTCTATGAAATTAAAAGACTATATAGGTGTAAGACCTATGGTTACTAACCACATGGGTCGAAGTTTATAAAAAATTGAAAATAGATTGAAGCCTATGTCAAAGACAAAAATTTAAAGACACACATAGAAATAATTCATATAAATAGAATGACTTGAGGATATTAATCTAATAAGTAATCATAAGGTAATTATTCACCATTTTAAAATTAAGATTTGCGGGATAATCATAAGCATAACCTCTCCAAAGTACCTCTATTAATCATAAACATAGTTCAAAGCTGAATGAATTAAAAGAATATGAACATAAAGAAATCATTTCATTAGTAAAAAGAACATCAGTACATCATAAAATTAAAATACAGCTTGAAGAAAAATACTTTCAAGATAAGATCTTAAGGCCTAGTCTTTGGGGGGCGGGGTGAAAGATTTACCTTTGATAAAGTGCCCTATACTACCATCCTGAATAAAAAGATTAGGTGTAACGACGTCGGCATTTAAATTTAGGTTCATCATTTTTAGTTATGTAATGACATTTTTTAAGGATTCGATAATAATGGATCTCATAGCATTAACATACTTGGTTTTCTCAATCCCAAAATTAGTAATGAGTCTGGTCTTTTCAGATTCTAGGGTTATCTTCTTATCTTCTAAGGTTTCTTTTTCATATATCAAATTGGTCGAGTCATCCTTAACCTTCTTTAACTCTTGTAACGGTTGTTGTAATTGATTTTTCTTAGACAAGAAGTTAGTTTTTTTAGCAACAAGCTCCACCACTTGTTTTTTGCCCGTATCAAGACTAGTTGTAAGCTTTATAACCTCGGCCTTACAAGCTTTAAACCTACATTGTTGGCAAACAATACAAGGAAGGCTTTCGTGAACTCAATGCTGAAGAACAACATTAATTAACTTCAAGAGCTTGATTTGAAATTGAGTTCGTAGAAGCTTTAAAAAGTTGGTGGAATTCAGTGTCATTGTAAATATGTTTATTAACATTGGCGATGTTGAAATCTTCATCAAGAATACAAATGGAGACATCTTCAACTTCTTTTTCTTCCTCAACCTCGAGATCAAAATCTAAATCATTATCCTCGGTCACGAATTCTTGATCAATTATAATAAAAATTTAATATAATATTAATTACAATAATATTATTATCATTATATTATTTGTATTTATTTAAATAAATCAACTTATTAAATCTTTATTGACTCTAAATTTAATTTTCTTTAATTAAATAAACTTTCAAAAAATCTTTAACCGGTTTATTTAATAAATAGGCTTGACTTGTCCAACATCTAATATGGGCTATGCTACAGGTGTTGGATGAATGATCTGAACTATTTTCATCCGTAAGTATTTTGATGCCATTTTCTTTTGGTGAAAGGATTTGGTTGACTCAAAATGGACAAGGGAATGGGTTTTCCTGTAGCCTCCGTTCATCAATCATCTCATTAATGTGACCTAAAGTCCAAGTCCCCACAAATATCCATGGAGGTCTACAATGATGGCAACTTTTTTTTTAAATTGTAATACTCTTTTCGTTTATTTTTTTTTTAAATTATGCAATCAATTTTTTTTATTTTTTTTCTTAATTTTTTTTTTTACAAAATAATTTTGAATATCAAAAAATCAAAACACAATTAAAGATATCCTAAGTTTCTTATCACTTAAAATAATATGTATTAATTTATTGCTCGGAGCTTTTTTCTGATAAAAATTTAGGATATTGTTAATGAATTTTTTAAGGATATTAAATAAAAAGTATTTAATATGTTTTATTTAATAATTTTAATTTCTAAAAATAAATATTAAATATTTTTAATTTTCCAACTTAGTATTTTTATTAAAAAAAATTAAGGCAAGGGCAGAACAATTGTTAGTCTAAAGCCCATCAAGAGTGGGCCTTTATCGTATTGAGCTATTCCATTAAAGGGGGTGAATCTTTCAATAGAAAAAGTGGTGAGGATAATCAACTTATGTATATATATCTAAAATAAAATTATATAGATTAAACCAACAACCACCGAGCGTGTAAATTAGTTAGAAGGAACTGTTCTAATTTAATTTTGTGTCTTAAAAGGGAAGATTTTATCATCTATAATAAGGATAATGTAATCATCCACTCTATTTTAGGTGGATTGAGATGAAAGAAAGGAAGAGATAAGAAGAAAAGTGAAAAAATAAAGAGAGAAAGTGATAAATATGATAAGTAATGTAATGAAAAGGAAAAGAGAAATAAATAAATAAATTGAAAATAAAATAAATAAATAAATATATATATATATATATATATATATATAAGAATTACTATAATAATCTTACATAACTTGATCCTTATTAATTATATGCCGACGAGGAATCTAAATATTGGTATCCTAAACTAAAAAAAAAAAAATGTAAAATAAACTAACAGAGGGTTAGCGAAAAGAACTAGTTTTTGACAAAATCATGAACTATGCTTCAAATTTCCATTAGAAAAAGTACTTACATTTAATATCCAACCATCCATACTTCCAACATATTATCTCATGTAAAATATAGCTATTGAAAACAGTCATACGTAATTAAGTTTTATATTTTAATTGATGGCGCGCAAGTAGATTTGTATTTGACAATGATGCTGATGCCAAAAGCTTGATTCTCTACCAAGTTAAGTATTAAAATAAATAAATAAATAAATATATATATATATATATATATATATATATATATATATATATATATGTATTATCATTAATGATTGCAACATAAACCAAGCCTTAATTTGAAGTTTGTTGAAACGACAAAAGACAGTAGCTGAAAACCGAAGCTTCCTGACCTGGTTGTTCATTAAATTTAAAAGCTACCGACCTCCAAAAAATTAAAAGGGTAAAGTATCACTCTATCCAAAAAGTCTGTCTTTCCAAATGCTTCATCTATTAAAGATGTTGGTCCGAGCAACCCAGTCTTTCTTGGTTGCTTAACATCTCAAATCGTAAGGCAATAGCATTTATCTATCACTTGTTTTTCTTTCTAAGAACCATTCTACAGTTTTTTACGTACATGATGTGTACAACAGTACGTACAAGTCTCTTGATTGTATTACATTGATAATACTTTATGGTGGATTTTGTTACAACTTGCAGTTTACCTTTTGTTACTAGTACTAAAGCGAATTCCAAGGATTGTTGCATGGAGAAATGGCTACTTTGATGAACTTAACTTCGGTTTTTGTGAGCAACAATACAAAACATTTAACACAAAAATTTGTCAGCTGATGCTGTCAGCTGGCCTATTAGTTTGCTTGACTGCCACCAATATTATTCTTTGGAATAATCCATTCTCTGTTAACGGTTATGGGAAGAACAGACACCAACATGGTCACGGTTACCCACTTTAGTTTTTAAATAATCTACTACATGGGTTGCTGACATGTTGAATTGTCCAATCCTTTTGAGTTGTCCGGCACAAATCAACAAAGGAACTTCAAATCTAGCAAAACGTGTTGTTGGTTGTTTAATCAATACTGAATATCACTAAAGGGATTCTTCTTTTGGCTATTGACAAAGATTATATATATATTTACATACACACACACATACTTGCTCAATAACTAGATCAAAGAGAAAGAATATACATAGTTGAATTATTTCATAGAGTAAAAGGAAACAGTGAAAAATAATTCAGTAATTAGTCTATACCCGAGAGTAATCCAATCACAAACTGTTATATATGGTAAGTTTGTTAAATTTTTTTACACTTACTGCATAAAAATTAAATTCAAAGTAATTCCTTTGGCCAGCCCCAAAAAGTGGTGACGCTGAAGCCACAGTAGGAGTATTGTCGGTTAACACTAGACTCATTCTTCTTTTCTGCACAAAGCAAACAAGTGGCAGTTTTCTCTTATATAAAATCATTATTCATATGTGAAATCTGTTACATAGAATATGATATCTGTACAGGATTTGCATTACTTCACTCCTTTAATGCTTGAGGACTACACAAGGATAAACACAAAATTCAGTGTCAAATCTGAAACTAAACATCATGAACAGAGTTTTGGCAAGTACATGACATTGTTCATAATATAAGATCCTGACTTCTTTACACTGGCCAGTTGGGTCCCACTCTGCATTCCTTCCAAATCTCCCCTAAGCTCTTCTGCATCATAGCTTCTCTTTTCAACATCCTCTTTCGCCTCCATGTTCTTGAAGCTTTTTCGAAACATGGAGTCAAAAAAGTTTTTCAAATGGTCATTTTCCTGGAGCAAGGTTTTCATTCGGCTTTGTCTAGTAACATAAGCTCTTGGCTTTGCCTCTGAAGGAAATACCAAGTTTCGAGTAAGATGTCTCAAAAGTTCAGCTGACAGCTTCTCGTGGTTCAGTGTACAACAGATACTTTTCTTTTCTTTTTCACTTAATCCTGCATGGACCTATGAGTCTATATCAATGACTGAAAGAGACTTCATAAAACACTAGACATTGATTAAAAAGACACAAAAAAAAATAGCTGCATCAATAATCAATTAGAAGCTTCAAGCTTTCTCAAGTGAAAAACTGCATACAAGTAGTGCAGTCTTGCACGTTAATAGAATCATAGAACAATGCAAAGTGGTAGCTTACCTTTAGATACATGTCCATGGCTAGGTATAATTGATCATGAGATTCCCTTGCAGTATCTGGGAGCACTGTAATCAATGCTTCAAACTCAGAAGGTTTGAGATGGGGATCTGGAGCAACTTCCACAAGGAACAAATCCATCATTTTCGCCACTCTCTTAAGTCGATTCGAAGTTAACTCAAAACTGCCTCCAAAGAAAAATATGTGTATGAGCCTTAGGACAAAATCAACATCATATGCTCGACCCCTCCCATGTGGAGATGGAAGAAGTAGATAATCAATTGTTGCTTGATCCAGCAGAGGACCTATAAGACTTTCTATCTCGTTTATGCAACTTCTGCTCATTTTCAAACCAATAGCAATTCGATTAAGATTGAATAATTCCTTGCAAGAAATTGATCTCAAATCTAGCAGCAAAAGAAGATTGATTACAACCTTGGTTGTCTCAATCTTCTCAGCTTGAGCAGCACCAAGACAAATTGAGTTGTGATAGTAGAACAGAAACCTAGAGACCACACCATGATCAAAATCATAAGATATCATTGTCCTTATGACCTTGTCCAACAAATCAATCTTCAAGAACAGAAGATGTTCAAACCACCATGCAGCCCCAGAACAGTTATTTCTACCACTGTTATTACTGCTAGTATCACAAGAAAACTGGAAGCTGGATCTGTTGGAGGAACATGAATATGGGCTTGTAATGCCTGGTGAAGCTAGTCTCTGTATCAAGTGATCCACAATTCTGTCTAGAATTGTCAAATAACCTTTGAAAGAAAACAAGCCTTGACACTGTTTCAATGCTTCAAGTAGCTCAGACCAAGTCCAGAATCGAATCCCTTCAAGAAATTTTTCAATGTGGGGTTTCAAGTTGGGTGTTCCAGGACGATCATCACATTCCATCTCCAAGAAATGAGCAGCAGAACATAGCAGGGCCACGCTGGATGGAGTTATCTCCACCATACTGCTATTGTAGCAAAGCCGTACTATGAGCTCAAAAGCATGTGCACCCCCTGGAAAGTCACAAAATATAACTTTCACTCCCACATCTATGTCCACGAGATTACCAAATAAGCTGCTAAATTTATGGGAGAAAGGTGAAAGAATATTCTGCACAGTATTTATGAAGGTTAGATGGCCCGAAGAAGTATTGAAAAATATTTGATTTCTTTACCAAAGAAAGTAAAATAATGCAATGTATGAAAGGGACAAATAACGCATCCAATTTTCACCAAAACAAAGAGAATAAGATACATCATACATCATGGAATTAAATAGCAGATATACCCACAGGTGAATAAATGTGATGATACAAGAAAGCCTCAACCAGAAGGCACTTGAGATAATAAATCATGTCTGAAAGAAGGGAAAGGCATAGGCCATGCACATCGTGCAATCCATAATAATGACATGAAGGGTACTGCAAGCAGGTCCACATGCCTGCCATACTTTTATGGTGTAATTGAATGTTAAGTGTCTACTTCTCATGCTGTTGGGAGTAAAGAGCATGCGCATGCTAGTCACCAACTGTTTCACTCAAGAAACTACAAGTTACTTAAAAGAATAGAATAAACAAAATAAAGAGTTTTTACCTTGTTAATCATGAAAGTTTCTTCGCCATTGATATTCACTTCAAGGTCACAGCAAGCTCCCATTGTTCCAACATCAATAAGTATATATGTCAAAGAAGAATTTGAAGAGTAGGAAATTTGTGGGGCATATCTGTGAATGACGAAAGACCAATCAGAAAAGGGAAGTTCGTGGGAACATAAATATGTAAAGGAAAGGATCGTCAGTTACAGGAAAAAAGAGAAGAATGATGTGAATAGAAAAAGGTGTTGTTTTTGCTTAGTCAACAAAGGAGCGTGAGTGGTTACTTGTTAAAAGACAGAGGAGGGAACAGATAATGGTTGTTTTTGGGAAAAAGGTAAACAAATTGATTATACAGGACGAATATATGAAAATATTGGAAGTGAACACCATTAATTGGAGAACAAAATAAATTTTCATATAAAATATTTAAAAAATATTCAGTTCTATTTAAAAACTAAAGTTAAATTTAGGAATCAAATTACCTTTTAAAACTAAGTTATACTTCTTTGGTTGGACAAAATTAACTAATAAGTTAGTTAAAAATTGAAAAGTTAATTTTAAGGAAAATCAGTTAAGCTAGCTTATTGAATTAAAATTGTTTAATAAAATTAGTTATTAAACTGAATACAAATAATATAAAAGTATATGTTATATATTTTTTTATTTTATAGGTAAAAATATATTTTTATGTAATAATAAATAGTGTAAATATTTTATTAAAGATCAATTATTTTATTAAAATTAAAAGTAAATAGTATAAATTGTTTCATAATTAAAATAATAGTATAATATTAAAGGATAGATTTTATTGAAAGAAATGAGTAACATTAAAAGAGACAGTGCGTTAAAAATTATTGAAAAATTAAGGATACAAATGAAACTAATAATAATAAATTATATAGTATAAGTTCAAATATTAGTTCGTCAAAAGGACAAAAGTTCAGATACTAGTGTAAGTAATATTGAAAATTTTTTATAAACTAATGAAATAAACTCATTTATTAAATATCTTTATTTTAGTCAATAAATTTATAAGTTAATTAAATAAACTATATGTTACTAAAATAACTTTTCAAACACATTCTTAATTGGCAAAATCAGTATTGAAAGTCTTTTATCCAATTTTTAGAGTCCTGATTTTTATTTTATTTTTTTTACATCAAATTATTTTGCACTCTCTTTTGCATCGTTTAAAAGCATTATTTCTCTTGTTATCTCTCTTTTTTCTCTTTGCTAGATAATTCGACACTTACTATGTAAAGTGAGTATAAAACATGATATCAACAAAATATTTCATCAGTTTTTATGGGTCTTTTTTGGTTCATAAATATTGAATGATCTGCTTTAGTAGGGCATCACCTTCCGATAGTTTTTTTGGGGCACCGAATAAAAAAATGGAGACATGTTGGGAGATTCAGCGTTAGAAACGCACAGCACAACTCTGACCATGCGCATTGATCATGGTAATTAAAGTAATCCACTAATTCAAAGTGACCAATGTATCTCGCTTGACTGAATTAGCTTGGCACTTCCCTTTTTCCGTTACTCATGCCACCAATTTTTGGGGTAGTAGCTTGCTTGACCAATTCAGTGGACAATGGATCCCACTGTATATAGGAATGGGAAAATCAACACAATTTTGCCTTTAGGTGAAATAACTAATGCCAGAGGCCGTCATTGGTGAGTGGTGACAAATCGATTGACTTGGTTCACTGTCTTGGAAAAAGAAAACCATAACTTAACGGTCAATTTTATAGGTAGTCTCTTAAATATTTGAATTTCATCATAAAAATAACCAGACTTGTGCCTTAAAATACTTGATTCCATTGTCTTTCCCATCACGCTATTGCAATCACACCTGCCACTAGAGTATCATCATTGTCACCACCATATTGAGGCAGCCATTAATAGGACGCGAACAACAACTCACACCATTGTTATGGATGATCTTGCTATTAAGAATTTATTTATTCTCAATAAACTCATTTACTCTTTCCATTCCTTTTTATTTATCAGTTTTTAGAAATTTTTTGTTTTTATTTATCTGTCATTTTCAAAGGTTAAGATAACATTAATTACTTTTTTCTCATATCCTTACTTCTCACCCAATTTGCACATTTACAACTAGTATGCATTTATTGTAAAGTAAAAATGAGAAAAGATATAATAAAAAACTTCAAAACTATTTTATGAAAAACAAAAAAATTATTGCATTTCTTGATTTATATATAAAAATCTTAAACATGCGACAGTTAAAAAAATAATGAAGGTAGTAATAATAAAAGGAGTGCCAACAACACTCACTTTTTTTTAATACTCTTTATTACTGATTAAAATTTATTAAAAATCACAAATTTTAATAAGTCTCACTTTTAAATCAAGAAAGAGACTTA
Organism: Spatholobus suberectus; assembly: GCA_004329165.1. Taxonomy (NCBI): domain Eukaryota; kingdom Viridiplantae; phylum Streptophyta; class Magnoliopsida; order Fabales; family Fabaceae; genus Spatholobus; species Spatholobus suberectus. The sequence continues at coordinate 7,237,732 of CM014729.1, read as the reverse complement.
TTAACGAAAGTGTTTGAGAAAGTATTATTAGCATTTCTATAATAATAAATACAAGGATTTAATATTTTTTAACGAAAATATTGCATAAAGTGAAAAAACAAAGGTTGATATTACTCTTAGTAAAGTGAGTTGAATAGTCTGGTCTTGCTTAGTACCAATTCGTCAAAAAAATGGGAGTAGAACTTTTTCCGTTTTTTAAACTATGAATTGGAAAGACCATTCTATTCCATTTTATGACATGTTAACAATAGGTTAATATGTCTAAATCGGAATAATGGATATTAAGTAGAAAAGACAAAAAAATAAATTTAAAAAAAAAGTCGATGAGATGAAAGGTAAATTAAGTTTGGATTAAGGCATTTAGTGATTTATTAGAGTTAAAAATTAAAATAAATAAATAAAATAAAATAAAGTTTGGATTGAACACTAATTATATTACTTTAGGTTTACAAGAACTACAAAGAAAGCAACCAACTCTATCCGCTGCTACACGGGTAATCATGTCATATTTTAAGATCCGAATAATGGATTGAACTTAATTGTCTCCGCTTTACGTTTCTCAAATTTAAAAATACTTTCTTTTCTTGTTAACTTTTCTTTTTGTTAAAATATTGTTTTTTTAATTAGAAGAATATATAAAGAGCAGAAAAAAAAAAAAGAAACAAGTGAGAGTATTGTTAGCACTCCTCTCAGATATAATAATGGCTTGTGAACTGCCGGTCTACCGGCAAAAAGTGTTGTTTGTGTAAGACATTATACTCTAATGCCATTGAACCTAACAATAAGAAATTGTGTTTTAAAAATTGAAGTCCATAATCATGATCTATAAATTATCAACACATGGATCTTATCTCAAGAAAAACAAAAGGATGAGGAAACTTACAACTATCAAATTCGTCACATAAAACCGTATTACAATGCCACATTACTTTGCGTGTTTCTCAGGTTATTTTCGCACCAATTCCTATCATGCTACCGTTTGCTCCTTTCTTTCAAGCTTTTTGAACATTCTCGGACCTAACAACACTAGGTTGACAACACATGATTTAGCAAACAAAGAAGACAAGTCAATACCCATTTGAGTGCTCTACCACAACAAAATTGTTGTTGATTGCAAATTCATTAGCTGATAATCTGAAACGAAGTACGGATAAAGGGATTTGGGGGAAAAAAGTCTCTATTGCTGTGCTTGGCAGCAAACGACACAAGGCACGTAAATAAATGAGGATAGGAAAAGCTTTCACCCAAAAGGGAAACAAACAGTTTAAAAGGGTGAACAATGAACTTATGTGAAACTATTATCCCTGCCCACACCTTCGAGAAACAACAACTTTTAACCACACAAACGGAACCTTACCCCCTAACGCCAACCGAAATATCTCCTGAAGGGCCACAAGGTGGATCAGCGATGCCTGTGGCAGCATCAAGGGTCTTGTTTGATTAGAAAAATACTCAACACAGTATTAGAAGATAGCAGTTCTTTAGATTTTATTTATCTGTAACGAGAATTGTGTTTGATTGGGAGAGGGAGAGTGGAACCGATCGAGGAATTGGATCCGAGAGAAGAGGCAGTCTAAGCGATAGCATCTCTTTGCAATACTTGCCTAATAGAGTACAAGGATCCTACATCAGCATAAGTTTTTTTTTTTTATTTTTTGAATTTTTTACGTAATCATATGCAAATAGTTTGCTTGAGAGTATTAAACTGAAAGAACTTTTCATGCTTTGACTATAGTATTTTCTCAAAAGAATTGTATTATATCATATAACACTCTTTGCAATATTATTATTTTTCCTTTATCTCCCTTCATCCTATCAACTATTTTATCTCAAGCTTCTTTCCCATTTCTCTTTTTGTTGTATAAAAAATTATGCCAAAAAAATATACAAATACAATTTCTTATAACAAAATATAAACCTCAGTCTAATAATACCACGGCACTTAATTTTTGTTGGAACCGAATAGCATGAGCAAGACGCCTGATGATAAGGCCTCTTGTCCTGTGTTTAATTTGATTAATCCATGGCCAAATTATTCTCACTCTTTTCCGCCTGTGTTCTCAAGTTGGATAGTCATTGGCCAATCGACTAAGTGCATGTTTGGATTATAATTAGGAGAGCTCAAAAGTGTTATTACTCCCAAAACAATAATTTTGTGCATTAAAACTCACAAAAATACTTTTTCAACAATTATCCAAACATAGCCTTTGTTTTGTTTCTAAACCCTACATCAATTCGTATTTACTCTTCCTTTCTTGTATCCGTCATTAATGGTCGATCACTTTCATGTTAATCACAGCCAGCACTCTTGTAGGCCTACAGTAACTCCAAAGTATTGTTGGATTTCAATTGCAAATATAAAATCATAATTTGGACAAAACTATAAGACACAAGCTTTTGCTCAAATTTGATACTTTCTCAACGAGATCCAAAAGCACGCATTGCAATCTGCCAAGGGTGTTGAGTTTTGTTATGGAAAGCACTTTGGGGTGCTTAGCTAAGGATGCATCCCACAAGGGATAAGTCCCAAGTAGGAATTCTTAACACCCCTGCTAGTTTAAAATTTTCTTTCAGGCGTAAGACAAAATTTATATTATTCCAAATTTTTAGTTTAGATCTTATGCTCTTAACGTAATTAAGAAATAATGCCGTGTATAATTATTTGGTATGTTACAAAAATATAGTTACAATGCAAATAATCTCGTCTTTACCTGTTTGGCAGTAGCATTTATGTATTATTTTATAGTTAAAAGCAAATGCAGTTGAGCGATCGTGATCATATACCACAAGTAGTGATCAAACAGTATCACTCATTGCGAGAATTGTTCAGATTAATCCCAATCAGCAATACAGAATACAATATAAATTTAGATAAAATAAGGTCCCCAGGCCGTGTCAGACATCAGACAAATATAACAAATATGAAGCTTCGAGCCGGCCATAATTTATACATAAGCACTCTCAAACTTCATTTAGCAACTACGATGCCCAAAAATTTATGTCAACGAAGCAATCACTAAAATTAACATAATGTATCTAAGAAATTGCTTTCTACATGTATTCTACATTTTGGCTCACAAATACCGAGATAAATAGCATGTATACATATCAAAGTCACACTAATACTGTAGCCGGAGACTGTATTTGGATTTAATGTCTCACCTATACTCGGGAAAAATAAAGAAGAAAAAATATTCCATTATAATTATATTTTGAAATATCAAAGAATTTTCAGTTTACCCTTGGCCACAGAATCCTTAACAAACTCCATATGGCATGAAGCTTTCTGCGCTCCACTCAACCCAGAACAGGTGCCACCGGCCCCTAAAGTGACAGCAAAGTAAAGATAAACAGTGCAGAGGAGAGTTAGCAGAACAAGAGCAGATAAGAGGAAGCGATGCCTCTGGACAAGTGTGGACCAACTACCCAGTTCATCCTTTGTAAATTGTCTCCTGAAAGATGGAGACCTCAGACGAGGAGAAGACAGAATGGAGTCAAGAACCATGGCTTCAATATCAACCTTTTTCAAACCCCTGAAGCTGTACATCATGCAAAAACGCCAGTGAAGTTGTGATTCTATGTAAATGCTACGTAAGGCTTAAATTATGACATATTAATATTGCACCCTTCCCAGTTCTTTCCCTCTATCTACACAATCATGCACACATAATAGCACATATTTTTGGCTTCCAGAAAATATAACATGGGGTTTTAATATCAATTAGCGGTTACTAGGTGACAAGGAGAGGTGAAAAACACTTAAAATCTATGAAGCACTACACCTCTCTTGGTCAAAGTGTCGGACACGTTTCTGACACCAATACTCCCTGACACGTGTCCGACACATGTCAGACACTTCGAATTAGGTGTCCAATTAAAAAAAAAAAAATTGGCTTTAACACTTAAGCCGACACCTCTACACACCTTGGACACTTGAGCCAACACCTTTATATGAATGGACACACACTACTATTATTAAAAAAATAGTCAATTTTTAACTTTTATATAAGTGAGCTTAAAATATAATATAAAGTATTAAAACAATAATGTCTCTTGCCGTTTTGGGGGGCTTGTTATCATAGAAAAAACATAGAAAGTTGGTTTAAAAAGGTGAATATATCATCAATTTGTATTTTTTGTTATGTTACTCTTATTTCATTTCATTAAAGTCTTTTTCTTTTTGTATGTGTATGTAGTGTCCCGGTGTCCTATATTTTAGACATTAGCTGTGTCAAAGTGTCCGTGTTCGTGTCGTGTCTAGTGTCTCCGTGTGTCATAGCTTAAAATCATGGCCAGATATCAGTTCATAATCTACGGGGAAAGTCTTTGTCTTTGTCTTTGTCTTTGTCTTTGGTCTTCCCTCAAACAAAATTGAAAATTTAGTCTCTCACGCCTAATAATCCTTCGAAAGGAGTAAGTGCCATACACAGACAGTACCAAACAAAATAAAGAAAACCCACAGGATTTTAAATAATGGTCCACGACCGTGATTTCAGTCACATCCTCAAGGCTTTTGGACTCTCTGCGACCATAATTGCAGCGGCATTTGTCTACAATTCCCCTCAATATCAAGGATCAAGACAAAACCATGACAGCCATCACCATGGCAATTTAAAACCTTGAAAACCCTCAACAAACCTCACAAAAACAAGGCACATTCAAGATTTCACTCTGACTACAGAGGAAATGAAAAGAGAGAACAACTCTTCACCAAAACAGCAAAACTCCCAAATCAACAAGATCGGGCCTTTTACTCATATTTCAGCAAGCAATGCTTGTTTATAACTAAAAAGAAACGAGATCTTTTTCTAGTCGGGGACAAAATAGGAAAAACTGAGAAGCTGAGCTTCTGCAAGAATAAAAAGTTTGTCCAATTCTCAAAATATTATATATCTGTAAGAATCACATAATTTATATCCACTCGGCAGCTAAGAATTCACAGCAAATAACCGTCAATTGCATGAAGGTGTCATTTTTAGGGTTACATGATTGATAACTCATTCCCCAATCGATCTAAGCTTATGAAAATTTAACCAGATTGAAAAAAAAAGAGTGATACGACATTAATATGCCTTGAGAGGGTGTGAATCTGATTTGGTTTCACTCAATGCCAGTACCAAACAAAAGATGCTTTCTTGAATCGTGAAGTGATTATAATTAATCATATTACGCAATCTCATGACCAGAAGGAAGAATTCGAAAATTGAAAAAGCAAAAAGAAGAAAGGAGGCTCAGATCTAACGATATAAAATAAAATAGACATAATAATAATAATAATAATACATACCTTCTCCTTCGCCTTCGCCTTTGAAGAGGTGCCTTGGATTCGCGCAATAAGAGATGACACACTTGCCGCACAATATGTAACGCACCCCAATTGTTTTCCTTATATATAATAACACCAAAACTAAAAGGCTCGCTCAATACGCGTAAACAACACACCCTCCCCTAGTCATTCCCACTTATTATCATACTAATCTGTGTTCTTTTACAATAATTTTTTTTTTTTTGTCCTTTCGATTATGAAAAAGCCACATAAACCATGGTTTTTTTTTTTTTTTCGTAATCAGAGGACGCTATTTAGTTAGCCTAAAATTACCGTTAGCAGCATAAACAGTTTTAGGCTTAATAGCATATTTTGTCTTCTATTTTTTAAAATTTTACAAATTTTGTCACTCAGCTATTTTAATTGCATATTTTACCATCTAACTTTAAAATTTCTCACATTCTATCACTCAATTATTTTAGTTACACATTTTATTATCCAACTTTCAAAATTTTGAGCATTTGTTACCCCATTAGTTGATCGATGACATGACAATTTTGACTACTAATGTGACAATCAACAATCAAGTTGCCACTGTAGTCAACCTGCCACGTCAATGGTCAAAATTGTCACATCAACGATTAACTAATGCGAGCCAAAATGTGTGAAATTTTAAAAGTTGAATAACAAAATATGTAACTAAAATAATTTGGTGGTAAAATGTGAGAAATTTTAAAAGCTAGATGGCAAAATATACAATTAAAATAGTTAATTTATAAAATTTGTAAAATGATAAAAGATGGGGCAATTAAACCAAAGTTTTAGGTGTCCAAGTCCAGGTCCAGCTCGCCGATATTTTTGTTGGAAGACACTGATACATGTATTAATTATGGACACATTTTTTGGTCTATAATTTGGGGCATCTTTACGAAAGCAATAATTGTAATGTCATCGTCAACGTCAAGAAAACAAAGATACTTAGAGGTCCGTCTCATTTAATGAATGAATGGGCTTGCCTGCCTAACACGCCATGGAATGTTTATGTTAACTTGAGCCCAGTGACCTACTCACCCCTTTAGCCCGTTTTCAGCCATGTAAACTGTACCTATCTTCAATTGCCACAGTGGACCTTAAAAAAATACTGAACTCTAGAACGGACCCAAAAATTCTAAACTACAGACCATTTCTTTGAACCAAAAAAATGAATTACGCGTTGTCACTGCCTCCTAAAGTATATGAAGGGACACATGTAGGATCAGGATAGAGCCAGGATTAAATGGTAGTAGGGGCAACCATAAAAATTAACATTCATCCAACATATATGTACAGATCAAATTTCATACAATATTTACAATTCCAAAACATTAATTAAATTACTAATCTATCAAAAGGTTAATAAAAAATATATTTATACATAAAACAAACTAAATATTTTTTAAAAAGAATTCAACATTATAAATGTCAAATCTCAAATGTCAGTTTCACACAAATTTATAATAAAATTTTGTATTTACATTAACCACAAAGTTTTAGGAAAAGGTCTTGTTAATTATGCTATAAAACTTTGCTAAATCAAAATAGACTATGTTACTCACCAGCTTATCTTTTACTACAATGGCGCATATTAACCTATGCACTTGTGGCCATAAATACATTGAAACCTTACAAACAATGCTCAAAAAACAAAAACGATAGGATATAAACAAAGAATATACGAATAATAGTGTTAAAAAGAAATAATATTCGTTGGTGTGTCTAAAGATCAAGCAGTCAATCTTTTATGTAGTGTCCGAAAGCTTGCCTCATCGGCAAAAGTTAATAAATATTCTCTAATTCTTAAATTAATTATAATCAAATCAATATAAAAAAAATACTAATAAAGTCATTTGATTGCAAATACAATCATTTATAACCTTTAAAATAACAATAATGAATTACAAAAGAAAAATAAATTATACTAAAATATTTTGTTTTAAAAAGGAAAAAATGCAATTATTTTCACAATAGAGATTATTAAAAAGAAATAGAATATTTATCTAAGATGAGAAAAAAGTGTCATTTACCTTTATAATGAAAACTATAAAAGGAAAATAAAAAATTTTGTAAAAAATAAATGACAAACAAATATTATTATATCTACAGTCGGATCACCCAAATAAAAATAAATAATTTAATATTAAAATACTATATATATATATATATATATATATATATATATATATATTATATATATATTATAAATTTTAAATTAAAAAAAGTTAGGGGCCAAGGCCCCTATGTCAATCCGTCCCTGTTTAGAATAAACTTGAATTTGAATTTAAAATTAAATTTTAAAAAAAATTAATGCAAAAGATAATAAAGTCTAAAAAACCCATTATTGCATACACAAGAAAGGTGAATCAAAAGATTTACATTATATTAAACCCTCTTGATTCAACTTGGTGTGAGTCCAATCTATATCTTTATTAGTTTATTTGAAAGTTTAAAACAAATATATAAGTGCATGTTTGAATAGCTATTTCACCTTCCATTGCATGCGTTCCTATGAACTAAACGTGAGAGCAAGAATTTGGTGGATTTATGTTCAACGGAGTTTGAACGTGTTTACAAACACACTCTAAGAGGTTGTCTAACTTATTTCAAGTAAAAATGAAGTTAAACAACCTCATCAAAGATTATTAATGTAATTCTTTATGTACTTAAGAATAGTTGGAACAATATAAAAATTGTACCAATCATTTTTGATGGGATTGTTTAATCTTATTTTTATTTGGGATAAATTAAAGAACCCCAATATTTAAACACTACCGATTTCGAACTTATACTTTTGAAACATACAATATAAACACAGCAACCTATCAATAACATGCTAGCCTTGCTAGGCATCAAATATCAAACTCGTTTCCTAAACAAAACTAACGCAGTACCAATGAATATATTATTGTTTCTTGCTTGCAACAACTAAAAATACAGTTAATCCTAATATCAAAAACAAAAAATAATACAGTTAATCCAATTGGCGGGAATGTTGTACAGATTTTGGATTGATGTTCTATATATACATCACGAACAAATAAATATATGGAAGCTCTAAAATATTTGAGAAGAATCACTACTCTGACACGTGAACCTTCGTGCTAAAAGCTACTTATCCTTAAGCTTGAGTTGAACCTTCTAACCTTCGCTGTTTGCTGTTTGTAGATTACCACAAAGCAAGGGAGCAGGGCTTTGGGATTTAACACGTAGAGTTCCTCAACATCTGAATGACCATTTATTTTTTCTGCCAATGAATCAAACTCTGAATCAACCTTTTCTTCAATTTCCTCAAGAGGACTATAAATTCTCCCGGCTATTACTCTGCACACTATGACAGATTTTCTTGGAAATGGTCTCTCATGGGATGTCATAATGGAAATGGAATCAAAGGCTTTCCCACTTGTGGAAGTGGTGTAAACCCCCAATGTACCTTGGAATTCCTTGTTGGCGGAGAAGCCATGTCTCAGAATTTGACACATACCACAATATTCTAAAGTGCACAGGCTATATGAACTGTTCATGCCAAGAGAACATGCAATAGTTGTGCCATGAAACCTTAAAAGCTCATTTCCATCAGCCACGCAACGCGGGTGCTTCTTCTTTAGCTTGTCAGCCTTGTCCTTCACCATTTCTCTATATTCCTCAAAGCAAGCAAAGGTTTTTGGTACGTTCAGAACCTTTAAGATACAATCAATCTGCCCCAACATGATTTCAGAATTAATCGAGCTTGTTCCACATATTGTTTCTATAATCTGTCTAGATGAATCCTCTTCAAGTTCAGTGACTGCAAAACAGTACATGTTGATAAACTATGTTTTTAGTATTTCTTTCCATACATTTCCACTCCATAAAAAAATAAACACAAAAAGTTCTGTCTTTGTTCCCTTCAAACCATAGATGAATTGAAAGACATTTAGCTTTAGTTTACGCAAATCACATTGACTCTCACTTCAATTACAACACAAATAAATTAAAGAAGTAGTGGAGTGTATATGTATAAGCTAAATGCTATTTTATTTCCCGTCCCTCCCAAGAAGAGAAAGTTCAGTCAGGACATGTTAATTGCAACAAAACCCCTAAGAAACTCTTCCTGATATGCAAAAATTTACATAAATTCCTGTCAAGGATCCCACAACAGTTGCAGCAATTGGTTAATACTTGGGGAAACAATATTCAGTTAATTAAGATGAACACCTCTTACACCTCTTTCCTTCCGTTCTTTTCTTTATTCTGAAGTATATTGAATCCCCCCACCCCACAAAGGCTTTATTTCTGACTTCTGAGGGAAAGCAAGACTAAATTCATTGATCAATTTATTTAGCAAAGACATGGCAAAGAGAAGTTATGGCAACTAATTGAATCATAACATGAAGAAAACAGAAACACGAGACTCGGAAAGCTGAAGTGCCTTAAACTCTAAAATATCAGTTCAACTAGGAAATATTAGTCTGTTATTACCTGAATGCTCGGAGATATGGTGTGCTTCTACAGCATCAAGATTTTTTAATTTCTCGCCACATTTATGACATGTCAATGTTGAACAACCATCAGAATCCATCTGAACCAACGTCCTTGTGTTGGAGGAGACATTTGCGTCATTGTAATCAACCGGATATGTTATCTTTGAAGATGTAGCTGACCTTCGTGTTCTATGAGAACCTTCCGAACGTTTACTGCTGCTATTGCTTCGAGGACAAGGACAACATCGACCAATTTCATTGTTTGAGGTGTCAAGAACAATTTCATGGGTTATGGGACTAGTGATGTCAATGTCCCCCTTGAAACTTAGTGGATTTTTTGAGTGCCTCTTACTTCCTTGGATGAAATCTTTGGTATTTGAACTCTCAAGATTACCTGACTTTTTTCGCTGATTACCTTTTTGCTGCCTAATTGTCCTTGGATCATGAACTTGATTTGGGTGTGGTTTGCACTGAAGTGTCTTCTTGAGAGAAAGCCAAACCTCAAGCATTCTGTGTCCCCCTTTTCCTTATTATGCTCTTAAAGGATTAACCTTCAAAAGGCTTTGAGAGAAGAAATGTATAGAATATTTCCACGTACCAATAACCATTCCAATTCCAAAAGAAAGAAAACAATCAAGGAATCTAGTATTTTTTTTTTTTCCCTCAACTGTACAGTTCCTTCCTATGCAAGCTGTTTTTCCTTTTTAGTAGACCATTCACAGAGAGAAATTCCATGTGTCGCCAACACGATACGCATTATAAAGATTTCATTGAGTTGCCATAAACTTGAAAATTTGATTTTGAAGCCTTATAATGACTTGAGAATCTCAATATATATAATTCATGATTCAAGCAATCTCCAAGAAATTTTATATCATTTAAGGTTATCTGATCTTTGAATAATCAACCCACGAGGAAACACTAACGGGAACCACAATCATCCAATTAATCCAAATAAAATATTATTCCGTGAGATTGTAATTGAATTAATCAACAAGTAAATGTAAGCAGGTGACAACGTCATATAATAAAATAATCAAATAAACAACTTTTTTTTTTGATAAAAAATAAACAACTTTATATGGTGCTTTCACAACTCTGACAAATTTATTAACAATTTTATCTCAAAAGTCAGTAGTCCGTACACGAGCTTCAAGCAAACAGTTTCAATTTTTCGGACCAATTCCTTCTTTAATTAATTATTTGTGAGACAATGATTAGGACTAATTCCCTTCTTGGTGATTGGGAAAAAAAAAAAAAAAAAGGCTTAATTTACTCTTTCGGGTCACGAAAAATTATAAATTTATGTAGCAACCACAGCCCTTGGTGATGTCCGCATTCTAGATTGTCTTCTGTTTGAACAGAATTCAATGATTTCTAGCTCTGAAATTCCAAAGTAGGATGATTACTAATATAATTAATTTATTATATTGAAATCGCTGCAAGAGCCGTTACCCATCCAAGCAGGCTACCTCTTAGTAGTATTTATTCAAGTATTCATCTATCTGATTGTGAAATTTATCCAAATTTATACCAAAGCCTTTTACAATTTGTGAATTTAGATATTTCATTTCTCTGAATATTGAACGTTGCACCTCCAATTGAGAAAATAAAATGAAAGGAAAATCACACGGAAAAAAGGTACAAAAAAAGTTACGTCCTCACCGAAGGATGGAGGTGGTGAGGGAATATATTGATTAAGCTGAATAAGCCCTGTCCCCCACTTTCGGGAATGTTGGACTTGTTAAAGTTGGCTTCAAAATGAGGCTTAGCCTTCAGATCATCGCTTGTAACCAAACGAATTTCGTCAGGTGTTTCTTCGGCAATTCCGAGTGAGCCCACATTAAGCTCAGTTGCATCAAACTTTAACGGCTTGTATTCCCATTCCTAGTATAAGATGATGATGCCATGAAACCATGTTAATCACTGCTCCAGCTAATTCATTAATTACCTGAAAAGGTTTCAGGTATTTGTATCTGCAAAAATTCGAGGTATTTGTCCCTCTTCAAGCAGCGAGTGGTACTACCTACAAGGACATTCTGACACTTAAGTTAGGAAGAGTATAAGGTGTGTATTCTAGAAGTTGGAATTACATTTACACCCATGTATATATAGCGTATTCTCATTAATTGTAGATATTATTTCCAAATAATGGGTTGATCACGCTCCCAGCTCCCTTCTTTCAAGGGGATTTAGTTGTTGTGAATCTTATAGCAATCCATGATTTTTGAGATGCCAGAAGTGGTGGTTTCTTGCTGTTATTATTATCTGCATTGATTATGCTCAAGAGGCCGAATTGTATGTTCGGCTCATCCAAGCACGACCTTGGTTAGGTATGCGCTCCTGTATACTAATGTCAAGGGCAATCTGTCCCTAAAGATATCAAGAAACAATGGTTAAATTTAAATTTTCTAAAAAAAATAATTAATATCTTTAATTTCAAAAAATATAAATAAGATAAAATAAAATCAGTTCTTTAAAATGAATAATATTTTAAAATGAAAGAAATATTTTAGTATTGTATAATGAACCAATGATCCTAAAAGTTTAAATTGTTGAATAAAAATACATGAATGGTTTTATATTTGTCATCATGTTCTCAAGTGCATGAAGACATGACACAATAGGAACAACAATCTCAAAACCTTTTGAGTTGAAGTATTGATAGAACTTCGATAAGTGCATTGAGTTGTTGCAAATAATGAATAAAACGATAAAGATTGAGTATTATTTTTAGGTGTCGAAGAATGATTCACAACTCACAAAAGCAATTTCTAAGTAAGATATTTAGATTTAATTTGTTGAAAGAAACAATAATTTAAATCAAATAACATAATAAAATTTGCTTTTCAAATTTTCCTTTTAAATCAAAAGTTCAAAGAAAACAAAAGAAATCATAAAGTGTTGGGGTTAAGTTTCATTCTATATTATCTATGAATTTTTAAGTTGAGGTTAGTTCAATTTAATTCTCTAATTTGATTACTAAATTCACTAATTTATTTAAATATTAATTTCTTAAATAAATAAATTTTTATTTCTAATTAAAAGTCATAAAAGAAGAACAAGCCTAATTATCAAAAATTCCTAAAGACGGGGGTTTGATATGCCTTATTTTGTAAATAAGTTGACCAAACTTAAATCCAATATGAACTAATAAGTCACAGGATTCTGACAAAGAGTTTGACCCATTTCTACACTTATTAATATTATGTCAGAGATCTAAAAGTTAAGTTGTTAGGCGAAGACAAACGTAAATGTGAAATTCAAAATATGTCAACAAAATGAAATGTTCTTTGCTTGAATGTAGATAAAACCACGAAGGGCATGTTTTATAATTTGCGGAAAAAATTCTTATAGCGAGTAAGTAAGGCATAATTAAAAAAAAATACATTAAAAACGCAATACATTTTAAACTAAATAAATAGTAAATACATAATTATTTTAAAAATAAATTTATCTTATAAGTCTTATGTACCTTGAGCATAATACAAGTGATAGGTGGAATTGTCAAAAAAAAAAAAAAAAAAAAAAGAAAGTTTGTGCTGTGCTAGTCAAGATATCACGACACTGCAAGAAGGGTTTGAAGATTCTCGCAAAATATCATCTCCCAAACATAAAAGGGCAACAACTTAAATCCTGTGAAGACTACCTAGCAGGAAAACAACACATAGTATCTTTCAAAAGACCATATATGCAAGAAGAAAAAAGCATATTTTGGATCTTGTTCACTAAGATGTTTGCTCAACATCTGAAAGGTCCATTAGTGGTGCCCAATACTTTGTTACCTTCGTTGATGATCACTCTAGGAAAGTGTGGTTGTATCCATTGAAGACGAAAGATCAAGTTCTTCAAGCTTTCAAGGAGCTTCATACTTCTATAGAATCATCAACTAGAAGAAAGCTTAAATGCTTGAGAACTGATAATGGTGGAGAATACATAGGCCAATTTGATAGGCATATTGCAAAATTCATGGGATAAGACATGAAAAAGTACATCCCAAGACTCCTCAAATGAATGGAGTAGTTGAAAGGATGAACAGAACAGTCGTAGAGAAAGTTAGAAGCATACTTTCTCAAGCAAAATCCCCAAATCATTTTGGGGTGAAGTAGTAAAAACTACAGTTGATCTGATAAATTTGTCTTCTCCAAGACCTTTAAGTGGAAAGCTTCCAGATGAGGCATGGTTTGGAAAGAAAGTCTCTTTTGGTCCTTATAAATCTACATTTTATATAGATTTATAGAGCAAATTCACATAATTTTTGCATTAGCTCATAAGAAATTTGTAAGAAAATAAATCATTAATGAAGGATTTCATGTGATGTACGTTTTTAAGCCTTTTGTTTAAAATTGCATGAATTGCCTTAATTTTGTTAAATTTTATGAAGAAAAGTTAGATGTGCAAAGAAAGAAAATACAGTTCACATGCATAAAGGAGTATTGTACTAGTCAAAGAAGAATTAAAAGAAGCAAGGACCAAAGTGAAGATCGCAAAAGAGACCCACAAACACAAGTACATGCCAAAAAGGATATTAAAAACAAAAAACGAAGAAGTTGTACCCGCCAGGCGGGCTTGGTAGGCCGCCCAGCGGGCCTTGTTTTAGTGGCACCCCACTCAACTGGTGGTGTATCCTACCTGGCAAGTCAGCAGGCTTGGCGGGCAATCAAGTCACCTGGCGTCACCACAAACTCCAGTTTTCAAAAAAATCTACCCAGCGGGTTTCCAACGCTACTGAGCGAATTCGAGTTCCAAATTCTAATTTTATTTTAATTCTTAATGGGCCTTGGTTGTGATAGAACTGGCGCCCAACGCCAATGTGTTCCAGATTTCTATTTTGTGAGCCTAGTTTATTTTACAGCCCACTTAGCCCGAACTCACTATAAAAAAGAGAAAATATACATTTGGGGGCAATTCTTGGACTCATCTAAGGACTTGAAGAGAGGAAGAGCTTGAAGATTCATCTCCAGCTTTGGATCTTGAAGAATTTGGGTTTGATTTTTAAGATTCATGGCTTTCTTTTTATCTTTTTTTTCCTTTTGTTTTGTGTTTAGCTAGTATATAAGTTTCTAAACCCCTTTGGGGTTAGGTTAGGATAAACCTTGATTTGAAATTAATGTAATTGATTTCCTTTCTAAATCCTTCTCTTGTTTTTGTTAATTTAGTTGTTGAATTTGTGCTTAATGCTTTTCCATGATTGACACTCATTAAGAAATTAATTAGTAATTTAAATCTTACAATTGAGAAATTGGGATTTAGACCGTTCCAATTCAATAACCATACAACTCTTGAGATATGGATAGATTGCATGTCTTCGTACAAATTTTCTTCTCTTAATGCTTATGACTAATTTTGCTCGCTTAAGGAATTAGGGTTCATCATTGGGATTAAAGGGTTTATCGCGTAAGGAATTAAGGTTAAACTAAGTTAGGAAAATTGAAAGTAAATTGCTTAACATGAAAGGATTTGGGAAAGAAAGAGGTTATTTTAAGGGAGAATCAAAGGAATTCTAACACCTAACCGTTTTTACTCATTAATTTTCTAAACAACTTTAAATTGCATTCTTTGTTCTTTATTTTTATTAATTAAAAAAATACAAAATCCTCTAATTTATCTTTTAATTCTTAAATTCACAAGTAATTATTTGGTTGTGTTGTTATTAGACCACAATCCTTGTGAAGACGATAACTCTTATTTTTTCCTTTATTACTTGTACGACTGGTACACTTGCCGTGATCTCAACAGGTCCCTCGAGAGTTTTCATGTGTAAGGCATTTGTTCACATTCTGAAAGATGAAAAAGTAAAGCTTGGTGCTAAAGCAGAGGAATGCATATACCTTGGATCACCTAAGAGATGAAGTTGGCTTCAAATTATGGGATCTTGTAAACAAAAAGATTTTTCAAAGCAGAGATGTGGTATTCTTTGAAGATTAGACAATCCAACATATCAAGTTTGAGAAGTCAAAGCAAAAGGTGATTCGAGATTCAAACCCTATCATGATAAATAATTTAGGGGGAGAGACTCATGAGATGGAACAACCCCATCAAATGATGCAACCAGATGAGACGAATGAAGGGCAAGCAATGGACAATGTTCTAACAAAACATGATCCCCGAGTAAGACGATCCACAAGAACTAGGCAACCTTAGAGAAGATATTTTTCAGACAAGTATGTCCACTTTACTGATGAAGGGAAACCATAAAGCTTCATGGAAGCCATTGAGATGAATGATAAAGAGAAATGGATGCAAGCCATGGAAGAAGAAATTCAATCCCTAAAAGAGAATCAGACGTACCCAAACCCCAAGTACAAAGCACGAATTGTCGTAAAAGGGTGCAATCAAAAGAAAGGCATAAATTTCGAAGAAATATTCTCACCAGTGGTGAAGATGACATGTATTAGAGCAATCCTAGGTCTAGTTGCCAAACTATACTTGGAAATATAAGAGCTTGATGTCAAAACAACATTTTTACATGGAAACCTAGAGGAAGAAATATATATGGAGCAACTAGAAGGTTTTGCAGAACTAGGCAAGGAACACTTAGTGTGTCATTTGAAGAAAAGTCTTTATGGTGTCCAACCATATTTCAATGCATTAAATATGGTAAGATTGCACACAGTGAAATCCCTCTATAAATAGAGGAAGTAAAGTGCAATGGAAGCACACCAAGTGTAATGACCAAACTGTCACTACAGAACACCTATACAAATTTCTACCTTGGCACATAAACATGAATAAAAAAATAAATATATATATACTATATATATATAGAGAGAGAGAGAGAGAGAGAGAGAGAGAGAGAAAGAAAGAGAAAGAGAAAGATCTATCCATCTCTCCTACTCCCATACGCCAAATCTTTACAATTTATACAAATAAAAGAATGGGAGATAACACCAGACTATATCAAAAGAATCAATATACAAATCCATCAACATTTGGAAAGGGATACAAAACGCACTTCCTATGGCTGATCACACTATACAACCCCATCAAAAGAAAGAAACAAAATACACCACAAGATAGCAAAAAGCTTGAGTCCTTAAGCCATGCCTCTCTAGCTTGTCGCCCCATCCTCAGCTTTGAGAAGTCGAACCCGCTGAAGCACCACCATCTACTCCCACGCCAAAAGATGTGATCATCACAGTCACACCAACATACAACAGCAACAGAGGAAACCACAACAGAAACACAAGGCAAGGGTAAGCTTACTAAAACAACGATATAATACATGATTACTAAAACCAACAACAATTCTCAATATTCACACTCGCATATATATATATATATATATATATATATATATATATATATATATATATATATATAAAAGCACATCCTCACAAGAGAAATAATAGAGAGAGCCTTAGAAAGAGTTTCTAAGAGAGAAAAAAAATTAGTAAGCCAATTTGTGAGTTGTATCCGCAAATTGAAGACATATTATTATTGTATTATTGTAATTCCATTATTACTATAGTGGAAGTTTTGAGAAACCAATGGGTCTTGTGGTTTTTCCTTGCTCACATTAAGATGGTTTTTCACGCCAAAAATTTTGGTGTTATTATTCTATGTTTTTGCTTAGTGCCTATTTTGAGTTTATAGAGAGGGAAAATTATGTTGGCATTTCCCAACATGGAGGAGGTGTCAAACAAGGCTCATGTCGAACTAGTTCAATCTGTTTATTTCAAAAAATATTGAAATCAATTGTTTTTATTTTTGTCTTTTTTACTTATAAAATATACGTAATTAGAAAGTAACATTTTCTCTTAAGTATTAGTTTTTGTCTTTTGGTTTAAGGATCACTTTTTACTTCAGGGATAAGAAAGGGCCTAGATGAATTTGTTCTTTGAGCAACACTTGCTTCATTTATAAGTTGTGAAATAGGAGAAATTATTAAATGAGCTAAGATTATACGGTCTTCACCAATTTCCATATAATATATTATTAACTTTTCTTTTATAAATTGAAAAATGAAATTATTGTCATGTGAAGATTAATTAAGAGCATCTTAACCATGTAATAATTTCTTATAAAACAGGCCTCTTCCATGCACCAAGGTGGTCCATTTAGAGTTTAAAAAATGTTTAGCGGAACAGTATTTTTATAGGCTCTCAAACAAATTAGGACGGAGCTAGCAAATTCACCTATAAATCACATATCAATTATAATTTATAAATGTATTGCTTTCGTATTTTAGTGTAGCAATCCTTTTGAGGGGTTGGTTGCATTTACTATCGTTTACACTACTTCTACCACCAAAATAATTTATGAAAAGGAAGGAAATTAAATAAACTTGTTTTTAAGTAAAAATAGAGGTTCTTTAGGAATACTTGTTGGCCGGCCATGCTTGAAAGTTGAAACCTAGTGTTGTGAAAACTGGACTAGACCGGTCAGTCAGACCGGAAAACCGATGAACCGGTCACCTGACCGGTTCAAATAAACCACGGAACCGGCCTGATGAAAAACTGGTCAAAGAACCGGAAAACCAAGTCAAAACTGATAAAATCGGCCAAAACCGGCCAAAAACCGGTTCACAGCGGGTCAAAGAAAAATTTCTAATACAACATTATTTTGATTTTTTTCTTAAAAAAAATAAAAACCAACCTAAAGTATTTATCATTTTCTTTTTTATTTTGAATATAAACTTGTTTTTATTAATAAATGTTTATGTGTATAATTAAAACTTATACTTAAGTATCATGACATATTTGATTTGCACTTTTATAAGTATTGTAAATGTAAAAAACCTATAAAATTATGTTTTATTTTTAATTTTTAGTATTATAAAATTATAGTATTACGTTTTTTTTAATGTTATTTTATGTATTATTTAATTATTATTATTATTTTATTAATATCAGTTCAACCACGGTTAAACTATTAAACCTTGAACCAGTACCATGATCGGTTCGGTTTTAAAAACATAGGTTGAAACCACATATCAATGTCGCTTCCTTTGCTGGTGATACTCTACTTTCCGTGCCCCCAATGGAACGAATCTTGGAAAGGGAAAGACAAAAAGAATAAAGTAAAATGTAGAGACATTTTACCCCAAGATCACACGGTTAGTTACTCTCATATAAATATGATAATATATACGCAGCAGCAAAGGTGGCCCAAACTTTATTCTTTTTCCTTGATTAATTAAGAGATGGTAGCGCATCACTGTTAAATAGTGCAGAGCCATCAAATAGGCATAGTTCTATCACATCATCTTCTCTTGCGGTTCTACTATATCAGGGGAATCATGGCCAATAACTATGGCTTCCTTGTCTGCATACTTGTCATGGTATTGGATATTGTTGCTGGCATACTTGGGATTCAAGCAGAAATAGCTCAAAACAAGGTACTCTAATTAGACACACCCTACAGCTTCATTGTTGAGAACATTAACGGGTTTAATTAATTTAGTTGTTTAATCTTTTTGGGATGAAATAAACAGGAGAAGCACATGAGGGTGTGGATATTTGAGTGTAGGTACCCAAGCTATCATGCTTTCAAGGTAGGATTGGCAGCTGCCACTCTCTTGGCACTTGCCCATGTAATTGCTAATTTGCTCGGCGGGTGGATATGTGTGTGGTCCAAAGAACAATTCCATTCAGCTACAGCAAATAGGAAATTGGCAGTGGCTTTTCTAATTTTCTCATGGTAAGCCTTTTAGTTTGCTTAACGTACATATACCCTGCGTGTTCCACAAGTCTAAACCCTTCTGCAGCCTGAGCCATCTACGTGAAATTTTTGTTTGTTTATCTTCCATTTTGTTACAGAGGAATTTTTAAATTATTTATCTGTCTTCGTCTAGTATCTTAAGGTTTTAGGGTAGTTAGCATAATATGTCATGTCCTGTATGATTTAGTGGCTCAGATTTCAATCATTAACGTACTCATTCTTCTTATAAAAAGGTTAAATTTCAGCATATAGTAAATGGAAAAGGCTAAATTTCTACCAATACACCTCAGTTTCGATGTGTATGGGTAGAAAAAAGAGATAGATAGAGAGAAAAAATAAAGAGAAAAAAATTGATAAATGTAACAAATGATGTGATAAAAAATAAAGAAGAATGAAGAAATTATTACATGATCTAAAACTATTATGAATATGGACAATCTTCACGTGACCCATAATTTAAATTGAAAAAATTAATTACGTGTCATGTAAAAATTAATCAAGATCATAAACAGATGATAGTTCCAAATCATGTAATAATTTTGCTCAAAAAAATAGGGTAAAAGTTAGATGGAAGAGAAGTTGAATGTATAATAATAATAGCCATAGTAAATAGAGTTATATTATTCTTATAATAACCTTTTTACCAAAAATTATAGAGATATACTCATTTTCTCTTTTATCTCATTTCTACCATATTCTTTTTATCATTTCTGTTCCTTTTTCATCACATTACTTATTACATCTATTACTTCTTCTCTTCGCTTTTTTTTTATCTATCTCTCTCCTCTTTCTATTTTAATCCACCTAAAATGAGATAAAACATTTATCATTATTCATCTTTTTTACAATATATTTTTTCTTTATTTCTCTCCATCACATCAACAATCTTTATCACATATTTTCTCTTTTTTTTATACAATTTTTTATAAAAAAATTGTATAAATACAATTTCTTAAGTATATAAACTTGTACATTATCTATTATAATTTTCAAGTCTAAAAACCTTTTGTGTGATATATTAAAAATACAATATAGAACTATTTATGTGTTTTCATTTAATAGATTGAACTTTTGGAGCCCATCTTGAAATATCCTTTTAAATTCATATAGTTGGAATTAGCTTTAATTTGAATGGATAAAATAAAAATTGTATAATGGCTTCATCCTCTTGATTTTGTGCATGGACCCATATTTGAAAGTTGAAACTCATTCTATATGTACCTCAAGTTGAACCTTATTCTTAACCGATATTTTCTCTGAAAAATAATATATTAAAGTCGATGTGCAAGCAAGATGCTGAATAGGCGTTCTTTGCAGGATTGTGTTCGCCGTTGCGTTCTCCATGCTCATCATAGGCGCATTAGCAAACTCAAGATCAAGAAAATCTAATTGTGCAATGTTAAGCCATCGCTTTCTATCCATAGGAGGCATTCTGTGTTTCATCCACGGATTGTTCACCGTTCCCTATTACGTTTCTGCCACAGCCACGAGAAAGGAAGAAAAGAGGGCAGCAAACGCCACCCGCGCCGCAAGACCCACTTGATCATTTGTTTCCAAAACCAAAATATTATAGAGTTTAATAGTTATACATTATTCATGTAAAGTAGTTTTACACTATCAACCAATCAGAAATCACTATTAATGTGACTTTTAAAGTATTTATTATAAAAGTCAACAAACTTACAATAAATAATAGTTTGTAATTGAATGATAGTATAAAACTGTCAATGCATGACCTGTTTTCTCAATATTATAACACCTAGTGTTTCACCAAAACTATTTGCTAGATATGAAGTGTAATTTTTTATTTTTATTTTTTTGTGTCCTTTTATGTTTCACTTACACAAATTGCTTGATTGAAAGAAGAGCTCCATTTTAAACTGATGTACAAACAATAGTATGAGTTAATATTAAAGTTAAAAGAAAAAAAAAAGAGACAGCAAGTTCTACGTGACTAAAATTAGAGTACAACTCCTACAGGACTTTACAAAAGATCTAACATTTACTTGAAGAGCAATCAAATAGAAATACCAGATATAAAATTAAATTCCCCTTGACAAAAATAGCAATGCCAATGTATGCCTTTTTTCCTGGATTATGCTGTTTCAACAAGCTTATTTATTAGTGATCTGGCTTCCATACTAATACCAAATTCCTCCTAGAGTCCCATCACAATGTCAACCTGTATAAAATTTGAAAAGCAACTCTAAGCAATCGATTCTAAAGACACCACAGAACAGTAAAGACAAAGCACCGCCACATGATCTTAGTTTCTTTATGGAAGCCTAAATCTCTAAATTTTACAAGAAACGGATGCAGATCCTAAAGGCAAACTCAATTCTCTCTGCAAAAAGTTTATTCCAAATAAAATTTGTTGTAGAACAATGCAGAAAAATGAGTCCCAGTTTTGAAACTAAAACCTCAAGTGACACACATATTAGGAGACAAAGCAGTGGAAGGTACGTGCTTTTGAATTTCCAGATAAGTTTGTCCAAACAAAAACTGTGTGTCGCAAGACATTGTCATGAACTGAAAATAATTACAAGAGGAAAACACCTAGAGGGTCAAGAGACTATATATGCTTTTATGAATTATTGTTTGAGTGAACAATGGATATTAACAGAATCAAGTGAAATAAAAGACTCTACAAGTTTATGAAGAATTGAAATTTCTAATAGATTATGAGATTCACAATGAGCAAAACAATAAAATTTTAAATTTAAATATTAAACTATCATAAAAACAAGATTCACAATGCAGAGGTATAAAAGTAATGTCAGTTGCAATTCCTTTTCATGGACCTGTAATTATGGAATATTATAATCATGCAGGTGTAGTCACAGATAAATGCTAAATTTGCATTTTTACTACTACCATAGTTTGTTTAAATGTGGTGGAGCAATTGTAGTAAATTGGGACACATGGATAGTTTGTTATGTAAGCATGCTTTGTTTTCCATATACCATGGTAGTATGGTTTGTTGTTCTTTGGTTCTAGATGATAGAAACAAGCAATTTTAGTTTTACCTGTCTACCACACCCTTTGCCTTCGGAAGCATTTTATTTGACATGCCAACTTTTATTTCCATGTACATTTGAAAATTGTCAGAGTTGATATAAATGGAGGTGAAAGTATGACTATCATCCTGTTTATACGATTCCAATTTAAAGAAATAAAGAGCATAAAGCTACAAGTGAAGAAAGGAGCGGCAAGTATTGTTAATATGAACCTTAATTAAATGAGAACCGGCTGCAAAGTGTGCAACTCCAAACAGAAGGAATGTTAAATTCATGGAGTATTTAAGATACAACATGGAGATGAATTCATTCAACATATCTACGTGGATGCAGCTGCTGTGACAACAGGTGTGGTGTGAAGAACTTTATTGGCACCAAGGTTGATGTCCAAAAAAACTCAACATCACCTTTCCAAACAACAACAGGAATAACCCAGGTTGATGTCATCTACATCTTCCACCACAACAAGGATCTGGTTTCAAATGCTCCGGCTAGTCAACTTTAGATCGGGACGAAAAAGTACCCTGACCTGTTTCAGGGTTCAACATGTGGACAAGAAAAGGGACGAACGGAGATCGAAAACCTGCGGAGGGACCTAACGTGATAGTTCGCTGACCCTTTTTCTTTATCCACGTGGTTTTTTTTTTTTAATAAAAAAGGGAAGCATACCTCCTAACCCCGGTAACACATGCATTGACCTGGCCTTCCATTTTGATACCAAAAATCTAACGGTGACAAGAAGATCTCCTATGGTGAAGGATATTGCTGGCTTTCCCATTCTAGCACTAGCATGCGTCAAAAAGATAAAACCAAAGTATATGCTCTGTCCCGTCCATGACATATCAAGCACCTAAGGGTGTTCACAGGTATAAGTAACCGTTAATCCAAATTGATTCAAACTGACTTAATTATTTTGGTTTGTTTTTTTTCAACATTTGGGTTGTACCTGACCCAACCCATTCAAACTCATTCAATACGGATTGGGTAACGGATTTTAATTTACAGACCTGTGAACCTAACTCGTTAAAGTGATATTTATTTAATTTATTATTTTTTATATATTCTATATACTAATAATTAATAATTAGTGAATTACTAATACTAATAAGACAAAGAGTAAAGACACCCACATACCTGTAAAGTCATGAACCCTGTTAATGTTGGATCACTACATATTCCATGATATGTTACTATTCTTTTTTCTCGACTCTTGTTCTAAGTTTCGTGTAAGTTTTATATTAATTTTAGAAACAAGAATGATGAGAAACAAAGTCAAAACTAAATATAATATTTTTATAATGTATCAAAATTTGTAAGAAAAAATATAATTTTTAAAAAATTTAACAAAACTTTACATATACGAATCCAATTAACCGATCCAAACTAACCGTTAATAATCAGGTTGGTTTGGTTTGGGTCTGACAAAAAAAAAGCATGAACCCTGTAACACTCCTTTAATTTTAAATATAATTCATATTAATGTAATTATTAAGTTAAGTTGATGAAAATGTGAGCAAAATTTTTTCGATTTATAATAGAAAATTCTAAATTTAATAGAATTTGAAAATAGAAGTAAATGATAAAAATTGCTTATGTGTGTGTGTATGTGTATCAAACTGTACATTATGATTTGAGTAATACATAACAGTCAAAAAAAAAAACAAAAGTACATCAAAAAACATATACTACCTAGCCTAATATATACATCAAAAAGATCTTATACATAACAGTATTTATCTACCTGTCTCTCAAGGAAAATATTATAAACTATGTATACAAATCTAGAGAAGTATCCTCTTACTCATCCTTAGCATCATCAGGCATTGCCAGTCATATTCAATAATTGCGATCAATCATACAAAAAAAAAACAGTGAAATGAGGTGATTTGTTCTAAAATCACTTTCACATGTATGGTAGGAATTAAAACACAATTAACGAAAGGAATCTAAGGTTTATTCTAAATTATACTACACTACCTTTGACTTGGTATGGATCTATACTTCTCATTAATGGGTAATAATTCTTAACAAAACCGAAAGTGACTGAGAGTACATATACCTCATCAACATCATTACATGGTACAGTCCTCATCATCATAGTGGAAAATAACAATCAAGATATCTATTTATAGAGGTATACTCTCAAACCAATCCTAAAATGATGAGCAGCTGTTAGAGTTATCGAGCTTGGTTAGGCGAATATCCCGACTCGAGGGCGCTACCCTGGCCATTGGGACCTTCACCACTCGATGCCTACCCCCAAGACCTCCTCAAATGGGTTTCTGCCTTTCATTCCTCAGTGTACCAAACTATAGCTTCCCTAACAGAATGTCATGCCACTGCATGTCACTTGCTTTACATTACTCACTAAACTATCAATTCCTAACTTCTCAAGCAAAGGTTTCTCTAGTCTAATTTAATTTGACCATCAGCACAATCAACATTTTTGCCTTATTTTGCAAAAATTGCACAATACCAAATTTTAACAGAATAACAATTTAGTAATCATATAAAATTTTAGCAAAATAACGACATAGTAATTATAATATAATTACTAAAATTCTAACAGAATAATAACTAAATAAATACATTTTAATTTTTTAAATTCGAGTAGAGTAATAGTTTAGCGAGTGCATTTTTATTTTCCAAAATTGGGCAGAGTAATAGGTGAGCAAAAATTTAAGTTTAACATCAAACAATAATAAAACTTAAGCCTAAACGGGTTTAAGGGAAAACCCTTCCTACCAACATGCAAAGTGACAATAATTTAGAACCAACCCCACTCTCCCCATTACCTCTAAGGTGGTTGAAGAAGAGGATGGAATTGTTAATACAAAGCTCTTAGGAAGAAAACTTTACTAGTTGGTGGAAAACTAGTAAAATTTTAGTATAAAAACAAAATAAACTAAAATTTTTTCTAGAGATAGAAGTTCTCTAAGAATTTGGCTAGCTTGAGAGAGGGTAGGATGTGTGAAAAATGACCAAGAATGGGAAGTATTTATAAAAGAAGAACAAGCTTAGGTGTCTACTTTGATGACATAAGCCATTATGTCATAAATCTCATTATTTATTTATTTTTAATTAATTTAAGGACACATATCAAAATTAGAGTGATGAATCAGTTATTCCTAAATTGGGGACGTGCTCCCTTAGCTGTCCAGCTTCTAGATGTTAATTTTATCTGTAGGTAAATTAACCAGTACCAATAAAATCACCTAAACTTGAAGAAATTGACTTTTAATATCAAAAAAGGAAATTAAATGTAAAACTGGATAAATACATTATTTTTAATCAAAAAAAACTTTTAATAATTAATTTTTATTTTTATTAATTTATTTCAAATTTTACCTATTTATTTTGTATTTTTAAGCTAAAAAATTCATAATAAATCCATTTTAATTCAATAAATACCAAAATTTTTATGAAAATTATAAAATTAAATATTTTACCTATAAATAAACTGAAATTACCATTTTTACTATCTTTGGATGTTAAACCAATACTGGCTAGCTTATTAGACATCTAAGAACATTTTGGTCATTTTATACAGAAATTCCATAAATTTCCAAAAAATTTTCAAAATTATATTTTAATATATATGACATGATTCCAAGCTCAAATTGACATTTAATGTCAACTGAATCTTTTTTTTTCATGTCAGTCATTAATGTTAACAAATAGGAACAAAATCGTCATTATCTAATTTCTTCAGCTTCCAGCTCGAAAAATTATCAAAAATCACAATTAAATAGCTCTTGAAATTATGAGCATAATGATGGGAATCAGAATTTTGAAATTTCTTCCTGATTTTTCAAAATTACATTGTCAAATATTAGAAAAATAGTTGAAAAAATTAAAATAAGATTGTTATATTTTTCACTATTTTTGTTTTAAAATAAAAAATTTCATGATAAAATATACTTAATATAAAATTTTTAAAATATATTGAGGTTAAAATCTCTGGTTAGTTCTAGCAGTTAACTAGGGATATTTTTGTCATTTTACAAAAATTATCTCAATAAATTCTCAAAAAATTTCTAAAATTATTATTAATTATTCTAAGTACATTGACTTGAAAACAATTTTTAAACACTTCTAGCTATTTTTTTTATTAATACGAACATAAGAATAGAGATTAAATTTTTGAGATTCTCATACGATTTTTCAAAAATAAATACAAAATAATTTAATATACAAAAGTAGTGGTATTACAAACCCGACCCAACCCATACTATTTTGATCGGGTTGGGTAACAGGTTTAGCCAAACCCGACCCGTGTACACCCCTACCAACACTAGTGTTACATAACTCATGAATATCTAGTCTATAGTAGGGATCTTAAAAAAAATAATCAAAAAACTTAAAATCAATACAAACTGGTTTTTTTTTTAATTCTTTTAGAACTTTTTTTATAAAACCAATTGGTTCAATCTAGTTTTCGGCTTGTGTCTCCGCAACCAATCCAAACTGAACTAAACCAAAAACATATAGACTATTAATATAAATCCATAATGTATATATTATATGTTTAATTTTTATTAAATAAAGACATAAAGGATGATCCAACTCCAAATTGTTAATTAGTATATGACATGTTTTTTAGTGTAAATTTTAAATGTGAAGATTTATTTTAAAATTAATGAAATAAAAGAAAAAGCCAATTATTGTTTCATTGGTTCTTCATAAGAAACCTAATGCTTGAATACTCATTTTGCATTGGTCTTATGTTAATAAGAACTTTTTAAAAGAAAAATTGATTAGGACGTAAAGGTTACCGATTATAAGAAATTAATAATAGCCCTTGTAAATAAAATAATAGTCCTTGATAAAAATTAATTAGGATGTGAAATTGACCCTAATCTTTCTTGTCTCCTGCTTGTAATTAAAAATTGAATCATTTGATTCAATTCAAACTGCATTTTTCATATTAGATTGGATCAAATTTTTTTTAAAAGACAAATTCAAACCGAACTAAACTGTATAGTATTTTAAGTTTTGAATCGAATGATTTTTTAGCTCAAAACCGATCCACCACCACCCTTAGTCTGTCTATAAAGGACTTTGTAAATCCCTAATCACTAGGCATTTGATATGATCCTAATTAGGAGTCATAGTGTTTTTACATATTGTCATTGAGTTGGTTATCTTGTAACAAGAATTATATAAATAAAAGAAAAGAAGAAATGTAGAAGATAAGACTTGCGCAAACAGATAAGAGAATTAAGTAACTGGCGCACAAAAAAAGTGAGCAAGAGAATTAAAAAGACAAAATAGAAAAGACAAGAAAATGGAAGAAGATAGATAAAATAGTAAAACGTGGAATAGAAGAGAAATGGGAAAGAAAGCGCCACACTCTATGGAGAGTGATAAGCCAAGCAAAGATTCGCCACAAAGGTATGGAAATCTTTGATAAGAACCAGAAGGTCTAATCTAAGAATCCAAAAGAGGAGACAATGCTCAACTTACACTCATAATGGAGTTAAAACTTGAATATTATTCAACTTGTCAAATGAAAGGAATTACAACTTTATTTATAGAGTTTATTCCAAGGAGGCTAGCCCTAATTCTAAAAAACATAAGCAAAGGCCGAAAAAAGCTTAAGGCTCAAATTACAACTTAATATGAATTCAAAAGAAACATAATCTAGGATTGAAACTTAGGCTACTAATTAGAATCAAATCAGCCCATTTATTATAATTAAAATAGATCCAAAAAAATTTAAATAAAATGAAATAAAATTCAAGTTGCAAGCTCATGGTTAGTGCATTATTAAGTTCCCTAGGTTAGGCCTTCTACTTGAATGAAGTGCAGCATCTTGGGCTATCTTCTCCCACTTTGTCGCAATCAGGGTCACAATGAGACAACAAAAATGATATTAAAAACAGAGGAGTCGTCATCATAATTTATTAAGGAAAAACATGAAAAAACCTTAAAAAATGGTATTGAACCAAAGATTGGATTCGAGAGTTGATTACGCATAGGGAAGGTGTTAGCACCCTATGACGTCCATTATAAAAACAGTTACCTTTTAACTTGATGTGTGAAAATATTAATTGTCTTATCCTCTTGCTTGTAAAATTATTAATCCTATTATTTTTTGTATATTTTTTATTTAAATTATAGATTTATTTTATTTAAAAAAAAGGATTATTATTATTACTATTTTATTTTTATAGTTTTTGAGATCGACAGGAGTGTGCTCTTACTACATATCCTCCACTGCAATAAGGAAATTAGACTCACACAGTTCTTTGGGTAGAAAATCATTTTGTAGGTTGCTTTTTTTTTAGTTATATATTTTTATTTTTATTATAAGAATTATTAAGATATTAAATCTTAAGTTTTTTAGAATATCATCCACAACGATAGGCGGCCTAATAAATGCGAGATACTCTTATAAAACAAAGTTATAAAAGATTTTGCGATATTCAAGTAGGTCCTAGACCTAACACGATAAATCACTAAATCCACATTTTATTTTTATCAAAAAGAAAAATCAATTGACAAATTATTAATTAATCATAAGTTTTAAGGGGATCCTTGTGATGTTCAAGTGGGTCCTAAACCTAACATGAAAAATCACTAAGTCTATTTTTTAATTTATATATTTTTTATAAAAGAAACTATTAACAACTTATTAATTAATTATAAGCTTTAGATAGGATCTTTGTGATATTCAAGTGGGTCCTAAACCCAACATGAAATATTACTAAGTCTACATCCTTATTTTTATTAAAAAGAAAATATCAATTAACAAATTGTTAATCAAACTTAAACTTAGATAAAACCTTTTGTGATATTCAAATGAATCCTAGACCCAACATGAATAATCACTTAATTTATGAATTATATTTTATTTTTACTAAGAAATATTTTGAATTTTCCATTAGCAGTTTACTGATTAAACTTTTACTAACATTAGGCGCACTTTAGTTTTTTATTATTTAATAATTTTTTAGAGAAATTACGATAATCAATAAAAGACTTTTATTAAAAGGTAAAGTAATATATATAGGAAACATTGACCAGTAAACGTTTGCTTTGGTTATTATACGTTCTAAAAAAAAACCTATCTCGAAGAAAAAAGAAAGAGAAAAAAAAAATGTTCATTAACAGGTTATATTTTCTCTTTTGTATTTTAATGAAAGGGATCAAATCCACGAAGTTCAAAAAAGAAAACGGGTGGGCCAATCTCATTACCCACACCCTTCAACGAAAATGAGGAAATAATAGAGAATTTGTGAGAGCAACATCAGGACAAGCCCAATTCAGCAGTTCGAATATGAGGGAAGACAAGGCTTTTAGCCTTTTCCCCTTGAGGGGCAAACAATTCTTCGACGCATTCTAACCCTTGGTGACGGTGTAATTAGACACAGTGAAACGATGGAACGGAGGTGAGTGAAAGCGAGAGCTGCGCGAAGATAGGCATGTGGCGGCGATTATTGGCGTCGTGGTGACGCGGGTTTGATGGTGGTTACTCGCGGAGACGCAAGTTTGCGTCACAGCGGAGATGCGCAGGTTCACGGCGGAAAACAGGACAGTGTGAGAGTTGGGGATGTGGAAGCGTGAAGGTTTGCGCGAGGGTAGACGCACGGTGGCGACTACTGACCTCACGGTGGTTCGGTAGAAGCACGATGGAGATGCTCTAGAGCGCGAAGACGCCGGCGTGGCAGTGGCAGAGGAATGCTCTTCGGTTTTGGTTTTTTTGTTTTGTTTTGTTTATACTGTTCTGTTCTATTTTGGTATTACTTTGATGTCGCGATCTGTGAAAGTTTTTATACGGCATGTATGTGTGTGCTGTTGTGTGTATATTGATTTAGTGCTGAATGAAACAAAATATGTATATACTTTGTCTGTGCAAGCTGCAGATAATGTGGACATGGTATAAATTTGATGATATTATTATTGTTTTCTGGTAGTGGATGTGGAATGATGCAGGGTAACATGTCCTTGATTCACCATTTCAATCAAGATGAAGAGGAGAGACTGAAGATTACCTCAATGGTTATAACAGAGTAACAGTGCTCTTCTTCTCTTCTCAAACCAACAAAGTCACTTTTCTTTCTTTTTCCTCTTCAATTCAGCAGCCTCCACCCCCCTGCCCATTTCTTTTTCTCTTCCTTTATATATAAGCAAAGGGTATAACTGCTTCAACCTTTCCTCCTTTTCCTTGTTCTTTTTATCTTCTGTTTCTTTTTTTCTCTTTTTAGTTAATGGGCTTAGCCCAACAAGCACCAAAAACCCATACATTCATTTAGTATTTTGGTTCACTTTTAATTCATTATTATTATATTTTTACTTTTGTTATTTTATTTCAAATATTATTATATGAACTATTCGGATAAAATTAGATGTTCACAATCTTATAGCGTATTAATCATCTCTAAATATTTTTTAGGTCTCTTTACTTTTTCTCTTATAAGTTTTCCTAATCCAATCATATAATTTTCCTTTCTAACTTTTTTCTTTTTAGGCCCTTTTGGCCCAATTGAAGATTCTTTCTTCTTAACTCTTCCCTCTCCTCTTGAATGTCCTTCTTAATCTTCATCATCATTCAATTTCAAATTCACCCAAAAACCATTCAATTTCAACGCCCAACTGCTACTAGTCATTCCGTCAAGAGTTATATTATTTAATAATTATATAAAAATTATAATATTTTTTATAATGTTATCTTTTTATTACATCATTTATATTATTTCATACTTGTCTTCTATGTTTATAAAAAATCTGTACAAACTTATTATACAAAACTGGTTATTCCTTCTCAGCAATTTTTGTCGTCGTTTTTTTAAGTTTGCCTAAAATTCAACTAAGAGGAAGTAGTTTATTTTATTCTAATTTTTAAAGGGAAAATAAAATGGTAATCTTTCCATAACTTTGAACTTAGACCAGCAGAGTAGACTAGTCGGTTTATTCTTCACAAACTTTAGTCCTACACTTTAACAACTAACAAATTTTATATTTGCCTCGTGGGTTTTAGTTCCTCAACCCCACCCCCCCCCCCAAAAAAAAACAAACTTAACAATATCTTACTAGCTGAAATAGAATGAATGATATATTTAGGAAAAAGTAATTTTCTAATAATAAAAAAAAAAAAATCAATTTGGTAGCGCAAAAAAAGCTTCTGTGAATAATTTTAGTGAAAGTCCATTTTTTTTTTATTTCTAACTTTGAGACTTAAAGTAAGATAAATAACATGAGAAAAATTGGTCCAACTAATAGTCTGAAAAGCTTGGTAGGTTTTAAATGCTACTAAAATTTAAGGTTTTATAGACTGAGAAAAGAGAAGGAAAGAGGAGGGAAGAAAAGTCTTAAATTATAGCTAGTTTGGATAATTTCTTTATAAGTATTTATACGAAAAAAAAATAAGAAAATAAAATATATTGAACTTTTTATAAGCTAAAAGTAATTGAGTTTGATGATTATGTACTGTCAGTGTAAAAAAAATTACATTATCAACCAATCAGAAATCATCATTGATATGACTTTTAAAGTATTTATTATAAAGGTCAACAAACTTACAATAAATGGTAATTTATAATTGATGACAATGTAAAATTACTTTACATTATTAGTACATAGCCTGTTTTCTCAAAGTAATTTATACACCTTAATTTTTGAAGAAATTAAATAAAAAGAGATTTTATAAAAAAGCAGAAAAGGTGGAGAGAAGCGTGCTCAACAAAAAAATGATCTTCTCTCTAATGAGAAAATTTTGGTAAGAGAAGTAACACATTTTTCTTTTTATCTTTCTTACATTATTTTTCATGTAAAATGAGATAAATAATCTATTTTATTATAAGGATATTTTCATAATAAAATATTTTGTTCTTCTCTCTTTTTTATCAGATGAAATAAGAGAAAACTTTTTTTTTTATTCTTTATCTTATCTTCCTTAATTTAAACAATATAAAAATTTATTCGTTTTTAAATTTTTATTTTTCTCTTCTCTAGTATTTCTTTTTCTCTACTTCTTTCCTTTTTTCTTCCCGTATCCAAACATATATGTTTGGCAAGTCATCTTAGCTAGTTTTTAACTTTTTACAAATTGAAAAGTTTGTTTGACCTTATTAGGATTTTTTCAACCACTAGTTTCTTATAGTTTATTCTCTTATTTTCCGTAAAATATTTATTAAATTTTCCTTTTACCCTTTTTTACATAAGGTAGAATTTTATTACTATTTTTTGTTTCTCATCTTCACCTCATAAAATAGGGTTTTATTATTTTTACCTTTTTTACATAGGGTAAGTTTTATTATTTTTACTCCTTTATTATATAAGATATTGATAATGATACATAATAGGTTTATTTTATTTTATTCTTGTCATTATTTTTTGGATATTTTTTACATTACACTATTTATGTTAATCATTACTCTATTTACAATATTTATTTATTTTTTCAGCATTATACTTCAAGATATTGATAATAATAGATGATAGGTTATTTTATTTTATTTTATTTATTATTTTTTGAATATTTTTTATATTACATTGTTTATTTTAACAATTAAATTATTTGCATTATTTATTCTAATATTTAACATTATACTTCAAGATATTTTAACCATTACATTAATCAACATAATGAAAGTATGATGTCTAATTAAGTATATATTATTTTAATTTTATTTTAAAATTAATTGAAAATATTTTAAGATAGAGTATAAGATTAATAGTAGAATACACAATATATATATATAATGATTAAAACTCAAAAAATATAATTAAAATAATTAATCTATAAAAAAATTATAAGACCTTAAAATTAATTAAAAAACTAAAATTACAAATACCTTAAAATATATTAATAAAATAAAATTTAAATTTAAATAAAAATATCGTATCAACATGCATATTTCTGTCATTTTACATTTATTAGCGACTTTAACAGATAATTTTATCAAACACTTATAATTTAATAAGCTAATTTAATAACTTTCATCTTTCAACTACTAGCTTTCAGTTATTAGCTAACTTTTAAATTTTTAGCTGACTTTTCATATTTCAGTTAGTTTTTCAACTACTTTTGTCAAAAATAGCCTAAAAATGGTCAAACTTTTTTTACCCTAAATTCATTTCTACATAAATAGAGGAAACGAAATATAAAGAAAGAACACAAGATAAAAATATTAAATTTTTATCATTTTTTTGAGGGAGAAAAATAGGAAAATAGAAAAAAAAAATTGTGGGGCCCACTATAAAAAAAACTCTTCCCTTTAAATTGGCACGAAATGGAGAAATAATCTCTCAATTTTTCATTTTTATTTTAATTTATTAAAAAAATAAATCAAGTTTTTAATAAGATAAAATTTGAAAAATAAATAATTTATGTTAAAAAAATAGTTGAGTGCAAATTTAATTTTTATTAATACAAAAATATTTTTGAACAAATTATTTATTTATTTTTTACTATTTTCTCTACTCATCCAATCAAGTAAAGAGAAAATTCTTTAGTTCTTTTGTTTCTTATTTCTTTTTATTCTAACAACACATCTTTTTAATTATATTTATTTTTTAATTTTTTTCTTTCTTTTCTGTTTTAGTTATAATCCAAAGATTAGTATATCATGGCTTAAAAGAAGACACATGTCATTCATATTTTTTAACTTTAAAAATAATTTTTAAATTAATGATGTATATTTTTATAATTTCAAACATATTTTTAATCTATTTTGAATTAAACATACATATTTTTTTGTAATTTATACCTTTTATGAATATTTTTATAATAAAATATTTTTTCTTTGTTCCCTTTTTTTTTATCAAAAGCAGTAAGAAAAGAGAAAACTAAATTTTTCCTTTTTTTTCTTTTTCTTACCTTTTTTAATCCAAATAACATAAAAATTTATTCATTTTCACTTTTTTCCTAGTTCTCTCTACCGTACTTTTTTCCTTTGTTTTTTCCTCACCTCCAAAGATAATGTAGGACTCAATTAAATTTTAAATAAACCTATAAAAATCATTCATTCTTATATATTAAAGTGGTATGGCTCAAAAAGAAGATACGTGTCATTTATATTTTTAACTTAAATTTTTAATTAATTATGTTTGTTTCTATAATTCCTAAGATCTTTTAATCTTTCTTTAATTTAATATAATTATTTATACAAAATTCATATAGGGGGTATAGTCTTGAACATATTACAAATTCTTATATTGATTTGTAATGTTATATGATATTCTTATATTGATTTCTAATATTATATATTAGTGTCTTGAACTTTTGATGATGATAATATGTAATTTTATGTGTGTTGAACATTTTATTCATTTTAAATTATGAATTTATAACATTGACTGTATATGATAAATTAATTATGAATAATCTGTAATACACTTTTTTGTAAGAGATTTATGTAGTTGTTATCTTTTGTAGTCTTTTATTGTTATATTGTTGAAGGTTATATAAATCTCATTTCCAACTATTTATCATGCTTCATGACTCAAATAGTTATTATATTTTTATTTTATTTTATTAATTGTTGAATTAAAAATAATTTTAAAAATCATATAAAGTAAATTAAAAATTAAAAAAATATCAAACCAAACAAAGTCAAGTTACAAAAGAATTGTTTATTATTGTGGAGATTGAAATTATTTGTTTATGTTTTTTATCTTTCTTATTTTTAGTTGAAATAGCATTATTAAAAAAAATTATCTTTTTAAAAAAATATGTTTTCTCTTTATCATTACTAGGGGAAAGTCCATGTCTCTCTTTATTTAAAAATTCAAATAAAAGAGAAAGAGTGTAATAGGTAGTACAAAGAATAGTTAAAGGATAAAGTAATAGATAATTTAGAAAGTAATTAGAGACTATAGTAATCTAATAAAAAAGTAAAGATCAAAAGAAGATATCCTCTTTATTATACTTATAATTTTTTTCTCTTTGTTGAAGTGTTATATTTTAATAAAAAGTTTAAGCATGTTTAAGATTCCTACAAAGATGGTGGTTTTTATTCGTAGTCTACGTAGATATTTTTTGTTTTTAATTCTTGAAATATTTGTCATCACTTATTTTGTCAGGAGCTTTTAGGTGCACTGGTCCCAAGTAGAGATAGATCCTCTCGACAAAGAAGAAAGTCAGTCCGC
This sequence comes from Spatholobus suberectus, assembly GCA_004329165.1. Classification (NCBI taxonomy): domain Eukaryota; kingdom Viridiplantae; phylum Streptophyta; class Magnoliopsida; order Fabales; family Fabaceae; genus Spatholobus; species Spatholobus suberectus. The sequence goes on along the minus strand of CM014729.1, from coordinate 7,202,195 downwards.
CAATTTTCCCATTAATAAAGAAAGGGAATAAGCCAAGCCCGATAACGTCGGGTGAGACACCATTGTATTTTACTTTGTCCGTAATCCTCATAAACTTCTTCAGATGGGCTAAGGGGTCTTCAGACGGTAAGCCCCCAAATTGCCCTAAGTTTTGCACCATGGAGATCAATGCAGGTTTCAGCTCAAAGTTGTTCACCCCACGATGGGGCGGCGAATGCTGTCAGTTAACCCTATCTGAAGGGCAAAGTAATCTTAGAGGGTTTTCTTGGGTTCTTCTCCAACCATTGGTCTCCACTCTCTTCTTAACCTGCAATAATGTATTTCGATCTCAAGAATAAGCTATAGCTCAGGCTCTTGAGAACAGGTTAGCATAAACCAGTGGAAGAAAAAGATGTAAAAGAAAAAAAATAACTAGACTTTAAATAATAAAATTCAATCAAATAAGATAAAATAGGGACAGATAAGATAAGATAAGAAAAAAAATAAGATAAAGTAAAATAATTCAAGATAAAATAAAATAAAAGAGTAAAATAAGATGAGAAAAAATACAATAAAATGAGATAAGATAAGATAAGATAAGATAAGAATAACATAAAATAAAATAAAATATTGCCTAATCCAACTGGAATTTCTCTTTCTTAATGTCGTACAATCAGTCCCTGAAAATGGCGCCAGAAACTTGATGTGTCTAGAACATACTTAAGGGCAAGCATAGCCTATCGCAATAGTAACAATGGACTTGAGTCCAGATATTGTACCCAAAGGACTGATATAGAGTACCATTCAGAGAAATTCCTATGTACGTTGTCCAGGTTATTCAAGTTTTATAGGTTGAGTTCAAAGAATTAAAATGCAAGGGGTTGCAAAAAAATAATAATTACAATTAAATTAGATTTCAATGAGTTAAAAACCTCGGATTATGGGTTCACCTATGCCTTCAATTTCCTCCCCCCAAGTTAAAATGTAATTGTATTTCCTTTAATATCCCTTTACTGAGTTCTTTCACAACCTTTGGTCATGGGTTGTAAAAACTCTTTCCTGTATTAAACCCCTGGTTGTTCATGCAATGGTTTAATCCAGGAAAGGATTAGGAACAAAGAGGGTGAACAAATTTGATTGAGAGCTTAGTTCGCAGTTTGATCATGCAACATCCTAAATCCAATTACCTTAAAGGTCTACCAATTAATTACGGTACGATCGTCGATTAATTAACTGATTAAGTACATGCAAGAAGTGATAAATTCCAAACAATATAATGAAGAACACTAAGGCAATTCAATTGAAAGAAAAAGGGAAATAAAATTAACAATCAAAATGGAGTTTCAGTTATCTCAAACATGGCAACACCACAATCCTAACCTAGGGATTAGTTCTCCATAAAAACAGAGAAGCAACCCATTACAATATATATAATTAAAAACTAAAGGTAAACATTAACAAAAAGGATGGCCTTCAGTCTCTGTCCAGAGAAATGTAGGGAGAATCCTCTGAAATTCTGAGGGAGTCCTTCCTTTGTCAAAATCTAAGAGAGAGATTAGAATCATGATGAGATTAAGCTCCTTGGTATTTGTAGTCCATCTCTGGAATTTCAGAAAAGGAGGCTTAACTTGGTCCGTCTCACACAACCCAGGCCCATTGAGAATTAAAATAAAATTAGAATTTGGACCTCGGATTCGCTCGGTGTGGTTGGAAACTGTAGGACGATTTTTAAAAAAAATAAATTCGCTCTATTTTGGCGTCGGGCATGCTGACTGTAACATCCTCAAAATATTACTTAAATAATTATCTAGTAATTTTCATTTGTTTAATTGTCTTGTGATATTAATCAAAAGTCTAAATAGAGATTTATAAATTTTGAAAACTTTGATTTAGTTTCAATGAATAAATAATATATAGACTTAATAATAATAATAATAATAATAATAATAATAATCATCATCATCATCATCATCATCATAATAAAGGTAATAATTAGAATTATATAGAAATGTCTAAATAATTAGCAGAGACATTTCTAAAGTTGAAAAAAATATATTCTAGCCTTAGAATAATATTAGAAAGGTATCTAAGAAATAAAAATAATTTTTGGTAATTTTATAAATAAAATTAGATTTATTGCAATTAATAAATCAGAATAAAGAAAGATAATTAAGAGATAAATCATAGAAAGGTCAAAAAAATAAGAAAAATAATTTTTAAGCTTAGAAAATTAGCCTGAATTTTTTTAAAAAAATTCAAGAATTTTTGTAATTTAACATATATAAGTAAAATGTATTCACAAACACTTATAGAGCACAATTAGAAATACTAAATGAGCTTTAAAAATTAAAAAAAATTACAGGAAGTTTCTTAATGTGTCTAAACCTTACCTGAACAAGGAGAACTCAAATTGAGATCTCTATAATAGTTTTCTAAAAATAAGTTCGTAAATAGCTCATAAAATTACTTATAAAATAAACCGGTTATTTTTAGCTTTGTTTGTAGATATACCTCAAATGTGTGATTAGAGAGGGACTAGATTAAGTCTAATGTCATTAACTCCAACTCCCTGTAAGCCCGTTGAATCGAAATTAAAACAAACACTGGATATTTTAGTGACACATGTCAACACTTAGTGGTTAAAAACTTGGTATTTTCTCTCCTACCTTCTATAAACCAAAGGCCACCTCCTTCTCCCTAAACCCTCATCTTCATTTCTTTCATTCTCCTTCCAAACTCTCAAAAATCCAAGGTTTTCTCAAGGCCCAAGTCTTCTAATTCCATTGGTGACCAAGCTAAGGAGCTTAATTAGAGCATGGATGAGCAAAGCCCTTTCCTCCCCTCTTGTGGATAGTCGCAGGTCACTATGGGTAAGGGGGTAGAAACTACATTAATTTGATTTCAAGAATGATACTGACCTAGATGGTGGTTTTGATGAATTATGTGTTATTAATTTCATTTGTATAACTCTTGAGGATTCTAATTGTGATGTGCTTGCATGATTGGTCACATAGAGCTTAGTTGGGCCTTCTATGATGTTCTTGATGATGGAATTACTTGAAATATATGTCAATTGCTTGATTACAAAGCTTAAAGATTAAATTACAAGTTGTTGGATTTTTACTGCAATAGAACAACCTTTGTTTTTCATGTATAAATTCATGTGTGGTTGGAATTTATGTATGATTTTGGTAGAGAGATGCCTCTATAAGTCTAGAATATCCCTATAAAATTTCGTAATCTAATTCCATGTGACGAATATTTGGTGAATTTTTGATTGACTGTTGTTCTGTCAAATTCTGACAGTAACCAGTCACGAAAAAAGTGATCAATTGGACCCTTAAATGATTTTAGAAAAATTATAAACAATTATATTTAGAAACTAGACATATTGAAGGTTAATACTGCAAAATATTATTGGAAGAAAAATTCATTTGCTATGCCAAAACGATCAACAAAAATAGGGTATCATAATAAGGTAGAAAACAGAAAATTGCTTATGATGTAATTGGTTTGTTAATTGGTGGTGAGCTTAGGATGAATTACATGATTTGTAACCAATTAAATGGAATGCATGATTAGTAGTCTTGAGTCAGTGGACATAATGTAATTACTTGAACCTTAAAGTGTTAGATATGAAATCATGGTTTGCTATTGAGTTAGCTAAAATTATAATGAATATTTTATAATGATAGCATATGTGAGAGCTTATTTGGATTGAATAACGATTGATAATGACTTTGGTTATGAAAAGCAGAGGAAAGATGAATAATGTGATATATTCTGGTGAACTGAGTTAATTGAATGATTGAATTGTCGAAAGTAGCATTGAAAGTGAAAGTGCAATTGAATCGACGAAATGTGCGATAGGAATGCTATCTATGAATGTTTATAATTGAATATATTGTTCTTGTAGATGTTCATACATCATATGCATATGTATTGATGTTGTAAACCATGCACTGATGGCATGTGTTTTGGATGGGGAAGCCACAGTTTGGTACACTGAAGAATGAAAGGCAGGGACCCATTTGTAGAGGTCTTGGGAGTAAGGTATCGAGCGGTAAAGGTCCCAATGGCTAGGGTAGCGTCCTTGAGCCAGGACATTCTCCTAACCAAGCTTGATAACCCCAACAACTACTCAACATTCCAGGATTGGTGTGAGAGTATACCTCTATTTGGACTATGAATGTCCTGAGTTGAAAGATTGCTCAGTTCCCTTGATGATGAGAAGGATTGTACCTTAGTGTGAGAGAGGTACATGTACTCTCAATCACTTCTCATAGATATTGATGAACACTAAATGGATTGTGGGCCCACATGCATTGCACTAACGAGTGTCTCAATAAAAACCCATAATTGGTGTGATATGGGACACATCAATTTCGGATGGTAGTAGCTCAGACGAACTTGTAGTGCTACCATTTGGATTTATTAAGTAACTCGATAGAAAAGGTTGATAAATTGAAAGGAAAAATGATAGGTCATACATCAAATCTCTATTTGTGTGCAACATGGGAATGAGATGCATTATGTGTATGAAATGACTGTAATAATTACATATGTTGTGATAATGTATTATGAGTTGTGAATGTGCTCTCTATTGAATGTTATGATGTTTGATACATGATTTTATAGTTTATTGAATGATACGACTATGTTAATGTTGTCATATTAGTTATGTGATATGAACTGTGATTTGGGTGGGTCTCTGGGTTTATTTGATTCCTTGGTTTCAAATTGTTTGGTTCTTGCCCCTAAATAATCTGTCCCTTCCTTCATCTGCAGATGTTTGGAATAGAAATAGAGGGCGAATTGCCTTTTGATTTGTACATGAACAAGTACTTGGCTTAAAAGTACATGGTATTGGCAAAGGAAGCACCTTGGTTAAGAGCTCTATTGGGATTAGAAGTCTTACAGCCCTTAACCAGGATGGTATTAGAGTGACGTGGCAGAAGTGTGTATGAAGATATAAAAGACTTATTACTTAGGAAAGAGGATTTTAGAATTTAGTCTTATCAAACGAGATGCTGAAAAAGTCTAGTGTGGTGTCAAAGCTAGTATTCCTTTGAGATAAGAATGGTAATACTCTAATCTGGAGGAGTATCCAATTGTGTAGTAGACTGTGCTATAATATCATTAGAATGTAATGTAAACTCTTTTCGTGTCAACAATATGTAACTGCATTTTTGTAGACTTTTAAATTATATTTCATTTTTATTAGTATTTGTTATCATAGTACTTTATTAATAGTTTGGTAGTAAAACTCTTATTTCATTTTACATGGAAAAAGATTTCATATTTTATATTATGTTACAATTTTAGTTTTAAAGGCTATACAAAAAATCTACCTTGATTTCTATTACTAAGCTATTAGAGCTCAAATTTGAGTTACAGAAAAGTTGACAATTAAGAGTGTTACACTAACCTGTCGGGCAAATGCCACTAAAGCAAGGTCCATCGGGAGGCCTATCAAGCTCGTCGGGTGGATACGACTTCGTGCACTCCGTTTTGCGCTTCTAATCTCCTTTTTGGTCCGTTCTTGTGCTTGTGGGCCTCTTTTGCGCTCCTCACTTTGGTTCTTGCTTTTTTAAGTCCTCTTTGACTAGTACAATACTCCTCAGTGCCTTATGTCTGTGGACTGTATTTTCTCCCTTTGCACATTTAACTTTTCTTCAAAACAAACAAACAAAATTAAAGCAATTCATGCAATTTTAAATAGAAAACTTAGAAACGTACATTACATGAAATCCTTCATTAATGACCTATTTTTTCACAAATTTTCTATGAGCTAATGCAAAAATCATGTGAACTTGCTCGAAAAATCTACATAAAATGTAGATTTATCACAAGTTAAGGGAAGAAAAAAGACTAATGGTAGAAGAAGCACCCAAAATGACCTTCAACGACTACTTTACCCCTCAAATAAGGGTAATGGATAGCATTCATTGCCCAATAGTGGAGACGAACAAATTCGAGCCTAAACCTGCATTAATCTCCAAGGTGCAAAACTCAGGACAGTTCAAGGGCCTGCCATCTGAAGATCCCCTAGGCCATCTAAAGAAGTTTATGAGGATTAAATGTTGGAACCAAAGACGTATGAAGTGTCTAGTTCCTCAAAATTTTGAAGATAACTAACTTATTAAGTTTTAAGTCTCCGTTGTAAAAATGTTTTTACAGCGTCCAAAATTGTGGCGTCTATGCCGCCAGTTATTGCAAACGTCCAATTGACTTGTTATGATGACTGTCCAGAAGTAAATCTCTCCCTTAACGACTAATGTTTAAAACTAAGACTCATATACAAAGTTTGTCCAAGAGTAAGTCTATCTCTAAACGACTAAGTATTCAAAGCCTGCGTATGCGTTCCTCACATTTAATGCTTTATCTATTTTAAATGATCTAACGTTCATATGTCTAAGCATTAATTGAAAGACAGAATGCATGTTAGTGTATAAGCACAGTGTTGCAGAAAAAGTAAGTCAACTTATCAAGTTGCCACGCTAAATAAAGAATGATCAGAAAAGCATACATCCAACGCAGTTCTGCACTTTCCTTTTTGGTGCAAGAACAAACGCTACTTTTCTGACTACTTTGAAAGCTCGATATACACACACTTTTCTTGAAGACTGAAGCTAAATCCACTCAATGGCTCTTTTCCACGAAGACTATATGTACCAGCTCGAGAATAGTAAACAGATAAGAAAGGCTAAGCAAATAGGATATAGAACTCCTACGTTTACTGGACGACTTCGAAATCTTGTTGAAAAGAAATTTTCTTTGTTCTTTAACTTTTATATTCTCACTTTGTGAGTAGACTTGTTTTATAACAACTGTTTTCTGTTGTGAAAACCTAGAGAGGCTTAGTGAGAAAGAATACTTGGATGGTTAAGCAATCTGGGTTAATTGCATTGTAAAGCCTGAAGAGGCAATGAAGAATACTTGTTGTATAACCTAAGGGTGGTTAGTGAATACCTTCTGGACAAAGGAACTGGACGTAGCTCAAGGTTGAGTGAACCAGTATAAAAACTTTGTGTCTTTGTCTTTTCTTATCCTTCTCTCTCCATCTTTCGAACTTGTTTTCAAAAAGGATTAAAAAGTTTTTGAATGCACATCAAGCTTGGCCTATTCCCCTTCTCTTTAATGGGAAAGGTGGCAAATTGGCTTTCTTCCCTGCCGAGAGGATCTATTTCCACCTGGGACCAGTGCACCCAAAAGTTAGTAATAAAGTACTTCCTTCCGGCAAGGTTTAGCCAACTGAAGAAGGACATAGTGAATTTTGCTCAATATGAGCAAGAATCACTATTTGAGGCTTGGGAGCGCTTTCAGGACCTACTTAGAAAGTGCCTCCATCATGGCTACCCACATAGGCAACTAATTCAGATCTTCTATAGCAGGATTTTAGCCAGAACAGGATCTCTATTGATGCTTCTTATGGGGGCACAATTTTGAAAAAGTCCCTAAATGAAGCCTTTACCATTATTGAAGACTTGGCTTCAAACAAACTACCACTGCTCTGTTGGTGACAAACACATTATGAAAAGACTAGTTGGGGTACACCAAGTGGAAGTCACTGTGGCCATACAGCAGAAGCTGGACATCATCACCAAGTAGCTAGAAACTCTTATCAGGGCTCAAGCCTAATATGCTCAAGCAGCCCTCCTTCCTTATGATCAATGCGGCCAGGTGGGCCATGAAAGCAAGGACTGTCAAATGAGTAACTTTTTCGACCGTCCTGCTGAGGAGGCAAACTTTGTAGGCAACCCAAACCAGACTCAAAATGATCCGTACTCCTCCACCTATAACCTTGATTGAAGAAACCATCCCAACTTCTCTTGGGGTAGACAATAAAAGAGCCAAGGCCAAAATCAAAACGTCTACAAACCTCCTCATTTGCAAAGGCAGACTTAGAGGCAAGAGAAGAAAAGGCCTAGCTTACATGACACCATGATGCAGTACATGGTGAAAAATGATGAGAGAATGAAGGCCTTAGAGACTCAGATAACCAACCTAACCAATCTAATGTATTAGAGAGTTGTAGGGTCCCTTCCTACTCAAACTGGGCCCAACCCAAGGGAAGAAGTAAATGCCATCATTCTCAGGAGTGATAAGGCACTACAGGAGCCACAAAGAAAAGAAGAATTGATATCTCCACCCCAGAAGGAGGCTCTTACTAAGGAGAGCCCAGTTAGTGAGAAAGAAAAGAAAAAGGAGGTGACTACCCCTCCTAAGGTAAGTATTCATTTCCCTTAAATGGTTAAAGATGAAGAAAATGCTAGGCAGTTCAATAGATTCTTAGAAATTTTCAAAAAACTACAAATAAATATTCCATTTGTTGAAGCCATAGCTCAAATGCCCAAGTATGCTAAGTTTCTTAAGGAAATTATTTCTGACAAAAAAAAACTTGGCGATTTTGAGACCTTTGGCCTCAACAAGAAATGCTCTACTATTGTCCTTAAAAAGTTGTCTCCTAAGCTTAAGGACCCAGGAAAATTCACAATTCCCTACGCTATAGGCAACTTGCAGTGTTGAAAAAGCACTATGTGATTTAGGCGCCAGTGTTAATTTGATACCTTATTCTATTTTCAAGAAGTTGGGGTTTCAAGAACCCCAACTAACAGAAGACGTACTAGTAAAGGTGGGCAAGTTTTTTTTCCCCGCTAATTTTGTAATATTGGACATAGAAGAAGATAAAGACGTCTTGATCATTTTAGGGCTGATCAGGCAACCTTTCTTAAATATAGGAAAGGCACTAATTGATGTCTGGGGAAGAAAAATGACCTAGAGGCTTGAAGATGAGGAGGTGGTATTCAAAATATTTGACACCCAAAAGAACCCCTCCTCTTGGACTACCTGCAAATTGGTACAGGATGTAGGTGAAAAAGAGTTTTCAACAAATGTGGGGCTCACGGCAAGCCAATTACCTCGACCCCCCTAATACTTGAACTCCTAAGGGTTCCATCGGGCTTGAGACGTTAAACAAGTGCTTCTAGGAGGCAACCTATCGTATCCTTTAGTAGTATTTGCTTTTGGCATTGCATATTAGGACATAGTTTCATTTACATATTAGTGAGTACGCTTTAGTATGCATGCACAGCTGTGCTTCATTTTGATAGTTTCATTATCAGAAATTATGCACAGTCGTGTTTCACTATGCACGATAGTGCTTCATTTTTATAGTTTTGTCATCGAAAACTATGCACAACCAAGCTTCCTACTAGCACGGCTGTACTTAACTTTCATAGTTTTATGTTGTTTTACTATTTTATTTCCTTTCCTATTATTTACTTTTAGTCTTACTTTATTTTGTCACATTGGGGACCATGCTCATCTCAAGTAGGGGGATCTTTTTGTACTTAAACACTACATGCCCCCATCATATATGAATGTTTTGTTCTCTTACATTTGTCAAAAAAATTCTTTGATCTTAATATTTCAAGAAATAAAAGACTTAACCCATCGGGAACTTTCAAAAAAATAATAATAAATACAATAAGTAGTGAACTGACAACCAAAGCTGTTTGAAGGGCACCCCACTATTAGGAGAGCTCATAATTAGCATGACTTTTAGATTGAATGTCTCTCTCACTGAATTAACCCTCTAAATTGTGAGGTTTGAGCCACTTTGGGGTTACATCAACTAACACCTCTCCTTTCTTTTATTTGAGTGTGTCTCTGGGTTGTTGCATTCTAGAACTTGTGTTGACATACTTTTCTATTTAGTCTTGGTCCATTACATGTAAATTTATTTGAGGCATTGTTAGGTATATTTTTCAAGACCTCCAAATTTTGCAAAAAAAATTTCCACTAGTTTCCTTATTTGAGCTTGCTTAATTATTTTCTTTTTCTTTTAGCTGATGTTTGTTTAGCTTAAGTTTAAGGGCAACCCTGTAAAGCAAGAATAGAGCATCAGATACAAAGGAAGCCTTGGTGAAAGAGCAGGAAACGCACAAGAAGAGGGGGTTGAATTGTGTGTTTCAAAAACATTTTACTTTTTAAAAACAAGTTCAAAAAGCAATTTGAGCAAAGGATAGGGAAGAACAAAAACACGCAAAATTTATACTGGTTCACTCAACCTTGAGCTACATTCAATCCCTTCACCCATAAGGTATTCACTAACCAACCTTAGGTTACACAAGTATTCTTTACTGCCTCTTCAGGCTTTACAATGCAATCAACCCAGATTGCTTAACACTCCAAGTATTCTTTCTCACTAAGCCTCTTCAGGCTTTCACAACAATTACAGTTGTTTACAAAGAAGATCAACTCACAAAGTGAGGATGTAAAAGATTAAGCTCACTACAAAATTGTTTCTGAGAGTTTTGAACTATTGTCCAGTGAACGCAAGAAAGCAATGTGTTCTTTTACAAAAGATTTACAAACAACGTCTTGTATATTTTTCACTTGATGCATCCTCGTTGTGTGTGTTCTCTAGTCGTTCTTCTTTCTTGGTGAATATATAGTCTTCAGCTGAAAAGAGCCGTTGAAGATGATTTAGCTTCAGTCTTCAAGAAAGAGGCGCATGTATCGAGCTTTCAGACAGGTCAGAAAAGGCAACTTTTGAACTTGCACCAAAACAGAAGGTGTAGGACTGTGTTGATGGTCTATTTTTCTAAACATTCTTCATTTGGCTTGTCAGCTTGAGAAGTTGACTTCCTTTTTTTGAATTACTGCGCTTTTGCACTAGAATGTTTCTGTCTTCCATTTAATGCTTGAAGTATTTAAACGTTATCTCTTAAAACGATAAGGCATTAGCCTCGAGATATGAAAGACGTATAGAGTGGACGAATATTTAAAATATACTTAGTCGTTTAAGAGCTTATGTTTGGACACATCTAGTATAAGTGTCTAATGCTTAAGACACATAGTCCATGAATGAGACTTTACTCTTGGACGGTCATCATGTATAAGCTTTGACGCTCGATGAGATTGGTGTGTTGGACACCATGAGTTTGGACGTTGTAAACTCGTTAATTCACACAGAGACTTAAACTTTAATAAGTTTGTTATCTTCAAAACTTTAAGGGATTGGACGCTTCAACATTTTTGGTTCCAACACTTGGCTGGTACCAATTGGAAACATAAGCCCTCATTGCTCTCCTAACACAAGAACAGTCAAACCAAAGAAAAGAGGCAAGAAGGATCACAGTAGAGATAAAAAAAAAAAAAAAAGAGCCAAGACTTACTCTTACATAATCTTAAAGGTTGCTCTTGACTATTAAAATTTTTTAACCCTTTTGTGTTTACCTTCCTTTCTTTATCTCACCTAACAATTTGAGCCTAGCCATGTTACACCTTTATGAAGCCCCTTAAATTTTGCATGTTTTGGATTGGATAGTCTAGGATAGATTGATATACAGGCTTATAGTAATGCATCTTCTTTGAGACTTGAGAATGATTATTGTCTATACCTTGATACACTTAAGTGTGGCAAGAAGAGTGATATTTATTTCAATGACAAAATTGATGTATGAGGGTCCCAAGTCTAATAAGGCACTCAGTGTAATGCCCCTTAGGTGCAAATTGTCACTACTACAGGTTTTATGAGGATAAATAAGTGGGTTTCTTATTTGGCTAGTGTCTTTGATTTCTTGAATTGTGTGATGAATTAGGACAATTGTTTGAGGACAATTAATGTAACACCTTCACTTTTACTTAATTAATTGTTTTATTTATTTATTTATTCTATATTTAATTCTGAAAAATCGGGAAGGAATCTAAAAATTTTGATCTCCACAGTTAAACTTAGAATATCAAAAACTATCTAATTGTGATTTTAATAATTTTTTCGAATCAAAGTCCGAAGAAAAAAATGACAATTTTGTCCTTATTTGTCAATATTAAGGGTTGACGTGAGAAAAATATTCAATTGATATTAAAATGTCAATTTGAGTTTAAAATCATGTCATATGTATTAAAATATAAATTTGGAAATTTTCTAGGAATTTTCTTAAATTCCTGTACAAAATGACCAAAATATCCCTAGTTGTCAAATAACCAAGTCAGTATTGGTTTGACATCCAAAAATGGTAAAAATAATATTTTTAGTAAATTTCAAGGTAAAATATGTAATTTTAGAATTTTCATAAAAATTTGAGCATTTATTGAATTAAAATGAATTTAATATGAATTTTCTAAGCTTAAAAAATATAATATATATATTTATAATTCGAAAAAAAAACAATAAATTATTTTTAGAAATTATTTGTGATGAAAAATAATACATTTGTTCAGATTTATGTTTACTTTAATTATTTTGATATTAAAAGTTAATTTAATCAAGTTTAGGTGATTTTATCGGTACTAGCTAATTAATTAACAGTCAAAAATTATATTGAGAAGCCTTGAGGTAGCTGGTGCAACACATATGCAACCTAGAAGGGGGGTGATTCACCACCTAATAGGATACGTGTCCCTAATTTTCAATAAAAAACAAATTAAAATTTGTATTTTTGACATAATGGCTTATGTCATTTGGAGACACATATGCACCTTTCATTCCTATAAATAGCAACCTTCATACACAATTTTTCAGCACCTCCTCTTCTTCTCCCAAGTTCTATGAAGCCTCCATAGCCACCTTCATCCATAAATATCTTCTTTTACACCAAAATTCTACTAGTTTTCATTAATTAGTAAAAATCCTCTTCGTAAGAACTCTGCACCAACAACTTCACCAACTCTTTGAGGTAATGGGGGGAGTGGGGTAGGTTCTAATTTTCAATTATTTTGCATGTTGGTAGGAAAGGTTTTCCCCTAAACCTTGCGATGTTTAAGTTTATTAAGTTTTATAAATATTATAATGTTTAGTATTAAATTCAAGCTTTTACTAAGTTGTTATGCTGCTCAAATTTAGACAACTATAGTATAATTATTAAGTTGTTATACTGCTCAAATTCAAACAAATATAGTAGAATTACTAAGTTGTTATATTGTCCAAATTTAGAAAAAATATTTTAGCTATTATAATAGATAATTAAATTATTATATTATCAAATTTTAGTAATACTCAATTAGTTTAGCAAAAATAGTAGAAGAAATAAACCATAAATCTCATAATATGAAACTAAGTATATAAATTATTTTATGAGCTATTTATGAATTTATTTTTAGAAAACTACTGTAGAAATTTCAGTTTAAGTTTTTATCGTTCAGATAAGGTCTAAACACACAAATAGACCATTTGTAAAAATTTTATAAATTTTAAAGCTTACTAAGCACTTCAATTGTGCTTTATAAGTGCCTGCAGACACATTTTTCTTAAAAGTACTAAATTTCGAAAATTTTCTAAAAATTCATGATAAAATTATAATTATTTTTCTGAGCTTAAAAATTATTTTTATAAAATTTTTGACCATTCTATGATTTATTTCTTAATTATCAATCTTTATTTTAATTTGTATGTCTTTATTTTTATCGAATTATTGATTATGTGTTTTAATTTGAATTATGAATTATGTGAATGATATGTATAAATCAAATCTCTGTAACATAAGGCAGGAATATTAGTAGAAATTGTACTGGTGCTCAAATTTTTGAGACTAGGGTGAACCTTTAAAAATTAATAAATCAGTGAGTAATGTAAAGCAAGGGACATGCAGTGGCATGACACCCTGTTAGGGAAGCTACAGTTTGGTACGCTAAGAAATGAAAGTTAGGGACCCATTTGGGGAGGTATAAGGGGTAGGCTTCGAGTGGTAAAAGTCCTAATAGCCAGGGTAGCGCCCATGAGCTGGGATATTCACCTGACCAAGCTCGATAACCCCGACAACTGCTTAACATTCTGGGATTGATTTGAGAGTATACCTCTATAAATGGACGTCCTAATTGATATTTGTTCCTCATTGATGATGAGGACTGCACCATGTAAAGATGTTGATTAGGCATATGTACTCTCAGTCACTTCCCAGGTTCTGTTGAGAATTATTACTCACTGATGGAAAGTATGGATCAATACCAAGTCAAGGGTAGTGTAGTATAACTTAGAATAAACCCTAGGTTCCCTTCATTAATTGTATTTAAATTCTACCATACATGTGAAAGTGATTTAGAACAAATCACCTCACTCCATTATTTTTGTTATGTATGTTCAATCGTGATTATTGAAGATGACAACAATGCCTGATGATACTGAGGATAAGCCAAAGGATACTCCTCCAGATTGTAGACCTAGTTTATAATATTTTCTTACGGGATAGGGTAGATAAATACTGCTCTATATAGGATCTTTTTTATGTATATATTGGGTAAGGTAGTATATGTCTTTTGATGTACTTTTGTTTTCTCTTTGACTATTATGTATTACTCAAACCATGATGTACAGTTGGATATATATATACATAAGCAGTTTTTATCATTTGATTTCTATTTCTAAATTCTGTTTTTCTATTGTCGAAAAAAAAATTTACTCACATTTTCATCAACTTAAAGTAATAATTAAATTAATATAAATTATATTTAGAATTAAAGGAGTGTTACCGAGAGTTACATTAACAAGAAGATGCACAGTCATGCTTAATTATGCACGACCGTGCTTGGTTGACAGGACTCCGTATATGAGAATCTGCACAGCCTAAGCATGGCCATGCTTGAAAAGACATACACAACCATGCTTAATTATGCATGATCATGCTTCCATCAGGCCCACAAGCCCATTGAAGATATAAATAGAGGGTTTGCAATTTCAAAGAGTCATTCATATTCTAGTCTTTTCTTATTCTTTTTAGGCTTTTAGCTAAGAAAAAACTCTCCCAGGCTTTAGAGGACTTCCCCTATATCTCTTTAGACAAAGATTAAGGACTAGTCTTTTGGTTAAGGTTTTCTTATGTTTCTGATGTTTCACATTGTAATAGGTTGTTTCTCTGTTGTGATGGAGAATTAATCCCTAGGTTAGGATTGTGGTATAGTCGTGCTTGCGATGACTGAAACCCCTTTTTGATTGTTAATTTTCTTTTTCTTTTTTTCTTTCAATTGAATTGCCTTTGTTTTATTTAAGTTATTGTTTGGAACTGATCACTCCTCACATGTTTTTAATCAATTAATTAACCGGTGACCGTACCGTAATTAATTGGTAGACCTCTAAGGGAATTAGGTTTAGAACGTTGAATGATCAAATTGCGAACCAAACTCTCAATCGAATTCATTCACCCTCTTTATTCCTCTTCCTTTCCTGAATTAAATTACTACATGACTAACCAAGGATTTAATATAGGAAATAGTTTTTATAATTCATGACCAAAGGTTGTGAAAGAATTTGGTAGAGGTAAATTGACAATTGAGTTGGGAAATAAGTTTACAATTTAATTAGGGGAAAAGGAAGTCAAAGACATTAGTAAACCCATAGTTGTAGGTTTTGTCCCACTGAATTCCAATTCTCCTCTAAGCAATTTTTTTTTATTCTTGCATTCAACCATTTTAATTTGAACATCTTATACAACATAGGAATTTATCCGAAAGGTACTCCATATCAGTCCTTTAGGTACGATATCTGGACTCAGTCCATTGTTACTACTGTGATAAGGCACATTTGCCCTTAAGAACCAAAAGCGATAGGGTATGCTTGTTCTAGACGCATGATAATTTCTATTTTATGAATTATTATTTTTTTAGTCTTTAATAAGAACTAACAGTGAACTATTTTTAAATTAAATGACTAAAAATTTTATTTTTAAATTTGAGAGACCAAATACAAACTCAACTCAATTTGAAAGACTTAAAAGATATTTAATTCAAAAATTAAAAAGACTAAAAACAAATATTACAATATTTTAAAAAATGTAAAACATAAAAACAAACAAAAAAGAGCTCGTACAAAAACCTATTTAAAACAACAACAAAGAGCACGTGTGAAAAAATAACACTGTTTTTGGGTGTGTTTGTGTGGTCTCATTTCTTAGAGGCTTCCTGCCACCGCTTGCCAAGTTGTTGTGGCTATGATTCATCTTTTCTTTTCTTGTAGGAATTTTCCACGCAAATCATCCATCCCCCAATGGGTCTTACTGACCAGAGGTGGCACGGACACCAAGACAGAAACTTTGGATGTTTTTTTTTTTTATATATAGAAACTTTGGATGTTAATACATTTCAGAGGCGCACAAACCCAAGGACCAATCCTATTTATCGTTCCTCACCTCTTCACTCTGCAAACAATAACCATCCCCCTATTCTTCTCGCCCTCTCGGTAAGTAAGCCTACCCTGCCTTTGCATTTTTGCTTTCAGAACTTTAGCAGCCAATAGTAATATTAGTTTAAAGCCTGTCTTGTTTGGTTGGTTTCAACCTTAATTTTTGTGATTGTCTTCAAATCGACTTGAGTTCCAAATTGGTTTTGAAAAAAGATTTCTTTTCCTCCAAATCTCTTGTTATGACAATAAAATTTCTGTTTGTCCTAAAATGATGAGAATAAGATCTTATGATTTGTGTTTTACAACTTGTAGAGCAGTTAATTTCTTTATGCAGTTGGTCTGGTGACGGGGAATTCCAAATTAAGGTCCTGTCTGAAAAATACTTCTCAATAAAGAAATTAAAATGAATTAAGTTTTTTTTATAAGTTAAAATTAGTTTATCATAAATTAAAATCAGATCTTGAAAAAGTTAAATGAAAGAGATTTTTCGAATTAGTTTATATATAAAATAATTTTAACTTATAGAATAAGCATATTTCATTTCACCTTCTTATTTACTTCTTATTGAGAAGTTTATCCGGACAAAGTCCAAGCTTTGATTAAATTCCATTGTTTCTCATGAAGTAAAGGTTTATGTGGTTGCAGGAGGAGTTCGTAATATGGCTTCTCTACCAACTGCGGAGATTAGCGACGCAAATGCAACACATGTAGCAAGTGGTGATGTGAGAGTGCTGCATCCAGTGTTCAAGATTTATGGTCAGTCAACGGCGTTCTCAGGTCCTATCGTAACTGTGAAGGTGTTTGAAGACAACGTGTTGGTGAGGGAGCTTCTTGAGACGAAAGGAGAAGGAAGAGTATTGGTTGTTGATGGAGGGGGAAGCTTGAGGTGTGCATTGGTAGGAGGGAATTTAGCACAGATAGCAAAAAACATGGGGTGGGCTGGGATTGTGGTGAATGGCTGCATTAGAGATGTGGATGAGATCAACGCCTGTGACATTGGCGTGAGAGCCTTGGCTTCTCATCCACTCAGATCCAACAAAAAGCGCACCGGTGAAAAGAATGTCCCCATTTACGTTGCGGGAACATTTATTCGGGATGGAGAATGGTTGTATGCAGATAACGACGGCATCCTCATATCAAAATTTGAATTGTCAAACTAAAATGTCACTGTCATTTGGATGCTTTTTCAGCTTCTTTAATCATGCTTTTTCTG
Organism: Spatholobus suberectus; assembly: GCA_004329165.1. Taxonomy (NCBI): domain Eukaryota; kingdom Viridiplantae; phylum Streptophyta; class Magnoliopsida; order Fabales; family Fabaceae; genus Spatholobus; species Spatholobus suberectus. Next base: position 7,184,883 of record CM014729.1, on the reverse strand, counting down.
GTTTAAGTTAATGCTTAGTGAATAAAATTTTCAGAATTCCTTGTGTAGACATTGCCTAACATTTGTTTAAACATGAGCATTAGCCGTGGAAACGTTTCTCTCTTATTTTTTGGGGGGACGGGGGGATTCATGTTGAAAAGTTTATCTTCGAAGCAGACAAAATGTCGGAGTCTTGGCCAAATTTTCTAGCCCAAATAAACCACTGGATTGGGCCAGCTAATAAACCTGAATTTGCAAAAGACGTGCCATAACCTAATCAAACAAATCCATTTCTAATGTTATCTATGGATTGTGAAATTGCTTCGTTAAAATAAATCTCTTGGTTTTGTTTGACTGGTGGGGACAAAATATCAATCGACCAAATCTTGTTAGCAGCCTAGCAAAGACGGTCGTCACTAGTCTTGGCTTTGCTAGCAGCCTAGCAAAGATAGCTTGGGTAGTACTTCCGTAATCGGAAAAAGCCACGATATAAGTAGAACAGGAGTAAGCAATATATCGATATAAAGTGCCCCTTAACACTATTAAACAATGACAAATATTCTTTGAACATGATTGTGATAACCTTACCCAGCTGAAATGTTAAACATTCTTCTAATGTGAACTTCGTTTGAGCATGACTAAGTGCCTATTTTAGCAATTGTTTTGATAATTTACCCAGCTGGAATGTTGTATAAAGTATGCTACAAATAAAATTGGTACGTGAAATAGGATTATTAAGAATAAAAATACACACCGAACATAAAATGATTAAGTCCTCATTTCAGTCACAAATATATCGAAAGAAAAGAAAGACATGGACTATTTGAACTGCCGATCACAGGAAAAAAGAAGCAAAAAAAAATGTAAAGAAACGGAGTTACTCTAGAGAACAAGTAGTAGACCAATAGCACATTACTCTTTCTCTATGGAGTGTGAGCTCGATGGTATGTTCCAATACCATAATCTAATGATACGCATCAACAGTCAGCTTTAAAAGAACTGTGGTCATAAACAGTTTTTGTTTTGCTAATTTTAAATTATGAATGCAGAACAGACGACAAAGAGATAGAACATTTCATCTAAATGAGAGGTACTCTAAAGAAACAGGAGCAGAAACATCACTCGTTCTCTAAGGAATGTGAGCTTAATAGTATGTGTGAATATCATAACTCTCAATGATTTGCAGCTGCAGTAAACTTAACAAGAGCTGTGATCATAAACAGTTTCTGCTATTTCAAAGTAGGATGAATAGAAGACACAGTGGCAGAGATATAATATTGATCTAAAAATTATGAAAGTTTCCTTATTTGAAAGGCATGTGTTATAGCAATAATAAATTGAAAACTTTTTAAGGTGTCATTAAGAGATCTTTATTCCTTACTGTTGATTCAAGCATTTGTTTAGATAAACTCGGTCTAACATTTTAAAGGAGGGTACCAGTTGTTTATACACTCAAACTGTAAAAGGGCCCATCGAGGATGGAAAAGGAGTAAAAGATCTGTTGCCACAATCATGGAGGTCAATAACCACCACTTCAAAATCTGATAAAAGTCATCCCTTTAAGTCTATCGGAACCTGCAAATCTACATCTCTACCCACAACCTTCGTGGCTTTAAGACAGCCCACACCTCATAACAACCCAGTCAGCCTTTCACCATTCTTGCTTTCCTTGTCCTTGAAATTGAATGGGAAGTTGGAAAGAATGAAATGCTAAGGAAAATGACACAGGAATGCAATGTCAGCATGATACCGTTTGTGAAATGCATAGAAGGATCAATTTAAGAAGGCCCATTAGTTTAGAGACGACTCTCCAGCATCAGTAGCCATTAAAAATTAGAAATTTTGAAATTAGTACAGGTTTTCTGGGTTGTTAGCTTTTGAATTAAAAAATTGTTCCCATTAACTGTTGAGTTGTACATGACCAACTAAAAATGTACTCAAAATAACCATGCTCAGCCGCTGTAAAAACATTCTCACGTTTATCAAAGCATTCTAACAAAATGAGGATTTCCTTGACCATCAAATGACAAATGTTAATAAGAACAGGTCAGACTTCATGATGGGGGAAATTAACTACCATATCAGTGATCACACCAATTCCCATATCACATTCTAATCATTTGATTGTAACCACAAAAGATTAGCAAAATATGAATCCTTTAAACTAATAAATTCCTTGATGTACAATGAGTCAATGATCATCATAAAAGTTGAAAGAAAACAAATAACGAGCAGGTCAACAACATATTTAAAAACCAATATTTTTATTAAAAAAAAAAAAGCATCATACCTTCACAGGAGCAGGACATCCATATATAAAAAAGGAACGACTTTTAAGAGTGTGAGCATCAAGTTTTGAGAAACATTGACAGTCACCAACAGAAAAATTACAAAATCACAAAGTCAAATAACAATTACTTGCGAATCAGAACAGTATATTAAAAAACCCAAGAGATTATTCAACCATAGAAGTTCCGATTCCAAATAAATCATGTTAAATAAGTAAATCATTAGTCACAAAATTTCAAAGGAACTTTTGAAGCAGAACATTTCCATAATGCCAATAACTAAACAAGGCTACTACTGAACAAAAAGACTATACCACGGCCACAAAATTACAATGTATAAAAAATAGATCCGCAAGACATACGGCACAGGGAACCAAAAAGGCCACAAAATGACACCGAACAGAATTGAGAATCCTAATGGCCGGATGACTGAAGCGCCTCAGCTATCAACTTAGTCTGCTCCCCAATCAGCAATGAGCGATTAGCAACCAATTCTATCTCAGCCAATCGTATTTTCTTCCACTTCCCCTCCAATTCTGCCCTCTTTGATTCTCCAATCAACTCCAACCCCCTCTTCAGCTCATCCTCATCCAACTCAACACCCTCTCTACGACGAGAAATTTCGCGCCAAAGCGAACTTCCACAACCACTACCCGGCTTTTGATCAATGTCCATCATTCCAGATTCCTTCAACGCCAAGGAATCCGCCGGTACCGGCACCGGCGCCAGTTCCAGTTTGGTTTCGGGTTTCAATTTCTTAGCAGAAGCCACATTCCTGCTACCGGTTTCCTTCTTCTTCGGACTCTTGGCAGCATTCCCATTGGACTTGGGCTTTTCCACCGGCCCATTGGCGCCTCCACCTTGTTCACTTCCCCAAACCTTTTTCGACAATTCAAACGCTTTCTGGTCGTGCGGCTTGGAGAAGGTGGGTCCCTCCCCGTTCTTCCCTTTCCCTGCATTGGTCTCGAACTTCTTCTTCAACCTTCTCACCTTCTCCTTCAGCTGGTTGCTGGAAACTTCCACGTGAAGCGACCTCTTCATGAAATCGTGGAAAGCGTTTGCGTTCGCAAACTTGAGAGGGTCCTGCCCGGTTTTTGAACTGAACTCGACCACGCCTTTGAGTATGGCGAGTTCGTCCTCCTCGCTCCAGAGTCTCTGAGGCTTCTTCGAGTTATCGCCGGACTTCTTCCCGTCCTCCTCCGTCTCGTCGTCGGAAGCGGCGGCGGCGGCGAAGGAGGAAGAAGAATTGGTGGATTTCTTCTTGGCGCGCTTGGGGTCGGTGACGTGGGCGTTGTTCTCGGCGGGGCGCTTTGGTCCGGATTTGGGGGGCGCCGGGGAGGGCTGGGGCTTGGGCTTTTGGGCCTGGTCCATGGGCTTGGAGGCGAGGGGTTTTACTTTGGCGGGAATGGGGTCGGGTTCGGATTCGGTTTCGGATCCGGTTTCGGTGTCGGATTCCGAGGATGAGGGTTGGGGATGAGGGTTTGTGGGAGGGGGTGGGGGTGGAGTGTTTTTGGGGGCGGGTGGGAGATCTTCTTCTTCTTCTCCGTCGTCTTCTTGGGAGGAAGCTTCTTCTTCTTCCTCTTCTTCTCCGGAGGAAACTGCATCTTCTTCGTGCTGTTGAGAGGATGGTTGTTGGTCTTCTTCCTCGGAAGACGAAGAGGAAGCGGTTGGTGGCTCGTCCAGAGGGGAGGGGCGCAGCTTCTGTTTCTGTGCCATGGAGGATTGAGATTAGGGTTTTCGACACAGAGTGAAAGTGGGAAGAGCAACTGAGTGACAACCAAGTGACAATAAAATTGGAAATATATAACAAGAAAAGGGCCTAGTGTATAGATGGAGCGATACGATACGAGGCCAACCGACCAGCTCACTAATCACAATTCGCCAAATTTGATTAATTACGAATATAATTCATAATTTTGACCCACTGCTTCAACGTTTCAATTATTAGATTTATTTACCGTTCCCGATTTCAAAAGAAATTATTTTAACTTTAATTCACTCTATATAATAAACGAGAACAACTATATTAAATAAAAGTATTTTTAGCTATTATTTTAAAACGAGAGATTTTTAGTTATCATTTTTTAATGAGAATATTTTTAGGAATTTTTTAATTTCTTATTTTTTTTAATATATTATTTTTAATATCTTTAGTTTTAAATTAATTTTCAATGTTTTTTTAAAAGAAATTATGAACAATTAAAAATTAATATTGTATTACAATAATTGTTTATTATAACTTGAAATATAATCTATATATTTAAAAATATTTATTTATTACAAATTTTAATCATTCTCTATATATAAACATGTAAAACTATTTGTTTCCTTATGCCTCCACTCTCTCCACTCTCTCTCACATTCACTTTCGTTTGAATACTCTCATTTTATGAAGAGGTAAACTTCATTATCCTAAAATGCGTCTAGTAAATCCTCTTATACTTTCAATATCAATTGAATGGTTTACAAAATTGTAACTGAATATTAGAAATTAATTTCAAATGTATATATTTTATCTTTAAAATTCAAATACGCTCCTAATATGCATCTAATATATCCTCTTATACTTTTAATATCAATTGAACGGTTTAACAAGATGTAGTTGAATATCAAAAACTAACATGCATATAATATCTTCAACGGTTTAACAAAATGTAATTTAATATTCAAACGCACTCCTAACATGCATATAATATCCCTCCCTTCTCTATATATAAATTAGAATAAATATCTTGAATAGAAGCGTTTTTAGCTGTCATTCTACAATAAGAGCATTTTTAGGTATTTTTCTTAACCTCTTATCTCTTTTAATATATTATTTTCAATATCTTTAGTTTTAACTTGAATTTCAATTTTTTTTTAAAATTATCAATGATTAAAATAATATTATATCACCATAAAGTATTTTTCATAAATTTCAAATACAATTTATATGTTTTAAAATATTTATTTATTACAAAATTTAGTTATAATATAATTTATATATTTAGAAGTATTTATTTATTATAAATTTTAATTATATGAAATAAAGAGAAAATAAGCTGTGCATTGTCAGTGTAAAGCTGTTTACATTGTCATCTAATCACAACCACCATGTATGGTAAGTTTGTTGACTTTTAAATATTTATTTTGTGTAATGCACAGGCTAAAATACTAGTTGTATAAGATAAATCTTAATTTTTATATAATTAAATTAAAATAAAATTTATATAAAATAAATAAATATTAGAATAAATTACACTTAAACCTTCTATGTTTTTTTGGTACTGAGCTTGATACTCCTCTATTTTTTGCCCTTACATTAACCCCTTAGTTGTTTAAGACATGTAATAATATGTATCCTTGTGACTAAACAACATCAACTTAATTAACAAAACCCATCCATTTAATCAGCACATAACTTTTAATGAAAAAATTGTTCCCAAAATGTCCTCATCTATAAACTAACTTTTAATGACAGTAGGATTCAACTTCCTCTAAAAAGAATCATTGCAGAAAAGAGTTGAATGTTACAAGATATGGGAAATCATGAAAAAATCACTGCAAAAAATCATATGTTGTATTTCCATTTCTTTAATTATGAAAGTTACATTTTTTTTTTAAAATCTCATTATAGTAATTAATTAATCCAGCATAACTAGTTTATGATATTCTAGGCTTGAAATAACTGCTTTCATGGTTTCTTCGGGGCTTAGCTCCCATCATTATCCAAGAACAATGTCAGTAAATTTTTAGAGAACCTACTTCCAGCATGAGTTCAAACACGTTTTGAAAATCAATGTTCATCCCCTATTCCATGTTCCGCATGAACTTACTCTTAAGACTTAAGATCATTCCCTTGGATCAAATGAAGCTAAGGCTCATGACCAAAAATAACAACCTTCCTTTTTTGAGGCTCTTCACTCAACTCAGACACCAACAACCTCAAATTCCACAGACACTTCCATGGGGACCGCATCCATACTTATCAAGACACATCATAAACAATCAAGCAGTTCTTCATCTTCCTTTGCTTGACCATATCGTCCACTATCATTTTCCATGGCAACTTAGCCATATCCCTACCATCCCGATCTCCTAAAGACCTTATAATCCCATGAAGAAGCAAAACACTAACAGCAATAATACTTTATTGTAAGGAATCAAGTTCCAATGATTAACACCAAGGCTCCAATTAACCCTTAAATCGCTCCTTCTAATGTGCCTCCTCAACCATCTCATACTCCTTATAAACCCTATGAGGAAAAACCCTCTCGTAACACTCTCACACAACAACATGTGACGATTGAAAGAACAGTCAAAAAAGGACACCACATTACGACAAGACTAATTTTTGTCACCAACGAAGAATCCAAAAACTCGAGATCTTTCCTCAAACACTCAGTGAAATACTCAGAGGCTTGATCGTGAAGGAAACAAAAATTCAGGTTGTTACCAGTCAATGAGCTTCTTCACCGTGGTAACCACTACAAGAAATTTTAACGTTGGTTTAAACTGCCACTAGTAGGATTTTTGATAGTTAAAAAACCGTCGCGGAACTTGGCGACGTGAAGGCATTTAGTGTCGGTTGAGAACAACTGCTGAAATAACCGCCATCAAAACACATAGCGACAGTTAAAAACCACCTTTATTCCACTTTTTAAAATACTCATCGAAAATCTTAACGCCACTAAACTGCCGGAATAACTGACATGATTAAATCTAACTGCCATTAAATAATTCGTTAATTCAGTTTTAACATTTTGCGATGGTTGCAACCGCCACTTTTTGATGATTTTTTTTTTTAAATATTGCATAAAACATTCCAGAATAACACGATTTAACAAAAAAAATAATGAATTACAACATCAAAGCTCTCTCACTCTTTGGGTCTCAACTCCCAACATCAATCATCTCCAATCAAAAAAGCCACTATCAATAAATAAAAGATAAAATGTTTGCATGTTTGAAGGTGTCGTGCAACAATTCAAGATCATGGTCATTGCTTTATCGCTAACTCCATACAAACATTTAATGTGATATAATTTCACCAAGACAGACAGCTTTGAATACTCGATACATCTCGATATACCTCCTTCACCCTCACCTCTATGTTTAGTTGATGATGAAATTGACTCTTCATACGCGCACATTCTAGACAATCCAAATGCATCATTTATCATTATCTGCATTAGATCTTTGTTTATATTATCTGGCACACAATCTTCATTTACCAATAAATCTTGAATTATAGGGCAAACTACAAATTCCCTAAATACCATCTCCCCATGATGACACCAAAATGTGTAACCTTCAGGAAATGGTTTAAAAAGCAAGTGGTCATACACTTCTTGTCGTGTTTTCCACTTCCTAAAACTACATTTACTACATGGACATATAATTGTACCCGCACTGCGCTATGTTGAAAGGCAAAGTCTAAAAAGTTATTCAATCCCACCAAATACTCTGGTGTATTGCGTTACAACTTGATCCAGTATTTATCCATTTATAAATGCAAACATGTGCAATCAATTAGTGACTAAACAACCACTTCCATAAGAAAAAGTCAATATTCATATATATAAATGAGAGAAAAAGGAAGTTAACTATTTCAAATATACTAACTGACATTAACTGATAATAAAATTAGAATAATTTTTAATTTACAAGTTAGCAGCTAAGTATACTATTGTTAATTGATTATAGAAGATAGAACATATATAAGGTGCTGAAAAACAAACTCTAAATTATACATATACAGAATTAGAAACTAGAACATATATAAGGTGTTGCATGTTCTTATTATATCAAAAACATCACATAGGATAGTCTCTGAAAACATACAACACCTACAACCAGTTCCTAAAAGAGCATAAACTTTCTCCTTTGAGATTTACTAGAAGTATTGGATCCTGCAGTAATTAAAATATTAAAAAAATTGGAAAAAAAATAAAAAGTACTGGATACATACATAACACGCTTTAGAAAATGCTTTTTAACTAAACAAGGGCCAGATTTGGAGTTTCTACCTATCTTTGAATAATGCTTTAAAAAATAAAAAGTAAGCCAGCATAAACAAACTGTAGCAATTAAAATAGTACTGACTATGGTGAGCTATTTATGCAACAAGCCACATGTGTTTTGCATAATTATGTAGAACTTATATCTTAAATCAATCATTTTACTAGTTTGAAGTTATTACTTAGAATTAGGCACTAGTGTGGTCCATATTTACTACAAACTGATGACACTAGGTGTTTTAGATACCATATGTGTTATACTAGAACCATGTGTACAAGATTTGCCTCACAATTTGATCAAATTTTAGAATTGATGCACATCACTACTTAAAAGGTCCATAATTAAGTACAACTTAGCATACAAGAGGTCACTCTTCAGAAAACTATCCATTAGTCTTTTATCTAATTATTTATTTATTTGGTTTGTTGGACTAGCCTAAAGAAAAAAAAAACTTGGAAATATTGCAGTTCAATGTGGCTGTTTGGGTTTGTCAAATGAAAGGGACATTTGGAGTAGGTATAAGCCTTTGGCTAACATTTTCACTTGCCTATAATCATCCATTTTACCATATAGTTTCTGGCCTAGCTAGCTATTTGGGTCCTAAATCAGATTTTTAAAATGCTAACTTAGCATTATATCAAGCTTTAAATTGACTCCTAGGCAAGGACAACAATGTACCTAATTGTGGACTCAACAAAGGACCTTAATTTGCATAATTATGCAAAACTATGGTTTTTTACATTGCACTATCGACCCTTGGTTGGCTGGTCAGTGACCATGATGTTGTTTGTGGTAACTAATAGCCACAAAATCATATCTCTTTTGCTTTTTGGGTTTTGTTTTTTCTATTAGGATTTTGGATTCTTTATGGATCAGTGCTTTGAACTTTTAATCTGCACAATTATGCAGAACTATGGGTTGTTTTGCTGCATAATTATGCAGCACCCACTTGGAGAGGTAGGTTGTGGGCTATTTACGTGAGAGGGAGATTTGTATAAATAATGGATGAGTCCATTTGGGTTCGTTATTGATATGGGAAAAAGAAAGAAAGTGGAAATATAGAATCTGAAATTTATTGCATGAATAAAGTGTGTACAAGAAGCAATCATGTGGCAAACATATATAGCAAGAGAAAGCATCTACCTAATAACCAACCTAATGACTCAAAAAAGAAAAGTTATTACTTTGGAACATGATGAATAAAATGATAGTCATAGCCTCACATAGTCTAACAAGAAACAAAACTTCACCCTTTGGAACGTAGAAAGAACAAGTATTAACAATACTTAATCCGGTGGAGTATGTTTTGCAAATTACCAATAAAAAATTGTACCGTACATGGCATGTCTAACATGTAATCCTCCAGAGTTCTAGTAGAAAATTGAGGGTTCTTAATTAATTAACTAATTAAGAACTCAAACTTAGTTTATATTATTATATGAAAAACAAAGCAATTAATTGACACAAGTTAACATAGTTGTAAAAGAGAACTGTGGACTTAAACTTAAAAATAATGAGCTAAATGTTATGGCTAAGGCTAATGAAACACCAACAAGTTTACAACTTTTGTTGTGCCCCAAATGCACAGCTTTGTCATATGCATGATGAATGTGTCATATTCAAATTTTAGAAACATTACACCAATCAAACAAATGTATCAAGAAGTCTATAAAGATTGGATTCAGATCTAGGAAAGTATAAGTACACTTCACAAAGTAAAATAGAAGTTGATTATCTAACTAATGACAAAATCCAGACAATGGATTCCCATAGATTTTGTCTCTATTTTATATATTCTAAACAATTGGTCTTTTCTCACTACCATTATGCAATTTATACTTTATTTGTTAAACTTTACCTTGCATTTTAAAAAAGCTTTTTTGCATGAAAAAGTATAAGCGTTTAAGAGTCATGACTCATGATATAGCAATCTTACCTTAAATACATTTGACACTTTACATCAACTGAATTCAATTAACCCTTTCAATTTAAACTAGTTCAAATAATTTTTTGCATTTCAATAAAATTCATCATTTACCAAACGATTGTTGTTTGAAAGTGACAGCACCAAAACCAAAGCAACTGACTTTATTAGATTGGGTTCATTGATTCTTGTATTTTAGTCAACAGTAACAAAAAAGCAGCACAAACTCCTACACCAAATGAAATTGGCAGGTATTAACATGTAAAAGGGTTTTGATACCATTAGGAAAAGCCACACTCAACCAATTACAGCAACACAAATATTAACATTGACAATAGAGTTGTAGATGATTTTTATCCTAACTTTAACAAACATCGCAATGTTGTAGATGCACATGTTTAATGAGAACCTTGAAATTTGAGATTTAGCAAAATTTGGAAACCAACTGAATTCAAGTAAATTATTAAAAAGGATAAATAAACTACTATTATCACAACCATGTAGCGATAAGTTCTAATATCACCACCAAAACCTCACTTGTCCATCCATTTCGGATTCATCACAAAACCTTTGTCAACACTCGTATAAGCCACAGTTTATAGTCAACCATGTGGATTTCTTTAATTAAAATTTTCTCATTCTCCCATTCTTTAAACCATATATGTATTTATTTTGTTTAGGCTGAGAGTGTTTTCAAGTGTAAACAAGGCAAATGACATTGGTTATCAGAGAAAAGAGACATAAACAAGCTCTCCACATAGACAAGCTCTAAGGGTTTCCTTACCAAATCATATCAATAATTTTGAAAAGTTGCTATATGCTCATGCAGGCAAAATTTGGGAATTACTGGCAACAAAAGAACCCCCTACCGAACAAATTTTAATGGGACATTCCAAATTTCCATTGGCCTAGTTGTTGTATGGAAGACAACAGATGTGTTCACATAAATTTTTTCTCCATGTTCTTTTTAGGTAATGAATTTGAAGAAATAATTCCATTGAAAGTTTAAGATTACATCTTTCAATGATTAAAACACAAACAATAAATTTTAATATTTTTAAAGATTTTTATTGAGTGTTGAATGTGTGTTAATAGAAACTATTAGACACAACAGTCATTCAACAATTTAAAAAATGTTACTACCTTATTGAAAATATTCCATCTCATACACAGAAACATATCGTGCACATACAACACCCTCATAAGGATGCATCAACACATAACAAGCATACTAGGCTTAGCTCCCAAAGGCAAACTAGGGGCTCATTCTTTTTCTCTCTCATCACCCTCAGTTCACCTTTTTACTGCATTCATAACAAAATTATGAAAGCACACACACAGGGATACCTCAACCATTATTCTTTCTCTTATCCATTCTTTTACATTCTAAAAAAGAAACCTCAACATAGATTCTTACTCTTTAAAACCTAAACAAAACGCTTGTAATAGATTAAACAGTGATTTAAAGAAAATGAAACCCTAAATTAGTGAAAATAGATGAAGGTGAAATTAGAGGCAAGAAAAAACAATGCAAAAAAATAGACGTTAGGGATTATACTTAACGCATATCGTGTTTTCTCACAATTCCTTTCGTTCAAACGAAACCCAAACAAAACCTAGCTCTACTTTGAGTAAACCAAAGCCTGAACCACAAAATAGAGGTTAAGGATTGAAAAGAAATCGAAGGGAGAACGAAAAAGGTTGTGGTTTGAATGTCACCTTCATGTAGGGAGAAAATTAGGGTTTAAGTTTGGAGTGAAGCAGTAACGTAGGTATTGATGTGTAGAAAATCAGGATAAAGGTGTATAGGAGCGGAGAAAATAGGGGATGAAGGTGTTTCGGCATAGAGAAAATCAAATGCAAGTGTTAGGCGTGGAGAAAATCGAATGCAAAGGTTAGGCGTGCGCAAATAACACTATAGTTTCGCACTTGCAGGAAAACAAAAGTAGTGAAATGGGATTCACGCGAAGGCAAATTTTAGTTGGACTTGCCGTCGGTTCAAAACTGATAGGAAACAATGACATAATTTTATTTTTATTAATCTTAACGGCGATTATACATAACTGACAGGAAAAAACCGATGGTAAATTGCGCTTTTCTTGTAGTGAACCCTTTTCTTTTCCTTAGCAACATACACATTCTCCTTCTCCATATTGACCCTTTGCAAAAAAGACTCATTTTTCACCTTTTGTTTCTTTTAGGTCTTAAGGTTTCTCTTATGAGATCCTCTTTTTCCTTTTTTTTTCAACTTTTCTTTTTGGATTTTACAGGTGTTAGAACCTTTTAGAAGGTGATAGAGGATTTTTAGAAGAATTTGCCAGAGTGCGATGACATAGAGATTTTGGGGTAATGGCAATGAAGCTAGAGTGTAATGACATAGAGATTTTGGCAGACGAATTTGCTAATGCCGCAAATGCCTTTTGTGTGTGTGTGTGTGTCTCTCTCTCAACTTCAAGAGATAGAATTAGGTGAAATAAAGTGAATAAGGGTAACATTGGTTTTTCATAAGCATGCAAATGCATAGACGAATAAAAAGACTAGGACATTGATCAATTTCTTAGTCAATTATCCAAGTATAACCATGTTTATAAGGAGTGTTTGATGTTTTCGAGCATACGAAAACGTGGTTGAAGCTATTTGAACTCTTGGACTCTTTTGTTAAAGAGATCAAAGAACAAAATATTGTTTAAGTAGTGATCGACAACGGTAATAACTATGCCTTGGCATGTAAGAATATTATTGTTAATTGTTAAATTTGTTCATTGCTTTATGTGACAATTGGTTATTACTCATTTATGCATCACACATTGTGTGGACCTGATGTTAAAAGACATTGGCAAAACTCCAAGAGTCAAAAAGGGCATAAGAAAATAGCAATTTCTTATCAGCTTCATCTACAACCATTCCTTGGCCCTTAACATAATGAGGAAGTTCACTAACAAGATGGAATTGGTTAGAAGTGGAGTGACAAGGTTTGTCACAACATTCCTCACCCTTCAAAGGTTGCATAAACAAACAAAAACCTTGCAAGGATGTTTATCTCAAAGGACTGGTTGAACACAAAGATTGCAAAAAAGTGGAAAGGAAAAAGGGCAAATGATATTATCCTTATGCCATCATTTTGGAATGATGTTGTTTATGTTCTTAAGGCAACATGGCCTTTTATGCAAGTTTTGACGCTAGTTAATAAAAAGAAAAGTCACCAATGGGTTACATATATGAAGTAATGGATAAGGTTAAGGAAGTTATTGAAAAATCTTTCAATGGTGTTGAAGATAAGTATCTAGACATTTTTGCTATCATTAATGGAAAATGGTGAAGAAACAAGAAAAAGAATTATTCTTGCCCCTAAGAAGCATTAATAGAGTTTTGATGATTTAGCCTTTTGATGAATGTAAAATTGTGTTGTGTTTATGTGTGTGTGGTTGTGTGTCATGCATAATTCATCTTTATCTTCAATGATTTGATGATAATGAGCTTTAAATTTAAGACTTAATGGATTAACAAGTGATAACATGTTTTCATAAGCTTAAAATTGAATCTAAGATGAAACAAATGTTAAAATTTGATTTTGATTTGATGAAAGATGATAGTTGTATGATTAAAGTTCTTAATGGATTCAATCTTGTATTTGGAAACAATTTAATCACTTAATTTAGTTTGGTAATTGGTTAATTTTGTTATTGTTATATTAGAAAGCTGATTTAGATTTGTTATAACTAGTTATGCGATTATGTAATCAGTTACATTTTAAAATGCTGAAATATGGCTATGCGAGAATAACTGATTACATAACTATGTAATCAGTTATTTTAAGTAACCTGAAATTGAACTTATACACAAATAACTAGTTATGAAGGAAAATAATTAATTATTTTCATTCTAAGTTCATTTTCCTAGAATTATGAAGAACAAAATAATTGATTACAAGACTGAATAACTAATTATTTCAGTTTTCTTTCTATAAAAGCGAACTTTATTGACTCTTTTTACATGGCTTCCAATTCTTAAACTTTTGTGAGGGTTTTTCAAGAGAGAAAACACATTTTTCATCTTCATTATAGCAAGTTTTTCATCAAACGAAGAAGTCACACATGGATAATCTTTGTGGATAAAGAGAAGTTATCTTATTGGGTAGATTTGTTTTGTGTTTCATTATTTACATTTATCACGAATTAAGGTGGTATCTAACCCTTACTTTTGGTATAATTTTTGTTCTTGAGAAGGGTTTTCTCAAGTTTCTCTTCTGGTAGAGTTCCACAAGAAATGGTTCAAGTTTTCTTGATAGGTTGTCAAAAAACTTGGTTTGGAGCTGTGTTTATATGTGATTCTTTTGTTTATGTAGTGTGCTTGTAAACAAATTGAATTACATAGTGATGATACCAATCAGTTTGATTGGAAACTGGATGTAGATCACAGTGGTGGTGATCGAACCAATATAAATCTTATGTGTTCCTCTCTTTTCTCTACCCTTCCTCACATATATTGAATCTTGATCACTTTATCAATTGCATATCAGTTCATGATAATCTTTTTCATGTTTGCATAGTAAAAACAAGTAAATTGTTCTAATTCTACAAAATCTATATCACCAAATCAAATTGATTCAAGGTTTTTCAAAAATCTAGTTTTTCATCTTTAAAAAGGCTTTGGGGTTCTTAAAAATTTTTATAGATCCAATTCACCCCCTCTTGGATCTAGCCTTTTATTCAACAAATAGGAATGTCAACTCTATCATTCATTGCATGCGGCGGGCCATTTCCTTACCCTTAACACTTATATAATGACCCAAGCATTAATCAAGATCATGAAGTGTCTTCAAGACTCTAGACTTGCATTGGTAAACTTTTTGTTTATATGAGGAAGAAAATGATATAACTCTCACTTAGGTGCCCATTTATAGGGAAGTTGAAGATGTGTTTAACATACCTTTTACAGTTATACAAGGTTCCATTATTGCTTTAGGTAAGTTTAAGTTGCACTGTTCTGTTAAATTAAAATTACATGGCTATTCATGTAAATAGTAATGCTAATTAGTTATTGCATTACATCAAATAGTGGAAGATGTATGTAAAACATGTTCCTACTTTGTAAACCATTCAATTAAAGTGTTAAGTTTGACATGTAGCTTATCAGAGTATGAGTACAGTTGGGATACATTTAAGCAAGTAAATTATAATATACTCATGTGAGACTACGAGGTTATCATGAAACTAGCTATTTTTTTTAAATTATAATATAGATTTATTCTAAGAAAAGAAGTAAGCTTGAGCACCAAAAGTTATAAGACTTGATTTTTGTGAAAAACAACCAAACTCTTAAAGATCGTCATGATAGTAAGGATTTAATTGATCCTATTCTCCTAGATAGTATTAATGATTATAATAGGTGGTTGACAAGAGAAATGAGTGAAGATGGAGAAATGACTTGGGGAGTTGTTCCTGGTACAATTAGAGTTGGTGAGCCAGCTAGACTCACTAGGCAACGTACTCGACTCACCATTGTCACACCTATTGAAAAAGAGAAGAAGGAATTAATGACAAAGAACAAGAGAATAATGATGAGGAAGAACTTGAAAGAAGAAATATAGATTCTATTTAAGGAATCACTTGTAATAGGCACTAAGCAGCATATTTACTTTATGTATTTTTCTATTTTTGAGTATTTATATACGTATGATATAAATTATGTATATTGTTTTCTAGACTTCACAATAGTGGCCATCCAGCTTTCCACTATCCCACTTTAGCAGTTTCGGGGTCAATCGCTACACTCTGCTATTCGAGATTGACTACTCAACTCTCAAAGTGCATAGGCATTTCCATTCCCATCCGTTTGTCAAGACACAAACTTGTGAACCATACCCTTAAGCAATTATTTGAGAATTTATAAAAAGCTTGAAGAGGCTTTGCTAAAAAATAACACTTGTTTATAATTTCTTCAAGAGGTAAGGTAGTAAAAAATACTTGTATGTGAATTTGAAAAGTCTTGAAGAAAAAGAATACTTGTAACAATGTGGAATAATGGTTTCCGTAAGACTGTTAGTGAAAATTTGTGTGGTTTGCAAAGGATAGGGTGAGATGAACCAATCTAAGTTGCCTATGTTATTTCTCTTTCCTTTATCTTGTTATTTGCTTATCTAACTAGGGGGATTGAGTTGCTTATATCATTTGACGCTTATGAACTTGTGGTATTAGAAAACTTATTTTTAACACCAAGATTATCCATTCGTCTTTTTGTCTAAAACAAGCTTTTAGTAAAGGATTTGCAAAAATTTTCGATAAACACAATGAAACCCCTTATTGTGTTTACCTGTGTGTCGTACATTTTTAATAAAGATTTTGGATCATTAGCACTTAATGTTTCTTGCTTATGTTGGGTGTTCTCAAAAAATATGTCATTGCCAATGTAGCGTATGATTTTTCTAAGGAAATGCCCAGTGGTGACTTCTTTAATGTTTAATGTCTAGCATTATAATTGAGACTCTCAATATTAGGTTAATTTTAGGATTTTTTTTCCTGCAAAAATTAAGGTTATGTTTGACTTTTTTTTTCCTAAAAAACTACTTTAAAGTTGAAGTTTAAGGCCCTGTTTGGGGTGTTTTTTAGTTTTTAGTTTTTAAATTTTTAAAAACCAAAACCAGTTTTTAGTTTCAATTTTTTATTTGTTTTTAGTTTTAAAAGATTGTTATCAGTTTTAAACCAGCATCTGCTTCACATTCTGATTGGCGTTTCTTCTTACGCATCATAAAGGTGTTGAATTGACGCTTCACGGTTATGTAGGCAAGGCAAGTGCATGTTGGCTTATGTTTCCCTTTTCCACTTGGGGGCTGAATGCACACAATACAAGTGCATCCAAGGCGATGCCTTGGATGTTTGGTGGTGGGTCTGGCTGATGAATTAGTAGGGTCAACAAGATCATCACCCAAAACTGCTACACTGGCTAGTGCATTTAAGCCAAAAGGCTCATGTTCTTGGATTGAGTTAGGCTTTTCCATAATTCTTCACTTTTTAAATCTGGGGAAGATGACATGCACCCAGAAATCATGAACCTGGATAGCTGGATCCAATATAAGAAAGATACTTTGGCACTATAGCAATGGAGAGAGAGGAGCTGCGAGAATGGAAACCATGACTTAGAGAGAAGAGAGAACAAGAATGATATAGAGGCATGGAGCATATTTTTAAAAACTTAAAACATAACCTTGAAAACCTTTTTTATTTTTTTGGTTTTGAAAACTGATCCAAAACTGTTTTCAAAATGAGTTAGAAGCCATTTTAACTCTAATTTTGCCAAACAGGTTTTGTTTTAAAAATTACATTTGAAAATCAAAAATTGAAAACTAGTAACCACCCCAAATGAGGCCTAAAATAAGAGTTTTAAGAGAAAGGGTTAATTATCTTTTTAGTATCCATAAAAAGAGTAATGTTCATTTTTAGTCCCTAAAAAATAAACAAACTTTTTTTTATCCATCATTTATGGAAATGTGTTATATATAGTCCTTTTTTTCATAAGTGGGGGACTAAAAAGAGACAGTTTTTGTGTTAAGGACAATGATCACATTTGATACATTTTCATAAATGATAAACCAATAAAACAGAAATATTATTTTTAAAGGACTAAAAATGAACAATGTCATATTTGTAGAGATTAAAAACATATTTAACCTAAAAGAACAACAGGAATTTTTTGATAATTAACTTAAAAGCTCTTTTTAACCTAAAAACTTATCCAACCTTTGTTACATTCTCATTAATTATTAGATGCAATTTGAGTTAAATGACTTAATTTTAATAGTTAAAAAATTATAAGTACTAATGTATGTTATTAGAATTAGACATAAAGAGATTAAAATTGTCTTTAGATTAAAGTATAAAGAGTCAAATTGCAATTAAATCAAACTTAAGATTTACATATTATGTCAATAATTAAAATAGTCCACTTAAATATAAGTTAAGATAAAAGTTTAATTTAATAATTTTATCAAAACTTAAAGTTAAAGTTGAACTTTAATTTATATATATACAATAATGACATTGAAGTTAAAATATATAACTTTATACAAACTATCTAAACCTTTTATTATTAAACTGACCCTAGTAAACAAGTTAAACTTGTTTTAACTTCCTTAAATTACTACATACTAACCTATCACTCAATCCGTCCAAATGGAGCATATAATTTTTAACAAATTTAGTTAATAATCCACTACAAGAAAATTAAATTTCTATTGATTTGAGGTCACAATGTGAAATAAGATTGTTACATTCAAAATATGATAATTAGGAGTGAAAATAGGTTGGGTCGAACAAGACTTTACTTAAATAGGCTTGATTTATTTAAAAAACTCAGGCTCAAGCCTGGTATGTTAGCTATTTTAAGCTTTTTAGGCCTGATTTGACCTTTTTGAAAGCTGACTTAGCCTATTAACTTGCTTATAAAACTATTTCATATTAAATTTTTAGATAGGTATGCTGTGTCACTAAATAAATTTACCAACTAATAGGCCGATAAAAAAAAAAAACTCTATACAAAACAAAATACAAATTATGAAAATTAAAACCATTATCACTCAAGGCATGGGATAGAAGTAAAAATAGGTAGGTTAGATTTGATAAAGTCGACTCCAACTTGTTTATATGATAAAAACTTATTTTTAAGGTCTAACATGACCTTTATAATAACTTATTTAAAAGTTTATTTTATAACAAGGTCTCTAAATATGACATAAATTTATCCTTTAATAAGATTATAAGTTTGATTCTTTACAAAAGTAAAATGCTTAATATTTAAAATGGTAAATAAACATATGACTTTAATACATCATAAAAATTTAGTAATAATGCTAACAAAAAATTATTATTTATATTTACTAAAATAGGCTGAGTTGTTAGGCTTAATTTTTTTTTGAATGGCTTAAAGCCTAATCTTTTTAAACCAAAAAGTTTCTATAAAAGCCTTGATCTAGTTTATTTAATTAAAAAGCTTAGCTTGACTTGATGTAGGCTAGGCTGTAAGTCTTTGTCAGATAATCTGACCTATTTTCTGTCCCTAATTTGTAATTTTAAAAAGGGTAAAATATATTTTTGGTCCTTCTAAATTTTTTTAAATTTGGTTTTAGTTGCTCAAAAATTTTTTGTCTTATTTTGGTCTTTCTAATTTAAAAATGCACTACTTTTAATTCTCAAAGTAACATTTAATAGTGATTATAAAACTTTATCTAAACAGTTTGAGGATTAAAAGTGACATATTTTCAAATTAGAAGGATCAAAATAAAACAAATTTTTTTGAGAGACTAAAACTAATTTTACGCTAAGTTTGTTTTGAAGGAAAGGGAGGGAGAGGTAAAGAAATTTTTAAATTTTTGAAAATTTCTTTTATTTGGTATAGATGAAATAGATATAAAATTTTTAAATTTTTTGATGGGTCCCACCACTTATTTCCACCCTATTTCTTACCTACTTTCATTCACCTCTCTCTCTCCCATTTCTCATCTATTTCTCTCCTACAAAACAACCTAAAAATTCAAAGGGTAAAATATATTTTTGATCCTTCTAAAATTTCTCAAATTCTGTTTTAGTTCCTCTAAAATTTTTAGTCCTATTTTGGTCCCTTTAATTTGAAAATGTATCACTTTTAGTCCTCAAAATAAATTAGTAACAGTTATAAAGCGTTATCTAAACCACTTTGAAGACAAAGATAGTATATTTTCAAATTAGAGAGATTGAAATAGGACAAAAAATTTTAAAAGGACTAAAACCAAATTTAGGAAATTTTAGAAGGAGTAAAAAACATATTTTATCTAATTTTAAATTATTCTTATCTATTTCTCACTTCTTAATTTATTCTTACTTTTTTTTTTTTTTTTTTCTCGTCTCTACCAAACAAAACATAAATTTAAAATGTTTTAGAAGCACTCAAAACATATTTTACCGTTTAAAAGACTAACTCGGTTCAATTGAGAATAACGGACTAAAAAGAGATTGAGGAGCGCATTTGGCTGAGCGCCAACCCAAATTCAAATTTCACGACGCTCTTCCCCGTAAACCCTAACACCAGCAACACCCTTCCCAATCGGAGCGATTCCTCCTCCGAAGCCTCACATGGCTTCCCGCGTCGAGAACAAGCCTCCTCGCAGCCGCTCCAATGTAAGAAGCCCCTTTCTGTTTTTCCTTTTTTTTTTTTTTTTCATGTACGGTAGAAGAAAAAAAGGCTTTCAATTCGATGAGAGTAGCACACGATTCGCAACACTAAAGGTGTTTTTCTTTCAGCAAAAGGGGGGCGCCGAAGAAGGTTTCTCGGACAAGCGTCAGAGGATCGGCGCAGAGAGGATGGAGCAGCAGGGCCGAGTTAGGGCACCCCTCGTTGCTCTCAGAAACAAGGCAGCAGCAGATGCTAATGATGTTGGCGGCGTCGAGGGCTCCGAGTGTAGCGCTGTTGAGTTCACCAAAGACGACGTGGAGGCGTTGCTCAATGAGAAGACGAAGGGGAATCTTCGCTTTGATAATAAGGTTTCTGCTTAACTGACACTGATTCTTAATTTAATTATTCATTTTTTGTTGTTTGTGAAGCTTATTGGAGCGAGTGTTTTCATTTGGCAGAAAAAAATGGACCAGATGACAGATCTCATTAAACGGCTTAAACTCTGCATTCGATGGTTTAAGAGAGGCGAAGAAGGCCATATCCAAGAGAAAGAGAAGCTTCAGACTGCCCTAGAATCTGCTGAGAAGAAATGCATTGATACTGGTAAGTCTTATCTCTCGTCTCTGTAACTTTTTTTAAACATTATTGAAAACACCTTCATATCCATGTTTTTATATACTTGCTTCCTTTACTACTTTGAGTGACTTATTTATGTTTTGAGCATCTAGTGTTGAACACGGTGTTGTCTGTTATATTACGGTTGCTTCGACCTTCAATTTATGTTGTAGAAAAGGCCTTCAACATCACCGAATGGAAATAAAGCTTGTTCGCATTCATTTTTTCTGCTAGAGCTAGGATTTGTTTTTTCCATATAAAATTATTAAATAATTTTATTGGTTTTCATTGTGTTGTTGAAACTCCAGAGTGCTTGCGTAGTCTTGGGTTGTATTTTCAAAAATTCGTGCCAAAGTAACAGTTGTTTAATATATTCACGCATTTGTATTTTATCAGAGAATGAGATGAAGATTAAGATTGCAGAGTTGGATGAGACTATATCTAATTTGAGGGCGACAATTTCCTCTTTTGAAGAGGGAATTGCAAAGGAAGAGTCAGATAAATTGGTAAGATTGCTTGCCGCAATGATTGGATATCCCCGGTGATTGTTTTCGTTTGCCTGATGATATTGGTTCTCTTGATTCGACAACTAGGAAGCTATTGCTTGTTACAGAAAAGAACAGGAAGCCAGAAGTGCAGCTGAGCAGATGCAAGCTTCTGTTTCAACTGAGCTTGAGAAAGTTCGGGAAGAGAAATCAGCTGCTGAGCGGAAGGTAAATCTATGTTATAATTGGGCCAATTTACAGTTATCCATTAAATATTGAAATCCGCAACCTAGTTTCCCAAGAATTATTGCACACTCGGTAAATTCTATATTATTTTTACTGGATACTAACTTTTGTTCCCGCTTTTGAAACTGTTGAGTTTTGCAGGCCGTTTCAAATGAGGACTTGTACAAGCGATCACAAGAGTATAATATGAGTTTGCAACAGTACAATAGTCGCCTTCAGACAGATCTTGAAACAACTAATGAGGCACATAAACGATTGGAGACAGAGAAAGCAACCATTGTTGAGAACCTTAGCAATGTGAGGAGCCACAATAAGGCATTGCAGGATCAGTTGGCATCTCTTAAAGTAAGTTGTTTAGTTTGATATTTGATTTTAGTCCTAGAGAATTTTTCATAATTTCAATATTGTATAGTATTTCCAATCAAGTGAAAATGCCTTTCTCCATCCAGTGCCGGCTTGCGCATTGAAAGGGAAATGAGTAATTGGTTTAGCTTGGCATTATAGACTTGCTTTGTAGTTCTTCTATTGATTGCAGTGCCGGACACCGGTGATATCCTTCATGTGTGCACTTGAAATTTCAACTTGTTTAAAACTTTAGTTGACATGGCATAAGTAAACTTTTTCGTGAAGAGCAGTGAAGTGCAAACAATTTGGACTTGCATTTTGCTAATATTACTATTGACTCCATAAGTAATACTCTCCTTTTTGTGTTGTTTGGTTCCGTTGCTTTTACCTTTTTCTTCTCAGGCTTCACAAGATGAGGCTGCAAAGCAGAAAGAAATGTTAGCAAATGAACTCAAATGCCTTTGGGAAGAGTTAAAACAAGTAAGAGATGATCGAGATCGCCTACAGGCACAAGTACAAGCTTTGACTGGAGAAGTAGAAAAATACAAAGAATATACAGGGAAATCATGTGCGCAGTTGGATACCTTGACGATTAAAACAAATGCTCTTGAGGTTTGTTGCATTGTTTTGTCCCTCCCTTTTGGTTATTTTGATCCTTTTAGTTATTGATATGCATTCGTGTGTTCCTTATATTTATAAAAGATAGTGGCTTTCTTTATAGGAGACGTGTTCTTCTCAAAGGGACCAAATAAATATGCTGCAACAGCAGTTGATTACTGAAAAGGAGAAGATAAAGGTAAGTCAGCTGCGTGTTTCTTTTTCTTTTTTAATTATTTTCCTTGTAACGTTGGAATTAATTTCCTTGTAAGATGCTTCATTAAAATTTGACGGGGAATCGATAAATGATAAATATTTAAATGGTATTTGTTGATTTTTGCTAGTAGTAGTTACCAGTTAGTGCATATATGTTGATTTTTGCTAGTAGTAGTATCTAGTTTGTGCATATTTTGTTAACTACATCTAAAACTATTATTTTCATCTTTTTAGATGGCTGATTTATCTGCTTCAGAAACAAGAACAGTGTTTGAAGATCAGAAAAGAATTATACGTGAACTCCAGGAACAAGTTGCAGAGAAAGATTTCCAAGTAATTGAAGGAGAAAAGTTAAGGAAAAAATTGCACAACACTATCCTGGTAATTTTTTTTTGTTGTTGTTGTTGAAAATCTTACCTAAATCATTTGTTTAGCATAGTAGTATATAATTATTTCTCTTTGTAGGAGCTAAAAGGAAATATTCGCGTGTTCTGCCGTGTCCGACCTTTGCTACCGCATGATGTTCCTGGAACAGACATGGTTGTTTCTTATCCCACGTCAACGGAAGCTCTTGGCCGGGGCATTGATTTGATACAGAGCGGTATATGCGCTAGCTTCTTTCTCCTTTCCCCCCTTCTCTGGCGCTACTATAGTTTCCCGTAGTTTATGTGCTTATGTAAATGTAATAATTTCACCCTTTAACGATAAACAGGGCAGAAGCACTCTTTTACATTTGACAAGGTATTTAATCACGAGGCTTCTCAGCAAGATGTTTTCATTGAGATATCCCAGCTGGTACAAAGTGCGCTTGATGGGTACAAGGTGATTATTAATTGGCCTCCTTTTGGTTCATTACTCTAGGAACCTAATACTTGGAAAAATATGTAAAAATAAAGCATGGCAATTTTACTATGTCGTAGGACGGAAAAATACTTGCTTCGTGGGTGCACTTTTACTTACTAGCAAAATAAAAAATTGCGTAAACTGTTTGGTTTAATTTAAGTTTTTTTCGTTTTTATTTTTTGTATAATATGTTTGATTGTTGGTTTTGCACTTCACTGTGGGAATTGATATTCGATTGCTTTTGTTGGTGTTATCTTTCTTCTGTGGTCTGCTGGTTTGTATCTCAGTTTCTGTATGTTTTAGATTCTGGCAACTGTGACCTTATTTTTTTGAAGAAAACACAACTATTTTTCCTTGAAGTTAAGCTTTTATATATATATATATTTGATTTTTTTTCTTTCTATTTAATATGAACTCCCTGCTATATCCCATAACTATATATTTTTTTTTGATATCTTGGTGTTTAGATGGTTTATGGTTTGTTTCTTGAAAGAAAAGTTTTTTTTTTTTTTCCTTGAAATGCATCGGAAAAATAGAAATATGATACGCCATAATAGACAAGTCTTAGCCTTTTTTTATTTACCTTTATATTTATGTTCTTTTTTATTTTTATAGATAAACTATGTTTTTGGTCTCTTTAAAATTTCTCAAATTCGCTCTTAGTCCTCTAAAAAAATTGTCTTATTTTCATCTCTCTAATTTGAAAATACATTATTTTTAGTTTTCAAAGTAGTTATAATTAACATTTAATGGCGATTATAAATTGTCGGAAAATACACTTTGAAGATCAAAAGTGATGTATTTCTTTTCAAATTAGGGGGATAAAAATAAGACAAGTTTTTTGGACAACTAAAATCGAATTTGAAAAATTTTAGAGGAATTAAAACATAGTTTACCTTATTTTTATTTTGGTTGATTTGACTATTACAAGATAAACTATGCGTGGCCTGACATAGGGCTTATGGTTTGTTATGGCAGGTCTGCATCTTTGCTTATGGACAGACAGGTTCAGGCAAAACCTATACAATGATGGGTAGGCCTGATGCCCCCGAGCTGAAGGGGTTGATACCACGTTCTCTAGAACAGATATTCGAGAATAGTCAGTCCCTGAAAGATCAGGGGTGGAAGTACAAAATGCAGGTTAATATACTTATTTTCAGGAGATTGCATAATATTAAATAGATATAAGGGGAAACAATGACAAATTTTGTAAAATATTTGTAGGCTTCAATATTGGAAATATATAATGAAACCATCAGGGATTTGTTATCATCAAATCGGTCAAGCGGTATTGATTCAACACGAACAGAAAACGGTGTTCCTGTTTCTGGAAAGCAGCCGTGCACTATTAAACAGGATGTCAATGGAAACCAATATGTTTCAGACCTCACTATTGTGGATGTTTGTAGTGCAAATGAGATTTCATCCCTTATGCAAAAGGCAGCACAAAGCAGGTGAAGTCATGCTCGAAACTTGCGAATGCTTTTAGTTTTTCTGTTGCGATATGAAGATGCTTGAATGAGCTTTCAGGATGAGCGTGCACAATAGTGCAAGAACTTGTGCTCTTCCTTCCATAGAAATTTCAGATGACCAATATTATTCCTTTTTCAACTAAATTAAATTCAGAATAAATTGCATTATATTTGATTCCATTAGATACAATGCGTCCCTCTTGTTCCAGGTCTGTAGGAAAAACAAAGATGAATGCAGAGTCATCACGAAGTCACTTTGTCTTTACTTTGCGTATATGTGGGATTAATGAGGTACTAGCTTTTTGATACATTGGTACATTTACTGTTCTTTTATTTTGACATTGTTTCCTGATGTACTTTTCTCTCGTTCGTAGAACACTAAACAAGAAGTGCAAGGTTTGTTAAACCTGATTGATCTGGCTGGAAGTGAAAGAGTGTCGAGGAGTGAGGCAACCGGGGAGCGGTTGAAGGAAGCTCAGGTGCTGTTTGATTCATTTTATTAACTTGAGCTGTGTGTCAGTTAACTTTATTTTAACAAATAAACAACTAATAAATTTTTGCTATATATCTGTCAGTGTATCAACCAAAGTCTCTCTTGTTTGAGTAAAGTCATATTTGCTTTGGCAAAGAAAAAGGATCATGTACCCTTCAGGGAATCAAAATTGACACAGCTTCTCCAGGTATGCTAAACTAAGAAAATTTGAATTCCTTATTTTTGTTTCCATTTGTTTTATTTTCGTTAATTATTAATGTATCTATTGATTCTAAGGCTGAGATTTCGTAACTATGTTGGATGATGAATTGACTAAGGTTGGTCGTGTTATTTAAATTAAAAAATAAAGAGTGAAAAAACTACACTGATAGTAGTCTGACACTGCTCACACATGGATACCAATTACCATCTTTATAATGAACTGAATGAAGTAATGAGACTTTTTAATATGACGGCCTGAGTATGGATGATTCCAGTGAATTGATTTCTATCAATAATTAGAAGCAGCCATTAGAAAGGATGCAAATAGTTGGCTCTAGTATTTTTGACATGTTGAACTCAACAACGGCATGCAAAATTGCGGATTGGATTATCATCTCCCAGTGATGGTTAAAGGTTTCATTCAGGAATCGT
Source organism: Spatholobus suberectus (assembly GCA_004329165.1). Lineage (NCBI taxonomy): Eukaryota > Viridiplantae > Streptophyta > Magnoliopsida > Fabales > Fabaceae > Spatholobus > Spatholobus suberectus. The sequence continues at coordinate 7,158,604 of CM014729.1, read as the reverse complement.
TTGCTTCACCGGAACAAGGGGATAAAACTAATTTTGAGATACTCAATACAGGATACGATACTATAATTCCAATTTCAGGGAATGAAGGAGATTGTGTTTGAAGGATGATTGTGATTTTATTTTACTATTTTGTACCATTATTATTTATATGATTATATTGTTTTAGCACACCAGGGTCTCTCGGTATACAATTTGCTTTGACGTATACTTCAGTTATACGAACCAAACTTATAATTTGCTTATGTTGTATACATGGCAGCCATGTCTTGGTGGGGATTCCAAAACTTTGATGTTTGTGAACATCTCACCTGATCCAGATTCTACTGGAGAGTCACTTTGTTCTCTACGTTTTGCCGCCGGAGTCAATGCCTGCGAGATTGGTATTCCGCGGCGTCAGACATCCACGCGGTCCTTTGATTCGCGTTTGAGCTGCGGCTGAAAGAGAGGCCACCCACTCATAAACCGTAACCAAAATAACTGATATTTGTAATGCTTTGGATGGGATAAAAGAAGTGTTGTTCTTTGACCACTGTAACTGTGTTAACTTTTAGATAATTGAGCTTGTATGATTGAATGTAGAGGCTAGGCTTTAGCCTCGGTGGGTACAACTTATGATTTGTATTATTTAGCTGTGACATGATAGTATTCAATTTATTTGAGCAGCTTGTTGATTGTAATTTCTAAGTAAAACATAAGCTTGCAACTTCACTAGATGTCACATTATTTTGGGGTCCTCAACAGCTCTTCACGGACACTGTTCTGTTTCATAAAAATGGTTATTGATTTAATCTTACCAATAATATATGCATTACAGTGTTTCGTAACCAAAATGAGGATTATTAGGACAGCGCCAGCAGTTCAAAATTAAGTGCTTATCATGCAGGATTTATGGTTAATAATCTTGTAAGCTGTGTTTACAATTTCCTTTGCCCTTAAAAGAATAACGTTTAATTACTTTTTTAAGTCTTTATAGTTACGCAATTTTTTTTTTTTGGTTCTTATAACTAGAAATAATTTGTTTGACTTTATATAAGCATTTTTTATATTGGTTTGATTTTTGTCGTTAAATGTGTTTTAATTTCATAAAATAAATGTTACAAAATAAAAATTGATAGTATAAAATTGTTACAAATTGAAATTTTTTTGGTTTTTTTATTCAATTTGTGATGGTTTAAAATGATAATGGCCAAACCGATATTAAAAGTGTATGTATAAGGATTAAAATTATTTTTAACTATAAGGACTAAAAAATAATCTGTGCAATTATAGAGAAAAAAAAGTAATTATTACCAAAGACTAATTATAAGGGCTAAGATTATTATCACATCTCGGAGAGAAAATAAAATATTGAAAAAAAAAGTAACGAACTACACACCTCTATCAAGTAGGAGATTTTAAGACTTAAATCTACAAATAATAATATATTAACTTTTAATTTTTGACAACTAAAAATTTCTAATGCTCGAAAATCATATAAATCATTAATTATTATAGTATTGAAATTTCCCCTTTTAATTTTATGTAATAGTGTATAGATGATGCGGCAAACTACCGATAGTGTAAATCAATTCACATAGAATTATTTCATCCTAATCGGTAGTCTTAAGCTTTATATATTTGGCTACTTTAAATACTTAGAGTTGGACGTCTTTACAGAAAAAAAAATAAAATGATGTTGGACAAAGTAGACAATAAAATGAATCAATCAACATTTTACCCATCTGACATACGGAACACGAGAAAGCTCCGGAGCTGTTTCAGATAATTATCATTGAGAGAATGTATTTGTATAATTTTTATATAGTGATATGAGATAAAAAGAAAACAAAAAAAAGTGTTGAATAAAATAATTAGGGTAATTGAGAGAAATAGAAAGAAAATAATATTGTATCAATGTATGATTCTTTACAAAATGGTAATTAATGTAAATGGTGCATAAAATAGAATCGATTCCTAGTATTCTTACGGGAGATATCTGTGCTAAGAAAAAAATGATTCTTTTATTTGTTTACGATTCTCTCACTTTTTTTTTTTTGGAAAAGAGGAAAGGAATAATCTTTTCTTGTTCATATAAAGTTTATTGGAGAAGCTTCTGGACTCAGTGGGCGCCCATTGAACCAAAGCTGAGGACCCCATAGTTTGATTTGATGGATGGTGGTCGATGAATTATTAATTGAATTCTCTAGATAATACAGATTCCCCAAATCCTTTTCTATCTCTTTGATTGCTTTTCTACTAACCGCAGTTCATTTGTCATTACCAATCTCTTTTTATTCTCTACTTTTGTTATGTTCTTGTTCCCTACAAATTCAGTTACTTGTTATAGTAAAAATATAAAATACATTGCCATAAGGAAAAGCCGATTGTTTTTAATAGTATTAGTCCAAGGCCAAAGGTTAACTAGCACCTTTACTTATGAAAAAAAGATAAAAATGAAAATAACGATACATGCACAAACCTTTTTTATTGTGTGTATGTGTGTGTGTGTGAGTATGTTATTTTTTAATTTTTTTTGGATTTATTTAAAGCATTAAGAACATATTTAATAAAAAAATTAATTAAATATTTATTTAATAAGCCTTTATCAAATAAATATCTATATCATAAATTTGACTATAAATTTATCAGAATAAATTAAAATAATTTATTTTAAAAAATTCAAAAAATTTATTTTAATAAATTATACTACTAACAAATTTATTGAAAAAACTTTTAAAAAAATTATAAGTTTCGTAAATTATTTTTTTATAACCTCAACTAATTTTTTTATAACTTCTTTCAAGTTAAGTAACATAGAAGCTTTTCTAAAAGTCGAAAATAAACTATATATACATATTTAGATTGAGTTTGAATTTTGCAGTTTTTTTTTTTTTGGTGAAGTTATTATCGTTGATTTATTTTTTTTTTGGTAAAGGATCCATGTATTCTTGAATAAAAAAAGTTTGAATTTATTCATATTTTATGATACAAGATTTTAGTTTGAATTTAATTTTATTTTTACTACTTTGTTTTGTAGCAGAAGAAGATCCTTGGCTTGTAAATCAAGCTGTGTGAAAGGGTAGTTAGTACTTGGTGGGTCTTTCTAATCCATTGAAGATAAATTATTATTAAAAGATGGTGTGCTTCCAGTTTAACAGATTATTCAGCTGAATATAGGAAGCTGCAAAGCTCCCTCTTTGGGGCAGAGTCAATTCATCAATTAGGAGTTGGGTGAGAGAATGGAAGGCACAGAGCAGAACAAACCCAAGGTGGTGGTGATTGATTCTTTGCAATCATGGGAATTCCATGTCACCCAGGCCTCTAACCGGAATTGTCTTGTAAGACACCCATAACCCATTTTATGTCAAAGTTTGGATCTTTTTAATTTATATTTTTTTTTCACCCTGGTCTGAAAAGAGTATGCAAAAGGGGTATTTAGGCTTCCAAGTTATTTGCAAAATCCATTTTGATTTTGATTTTCTATGTTTGTTTTAATTTGGGGTGCTATCTGTCTTTCTTGTTCTTCCTTGTGGATAGAAAGAATGCTAGATATATTTACTTGTGGCTTATGTATTTTGTGGGATGGATCAACCAACGTAGGTTGTTGTTCACTTCACTGCTTCATGGTGCATGCCGTCGGTGGCTATGAATCCTGTTTTTAAAGAACTGGCTTCAAGCTATCCGGAAGTTCTGTTTCTCACTGTTGATGTTGATGAAGTCAAGGTAATTCTCCTCCCCTTTAAACCTTGTGCTTGTGTGCCTCGGTGTCCCTTAAATGTTTCTAACACTCCTGCTGATTACATATTTAAACACATCATCATTAGTTTTATTATGAGAAATTATATTCATACAACAAACATGAACAACAATTTATACAAATAAGAGAGAGATAGAAAGAGAAGAGAGAAACCTGGTGTAAGTCTATAAGATGAGTGATGTGACAGAGAGAGATAAAGAGAAAGAGGAGTGTTGTGTAAGTTGTTAGTTTAATTTTTGTTGTATGAATATGTATGATATCTCTTAGGTTATTACTACTTTCTCTTTCTTATATGTCCCCTTTCTGCTTATGTGAATGTGCGGGATGTGGGATGTAATCTCTTTTGAGATTGATGCTCAGATTTGTTCTGTTTTCAGCATGAATTGTTTTATTTATGAACATTCCTCTCCAAGCACACTCACCAAAGAAATGTAAAATTGCACGACAACCACCACATCCAAGCCTTTTTTCACTGGGTAGGGTTAGCTTCATAGATCAAATGATGGTATAATGTTCTATCATAAATTTTGTCTGCACACATCTTATTGACCTTTACATCCTTCTTAATGACAAAAGTTGCCAGAAAATTTTATTATTCTCCTTGTTTATGCCAAAACCTTTATATGGACGAACCTTAAAAAATAGTTCTAGAGCAGAGGAACACCCCCAGTGCATTCTGAAAATTACTAAATGTTCCAAAAGAAAATAGCCACATCATATGCAAGAGTAAGTGGTCTCCTTCCTCTGAGCTAGATCTCTTCACATAATGAATTGATCCATTAAATCATTACATGTTGCTAACTAGCTAGTCCAAAATAAAGAAGAAAAAGGCTGGTGCATATGGGTGTCAGTATCTGGTGATATACTGTGCATTTCACATCTAATTTATAGTTCCATTAGTAATGTATAAATTATCATATACAATCTACTCCTGTTTTGCGCCCTTGACCACTTATGCTTGCTTGGATTTCCATTGATAAAACTTTCCTCTTTTTTCTATTGGTGGAGATTCATTTTTTCCCTGTGGAATAGGATAGTAAATGGAGGAAGGTGTTCAAGGTTAGTAGAACTTGTGAAAATGTACTGTCTTGTGACTTTTGTTAAATGTTTATTGAATACTGTAACTACGTAATATGCAACCTAAAAAGTTTATCTAGAGCTATGTAGATCAGTAATATGGTTCAACAATTGCTTTTGTTACTGAGCAATATATATTTTAGATTCATGTGCATAAGATAAGATCAAAAGTTAAAATTCTACCTACCTGGTATGTTCTACCTTCCGACTTGGATTTGAAGCACAGTTTTACACTCGGTATTTGCTACTCAACGAATAACTATATAAGATATATAGATGTTCTGCTGATCAACATCTTAAATCCATGTTTCTCATATTCATAATTGACTGATTACATGGTGTACTTTTCCTGATATTATATTCATGCTTGGAGCATTGAAATAAAAAGTTAATTCTTGGGTGATTTTCTTGTTAATGTTTGATGATGACAATTATATGTATTGGAATTTTTTTGGGGGGGTGTCAGGAGGTAGCCACCAAAATGGATGTAAAGGCAATGCCAACATTTTTGCTGCTGAAGGACGGCGCTGCGGTGGAAAAGGTGGTTGGTGCCAATCCAGAAGAGATAAGGAAAATGATAGATGGTGTGGCTGAGTCCATTCGTGTCGCGTAGTTAAGCATCTGTATGATATTGTGCTGTTGCAATCTGTAAGATATGCGCTTGCGGTCCTGTACTGCACTATGGCATCTGAGTCAAAGCTTTTTGTGATGTTGTATGTTGTATATCAGTTCAATTGTAATTCCAAGTTTCATTAGGCACAATGCTTTGGTTAATGGTTAATATCCGCAGTTTTTGTATCAGCCAAAATTTTACATTCTGTAGTTTTGGTTGTTGTGGATTTATGGTGCTCTTTCCCTGTAAGTTGTGAATTCAAGGGTTGTATCCTGCTGTCTCTGTATTTGTTCTTTCGCAAATGAAATATACATATGTATAGTTTCAAGATATCCTTTGTTTGAAATTGTGACTTACTCAGTTGGATGAGTAGGATTATCTTAAAATATATATATATAAATGAACTGGTTTGCAAATGGACCAATTTCTTGCAAAATTAACAGCTAGTGATGTTAGAGTCTAACAGGAAGAAAGTAAGCACGTTTGCTGCCATTAATGAGGAATGAGTTGTTGATTTTTTTGTCCTCCAGTGAATAAATTAAGTTTGAAGGGTGATATGAAATTGATGTTTTGTAGGTGATCCATGTTTGTTGGTCCTAATTAATTTATTGATATTTAGATCAATATAAATGATTAAAAAACTATACAATTATTTTGAGTCATTACTTAAATTACACTCTAATTACTATATTAAACTCATTTATAACTGAAAATTTCCTCCTCTTTTTTTTCTTGTTTCGGGATGAAGGATTTGGCTATTCCGGTGTCCACTTCATATTTTATATTTAGAAAGGGGGTTTAAGTTCTCAATTTCTTCGTTGAGAGTTCATAAAGATGTTTATGGGATGTATTGGGCCTGTGGAACTGGAAGGGGAAGGCATGTAAGGAGGCCCAACACATATAATGGTTTAAAAGATACCTTACGACAATACCCATGTTTTGAGACAAAATATAAAATAAAAGAGAATGTGAGTTTGTGGTGAGGAGTGATAGTTGGATGGGGATTGATGTCCCACTGTGAGTCTCTCGCATCAAACGCCACTCTCTCACCTTCTTCCATATATTTTTCTCTCCATACATAATAAAATCATTCAGCATATCTTTCTTCAAAACTCCGGCATACCCTTTTGCCCAGAGATGAGTAATAATAATTGGGTGTTGGATTATGATTATCTAGACAGTATTCCCCTCCCCACCCTTGACCCACCCAATTTCTCTTGGTCCTCCTCCTCTCCTCCTCCCACACTCAGGTTACTCTATACTCCAAACAATTATGCTTGCTTCTCTTTTTCTTTGAACTAGTTTTTTCCAAGGCTGCCCTTGCATTGCACCTTTGCATCACTACATCATACTTATGACATTGTTTTGGGAAGTACTAACCATATTCTTATGTTTCTACTCATTTCTTCCTGCTTCTACTTGCCTTTCTCTCTGTTTTAAGATAAAATTGCTTCTCCCAATTCACATTGTCTTTTACTCATAAATGCATTCAAAATTGTACAAATTATTCCATTAAGTTTTTCATTCAACAACGTGGGTGGCAAGACAACTAAACATATCTTTACTGGACTTTCTCCTTTGTAATTTATTTTGATTTTTTAAAAGTTGTTTAAAAATTTCCCCCTTAAAATCCAACTGATTTTTATTTTTCATGGTCGTTTTTGCAGTGTGGAGCTAGATGACTCATTCAGAAATTCGGACGGTTTCAAGGAAAACGGATCAAGAAAACGGTAAGCTATTCAGTTATGCATAACCGTTATCTCATAGTCTTCTTTAAATTGAATAGTTTGGTGCATGGTACAGTTAGCTATGATAAGAGTTTTTAGATAGTTTAATTTAATTTAAGTCATTCTTTTGCCTTTGCTCTGATTTCATCTTATCATTTGAAAAATTTGTTCGCTTCCATTATGTTTCGATTAGTTGCTTTTATTTTAATATGATACCTTTATCTTGTTTAATTGGTTGTTGCATGCTATATTTGTTCTTTGGTTTTTGTTTTATGCTTTTAGCTAGATCCTATTACCAGTCATTTGGGCATGTTCACGGCATTGCATTAAGTCACAACCTAGGGTCCAATTGGGGTGGTTGCGAAGTTTTGGTTTTTAACTGTAATTTTGAAAACAAAACATGTTTAGCTAAAATGGAGCTGGAATAGTTTTTAACTCAATTTCAAAACACTTTTACATTTTTCAAACCAAGAAAAAAGGATTTGTGAATTTGGTTTTTAGTTTTTTTAAAAATACACATCACATATTTGATAATAACCTTTCTCACTACCACCACCACCACTACCACCGCCACTACTTACTGCCATCGCTGCAACCACCACCACAACCCACCGGCACTGGCACCACCCCATCACCGCCGCCACCACTACCACAACCATCGGCATTGCTTCCACCACCACAAGCTTCATCACTACTACCATCTTCACCACCACCACCACAAGCACCGTCACCGTTACCACCACCACCATTGGCACTGCCACGATCACCACCGATACCACCATAACCACCTCCGTCGGCGCCGTCACAATCGTCACTGTCGGAACCGCCCCAAACCGTCACCGTCGACATTACCACCATTGTCACCATCATTGTTGTCGTTACCACCACCACTTGTCGTCACCTCACAAACATATCCTTAAACTAATTTTAACAGAATAAGAAATTTCAAAGTAGCTTTGTTTTGAAACCAAAAATTAGAAAAAAAAAAACTAAAAATCATTTTTAAAAACTAAAAATTGGTTGTAGTTTTTGAAAATTTCAAAACTCAACAAAAAACCAATCAAACGGGCCCCAAGGTTTTAGTCAAAACATATATAGGAATTTTGTGTTTTTGTATGCTTAATTTTAAAAGATGCATTGCTTTTGAAAATCAAACCTAATTGACATGCATACTCACTTTTCCTTTCGTTTGATAAGGAAAATAAATCCTAGAGTTAAAAATACAAAGTTTTTATTGGAAATTTAATTTAAGAAACGACTAGGATGCATAATCGGAAGAAGAAATCTATGGTATTAAATTTCTCTTATCTAAATGTTACAATATTACGTGTTAAGCTCAGATAAAAAATGAAATATTAACATTTGATTATTTTTTTATTTTGATAATTTATGGGTCTTTCTTTTTGAAATGTTTAGCACAGTGAACATTATGAAATTCTATAGTTACTAACAAGTCTTTCATGCATTATTATATGAATATTTTTAAATTCTAAAAAAAGTTCGAAAATATAAATCAAATAAAAATATATAAAGGAAAAATATCATCATTATTGTATAATGATGAAATCATTTTATTTATATATATTTTATGCAATAAGAGTAAATTAAAGAATTAAGGCTTTTGAAATTGAGAAAGGAATCGCAAAAAAATTGTCGGAACAAGACATATAATCTTTGTATTTATCAATTTGATACGATGTATCAAATTTAATTTCAAATTAAATTGACTAAAAGTAAGTCATATTATTTTAAAAAATATATATATAGAAAAGTGAGATAGTTGATGTTAAAGAAGTCTCGGAACTAATAAAAAAAGTAAATAGATTGCGATAGGTCCATACACTTGAGAATAATGACTCAAATTTAATATACTAGTAAGTTTAGATGCATAAAATTTAAAAATAAAATAAAAAATATATAAAAAATAAAAATATCATTATTATTAAACAATATTAAAATTATGTTTTCTTTTTGTTTCTCATAAGTATTTTCATTATTTTGTAAGGCATTAACCCTTTAGATCTGGTTGAAATCATGTATATAAGAAAGAAGAAAGTATAATATATGGGAGGTTTTTCATAGTAAATAATGAGGATTCTATTTTAATATACATAAATAAATTAAAGAGATAAAACTTTCGAAGTTGAGAAGAAAATTAAAAAATAAATTATTTAAATCAAGATTACAAATTGCAAAAATAAACCAAAAAGCTGAAAACCAAAAATTATAAACTAAAAAAAAAAACTTATTTTTCATTAGATTGGATTATCTTTCATATCCAATTTTGAAAAACAACCCAATTCAATTGAACTTATACACACAAATATAAATTTATTTATAAAATTATCATATTACTAATATTTATCATTATTATTATTATCATCATCATTGTTATTGTTGTAATCATTATTCATTATCATAATCATCAGTGTCAGGGTTGTTATCATCACCTTTCAAAGGGTAATTTTGTTATTCTTATACAATTTGCTATGTTATTTGGTGTGCATCTAATATTGGATAGGACACGAGCTTATTATATTTATATTCTTTTTTAACTTTTTGCTCTCTTGACTTATGCATCCTTATCATATCTTGACGACTAAAGAAGTACTAGAAATCCTCTTAAAAGTGAGTGATCAAATTTATGATATGAAGATGAATAGGGGTTGATTATTTTTAGGTGACCATATTTTGGGGGAAAATTCTGGTTACCATTTCTTTTGATAAGTTTAGGTCCTTTAAGTGTGTGTTTGGGTGAACGTTGATAAAATTAATTTTGAATGAAATTGATTTTGTAAAATTGATTTCGCTTAAAATTGATTTTGAAATGATGTGATTTATGTTTGAATGTTTTTATTCTAAAAACAAGTTAATAGTCAAATTCAGTATAAATTTTTTGATCAAACGCAAAAGCTATCTAAAGTTGCTTCAACCTAAAATCAATTCTAGAGCCAAAATCAATTTTTTAACAGTGAAACCAAACATGTAAATATTTATCTAAAATTACGTTAACTAGTATTTCAACATAATTTTGGAGAATTAAAGGTGAAACCAAACATACACTAAAACACATCCCTCTATATGCATGCAGCACTCCTATACCTTTGGGAATAGATACTCTCGTATACACGACTGATCTAAGTTCAAATTTTGTGTCTTTCTTTCTTTTGATAGATACTAAATAGGTGAAGTCTCTTTAATGTCCACAAGGAGAGAGACATAAATTTAAACATGAAAATGTTTAGGACACATTCAATGTAGAAAAAGTTGACACCGAAAATATAAAATGGCCTGCAAAGGTAATTTTGTTTCCATGTTTTTGCCCAAGTGTTTTCGATGCACAATTGTCAGTCCTTATATCTATGTATCTTTTGTGCATGAGAGCCCCTTTGTTTCTTCTATCATCTCAGTTTCTTTATAATATCCTATTACAGTTTGAGGTCATCTGGTTCCAAAGCATGTAGAGAGAAAATGCGAAGGGATCGACTGAATGACAGGCATCTCTACTCTTCTTCATTCATCCTCCTCGTATCCACCTTTTTCTTTTCTCTGTTTTTTGTCTAATCTCTCTCATGTCATGTGACTTGTTCTTAACATTGTTTTAAAGGTTTTTGGAACTGGGGTCTACCCTGGACCCTGGAAGGCCTCTCAAAATGGACAAGGCTGTTATATTAAGTGATGCTGTTCGAATGGTGTCTCAGTTACGAGAGGAAGCTCAGAAGCTGAGAGAGTCTACTGAGACTCTACAGGCAAAAATCAATGAATTGAAGGTGTGTGTATGTAACTGCTGCATAAAATGGTACTTTGGCATGCACATTTAGTTAGCTGAGAAATGCTAGTACACACTAATATGTTTTTTTAACACACTTTCTATCATTGACTGAAATTTATTTGAAATCATACAATTTTGTGGGCCTTATTTCTTATTTATCGAGTTTCACTCATAATTTTGTAATTTTTGATCAAATTTAACTAATAGTAAAAAGTGTGTTAGAAAGAACGTATTGCTAGTACTTCTCGTAATACACATGATGGTGAACCTTACCTGAGATCTTGATATTTTTGCTGTTTGTTTGCATAGGCCGAGAAAATCGAGCTTCGTGATGAGAAGCAGCGACTAAAAGCAGAGAAAGATAACCTTGAGCAGAAGCTTAAAGCCTTGAGTTCACAACCTAGCTTCCTTCCTGCGTTTCCTGCACCAGGACAAGTTGTTGGGAGCAAGCTGGTGCCTTTCATGGGCTACCCAGGAGCTGCCATGTGGCAGTTTTTACCACCTGCTGCTGTTGATACCTCGCAAGACCATGTACTCAGGCCCCCAGTTGCATAGCTTAGCAAGGGCTCTGTGTTTTGGTCTGATGGAGAAAGGGAATTTATCTTTCTACTTTTGTGCTATTGCTTTTGCTTTTGTGAAATGTAGCCAAAAAAAAAAAAAATCTTATTTGATTGTAGAGGCAACATTTTGATAACTACTTTTTGATAATTCCGGTAACAAATGCTGTTGAACAACAAATACTTTTCTGGGGGATGTTGGTTCATTGATGACCTGTTCAGTTTGCTTATTAGTTCTTTTGGAAAGAATTTACCCGTTTATTTTGGTCAGAAACAAGATGCAACAAACTTGGCTTCTTTTTATTCATGTGATTTTTAGGATGTTTTAATATGTTCTTGCGCGTGACATATAAATGAGGATATCATAAAGCTCAAGCATGTCCTCAATTATAACATCAGTTTTAAATGCTAGGATACAAGCCCTGGTAATCCGTATGTGGTCATACAAAATAAGGATTTGGATCCTCTCCACCTAGATACATTGTCAAATAGGACATGTGTTTTTCTCTTGTTGGACGGTGTAACTGCTAGACAGACAAAGAGTCTTGAAATAGAAGGCCCAAGGTTTTACTCGATTGATATACAGACAGAAACTGATCTAACGAAACTGTTTCCAACATGGTAGTATCAAACAGAGACCCTTTTTAATAGGCTAGTATACAGACAGAAACTGATCTACCAAAACTGTTTTTAACAGGGTAGTTTGAACCCCATATATTCCCCTGATTCATAGTCTGTCCAAACCTTTATGGCTCCAAAGCTAGTCATTAGAACATTACTTATAGACATCACTATGCTAACCGAGAAAACTATTATAGAGGCTCTTCCATATTTCCGAATTGCTCTCTGTACCACTAACAACCCAAGAAGTGATGCAACAAAGCACATTATGGCCAAGATGAGTGAAGCTTGTACATGTTCCATTCCCGACAACAGATATTGCAATGCTGACATGGTAGAAGAAAAGAGAACCATGAAAGAACATGTTGCTGCTGTTACCTATACAAAAAAAATAAAAAATAAAAATGCTTAGTAAGTACAAGTAACTAGTGTAATCAACAACGAGATGATAGATCTCACTAATGCTAGTGTATACGACATTTAATAAAGCTTATGATAGCGGAACGGAACTTACCTCAGGAGTCACTCCAACCTGAAGAAGAAGTGGACTTATCAGCATTCCACCTCCAATTCCAAAGACACCACCCAATAACCCTGCTAGTAGTGCCATCAATGGAAAAATAAGCTTATTTGATGATATATTTCTGGTGAGACCCGGCACCTGCATGTCAGATTGCTGTGAGCAGATTGAAAGAGAGTATATAAGTAACACTGAAGATTAGTTAAAAAAACTACTTTACAATCTATGGTGTTTAAGAACCTCTGGAATATGAGTTAGGTCTCTAAGGCTTTCTTTTCTAAATACAATCCAAGTAGTGAAAACCACAGCAAGAGGTACTTGAACCGATGACAGAATCCAGTATCCCACACCACATGGCTCCATTGGAATGATTCCCTGCATAGTTTGATCAACTGGTTTAAAGGATCCTCCTTCAAATGTATGCAATATGAAAATATTAATAAAATTTAATTCAGCGTGATCTAATTATGAATTATTATATAATTAAAAATTGGCTTAAAATCCATATATAATGCACAATTTAATTGATTGATAATGTAGAAATCATTACACAAACATTGTAATAAATTTAAACTCAATATTAATTTTTACACAGATCGGACAATATATAGGAAACAAAAATGGAAGAAAAGGAATCGCTCTAAAAGAATATAAAGTGCAAGTGCAAGTTGTCCTAAGCTATATTAATTATATGCCATCACTTTCACGGTCGCAAGTGGCAATCATTTCATTTTCATCCCTTGCAAAGGGAGAGTTTGAGATAGGACCAATATGTCAAGGTATTTACGAATGGCAACCAAATGACCACTCAGTTAACCATCCTTAATATCCAATTTACCAGTGTTTGTGGATTGAGTTTATTGCTATTGATCCTTTAATCTGTCTGTTTATGAAACTAAGCATATTTTGGGCCTGTTTGGATTAACTTTTTTATAAAAAAAAAAAATAAGCTTTTTCATAAACTAAAATTAACTTATGCATAAGTTAAAAATTAAATTTTAAAAAATTAATATGAGAAAGCTTTTACAAATTAGTTTATGCATAAGTTAATTTTAACTTATGAAAAAGCTAATATCATTTTTTATTCTTATTTTTTTCTCACATAAATACTTATAAAAAAGTTTTATCTAAACAAGTCCTTTATTTTTTTTTCCCTTATTTGTGATGAGAAAAATTTTCCGCATTGTTTGTCTTTATCTGATTAGTAAAACAACAGTCTACTACTAGGTTTTCCATTATTAGTGTTCTGTGTTCCTGTCGATTCTAACATAATGAAAGGAACTTTAATCAAAAGTAAGGGTAAAAAGAAAAAGGAGTAAATAAAAGAAGTCCCAAACTGTGATTTGGCAAACTTGGTGAGGTGCTTCTGCTGTAGTGGTTCACGCCTAACTACACCTTAATAATAATCCGTGCTCCATGGTAGTTGCAACTCACTTTAGAAGACTAAGTAATTCATTTCAGTCGTTAGAGGAAAAAATTAACGTTGATCCTATGAAGCATCGATACTTCAATTTGGTTTATGTATCTGTATCTAATACTGATATTCTTGGATATTTCACCGATACATATCCACAAAATATTCAAACCTTTCAAAAAATTATGAAAACATGTATAATATGGAAGCATTGTACATTGATGAACCAAAAATGAAAATTGTCTTCTTTATGAATGATTTTAAAAAAAAAATGAGATTGATATTTTCTTTTTGTAGACAATATAAGTGATTTATGATGACAATGATTTATGATTTTTATTTTGTTTTTAGTAATGTACAAGAAGCATGTTCTTAATTTGAATTTGCAAAATTACAATTATATAGTTATTATGTTTTATAAATTTTTATACATATTTAAATATATATCTTACACATATCGTATTGTGCATCACAATTGATACATAGCAAATTATATATATATATATATATATATATATATATATCAATTGTTGATCTTCTTGTTAATAACTAAAATGACCGAATTCATCTTTACTCACTTTAGAGAACTCTTTAATCGTGAAGAAGAAAGAAAGACATTTTACCTGTCCATATTTATTGCCACGAAGAATATAGACAGAGAAGAAAGAGAACCAGATCAAAAGTAAAATCGCCAATTTCAACCAAGGGATCCTCACTTCGTTATTTCCTTGAGGAACCAGAAGAGGCACTTCAATACTTATTGGCCCATCATTTTCTTTGTACACATGAGCCAACACTTTCTTTTCTTCAATAGTTCCATTTTCTAGCTGCCCTTTTTCAAGTTCCTCAAGTCCATTTTTCCTTAACTCTTCTGATTCAGCCTTCCAAAACTGCAACCCACTTTGGCAAGTTTTTGAGGTAGACCAAGCAAGAAAGATGGCAAACAGCACTGTAATCAACCACTCTGGGAATACAAGGTTACAAATAACTCCAAGGCTCACCCCCAACAGCATACATGGTTCTGATAAAAGAGCTATGTCATAGTCAATCAATGACTTGCCACCTAGTTTTGGACTTGTGATGCACATGTTGCATATAACGTTTGCAATTGACCCTCCGTGACCATGAAAGCTGAGAGACTTGAAGCAATTTTCAGGTCTAAGCTAGCCACAATAGATAATATGGGTATAAAAAGCCCACCACCACCTATTCCACCAGCACTAGATATAGCCGCAGCTATGAAGCATAGGACTCCAGCCAGCACCAAAGGGCCTGAAATAAGTATCTGGGATTTTGCTTCACCTCCCCACTGAAAAATTTTGTCCAGGAAATGGTCAATATTGGGGATACCTGAAAAGGGTTGTGTTTGTTTTGCATTTGAAGGATTGATGAAGGCAATGAAGGTGAGAACTAGAAATGTAAGACTTCGAGTACTCATTTGCTTTTGAGAGTTTCAGCAATGGTGAGGAGTATATGCGTGCCAAGCTGAATGGCATTATGTCTTTATATAGGGATCAGGGACATGCATATACTGTTAACATGGCTTCTTGTTGGTGGAAAGCATATATATCATCTTTACCTATTTTCATATTTAAGATAAAAAAAATGGACAAAAAAAAATTGTGTTTTATTGTTTGAAAAAATAACATGAAAGTAATACAATCAAAATGGTATATAAATAACGTTGTTGGTAAAATAAAGAGCACAATAGTGGAGCACACAAAAATTAATATGAGGAAGGAGAGATGTTAATATAAATTAAGTAGTGCTGATGGGAAAAATTTACATTTGTAAATTGTAACCCAAAAAGAAAAATGAACTGTCGTCCTCTTGGAAAATATAGTACAGCAATGTGTTAATAATTTAAATTTGATTACCTAACATTAAGCTCTCTTTTTTTATGTAAAAGGTAAAGCTCTGTATAGTTCGTCATGCATGTAAATAAGAAATTAATACACTTTTAGCAATTACAACTATTTACTTCGCGAGACTTCATATCGCGTGTAATCCGTCTACTATTTTGGAGTTCCTCCCACTTTCAGTTGTTGTTTTGATATTAAGATAATTCATAATAAACAAAAAAAAAATAGAGTAAATTACATCCCCCTCCCCTAAGAGATGTCAATATTACACTGCCATTTTTTCCTATGTTAAAAAATACATTCTCCTCCCTTGTCATTCAAGTTCTGTTAGCTTTCGTTAAAAAAAAAATATTATCAAAATATCATTTACACTATTACTCTCTCAAAGATGCAAATATTACATTGCTCTTCCTCCTTGTGTTAAAATATACATTTTTCTCCCTTAACAAATACAAATATATTAAATATAATATATAGTAAACAAAAGTATTTAAATATAATATATTTATTGAATTTAATAAATGTAATGCTAATATATATATAGTAAATGTATAATTTGTTAAATAAATCCATTTATATTAAAAATATATTATTAAATAAAGTATAATTATTAAAAAATTTAATATATATATATTAAAATATAAATTAAATTTTATTATTGTTTAAAAGATTAATTTATAAAACATATTTTAAAATAGAAAAATTCAAATTTATATTAATATAATATATATAAATTGTTATACACACACACACACACACACACATATATATATATATATATATATAATTCATCTCATAATTTCTATTCTTAATTATTATTTTAATAGATTTTTTTAATTTTAAATTTAATTATATATTTAAAACAAACTTTATCGAGAGTGAATGATAACTTAGTAAATTAAAAATATTTTAGTATATATTTTAATTAAAAATAGATTTTAAAATCTTTTGAAAATATTCTTTAACAATATTAAGTTAAATAGACTAAATTATATATTTGAACATAAGAAAGAAGGGACAGTGCAATACTCGAATTTCTCAAGGAAGAAGAGTGTAATTTATTCTATATATTGATATAAGAAGGAATAATAATGTAATAGTTGCATCTCTAAAGGGAGGAGAGTGCAATTTACTTTAACGATGTTAAGTTAAATAGACTAGATTGTATATTTTAACATAAAAAAAGAGAGTGGTGTAATATTTGTATCCTTCATGAGAGGAGATTGTAATTTACTCAAAAAAATATTTGTACTGTAGGAAGAAGCATGAAGTTGGTCTGGTCTCTGGCGTATTGAATCCTAGCTTAATCAGTGGGGCACCAAATCCACTGACAGTTACAGTCAAGCATAATGGGACGACAATTCTGTGCATTGATGATTTACAGATTATAAAGTTTCCAACTATGATTTGAGCGAAATTGTTATAATTTTTATTCAAATTATAAATTTCAAATTTAATTCAAATAAGACAGCAAGCATGCTAATAGTAATATAATTTAGGGTTGTAACTACTCCTCACTAGTCCCTACTAAAACAGGGGTTGTAGATGTTCAGTTTTTTATTTAAAATAATTAATAAAATTATGATAAAAATATACATATATATAGCAAACTATAATTTTTCAATCAATAATTATCATTCTATATTTTTATTTCTAAAATACATCATTTACTTTAAATTATCAACATTCATAAATATAAGCAAGAATCAGCAGAGCCTATAGTAAAGGCGGAAGAATCAGACAAAGATGTGAAGGTAGTCACGGGAAATACAGTGTGATGCGAGGGAAAAGAAAGTTGTGGTGTAGTATACTCTTGTCTTTTAGATCATTACTATTATTAAACCATTCTATGGGAATTTTGTATTCTTGTATACTCTGCAGCTGTTAACGCCCCTGTTTATTTATTTTTCTGAGTCGTATTGTAGTGTTTATTTATTTTTTAAGGGAATTATATCCCATCCTAATATACCTCAATCAATTTTATAATATAAATAACTTATTTTTAATTATTATTTATGTAATTATTTTAATATAAAATTACACTTTAACTCCCTAAGGATATGATAGGTGGAGCATTTTTAGATGCCAATGAGCAATGTTAAAGACTTTAAAATTGCACATTCTATTTATACTTACTGGCACATTAATTAACAAAATGTACTTATTCATCTTACTTCTTCATTAAAATAAAAATCAAATAACAATGAATAGGGTTTAAATAAATTGAATTGTTTTGTTAAAATGAAAAAAATAAAACCATATTGTGTTGGAAGTAGATTGTAAATTTATAAGAACGTTTAATTATACTTTTGATTTTTCTATAATTTTTAATCTGTGATTTTGGTTCTTTCTTTTTTTAATTGCACGTATTTAATTTCTTAATTTTTAAAGTTAAACACTTTTGATCTTACTATTAGTTGATCATCCAATATTTGACATTGACTTTTGGCAAATAAAAGATGAGTTGGTTGTGCACATATGGCCGATTGTAAGTTCAATTGTTGACTAGGATAGGTGACTAGAATAAGTGAGTTGGTTGACTCATTATTCACACGCTAAAAAAGAAGATGCCCCAAATATTGGACCCCAAAAATTGTTCCCCTCTGTCAGATGTGTGATGAAGGAGGCAGAGGAGCATGTTCGTTGTTAAGGTTGTGCAGAAGCTAGGAAGTGCAATCTCGTGGGATTGGTAGGAATATAGAGATGAACCATTGTTCAAGGTAATATTCTTGACATTTGCTACATGCTTTTTTGTCGTAGTGGAATATTTGGGGATTTGGGTTGGAAATGGTCTAGGATTAAGGTTATTTTAATGGATGTGGTCCACGGTAAGGGTTTTTTAATGGGAGTGGTCTAGGGTTAGGATATTTTTAATTGAATTGGTCTATGATTAGGATTTTTTTTAAGAGAGAATTGAAGTGGTAATTAACAGAATTAAACAATTTATCACCTTAATTATTTGGTAACAGAAAGATTGAATTGGTATATGCTCACTGTTCCTATAACTCGTGTATTGTTTTTGGGCATTTATTTGTTATTGTTTTGGTGATTGGCTTTTTTAATTGTAGGCTAGTAGAAGTACATGAGGGGAGATTACTAATCCACTAGGGATGTTTGTTTTTCAACCCTACACAGTGCATGTAAAGAGGGTGGTTGAAGAACAAAATGGGATGTGGATGAGATGTTATACACAGACATGTCAAAGCTAATTAAGAGCATAAGGTATACAAAATTTAAATGCCAATGTTAACACTAGGACAAGGTTTAAGATCACTAAACGGTGATATTGATGTGTTGAAATTTGCAGAAGATGTGAATTGGTTTGAAGTAATTTATGTGTATGTGGAACATTTAATTGATACTCCGTTTATATGTGAAGGGAGACCAAACGAGAAGGAGAAGGTTGATGAGGAAGTTGAGGTTGTTCACATTGATAATGTGGGAAGGTAGCTTTGCCATTGAAGAGGATTCGAAAGGGGTGAAGGGAAAGCAAAGGGTGAAAAGGAGGCAGGGGTGATAGTGAGGGAGAAATGGACGTAGAAGGTGAAGAAGAGACAAAGGGGGAAGTTGAGGTAAAGGTGTGTTAAGACAAAGGACGAATTTATAACCCTCAAATATTTTGATAATAACAAATGTTGGAACCAAAGACGTAGAAGCGTCTAAACCCTCAATGTTTTGAAGATAACAAGCTTATTAATGTTCAAGTTTGTGCTTAAAGACTAACCTTGTCACAGCTAAGAAGATTGTCCAGTAGACGTGTCAAAAAAGACCGTCCAGTAGACGTGTCAAAAAATACCGTCCAATAAGATGTGCTTAAAGAAGACTGTTCAGTGAACAATGAAAATGATCGCCTGAAGAACATATTCAAATATCTGATGCAAGCTTCCAACGACAAATATTCAAACGGCTAAGTTCTATTTTGAACGTCCAATTTATCTATGCTAGTTTTTATTGAAACTAACATATTACTACTTCTGTGATCTAACGTTCAAATTGTTTGAAGCATTAAATTACATCGGAGTCATTCTAGTGCAAGAGCGCAACAATATCTGATAAAGCAAGTCAATTTATCAAGCTGCTGAGACGAATGAAGAATACTTAGAAAAGCAAAACGCCAACATAGTCTTGCACCTTCCATTTTAGTGTAAGTCTAAAAGCTGTCGTGCTTGATCATTCTGAAAGGATAGTTTGCACGTTTCTCTTTGCATAACGAAGTCAAAGTCTTCTACAACGGATCCTTTCTTGAAGACTATATATATATATGCACCAACGAAGAAGCATAGTAATAGAAGAGATAACATAAGACGAAGAAAAAGAACAAGAACAAAAAGATATTAGTAACACTCTAATAGAAGCGTCCAGTGGACGATAGCAAAAATCTTGCAAAGATCTCTCAAAGCATTCTTGAGCTTTATCTTTCAAATCCTTACTACGTGAGTTGATATATGTTGTATAAACACTTGTTGTGTTGTGAAAGCCTGGAGAGGCTTAGTGTGAAAGAATACTTGGGTTAAGCAATCTAGGGTGATTGCGTTGTAAAGCCTAAAGAGGCCGCGAACAATACTTGTAACCTAAGGTTGGTTAGTGAATACCTTTTGGGTGAAGGGACTGAACATAGCTCAGGTTGAGTGAACCAGTATAAAACTTTCTGTGTTCTTCTTCTCTCTATCCCTACGCTTGAAAACGTTTTCACACTGATTAACTGGTTTCGAAAAAGTTTTTAAACGCACAATTCAGCCCTCCCTTCTTGTGCGCTTTTTTTATTTCAACAAATAGTTAATAAATATGTTTTTATGCAATTGTCTGGTCATCCGTAATATATTCATAAGCAACCGTCTGATAATTTAAGTTCATATCGTCTTTATCTCTCTTTTGGATAAAATTCAGCAATTAACAACTTTTAGATGATGATCTAAGTGATCTGTGCATCAATCAGAACGTAAACTACCTCGATATATATCAACCCTACATACCTATTCTCGAGGAAAGTTATCTTTATGCGAAAAAAAAGGAATGTGCGTGCAGATGTCAGAACGGGAAAGTATATTTGACTTCTACTACAAGATTGAGTACGAAAATGGTAAAGATAAGCAGACTGCTTTATCTTATCAAAGTGACAAGTTGGTAATAGGTATTAAATGTTGCATTTAATGCTTCAACGACTCTCTTCAATAGACGAAAGTTGTCTCATGCATACACACACAATAGATACTTTTGGAGAAGCCTATATATAGAAGAAGAGACCTCAATCTCAAGACTAATGCAATATAGAAATCTTTAGCTATTGAAACATTCTTATTGTGTAATCTGCGTGTAAAACTTTCCTTTTTGTTCTTCATTGTATATTCGTTTGTTAAGATGTTAAACCTAGTGAGGTAACTCACATTTAACCTTTTTCCTAGAAAAATTGGTGGAAGCCTAAAGAGGCTTTGATTCAAAGAATACTTGGGTTTTTGCTTGGAGAGGCAAGTTAAAGACTACTTGGGTTGAGCCTGAAAAGGCTTGTTGAAAGAATACTTGTAATTTGGATAAGTTAGTGGAACTTGGTTGTTACCAAGAACTGGACGTAGTCTCTAGGGTGAGATGAACCAATATATCTCCTGTGTGCATTCCAGTTTCGTTTTTCAGCTTTCGTCTTTCTTTCAAAACGTTTTTGAAAAACTCTTTTATTTAAATCTTTCAGATGATAAGTCTCTAAAAGAAAAGGTTTTGCGAAAATTTGCTATAACACAATTCAACCTCCCCTTCTTGTGTTATCTCTGTGTTTTACAAGGTGGAATTTGGAAGATGAGGAATATGTTGCAAATATTAAGGAAAATATGGATATCGAGAATAATTCATTAGATGATAATGAGTTATGAAAATTGAGATTGGACAATTGTATTACCCTTAAAAAGTGTGAGTAAAACCACCCACCACCACCCTCTATTACTGAAGGAGGAGAATTTAATGACATTAGGGGTGGAAGAATTGCTATATCTTCTAAGAACCAAGATGTAACTTTGGCTACTAATTTGATGATGAAGATGGCGAGTCTGACAAACTACAAACCCTGCATAGAAGAAAGATGAGGAGGAAAGGTGAAACTTCCAAGGTTTAGAATGTTTGGAGATAATGCTAACGTTATGTTTAAGGTGGGATTGGTGTTCAACAAAAAAAAATTTGGTGAATAAGGCAGTTGAAATATATGCTTTGGTGTATAAGAAAAATGTCTACTTAAAAAAAATGATAAAAAAGAATGGTGATAAAGTGTATGCAAAGATGTCCATTCTATATGAGAGTTAATAAGTCAACACAAAGTCAATATTGACAAGCAGTAAGCTTGATTGAGGAGCATACATGTCATAGAATTGCCAAAAATAGGTAGGATAAAACAAAATGTCTTGCAAGAAAATTCATTCCATTGTTGAGGCATACTCTTGGTATGAAAACGAAGGTGTTAATTGCAATTGCATTAGAAAAATGGGGTGTTAAATTGTCAACAAATCATGCCTATAAGACCAAGACAAGAACACTTGGAAACATTCAAAGGGTTAGTTGTGGCTAATACCTTCATTTGAGAAGTTATGTAAAGGAATAGAGGAAGAGTAATCTAAATAGTACAATTATAATCAGTGTAAGATGGGCAATATGGGTCCTATCTTTGAAAGAAAATGTGTACTTTTTGAGGCATACAATGCTGCCTTTTGCATAGATGTAGGCCTTTAATTGGTCAAGGCAGTTGTTTTTTGAAGCGAGATTTTGGTGGTCAATTGTTGGCAATAGTTGGGAAGAACGAGAGTAACCAAATGATTCCTATTACATTTGTAGTGGTTGAGGCAAAAAGAAGACAAGGAGTTGGTTCTTGGAACTTTTGCCGGCATACTTAAGGGGTATATAAGAAAAAACATGGGCTTTCATTTCTAACCAATAGAAGGTTTGTATTCTTTAATTGTTATTATAGTTCTTGTATAATTGATTTTGTCAATTATGTCTCTTAATGCTTTGTCACTTATGTTATAGGGATTGATTTTTGTGATAGAAGATCTTGGTGATAATATTGAGAATAGGTTATGTATGAAACACCTATATGGAAATTGGAGGAAAAATATCCAAGAATAAGGATGAAGGAAGCATTGTGGATGGTTGCTAAGGCTACAATTGTTTTTGATTGGTAGAGGATAATGTAGAAACTTAAGCATACGGATATGTGAATACTTAGATTGGTATGATGGAGATACCACCTTCAATGTGGGCTAGGTTTGTATACAATACCAACACTTGGTGTGACCTGCTAGTTAACAATATGTGTGAGACTTTCAACAAGCCAATCATCATATTGTTTGAAGACTGAAGTTGAATATCACCAACAAGATTGTGAGACTAAGAGATCTTGTGCTTTGATATAGAGGTAACATTTGTCCAAGAATTCAACAATTACTTAAGAAAATTAAAAATAAAGCTAAGAGGTGGACCCTAAGCTGGGTTGGGGATGACTAGTTTCCTTTGAAGTGTCAAAAGATATTGATAAATATGTGGTTAACTTATCTTAGAGATCATGCTCGCTCAAAAAGTGGGGTCTTAATGGTATTCCATGTTGTCATGCAATTGAAGCATATGGTATTACAAATATGCTACCAAAGACTGTTTCCATTTATTGTGGTTGTTGTAGAGGTTGTTGAATGTAACAATCCATGTTTTCATGCAGTTGCTGGTTGTTTCCATGCATGTGGCATTTTTTAATAAATACTTTTGTCCTTATTCGGTGCTTAGCTCATTATGGTTGTTATGGAGGTTTTTTAAATAACCTTTATGCAAAGAGATTAACATATTTCTTATATTTTTTGCCATATTTACTATGCTTTTTTCTTAAGTTAGGAAGATTTATTACCCTTCACTAGATGTACTTTTTCCTCTTTTTTGCCTTATAATTTATTCATTATGTAATCTATGACACACATTCACATTGAACATAATCCATATTTATTTACTTATTAAAAAATGCAAGTAAATTTTTTCTCCACTTTTAATAATAGAAAATTTGTAAATTTAACAAAATTTGAAAACGGTAGTAAAATAAAATAAAATCTGTATGTATTCATTGTAAAACTATACATCATGATTTCATAATTAGAAAATTTCTGAAATACTGGGAGATCAAAATATACATCAAAATAGTTATTACTTATTCCCAGTAGATCAAAAAGATCCTAGTCAGAGCAATGTCTGTCTACTTCTATCCCATAAAATAACAAACTATCAGACTAGCCCTATAGGTCCTTATCAACAGCCAGGTCTTCATTAACTGTAATCAATCATGCATAACATGAAAAATAATGGAGTGAGGTGATTTGTTCTAATATCACTTTTATATGTATGGTAGAAATTCTACCACACAATACAAATAAAACACAATTAATAATACAAAAGGGAACCTAAAGTTTATTCTATGTTATACTATCCTTGACTCGGTATAAATCCATATTTTCATTAATGGGTAATAGTTCTTAACAGAACCTAGGAAGTGATTGGGAGTACATATACCTCTCTCAACATCATCTCATAGTTCAGTCCTCATCATCATTGAGGAACAAAATAACAATTTAGGATATCCATTATAGAGGTATACTCTCACCAATCCTGGTGATGCTGAGCAGTTGTCAGGGTTATCAAGTTGGTTAAGTGATTGTCTCGGCTCAAGAGCGCTACCTTGGCCGTTAGGACGCTCACCACTCGATACCATACCCTCTAAACCTAATTATGGGTCCTTGCCTTTCATCTCGCAGTGTACCAAACCGTAGCTTTCCTAATAGGGTGTCATGCCACTGCATGTCACTTGCTTTACATTACTCACTAATTTATCACTTCCTAACTTCTCAAACAGATGTTTCTCTGGTTTCAATAAATTTGAGTACTAGTACAATCAACATTTCTACCTTATATTATAGAAATTGCACAATACCAAAATTTTAATAGAATAACGACATAGTAATTATAGTTTAATTACTAAAATTTTGGTAGAATAACAACTAAATAAGTACATTTTAATTTTCTAAATTTGAGCAGAGTAATAGCTTAGCAAGTATAATTTAATAATTTAAATTTGAGCATAATAACAACTTAGCAAGTATAATAATTTAATAATTTAAATTTGAGCAGAGTAACAACTTATCAATTATAATTTAATAATCTAAATTTAAGCAGAGTATCAATTTAGCAAAAATTAAAGTTTAACATCAAACAATATAACAATAATAATAATAATAAAACTTAAGCCTAAACGGGTTTAGGGGAAAACCCTTCCTACCAACATGCAAAGTGACAATAATTTAGAACCAACCCCACTCCCCCCATTACCTCTAAGGTGGTTGATGAAGAGGATGGATTTGTTGGTGCAAAGCTTCTAGGAGGAGAAATTCTACTAGTTGAAAACTAGTGAAATTTTAACATAAAAACTAAATAAGAAAAAATTCTAGAGAAAGAAAATTTTAGAGAGAGAGAGGTTCTCTAGCTTATGGAGGAGAAGAATGGTTAAAATCTTGTCCATGAATGGAGGTATTTATAGAGGAAGAGGAGGCTTAGGTGTCCCACCATTTACAACATCCATTATGTCATTATTTGGTTTTTTATTTAATTTAAATTCAATTTAGGTGGACACATATGTAAAACTAGGGACACATATCAATTTTAGGTGGTGAATCACCTCCTCGTAGGTTGAAAACGTGCTGGGTGAGCTGTCCTAAAACTCCCCCGTATAAATTTTAATTGTAATTGATTAGCCGGTACCGATAAAATCGCTTAAACTTGAAAAATTATCTTTTAATATCAAAATAATGCAATTAAATACAAAAATTGGACAAATACATTATTTTTCATCAAAAATAAATTTCTATTAATTAATTTTTATTTTTATTAATTTATTTCAAATTTTATATATTTATTTTGTATTTTTAAGCTAAAAAATTCATAATAAATCCATTTTAATTCAATAAATACCAAAATTTTTATGAAATTATAAAATTAAATATTTCACCTATAAGTAAACTGATATTACCATTTTCACTATTTTTGGATATCAAACCAATATTGGCTGGCTTATCGAACACCTACGAGCACTTTGGTCATTTTAGATAAGAATTCCAAAAAATTCCCAAAAAAATTTCAAAATTATATTTTAATATATATGACATGATTCCAAACTCAAATTGACATTCTAATGTCAATTGAATCTTTTTCTCATGTTAGCCCTTAATACTGAGTAATTGGAACAAAATTGTTATTTTTTAATTTCTCCAGGCTTTGGTTTGGAAAAATTATTAAAAATCAGGATTAAATAGCTCTTAAATTTCTGAGCATAATGGTGGGAATCAAAAATTTGAAATTCCCTCCCGATTTTTTAGAATTAAATTCAATTATTAGAAAAATAGTTGAAAAACTGAAAATAAGAATGTTACATTTTTCACCATTTTTATTTCAAATAAAGTTTTTATAATTAAAATATACCTAGTATAAAATTTTTAAAATACTTTGAAGTCAAAAAGTCTCTGGTCTGCTCTTGCAATCAACCAGGGGTATTTTGGTCATTTCACAAAAATTGTCTTAATAAATTTTTGAAAAATTTATAAAATTATTATTAATTATTCTAAGTACATAAATGACTTAAAAATAAATTTTAGACACTTCTAGCTATTTTTATCTATTTTCTCAATTATCCAATCCTTCTAAGGCCAAAAATTATTAAAAATTATTAAAAATCTAAACTAAGTATTAGTAACTAATACAAGCATAACCATAGGGATCAAATTTTTGGGATTCCCATTCGGTTCTTCAAAAATAAATGCAGAATAATTAAAAAAATAATTTGATATGCAAAAATAGGAGTGTTACATAATCACTAGTGAGTTCTTAATTTCTATTCCATTTCTTAGTAACAAAAATTAGTTTTTATGTACAAAAATTGTACTAACAAGTGTTAGTAAATCATAGTTAACGCCGAAATTTTGGTATTAACAAGGGTTTGTAAATCCCTAATAAGTTATAGGGGGTGAAAATCACAAGTAATTCAGGGTTTTGAAATTGCGGGTAATTATTGAGAGTTTCAAAATTACGAATAATTATTGGAGGTTTCAAAATTGCAGGTACTAGAGTTTTTAAAACTGTGGGTAAGATAAAAAATTTAAACCACATTAGTAACACATTAGTCATAGACAATTTACCTATGGAAAGCCCAACCATAAATAACACATTTAACGAGAATTTAAACCACGGGTAAGATAAAAAATAATTGCGGATGATTTTTTTTCTTGTAGTGTTAATGTCTCAAACTCTTACTACATCCTACCTTACTTGCTTTAGCCACTCCATGCATAGCTATGGTTTCAATTATTCTTTATCCAGTTGGTGGTTGGATCCAATTTCATGTCTTGTAAGCAGAGGTGGGAGGGGGATGTTTATACTAATGGGATGCTAACGTGTGATGAGTTGGGAGGGTTGTGGGTATTGCTCAGGGTATGCTATAGACTAGAAGGGACAGTAGGATGAGGCAGGCAGTTCCTGCTCCATATATAACTGTTGTAATTGTATTTTGAGTGTGTAGAAGTTAGCATTATTTATAAGTTATTATTGTCAAGGTACATGTAGGATTATGCGTCTGATAGTGAGGTTGGTGGGTGAATGGGGATCAGAGAAGGTACCAATTTGGGAATACTTCATAGGAGCGACGATGGGGCTATTCGATGATTAGCTATAAGAATGTGGTGGGACACGTTTCATGGGCAGTAAAAGAATTATAGCCTTGCGTGGATTATCCTTTGGGAGTTCCATATGTAATGATTGCGTGGAATCCCCTTATAAGACTGTTAAAACAATTTCCTTCAAACTTGGGTTATGTGACTTGTCTTGGGGGTAGCATGGTTGTATACTTTTGGTGTCTTTATTCTGTATGTTCTGCTAGGATTATTTTGCTTTGGTTTTTTTGGTTATAAGATGCCACGATCGATTAGGCATTGCACATTTTTTGTAATATGGATAGGATGGTTGTACTCTAAGAAGACTTTAGCATGCCTTATGCTATTGTTCTCTTTAAATCATAATGAACTTGATTTTGCTTTTCAAAAAAATACAATGCATAGCTATTGTAAATGATGTTATGTACTGCAAACATATTCGATTCAAAAGCAATATGTTTGGAACCAAGATTATAGATGGAAAAGAAGAAAGCTAAAGGCATGTTTACTTCTGTTTTTATTTCTTGTTTTCACTTTTTAATTACAAAACTGCTATCTTGTTTTCATTCTGTTTCCTATTTTCAAATATTTGTACATATAATAGGAAAACAAAAAAAATTGTTTTCACTATTTCCTATACAAATATTTGAAAATAGGAAATAGATTGAAAACAATGTGGTAGTTTTATATTTAAAAAGTGAAAACAAAAAATGAAAATAAGAAATAAAGACAGAAACGCCCCTTAACTTTTTTTTTTTAAATAGAGAAGTAAAAGTTACTCCAATTGACATTTTTGGAATTTTTTTCCTTGTTAATAAAAATATCCTTGTATTTTTCGAATTTTTTTTTTTACCATTATGCCTAATGTGATTTCTCCTTTAAAAATAAAAAAAGAGAAACTTTAAAATGCCATATCAAACTCTACCTAAATATATTAACAAATTTGCGTGAAACACTTATAGCTTAGGATATTGTTGTCCCTTGATTTGATGAATTATGATATAAAGGGTGCTCCTTTCCTTGAGTTTGGTACTAAAATTAGGTTATATATAAGTTAAAATTAGCTTTTGGAGAAGCTAAATGATTTTAGCTTCTCAAAAAAACTAATTTTAACTTATATATAAACTAATTTTAATTTATAAAAAAAGCTTATTCATTTTTTTATTTTCTTTTTTTTTATATGTAAAAAAACTTAACCAAACATAACCTACATAACATTTTAATATTGTAAACTGCCAGGGTCGTGAAGCCCCAAGGCTCAATAAAGTTCCTTCAAAAATGTTTTCTTTGTTAAAATTTCTGATGTTTTATTTAATAATTATAGCTATCCTCTCGTCATATGAATTAAACTCCGTTAGCATCCAAAGGCAGCAAACTTTGGCTCCGGCCCTAGCAATGGATGTGGAGGAAGCAACTACTTTGAAAGACAGCCGCTTTATTTGTATAGCCGTCTGGGCTCTTCCAACGTACGTTTGTCTCACACTTTAACAAACTCAATTTCTTATTATGTTTAGGGTATTTTTGGATTCCTGTTTGGAATTTACTTTTAGACCATTAAACTTAGTTTGTTATTATATTTAGTTGTCTCTAAAAATGATTTCTTGATCTACGTTTTACTTTAAACTCAGTTTGCAATAGAAACAAGATATTGTTTCTTTTGAAAACTTATTTTTCTGTTAATATATGTAAGTGTAAAAGTACTTTTGATTACTATTATCCAAACAAATTTTATATTGTTAACATATTTTTGAACAAAAAATATGTAAACATAAATTACATTATAGTAAACTCATTTTTTATTAAACTTGAGTTTACAACATACTTTTATTTCAAACTTATATTTGCAAACTTTAACCATGCACTTAGTCGTTCTTCAAAGTAATTTTTTTTGCGTGAGTTAGACACTAAACTCAATTTTAGTTCAACGTAACATAGGAACTCTTTTGAAAATTTAGTTTTTTTGTTGGTAATATTTATGTAAGAACAACATTAAGTAAAAGTACTTTTGATTAGTATTATTTAAATAAATTTCATTTTATAATTTACTTTTAAAAAAAAATTCAAACATAATTCATATTTACTAAACTCAATTTTTATCAAATTTAAATTTATAACATATTTTTAATTCAACTTTATGTTTATAAATTTTAATCTAATCATGTACAACATCTGTGCAACTTAATGCTTTTGTTTTTTATTGACGTATTGTGCGGTATATTCAAAGTCTTCGGTGGGAAGAATAAAGAAAGATGTGGATATATACCAAAAAAAAAAGAAAGATGTGGATAAGATTTGAGCTGTCTGATAGAAAGATGACAAGCATGCTTCCCTGTTTCTTCTGCTTATCCTAAAGCGTGCGTACATGTCTTTTATTTCACACCAACCAAATAACCTTAACAATTTTATTTATTTTTATCTATTTTTTTTTCTTTTTTTACATCTTTTTTTTTTTATTTTTTTCTTTTTTACTAAACACACCCTTAAAGTTCAAATCTATTTATTTATTTAATTTATAATACTTATTTTTAATTTTATTTTTATAGGAAAAGTTTAATTAATTATTATCTATAATCTTTACCATTTATTATTTTTTTAACTTATACCATTTATTATTGTTATACCACTCTAGAGTTTGATATATACGGAGTGTGTAAATATAAAAAAATAACAATAATTGTCACATGCAGTGATATTATTATATTTTTAATTCTTGTATATAGTACTCTATTTTTAGTTTAGTCCTTCCTCCCGTGTTAAAACTTCGTCAAACGATTTTGTAATAGCTAAGTTACAAATGATAAAAATCAAATTAGAATTAAACAGCTTTACGTGTAAAGAGTAAATTTTAAATTTTTTCGTCAAGAACGAAATTAAAAATGAATATCAAATGAACTAAATTAAAAATGAATACGTTCAGATAAATAATTACATTACGTATTTATGCAATAATTTTTTATTAAATGAGAATTGGTTTACAACTTTGACAATAAAAGTTTATTAGAATATATTACAAGAAGTTTATTTTGATAAACTTGTCTATTTAAAAAAACTTATAACAGAGACAAATAATTTTTATAGATTTAAATAAGTTCTTTTAAATGTGCCTATTATCTTCTTCTCCTGAATGACATTGATACATGGCCAAAGGAACTTTATAGGTTTGTTTAAATTTTGTCTAATGCTTTTCAAGGTTAAAGCCTCTGTCACAGTACTGAAGAAAACGATGACAACTAAAATTTTAAATAACTTGACGAATATGGAATATTTTTCAATTTTCCACTTGATGTACAGATTCACTCAGTCTATTGGCGAAGTACTGTATAAAAAGAACGCAAAGGAAATGTTAAATATATCCAGTTGCACATATTATTTTACGTCCTATGTTAGTTGACAACTTGTGGTTGTGTCTGATAGTATGAAAACGATGCAGTAATTGTATAAGTGCGCGGAAGTTGATAAATGATAATGCTGGTAACTAAAGAATCGGTCAAAGTTGGGTTTCTACTTTGGACACGTGTTCGTAGCATTTCCTTCCAACTTTCTAGATATTTAAACTTGAAAGTTGAAAGAGACATTATCCGCATGGCAGGTGGCCAGGTGGGGATATATATTTGTCTCCATAAATAAGGTAGGTTTAAATATGATTTTAGTTTTTATAGAAGGTATGAGTTTTGATTTTAATTTTTATATATTTTTTAATTTTTTATTTCTCTAAATTTTAAAATTATTGGTTTTATTCTTTATAAAATAAGTAAATTTTGGGTTTATTTTTGGTAAAATATTTTTTTTTAATTTTTTTTTTCAAAAATTTAAAATCATTATTTTATATCTTTAACGTTTATTTTAAGGTAGATAAATAATATTTATTTAAACAGCTAAAAAAATTTAAGGTATCATATATTGACATAGTACTACAAACACTAGTGAATGTCACTTGATATGGTTATTTGACTTTCTGTTAAACATATAAGCAGTTAATGAGTGTCACAGAATAATAGGGACCAAAAATAATGATTTGAAGTTTAAAAATTTGTAATTTTGGTCTCGCTTTCAAATCTCTTGCATTGATCATTAGTGGTTTAACGTTAACTCTTATGTGTCAACATTGAAATAACACATGACGCACAAGAAGGGGGGGGTTAAATTATGCGTATAAAAACTTTTTCAATATAAACCAAGTTCGAAAACGTTTTTGAGCTAAAGGATAGAGAAGACAAGCATACAGAGAATTTTATATTGGTTTCCTCAACCTTGAGCTACGTCCAGTCTCTTCACCCAGAAGGTATTCACTAACCAACCTTAGTTACAAGTATTCTTCACGCCTCTTCAGGCTTTACAATGCAATCACCCCAGATTGCTTTACCAACCCAAATATTCTTTGTTCACTAACCCTCTCTAGGCTTTCACAACAAAATAGTTGTTTACAAACAGATTCAACTCACACAGTGAGGATATGGAAGATTAAGCACAATACAGGAAAGTATCAGAGTTTATAAAGTATCGTCCAGTGGACACGTAAGAAAATAATCAGTGTTTTTATGTTTGTGCTTGATTTTTTGTTGCTTACTGTATCTTGCTTCTTCTTCTTTCTCGATATATATAGTCTTCAGCGGAAAAGAGTCGTTGAAGAAGTCTTGTCTTTAAATCTTCAAGAAAAGGTGCGCGTATCAAGCTTTCAGTCATATCAGAAAAAACAGCTTTTGTACTTGCACTAAAATGGAAAGAGTGGCTCTGTGTGGGATGTCTGCTTTTCTAAACATTCTTCATTTGGTTTGCTAGCTTGAATAGTTGACTTGCTGTTTCTGACTTTGCTGCGCTTTTGCACTAAAAAGTTTTGTCTACCATTTAATGCTTGAAACATTTGAACATTAGATCTTTTTTTTGAAAAAAGTAAGGCATTCGTCTTGATAAACAAAAGAAGGACGCATAGATTAAATGAGAGAGAACTTAGCCGTTTAAGAACTTGCGTCTAGACGCGTTTAGTGAGGTTGTTTAAATATTAAGAACACGTAGTCCGTAAATGTGACTTACACTTGGACGATCAAAAAAGAGTCATGGATGCTGTAAATCCGTTAGTTTAAAAACAGAGATCTTAAACTTTAATAAGTTTGTTATCTTCAAAATTTGAGAGTCTAGATGCTTTCAACGTCTTTGATTTCAACAAATATTGACTCTAATGTTGATTATGACATGTCAGTTTAAGTAATGACATATCAAAATTAACATTAAAATACTAACGGTCAATGCAAGAGATTTGATGGCAAGATCAAAATTGTATATTTTTTAAAATAGAGAAACTAAATATCTCTAAAAAACATAACATGACCAAAATTGTGAATTGAAAAAAATAGGAGGCCCAAAAATATAATTTAACCTTTTTAATTTCTTGCACTTTAGTGTATATTAAGTGGTTGGGTGAGAACTAATTAATTTGGTTTATTAAAAGTCAGAATTAAGTAATAATAATAGTAATAAGTGATTATTTATTTAAATTAATGGGGTCAAATGCTAACTAAGAATACCAAGCACACGCACTTGAGGAACCATCCAACAGAAAAGAAAGGCATATGCTTGACGCTTCACATTAATTGGTCGAATTTACTTAAGTGGCCTGAGTCCATAGACAATATACAACTATTATCAAATTCTTTTCCCTGTACAAGACTAAAATAGTGCATAATTAAGTTGAAAATTTGACATTTTTATTTTATTTTCAATGGATTATATATATATATATAATGACATTTTTATTTTTAAAATACCAAGTTGATAACAAAATATTTGAAAATTTAGCACAAGTAGATTTTCAAATTGATGATTTAATCTTTATATCCCCTTGTATAACAATAAAAGTAGATTTTTTATTTTAACATATGTAGAAAGTGATACCAGTTAAAGATAACGATAAGAATTAGGGGACTGTTAAAGCATAATAATTAAATTTTAGTACTTTTTTAAATCTTCTCTCTCTCTCTCTGTATATATATATATATATGCACTTTTCCCTGCATCTTAGAACAAAGCAAAAAATAATCTACCATTTTTTGACTTAGAAACTAAAGCTATTATATAGCCAACCTACCCATATATGTTTGCCATCATTAGTGGACAGGCAATCAATCATCACCAAAGTGGGCAATTTCCCCCGCATTTCACATAGCGTGGTGACCAGATAGCTAGTGTTGTCTTATAGCTAGTGTTCATTTCATCATTAACAAGTAAAATCCTAATGATCATATTTTACTAAAACATTATTTTTTAACATATTTTTGGTGTAAGGGAAATCCCTCCTAATTTTTTAAAATGTATTTTTATTATTAAAGTGAATGTTATATAAATTTTATTAAAGAAAATAAACTTGTTTTCTTTTTACAAAATTTTTATAGCTTAACGAATAATAAAAATTAAACATATAAAAAATGTGTTAAAAATATATTATATATATCCTACTTCAATCCTAGATAATTATAGGGTGCCAAAAGTTGGAAAGGCAGAACCACCCTACTTCGATCAACAATAAAAATATTAAATACTGATGTCTTTTAATTTAAGTAATAAAAAATAACATTTATCTTCTATAAAGTTTTAGATTAAAATTTTACAAAGAAGAATTTTATCTTTTCAAATGAGAATTGAGAATTGAGACTCAATTTGATGAATTAAAAACAACAAAAATATCAATTGAATAAATAATTAAAATGCTAATATCGTAAGAAAACAATTTGATTGCCTGAATAATCCTCATAAGAATTTTTATTTTAAGACCCTAAGTTCAATAAATAAATAAAAATAAACTAATTGGAGTTAGGTCTAGTAGAAGAGGTTAGTCTTCCACAAATAATGAATCATGGTTTGAATTCCTATTGATGGTTGTGTCTATATTTAATATCTGGTTGTGCCTCAAACAGATTATGTCTAAAGTAAGATATCCATAGAAGATAAAAACAAATTAACAATAAAAAAATTTGATAATTCATTAATATATTGGTAAATCAAGAAGAATATGGATACCAAAATTGTTCTTATGCTTTAAATTTTAATATATACTTCCAAAAAAATTATAATAGCCGTGACTTGTCTCTTTGAGGTGAGGTAAATATAAATACCACTGTAAGTGTTCTTTGAGTTCGAAGGTTTTTCCTATCTTGGATTAGAGCGTCATCTCCTCCCCCTAAATTTTTGTAAAGCAAAAAAAATTATAATAGGTATCAAGAATCTGATAAGATCCAGAATCTAGGTTGATTATAACATGTTGCACTCTTCAATAATTAAACTTGTAATTTAATGTTGAAGATGCCTTTAATTTATCAAAGAAGGTACCTGATATTTCCTTTATTTTATTAAAGAAGGTACCTAATAGTTCGAGTCTATCCATAATGTCTTTAACGACCATATATTGCACATTAACATATTGTCTTCCAACTTCCATGACTTGAATACTTCACATCCATCTCATTAAATCAATAATAATTGAGGAGTTTAATTTCTCCTAAAAAATTTTAGGCTTAATTAAATTTTTTGTCCTCTTAGTATTAGGATACAATTTTGGTCTCCCAAGTTTCAATTAAGCAAATTGAGTTTCCTAAATATCAAAATTGTGCAATTTTGGTCTCTCTTTCTAATATGTCGATGATGTGGCATACGAAAGACAAAATTATCAAAATGACCCTAATACGGTTCGAATCCCCCACCCTAGATTTCAGTAACAACCTTTAATCACTAAACTAATGTATTTTTTTTTATATTTAAATGTAAAATATAATATATGTAACTTAAATGAAGACCAAAATTACACGTATATTTACTACAACCAAATAAACAAACTTATATTTATTATATATATTATTAGTATTATTAATAATATTATTATATATTATTAGTATATTAATAGATAAATTAATAATTTAATAAATATAAGTTATTTAAAATATGATATAAATATATGAATATTTGATATAAATTATTAGGTTAATTTAAACTATATGATATAAATATAAATTTTAATGATTAAAATGTGCAAATTAGATGCTCAACATCATCATAGATCTCAATCACCTCAACATTAATACTAATAATATTTATTAATAATATTATTAATATTAATTTGGCTTAATTGTACATTTTGCCAACCATTTTTGATGATTTTGCGAATTTTGCTACCCAAATATTTTAATTGCACATTTTGCCACCCAACTTTTAAAATTCGGGCATCTTGCCACCCAATTATTTTACTTGCACATTTTGCTATCTAACTTTCAAAATTCTCACATTTTGCCACCCCTTTTTAGTTGACTGGTGACTGGCAATCAATAGTTGGGGTGGCAAAATGTGTGAATTTTGAAAGTTGAGTAGCAAAATGTGCAAGTAAAATAATTAAGTGGAAAAATGCGTGAATTTTAAAAGTTAGGTGGTAAAATGTGCAATTAAAATAGTTGGGTAGCAAAATTCACAAAATCATCAAAAGATGGGTGACAAAATGTGCAATTAAGCCTATTAATTTATACTTCTACATAAATATATTAATAAAATAATAATACTATAATATTAATATATTTTTCTAGTATTATTATTTTATTAATATATTTCTTCACTGTTTATATCATATTTTAAATAATTTGTATTTATTAAATTATTAATTTATCTATTAATATACTAATTGTAACACCTATTTTTATATGTCTAAATTTCTTGGTATTTTCCTTATTTATTTTAAAATATTCTAAATAAAAAAAAGAACATGGTTAATTAAATAATGTACATTTATACTATATTAAAGGTTCACATTGTACATATTCACGATTCCTAGAGAGAAAGATCTTATCACTCTAAGATATACAATTTCCCTTTGATTGCAGGACCTTTTATTTTTAAAACTTAAATCCATCAAATACATATCCCCAATTTCTAACTTCCAAGAAGTAATTCGAACTATTTTACAATAGACTCCCGCACGTTTGTCACCTAAGGATTGACTGTATAGTGCATTTCTATTTTCTCTAAGACATTTTTGAATTATTCTCAGATAATAGAGAGAGTACTTCCATCTATTTAACATGTAATAAGATTCCCAAAAAGCAAAAAAAGAAGAGGAGTGGGGACAAATATCATATATGACAAATAAAACAAAAATATAACTACACACACATACTATTTATGATCCATGGTCAAATGCAATCTTAAAACATATAATTTTCTAAATGAAAATGCGTGGGGCCCAAATAATATTCTACTCCATGGAGAGATCAATATTTTTTTTTGGAGGAGCGATTGGGAAGTAACACTTGGTATCAACAGTTATCAAAATATATAATAATCAAGAGTGTACACATAGTTAACTGCACCCAAGTGCCTCAATCAACCAATCCTAAATTGTGTAGTGACCAGTCGGGATAAATGAGTTTTGCCAAGGTCAGTACAACACAAGGGAGCCATCCATTTGGTCACTTATACATCCCAAACTCATTTAAATCTCCAAGGTTAAAAGAAACCTCAACTTATGCACTCTTGCCATCATTTTGGTGAAACGTAGCTCAACTCTTTATTTTAATGATATGCCATGAATATATTCATACATAATTTGCAAATATGTCATCAACACATGGCATAAATTCATAATCACTATTATGAAAATCTTGATAAGGAACAAATCACATAGGATCCATAATCCATTTTTCCTTGATTTGTCAATATTAATCCTTTTTAATAAGCAGTTGAGATTAACATATTCAGATAACATATTGGTACAATATAACATGATAGAAAGTTAATATCTCGATAGAGATTTTTGTCCCAAAATAAAGTTTCTTTTATACACGTGTTAGTTTACAAAATTAAGTATCGATAAAATCTTCCAAATGTCATAGTTAATAAAACATCTATAAGATAAAAATAATGATTAAAATGTATTATAAAATCATAAAAGTAACTTAAAAACACCAATATTCTATATTGAAGGATCAATAACAAAAGAAGGTAAAATAACAATGGAATAAAACTAAATACAAATCAGAAAATAGATAATGAACTAGAAAAGTTATAAAATCAAACATTATAAATAGTATTAAGTTTTAAATCATTTTAGACAAATTTGTTAGTTTGAATATTAAAGGTAGAAGATTTTAACACAAGGAAATCATAAAATTATAAGATTTGAGAGATTTATTATAGATAACTTGAAATCAATTATAAAATAGTAGAATATATCTGAAGTACAGCAAAATGTAATTAAAACAGACATTTTACTAATTTAAATATTTAGAATAGAAAACTGTGAAACTTAGTTACGAAATTGAATTAGTTTCGAGTAGAAATTAGGATTTGTGATAGAAAACTTATAAGACCAAATATTTTTAGTACAAGGTTTCCTAAAGTAACATAAAACAGTATTCTAAAAATTAAAAACAAGCTCTAGACAGATTTAGTTAATTAAATACTGAAAAAAAATCTCAATTACTGTGGTTTGTTAGTTTAGTCATTAAAGATAAAGATAAAAGGCATTATAAGATTAAAACTTGAGACATTTATAAGAGATACACGAAATGATTTGAAATAACGGAGTCTATTTTACAATTTACGTGTTTATAAGATTATGAAACTTAAGACAACATTTTTAAAGAAAATTTATTTATCTTGGGTAAGTTATGTTACTCAAATGAGAGATTTAAAATACATGATTAATAAAATAACAGAATTGCATGATTTATAATAACTTATTAGTTTTTTTTTTCTAATTCGTGATCGAACATAGTTTATTCATAATTAAAATTTTAATAGATATATTTAAATAAATATCCGTTTTTAACGAATTGAGAGATGATCTAAAAAAACTGATTAAATCAATTAACTGTATATTAAAACTTAAACAAAAATGAAATTGTGGTTAAGAAATAATTTTAGAAATATTTACCCTTTTTAATCATATTAGTAACAGGATTTTAGTAGAAATTAGAAGAAGAAATTAATTGCAGTAATAGAATTTAAATTAACTAACAGCAAATAATTATAAAGAATAGAATTTAAACTAGCAGCAATTTTAGATATCAAACAGAAAATTAAAATAAATAATAAGGAGTCATTATAGGGTGATTCATAAAAGTTAAAATAAATTAATGGCAGAAAATTAAATAGACAAAATAGAATAGACAACTAACTTAGAATAGATAAAATTAAAAAAGAAAATTAGATTTAAGAGTAGAGAATAGAAGAAGTGGTGTGGGATTTAGGTGTTTATTTATAGAGGTTTTAAGAGTTTATGTTGTAATTTCACTTTAGCTTAGGTGGCTGAAAATTTAAAGCCTAGGGTGATAACTATTTATACCTATTTTCAGCCACATGTAAGTCTGCCACCTTGCATGGCTTATAGGTTTAGCACAATCATTGTTTTTTGTTAGATTTTAATTAGTTTTTAAATTTGTTAAATTGGATTCTAACTTAGTTTGTGTAGTTCGGTTGAATTTTAATTAGTTTTAGTTGTTTTGTTTAAAATCTGGTTGTTTCCTAATTATTTACAATTGTTAAAGATAGGAATGAGTGCTTCTCATGTGCAAATGTCATCATTATGTTTCCAAGTTGTTAAAGAAAGAATAAAAAAGCAAAATAAAATGCTGCACTTGTTTTCATTGAATTTCCATCGTGCACTTATAGGTTTCTAATTTCTATAGTAATTAGTTTATTGTATAAAATAAAAGAATATAGTAGCTAGTTGAATTCAACGTGTAGTTTTGGTAATTTTTTTTAGGAAATTTTAATTTTGTTTGTAAATCTAATTTTAATGATAATTTTGTTATGGTCTTAATTTATTTTAATTAATTACTTGATTACAATTTAGTTAATCCTATTTTCTTATGTTAATTAGGTAAATTTATTCTTAACTTTCCTACTAGATAAATTTAATTTTAACTAGTTTAGTTTAATCAAATTTTAAATGGAATAAGTTTAATTTAGTTTTAGATATTTAGAAATTGATTTAGGGTGATTTAACTTAAACTAATCATATATATATTTTAATTAAAGTTATGTAATTCTTATTTTTATTTGAAACTAATTATCTCAATTATCCTATTAATTAAAAAATTAATTTTAATTAATTAAAATTTAATTAGAATAAATCTAATTAGGTGATTTAGATTTTCAATATTACTTATAATAATTTAATTTGTACTTAAAATTTTTAATCTTACCTTAATTGGAATTTTTTTTTAAAAAAATTGAGATGCTTCCAAGGTTTTAAGTTTGAGCTACTTGCTTTAGCCATTTGCTTGAGCTGCTTTTCTATTTGATTTTTTTTAAGAGTTTTTAATTTTAATTTCTCAAACAAACAATGTATCAGACATTGACAAAGAATGTTGTTTGCTTTCTTTTATAAAATTTTATTTTACCTTTGTGAATTTTATTTTAGTTTTAGAAATTTTCTTCTAATGTTTAAGCAAAGTATAATTATAAATTTAACGTTCTAAAGAATTAAATAGAAAATGTATTGTTTGTATAGATAAATATGATAGGAATTTGAGGATGTTACACTAATAATATATAATAATAATAATAATAATAATAATAATAGTATTAATTTATTATTAATAATATATATAATAGTATAAATTTGTTTATTTAGTAGTATTAAATATATGTGCAACTTTGGTCTCCATCTAAGTTACATATATTATAAGTTTCATTTTTATACCAAAGAAACTTATTGGGGGGTGGGGTGGTTTAAATCTCACTAGGGTCATTTTAATAATTTTGTCTTTTATTTTTGCATGTCACATCTTCATGCCATGTTGGAACCTATGTCAACTGTTACATCATTGTCATGTCAGTCGCCATGTTATCCATTAGTACTATGCCAGTAAAATTTGTTAAATATTTAATGAAAAACTATCTAGGAGACTAAAATCGCTTAATTGTGATACGTAGGAGACCTAATTTGTGCAATTGAAACTTGAAAGATCAAAATCGTACAATTGTGATACTTGTGAAACCAAAAGTATAATTAAACTAAAATTTTATATTATATGTTAATTAGAAATCATAGTAAATATGACTTTCAAGATAATTATTATAAAAGTTAACAAATTTATCAATCATAATAATTTGTGTTTAAATGACAGGAAAAAAACTTTTTACACTATTAATGGACAGTACATAGGCCATTTACTCATAATTTAAATATTTAATGTAATATGTAAGTAATAAGAATATAAATTTTATGTAACTTGTATACAAAGGTTTTTACGTTAATTAATAATCATTTATTGCTTCACCTGTAAAAGGAGAGTAATTTGTGAGTTATTTCACCCAGTTATTAAGAAAGTTAAAATTTAATTATTAGAATAAAAAAAGAGTTTAATGGTCATGTATTGTCAGTGTAAAAAGTTTTACACTGTCAACTAATTAGAATTTACTATTGGTATGACTTTTAAAGTATTTATTATAAAAATTAACAAATTTACAATAAATAATAGTTTATGATTTGATCACAGTGCATGACTTTTTTTTTCATAAAAAAAATCAAGTAATACCTCAATAATAAATTAAAAAAACTTATAAGTTATAACCATAAAACTTGTTCTGTGGTGGTCTCCTAGTCTCAAATCTTTTAAATAGGATATCAGCCCAATGATAAAAGATGCAACAACCTAACCAACCAGTGGTTCAATTCAACTGGGCAATGGAAAGAAAGTAGTGCGAGACAAAGGAGATCAGAAGAGAGATCGAGAATTGTCCCATTATAGAAACCGAAAATATCGGGATATGATATACGCGTTGGTACACCTTTTATGCACATAACACGAGGTTCGCATCACGTTTTGCGTTGGGAAAGATAATTCAAATTTTATTTTTATTTTTTTTTATTTTTGGGATTAAACGGGCCGAGGCCCAGGAAAGAAAACCTAAACAGTTACAATCCTGGTAGCAGGGTCACCCAAGCAATCAACGATCAAGAGCTGCTCAATTTGAGCAGGAGGAGGTTGACAAAAAAAGAGAGTCCCACTCTCAGTACTACAAGCAGCGTTTGCAAGCAAATCAGCACACATATTGGCCTCTCTAAAAACATGGCTAATGTTAACCCTCCGATCCTGGCTAAGTAAATCTTCAATACTCTGGATAAGACTCACACCAGCAGTTCTCTCCCCTTTCATGCTACGAAATATAACCTCAGAATCAGTATGTAGCTCAATGAAATGCAGACCTTTGCTTCTAGTAGCCAGTTTGAGTCCCAGAGTTCCACAACAAAAACCGATGATTTACCAATCCGTTTTGTAAATCCACCCGTCCAGTTTCCCCAAACCGCAATGCCATCATTTCCTTTCACCGCTCCATCTGTGTTCAACCTGTTCCAATTTTAAATTATTAAACTTTTATACTATTAACCAATCAAAAATCAGTTTTAGTGTAATTTTTAAGATAATTATTATTAAAATTAATAAACTTATCATACATGATAGGTTGTGATTAGATGACGCTATAAAAATGCTTTACTGCTTTGTTCGGATAAAAAAAAAGTAGAGAAGAGAGAAATAAGAGAAAATGAGTAGAGAATAAATAAATTTTTAAGGTGTTTAGATTAAAAAGAATATGAGAGAAGTAGAATAGAAAGAAAAACAAGTGTGTATTATAAAGACATATTTATCTTTATTAACATATTTATGTAGTTCAAAATTAAAGGATAGATAAGTTATTTTAATTTTTTATTGGGTCCTACAATTTTTTTTGTCATTTTTTCTCAAAATCTCTTCACTTATGAGAAGATTTTGTGTGTGTGTGTGTGTGTGGATACTACCTATATTTTCTCTCTTCTCCGCTTTTCTCCTTTTCCAAACAACTAAAAACTTTATTTTCTTTTACACTTCTTTTTCACATACTTTTCTCTTCCCAAATCTATTCAACCAAATGAAGGGTATATTGTCGGTGTATAATTTATTTTCTCATTATAATATTATTAAATATTGTTTTGATTTTTGGAGAACTCATATTTATCTATGATTAAATTAATTAGTAAGTTTGTAAACTATTTAAAAAATTTTAATTAAGTTTCTAAATTAAAAAAATTGTAATTGAATATTTGATTTTGTAAAATTTTTATAATTGAGTCTCTAAAATATTTAAAATTATCACAAATTGTCATTTTTAATAGTTTTAAGTCGTCATAAACTAACACTAGAATCTAATTACAAAAATTTTATAAAATTAAGGATCTAATTACAATTTT
Source organism: Spatholobus suberectus (assembly GCA_004329165.1). Classification (NCBI taxonomy): domain Eukaryota; kingdom Viridiplantae; phylum Streptophyta; class Magnoliopsida; order Fabales; family Fabaceae; genus Spatholobus; species Spatholobus suberectus. The sequence goes on along the minus strand of CM014729.1, from coordinate 7,115,792 downwards.
TTTTAATTTAGGAACCTAATTAAAAATTTTCAAATAGTTCAAGACTTACAAATTAATTTAACTTTATTTTTGATGAACAAGGTAGAGAAAAATGGGGAAAAAAAATCAGAAAATGTAGAAGAGAAATTCAAAAATAATAAAAAAATCAGAAAGAAAATGCGAAAGAGAAACAAAAAAAAGTGTGAAAATGTGAGCAAAAAGAAATAATCAAAATTTTCATTTTTTAAAAAAATTATATAGACATTTACTCAATAAAGACTTTTCTTAAAATATTTTCTAAAGCGCAACAATTTGCGGCAAGATAATGTTTTGGTGCTTCTATTAACATAATTGGTGGAATTTATAGTAACATATGTATGTTTCCTTCGGCTTTAATGCTCATATTATGAGGATATATTTTATTCCTCACTTGAATGCATGCATGCATGGTGCTGACTGTATAACTTCTGTTCCATTTCATAAATTCGGCTACTGGGTATTATAAAAAACTAATTATTAAATACTTAAAAGGGACAGCAAATTTTTGAGTTTTATAGTTATAGCCAAGTGAAGCCATTGGTGGGTATCACCAAGTGGCAAACAAAACACAACACCAACAAGGAAAAGGTGGGCTTATCAATTTTTAGGATCAGGATTTCTAAGATTTGTTTCGTAGTGAACACTTTTTTGAGGTGTTGAACACTCAGCAAGTCAGAAGGTTTGCACTATTGTTTGTAAAACAGATTTTGTTCAAATTTAAATAATTAATTTTAATTAAAAATGAATTTATAACGAAGTAATTTATATTTATATATTTATATTTAAAAAATGACATTTTTTCATATAAATGTTCTTAAATAAAAAAAATGAGTTTGAGATCTAAATTTCAAGAAACACATCTTAATTATAGAATTTTATGAAGATACTTATAACTAGTAAAAAACTTAATTCTCTTTAAATAAAGTCTCATGTTCCGAGTCGTAAATAGAAAAAACAAATGTTATACCCATAAGTGAATTCACCTCTCTGTGTTTGGATTAACTGAAGTTTAAAATAACTTTCAGATACTAGAATTTCAGACAAAATTTTTAACAAACATGTGAATTTGAGGATGCTCAATTTGTGTTTTTAGTATGTATTTATATTTTGTTAGCACAATTGCAGTTTATATCTTTCTATTATGATTAATGCACAATTTTAGTCTCTCATAATTTTTTATGTGAATTTATTTCATCAATTCTTTAATTATTACAATCAAGTCATTCTTATTTTTCCTTTATACAGAAGTTCTGTTTATTTTTACTTAAATAATTAGAAGTTTAGAACGAAATTGAGATAGAACATTATTCAAAAAGTTCAGAATTCCAAATTTTGATTACTAAAAAAATTTGCAGGGTGTAATGTTAAAGTTTTAGAAAATTCAAAAATGAGTATTAATATATATTTGAATAATGAAAATATACATTCAATCACTATATATCTTGATTATAATCCAAAGTAGAACACTTATAATTGCGAAAATTCCAGTACTCTCTAATTAAATAATGGTTTTGCTCCTTCAACATATTCTTTCTCCGATTGGGCTCTTTTAAAGTGTAACTTGCACTTTAGAGGATAAGGTGCAGACATTTGAGCCCTTCATAATAATTAATGGTCTAATTATTACAGCTAATTAAAATTTCCACATCATATTTATTTTTTAAAAAATAAAAATATATCATTAAAATTAAAAAAAAAAAACAAAATTCTTTTTATTCCCGTATGCTGTGATCCAGCACTTATTATCATTCCAGTCGGTTTGCAGAGTTTTGTTTGTTCGTGATCCAGCACTTGAGCATGGCTTGGGATTCAAAACAAAAATGGAGAATCTAACATCATTTGACCAATACAACCACCAAATCAGAGTACTGGTTCAAATGATGTTTAAACATTTAATTTTTTTTGGACTTATTGTGATGTTATTATAGTGGGAAAACTGGAAAAAATTGGCATCGTGAAGGAGACAAATGTGAAGCACAAGTAGAGCTTTTGGCCCAGATAATAAACCTATGTACCGGGAATTGGATCACAGAGGATCAAGTGTTCGATCCACGGTGTTAGAGTCTCCTTCTACTCACTAACACAGGCTGCCATAGACTCCGTTGTCATCAAAAGCACATGTGACGGAGCCTCTACCCTCGATCACGCAGGTGAAGCCCAGGGTATAATTAGTTTTTTTTTTTTTTAATGATATATTTTTATTTTGTTAAAAATAAATATGATGAGGCAATTTTAATTAGCAACAATAATCTAGACGGTCAATTATTATGGAGGGTTAAGATGTACGCACTTTATCCTCTAAAGTGCAGGAGCTTGATCTTTTTTTTTTTATATATATATATATATATTTGTTAAAAGATATAACAAAAATCATAAGTACATAATGGAAGTAAACACAAAAATTCTGAAAGTCTACGTCATGGTCAATGAGAAATTCATGTTTAACTCATCCTAGACTCAAGTTGAAACATGCCAAGCGTTAATCCAAACATACCCTTATATGACTAGTATAGTTTACACATTCTAAAGTACTCCCGATCAAAAACACATTACTCAATGTAGGTTTGATTTAAATTTTGATAAAATTTTCATAAAATAATTTTAAATTGTTAAACATAATTAAAATTTATGTCTGAATTAATTTAAACTATTGAGAAGAAAGGGTAATTAGGATTCAAAACAATTAAATAGATTTTTATAATATAAGATATTTTAAAAATAACAAACATATTTTTAAATTTAAATAATCATAATTTATAATTTAAAAGGAAAAATGTTTAATTAATTAGGGAGTAAACTACAACTATATTTATAATTAATAAATAAACATTTTTTTGGTAGAAACTGCGGGTGTCCTTCGTTGGAGACAATCTGCTCGAGTCTTACCTAGCTCGAGTAGAATTGCCTTCAGTGGACATTACTATGGTCTTTACAAAAATAAAATAAAATGATATGTCATGACTTCATTAAATGGAAACTCATTTACCTATTGGTAAGAAAATGATTCCAAAACCCTTTGCTTGTTGAAAGTGTCAGAGTGCGAAATAAACTTTAGTCCTTGATCTTTTGGTCTCGTTTGGATAAACTTTCTATAAGTATTTATAGAGAAAAAAAATAAAAGGTAAATTGAATTGAGTTTCTCCTATAATCTAAAATCAATTTATGCTCTTTAGCTTTTGAAGAAATTAAATGAAAAAAGTTTCGATAAATATTAAGTGCATAAGTTAATTTTAACTTAAGAGAAAACTCAATTTATTTTACCTTATTATTTATTTCTCCTATATATATTTACAGAGAAAATTATTCAAATAATATTTTAACTTATGAGATAAGAATTGAGTAATATCTTGTTTGTTTTCATCGTTCCTTGACATAATGTTAGTATCATTTGCACGAGATATTGCCTTAAAAAAAAATTTCTGGCTTGATGTCAGTTTTTAGTAGTGTTCTCTCTCTCTCTCTCTCTCTCTCTCTCTCTATATATATATATATATTTTGACGTTATGGGGGGGGGGGGGGGGGGGGGGGGGGTGGGTTGGAATAAAAACTGTTTTCGATAAATTATAATTATACTAGTAACATGTTTGACGTTCGTGAGTGAAATTAATTTTGACCACTGATTGTTTAATTTACACTAAGAATCACTCTTTTAAAAGGATATTTTTTAACATTTTGATTATAATCATATATTGATTATTTTGTACTTGCAAACAATTTAACCAAATTCACCTCATCATCCCATCTCAGCAAATGATCTGGCTATTCCCTGGGAAACAGACTTTATTGGAACAGGCTACGAAGTTCCTTCGAAATGAAACCCAATTCGTGATCGACAAAAGTTTATAATTGATCTTTGTTCTTACGACCACATTCTCTCATTAATTAAGATAAGAATATAGAATAATTTGTAAAAATTTTGGTAGAAGTTAGTGTAAAACTTCTTCATGCAGATAATGACTATTAAATTCTTTATCATGTTAACTATTTTTTAGAAATAGTCTTGAATTCTCTTAACATCTTCATAATTATTAGATAAAGGAAGAATCCCAGTTTTTGTTCTCAAGATAATAAACTTATTTATTTTTATGCACTGTCAATGCAAAATTTTTTACACTATCAATCAATTAAAAATTAGTATTAGTATGATTTTTAATATAGTTATTGTAAAAGTCAACAATTTTACTATACATGATAGTTTGTGATTGGATAACAGTGTAAAACTGTTTTACACTGTCAGTGCATAACTATTTTCTCATATTTTTATTCAATATTTTCTTAATTGAGAGAATTATTAGGAAAATGTTATAGAATCGATGATATAACATAATTCTTTGTTTTATTGTCAACTGAGACCTTGTTGGGCATTTCTGGTCAACCATGAGTCGAGTCCTTGTTTAGGCCAACTGTGACCTTGTTGGGCTTTTCAAACAATGAAGACTAAGCCCAACCCATAAAAACCAAAGTTTAGAAGAAATTACACAAGCCCCATTATTAGTGTGGGGGCAATCCATATACCTCAGTCTCATAGCCCAACATGACCGCAATTTGTTATTCTTATCCAAACATGGTTAAATTTTTTTGACAAAAAATGGTTACATTTAATGGACCCAAAACAAACGGAAATGAATTAGGTGACTTTAAGGAAAGAAAGTCGACTTTCACTCATTTATGATTTTAAGTTTTCACGACTTATTTAAGTTGATGTCTACTTATATAAGTTATTGGCCACTTATATAAGCTGTCACAAAAAATGAATGAAAGTCACCATGACTTTCCCTCCTTATAGTCACCAAATCCGTGCCCAAAACAAACATAGTTAAATTTATAAGCAAAATCCATTTATTAACTACTTATTTTCAAAATTTTATGTGGTAAAACAAGTTTTTTATTTTTTGAAAAAGTATTTCACATATTCAACTCAGTTATGAGAAAAAAATTAAATATTAAATAAAATAAATATTCAATCATTAAAAAACAAGAAATATTTTTATCTTGCATTAGTATAAATTAAAAATTGAATAAACTAGACAATAACTAAAGATAAAAGATATAATACTTTTTAATAATAACCTGACGACTTGAACCAAACCAACCTAATTTTAATTGGATTGGTTCGGTTTAGATTGACATAAAATTTTCAAAACCCAAACCAAAACCAAACCAATTAAATATGATTGGTTTGGATTTGATTTTATTCTAAACTTAAACAAATCTAACACATGAACACCCCTACCCCTGCAATTAGTTTTTCCAACTGCGAGGGCTTTGTATCCGTAGGGTAAAAGGATGATAGAGAATTGGAAATTCCAAGTCCTAGACTTGGTGCATATTTGGGTGAGCATTTGAAAAATTGATTTTAAATGAAATTAATTTTGTAAAATTGATTCTAATTAAAATTAATTTTGAAGTGAAACAATTTATGTTTGGGTGTTTTTTTTTTTTTTAAACGTAAGTTAGTAGTAAAATTCAGTATAAAATTTTTTATTCAATACAAATGTTACATAAAGTTGTTTCAACTCAATCAGTTTTGGATCCAAAATTAGTTCTTCAACATGAGATTAAACATGTATATATTTACCTAAAATTTCATTAATTGATATTTCAATGTGAAACTAATAATGCACTTAAGTTGTGGCTCAATAGCCCATGGCCCAATGCAGAAATACAATATTTTTTGGTGTACAATAATGGTAATAATGTTTGAACTTAATAGCTTGTACTAACTATCCAAATTCTTCACCACTAAGTCGACCCTAATATTTGAAGTTCAGAATGGAACAACAGGCAATCATAATATGATAAATATTTACTAGATTTTCCAAACATTGCATACTACGCCTAGGTACTCCATAATTTGATGAATATTTGCAAAAGCAAGATGAGTTTCTTAAGTATTTAATAAAACCGAAGTGGGTTATATAGTTGATAATGTTGAATCTAATTAGTTATTTCAATAATCTTTTAGAGACTGTCAACTTGGTATGAGTGGGTAACTTTTCATTCTTTCTTTCCATCAACTCAAAAATAAAAATATGTTGAGCGTGCCGGTTGCACATCTTTTCATTATCTGATGAGTTTTAGGAAAGAAATCTCATTGCGACCCTATTGGGTTAGGAATCGGAACTATTATTCATGATAGTCATGAGGAACATCATTTCTGGGCAAAGTGGAGCGCTCCTTTTGGCAATGTTATCTTAATGGTAATGTTTGTTACATGTCAAAAATTTCGTATAATATTTACTTTTTTAAACAAATGATTAGTTTATTTTCCCACACAGAATTTATGTATTTAGCCACTAAATTCTACACGAATCAAGAGACGGCTCCAACTAGAGATGGTGCAGCATATTCTTCTGACTTATTTGATGCTTCCTAATCTTAATCGTATAATAATATAATCTGAATGCTTATCCACCACAATTCAACTACTTAGCATTTTGTTTGTGTTTCCGAGGTTCATATACATAGATAAATTAATTACTAAAAAAGGTCTAAAAAATTATTTTGACTTATCCTAGACAATCTAAAAAGTAGTAGTGTGCAACTTTATAAATGATCATTTGCTTGTCACTCAAGAGTTGACTTCGCACACTGGCACATAAAAAACTGTTAATTAAAGGTCAATATTATACCAACCGATAAAAATTCAATATTTTGCAAGGTAGGTGACACACTCATTGCTTCTCATCATCCTCTTCTGCTACGGAAGGGATTACAAAGAGATGCAGACACTGTACTTTGTTGTGCCATGTGTTATCAGCTTCTTTCTTTTGGTCTTTCCAAATGGCTTTTGCCTCGCTGATACCAACATGAAAACCGGTTCTCAATGCTCAGAAGCTGATTATTCTGTCAATGAAGGCACAACATTCCAGACCAATCTGAAAAGTTTGTTGGATTCTCTTGCATCTAACGTGGTGGAACACCATGGTTTTTACCAAACCATTGTAGGAAAAAAGGCCAACAGGGTTTATGGTACAGTATTATGTAGAGGGGACATATCTGCTAGCAATTGTTCTGATTGCACCCTTAATTCTACCAGAGTAGCCTCGAGTGATTGTCCTATGAGCAAAGATGTTTCAATTTGGTTTAGATGGTGTTTCCTACGCTATTCAAATGAGAGCTTCTTTGGATATATGCAACCAACAGCTGTGGCAATCACAAACGACACTGATTTTGATGACCCATCTGTGGTTTCAGAAGGGCTTCCCTTCATGAGTGGACTAGCAGCTGTGGCTCCAGACAAGTCATTCATGTTCCATACAGCAGTGCTGAACACTACTCAAAGTGGGAAGAAGAGGTATGGCATGGCTCAATGCACCAGAGATATCAGCAGGGTGGACTGCAGAAGGTGCTTGGATGCTCAGTTGGTCAATTTCAGAACTGTTATTGGAAACAAAAGAAGATGGGAGATTTATGGTTCTAATTGTTTCATGTGGTACAATGACTATCAGTTTTATTCTAATGAGTCTACTCTTCTAAGTGGTGAGTCCTTTGATACTTGGTTAATTCTTTTGCAATTGAAGTTATTGCCCAACTATATCCATTTATCCTACTAATTTGAAATTAAAACATAGTGATATGCCCATATGGGTAGAGTAGACTTAGTTTCATCATCTAAGGGAATCAAATTTAATATAGCCTTGCTTTGTGGTACAGCTGCTTGGAGGCCCTCTTCTTGCACAAGATTAATAATTGGCATGACTCTTGCTGTCTCGGCGGCCCTTTTGATGTTTTTCTAACCCTGGCTGCTATTTTATAATTTCTTTTAGGATGCCAAGAATGTGCAACTGGTGATTATTTAATTCAATTTTCATTACTTCTTCTGTGGGATTTGGTTTTTGATAGATGTTTTAGGAGTGGAGATGTATTTGTGCTGATAAACTTTTCTCTTTCTCTGTTTCCCTTGTTATTTATTTATTTTTTTGTCTCTTTATTTGAGGGCTTTGTGATTAATATTGGGATCTTACATATATCTGATTAAGAAAAAAATTGACCACTCAACTACATGGATTTATGCTAATTATTGGGAAGATTTCTCTGTAGTAAATTTTTAGCTGCATTACAATTATCATAAACTTCTATACAAGTCTATTAACAAGAGAAGGTGCTTAACTACCTAACCATAATCAATTAGACAGCTGGTAATATTTATATTTTGTTTAAAGACTACAAATATTGAGCTGTGATCTTAGGAAGCAAATAGAGGTTGGCCATTAGGTCAATGAGCGCAGAAAGATGCAGATTACATTCTGTAGGCTCCTCCAATCTTTTGTCCACTACAGCATATGTACAGTGCAAAAGTGAAAAAGCAACTTTTTCAAATTTCATTCAGCAATCTGTTCAAACAAAATAAGAAAAGCGCCACAGATAGTAGCTATCATTGATGATTGAACATTCTTAATCCCCTTCCTCTGATCTCCACTACTAGAGTCAGTCTTGATGCTCCAAGCAACATGAACCCTGGTGGGATACGAATTAAGTGCAACATAAAAGGTCAGCAAGTGTATTAGTCACTGGCCGGTGAAGCATTAATTAAAAATACAAGGATATTAAGCCCAGTTTATTTAAGCAAAGAAGCAGTAGGAGATATGACAATTAATTACTAAGTGTACTGATTATCATTTTTAACACACCTAAAACCTAATCCTAAAACATCTCTATAAGTAGAGAAAGGCAGGAGCACTTGTACTCATCGAAAAATAGCCACAGTCACCTAAATCCTGTCAAGATTACTGTTAGGGAAAATAGAGAAAGAGGGGATAAACAAGTATTAGTCACAGGAGTTACAAGGAGAACAAGCCAAAAAATCAAGCTGAGTAATTAGACTATTTTTTGTTTGTGTTGTTCTTTCTTGTATAATTGTTGATATTATTCCCTCATGTCTTCCCCTATTTTAGAAAGAGCTCTATTTCCTTCATATTATAGCCTCTATTTTCAATCTCATTCTCGTACAATGTTTATTCTTACGTCATTTTCTTTTTAGGCTCAATTTTTCTCCCCTCCTGTCATAGAATACATTTTTGCTTAGTGTAAAACTAAGAAGATAACATATAAAGAAAATTGTAAAAATTTTAGAGATTAAAATATGAATATGAACTAGTTTTGTAATTAAACTATGATGGTATGATTCAAATTTATAATTCTCATTTTTCACAATAAACAAGAGTTCTTAAATCCAATAAAATATTTTATGATTTTAACTTCATATATACAAAATTTAAAGTAAGAGTTTAAAGGAAAATACTTTTATTTTACTCTCTTTTATTCTATATTTTAAATTCTTAATTAAAGAAATATCTACTTCTAACAATTTTTCATCTATTCACTAATTGTTATTATTATTAAAATAAACATTATCGTTATAAAATTGAAGTATCTAATAACATTTTTTAACTCATAATCCATAGATATATTTATTTTATAGAATTGTATAATTTAAGAGCTAAGTATAATAATATTTTTTAAAATTAAATATTGTAAATACAATACTTAGAAACTATCAATAAAATTTATTGACCTCAAGATCCATTTATAGAGTGATTCTCAAATAATTATTAATTAAAATTAAGTAATTAATTCATAATCACAATCAAGTTAATTCAATTAAATCGTTAATATTTTATTTTACAATTTATTTGATTATTAACAATCATTTTTAAAATTTGATAATTAGGCCACTGTAAATATATTATAATATAACTATTTATTTAATTAACTTTAAAACTTAAACTTTATTACTTTTTAATTGTTTCATTATGAATTTTATTATTCCATTTAATAAAATAATTCATTCTTAATTTAAAAAATAAATAAAAATTAATCTCATATTATACTAAGTAGTATTCACTCTTTAAAATCTTATGTAATATGCTCTTATATTATAAATCTGAATTCTCATTCTTAAATGAGAGCATTTGTAGAAATTATTTTCACTTTCATTAAGCCATATGACTTATCCTATACATTGAAAATTTAATTTAATTTTTATTCTTTATTCCTTTTGGATACCATTTCTTAATTTTAAATTAAATTTAATTTAAATTTAAATCTTGACTCATTGTATAAATTTAATTATTAAAAAAATTATGATAATAAACAAGTTTTTCGGTTGACATCAAGATGGTTATTTTATTAAATTGTTATAAATCAAGATAAGAAATGTTTTTTACTTTAATTTTTATATACTATCAGTATAAAAATTTTCATGTTGTCAAACATTTAAAAATCATCCTAAATATACTTTTAAAAATAATTATTATAAAAATTAACAATTTTATCATGACAATGATTAAATAATAGTAAAAATTTTTACACTATTAATACATTATGAACAAATTTAATGTTTATATACCTTTCAATATTTGAAGGATTTATTGCCACAAACATTTTAGTATTCACTTATAGAGTTTGATGATGTGTGTGATTGATGTGCTGGTTGTTTTGTAGAGTTTTGGGCTAAGTTCGAGATCTTGATAGACCCATCTTGCCCATTCAAGTTTGGGTTTAGTTTGGCTGAGCTTGTTCAGAGGACGCCTTTTTTTTGGGGATGGATTTTTATTGACGTTTCGGCTACATAGTATTTGATTTTGGGTTGGGTTTCCGTAATTGTTTGTGTCTTCCAGGAAATACGATGTGGTAATTGGATAATACGAAAAAATAATAACTATAAAAAACACATACTAACAATAAAAATATATAATAAAAAAAGTGAATAATGAAGATAGGAAATAAAAATGATTGATCTTTTACTCATTCTCGTAACATGCATGTTTTACTTTTATTATATATTAAATGGTGCTTTCACTTTTCTTTTGCTTGAGTTTTTTTTTTTTTGACTTGCACGCTGTATGTGGTTATCTTATTATAAACACACGTTTTACTATTAAATTATTTTACACTTTTTTAATCTTACAATTTTAATTTAGGAGATACGAGTTGTGATAGCTTAATGATTTTGAATTTATTTATTTATGTATAATTAATTTGCTTTATGTTAAAGGAGTTAATTTAGGCATGATGTCTTATTGTTATCATAATTTAATTTGAGAGAACTGAGTTGTGATAATTTGATAATTTTGAATTTATTTTGAATAAAAATGGTTTGTAGTCCTCCCACACTTGCCTGTGCTTATATGGGTATATGTTAAGCATGTATCTACAAATTTTATATATATCTGTGGGTATCAACGGGTATTTGTGAATATTTGTTAAAATATAAGATTTTAACAAAAATCTGAAAAATAAAATAAAAGTAAAAATAAATATTTTTGAAACATATATTTATATTAAAAAAATGTAATGTATATTTATACTAAAAACAAATAATTTAAAATATATAATTATATTAAAAATAAATTAGAGCAATTTACTCTATATAATTAAAGATATTTAAATAATTCTAAAGTGTGGGTACTGCAGGTACCTCACTACTTGCTCTCACTCTATTAATAAACAGATATCCATTTAACTATCTATTTTATATTCATAGCGAGTTTTGCTTGCAGATATCTGCGGGTATAGGTTTTTTCATGACTCATGTACCCTCTTTTTAATCAATTTAATTAATACATGACATACCTTTACATTTCCTATTGTATTGAGGGATACATCAAAGATAAGGAAACCTTTTATTAAAATTAAATAAATTTGTTTTTTTTAATAATTTCTCTTATTTCATTTAATTTGGGGTTAAGACAAATATTTTGAAAATTATTACTAATTGCACAATTAGTTATAGAGGAGTGCTAGCAACATGTTCTCTAACATATTCTTTTGAACATACTTCCTTCTATTGATTGAAATTTATTAAAAATCACAAAATTAGGAGAGAGAATCATTAAATAAGATGTGGGGCTCACTAAATTTTGTGATTTTCAATAAATTTCAACCAATGAGAGAGAGTGTGTTCAAAAGAGTGTGTCAAAAAGTGTGTTGCTAGTATTTCTCTTAGTTATAAGGCTACCATTTTTTATAGATGTATTAGGAGTGTTGTATTATTAAATTGTTGTCTTTTTCTATGATTGATAGCCTCCCAACTTAATATGGTTTTCGTAGACCGTTTTCTTTTAATAAAATAGTTTTCCAATTTTTTTCAATTTAATAAACTTTGATAATGATTCTAAAACACAATTATGGAAAATAATTTTCCTACGGTTCTAGTCGCAACACTTGTAATTAATTCATGGTGATGTAGCTTATGTTTTAAAAGAGATTGTTCGTATTCTATGGTTTCATTTTTTTAATATGAATGACAATGGGTCCTATATTTATTTGATATATGCAAAAATAAAATAAAATCGTAATAGGTAGAGTAAAAATACCTATTTGATGGGTTTGAGTCTGAATAGGAGTAAATATGCGTAAAATATTATTGGCAATACCTATACTCATACCTACAATATGTGTGTGTCTATATATATTCTTCATGAATATAACATTGTATATGTTGTAATTTGGTACCTTATTCTATTATGTTTGACTTTAGATGAATGATTTTATTTGTAACTTTGTGTTTTATTTGATGTATTTTTAATGAATGCCTTTTACTTCATAATGCTATTTTTGTTTTACTAGTTTGTAAAAAAAAGTGTTAGGGGTGGTCGTATTTTAGTTTGTTAAAATGTGGATAATGGAGACAAGTATGGGGATGTAAGTAATGGGATAAGAATGGGGATCAAAGTTGTTTATTCACGTGAGTATAAAAGCAAATACAAATATCTTTTTACAATGCGAGTATAGATAATTACTACTATAATAGCATACTCAAATGTGCCTATTGTCATTCTTATGAGAGTTTTGAATTCTGTGTAAATAATTAAGATGTATAAAATACTAAAAACTATTTATAAGGATTATAGGCCTAAATGCTAAGCCTTAAACAAATAAACAAATTCTCCCTTTGAACAAACTTGTATCCTTTATAAAGTGTTTTAGATTGGATCATGAGGCCTAGATTGATGTGCTTTGTTAAAATTGACCATAAGATAGAAGGTATATGATTGAGCAAGTCTAAATAGTCAAGTACAATTCATCTCTTCTCCGATTCATTGTAAGATACACCCCTAATCTTGAATTAGGAAATTAATCTTGTATTGAACGTTCACATGTTCCATGATTAGGGTTTTAGAATATTTTTTTATTAGAGCACCTATCACATCCCCTGGGATTTCAAAAAAGAGTTTATCCTACTGATTGAGTTGTGATTCATTCATAGCTAATTACTATATATAATAGGCCATTTGGTGATATACTAGGTGCGAAACTTGTTCCAATATTTTTTTTTTTGTTGTCCAGGGAATCTTTCAGCTGAAAGCCAAAGACCAATTCTTTGAGTTACGAAGATCCATTGAAGGGGATGACATCTCTTAACAGATGCTCTTTCATACACAGACCTGATGATTGAATCCTTGACCCCATGCATAAGGGGCAAGGTTATCTATCAATTATACCACACCATGTTGGTTCCAATATTGTTATTATGCCTAATTAGCTAGTAATTTGGGTGTCAAAATGCTTTTGTAGGCACTTCCTATCGTCCCTTTTTTATCTTGGAATGGAGGAACTTCTCTCATCCTTGATTATTGGTATAGAATCTCATCTCCATCATAGTTTAGACACAACATAAAGATTATGTGTTTTTGAGTAAGAAAGAGTTCTTACTTTGTGTCATTCAACTTGCATTTAAATAGTTAAAAAAATAAAATGATTTGATTTAAATTGAATTAGATTAATTTTTTATTTAGAAATTAAATTTCATGTTAAAACCTTATTATAAAATTTGAATTGATTTGGAAACAATACTTATGCGTGCAATATTCAAAATTGAATTTATTTGATTTCTTTTTCCTATCTTTTATCTTTCTTTATTATAATCGTCTACTGAAAAATTAGTTTATTAGATATGAGTAAAGGTGAAAACGAGTCATATCGAGGCATGTTTCTATTAAACGACCTATTTTTCAAACTTTAAGAGTTATAAACATTTTTTAAGACTTAATTAACTTCACACATCCTAAAAATCTATTTGAATGCTTACATTGTAATGAAAAATTTTAAATATAAATAAATAAATATATTTTTAAAGAGAAATGCTAGTAACACACTTTCTATTATTAGCTTAAATTAATTGAAAATCACAAATTTTTGTGGGTCCCACTTCCTATTTGTTGAGTTTCTTTTCTGATTTTGTAGTTTTCAATAAATTTTAATCAATAGTAAAGTGTGTGTTAGAAGGAATGTGTTAAAGAGTGTGTTGCTGACACTCTTCATTTTTAAACAAGCTAATAAGTTTAAGTCTTGAATAAGAAAACAAATATATTATTATTTATACTTATTTTAACAAATCATTCTATTAATCATAAAATTCATTTTTGAATGACCTAAAATAAAATTTTGACTAGTCTAACTAATAAGGAAAATGATGGGTGAACACCTAATACTAGATGATACCAAAAGAGATTAGGAGAGAATAGATAGAAATTTAGATATTATAGGTGATATGATGTTATGAAGAGAGAGATAAAGAAAAATGATATGTGTTAATAAGGTGTTTAAAGTGATGGAGTGTTCATATATATTGATTTGATAAAGAAAATTATTGAATCTTGTGAAACGATCTTGAACAAAATGCCCGAAAACTTAAAATCAACAACTCTCCATGATTTCTATCAAATTCCTTTATTTGTTCCTTTTTCATTTAACATTTTAACCAATAAAAAGAAAACAACTACTTTCGTACTTACTTTCGTAGAGATTGATTTAATAAAATATAGCATCCTTCTTTAATAAATAGGCATACATCGAACTTAATGTAAGTTAAGGCTTAGTTTGTGACAAATCATGTAACTTGTTCTCATCCCTTAGAATGAGGGCTGATTTATCAAACAGGATCATTTTTAAAAACTAAATACCAAATAGGGCTATTCTAATACATATTATTGACATGAAACTATTTTGACCGTTAACTGGGTCAATTGTCTAGTCAAAGTAATGAGATGCATGCCACGTAGGCAGTCAAAGTCAAACTCGCTAGTCAAACTAGTTAGTTCTTTGCCACATAGGCAATCAAAATAGAACTAGCTAGTTTGACTAGCACATTCCATGCCACATGTATTCTTTTTTAAATGGGATTGACTTCCATGTGGCATGCCATGCAGGATTTGCTAGTTAGAGTAGCGAGTCCCACGTGGCATGTCACATGGGAGCCAATCTTATTCAAATAAATAAATAAATAATCAAAATAATATAATAAAAAGCTTTTAAACTCTTACAATTAAAATAATAGAATATGATAAATAATTTATATTGTGATACAAGATTATATTTAGCTATTGATAATTTCTTTTAATTAAAAAGACATTAAAATTCAATTTAGAAATAAAGATGAAAGGATAGATTGAAGAGATAAGAGGTTAATTTTTTTTTCTTTTTTGAAAATGCTCTTGTTGAAGAAAAACTTCTAAAAATGTTCTAGTTGAAGAATGACTCATAAAAATACTCTCGTTCAAGATAACTATTCTAATTTATATAAAGATAAGACTATTTTGTAACAAATAACACTACTGAATCAAAAACGTGCTAATGGTGTTATCCAAATAGAAATGGGAAAATGAAGTTCAAGCCTTGTTGCCCAGTTAAGTGTAAGAGTTTTAAAAGTTTTTTATATTATATTATTTTAACTGGTTATTATTTATTTTTAAAAAATAGAACTTCCCGTGGAATAAAAGTCCCACGTGGGAGCCAATCCCATTAAAGAAAAAACATGTGGTACACAAACTAGTGAGTTTGACTTTGACTGTCATGTGACATGGAACGAGCTAATCAAACTAGCTAGTTCTACTTTGACTGCTTACATGACATAAAACTAGCTAGTTTGACTTTGACTACCTACATGGCATGAATCTTGCTACTTTGACTAGAGAATTGACCTAGTCAACGATCAAAACAACTTCATGTTAATAATATGTTTCAAAACAACCTTATTTTAGTATTTAGTTTCTAAAAGTGTTCCAATTTGGTCAATTAGCCTTTGAATGAAAGATAGAATTAAAAAAGTTTATTTGAAATAAATCAAATAAAATTCGCACGAATCTCCTCATCACATACTTGATATGATTTAACAATATAAACTGTTAATTTACATGGAGTCTAATAATGGATTATATGTTAACTTTCCTAATGCGTGAGTAGATTTAATTAAAAAACAAATGTAATTTTTTTTTTAACCTTTAGACACACTAATCATATAAGTACATGGAGCATATATATAAGTTAATTGTTTCTCATTTTTAATTATATATATATATAAAATTAAAATAACGAGTAAATTATCAATTTAGTCTCTAATTGTAATGATTAGTCAAATTGGTTCATGAATTTAATAAAATAGCAAAATGGTCCATGAAATTGTAAGTTATCAATCAATTTACTCTCAAAAATTGTAATGGACAGTTGAATTGGTTCCTAAAATTCAAAAATTACAAAATGATCCGTAAAATTGTAAATCATGAATCAATTTAGTCCCTTGTTATTAGCTGGAGTCATTTAACTATTAAAAAGGCTGAATTGGCAAGTTAAGTGCCCGAGTGGTAGCCAATAAGGCACACATATGTGGTTACCATGTCACAAAGATGAAAATGACCAAAACTTTAGTAGAATAATTAGTTTATCGTTTCCTTACGTCTTTATTCTTCCTTTACCCATTAGTTTTGCATTAGTCTTCTGATCTATCCATTGAGAAAATGCCACCACAATAATTCTTAAATTCAAGTTATGTGAAACATGCATAAATGGTGTGACTCAGCCTATGACGTGGTAATTATGTATGTGTGCCTAGTTGACTATCATTCAAACACTTAACATGTCAATTAAACATTTTTAACAATGATAGATGACACCATCTAATAACGAAGGGACTAAATTGATTATTGATTTATGATTTCATGGATCATTTTGCCATTTTTTTTTAATTTTAGGAATCAATTTGATTGACCATTATAATTTTAAGGACTACATTAATTAATAATTTACAATTTTAGGGACAATTTTGTTATTTTGTTAATTTCAGGGACCTACTTGATTGATCATTAATGATTCACTTTTATTAAAATAATACATATTAAATAGCACAAAGTAAGAACTGCAATACCTGTTCTAAACCCTTTGAAAAAGTCTAACTCGTCTTCTAAGTTAATAGAAGATTCAGAGTATGCAAGAAATTATTCATAGTCCTCGCATTCCTCTTGACAAGCAAGGTGTGAAAAGGAGTTTCCAACAATAATCCATCATTAATGAGGTGGAGTTTGACAACTAAAAGTAGGTACACGTGCATTACCTCTCTGGTGAAGGCTTTTATATATTGTATCACCATCTCACTTGCCTTAAACATTGATTGGACCATGTTTGTAAAGAAATAAAGGGTGAATTGTCTTTTCTCTGTTTAGGAGTTGACGAACCTTGGTAGAAGAGGCTTTTTTTTTTTTTTATAATTATAATAAAGTGAAATGCTTTACACGATGTTAGTCTTAGCTCCATTGTAAGAGAGTAGAGACTTGAAAACATTGAGGTGCTTGTAAAGGTCACCAATGTTGTCATATTGTTCCATTGCAAGAAGTTACTCCAAATTCATTGGAATCAAGAACATTATAAAGAAAATAAGGGCTAATTGATCTTAAGGACTTCTTCATTGTTGACATAGATTATGTTGGGTTGATACTATGGAGCCGACAGAGGTTGTTGAAGAGTTTAGGATAAATTAATGTGGAAGAGCTTAATGAGAGTAATAAAAGGGCCCCATGTTAGCCATAGTGAAAGGGGTGTGCGACTGACAACTTTGATGATGGTGGACTAGGATTTGGAATCTTTAGGGGAATCTTAGCCAATAATTAAGTTGGATAAACCTTTTGGCACTCAATCCTCTATTTTTGCTCATGAATGAGAAAAGTTTATTCCCAAATTAGGTTAATGAGTTCTTGCGCTTGAGAAGATGGTCATTTATGAAGGGAGTGACCCTGATCCTCTACTACTTATTGTAATGGAGGACGAAAGGCTTTCAATTCATCTTAGACTCCTATAGTCTCCCTTTCCCCTAATGGAGAGAAAAAGGCAATGTTTTAGTGTCATTAATGAGAAGTGTTTATTGCTGCTTACCAAAGACTAAGGGTAAGAAATGAAGCAAAATGCAATAAAAAAACAAAGGCTAAGTTCTCTGGTAGGTGAACAAAAAGAGAGGCTTCTCTTTCCATTGACGATGTTAATGTTTTTTTCTAACCCTAAGGGAGTGATCATGTGTTTCACAATGACAAACTCTGATGGTGAGACTAAATGATGATATTCAAAGGAACGTTCCTATTGCCAGCAATAAAGGGAGATTCACTTGAAATGACTCCAATGTTTAAGTTAATTGGTAAGGTTAATTTAGAGTTAAGAAGTAAAAGGTTGAGGCAAAGTGTACCTCATAATGGACAATCCAAGATTTAAATACCCTATCTTATTAACTTATTCTTAGCAGTACATGTTATTGTTATAAATGTGGTTGATTAGTTTTCGAAATGTTCTGAGAGATAATTGTCGGCCATTACTTAGTTGAGGAGTGCTAACAACACATTATTTCTAATACTCTTTGTACTTTTGGTTAATATTTATTAAAAACTAAAAAATTATGAGAAAGATTCATTAAATAAGATGTGAAACTCACAAAATTTTATGATTTCTAATAAATTTCAACCAATAAAAGATACTGTATTCAAAATAGTGTATTAAAGAATATGCTGCTAATATTTCTCTACTTAGTTTAAATGGTTGACTAATATTTTGTCACATGCTTAATGCTTAAGAAAATGAAAATTCGATACTTTTATCAAGTTCTTTTCCTCTTTATAAAGAAAACATAAATTTTAGAATCATTCTAGATAAATTTCTCAATAAATATTTACAAGATAAAAAAATAAAACAAAAATAAGGAGATGATTAATTAAAATGAATCAAACTTCTTTTAAATGGTAAAATTAACTTATGCATCTTAGCTTTTTAAAAAGCTCTCTCACTATATTTTGAAACTTAGACTGGCCAGTTTGACCAGAAAATCGACAAAAAACTAGGCATTCGCTTTATGAAATATGGTATGAGACAGATTTCACAATGAAGATTGTCAAGTATATCTTCAAATATATCTCTTGTCAATATCTATGGCCGTTTCCCTAGCTCCTATGTGATTTAGTTTATGATTACGTTATTGGAATTCTATTATCATAGCTTACCTTTAGTTTAAAATTATGTTATTTAAATTCTGTTATAATAGCTTCTCTTTATGGGATGCTTAATACCCTGGGATGTATTTCCGGCTCATTAGACGTAGGACTAACCTACTTTTCTAGTCTCATAGACCACTGTGAGGCCGGACCTTATAAATATAAAGCAAAAAAATAGGTTTGTACTTCTTTTTATCTATAGTTAATATATTGTTACCTATTCAGAGAAAGATTTTAATAAATTTTTTAATACAATAAACATGTGAGTATGCTTTTTAATTAATCAAAATAACTAGTATTTTGAAATTTAAATGAGTCATCATTAAACTGATGAAAAAATTGATTTCCGTATTTAATAATATTTTGGTAACGAAAATTTTAATTAGGAGAAGAAGATCATATCCTATTTTAAAGTAAAAAGAGTTTTGAGTTCAAAGAGCACTTGTAAATAAATAATTTATATTTATTTAGTCAAATACAAGCTGAGATCATCATTTACTCTATTCGACTAATTCTTTGGAATTATTCCTAATTTAATGATTCATATCTAATCAAACTTGTTGAATTAATAAAAATATATATTTAAATATATTTAATTATTAAACACACTAAATGAGAATATATATTAATATAAAAATTAATTATGGTATAGATTAAATTATTTCAAGAATAACTTTTAGTATAATTATTCTGTAAAAGAATTTTTTATAATATTAAATTTTAATAATTCAAGTGTTAAATTAAAAATCTTTATTGAATAGATCAAATAAATTTTAAAAATATTTTATATTTCATTAAATAAATTCAATTTAACGTATAAATATTTTTTCAAAATATAAGTAAATGTCAACTATGAAATTACTTAATTATAAATGTTGATTTTTCTAAAATTTTGTGTACATGATTTGTTGAGATAATTAATATCAAAATATTTAATTTATGAATTATTAGAATTTAATATATATACATATTGAACAAAGTAATTCCCCTTCCTAAAAATTATATTTAAAAACTATTTGTCACCCACTGATCGGTATTGCATATTTCAATCCTCAAGAACCATCGTGTATTACATAACTTCAACGTCATTTTACTCTACAAAACAATATTTGCATAGCCTTCAGGAAAAAAAAAAAAAAAACCGGTTGCACTACCAGTTTTGAGTTGATTTAATTTGACCAATTCTTTACATGTTCCACTTTTTTTGGGGGTTAATTAGATGGGATATTTAACTGATTTATCAATTTTTTTTTGTTTCAAATCAATTGGACCAATTTTATTTGATTTTATTTTTTTACCCATGCAAATAACTCATGGTGATGTTACATATAATCACTTTGATCTCTTATGATTAATTTGATCCGTTGTCATTTTAACCTCACGCGAATTTAGCATATCATTTTTTGGGTATAAGCGGGTTCGGATCAGCAGGCAAACTTAGTTATCTCAACCCAATTCAAAGACAATTTTTTTGATTTGGATGAGATCAACTCGGTTCGGTTTTAGAAATGTTAAAAATGGATCTATATGTTGTGCTAGTCTTGAGTTACAAATTTTCAACTAACTCGAACTCCAACGGACAAATTGAAACATAGTTCATCTTTAAGTTTTCACTTCTAAGATTGAAATCTCAAAGCTCAAAACGAATACAGGAAGGTAAGAATCACAGACAAGGTTGTATATATTATGACATGCATGTCAAAAAATAACACCGGGATGAGTAGAATTGGTTTTCACTTTTCAAGGTTTTATTCGCCAGTAGTATTGTGTGTTGACAGCGAAGACTTCCAAACGCCTTGACTCTGTCATAGTTTTCGTTTTTCATTACAAAATAAACAAATTGGATCAAAACGCATAACAATTTCCTAGAAGTTCAAATTGAATTTTCACATTAGTACTGTATGACTAGAACATCAACTACTACTATATTTTGGTGTTAAGAAGATTTGTAATCAGAGCCAAAGTTGTTTTATGAAAATAATTTATGTCATTGTTGCTGCTTATCATTTTATTAGTGGTTTTCCTCACTAATCCAGAGAACGGCCTTGTATACGTAAGGGTAAGTGGTAACCAATCAAACGAGCTTTCTACAACTCGCTTCTGCATAATAATAACAATGGTAGCATTCAAGATTTTTTCTGAAGATCTATTTTTTTTATTCGTCTTTCAAAATTTAAATTATTACTGGAATTGATTGATCTATTATGAAGATTGAATCAGAAAAGCTGTTTTCATTCATTGTGTTAATGGGCTTTATATACAAGTGAAAGAAGCATATATGTAAAACAGAACAAGATAAAAACTAACTAATACAATAAATGCTAATTAACTCATTTTTGTTTTTAAAGCCGTTGACACCCCCCACAAGCTGAGCCGTATATGTCAATAACGTTCAGCTTGGAGAGAAGAGAATGAACAGTGAT
Source organism: Spatholobus suberectus (assembly GCA_004329165.1). Lineage (NCBI taxonomy): Eukaryota > Viridiplantae > Streptophyta > Magnoliopsida > Fabales > Fabaceae > Spatholobus > Spatholobus suberectus. The sequence goes on along the minus strand of CM014729.1, from coordinate 7,094,104 downwards.
GGATGTAGGGCCTTTGTGTGAATGTCTGCTAGTTGATTTGTAGAAGAAACAGGAAGTAAATGAATGATGCCTTTTTGAAGTTTGTCTTGAACAAGATGGCAATCGATTTTTATGTGCTTGTTTCTCTTGTGGAAGGTTGGGTTTTGAGCTATGGAGATGGCGGACTTGTTATCACAATAAAGGTGGACGGGATGACTTTGTGGTTTATGCAGATCTGCAAGGAGAAATAAGATCCATTTGACCTCACATATACTAGAGGCAAGGGCCCTATATTCTGCCTTTGAAGATGAACGAGAAACAGTGGCTTGCTTCTTTGATTTCCAAGATATTAAAGATGGTCCAAGGAAGATAGAGAAGTCGGTTACAGATTTGCGTGAATCTGGACAAGATGCCTAGTCGGAGTCACTAAAGGCACTTAGTTTCAAATCAGAGGAAGCTGAAAATAAGATGCTTGCACTTGGGGAACTTTTGATACATTGAAGAATTCGAATTGCTGCCTCTTGATGAGCTATTCTAGGATCGGATACATACTGACTAAGCTTGTTCACAACAAATGAAAGATCAGGTCTAGTGTTTGTTAAATAAATCAATCTACCAATTAGTCTGCAATAGGAAGAGGGATCAGGATGTGGGGGATTATCAGCTGCAAAAAGCTTGAGATTGGGAAGCATTGGAGTTGAGGCAGGTTTGCAAGCCAACAAGCCTGCATCATCCAATAATTCGAGGGCATATTTCCTTTGGTTAAGAATAGTGCCCTTGTGCGATCGAGCCACCTCTAAGCCAAGAAAAAAATTGAAGAGTACAAAGATCTTTTATGCAAAATTGTTGGTCCAAATAATTTTTGACTGATTGAATCTCATTTAGATCATTGCCGGCAAGAATAATGTCATCAACGTAGACAAGTAAGATGGTTATATGAGAAGGAGTGGACTTCACAAAAAGTGAATAATCAGATTTGGACTGAATGTATCCAAGAGAAAGGAGAGCAGTGGTGAGTTTGAAATTCCATTGTCAACTAGCCTGCTTGAGGCCATAAAGAGACTTGAGCAGCTTGCAAACTTGATTCGGCTTTTGTGTTTTGAAACCTGGGGGTAGCATCATATAAACTTCTTCATTGAGTTTGATCTCCGTGTAAGAAAGCATTGTTGACATCTAATTGTTGTAGATGTCGTTGACATGATCCATGTTAAAATCCCTATAAATACCTGACAAGAGCTCCAACGTTATTCGTCAAACAACTCCCTTTTAGTATATGTAGTTGAAGAAATTAATATTAACCAAAATGGGGTTGAGCAAGATTTCATTTTCTCTATTTTGTGTGTTGGGGTTGGTCATTGTGGGCCATGTTGCCTATGCTCAAGGCTCACCAGAAGACTACGTCAGTGCACACAATGCTGCAAGATCAGAGGTGGGTGTTCTAGATTTGGTTTGGGATGATACAGTTACTGCTTTTGCATAGAACCATGGTTCTAAATTGCGGTTGCGGTTTCGTTGCAATTCTTAACATTGCGGGAAAATGTGGTCAATACGGCTGCAATTGCAGTTGCGGTGAGTTAAAAAACCTTTGCGTTGCGGGTTGCAATTTAGAACCATGCACATAACTATGCTAATCAACGTAAAGGTGATTGCCAACCGGTCCACTCGTGTGGTGGTGACCAATACGGGGAGAATCTTGCTGGAAGCAGCGGTAACCTAATTAAGTGGCACAGATGCAGTGAAAATGTGGGTGGATGAGAAAGCCAACTATGACTACAATCCAACTCGTGTGTTGGTGGGGAGTGCCTGCACTACACTTGGGTCATTTGAAGAGACTCGATTCGCCTTGGATGTGCCAAAGTGAGATGTGATAATGGAGGCATATTCATTACTTGCAACTATGATCCCCGTGGCAATTGTGTTGGGCAAAGATCCTACTAAGTTGTTTCAATATGTCAGCCACTACTTCAAACGGCTTATATATATATTAAGAATAAAAATGATTATGACATGCAACAATATATAACATCATGAATTTAGGTCGCGACTTTAAATTCATGTAATAATACTTTTCAGTGTATTGAAAGAGAATAATAAAATAGGATTGTCTAACTTACTTCAAGTAAAATGGAATAAAATAATCTCATCAAAAATGATTGGTACAATTTTTTGCATTTGGATACTTTGCCGCCATGTTGCCTTTGCAGTAGAGATATTAGTCATTAGATTTGTATCTGATGGTTATAAAAGTTGAAAATATAAAAATAATATATTTTTAATTAGTTATAAATGGTGTAAATTTTTATTGCAAGGAGCTACATCGTTGCAGAGAATTTGAACTACAATTTTTTATGTATTTAAAAATGGTTGGTACAATATAAAGAATTGCACTAATCATATTTGATGGGTTGTTTAATTCTATTTTTATTTGAGATAAGTTAGACAACTCTTTTATGATATAAACATTTTAGACTATATTTTTTTGGAAAGTTTTGCCATGTGTTACTTTTTGAACAAATGGTTCTTTAATATACTACCCTGTCATTATATATTGGACCCATATAATGGAATTTGCACAATATAGACACATCATGATACGAGGAGTGCTAGTAATACACTTTTTAACACAATTTTTGTAATATTTTCTCTACTATTAGTAAAATTTTATTAAAAAAATACAAAATCACAAGAGATATTCATTAAATAAGATATAAAACTTACAAATTTTTGTAATTTTTAATAAATTTCAACAAATAAAAAAATTATATTTAAAAAAGTGTGTTGCTATAACATTTCTCATCATAATAATCACATTAACTATACTTTATTGTTTGGACACATAGAGTGAAGTCGGAGTCTTCATCTTCATTTACGGATTCTATCACTCCATCTTTTGCAGTTGACCTAACTTTTTACATAGCAATAAGGAGCCAACTGGGATTTTGCAAATTTTATATGTTATAGCAATTATAATTTGATAAATAATAACATTTGACCTATGCCATGTATGGTATATATGGACAAAACTTAGATATAGTTTTATAAGTGCTATTTGTACTGTTCTCTAATCAAAATTGAAGTTTTATTTTGGTAATCTGTGCAATAAAGAATTTCATTAATGGTGTGTTTGGTAAAACTAGCTTACAAGCTAGTTGAAACTTATAAGCTATAAGTTAGGAGCTGAAAATTTGAAAGCTTATAACCTAGTTGATTAAATTGAAATTGTTTGGTAAGATTAACTGATAAGCTAACTGATAAATGTAAAATAACATAAAATAACATATTTAGTTATTTGATTTCTAAATTAAAAAAAAAGGTAAGAAAAGATTCAAATATTAGTGAGGATAAAAATAAAAAAAATAAAAAAGTTAGTAGCTTATAAGCTAATTTATTTTCATAAGCTAGTTGAAGTAGTTTGTGAGAATAAGCTAGAAGCTACACTAAATAAGCTCATGTACTAAACAAGCTTAATTATTTTGGTCAAACTAGCTTATAAGTTAGTCAAAAGTATAAGCTACTAAAGTGTCTTACCAAACACACTCTAAATGCCAATGCAGATTATCGAGTAAAACTCTAATTTTAATTGGAGAGTAGCACAAAATCACCTATGAAATTACATTTAAGTTTTGTCCTGATATATATTTGGTTATGAAATGACATAAGACTATGCGATCGCAAATATTACCAATTTTGTTAGGAAATGTATTAAAATAATTCTTATAAATTGATGTTAAGTATAATTATAATTATAATTTATAAGTTGATGTGTCCAAATTAATACAACTTATCATAGAAAAGAAATACAAAAAAAAAACTATATAAATAAATTAATTATTGCTAACAAAATTAAGTACGACAAAAGTCATACACAATGAAAACATATTTTAGTTGTGTTACACAACAAAAATATATTTTCATTGTATTTAGATGCCACACCCCAAACACAATAGAAACACACTTCTGTAAAGTATTTTGTACAACAGAAACGTGTTTTCGTCAAGAGTATATTTGTAAAAAAACAAAAAACCAAATAAAATATGGGGTGAAATTCTATAAAAATGGGGTGAGAATAGTAGCTCCCTAGATCTTGCTAGACCAAGTTGGTCCATTCAAGTTTTGAGTTTAGTTAGGCTGAGCTAGTTCATCTGAGTGCTTCTTTTTTTCTCCCTGACTTGGGCGGGTTTTTACTAACGTTTGGGCGACAATATTAGATTTTGGATTGGGTTTCTGTAATTGTTTGGGTCTTTCAGGTGATAGGATGTGATAATGGGATAATACAAAAAATAATAAGTATAAAAAACACATAATAAAAATAAAATATATAATAAAACAAAGTGAATAATAAAGATCAATAGAAATTATTGATCTTTTATTCATTCTCGTAATATGCATGTTTTACTTTTATCATATGTTTGGTTAGAACTTGTGCTTTCTCTTTTCTTTTGTTGGAGAGATTTTTTTTTTTTACTTTTTTTTAAAGTTTAATTGCACTTTTTTTTCCCAAAGTTTCACAATCTTAGCAAATTTTTCTCTCAAATAATTTTTTTTTTGCAAATTTTGCCTTCAATCATAAAAAAATTGTGGCGATATAAAGGAAAATCGCCATAAAATTATCTTAATTATGACAATTTAAAGAAAAAATTGTCACAAAATTGTTTTAATTATGACAATTTTTCTATATGGAGACAAAATTTGTGATATTTTATAAATTTGGGGGCAAAATTTGTAAAAAAAAATTTGAGAACAAAATTTGCAAGATTATGAAATTTTGAGGGCAAAAAGTACAATTAAACATTTTTTTTTACTTTCACACTTTGTATGAGGTTATGTCATTATAAACATACATTTTATTATTAAATTATTTTACACTAAATGATTAATTTAGGCACAATATCTTATTAATTTTAATTTGGAATACATAAGTTGTAATAATTTGGTAATCCCAAATTTCTTTTAGCTATTTATCTATAATTAATTTATTTTACATTAAAAAGATTAATTTAGGCATGATGTCTTATTAGTTCTATAATTTAATTTGAGATAACTGAGTTGTAATAAGTTGGTGGTCTTGAATTTGTTTTGAATAAAACTTTTATACAATTTTATTTATTTATTTTATGCTAAAATGATCAATTTGGAACACTTAAGTTGTAACAGTTTGGTGATCCTAATTCTATTCTAAATAAATGATTTTTACAATTATTTTATGCAAAATGGTTAATTTAGCATGACACCTTATTAATCATGTAATTTAATTAGGACATTTGATTTATGACAACTTGGTAATCTTGAATTTGTTTTAAATAAAACATTTTACAATTGATTTTTTAATACTAAAAGAGTTAATTTAGATGTTACACATTATTAATCTTGTAATGTGGCTTAGAATATTTGAATTGTGACAGCTTGGGTGATCCCAAGCTCGCGTATCCTCTTTTTAATTAATTTAGTTAACTTGCAAATGCGTGTGTATGATGTTTTTTTTTTGTAAGAATGACATAACTTTGAGTTTCCTATTGCATTGAGAGATACTTTAAAGCAAGAAAACCTTTTGTCAAGCTAAAATAAGTTTAACAATTTTTTTAATAACTTCTCTTATTTTATTTAATTTATCATTTTATTTGGGATTAAGACAATATTTTAGAAATTATTAATAATTGAATGAATAATTATAAGGCTACCATTTTTTATGGTTGTATTGGGGGTGCTAAAGGATTAAATTTGTGTCTTTCTCGATACATAGTTGACTCTTGAATCTAATATGATTTTCATAGATCATTTCCTCTTAATAAAAGGGTTTTCCAAGTTTTTACTAATTTAATCAACTTCAATGGCGATTCCAAAACACAATTATGGAAAATAAGATATTTTTTATTTTCACCATTTTCCCACAATTCCGGTCATGACACTTGTAATTAATTGATGTTGATATGACTTTTGTGTCAAAGGGGATTGTTCAAACTTTGCAGTTTTTTTATTTTTTGACTAATTAAGGATTGGATATTTGCAAAAACTATCCATAATGGTTGCGGTATATACTCATTTGATGGAATAAGTATGAGTAATTTGCAATATTTTATGGGTCATATATATATATATATATATATATATATGTATGTATGTATGTATATATATAACTTATTGTTGGAGATCTCATATTAACTAGTAATAAGGTCAAAGTAGTGTATATACGTGAGAAACAATCCTCACCTCACAAGCCGATTTTGTAGGGTTAAGTTAGACTTAAATCCAAAATTCTAATATGGTATCAGAGCCTATCTTAGCGATTGTTATTAAGCCTATTGGTATCAGGTTGTTATCAGACCACCCACAATGTCCAGTCTTGCAAACTTCATGCTTGAGATGTCTAGTCCTTAGGCATGGGGGATGTGTTAGAAATCCCACATCGTTAGTGATATAACCAAAGTAATGAATATAACTTGACTGTTTGTTGACTTTGATTTTGTAATCTTACACTATCAGTTTCATAAATCAATACAAGCTTTGGCTAACATCACTATAAAAATCCACACAAAAAATATACACAACTTCATTTAATTATTTTTTTCACAAGAATTTAAATTTAATTTCTCAAAGCGTACCTCATAAAAGATGATTTGAGATTTCATTAAATAGCCTTGTTGACTTATCCTTGCCAGTAAATATTGTTATTATGAATGTATTGATTTGTTTACGAAATGTTCAGAGAGATATGATTGTCAGCTATTACTTGATTTAAATACTTGATCATGATTTTATCACGTACTTAATATTCTGGAATGTGTTTCTTGCATGTTGGATGTTAGGCTATGATATGCTTTTCAAGTCTTTAAGGCCATTATGAACTTTGGGTAGACTCTGGGTATAAAGTCTCAGGATGTAACTCCACCGTTCGACTACCTTCAGCCCCACGTGCGCGCATGATGACACGTCAAAACTTGAAAAACACAACCATAAACAACCCAAACTCATAAATAGGGTTAGGGTTAGTGAACAAATAATCAGAAATTAAAGTTAGTAAACCAGCAAGCTTAGGACACAATGATTTGTGTCCTCGGCAACAACGCTAGTTTTGATAGGAGTGCTGTGATCAGTATTTTTTTCCTACTTACTGGCAAAAAATAATCTAATCGGAGCAAGTCGATAAAAATTATCAAAATACTCCTGCACTAAACTGATAAAAGAAGATAGAATTTGGCGATTTTGACTCAAGATTAACCCTAAAGGGGTTGGTTATAAAATAAAGAAAAGAAGTTTATACTATTAGACAAATGGTGAAACAATCCAAGAAGGGGCAATTGAGTTGGACTGTTAAAAACTTTTTCTGCAAGTTTAATCCAATACATTCAAATCGTTGTTAGATTGAGTAGAATGTTGATTTTGATTTTAGTGATGTAGAGAGAATGAAATTTAATGCATAGTGTATGAATATGATCCTATATGATTGAATACAAGAAGAAATTTAACAAGAAAACAAAAAATAAAGAGATAAAATTAGAGAAAATTATGCACCAAAAGATTTTATATTGATTCATTCTAAACCACTCAAAGGTACAACCAATTCTCAAACGATTATGAGATTTTTCCATTAACTTACAAGTCTTTTACATCAACCACACCAAGAAATTCACATTTCTTGACAACTCCTAAGCCAAAAGACCCCAAACCCTAAATACCACATCACTAGCTTATAACCTTGTAGGATGCCTCACAAATAAGAACTTTGAGAGATACCACACTCCCGACCTCTCTTTATAGAGAAAAATTAAAATGTAATCACCTTAAAGTGACTAATATGCAAATTGAAGCACATAGAACCTTTCTTGCACAACGAGATAAAGAACCCAAGAGCCCTTTTGAATATTTGAAATCTAAATAGTAATGCTGTATATTGTGTTTCTCTCTTGTTTTTCATTGATGATATGAAGCATGTGAGAGATATGAAGTTATATGATAGTTACCTTTGAAAACAATCCAAAATGAAGTTAGTTAGATAGCTATTTCAATTGTAGAGTACTAATATAATCGATTACAAACTTCTTATAATTGATTATTTTGATTATCAAACTGTTTGGACTTGTTTCAAGAACATTTACATAAGGCTTGTAATCAATTAAAACATAGATAATTTATTTTCTCATGACTTCTCCTGTTTTTGTAATCCATTACGAGATTCTTGTAATCCATTATATTGTTTCTAACTTCTGAAAACTTATGAAGAACAATTTAATCTATCATAGAATCCACTGTAATTCATTACAACAGTTACTAACATGCATATATTAGATTAAGCTTTAAAATTTAACTTTTTCAAATAAAAAACATTTCAAAACATTGTTTAACATTTTTTTACTTCAAATCAATATCAATTATCATGAAATCAACCAAACTAATTTACCAATTATGCACTTTGTTGATTTTAATTCTAAAATCAATCTTTATGATTTTTTAATCAATTTTAAAAGGCTAAGGCTAATTCACTCATCATAATAAGATAAGCACTTAACGACCTAACCAACGTACACGCAAAATAAAACAAACAATACAAGTGTCGGGATCATCCAAGTCTTCAAAATTTTCAATCCAAGTGTACCGGCCGACTTCATCAAAACATCATGAACATCTTCTTTTAATATATTCGTTGTTATCTATATTTAATTAGGTTTTATCAAGTGGATCACACTGTTTGTTTTCAAAAAGGGATATTCAATTAGACCATGATAGCAATGACTAATGACTTTTCTATGTCCACTATATATATTGGGATTAAGGAGGAGCGCTCATCATCAAGCACGTTATGATCACAAATTGATGTTGTACGTAATAGATTAACTGTTGTAATTCCAAAGCTAACAACTGTACAACTATTAATTCAACAAAGTCTATATTCAAACGAAAATTCTAAAACTGCATGATGCTCCTTCGTGGATGACCTCCCACTTGATTGTAGCCTGGTTAATTATATGGAGAGGACTCGAGCTTAGTTCCTGTTTTTCCTTGTTTTGCTTTTTTTTTCTTTACCTTTGTTACCACACGCACACAGATATATGATTTCCAAACTTTTACCTATTCACAGAGAGATTTTAATAAAAAATCTTAATACAACAAGTACGAGAGTATGCTTTTTATTTAATCAAAACTAGTATTTTAATACCTTCAAATGTACGGATTAAATATTTTTATAAATTATTTAATTATAACAATAATATTTTAGAAATAATAGCATTTGTCAGAACTTAAAGTAAAATAATATTTAATTTAAATGCGAAGATAATGGCATATTGATAATAACAATAATAAATAAAATTTAATTTAAGTTTAAAATTATTAGTAATTTTGTAATTTAAAATAAATTATGATTTAATTTACATTAAATTTGGAAATAATAACATACTCTTACAATAATAATAATAATAATAATAATAATAATAATAATAACAACAATAATAATAATTTAAATTAAAAATATTATAAAATCTTAAAAAACTAATCTTTTACTCTCATCAATTGTATGTATGTGGGGATTACTATATAATGAGGGAAGACAAATAAAATCAACTTACTTGATAGAGTGAATAACGTATGAGTCTTACTCTCTAAATTGAGTATTCAAATTTATATAGAACTAATATTTTGAAAATTAAATGAGTCATAATTAAACTAATGAAAGAATTGATTCCTAATTTAATGATCTTTTGGCAACAAAAAAATTTAATTAGGAGAAGCGGATTGTATCCTACTTTAATAAGATTGAAAAAACCTTTGGGGCTCAAAGAGTTAGCACTTATAAATAAAGAATTTTAATTTATGTTACTCTTGAGGAGATGTTAAAGTGGGAACTAGATCTTGTAACTTGTCAAATACGAAATTGTGACTTATAATTTACTTCACTTTACCAATTCTTTAACATTATTTCTAATTTAATGATTCATCTAGAATTGAATTTGTTGAATTAAAAAGAGAGAAATGTTAGGAATATACTCTTTTAAACACACTTTTTCTTATTGGTTGAAATTTATTGAAAATCACAAAATTTAGTGAGTCTCACATCTTATTTAATAAATTTCTCTCATGATTTTGTAGCTTTTAATAAATTTTAACTAATAAAAAAGTGTGTGTTAGAGAATAGGTTGCTAGCACTCCTCATTAATAAGAATATATATTTAAATATACTAGTATGTAGACCCGTGCAATGCACGGGAAAATAGTGTTTGATTATTTTTTAATTAATATTCAATATTAAAAATTTGCAAGGTAGATATATCTTTTATTAATATATAAATTTTTAAATATATTATTATAAAAAGACTAATTTTTTATAAATTTAAAAATATTGAAATCAAAATTAAGTGAATGAATCAAACAATATAAATTTAAGAATACACATTTACATGATTAGATGTTAGTACAATTTATATCATATATCACATTCATTGGTGTTAAATTTGATATGTTGTAATGCATGAATAAATTATATGTGTGAGAAATATTTTCTATTATTTTGAAAGACAATTTATATGTAAAATTAAAATTAAAAAAATTAACAAATTAATATTTTTCATTATAATTAAATTAAAATTTATTTGACAACTAACTTCTTTTCATATATTACGGAATATAAACAAATCATCAAATAATTACCTACTTTATTTTTATAAGATACATGTACATAAAAAAACAAGTAACAATCACGCCTCTCAATTACCACAAATTCTCATCAACCCCATAAATTAGTCATTTATTTTATTTTTTATTCATAAAAATATTAATAATAAAAATATCAACAGTAATGATATCACCACGCAATGCATAGGAATTTTATCACCGTAATAAAAAAAGTCTTTAATAAATTAGTTAGATGAGAAAATAATAAATAAAATAATAAGTAATGATTTATTTAAAAATTATTAAGTTTTTAAATATTAAATTAGCATGGAAACACAATTAGTAGGCCTACAAAGAATTACCCTCACCCCCAATGCCAAATTCTATTTTAATTTTTAATTTACCGTATTTACCAAAGAAAATATTGTGGATCAATTAGATATTAAATTTCAAACAAATCAATGTCATTGATTAGCATGTAATTGCTTGTTGTTGATAGAAATGTTTAACGGTAGAATTAACACTTAACAATTTAAAATTCAAATTCATACTTCCAAAAAATTTTATTTAAAAATTAAGAATTATGCATCAAATGAGTAAACCTTTTTATATGCGAGTTATATGTGCAAACTTTAACCATTAAATGTAAACTTGAACAAAAAAAGATCCCTATATAAAATCAACTTCTTAATATTAACCATTCAGATATGATTTATAACTTGTCTAATATGAATAAATGAATAATTATAACTGTTTGATGTTAAAATTATTAAATATAATATATTAATCTTAAATAGATAATTTATATTTCATTCTATTAATTCTGTAAGATATTTTACATTATTTTAATAATATGCAATATTGTCTCTTGTATGTTTATTATCATTTATCTTTAATTGACTTTTATTTTTTCAAGTACTACATGGATAAAACTATCTATTTTATTTTAAAAAATAATTACAATACAACTAATATCTAAATCAAATTATTAATAGATTTAAATTGAAAAAATAAATATAAAAATTTATATTTAATAATTGTAACAATGAAATAAAAAACTATTAAAAACATTAAAACAATTTGGATCCCAAATTTAATTTATATAGAAAAGATAGAAACAAACACATGAATTAATTTTAATATGTTATCATGTAACAAATCTAAATTAATTAGGTTAAAAAAATCAAATTTGCTTAGATAAAAAAATCTTCAATGAATTTTGGTGAGAAAACATTATGTAGGAAAAATATATTCATATTGAAATTAATACAATAATAAATTATAGAAAGGTACAAAAATTATAATTTTTATAATAGATCTTTTTTATGTACTGTATCCTTATGTAATACATATTGAAGAGGAATTTATAGAAAACTTTTTTCATTACAGATGCATCCATAAAATTTATTTATTCGCTTCCATTTCATGAAGCTTTTGTTGAGACTCTAACTTTATCTCGTAGCTTCATGATATTTTGAGTTATAACTTCCTCAACAATGATTTTGTTCAAATAGGATTTATAAGCAATGTCCATTCAATGACGACTTACTTGAAATTTACAATAATAGGTGATAAAAAACAATTTCATCAGCTATAATAGAATAATGTATGATATATGTACATAAAGGAAAGTAAATTAGTAGAAAATTAGAAGGGTAGACTCATCGTTTCGCTCATCATGAAGTCATTGTTCTCTAATAATCAAATACCATCCTTCCTTAATTTATTATTAGGAGAAATAGTGTCTGCAAAATTGGAGAAAATTAGACACTACAAAAAAATTATCAATTAGCAACTGAAAAAATCGGCCGCAAATGTATTAAATTCAGTCACTAAACAATTTTGCGACCAATTTGGCGACTGAATATATCCGGTATCTAAAACCCTAGTCGCTAATTGATTGGTGACCGAATTTATGCATTGGTCGCTATTTAAATTATTTAGCAACCGATATTATCTGTTGCTAAATTAACTTTATTCAGTGGCTAATGGTTGAATAAGAGTTATTCGGTTGCTAATGTTGATCTTTGGATGCTAATTTAGCAACTGATTTTTACGGTCACAAAAATGTAAACATAACATTTAGTGGCTATTTCGGTGGCTATTTTGATTTTGATAGCAACTGAATTATTCGGTCGCTAAATAACCTAAAGTTTAAATATTCAATTGCCATTTTGGTCACAAAATTTAATCTTCATTTAATTTTTTTATTTTTGTATTCTTTTATATTTATAAAATATGCTTATTAATAAACCTTTGGTGAAAATTAAATTAAATAACAAAAAATAAACAATAAACTTATAAAAGTAAAATGATAAAATTAATTCTTAAATCAATTAATGAGTTATACAATGTGTAAATGCAAATAGTGCAAACTAGTTCAACAAAGTGCTTTAAGTTCATAACTTCAAAAAATAAAACTAGTTAAATGGTCTCCCATGACACTACTCCATGGTTAAGACTAAGAATGTCTTGAATCTCTTGACAACTCCCAAGCCACCTCAAAATAAAATAAATCATAAATTAAATATGAACCACTATTTACAAAATAAAGTAATCAAAATGAGAAGATGTTGAAATTCTAAACTATATATAATAATTTACAATTTATTTTTAGCATGATACTATTTGTTTGATATAATAAATTGGCAACCACTTATACTTCAAAGCTAGAGTAGGCCAATTAGAGTACTACAACATTGCAAAAGAACTAGCTAACGAGACTGATATGAGGAAAAACAATTTCTAAAAAGCATGCATGACACATAAGATCAAGCCAATAATGAAATAAAACCTCAAAATTTAAATACCCAACTACCATCATTTGGCTCTAACTCTAATGCTTTATTGAAACTTCCAACAACCACATATAGGTCATTGAGTGCCATATATGCCTAAGATTAAGTAGACCAAAGCATAAACAACAAATTACCATATATGACATAAATTATAACAACTAAGCATTAAAGAAAAGAAGCTAAAATGCTTCCACATTAATTCCAGCAGATGCAATCATAAGAGGGCAATAGTTAAAACGCAATTTCATGGTTATATATAGTATCTCCATTCCCTTATCCTCCGCACTCTAAACCTAAACATGAGAGTAAGTTTTCATGTAGAACACATGCATACCTTGATAGAATACATCGTTAATGATTCCCAAAAATAAAACTATACAAATGCTAGAGATATAAAATCATTCTTAGGCCTCTACCTAAACAACTCACTGAAAATTTAATTTGAAATAAATTTACTTTTTTATGTCAAAATAGATATAAAATGCCTTGAGTACATTGTTAAAAGTTAAAGAAAATCAGTTCTTTCTAGTCACTTTTTAACATATATTTACCATAATAAAATTATGTTGAGTTTAGAACAAGTTGTTATAGTATACATTTTGTTCATAACATGATAATACAATGATTTGGATACGGAAGATTTCCACAAGAACTTAATAACTTCTTTAGAGAAATAGGCGGCAAAATACTGAATAATCATTCAAGCAATGCCCATTGACCAATTAATTGTGTTATGGCGGCACGACTAGAAGCCTAGAAGTAAGTCCCAAACTAATTATTATCTCTTCATATCACATAGAAAGAAATTCCAAAAATAAGTCCCCAAAATCATTCCTTATTTAGTTGTTCCCTATTTATTTTAGTGCTAGGCCAAAATAATTTTTGGTCTGCAGAAGCGAAGTTAATTAGCCCAAATCTGAATAAAATCAATTTCCAAGCATATATAAATTATCTAAAATCTATCTTCAATAGGAAACTAGTATTTTAGTAATGAGGAATTGAAGGAAATCAATTGTGATTTAATTCTTAATTGATTAATGAAAAATGATGAAATTAGCATTTTTTTTTTGGTGAATAATTAGCATCTTACTTTCTTCCTTTTCTTTTCTTTCCTTTTTTTTTATTGTCATTAAATTTAGTTAAGAAATTAATTCCCAATGTTTGTCTTCGTGTGTGTGTGCGTCTATATATATATATATAATACAAGGGTTGAGGGATTAATCAAAAACATTAGAAACTACACGTTGCCAAGTATATCTCAAAAAGAAGGGAAAATCCACAATTATTATATTTACATTAGTAGAGTATCTCTTTCCGTTAATATATCTTTAACAAGTGTAGAAAAAATTAGTAAATACTAAAAACCATTAAAAAAATTAATGATTGAAAAATTTACACAATCACGTTATTTAAGACAAAAAACTTTTTGAGGATTTACAATACTCAAATAAAACCATATTATTCCAAAGAATAATTAATTACTCCTTCTGTCCAATGGATTTAATTATTTTAAATTGTGATGCGTACTTATATACATATATATATATATATATATATATATATATATGTACCAAACCCATTGCCTAAATAATCATTCATTTACCAACTAATTGTTGTAGAGGCACAGCAAGATCAATTGAAAGTGCTACAAACAGGAAATAACAAATACAAAAGGTGGGTACCTGCATTCACAGGGGTAGTTCTGCATTGGCATCAAGTGCAGGAGCAGCTTGAGATTGTGTTGCCCCTTTTCTTTCAAGGTCACGTCATGTCCCTCCAGGCCCTTGCTTCCTATTGCCCCTTACTTGCTAACATCATAATACAAAAGACCAAAAACAAAATCTAACAGTTAACTTTACAAGCTAGTAATCAAAAACAAACATGAAGCCATTCCCATTTTGAAAGTTCAAACATAAAAACACACATGCAGAGGCACCCTTTAAAATTGTATATTGCTAACACGTACGTTAGGCAATACCAGACTTATTTTACAAAGATCCACACTAAAACTAAAAACACACCTTGCTTGTTCAACCCATAGTTTATCATCAAATTCTTTGCTAGAAGGATACTTTGGCAAACTTGAAGAATCACAAGGTAGAGGGTTTGTTGTGAAGAACTAAATAGCAAGTAAACCCAAAGGAGACAATGATTACAAATGCATATTGAAGTATTTAAAACAATAATTTACATCTAAAATAAAATAAAAGTTAACGCAGCAATGTAGTTGAGTGAGAGATAATGAATAAATACTCACCAACATGTGATAAACATATCAATTAGCTTATATACATATGAATTTTCTAGTTCTACTATATTAACATCACAAGCGGATAAACAAAATTACACATAGCTACAAGCGGGAAAAAAACCAGTGTTCCTTATATTTATATATTACACTTAATACAAGCCACAATTCACATAGATAATGAATAGCTTTATGCAAGAGGACCATAACAAGTTAGAATTTATTTCCAATTCTTGTATGATACACAGCTACTTGCTAGATTGCTTGTCACCAACCAACTATAAACTGATTTTTACCAAGTCTCCCCATCTTCTTTGGATCCACAACTCACTCATGCACACAAACCTGCTACTAAAGAATGCTTACCCCTAGAGCTACTATGAGAAGAACAGTCAGGACAGGGAACATCTCTTCTACATTTTGTTACACTACACATAATTGTGCAAGAAGAAAAATATTACTTCATCATTAAACTAAACGAATTAGACTTGTCCTGTTAAAATCTGAAAAATTAAAAGGCTCGTTATGCTCAAATTGAGCTCATAAGCAGTAACAAAAAAAAGTTATGGCTCTACAAGCAAATGTTAAAAGAGCTTGGCATTAGAATAAATTAAAGAAAACAAAAGGAAGAAGAAAGAACTCCATTAACAGTGGACACAACAAAATTGTAACAAATGACAACAGGAAAATCGAAATCCCTAATTTAAAAAAATTAGAAACAAAGTATAGTGGAAGAAACAGAAAAGTTGAGAAACCAAAACCAAAAGAGAGAATATTGCACGTGGTGGGGTTCACAGTGCCTCACAGTAGTGCTCTCGTCAGCAGTAGTGCAACAACTAAAACCCCAAGGATGGGTTTTATTGTGGACCATAAGGGAAACCACTTAACTGGTTCAAATTTTGAGGTTCTGGATGGCGGTAGCTGGAAAACATTGGAGAAAAAGATATTATGGTTCAGTGTCAAAAGCTCAAATGATGGAATAGATAGAGGGCTTTTGGAAAGCTATGTGCAGGGAGCATTTTAATGGTATCAGTGAGGGGAAAATGGGAGGGTGGGGCCTAAGATTTGGCTCAGAGGGGTTGCGAAAGATGAAGAGACTCAATAGGGATGAGTCAGAGAAAAGGGGCGAAATGAGGCTCTAAAACGATGGAGTGTGGCGCTCAAGGTTTTGAAAATGGGTCTTTTGATCCAAAGAGCCCAGGAGATCATTTAAAAAAAATTAAAATTAATATACAAATTACATAATTTAAATTTAGTTTTTTAAAATAATACATTGATTAGAAATTAATTTTAATAAGTTAATTTTTCAAAACCAAATTTATTCATCAAACAGAACGAATATTATATATCTTTAATTTTTAAACATCTACATATATTTTACAAAGAATTATTTTCAAAAATTATAATTAGTCAATTTACGTTTATTTTCTAAATAATGACCAAACTTTTAAGTTTTTATTTCCCTAGTGAATACATATGTTTAAAGATCTTCGTTATCAATTCCCTATTAAACTTTTATAAATTATCATTTTTAATTCCAAATTTAAAACTTCATAAATATTCACCTTGCAATAGGAAATAAAAAATTTCATAAAATATTTTCTTAAAATTAATTTTTGGCTTAAATATATTTTAAGTTCATGCAAATATGATTCTGTCTAGTTTTAGTCTTTACAAATTTTTTTTTTAGTTTTAGATTCTGACATTTTTTTAGTATTCTTTTTTAGTTTTTACTATTAACTCTAATTAATTTAGTACTAATACAGCTAACAAAATAAAGAATATTAATTAAGATAATTAAAGTAATGAAGAATATTTTAAATTAAGATAATTAAATTATTTTTAGGTGTGTAATTTAATTAAATAATATATTTATTATTTTATATAAATAAGGTAACTATATAAT
Source organism: Spatholobus suberectus (assembly GCA_004329165.1). NCBI lineage: Eukaryota > Viridiplantae > Streptophyta > Magnoliopsida > Fabales > Fabaceae > Spatholobus > Spatholobus suberectus. Next base: position 7,076,571 of record CM014729.1, on the reverse strand, counting down.
TTAATTTTATAATTTATTTATAATTTTTAATATATTATAAACCATATTTGTCATAATAATAATAATATTATTATTATTATTATCATTATCATTATTATTACTATTACTATTATCATCATGATTATTATTATTATTACTGTTTTTATTTTATTATTATTATTATTATTGTTATTATCATTATAACTAATACATATATTTTTAATCTTATATTGTGAATATTGTTATTTTCTATATATAAAACGCCTACATGTTGAGTGTCTTTTTAAAAAAAAGAAAAATAAAGATACTAAACTATATTGTAAGACATCTTTATGATAGGTGTTAATTTTCTTATGTATTTTTAAATAAAAATGTAAAAATTATAATTTAAAAATACAATATAATAAAATAATTTTAATTTTTTATGTTATTATTATTTGTATTTTTAATCATATATTAAATATTTATAACATTATTAATATTAATATTTTGAGTTATATATCAATTGTGTTGACATTTTATATTGACTTTAGCGACCGACATTTTTTGGTTGCAAACTATTACATGACAACTTCCCATTTATTAATTTTGTTGACAAAAGACATTAGCGACCGAATCAATTCGTCGCAACCAATTATATATTATTACCAACAAAAATATTCGGTCGCAAAATACTTTAGATTAACATGTTACTCTATTAACACTTCTGCTACCGAATTAGCGACTGATATTGGTTTTATTCATTTGCGACTGACAATGTGGTCGCTACTTCTGTCACTAAGTGTCCTTTATTCTTTTTTATCTAGAAAGTTAAGATAGTCGCTAATTCGGTTGCTAATTGCTACTAATTGATGTCAGTCGCAAATTTCGGTCGCTAATGTGCCTATTTCTTGTAGTGAGAAATTAAGAATCATATAAATATAGAACATAAATATGAATAAAATGCAGAACAAATGTTGACCTTCCTTCTCAAAGAGCATGCTCTTGATACTGAAATCATGATTGCAAAAAAAAAAAAACAATTAGTAAAATTGTACCAATTTTTAGTGGAAGAAAGAAAAACAAAGTAGTGTAAAGAAATAAGTTGGTTTCAATGGAAGAAAGGTAGAAGGAAAAAATAAAAATAAAATGTACCAACTTTCAAGGAAAAAATGACTAAAAATGAATAAACAATGTTTAGTAAGTAGTACATTTACATACCTATAGGAAAGGGGTTTTGAAATCACATGCTCTATTTTTTGATTTTTCACGATGTTTCTCCTTCTTTGAAAAAGAGACTGTAGAATGAAGGTTGGAGTGGGAAAAAAAAAACCTCCACAGTGCTACATATGTGAATGAGTGTAGGTCATGGAAAAAAGTATGTTGAGTGGGATATGAAATGGTGCATTAAATAGTTTGACCTATTGGAATTGTCAATTTGTAGTAATTGACACTTTGGAAACATACGTGTTTGGTGCTTTTATTTTCTCATTCAAATTTCCTTTATAATTATATAATAATAATAATTATTATTTGAAATTAAAATTTCATAAAAAGAGAAATTAAGGAAAAAACCACCGTTTCAATTATCTTTACAATAAAAGTCTAAAAAACGCAACAAAATCTTTTCTTGTATATAATATTTATTTATTATTCCTTAAAATATTCCTATATATTAACGTTGATTTATATAATATTTATATAAGGGGCAATATGTCCTCAAGATTTATGTAATATTTATTGTTATAATGTCGATTTATATTGATTTTAAAAAATGGGTAGTTACGATTTATATTAATTTTCATCTTGATTTTATAATGTTTACTTAAAAAATTGATTTATAATTTGTGTCATAATTACCTATAAATTATTTTGTATGCAAATAACCATGAGGTTGACATATAAGCAAAAAAATGAGAGAAACACTCTAGTATTGCCAAATGGATGAAATTCTGTGTAGAATTACTCCAGAGATTGACACGTTAGTTTTCTTTTTGAGATTATTTTCAATTACATATATAATAGATAATAGATTTGATTTAGTATTTTTAACCTTTCATGAATTTTGCAATTTAATAATTATTGGGAAAGAAACATGGGAATAGTTAAATTTTTATTTCTATTTTCAATATGAAGGGGATAATTCAAATAATATGTTGAGTTTAATGAGAATAATAATTCAATAATTATTTAAAAATGAAAACTCATCCAAAATAAAATTTAATCGAAAAATTTAATATATTTAGTGTTTCCTTTTATTTCTATTTTGATTTGATTTAATAATTTTTAACCTATATATATATATATATATATATATATATATATGTATGTATGTATGTATGTATATATATTTTAAATTAGTTAGATATCAAGTTTATTTTGAGTTGTTTCCTTAAAATCATTTATTTATATTTATTGTAATGTTGTGCAGTTACCATTTTTATCATATATAATATTTATTCTGATTCTCTAATATTTCATGTCTTAATTGTTTATAAATTGTGTCATAATTATTTATAAATTGATTTGTATGCAAATGAATATGAGGTTGACACGTAAGCAAAAAAAGGAGAGAAATGATCTGGTGTTGCCAAATAGGATGAGATTCCATGTGAATTGCTCCAGCGGTTGACACGTGGAGCTTTCCTTTTTTAGATTATTTTCGATCGTATATATAATAGATAATAAATAATAAATAATAGATGATTAACAAATAATTAAGTCAAATGATCAATAGAATTTTTAATTATAATTAAGATAGTTATTTAAAAGGTAGGTATTTGATAGAATTTTTAAATTCAAAATTCAAATATAGATATTTAAAACTCATTAATGTAACAATTATAATGATTATAATTATGGTCTGTAATTGAATCAAATATTTACAAAACACCATATAATGACATGTGTTATCCGAACTTCTCTGTGTATGACACATGTCATTCAAACCTTGAAAGTTACTCTTGATTCACCATATGTAATCCAAGCCTGTGAATGGATTCTCAAATTTATTTACAATGATTTAATTTTTATAAGCATTATATGAGAATATATTACATAAAATAATATAAAAATTATGGTAGATATCAAGTTATTTGAAGAATAACTCTTACTCCATGCCTATATAAAAAAAAACTCTTACTTTGTTCAATAATTCTTTATATATATATATAATTTTAATAATTCAACCATAAATTAAAAATTCTTATTGAATCAATAAGTCTATAAATTTTTATAAAATTTTAAAATTATTTGATATTTTATTGAATAAATTTAAATTAATGTATAATATATTTTTAAAAAAATATAAGTAAATATTGACTACAATATTACCTAATTACATATATCCAATTTATCTAAAATTTGATATATAATATCAAAATATTTAACAATTGGATTATTGTAATTATATATATATATATATAATCATTCAACAGAGTAACTCCCCACCCTAAAAATTATATTTAAAAACTATTTGTCACCCACAGAATGGCATTGCATAATTCAATCCTCAAGAACCATCATGTATTACACAACTTCAACATCATTTTACTCTATAAAACAATATTGCATTAGCCTTAGAAAAATAAAAACCGGTTGCACTACCAGTTTTGAGTTGATTTGGCCAATTCTTTACATGTTCCACCTTTTTTTTTGGGTTAATCGGATAGGATATTGAACTGATTTTAAGTTTTTATTTTTGTTCAAATCAGTTGGACCAATTTGTTTTGATTTTATTTTTTATCCATGCAAATAACTCATGGCGATGTTACTTACAATTACTTTGATCTCTTACAGTCTTATGATTTATAGAATCCGTGTTATATATCATTTTACCCACATTTAATTTTAGAAGATCACTTTTTGGGGTATAAGCAGGTTCAGATCAGTTCAGTTTTGTTTTAAAAATGTTAAAATGGATCTATGTATGAGATTGAAATCTCAGAGGTCAAAGAATTAGCGGGTACAGGGAAGGTAAGAATGACATGCATGTCAAAAATAGCACAGGAATGAGTAGAATTTGTTTTCGATCACATTTCAAGGTGTTGTGTATTGTAATTTCTTAGTCAGTTGCGTTCTGTTGTGACAGCGTAGACTTCCGAACGCCTTGACTTTTTTGGGTACATTGTGGAAAATAAAGAAAAGCAAAGCAGACTAAATCATAGTGGCCATGTCATTCCCTAGCACTTCGACTTGACTGTGTCTTAGTTTTCGTTTTTCATTACTAAATAAACAGATCGGATCAACCCAACGATTCTAGAAGTTCAAATTGAATTTTCACATCAGCAGTAACATATATTACTGCTATAGTTTGGTATTATAGGTTGCGACTATTCGTAGCCAAAGTTGTTTATCATTGTTGCTGCTTATCATTTCATTGGTGGTTTTTCATTCTACTCCAGAGAACTGCCTCGTAAAAATACGTAAGGGTAACCAACCCAACGAGCTTTCTACATGTCACTTCTACGCAATATGTTATAACAATTATAGTATACAAGAAAATTTTTTAATATCTGTTATTTTATTCTTTAAAAATTTAACTATTAACTGGAACTAGACATTATTGATTGGAGGTTGTCTAACATAAAAATGAGATTAAACAATTTCATTAAAAATAATCGTTGTAATGTTTTATATACTTAAAAATGTAGTTGGTATAACATAAAGAATTACATTAATTGTATTTGATGATGTTGTTTAACTTCATTTTTACTTGAAGTAAGTTAAACAACTCATTTTCAATTGTAGTTGTTTAACTTATTTTAAGTAAAAATGAGGTTAAACAACCCATCAAAGATAATTGGTGTTGAAAAAATCATCTTACTTTTGTTGGAAGCGGATTGTCCGGACTCCAAAAAAAAAAATTACTATTCTTGCTTACGAACCTTCCTAGCCAAAAAATTTCCATGTTAAAAATCTCTATAAATACCTCACAAGAGCTTCAACCTTATTCATCAAACAGCTCCCTTTTAGTATTAATTTTCATGTAGCTGAAGAAATTAATATTAACCAAGATGGGGTTGTGCAAGGTTTATTCCTTTTCTCTATTCTGTGTCTTGGGGTTGATCATATATAGTGGGTCATGTTGCCTACGCTCAAGACTCACCAGCAGACTACGTCAATGCCCACAACGCTGCAAGATCACAGGTGGGTGTTCCAAATTTGGCATGGGATAATACGGTTGCTGCTTTTGCACAGAGCTATGCTAATCAGCGTAAAGGTGACTGCCAACTGGTCCACTCGGGTCGTAATGGTGGGCGTTACGGGGAGAATATCCCAAAGAGCACTGGAAACCTAAGTGGCACACGTGCCGTGAAATTGTGGGTGGATGAGAAAGCCAACTATAACTACAATTCCAACTGGTGTGTTGGTGGGGAGTGCAGGCACTACACTCAGGTTGTTTGGAAAAACTCGGTACGCCTTGGATGTGCCAAAGTAAGATGTGACAATGGAGGTACTTTCATCACTTGCAACTATGCTCCTCCTGGCAACTATGTTGGGCAAAGATCCTACTAAGTTGTTTCAATGTAGCAGCTACCACTTCAGACTGCTTATATATTAAGAATAAATGATAATAACATGCAACAATAACATCATGAATTTAGGCGACGACTTTAAATTCATGTAATAATACTTTTCAATGTAATGAAATAATAACGAAATAGTGTCTGTGTTATCGCGTGAGTTTTGCCACGTCTCACTATTTATAATAAATAATTGTATTAATTAAATATTAGTCTAAATGATATGTTAAAAAATAATATTAAATGAATTTGTCATAATATAAGAAATTATTCAATAAATTCGTTAATAAATTTTATTATTTAATATTATTATCTAATTATGATTTTAACATTAAAACAATTTTTTTTGTTTTCTCACAAATATTAAAAATCAATTTAGAAGTATAGATAAAAGAAGATAAATTAAAAAACTAGGTAGTTAAAAATATAAAATATACAGATAAAGATAAAAAGAAGGTCATTTGAGATGGTTAAAAGATAAAATTTTCAATATATTACATTTCTGTAAATACTTTTTGATAGGAAATTAAATTAAATTAAACCAAATTAAATTCTATCATAATTTATAGTTTCTAATCAAATAAAATTTAAAGATAAATCTTTAACATATTTCTAACTATTAAAATTTGAAAAATTAATTAATTATATCAATTTTAAAAAATATATAGTACAATATTTCTCCACGAAACCAAAGTTGTTGCAATAAAATGGATCTTTCCAAACAACTTTTTAATGTCATAGAGATATGGTAGAACCTTTCCCGATGATAATATAAGTTGTTGGGATAAGTCTTCACTTATACATCTTTCCCAATGACTTTCAACTTGGCTAGCATAAAAGATTACCTTTTCTCAACAACTATCAATGTTGTTGGCATAAAAAGTACATTTTTCCATGAACTATAAAATGTCACTAGCATAAAAAATGTATTTTTTTCCTAACAAGGTTCAAAGTTGTTGGCATACCTATATATTTATCAATAAAAAATAAAATTATTGGGATAAATATTGACCATTCCATCATTTTCCAGTGACATTTAAAGTTACTTCCAATGAAGGGTATATTTTCCCATCAAAATTTGAAGTCGCTGACACACTTATTAAATTCAGCTTGCCTTCGTAGTGACATGACATGTTGTAATATACGTGTGTATGTATGTATGTTTGTCATCCATTCAACAAGGTTGTTGGCAATTATTATGCTTTTGCAGTGACAACAATTGTCACTTGGGATAACTATAGTTTTCTTAGCGATGTTGTTGGCAAAAAATAAAATAAAAATCTTATCCCAACAACATTTAAAAGTCGATCACTAGCAAATATCTATCTTTGCTAACAATTTGTTTGTCGCTAGGAATAGGTTGATGCAAATAACCTTTAATATGGTAATGTACCTCGTGTTCTTTATATAAAAAACAAATAGATGTATTTTTTTGTCTTAATTATAAAAAACATAGACTTATTTTTAGATGTATTAATTGTTAATTTCTTTTTATATCTTTAATTTATTAAAAAGTTTATTAACGAGACACCTACTCATTTTTCAGGCAAATAGCTACATACATTCATTGGCCTATTAACAATATAATTGGTGGAAAAAAATTATTTCTCGAATTAAAAGTAGTGTCATTAATAACCATTACTTAATTCTACGAGTATTTATAGATTAAAATTAAATTTATGATATTATTAATTAAAATTAACTAACTTTACTATTTTTATTAGTTTTGATAAATTAGTTATTTGTTTCTTATATAAAAGACTAGAGATAATATATTGTATTGTTTGTACCACATGGAGTGAAATTGGAGTCTTCATCTTCATTTACAGATTCTATCACTTCATCTTTCACATTGGTCTTAACCTTTTACATAATTTTATAAATCCTTTTTGCAAGTTTTATATTATTGCAACTATAATTTGATAAATACTAGCATTTTACTTGTGCTATGCACAATGTATATTTTTGGTTATGAAGTAACATAGGATGGTAAATATTATCAATTTTGTTAGGAAATGTATTAAAATAATTCTTATAAATTGATGTTAATTATAATTATAAGTTATAAGTTGATGTGTCCAAATACAACTTTTTATAGAAAGGAAAAGCAAAATAAAATAAAATAATTTAAATAAATTATTGCTAACAAAATTGAGCACAATAAAAATTAATTAAAAAATATTCAGATTTTATAAGTACATAATGCCCATTAAGTTTATTTTATTATTAAGTTTTAATAAAAGATATATGTATGAAATGATGTAAACAACATTGTATCAAATATATCATGTAGACAATAATGAATAAAATCGGTAACAATCATATCCAAATACAAAATATGTTGCTTTTAAATTCCTGAAAAAACAAATAAAAACAGAAATAATAAGTATAAGAAACATGATTTTTACATGTACTTGTAAAAATTGACTTAAAATAAAAAGTAAGATTATTTACGGATATAATTGTTTCATGTGGTACAATCACTATCAGTTTTATTTTAATGGCTGCACTCGTCTAAGTGGTGAATCCTTTGATACGTTAGTTACTTCTTTTGCAATTGAAGTTATTGTCCAACTATGACCGTTTATCCTCCTATAATTTGAAGTAGTATGGCTAGACTTAGTTTCCTTATCATATCTAATATAAGGGAATCAATTTTCATATATAGCGTTGCTTTGTGGTACAGCTGATTGGAAGCCCTCTTCTTGCGCAAGATTAATAATTGGCATGACTATTGTAGTGTCGGCGGCACTTTCGATATTTTTCTAACTGGTCGCTATTTTATAATTTGATCTATAGAATGCCACGAATGTGCAACTGGTAATTACTTAATTCAATTTTCATTACTTATGGGGGTATATGTTTGTACTGGTAAACTTTTCTCTTATCTGTCTCCGTTGTTATTTATTTGCTTTTTTGTTTCTTTATTTGAGGGCTTTATAATTAATATTGGGATCCTACATATATCTGATTAAGAAAAATAAAATCGACCACTCAACAGCATGGATTTACGGTAATTATTGTTGGAAAAATTTATCTGAAGTAAATTTTTGGCTGCATTTCAGTTATCATAAACTCCTTATTTATTTTTTTTCTTTTTCGTCTTTCCATCGTAATATACTCAGATTTGGGAGAAATATGAAATCCGATTCTCATTATGTTATTCTATACAAGTCTATTAACAAACCGTAGTTGATTAGACGGCTGGTAATGTTTATATTTTATTTATAGACTACAAATATTAATTACGGTTATTAGATCAATATTGAGCTTTTGATCTTAGGATGCAAAAAGAAGTTGGCCAATAGACCACTGAGTGCACAAAGATACAGATTACATTCTTTAGGCTCCTTCAATCTTTTTCCCACTTTAGCCTATTTATCAGTGCAAAAGTGAAGAAGCAACATGCATGTTCAAATTTCATTCAGCAATCTGTTCAAACAAAATAAGAAAAGCGTCACAGATAGTATTTATCATAGATGATTGAACAGTCTTAAAATAGGAAAATTCAAATTCCCCTCCCTCTGATCTCCATCTAGAATCAGTCTTCATGCAACATGAACCATAGTGAGATATGTACTAAATACTATGCATAAAATATCGGCAAGTGTACGTGTTTACGCCTGGCCCGTGAAGCATTAATTAAAACTACATAAATATTAACAGACAAGTCCAATCTATTTAAGCAAAGAGGTCCAGAGGTATGACAAAATCATTTACTTTTGGAACCCAAAAAAAATGCATACTTAAGAGTTAGGACGCACGAGGTGGGGGAAATGATTAAAATATTGTCTTTAAAGTAATATTCAATTACTTAAAAGGTATATTTTACTATATATATTTTAAGATAAATAATATAAATATAAATATAATAAAATATTATTTATTAAATTAAGAAATTATATTATTAATGTATAATTATTTAAAAATATATATTTTTAAAAGAATATATAATATTGAATTAAATTGAGACTATTGAAGTATAATTTGAATCATTCTTTAAAATACATCAAGTTTAATTTTTTAAACTTAAATCCGTCAAAAGTTTCTTTAGACCGAACCGAGTTAGTGGAACGGGACGTGAACACTGCTACTTTTTTAAGGACTTATCGTGACTCAGACTCGGGTACATACATCCCACCTTTGTAGTGCGAGTGAAAGAAGTCTTCATGTTGTTTCGTTCAACTTTGGATGCGATTTAATAAACTCATCAATTTTAGTATTTGTTCAGCATTTATTCGGACAAGCTGGCACGGAGGCTTGAAAATCCATAAACTTCACAAGAAAACACATTTTTGAGCATAATTGATACAGCTGGTGCTGGCACGCGACTCTGCACACAAACATATATGCAGAACTACTGCCACTGATACATTTATTTTATTCCAACGAAGCTAGGTAGCTGGCCGAGCATCCCTTAGTTATCATCCACACCATTACTGAAGCTGAGTGGTACTTGGAAAGGATCAATATCGAAAGGCCTCTGGTCAATATAGTTCCCCGGTGGATCATAGTTGCAGCTGATGATGGTGCTACGTCCATCGTTGCAGCGCACCTTGGCGCACCCAAGACGCACGGAGTTGCGCCAAACCACCTGAGTATAGTGCCTGCACTCCCCACCGACGCACTTGTTGGAGTTGTAGTCGTACTTTGGCTTCTCTGCCACCCACATGTTCACAGCAGCTACGCCTGTAAGGTCACCGCTGCTCCACGCAAGGTTCTCTCCGTAAGGACCCCCGGAGTGCACCATCTTGCAGTTGCCCTTCAGTTTGTTCACGTAGTTTTGTGCATAAGAGGCAACGTTTGCATCCCATCTCATAGGCCCTACCCCGACTTGGGAACGGGCCCGGTTGTGAGCGTCCAGGTAGTCTTGGGGTGAGTTCTGCGCATCAGACATTTGGGATAGTGATGATGTGGCTAGGAGGATAGCTATGAGAGGAAGCATTGGGATCGTAGGCAAACCCATGTTGGGTTTTCTCCACATGGTAAGAAAATTAAGGCTTTTTGATCAGTAGTGATGATATGTGTTAGGGACAATATTAGAAGCCTACTTATAAGAACTTTCGGGTTGGATAAACTTGGAGTGGTTATCACTTTGCAGGAGAGGGGAGTGACGTGATGCAAATGGACATTTAACTAATGCGGCGGCTGAACACACACAGGCTGCGAAGAGTTCACTTTAGGTTATCTTTTTTGGAAGTAAGAAGAATCATTCTTGGTGGGACAGTTCTGTCTGCCGGTGCTATCAGCTTTCAGTATAAAGCAGAATAATAGGTTAATTTATACGTCTTTTTATGTAGGAAAATGATTCTTGCACACCTTTTAAGTGTTTACAAAGACGAAAAGAGAAGAGAAATAAATAATTAATATGATTAATGATGTAATGTGATAGAAAGATAAAAATAAAAATAAATAAAAAGTGTTAATAAGATATTTGTAATTTGTGAGTGTCTAAATACAAATACTTTTTTATCTATTGTTAATTAGATTTTATCAAGTGGATTACATTGTTCGATCGTTTTCAAAAACCGGTGGGGTGTCCAATTCGACCATGTTAGCATTAATGACTAATGACTTTTCTAAGTCAACTGTTGGGATTACGGAGATGAATTCTTATCAAGAACGTTATCACAAATTGATGATGTTGTAATAGATTAACTGTTGTAATTCCAAAATTATAACAACAAAAATTCAAACCAAAAGTCTACTTTCATATATATATATATATATATATATATTTCAAAAGGAAAAATATAATCGTCTACCCAAAATGGGATGAATTTGGGGTGGAAGAAGAGAGGAAAAGTAACAAAATATGATAAAAATTAAAAAACAAAAATAAAAAAATGATGTAAAAGTGAAATGAAAATTTTAAAAAGTAAATGTACGTTTATACTTTTCACTTATTCGATCTGGGTAGACTTTTAGGTATATATGAGGGTCCTGCTTATTTATTACACAACTATATTATAAAGATTTGATCTTAAACCCGTCAGTTTTCGGGCATTTTGGCAACATATTTTACTTCATACCAAACACTTTAAAGGGGATTTATTAGTCGCAATGATGGACATTGGAGGAAAGGAAATTATTGGCCTAATCGCATGCTTCTAGTTCAGTGGAAAGGAATGGTGGGAGATTAAGAAAGACATTATGATAAGAGTTTAATTTTGATGTATTATGATGAATATAAAGATTTTTATACTATTAATCAATTAAAAATTATTTTAATATGACTATTAAAGTAATTATTATAAAATATAATAAATTTATTATATATAATAAAAATATGTAATTAAATAACCTTGTAAAAAAAAAATCTTTACACTGCCAGTATATTTTAGATAGTTTCTTGAAATAAATTATTAAAAAGCATCTCATAATAAATTATATATCTTAAAATTTAGTGTTTCATCTTATACGTAATTTATGTTATTGATTTCACCTAATGAAATAAGATTATTATTGTCTTTGTGACATTAGTCCGCATCAATGATGAAGATGCCTAACAGGAAGCTAAGGCCGGAACGACGACGAATGGTGGAAAGATTAATTTAATATAGAATAAGTAGGTGAGTATACCTTTTATTTAATCAAAATAACCAGTATATAGAAAACTAAATCAGCCGTCACGTGATGAGAGAATGATTCTTTATATTATTTTGGTAAGGGAAATTTTAGGGGAAGGGATTGTCTTACTTTTTCGGTAACGAAATACGAGGAAGAGGAATGAAAGCACCAATCACTAAGAAGGAAAAATAAAATAGCAAGTTACTGTAAAACTAAGACTACCATTGGAGAAGAAGCTAGCTGTAAAGAAAATAAAGATAAACATTGATTATTTTTCATTCATGATCAATACACAGTGCAAACCCTATACTAAATGGGAGTCTACAAGAAAAATAACCATATAAGTGGCATCATCTTAGCTTAGGGAAATTAAAATAAATAACATTAAAAGATAAACCAAATAATATCCCAATATTCCAAGACCATCCTATAAAGTCTGAGTCACTTAATTTTCTTTTTATTAGACTTTCCTAAGCCCATCCTAACATTATCTGAGTTTTTTTTTTTTTACATTCTAGTTGAGTAAGTTTAATTATTAAATGCACTATATTACATAAAATAATATAAACGTTATATTTTAAAATAATATTTGTCACCTAGGCATTGGTATTGTGTCTTTCAATCCTCGAGAAAGCCATGTATTACACAACTTCAACATCATTTTACTTTACAAAATTATTGCATAGCCTTTAAAAAAGGGTCGAACTATCGGTTTTGAGTTGATTTGGCCAATTCTTTACGTGTTCCATTATTTTTTTGGGTTAATTAAACAAGATATTTAACTATTTTACCTTTTTTTTTGAAATTGGACCAATATGATTTTATTTAATATTTTCATTCATGCAAATAACTCATGGTCCCGTGACTTATAATCATTTTGATCTCATATGATTAATTTAATCCATTATCATATTAGCCCATGTGCTTTTACATAGTGTTTGTTTGAAGAGAATGGAGGAGAGGGAAGGGGTTTTTTAAAATTTTTCTTATTTGGTTCAATTCTTAGGAGACAAAGAGAGTGGAGGGAAATGAAGGAGAGCAAAATCCCTCCTCATCTAACTTTTGCTCCCTTCTAATATTGGGGGGTTTGGAGGGGAAGGGAACGAATTTATAATATTTCAAGTATATTGACTAAAATATCCATATTAATGTTTTAAAATCCAAATAATAAGGGTATAAAAGTAAACGAATTTTTCAAATTCCTCCCCTTTCCTTGTAAACCAAAGAAAAAAATGGTTATTTCTCCTTTCTTCTACTAAAATCCCTTTCGTCCCCTCCTCTTAACTAAACACAATGTGTAATCAAAATCTCTCCCCTCCCTTCCCTTCCCCTCCCCTTTCCTCCATTAAAATCTCTCCTCCCCTTTCCCCTCCTTTGAACCAAATGGTCCCTTCGTGTATCACTTTTTTGGTTATATAATTAAATGGGTTCAAATCAACTTGCAAATTTAGTTGTATATTATTAACCTAACTTGAAGACAATTTTTGGATTTGGATGATTGATTCAGTTTTGTTTTAGATTAGCAATGACTTATAATTAGGGACAATATTATTTATAAGAACTTCTGGGATGGATAAACTTACAACAGTAACCAACGAGGATTGGTTTAGCAAAAGGGGCTAGTCCTCGCAACATGATGAACTAAGGTTCGAATTCTTGTTGGGAGAGGTTCCCACATTTAGTATCCAAACTAGGTTGTTTAGTAGGAAAGAAAATAAAATAAAGTTAAAAGTTTTTTTCCTATTGTTGGGTTATGTAGAAAAGTAAAAAAAGGAGGGGGGGCGGGGGGGCATGTATGTAAAATAACATAAATATCCCTGATTAAGCAATGAAGTACGACAATTGATCTTTAAGTAAAGTATATATTTAATAAAAGAATACTTTTTATATAGAAGAGTTTTTTTTGTATTTTCCTTACAAGTTAAAAAATATAAAACAATCTAGCTAGTAAGAAAATTTTATTACTTATTGTTTTTTTTTATTATTTATTTATTTATATATTATAATTTTGAGTACTCACTTTGAAGAGTGAGACTCTCACTCTTGTCACTTTCTTAATTAATTTAGTTTTATATTCTCTCTTTTATCTCATACATTTTTAAAATTTAAATTATTTTTATTATGAGCATATTATTATCTTTAAATTAAATTTATATTAAACCATATTTTAATTTAAATTATAACAATAAATATTATTTTTAAATTTAAATTAAATTATATTAATTATTGTTATTATGAGTATGTTATTATCTTTAAATTTAAATTAAATCCTATTTTATTTTAAGTTCTAATAAATCTTATCCTCTTTAAAATATTATTATAAGATATAAGATTATTCAAAATAGGTGCATATAATTAAAAAAAAATAATCCTTATTTTGATTGTATTCATTTAATTATTTGAATTGAATACTTCATGGGATAGCATATATAACTCACAAAATTTCAAATTTCATTAGCAAGTACGATCCACAATAACATAATAATAGCTTCTTCTTCTTCTTCTTCTTCTTCTTTTTGATCAAAAGTGGTAGAATGTGGAGATACTCCTAATACTATTAGGTATGATGTTAATGACATGTTAGGACTAGCAAATTCATTTAAAAGATTACTGCACAAGCTAACATAATAATAGCTTTGTATTGTGAAGCATACTTCACAATTTTTTAAACAAACCTAAGAGTAAGAAAATAAGAAGATAGAGATCATTGAATCTTTTTATGGAGTGCAAAATATTTGTGGAGCACCAAGACAATATCTTAGAACATTTTATTTTTCCTTTAGACTTAGTTAGGAACCTTTTAGTTTATTTTGCATTTTTGGGCTTTAATTAAAGACTTTTTAGTTTTATTTCTTATTAGGCTCAGTTTCTAAATCATAATTATAAAAAGAGTTTAAAAATACTTAGTAAGAACTTTTGCCATTTTGACATGTCACCATGATGTCTAGGTCAGAATTCTCTCTTTCTTTTTTGTTTTTCTTTTCTTTTCTCCTTGTATTTCCATGACTTCGATGAGGAGTTAAACCTTTTTTTTCTACTCTAAGGTTAATTGGAATGTAGTTTTCCATGATCATGAGGTCTAATTACTCTTAATTGCTTTTCTAATTTTAAAGTATTTACATTTATACCATTTTTAACAATAAACATCGTTCTGTGCGTTGAGTAAAAGGGTCATTTGAATAATTTATGAAATTGTGTAAAATCAATTAGGATTATAGATTTGTAATTGTGTATTAGTACTAATAATTAAAGGTAAACAACGACTTTCGTTGTATAGAAATATAAACTAGCTTAAATAAATTGAGCTTCTGCATTTGTTAACTAAAATTGGGCCTTTCTATAACTTAATGTTGTTGATAGGTTAAATCCTAAGAGCTTGTGTACGATTTTTTATTGGTAAAGGAAGTAAACATTAATGAGCTTCTCTTGGTTGTCGAAAAAGGAAGGAGAGATGAGTTATTAAAACTTCTCAATAACTAGAACTAATCTATCTAAAAAAAATTGCATCTTTGAACCAATGATCATCCTAGAAAACTAAAGCAAAGATTACACCTTAGACTAGAGTTTTCAATTTTTTTTTTCTTTTCTTATTTTAATCATTGCTTTTAATTCTTGTTTTCTTTTAGCTAAATTGCATACTCAAAACCTTTACTGCATTGTTGTTTTAATTTAACAAAAGAAACAAATATTTACCAATTTCTATGAATTCAACTCCACTCTCCACTTTACTAAAATATTTTATGAAAAAATAGGTTTTAAAAGTTGTTGGTTTAACACTCATCAATGTCTCTTCAAGGATCCTTTATCCCTTATCTTTTTTTTTTTATTTCTATTTTCTTGATGTTTAGCTAAACCCCTTTTTTGTTGGGGTCAAGTGAATTTCAATGTAATCCATGAATATTTGATTTGGGTTATTAATGAAAATTTAGCTTCTTTCTCTTTGTATTTGTGTTCTTTGTATCTAATTTTTTTTTAGACTTGATCACCCTTAAAATGATTTTAGATCTATTTAGTAAATGAAAATTCACTTTATGGATGTGCTTTAAGATATAAACCTTATAATCTTTTATCCTAGGAATAGTCATTGGATGTTCATTATCTTTAGGAATTTCAACTCTAAAAGCTTATTCCTTTTTAATTTCAAGAAATTAAGGTTCTAAATTAGGGACAAAGATTTAATTGCCTAAGAAATTATGATTTAAATAAATTAGAAAATTTGATAGACAAAGTAGAAACTAAATTAAATTAATACTCATATTAAAATTCAATTCTAGATGAAATTGAATGGAAGCTAATCCCAACATTTTTTCTCATTTGAATTAAACCTAGTCTCTTTACATTCTTGGGTTCTTGTTTAAAAAAAAAAAACTAAAATATATATCTTTATTGCTTTCTTATTTTTAATTGTTGTTTCACTCAAACAATTCAAAATCTAAATATTTTCTACATGGCTCTTATCAAAATTATTTTTGTGAACTATGAGTCACTCTTCAATCCCTAAAAATGATACTCAAACTTATCCCATTTTTATTATTACTTACAAAAAATACTTGTCAAAGACCCATCAATTTTTAATATTTTACAAAAAAACAACAACAACTTGTGGTTCGGATTGTATAAAATAACTCATCAAACTTTATTTGAGCGACACATTTTAATTTTTAACTAGTATTTTAGTTTGTGCATTATAAAGGATAAACATTTACTTTTTATATAATTACAGTTAATCATAAATATATATTTTTTAATATATATATTAAGTTATAATTAAAATTATTAATAAATAAATATTTTTGAATTTACAATGAACAATTTAAATTGTGGTATAAGGTTGTTTAAACTACTAACAATTTTTTTAAAAAATATATTGAAATTTAATTTAAAGACTAAGATAAAAGATGATATATTAAAAGAGAAAGATAATTATGAAGATCACATATAGAGAGATAAAAATAAAAGAAGGGTAGTTTAAAATGGTTGGCAGAGAAATTTTTTTAGCTTGTGGGAGTAATAGGTGAAATGTACATTTAAAAGAGAAAAAAGAAAAAATATTGAAAATATTTAAATGAGAGAGTGTCCAAATTGTGTATTCTATTTTATAATATAGTTGTCACTACTGTAAAATACACTTTTTAAATTAGTTAAAAAAAGTTTTTTAAATCAGTTGTTGAACCGATTTAAATATAGGAGATATAAAAAGTTGGATGATTTTAAATCGGATTCTGAACTAAGTTAAAAAACTTTTTTAACTCAATTCAAACTGAACTGAGTTAAAAAGTGCAAGTTTTTTTTTTTTTTTCCATGAATTCCTAATCTACAAACTAGCAACGTTTTCATCCACCTGCAAACCTCCTTCAAATCACATTTTCATCCACCTACAAACCAATGAACACACCCATTTAAACAAAACCTACCGAGCCACCTGAAACACAGTGCAGTAACCAAATACCCAAGTCACCTCGACCAGCTGTGTGACCAGATCTAGAAGTTTTCATCCATGCATGCGTCTCTCGTCCACTCTGGTAGCCATTTCCCTACCCTTTGTTGAAAGAGAGGTAGAGAATAACCGCAATGCACAATGAAGAACTCAGCGAGACAGGGAAATCTCTATCCTTATCATCACAATTAAGGACAAATACACACCAAAACTACATCAAAATCTCAAAAAACTTTGGCTAATTAATTAAAAGAAGAAGAAAAAGAAAAAGAGACTAAAGCAAAATGAAGGTGAAAGCGAGAGCGTAATGAGGGAGCAGAGCCACCTTGATGACGAAGGTGAAATTAGAGGGAAAGGGTACAGGGTATAGGTTGCGGTCGTTGGTGGAGCTTGCGAGGCTTTGGGATTTAAGGAAGGAAGGGTTCATTCAGAGTTGTGTCTGGTTCTTTTTAAATCGGTTTAAAGAAAAACCAGTTTAAAAATCTTGTTCTAGCTCAGTTTTAAAAGGAATCAATTTAAAAAGACTAATCTAACTCGGTTCCATTTTAAATCGATTTAAAAGGTGTTTCACATATTTACGAAAAGGCTAGCATCAATTGGTTTTTTAACTCGATTCTAAAAAGAATTGATTTGAAAATACAGTCTAAATCGGTTAGGCAAGAACTGATTTATAAAAGTTGCAAATTATTACAAAAATGTCACCACGTTCTTCTTTTAAAATAGTTACCATATAACCGAGTTAGAGTATCCAATCTAAAAACAGAATTTTGCACTAATGTGTAGATTGAATAGTAGAAAAGTAATAATATAAGAGATTTTGAGTTGTTTAAATATTAATATATTATTATTATTAAAAGTACATGTCCTCGAGTAACATCCTGTGATATGGTTGCCAGATTGAGCACGTACATGTGGTGGGTCTATATATATGAAAAAGCATATATTAAAAGATGTCAGCCTCTTAAATACTTCATGAGACACTTGGTTCCAACAAACCAAAAAAAAGGTCGTCCTCGTCAAATGATTCATTGTCAGAAGTAGTGGTAGATCTGTATGGTGGTTTTTGAACATTAAAATTTTTCTTAATGTAACATATCTATGTAATTATAATTAATTGCCTCCATAATTTAAAATGTAGTATCAAAAAGTAATTTACACTATGAACATTACCCCCAATAAATTTATGTATGAGTATTTTCCCCACAATATAAAATTTCTGGATCTGGCCCAGACGCTCATTTTGCTCAAATTGAATCATATAAAGCTCTAACTTAACGGTGTATTATATGTTAAACAGGCATTCATTATCCTAAACTGTGCGATTTAGACATACAAATTCTTAATTGAATTCAACAAATACATTCTATTTCGCTGGTACATGTTATCTGGTCAGGATAACCCATAGATAGCTTCAGCCTTTCAGAATCAAACCAGGGTTTATAGCCCTGCCATAGGGCTCTTATAGTTTTGTGCATATCAACCATCTTTGGCCTTTGCTTCAAAGAAGCCTTAACACAGTCACATGCAACTTCAAGGAGACGAAGGATTTTATCATCAAAACCCTTCCCAATGATAGATTTGTCAATGGCATCATAAAAATCAGCAGGATCAGTGAACAAGTTGTTACTGATATAGTTCATCAAATGGCCATTAACACTGTCAGAAGAATCAGTCGTTGAACTTAATCTTTTCCCTGTTATTAGTTCAAAAAGGATTATTCCAAAGTCATAGACATCCCTCTCAACAGAACCCTTTACGCCAAGTCCATCAATCAAAAACAATTTCATCCTCACATGATCTTCAACCGTCTGGTTTAGGAATTTAGCCTTGCCAAAATTGGAAACTTTTGGCTCAAAATTCTTGTCCAGCAAGACACACTCTGAATCTAAATTGAGATGGACTATCTTGCACCTTTTATGGAGCCAGGATAAACCTCTTGCAAGTCCAAGTGCAATGTGAATTCTCTCCGGCCATTCTAATTTTATTGTTTGATGTGCCTCATCAGAATGTAACCAATCACTGAGCCTCCCATTAGAGATGTACTTATACACCAAAATCCTTTCCTCTTTTTCTATGCAGAATCCAAGCAGTGGAGCTATGTTTCTATGCTTGTGTCTACCCGGAATCATTGTTTCAAGTAAGAATTCCCTCTTGTACTTCTCAGCATCATATAGTCTCTTAACTGCCAGAAAACAGTTATTTGGTACCTTTGCCTTGTACATAATCCCTGTCGTTCCTATCCCTAACACGTTATCTGTGCTAAAGTAATCAGTTGCCTTGCATAATTCCATAAAGCTCATGCTAGGAATCAATCTTTCCAACAATCTTGATAGCTGTAGATGGAATATCACACTACAATATCATGGACATACAGTGAAATTTTGAAAGTAAATATGTGACATGACCTTCATATGAGATACAAACTGAGATTAGATTAGATTAGATTAGATTTTCCTAATATGAAAAGTGATGTGACACAAGTGTTCATGCCTCCTAAAAATAAAATAGAGCTAAAGTAATGACTAATGACATAGATCAGTGTTTGAGCTCAAATATAATATTGCGTGCTCGCAACTTAAGAGAAAGAGAGAGAGAGAGAGAGTACCTCTTTGCTTCCTTGTTCTTGCAAGGCCAATGGTAGCAATTCAGCTTCTTGTCTAGTGTCCTTTTGATGGTTCTGCTTGTTTCTTAAGGGATGTACAGAGTTACTCCTCCTCTTTTTGAATTCTGTCCAAGGTGCATAATAGTACATGAAAGATACTAGCACAGAAGCTGCTGAAGAAACGAAACCAATAATAAAACTATACCAAAATGCTCTACCAAACAAGCTTTCGCCACAACTTCCTAGTATTCCCCCACATAGTCCACTATTGTTGGCATAGCTCAAACCCACATCAACATTGCTCACAAAAACAGGCACTGGCCCTTCCAACAAGTTGTTAGCAACACTAAAATCTCTAAGCCAGGGAAGCAACCCAAGTTCTTGTGGGATTTGGCCAGTTAACTGGTTGCCATCAAGTCTGAGGGTAATTAACTCAGACAAATTGGCAATAACCTTTGGAATTTCCCCATTAAAATTGTTACTTGAGAGATCAAGTGAGGTCAGATATGGCAGCTTAGTTGATATATCAGGTGGGACATATCCAGAGAACTCGTTGTGTGAGAGGTCCAGCATCTGTAACCATGTGAAATTTTCAATGCAACGCGGAAACTGGCCCTTCAGCCCCATATTAGAAAGCCGGAGACTAATTACTCTATCTTCCACATGATTCCAGCATTCAACACCACTAAATCTACATATGTCACCTTCCTTATTGCTCTCGAAATCCCAGCTAGACAAGTGATTAAGCGGGTCTAATTTCTTGATGGTTTGCAAGCAATAGATGTCACTTTCAGCACCATAACCCGCCATAAAGAGACAGAACAATGAACCCAAGAAAATAAGGAGAACATTCGAGTTTCTTGTGGTAGGCTTCATTTTTGTAGACATATATGGGTACATAATAGCTAGTGAAAATGGACAAATTGAAACATAGTTCATTTTACGTTTTCACTTTTTGAGGTAGTTTGCCTCTATTGAAATCTCAAAGATCAAAGAAGTAACAGGTTCAGGGAAGGTACGAATCGTAGGCAAGGCTATAAATATCATGAAATGCATGTCAAAAACAACACGACAATGAGTTTAATTGGTTTTCACTTTTCAAGTTGTCGTGTGTTGTAATTACTAGTCAGTTGTTTGTTGTCATGACGAAGACATCAAACGCCTTGACTATGTCATAGTTTTTGTTCTTCGTTAATAAATAAACTGGATCAAGATCCATAGCAATTTCCTAGAAGTTCAATTGAATTTTCACATACGCACTATATGACTAGAACGTTAGAATATAGACTTACGAAATTATTTTAAAAATTTTATAGTGTTTTGCAATTTATACTAAAAAAAAAGTCACCTAACTTTTGTTTCAAAGGAGATTTGTCTGTACTCCGCAGTTTCTTTGGAGAGTAGGGATGGTAATGAACCCTGTATCCATTGGTTACCTATAAAAAAATCTATAAAAAGAATCCATAATGAGTAAGAAAATTACCCGCTTGACAGGTTTGAGTTAGGATATTGGTAAATACATAAATGATTTGTGTTGACCCTATTTAACACTTGGTGAAAAAAGAAATAGAAGCGAGAAAAATGTAAGAATAATAGCTAATATGACGTGATGGGAAGAAACAAATTAAAAAAAAAAAAGTGTTAATGAAATGTATAGAAAAGAGAATTTTATATATATCATTACTCGGTCAAATATATGCAAAATTTTATGGATATGGATAATATAGTATTCATATCCATTTACTTGCAATATTTCCACAAATTAGTTTTCAAAACACAACCATTTCAGTAGATCCACGTAATCCGAAAAATAAAATAAAATAAAATAAACCCGCAAAACTTACTAATGCAAATGATAAATCTGTATTTATGTAGATTTATAGAGTAAGTTCACATGAATTTTTCATTAACTCATTGGAGATTTTTGAGAAAATAGACCATTAATGAAGGATTTCATGTGATATGTGTTTCTAAACTTTTTATTTAAAATTATATGAATAGCCTTAATTTTGTTAAATTTTATGTAGGAAGTTAGTTGAGCAAAGAAAAGAAATCCAATCCACAGGTATAGAAGAGTAATATACTTATCAAGTGGGCTTAAAAGAAGCTTGAACGGACCAAAAAGGAGACTTGAAGTATAAAATGGAGTGCACAAAGTTGCATCCGTCCGGCGGGCCTTGAAGGCCACCCGGCGAGACTTGCCCTGGAGATAATCCGCTGGGCGGGTTGGATAGCCTGCCCGGCATCAAAACGAAGCGAATTTCGAAAAACCGCCCAGCGGGTTTCCAACCTCGCTGGGCGGGTCCGAGGTT
This sequence comes from Spatholobus suberectus, assembly GCA_004329165.1. NCBI lineage: Eukaryota > Viridiplantae > Streptophyta > Magnoliopsida > Fabales > Fabaceae > Spatholobus > Spatholobus suberectus. The sequence goes on along the minus strand of CM014729.1, from coordinate 7,054,167 downwards.
TAAGTTTTAATTTTATTTGAATTTTTAATGGATCTAGATTGGGCAGAATGGACCGGGATTAAGTCTTCTACTTCAAAAATTTGAAATGATATTATAAATAGCAAGGAGCAAAGCACAAGGGGGGCTCTCTATCTCATCTCTATTCTCTTCCCAATTTTTCTTTTTGTCTTTGACTTTCGGAGAAAGATTCTTAGAAAGGACAATATGATACTCAGAGTCAGAGACTAGAGGAAAACCTTTTTCTGTAAAAGATTTCTTCTTCTCTTTCCTTTGATGTATATCTTTAAAATTATGATTTCTCTTCTTGCCATGAGTACCTAAATTTCTTATTAGGGTCGTGGTGTGTACTTATTGTTTGGAACCCCTAAATGTTTAATTTTAATTGAATTCTTATTTCTATTTAGTCAATTAGATTGCTTTACTATTTTTATTTTCTTACTTGGAATAGATCATCTCTTGTATGCTTCGAATCAATTAATTGAACGGTGGCCGTACCACAATTAATTGGTAAACATGTAAGGTAATCAAATTAGGTTTTGTCGTATGATCAACCTTCATTCCTAATTCCCAATTAAATTAAATAATTAATTTAATCCCCATTTTATTCCTCATGCCTTCCTAAGGTTTTAATATCTCACATGATCAACTGAGAAATTAACTTAGAAAGGACTATTGCAATTTATGACCAACAATTAATAAAATTCGTAGGGGAATATCGGTAATTGACGAATAGTAAGAGGTTCAATTAGAATTGGATGTGAAGGAACTTAAGAGCACGAAGGAAACCACAACCCTAAGCCTATTTTTCTCTGAATTTTCTCTACTTGCCATTGTTTGTTTTACAATTCCTATTTTACGTTTATCACCATTGAACCAACCCAGTACCTATTTAATTTTACCTAAACAATATAGAATCTCTGGAAATTGGTAATCACCATTTAATCCTTTGGGTTCGATATCTGGACTCACGTCCTTTTGTTACTATTGTGATAAGGGTACGCTTGCCCATGAGCGTATTTTTAGCGCATCAGCAAACAGAGGGAAGAGTAAGGGCAGGGACAGAACTACATACATTTGTACAGGGGCAGCCACCCCCCTAAGATAAATAAATCCCTTTATACTTATACTTAAAAATAATAAATTGTCCCCCAAAACTAATTATCGGCCCTAAGAGAGAAAGCCCACACCGCTTGCTTGTGGTCATGTGGGACAGACTACTAATTATTTTATTGTTACATCTATTTTAAAATTTTTTTATAACAAACAAAATTCTACTTTTTCAAGATATTTCAACAGTTTCTAAGTTGTACAGAGCATTATCATCTTCAAGAAAATCAACAATTTACCATTTGATTGTGTGAACACCCAATTTTATCCGGGTAATTCATAAATAAAAAAAATAATAAAAAAATAAAACAAAATAAAAATAAGTAAATAAATAATAATATATTTTTTTTGAGGTCCATATCCAATTTAAATATATAAATAAGTTGGGCCTAACAGCATAGTTAAGCTCATCCACAAAACAAAATACATCAGGCCCATAAAAGGAAGCTTGCAGAGCAAGCTGCTGAGACTTGCATTGGAAGTCTACAATGTATAAATAAAGCATTATGGGAACTTTGAGAAGGGGGAGGTCATTTTTAGAAATCGGGGAATAGTGCGGGAGAGAGAAACGAAAAACAGAGGAACAAGAAAAAGAAAAAGAAGAGGACGAAGAAGCAGTAGGAGGAGAGGAAAAACGAAGAAGTGCTGAGTACAAAATTGTGGTAGAAGAAGATACGAAGGTATTCCTCACCTTTTCTTTGCATACTCCGTTGTTGTTTATAATCACGTGAGGTCTTATATCCCTATGATCTACTCAAACACTTGTTCTTACTGTATGATTGAATCTTTTCACGTGACTTAGTGATTTTCACTTTCGTCCAATATGTTGAAATTACGGATCTGTGAAACGACTCAAGTTCATAGCATATTCGTAATATAAACACAACGCTTTCTCAAATTAATCTCACTCGTCCAATTTGCTAGTCGTAAGTAGATTTATTCTAAAAGCACAAGTGATACATTCATATACTAAGGCACTGATATCAATCTGCAATTAAAATCACAGGAATTGTATAGTTCATACAATAAGTGCATTGTTTTTTTTTTTTTTTACACAGATACAATGCATGCTCGTTTTCTTCCAAAGATCACAACAATACTCAAAATACGCACACACTATTCACTTGTTCTTACACATGCAAATTTAATAATTAAAATCCTCTAGACACCAAGAGCACAATCTCAGATTCACCATAATAATGTTAAACAGAACACAACAAAATAATCCTCCTCTGCTATGAGTTAGTGTGAGACCAATAATTTTCAATGAATATCACCATATCCTTCACCTCTGTCAAACCTTTGTCCTCTGTGTCCCCGCCATTCGTAGCTTTCGCGCCTCCCCACCGCAAATCGTTTCGCAAACCGTCGCCACAATGCTCTATCGCGTCTCCGACACATGGTTCTAGTGTTGCCTTATCATGCCGGTTTCGTCTCAATGCTGCTCTTGTTCTGTGACTGGAAAAACTGGAGAGGAAACGAAATATTTTCTCTTGCTGCCATTCGATTCGGAATCCGTAACCCAGATCTACACCCCTGCTGCACGGAGCTTCTCTAGGAAGCTTAGATGTTGTGTAAAATCAAAACTGAAGTGGCATAAGGAGGTTTACCCCCTCACCCCAGCATGGTATTCGACGGTGGGCCCGGCCCATTCACAAGAGTTCATTAAGAAAGAAAAATAAATTGTCCCACCATATATCCGTTTTCTTTCTTTTATATATATAAAAAAAAAAGACGTGTCACGTATTGCTTCGTTTTTTTCTTGTTACTGTACCTATGAACTTTGAGACTTAAAGCATGCGACTAAAAGACAAATGAAAAGGATATGGTTATATAATAATAATAAAAAAAGAGTTTAATAATTAAAATACTTAGTTGCTAGCAATCAAAATAACGTTGTCACTTGTTTACTAAAAGTTTTCGAATCAGCTTTTGACTTTTGTTTTCAATAGAATTTTATTTTCAATAGGAACTAATTAATGATTTGTTGACTAATAAATTCTCTTTAAATAAAATACTTAAACTTGGTAATGCCCACTTAGGATGCACTTCTTATTTGGACATTATTAAAGTTTTAATGATAATCATTTAAGATGCACTTCTTATTTGATTATCATTCTTTTTTTTAAATAATAATAATAATAATATTAATAAATAAAATATTTTAATAAAGGTTTTAATAATAGTCACTTTGGATGCACTTCTTATTTGACTATTATAAAAATCATAAAAGGCATATTGATGACTACTTTAGATGCACTTCTAATTTGGTTATTGAGTGCGCCTTTACCATACTAAAAATAAAATAAATATAATAATAAAAAAAATCAACCAACGAAACAATTTTCTACCAAAGAACTACGTGAGTCTGATTCTTCATTGCACCTGAGGATACGTAGGAGCAGGGGCCCACCCCTGTCGATCTCAACAAAAATAAAAAATTAATGTCTTTATAAAAATAAAAAGTTTTCTTCTAAAAATGCAATTCTTAAATAAAATAAAGACATTTTCTTTTTAGGGGTAAAATAAATACTTTAGAAGCTATCCTTTTTACACGTTTAATTAGGGGTAACTGTCTTTACAACGGACGTCGTAGGGTGCTAACACCTTCCCTACACGTAATTGACTCCCGAACCCATTTTTGGTTTCACAGACCATATTCATTTGAAGGGGTTTTCCAAGGTTTTCCTTAATAAACTTTGGTGGCGGCTCCTCTGATTTTCATTTCTTTTTCGTCGTCCGGTCGTGACCCCGGTTGCGACAGATTGATAGAACAATTCGTCTTGTGTTGACTCTCTCAATTTCAACTGCTTCAACAGAACGTGCTTTTTCAGCAATGAAGCTTGTGAAAACAAGGCTTCGCAATAAAATGGAAGATAGATTTCTTGTAGGTACTTTGGCTATTTATATTGAAAAGGATATTGCAAAGACATTTACTACAGAAGAAATTATAGAAGAGTTTTATCAAATCAAGAATTGAAGAATATCATGATCTTGAAGGTTGGAAATAAATATTTTTTGTTTGTATGTGTTTTCTTTGCGTCAAAAGTTGTTATATTTACTTTCATGGGATATTTGATAATTTAATTTTCATAAGACTAAGTTTTAAACAATTATTAATAGTAGAAGTTAGTCATTATTGATTTTACTTACCATGTGATAAATTTTTGCCCCCCTTAATACTTTTTCCTGGTTCCGTCCTTGACTAAGGGGTAGGAGAACTATGGCTAAAGGAGTGATGAAATGGAGAGAAGGTATGAGGAGAATGCTCCAATAGTGGGTGGAAGAGAGGGTGCAAATAAGGGGTGCATAGGGTGTGCAAGAGAACAAAACATTTTGGGCAGAAAGGAAGGCACGATTTAAATTAAAAGTTGTATTATTCATATAACAATTTATTTAACATTTTTTTTATCTTTTTTCATCACATTTTTTTTTCTTTTTTGCTCTCATTGTTGTAAAATTTGTTATATAAATAACATTATTCTTAAATTAAAATAGGGATGGAGTATTTTGAAATTCATTTTTTTTTTAAAATGACGGTTTATTTAAAGGAGGGGGGGGGGTACAAAAGGAAGCACCTTAATTTAGATTATCCAAGATTGACCTAATCTAACACTTTTCAAGCATAGAAAACAGACATGGACTCAGCTTCTCGTAGTAGTCCCAAGCATTATCAGACCCAAGTGGCCCAAGGACAAACATATGTATCCTCGAAAAAAAAAAGAAACAACCCAAGACAGCAAGAGTAATCATATTTGTCCTCCAGCTGGGTTATGTTTACCCAGCATTTACTCAGACTAGCGGTTAACTATATATATGGTTAATTTTGCTCTATAATGGCTAAGAATAAATGAAAGTGAGTGTATATAATTATTGATATGGTTAATATTAATTACTTGTAAAGAAACTTAACCATATCATTAGACATTCAATGACCTCATGACATTATTAATCACTTGTAAAGTGAAGTTAACCATCATTAAACATTTCACAATAACCTCATGACGACACCATTAATCACAGATTGATAATTATATATACTCACAATCATTTACTTTTAGGGGTGGCAACTCCACCCAGACCCTATGAGTACTTGCAAAAAATATCCACAACGGGTAGGGTAAATACCCAATCAATGGGGATGGGGTCGGGGTTGGAGATTTACCCGCAAAATTTAATGAAGATGGGTGCGGGTATGAGTATGGGTACTATAGTACGTAACTCGTCCCATACCCGCACCTATATATATATATATATATATATATTAAAAAAATAATTCTAGTGAGTATTATAATGTTAAAATGTTGATTCATTTTAAAAAAAAAAGACATTACAAGAAATACAAATAATATAGGAGTTTAATTTATATGCATTACTAGTGTAAAACTTATATATATATATATATATATATATATATACAAAGAATTCATCATACTATCGCATCATATTAATGAACGGGATTATATGATGAAATAATCAAATTTTATTAGACTTTTGTGTAAAAAAAAAATTGCACTGTCATTATATATAAATTAGATTCTAAAATTAATTTATACTCCATTAGAAATAAATTATTTAAAAAATATATATTCTTTTTCAATGCATGCATTGTTCCTAAAATATTAGGAATAATACTTATTTATTATTATTGTTGAATGTAGGATTTTTAAAATTAAAATTATTTAAATTTATTTGATATTAACTATGTTAAAGGATAGATTAAATGAATTTGCCTTTGTATATTAAAAGAAATATTAGAAAAACTTAATTATGAAATTTGATCAATAATTTTGTAATTGCTAAAAAATAAAATAAGATTTAACAAACTATATTAATTAAATTTTGAAATATAAATTTTGTCTAGGCCTCAATTTTTTTTTCACATTTCTATATTTAAGTAAAGTGGCGGGAAGCGAGTTTGGATAAGGGTATATAGGTACCCAGCGGGCATAGGGCTGGATACGGGTTTTTTTTTTAAACACGGGTATGGGGGCGAGTACTATAATATCCTACCCAGACCCTACCCATTGTCATCCCTATTTACTTTTAACTACTTACGAGATAAAGTTAATTATATTTACATATGTAGCTAACCCTATGACACTAATAACAATTTGTGAGACAAAGTTAATCACTATTAGACATTAATTTTAATAATTTCATAACATTATTAACCACATATCAATAATTGTATATAATCATACACGATCATTTACATTTAACTATTTGTGAAATAAATTAATTATACTTACACATATAATTAATCATTAATCCAGATGGGACACGTTTCTTTTTTCCGAGACAATAAGCTGCGAACTTGAAAACAATATTCATTCAAAGCAACATGCTATTTTTCTGATACTATCCCTTTTTTCTATTCTGATATATTGCTTCTTAATATCGTCAATATCATCATTGTCGTAATTATTTTTTAACAAAATAAATAGAAAAAGTGAAAAATAAATAAAATAAGTGGATAAAATTGGTAATAAACGAATTTTATTATTTCAAAATCATAAAAAAATTGAGTGGGACAGATGTAATGAAAATTTAGCTGGAACATTTAAAATTTTTCTTCTTTCATAAATAATGTCATCAGATAATAATTTTCATATGCTATTGTAAACAATATTTGGCTTGCTCATAGTATTCATGTGAAGGAAAAATGCAGTCGATAATGCATAAATACTCAAATTTTGAAAAAGAAAATAAGATCAACTTTGTAGTCTAATAAAATCAAAGATATGTGAACACATCCATTCAAATTTTATATTCAAATTTGAAATAAGAGTACTTAAATTAAAATTGAATGAAAATATTTAAAATCTTCAAATTCATATAAAAATATTTAAGTAAAAGTTAGTATAAAATACTACTTCCGGTCTTTTATATAAGCAACAAATAATTAATTTAACAAAATCAATAAAAATAGTTAAGTTTGTCAATTTTAATTAATAATATCATAAATTTAAATTTTATTTCAAAAATGCCCATAAAATTAAATAGTTTAAGTAGTGTTTATATTTAATGATATTACTCATAATTCAAGAAATAATTTTCTCTACCAATGAGTATAATTTATATTGTCAATTTATCAATGAATGCATCTACTTGCATAGAGAATGAATGAATATCTCATTAATAGACTTTACAATATATTAAGGGCATAAAAGAAAGATAGCAATTAATACATCTTATGTTGTTTATAATTTGAACCAAAAAAATATCTCTATTTGTTGTTTATATAAAGGACCAGAGATAGTAATAAGATAAAAGAATTGGACAAGTATTTGTTTAAAAAGTGACACATGGCAAAACTTTTCAAGAAACGAAATCTAAATTTGGTGTTATAAATTAGAGATTAGTACGAGTTATGAAGTACGACGAACACTATTTTATTATTATTTCAATACATGCATTGAAAAGCATTACAACATGAATTTAAAAGTCGTCGCCTAAATTCATGATATTATGGTTGCATGTTATTATTATTTATTCTTAATATATAAGCAGTCTGAAGTGGTAGCTGCTATATATTGAAACTACTTAGTAGGGTCTTTGCCCAATATAGTTGCCAGGGGGATCATAGTTGCAACCGATGAAAGTGCCTCCATTATTACATTTTACTTTGGCACATCCAAGGCGTACCGAGTTTTTCCAAACAACCTGAGTGTAGTGTCTGCACTCCCACCAACACACGAGTTAGACTTGTAGTCATAGTTGGGTTTCTCATTTACCCACGATTGCACTGCATCTTTGCCACTTAGGTTACCAGTGCTTCCTGCGATATTCTCCCGTATTTGCCACCGCCACCAGAGTGGACCAGTTTGCAGTCACCTTTACGTTGATTAGTGTAGTTCTGTGCAAAAGCGGCAACCGTATTATCCCAAACCAAATTTGGAACACCCACTTGTGATCTTGCAGCATTGTGTGCGTTGACGTAGTCTACTGGTGAGTCTTGAGCGTAGGCTACATGACCCACACAATGACCAACCCCAACACATACAACAAAGAAAATGTAACCTTGCACGACACCATTTTGGTTGATACTAATTTCTTCAGCTATATAGAAATTAATATATACTAAAAGGGAGGTGTTTGATGAATAAGGTTGGAGCTCTTGTGAGGGAGGTATTTATAGGGATTTTAACATGGATTTTTTCATTTATTTATTTTTTGGTTAGGAAGGTTCAGTAAGCCAAGAATAGTAGAATTTTCAAAATGATATGCGTGGATGACTAATAGAACTAGGTAGATAGCTTACTAGAGTGAGGTTGCGGTCTTAGCTAGTACGTAATTCTTAATGAATTAAACACCCTTCTAATTAAGGTGTATACTCTCCTTGAAGCGGAGAAAGATATGAAGAAAAGAGAGAGAAGAGAAATGAGTTGAAAATGGCAAAAAGAGATTAAAAATGTAAAAAGGGATGAAAGAGAGAGAGAGATACCAGATGATCATACTAGTTAAATTAATCGGACACCAAGCTTCGCTCCATTGATCCAAAAAAAATGCATAATATGGCACTTATTAATAAGACTATTCAACAGAGAACTTATTTAATGTAGTCAAAAATATATATGAATAGTGAAAATTAAAGATTACTTAAAATTACGTTATTATTTCAAAAGTTATATCACTTTTTAAATACATTTTAATTTTTATCATTTATAATAAAACCTCAAAATTAATATATTTATCTTTCTTTTTTTACATAAAAAAAATATATATAATACTCACACCTGATTTGTCTCCTCTAAGTTTGTAAAAGAATCAGGTAAAAGTAAAAATGCGAAAAGAGTTAATCTTTAACTGTATATTAAAATAGAAAATTATTAGATTTAAATAAAACAATTTTAACTATCCATGTAGTATAATTATATAATCATATTTCTCTCATCTTTCATACTTTCACTATGTGTGTGTAAAGTTACTATAATAGGTACTAATAAAACATTCATTTGATACAAACAATTAAAATAATAAATAGTTTTAATTTAAAAATTAGATGATTTTTTGAGAATAACAGTTAGATGATAAAGATTAAATATTATAAGATATCAAATGTTATATTGATATAAACTGATTACTACTCAAATGTGTGTGGATAAGATGAATTTATACCAGATATCAAAATTTTTAAAAAAATGATATCTTTAATATCCGCATTTACAAAAAAAAAAAATTAATTTTATCAATCTGACATTTAAAATTCTTATGAAATAAGTTTTGCTTACAAAAGACTGACATAATTTAAGAAATAATTTAATACTTCATTACATCTCTTTATGTTATTACATAATAGATTATTTAAAATATATGTAAATATTTATTAGTAAATTACATATGTTTCAAATAACTAAATCATTAATTTGAAATATATATATATATATATAATATATATTATATATATATATATATAAAATTAAGATAATATCATATAATTTAATGATTAAATTAATAAATTTAGTTTTTATAAAAAATTATTATAAACGTACCATTTACAAAATTTAACACTAATCAATTAATCGAAGCATGTGTGTGGCTGCGTTGAGTCTGACACGTTCCTAACAATTATTAGGTTCCTATTAAAGTCAACTATGTTTAATTAGAGCCTGTTTTAGTGGTGTGGAGTCTATATAAGTTGCACAACATTAAGATGTGTTATGAAGCTTTTGTGTTTTGCTGATTCAGTTTTCCTAGTGTGATTCAGATGAAAAGTTCATGCATTGGGGTTTTAACGGAATTTTGTTGTGGTTATGTAATTATTTGACAAATATTTCTAGGTCAAATTACTTTTTATATTTTATTCAATATATAAAATTTTGCCTATAAAAAAAAAAGGTGACCTTGTTTGAGATAGAGACATAAATTTTATTAAGTCAAGACTTATCATAATTAACTATAGGTATACTAATTTATTAAAAAAAATGTGTTTTTTTTTTCCTTATTAAAGAACAAGAGATGATTTATTTCTTTAAGTTTTTTGTTGCCTGTACTTATTTAATTTTCTATGGTTGGATTGTTCCACATTTTTAGTCTAAACAAAACTGGAAGTCATGTGTGTTAAGGGATTAAAATTGAATTAAGAGTGCGAATTATTTGACCAGATTATATATATAGGTTATAGAGAATATTATCCAATAAACTAAGATTAGTTTATTTCATATATTAACATCGAATGATCCCTACCTTTTTATATGAAATATAAATAGAGTTGAATGATTATGCACTGTCAGTGTAAAAAGTTTTACACTATCAACTAATTAAAAATCACCATTGATATGAATTTTAAAATATTTATTATAAAAGTCAATAAACTTACAATAAATGGTGGTTTGTAATTGGATGACAGTATAAAATTACTTTATACCGTCAATGCATGACCTGTTTTCTCATATAAATAACCATAGCAATTAATCACAATTTTCTCTACACTTGTCATTTCTTCCAGTATATATGGGATTTGAATTTGATCGGATGACATAATCTCGATTAAGATGTGTGATGGTAGGAAGACTTGGTCACCACTGCCCTTGCCCATACGATCATACCGCCGTGTAAAAAAAGGTAAACAGAAAGAAAAAGTTAAGAGGCATTCTAATTAAGATGCATCCCTTCTAGTTTGTTAATTGGTGCATGGATGTACCAAAGTCTGTAGCCATAGATTAATTAATTTTTATGGAAAGTTGGAGCATGAATCATGGACGTAAGCAAGGTGCAAGTTAGGCCGCAAGAAGAATACATAGACCTTGTGAAAATGGAGAGTACATGCAGAAACATGAAGAACATGCGCTGAATTTTCTTCTCTTGGAAAGCGCTGCCTCGTCACAGGCTTCAATCAAGGCGGGTCATGCGTTTTCACCAATTCAGGGGAAAAGAAAAACAACAAAGTGCAGCAACCTTTGTGTTTTCTTGGTCAATGGATGCGCATATACAAGGTCTATTGGGTTATTTCGTATTCCACCAGAAATATCTGGATATTTTTTAATACAAGAGACGGATATATTACAGAATGCCTGTTTACGGATTTTAAAATTCAATATTTAAAATAAAGGCTTTTTAACTAATAAATAAATATATTATACATACTTTAATTAGTAATTCAAGAAAAATTATAATTAAAGTGTTTAAAATATAATCTATGATTAAATAAAATTTATTATAAGAAATAGATAAAAACATACTTATGATCTCATAAAATATGACAAAAAACTCATTTTTAGTATAATAAGTACATAACTTAATTTTGTGTCATTTGCTTGTATAATATTTTAAAATATATTTTTATCTTCATATACACATAAATCATTATTTTTATATTAACATATGAAACGAATTTTGGTAGAACTTAGAAAACTTTATATTAGTTCAATTAATATTTATCACTCAAACTTCATTATTCTTTTTAGTTATTTTATTAGAAATTTTATTATTTTATCCAATAAAATGTTTTCGATAGAAATTAAAATTAAATAAATATTTTTTTATAATATATAAAATTTCAATTAACATGTAATCTTATATATATTTATAAATTTTTTAATGCGCCTTATGTTAATATTATTATTATAAATAAAATTTAAATTTCTTATCAATAAAATAGATAAAAATTATTATATAAATGTTATTCAATTTTTTTTCATTATACCTCAGAACAACAACATTAAAAAAATAGAATGTATAAATAAGTCAAAAAAATAGTACTTAACAGGATATTATATTAATATAGTTACATTTAACTTTCTATAGTTGAGATTGATATATCTAATAAAATATATATTTTTCTGAATTTATTGAAAATTAATTATTTGAATTATTATTAACATTTTAATCCTTGTAAATGCATGGGATAAATTTTCATATATAATTATTTAATTATATAAATTAAAATTACTTTATTATATTTTTTAATGAATTAAATTAATATATAAATATATAAATAACATTTAATTTGATCTAAATTTAAAGATAAAAGTATACTTATAACAATAATATTTTAAAAAATTATTAAAATTTAATTTAGAGATAGGAATAAAAAATGACAGATTAAAAGGGATAAATGGTTAAAAAAAAATTCAAATATACACATAAAGATAAAAGTGGGTAGATAATGATGGTTGAAAGAAATTTTGTTGGTTAGTTGCGAGGGTGGTTAGTGTGTGAAAAAACACATCCAAAGAAAACAAGAGAATATTAACAATGTCTGATTGAGAGAATAAGTCTCATATATTCTAATTTATAATATATAAGTAAATATTTTTTCAAGATCATATCCTTATCAAAGGAAATAAATCAAATCATATCTTTATCAAGAGGAATCAAATTAAAACCTATTTACAAAATAAAGGTATTTATAACACTCTCCTTGGATGTCTATTACTAAAGAATATTGATAAAACCATATAGGACAAAAAATTAGCGAAAGAAAAAGAGTGCATCATTCTTCAATGTACTATATCAAATATTGTTTCATTGAAAACATTGCTAGGAAAATTCAATGAGAAAAATCATAGTTAAGGGGGGGAAAATATAGTGTATATAATAATATCAATTAAGACTTTTAAATGGATAAGCTTCAATATTATGAACAAGCTTTCCAAATAATGCAGCAGGAAGTGCTTTCTCAACCAAATTAGTCTTTATGGAATCCTTCCTTTACTTGGGTGATACATACGCTATAATCTTCATATAAAATTGAGAAGAAAGAAATAAGATAGAAACATGTTGCAGAGAAGAGAAAATGAATAAAAAAAATGGATAGATTTTCATATTACTTTTTTTTAGGAATTGTTTTAGATTACTTTTTAGATTATTTAGGTTAAGAGAACTAAGGAAGAAATTGAAGAGAAAGGAATATTTGTTTCCCTTTCATTTATTTGATTATATAGAAAAGAGGGAAGAAACAAAATATAATTATATTAAGTATGGGTATTCATGACTTCTCTTGTGTCATTATCTCGACTCAATTCGAAGATACTTTTGACGGCTTTAGGTTTAAGTAATTAATTTAGATGTATTTTGACACGAATTTGAGTTATATTTTGGGTTGCCTTGACCTAGTCCAATGTGGTGAGGGGGTTTAGATAGTATGTACAAGGTCCTAAATTCTAATACTGTCACTATTGTACACTAAAAAGAAAAAAAAATGTACACCATAAAGAAAAAATCATATTTTTAAAATAAGAATGTATTAGAAATACAATTTCTTAGCTTAATTAATAAATAATGTTTTATATAACATGATATTATATTTATACATATTGATATTAATTATCATGAAATATAGATTATAAAATATATCTTAATTTTAGTTGGATTTTTTTAATTTTATGATTGAACTATATATAATGTTAAGATTGATATCTTATGTCAACAAATCGAGCTCACTATGTCTTAATTTGTATGTTATTGGGTCATGTTCATGTTTAAATAAATAATTTTATCAAAATATTGGGTTGAGTAAAGATATAGGTACCCTATTCCATGAACACCCTTAATATTAAGTGAGGTTTAAACTATTCTGTTATAAATAAAAAATAGGATATTTTTGTCGTGATTACCTACCATGCTTTCTTGATTGTCTTTTTAGGTTGGAAAAAAGAAGATAAACGTGAATTTCCGCACAAAATTCTTTTACCCCCATTTTTCTCTCATTTCAAACGAGGAAGTGCACCTCCACATTCAAATTTTATGTTGTTCCAAACATACTTTAAAATGTATGTCATTAATTAAATTCAAAAATATGATAACATAAAATACCAAATACACACCACAATGTTCAAGACTAACATCATTATTAATTATGTGAGTTATAAACTCACATGTATTCCAATACATGGGAAAATATCATAACATGAATTTATAGTCCTCACATAGCTAGCTAAATTCATGATGTTATTATTTATTCTTATTCTTAATATATGAGGAGTCTAAAGGGGTAGCTACTACACTAGTAGGGTCTTTGCCCAACATAGTTGCTAGGGGGAACATAGTTGCAACCGATTAATGTGCCTCCATTATCACATCTTACTTTGGCACATCCAAGGCGTACTGAGTCTCTCCAAACGACTTGAGTGTAGTGCAAGCACTCCCCACCAATGCACGAGTTTGAATTGTAGTCATAGCTGGCTTTCTCATCCACCCATAATTTCACTGCATCTGTGCCACTTAGGTCACCAGTGCTTCCTACGAGATTCTCCTCGTATTGGCCACCACCACCAGAGTGGACCAGTTGACAGTCACCTTTGCATTGATCAGCGTAGTTCTGTGCAAAAGCAACAAATATATCATCCCAGGCCAAATTTTGAACACCCACCTATGACCTTGCAGCGTTGTGTGCATTGACATAGTCTTGCGGTGAGTCCAGAGTGTAGGCAACGTGACCCACAATGACCAACCCCAACACGCACAACAGAGAAAATGAAACCTTGCTCAACCCCATTTTGATTAATTAATATTAATTTCCTCAGCTATGTAGAAATTAAAAACTTAAATAAATATTAATATGTTGGAACCAAAGAAGAATGAAGCGTCTAAGTCCCTTAAGTTTTGAAGATAATAATAACTTATTAAATTTTAAGTTTTCTTGGGTTTCTGCTAAAAAGGCGGCCTTTCAAGCGTCCAACACGTTTATGATATCTAGCGTCCAACGTGCCAGTATATAGCAAGTGTCCAAAGAGTTCTTGTATGATACTTGTCTATATGATAAGTTTTCTTTAACATCTAAGTATTAAAATGCTTTAACTTTGTGTATTCACATATACATTGAGACTAGTGCTTTACTTTCTTAAAATGATCTAACGTTCAAATGTCTGAGCATTTAATGAAAGACAGGATGTTTTTACGTATAAGCAGAACTTTGCAGAAAAAGGAAGTCAACTTATCAAGTTGTCAAACCGAATATGGAATGTTCAGAAAAATAGCTCCGAAACGCAGAACTTCACCTTCTATTTTTATGCAAAACAAAGTTACTTTTCTATCTCTGCTACAAACTCGATATACGTGCATACATGTAGAAGAAGCATTGGAATTCTCTCTCTTGAGGACTGAAGCCTAAAACCTCAATAACTATCTACTAAAAGGCTATATATATATATATATATATATATAAGTTTAGAAGAGAAGAAAGACAAGAGAGAACTGAGATGAACTTTTTGTTGCCTAGACGACTATGAGAAATTATCAAATTCTTTTTCTTTGTGTAGAAAAGTTCTTGTACTACTCTTAAACTTTTACATCCTCATATTATGAGTTGATCTTACAAAAACAACTGTTTCACATTGTGAAAGCCTAGAAAGGCATGGTGATTAAAGAATACTTGGGTGGTTAAGTGATCTGGGTTGGTCACTTTGTAAAGCGTGAAGAGGCAGAGAAAAATACTTGCTTGTAACCAATAGGTTGGTTAGTAGAAAACTTTCTGGACGAAGGGACTAGACGTAGCTCAAGTTGAGTGAACTAGTATAAAATCTTTTGTCTGCTTTCTTTCCCTTATCCATATATACGTTTTGATTAAACGTTTATTTTAACTCTGTTTTAATAGGTTAAAAATTTTTTAGAACACATAATTCAACCCCCTTCTTATGTGTTTTATTCCTTCAATTGATATCAGAGCTTGGCTTCTTGGGGTTAAACATCTAATAGTGCAGGGATGAAAAGATCCTAAGTATACATGGATAACGAAGGACAAGCAGTCAACATACCACCTCTTTTCAAAGGTCAAAATTATGACTATTGGAAGCAAAGGATGATAGCCTTCTTCGATGCATGTCACATCGATATATGGGATGTTGTGGAGATAGGCAACTATCTACTTGTTGATGAGAATGGAATAAAACTACCGAGAGGTTAGTGGACAAAAACACATAAACAAAGGTATTTGCTAAACTCTAAAGCTCGAAATGCTATTGTGTATGCTTTATTTGAATCTAAGTACGAGAAAGTGCACAGCTTAAAAAGTGCAAAAAGATGTGGGATACTCTAACTTATGAGGATACCTCACAAGTAAAAAGATCCAAGCTAAGCTTACTTGTATGACAATATGAGTTATTTACTATGGAAGATAATGAAACCATTGAACTTATGTTTGGTAGATTTCAAACTATTGTAAATAACTTAAGATCTCTAGGTAAAACTTATGACAATTATGATCATATTGACAAAAACTTGAGAAGTTTGCCTAAACAGTGAAGACCATAAGTTACAGCCCTAAGAGCGTCCAAGGATTTAACAATTCTTTATATGGAAGAACTACTTGGAACACTTAAGATTCATGAGTTGGAACTAAAGCAGGACGAAGGATTGAGAAGAGGAAAATCCATTGCTCTAAGCGCTCAATGTCCAGTGAAGGGATCATCGTCCAAAACTCTAAACGCGGAAGAATCCTATGTGGAAACGTTTGAAGATGGCTCTAATGAGGATGAAATCTCTTTCATATCCAAAAAAATACAAGCAACGTGGAAGAAGAAAGGAGGATCTAAAGCTAGAAACTTTGCTAAAAAACTTACTAAGGAACCTAAGGAAAAGAGTCCACCTGTCTGCTTTATATGCAAAAGGCTTGAACATTTCAAAGCTGACTGTTCAAGCCTACAAAAAGAGAAAAAGAAAACCTTTTTCAAAAAAAAAAAAAAGAAATGACTCATGGCAACTTGGAAAGATATGGATCTATCCTCCTCTGAAGAAGGAGAGGAAGAAGCAAACATGTGCCTTATGGCTGAAACAAGTCTAGAAAGCTCAAAGAATGAGTAAGAAAAAGAGGTAAACTTCAATGACTTATCTTCTTTTAAGAAGCATATAATGAACTGCTTCAACTCTCTGTTGGTTATAAAGAATTGAAAAGGAAGTTTTCAAAAATGTTAAAAGAATTTAATTTGTCTGAAAAAAATTATGAAAATCTTATGAGAGAGAATGAAAAATTAAAGATAGATAGATCAAAGGATTTCTTGAAGTAAAACATCCTGATGAAGCATTAGAACTCTATAAGGAAGTAAACCACTTAAAAGAAAGTCTATCCAAATTCTTCAATGGAACTAAAAACTTAAACAATATTTTACTTATAGACAAATCCACATAACAAATCTAAATTTGGCTTTGTTAAAAAGGAAGAAGTCTCTGGAACAGCCAAAGCTATTGCCTTTGGTAAATATTGTGGAAAAAATGGACATAATTAATCTCGATGTATTCATCGTCCAATTACGAAGGTGTCCAGTACCTTTAGAACTAACATGAAAGGACCCAAGTCCATTTGGATACCTAAATCCATGCTTATTCCTATTGCAAACTTGCTTGACAACAGAAAAGAAACCCACCTGGATAGTGGCTACTCACGACACATAACAGGAGAAAGTCTATATTTCAAAACCTCCAACAAAAGAGTGGTGGATGGGTCATTCTTGAGGAAATCAGAAGGGATAGATAAAAGGAATAGGTAAAATTGGTAAGCACCCTTTACCTTCCATTGATTACATTTTATATGTTGAAGGATTCAGACACAATCTACTGAGCATAAGTTAATTATGTGACAACAGACATTGTGTCTCATTTAATAAAGATGAATGTACAGTAAAAAATGTAGATGAATCCATTTTGTTTTCTGCAAAAAGGCAAAGCAATCTGTATAAGATTGACTTAAGTGATCTAACAAATCAAAATGTATCATGTCTAGTATCCATCAAAGAGAATCAATAGACTTGGCATAAGAAACTTGGACAGCAAGCTTGAGATTGATCTCAAAGCTAAACAAGCATAACCTCGTGAGAGGGCTTCCAAATCTTACGTTAAATCTAATGTTCTTTGTGATGCTTGTCAGAAAGGGAAACAAGAGAAAAACTCTTTTGATTCAAAAAATTTGTTTTCACTACTAGACCCCTTAAACTTAATATATATTGATTTGTTTAGACCAACTATAACGGCCTCACTTGGTAGAAAACGATATGGACTAGTTATGGTGGATGAATATGGGTTATCTCCTTAAGGCACAAGAATGAGCCTTTCAAAGTCTTTTTACATTCTGTAAAAGAGTTCAAAACAAAAAGGTGTTTCTTTTAAAATATAATTTTTTAAACAATTATATATTAATAACACAATTTCTTGATTAATAAATAATATTAACATGATATATATATATTATATTATATATATAAAATATATTCTGATCTATAATTTAATTGTACGATTTAACCTATATATGATCTGGTCTTATGTCGTATGTTATCAAGTCAAGTTCGTGTTCAAATAAAAAACTTGATCAAAATTTTGAGATGGATAGAAACCCAGGCAAGCATTCCTGAACACTTCTAATATTAAATGAGGTTTAAAGTGTTTTAATATAATTAAAAAATAGGATATTTTCGTCGTTACGGGATTACCTATCATTTCTTTCTTGATTGTCTTTTTAGATTGGAAAAAAGAAGAAAATGTGAACACAAAAATTCTTTTGCCCTCGCTTTTATCTTATTTCAAACGAGGATGTGCATCTCCACATTCAAATTTTCTGTTATATGATTTTTTTTCCCCCTTAATCTATTGTTTCAAACATTCTTTAAAGTGTATGCCATAAATTAAATTCAAAGAGGAAAAAAAATTAAAAAACTGATAACATAAAATATCAAATTACAAACCACAACATTCAAGACTAAGATCGTTATTATTAATTATGCAAGTTATAAACTCGCTTGTATTCCACTGCATTGGAAAATATCATAACATGAATTTATAGTCTTTTAGCTAAATTCATGATGTTATTATTTATTCTTAATATATAAGCAGTCTGAACAGGTAGGTGCTACACTAGTAGGGTCTTTGTCCAGCATAGTTGCCAGGGGGAGCATAGTTGCAACTGATGAATGTTCCTCCATTATCACATTTTACTTTGGCACATCCAAGGCGTACCGAGGTTTTCCAAACAACCTGAGTGTAGTGTCTGCACTCCCCACCAACACACGAGTTAGACTTGTAGTCATAGTTGGGTTTCTCATTTACCCACATTGCACTGCATCTTTGCCACTTAGGTTACCAGCGGTTCCTGCGATATTCTCCCCGTATTTGCCACCGCCACCAGAGTGGACCAGTTTGCAGTCACCTTTACGTTGATTAGTGTAGTTCTGTGCAAAAGCAGTAATCGTATCATCCCAAGCCAAATTTGGAACACCCACCTGTGACCTTGCAGCGTTGTGTGCATTGACGTAGTCTTGTGGTGAGTCTTGAGCGTAGGCAACGTGACCCACAATGACCAACCCCAACACACACAACAGAGAAAATGAAACCTTGCACAACCCCATTTTGATTGATTGATATTAATTTCTTCAGGTATATAGAAATTAATATATACTAAAAGGGAGGGGTTTGATGAATAAGGTTGGAGCTCTTGGGATGTATTTATAGGGATTTTAGCATGGATGACTAAAAATCTAGATATTGCTTGTGTGGTTGACATCTATCTAGTAAGTAATTCTAAATAAGGTGGATGCATAAAAAACTAGATATTGCTAGTGTGGCTAACATCCATCTAGTTAAAGCTAAAAATAAGAGTTTTAAAAATAAATTAAAGTTATTTGGTAATTTTATTTTTTTTAGTTTTAAAGTTTCTTTTAACTAAAAGTTGTTTGGTAAAAAATTTTAAAATTTAAATTCTTAAAACTAATTACCTCACTCAATAGAATATATAACTGTTAAAAAATAATATAGTTAATTTTTAGTTACAATTACGTAAAATTAATGTGGTCAACATAAACATATTTTAATGATAACAAAAATACATAAAAGTATTAAAATATATAAATTTAAAATTTTTAATTTTAAAAATGTTAAAAATATTTTAATTAATAAAAGTTAATTTATATATTTATAAATTTTTATTATATATAATACTAATTACAAAAGATAAAATATTTTAAAAATTTGTATTATTGTTCAATAATGTTACAAGATAAAAAACTATTTATTTAAATAGAATTACTAATGTCAATATATATTAAATAGTTTAACAAATAATCAAAAAATATAAATAATATGTACTAATTAAAAATGAAAAAACTTAACTACAAATTAAAAATTAAAAAATTGAAATCTAAATTAAATTTAAAGAATAAATATTATAAATTTTTATTATAAAAATTTATTTAACTATATTATTTATTATTTTAGTAACACTTTTTACTTCATGTCATAAATACATTTTAAATTTTATATTAAAAATGTAAAAAAAATTTAATTAACAAAAATTAATTTTAGAGATAATTACAAATATTTTATTATATACAATATTAATTAAATAAACTTAAGTATAAATTAAAAAAGTTAAAATATTTTAAAAATTATATTATTGTTTAATAATATTTTTAGAAGATAAAAAATAATTTGTGTTAATATATAAAAAATTAATAAATAATTAAAAAATATTATATAAACATATGTTGTAATTAAGAATTCAAAAGCTTAACTTTAAATTAAAATTTAAAGAAATATGGCATCTAATTAAATTTAAGATAAAAATTATAAATAATTTAAAATATAAAAAATTAATTAGCTATATTATTTACTCATGTCATTAATAATCTTTATTTTATGTAAACATTATTTAAAAGTTAAAAGATAAATAATATTTTTTAATTTTTCTAAAACATAATTTAAAAATAAATTAAAACCTTAAAATAAGTAAACATAATTTAAAATAAACTTGTGAGTATTATTTAACGGGAAAGTCGATGAAACACTCAAACTGAAAAAATAATGAAAATTAAAAAAATGGCATTTTGGTCACTTGGGAATCAAAGAGAGGACTACATGAATAAGTTCCTATAAGCTAAAAAAAGCTCTCTCCTAACTTAATTATAAGCTACTTTTTTTCAAATTTTGTTCTATAAAAATAAATAACTTATCTTTTTAAGAGCTTTTCATAAAATGTGTTTTGTCTAACTTCTCCTTTAAGGAGAAAATAAGTTAAAAAAAGTTAGGCCAAACACATACTAAATATGGATGAAAATCTTTTGTCCCCAATCCTATCCCCAACCTTGTCCCTTCAATTAGAGAGCGTCATGTCAATTACAAATTCCACATCAGCTTTTTGTTGAATCTAGACATAGTAGTAACCCCATTTCTTACAACCTCAATAGCTTTTCCTCTTCAATTCCCATCCCTCCACACTAGAGCTCTCAATTTGAGTCCAGACTGATGACCTGGTGCAAATAATTTGAAATTCAAGTTGAGTTTGGCTCTTAAATTATATACTAAAAAATTAGGCTTATTTGGTCTAGCTCAATAGGCCCGATAAGTGATCAAGTTAAACTTTGAAAAAGTGGCCCAAAAAAATCGGACATATTTGGTCCAGTCCTATTTACTATTTTATAATATATATTATATATAATATATATATATATATATATATATATATATATATCTATATATTTTGCATATAAGTGTGTGTGTGTGAACTCAGGATATCTCAAAGTTGAGAACTAAGAATTAACTTTTGAAGTACTGAGAAGATCGAACTCCTAGCCATGTGTTTAAGAAACAAGATTATTTATGAATCATATCACACATTTATTTCATATATTAACATCGAATGAACCCGACCTTTTATATGTAGTTTATGAAATCTAAATAACCATAGCAGTCACAATTTTCTCTACATTTGTCATTTCCTCCAGTATAGGATTTGAATTTGATTGGATGACATATCTCGACTATGATGTGTGATGGTATGAAGACTTGGTCACCACTGCCCTTGCCCATACGATCACAGCGACCGTGTAAAAAAAGGAAAATAGAAAGAAAAGTTAGAGGGATTCTAAGATGCATTCCTTCTTGTTTGTTAATTGGTGCATGGATGTACCAAAGTCTGTAGCTATAGATTAATTTTTATATACGGAAAGTTGTATTGAATTTTTATACAAAACTATGACCATAAGAGTAGGGATAATTTTCTTCTCTTGGAAAGCTCGGCTTTTGTCCAAGCTATAATCAAGGCGCTTGGTCATGTGCTTTCATGAATTCACCAGGAAAGAAGTAAAATTAACAAAGGACAATAATTGTGGTTTCTTTAATTTCTTGGTCAATGGATGTACGTACAAGGTCGATTTGGCTTCTTTTATTCCACCACAAATATCAGGAGACTTTTGTTAAGACAAGAAAGGGATATAATATAGAATACCGGTTTACGGAGGTTTAAATTCAAGTAATTAAAATAAAGAATTTTAACTAATAAATAAATACATAATACATGCATATTATAATTAGCTTCAAGAAAAATTATAATTAAAATACTTAAAATATATCTGATTAAATAAAATTACTATAGATACATACATAAAAACATACTCATGATCTTTAAAAATATAGCAGAAAACTCATTTAAAGTAAGTACATAACTTATTTTGTGTCATTTGTTTGATAACATTTTAAAATATTTTTATCTTAGATATACGCATAAAATTATTTTTATATTAACATATTAAACGAATTTTTATAGAACATAGAAAACTTTTACATTAGTTCAATTAACACATATCACTCAAACTTCATCATTCTTTTTAGTAATTTTATTTTTTCTTCCAATTAAATAATTTTTAATAGAAATTAAATTTAAATAAAAAAAATTATCATATAATATATAAGATTTTATTTAACGTAATCTCATATATTTATAATTTTTTAATACACCTTATGTTAAAATTAATAGTGAAAATAAATTAAAATGTCTTATCGATGAAATAGAAACAAAAATATTATACAAATGTTATTCAAATTTTCATCATACCTAGAACAAATGGAATAAAAAAATATAATGTATGAATAAATCAAAAATAGTACTTGACAGGATAGTACATTAATAATAGGTATATTTAATTTTCTATATTTTGAGATTGATATATCTAATAAAATATATTTTTAAAATTATTAAAATTAATGCTTAAATATGTTTAAGTTCTTTGCAAATATGGCTATGTCTTGTTTTAGTCCTTACAAATTTTTTTGTTAGTTTTTAAATCCCTAAGATTTTTTAGTGTTCTTGTTTAGCCTTTACCAAATTAACTATGGTTAATTTAGTGCTAATATGGCTCACAAAATAAAGAATATTAATTAAGGTGATGAAGAATATTTTAAATTAAGATAATTAGATTTTTAGAAGTGCATTCAATTAAGTAATGTATTTATTATTTTATATAAATAAGGTAATTATATATAATTTAATTTATAATTTATTTTCAATTTTAACATATTATAAATAGTGATTTTATTGCTTTTAATATTGTTCTTACTTTTCATTTCACTAATTTATTTTTAACATTGAATTTTTTGAAAAATTATAATTTACTTAGACGTTTATAGTTTAATTTTAATATATTACTTTGATGTTATTTTTATATTTTAATTCATTAATTTTGACTAGTTGTAATATAATTTATTTTTTAATATATCACAAATAGTGATTTTGTCTCTAAAGATTAAAGTAATATATTAAAAATAAATTATAAATCTCTAAGTAAATTATAATTTTTTAAGAAAATTGCAATGTTAAAAGTAAATTAGTAAATTTAAAAGTAAGAGCAATATTAAAAGCAATAAAATCACTGTTTATAATATATTAAAAATTATAAATAAATTATAAAAGTAAATTACATGTAATTACCTTATTTATATAAAATAATAAATACATTACTTAATTAAATTACACACCTAAGAATAATCTAATTATCTTAATTTAAATATTCTCCATTACCTTAATTATCTTAATTAATATTCTTTATTTTGTTAGTTATATCAATACTAAATTAACTAGAGTTAATGGCAATGACTAAAAAAGAACATTAAGAAAATGTCAGGAATGTAAACTAACAAAAAATTTTACAAGCACTAATATCAAATAGAGTCATATTGTCAAGACGTAAAATATATTTAAGTCAAAATTAGTTTATTTTTAATTGTTACTAGCATTTTAATCTTGTAAATGAACGGGGTAATCTTTTAGTATACAATTACTTAATTATATAAATTAAAATTACTTTATTTTTTAATGAAACAAATTAATATAAAACAACATTTAATTTGACCTAAATTTAAAGATAATAGTATAATAACAGTAATATTTAGAAAATAAAAGTTAATTTAGAAATAGAGATAAGAGAGAACAAATTGAAAAAGATAAATAATTAAGAAAAACAAGTATACAAATAAATATAAAAGAATAATAGTTTGTGATAGTTGAGAGAAAAAAATTTTGACTAGTTATAGGGAAATTAGTGAGTAAAATACACATCTAAAAAAAGTAAGAAAAAAATATTGAGAATGTTTAATTAAGAGAGTAAGAATTTTACTTTCCAAATTGTGCATTCTAATTGTAATGTAAGAGTAAATATTTTCTCAAAAGGAATAAAATTAAATCTTATTTACAAAATCATGATATTCATACCACTATCCTACATGGCTATTACTAAAGATATTACTTGGAAAAACCCTATACGACAAAGAATTAGTGAAGAATAAAAAATACATCATTCTTCAATGTACTATTGAATAATGATTCACTAAAAATCTTGCTGGCAAAATTCAATGAGGAAAATCATAGTTAAGGGGGGAAGATTGGAAGAGTACAATGTGTATAATAATATTAAGAGTAAATTATATTAACATATCCTAAGATTTTTTTAGATTGTACACAATATCTCTCTTTTTTTATCCATACACTAACCTCCTTAATTGTTTAAAAAACATTATACTAACATTTTTTATACATTACACTAACCCCTTTAATTGTTTGAAAAACATTACATCATGTATTCCTATAAAAAATGTTGTTGTAAATGTTTAAAAAACAAAAAATTATATGCAATCTAAAAAATCTTAGAAAGTGTCAATATAATTTACTCTAATATTAATTGAGATATTTGAATTGATAAGCTCCAACATTATGAACAAGCTTTCCAAGTAATGTAGCAAGAAGTACTTGTCAAATAACTTAATCTTTAACGTATCTTTAATTTCCTTTACTTGGGTGATACATACAGTATAATCTTCATGTAAAAATGAGAATAAAGAAATAATTAAGACAGAAAGGTGTAAAGGAGAAGAGAAAATAAATAAAAAAATTATAGGACTTTAGATTACTTAGATCGATTAAGAGAAATAAAGGAGAAAATGAAGAGAAAGAAAAAATTGTTTCTTTTTCATTTATTTGATTGGATAGAAAATAGAGAAGAAAGAAAATATAATTATATTATAAGTGATCTTTCTTGTCTCACTATCATAACTTGGTTCAAAGTTACTTTTGACGAGTTTGAATTTAAGAAATTAGACTTAATATGCATTTTAAATTTGAAGACAAATTCAGGTTAATTACATTTCAAGTCGTCCCAACCTGGTCTAGTACCATTTATTCTTTTAAAAAAATATATAATTTTTAAACAATTATATATTAACAATACAATTTCTTAGATTAATAGATAATGTTTTGTATAACATGATATTATATTATATTGATATTATATATCTTGTAATCTACAATTTAATTCTACGATTTAATTAACTATGCATAATGTTAAGGCCGGTTAAATTAATCTGTAGGTTCCTAAATTATTTAGAAAATTTTAATTAGGTTCCGAAATTGTAATTGGATCTCTAAACTAAAAAAAAAAATAGGCCCCTAAAATTACTTTTTGCCGACCTAAAACCTTTAAAAAATGGCAATTTAGATGACTTCAAAAACCCTAAGAACTTAATTAAAAAAATTTCATAAGATTAAAGATCTAATTACAAATTTTTTTAGTTCGGGAATCTAATTAAAAATTCTCAAATAGTTTAGAGACCAATAGACTAATTTAACCTAATGTTAAAATTGACATCTTACGTCAATAAATCGGATTGATCTAATTTTATCTTGTATGTTATCGTGTCAAGTTCGTGTTCGAATAAATAACTTTATCCAAATTTCAACATGGAAAGGAGCACATGTAAACATGTCCTAGTCACTGAGGTTTAAACTATTTTAATATAATTAAAAAATGGGTTTACAGCTATGCACTGTCAATGTAAAATGTTTTACACTGTCAACCAATTAGAAATCATCGTTGGTATAGCTTTTAGGATAATTATTATAAAGTCAACAAATTTATTATAAATGGTAGTTTTTGATTAGATGACAATGTAAAACTGTTTTACACTGTCAACTTATTTTCTCTTAAAAAAAAAAAGGATATTTTTATCATTACGGGATTACCTACCATTTCTTTCTTGATTGTCTTTTTAGATTGGAAAAAAGAAGATAAATATGAACACGAAAATTCTTACCCCCGCTTTTCTCTTATTTCAAACGAGGATGTGCACCTTCACATTCAAATTTTCTGTTATATGATTTTTTATTTTTCTTTCTGTTGTTCCAAACATGCTTTAAAGAGGAAAAAAAATTAAACAACTGATAACATAAAATATCAAATTACAAACCACAACGCTCAAGACTAACATGATTATTAATAATATGAGTTATGAACTCACATGTATTAATCCATAACATTGGAAAATATCATAACATGAATTTATAGTCGTCTAGCTAAATTCATGATGTTATTATTTCTTCTTAATATATAAGCAGTCTGAAGTGGTAGCTGCTACACTAGTAGGGTCTTTGCCCAACATAGTTGCCAGGGGGAGCATAGTTGCAACCGATGAATGTGCCTCCATTATCGCATCTTACTTTGGCACATCCAAGACGTACGGAGTCTCTCCAAACGACCTGTGTGTAGTGCAGGCACTCCCCACCAACACACGAGTTGGAATTATAGTCATAGTTGGCTTTCTCATCCACCCACATTTTCACTGCATCTGTGCCACTTAGGTCACCGCTGCCTCCTGCTAGATTCTCCCCGTATTGGCCACCACCACCAGAGTGGACCAGTTGGCAGTCACCTTTATGTTGATCAGCATAGTTCTGTGCAAAAGCAGCAACTGTATCGTCCCAAGCCAAATTTTGAACACCCACCTGTGACCTTGCAGCGTTGTGTGCATTGACGTAGTCTTGTGGTGAGTCTTGAGCGTAGGCAACGTGACCCACAATGACCAACCCCAACACACACAACAGAGAAAATGAAACCTTGCTCAACCCCATTTTGATTAATTAATATTAATTTCCTCAGCTATGTAGAAATTAATTATAAAAGGGAGGTGTTTGATGAATAAGGTTGGAGATCTTGAGTGGTATTTATAGGGATTTTAGCATCGAAATTTTGTAGTTAGAAATGTTAGCGGGGAAGAGTAGTAG
This sequence comes from Spatholobus suberectus, assembly GCA_004329165.1. Taxonomy (NCBI): domain Eukaryota; kingdom Viridiplantae; phylum Streptophyta; class Magnoliopsida; order Fabales; family Fabaceae; genus Spatholobus; species Spatholobus suberectus. Next base: position 7,026,812 of record CM014729.1, on the reverse strand, counting down.
AATTTTCAAAATCATAATGCGTGGATGACTAAAACACTAGATAGCTTTCTAGTGTGGCTGACGTCAACCTAGCACGTAATTCTTAATTATAGGGCATCATACCACCCCTTAAACTTTGGTTTCCATCAACCTTTTTTTAATAATTTTATTTTACAATAATCACACTGAGGTTAAAACTTAGCATTTTATGCATACTATTCTAACTCCTCACCACTAGACCCATCCTAGTGGGTTTCATCTATCTATATAAGAAAACTAAACTTGAGAAAAAATATTATTATAGTACTTAATATTATAAAAGTAATATTCATATAAATATATAAATAAATAATTTGTATATAGTACGACACAGTTTTATTATTTAATTGAGGTTTTATAAAAAGTAGTTTATAAAACATGTTTTAAGGAAGAATAATTTAAATGTATTTTACCATAATATATATATATATATATATATATGATACACACACACACACACACACACACACACACACACACACACATATATATATATATATATATATATATAGATTAGATTTGAAAAAATATTAATATAATATTTAATGTTATTAATATAATATTTATACAAACTATAACCAAAAAAAAATTCATTACAGTAAGACACAATTTTTTTATTAATTAATATTTATTATAATTAGTATATAAAACATATTTCAAAAGATAAAAAAGTTAAATTTATATTAATATAATACAGAAAGTGATAAATATATATAAGTAAATTAAACTTAAAAAGAAATATTAATGTAGCATTTAATGTTATGAATATAATTTATATAAATATAAAATAAATATATTTTATCTTATAATTACCTAATAAATATATTTTCAAAATCTCTCTCTCTCTCTCTCTCTCTCTCTCTCTCTCTATATATATATATATATATAATATATATAACTTAAAAAGAAATATATAACATTTAATACCTTAACATAATATTCATACAAATATATGCTTATCCAAAAAATTCACACAAATATATAAATAAATGGTTTTATCATATCTATATGACACAATTTGAATATTTAATTAAGATTTCTGAAAAATAGTTGATAAAACATATTTTATAAATAAAAAATTAAATAAATATTAATACAATCTACAGAAATTAATAAATTTATATAAGTAAATAAATCTTGAAAAGAAATAGTAGTTTAGCATTTAATGCTATTAATTTAATATTTACACAATATATAACTAAATAGATTTTTTTTTTCTTCTATAGAATAACAAAATTCTGTTAACTATATTAAGATAAAAAAATAGTTTATAAAATATATTTTAAAAATATGTATATATAAGTAAATTGGACTTGAGAAGAAATATTAATGTAGTCATATTTAATGATATTATTGTAATATTTAAAAATACATAAATAATTTTTCCTTATGTACTATCACACAATTTTGTTAATTAAATAGGAATTTACAAATATAAAGTAATAATAATAATAATTTATCTCTTAATTTGTATCCTAAATTTTCATTTAAAAAAAATTATAATAAATTATTTTCAGAATTTCTGTATATTTAAGAGGTCCGTATTTTTAATTATTTTTACAAACATATTTTAAAATAACCAAATTAAAAACATGTCAATATAATTTTAAAATTATATAAAATTTTATTATATGTTAGCAATTAATTTCGTCTAATCATTTTTTTATATTTTATACATCTAATATGGTAAGTTGATTTTTTATTTTCTACAAATAATTAAATTAACAGTTAAAACCATATATGTTATCAAATTTATACGCCATTTTAAATATCACATAAATTAACTCAAATTATGTTATATAAAATAAATAAAATAATGGGATGAAAAATTTTAATATACAAATCTAAATCTTGCATGAAAGATCAAAATTATAATTAGTATAAAATTCTACTGCAATGTTATTAATATTTGTTTTTTATTTGAGAAAAAATATGATGAATAAATCTAAAACTAATTTAGTAATCCAATTTTTTATTTAAATAAGATATTAAAAACAATTTTAATAAAATATAGGGTAAAAAATAAAAATTCAAATGTGTATTAATAGAATCTATAAAAAATTGATAAACATATAGATATATTTATATATATAGATATATATATATATATATATAATTTATCTCCTAAGTCTTAGCCTTAATTATTACTTTAAGTAAATTATGATGAATTATTTTAACTTTTTGTATATTAACAAAAATCATTGTTTTATTATGATTTTTTAATAAACATATTTAAAATGACCAAATTAAAATTCATTTTAATATTATTTAAAATTTTATTAGATGTAACAATTAATTTTAGCTAATCATTTTTTCACTTTTTTATTTTTATTTTATGCATGCAATATAGTAAGTTGAATTCATTAAAATAAATAATTAAATTATCAATTAAAACCATAACGTTATGCAGTTTGTAAGATATTTTATATATTGATAAATGAAGTCCACACTATTTTATATAAACAAATAAAATAATGTGATTAAAATTGTTAATTTACAAATCTTTCATGTAACATTAAAAAATATAATAAGTATAAAATGTAAATGTAATGTTATTAAAAAAAATGTTCAATTTTATAACGTATTGTTTAAAGATGGGATACTACGTTTAATAAATGATCTTTAAGATATGGTCCGTGGATGAAAAAGAATGATGTCATTTTTTATCATGTAAAGGCTTGTCATGATTAGTTATAAATCCTCTAGTTATATTTAAGAAAAAATAAGGAATGATAGCAACACACTTTGTAACACATTTCTTCTAATACATACTCTTCTATTATTTAAAATTTATTGAAAACTACAAAATCATAAAAAAGATTCATTAAATAGTTGTGGGACCTACAAAATTTTATAATTTTTAATAAATTTTAACCAATAAAAACGAGTGTGTTCAAAAGAGTGTGTAACTTAGCTTTTCACTAAAAAAATATTATTTTCCTCTTCAAGAGCATAAAAGGGTTCAAATCCTTAAATTCTTTCTAATTATATCGTGTGTGGTTTTCGTTGCTTACGTTTTTGTTTGGTGGTTGGGTGTGCACGGTTCAACGTTTTAGTCTAAATAAAGATGAAAGTGCGTGTTTTAAGAGAGTTTTAATCAAATTATGAAGGAGAATTATATGATCATATGTTATAAAATATATATTTAATTATAATGCACTCACAATATTCAGATTTTTTACGCTGTTAATCAATTATGAATTATGATATCATTAAAAGTAATTAATTTTTATGATAAACTTTACCTACTTTATCTTATTAATTAATAGTGTAAAATTCTTAACACTAACCGTGTATCAAAATTAAATTTATAAAATATTATTCAATGATTTAATATTAATTTGTATTGTATTAACACTTCGAATGATCTCAACATTTTTATATATGGAGTGGATGAAATCCAAATAAATATAACAAACATTTTCTCTATACTTGTCATTTTTTCCCGTATATATGGGATTTGAATTTGATCGGTATGACATAATCTCGATCACGATCCATGATAGTAAGAAGACTTGGCAGCCATCCCTTCCCGGGCGGCTCGCCCCTACGATCATAGCGCCGTGAAAGAAAAGAAAAGGTAACACTTTGACCTTGAAACGAACAACTGCGGGACAACATTTGTTGCATCATCACGAACATGTATTCAATTCTCTCAGAACTCTCCCTCGTCACAGGCTTCAATCAAGGCGTGGCACGAGTTTCACGAATAAACTAGAAAAACTGCCAACAACAAATTTAGTACAACGTTTATTTGTATTTTCTAGGTCAATAGATGGATGCGCATATACATGATACATGTTCTATTTGGCAGTTTACTGTCCCACTATAATCCGGATATTTTCAATACAAGAGATCGACATATATTTCGGGTTAAATTACTCTTTTATTCTAATATATAGATTCACCTTATATCTGTACTTGTCAAGATTGGATCCATACTAGTGTAAAATGTTTTTTATACTGTTAATTGGTGTTCCATGTAACGTAGTGGTAATTTTGTAATATTAAGATAGACATTTTAAATCAGTTTCTAATTCAATAATTGATGTAAGTGATGTAAAAAAAAAAATTCACATGATTATTCAACACCTGTAGAATTTTGACATACTTTTGCAACTTTTGAGATTTTTGACTAGATATTTAGATCGGTTTCTGTATGTAAAACCAATACAGGAAATATTTCTACAATAGTTATTACAACAACTAGTGTAAAAGTCTATTCTTTCTACATCGGTTGTTTTAAGAAGTAATTTAAAAAGTATTTTCTACATTAGTTCTTTATACAACCAATCTAGAAAGTCTTGTGTATATTTCTCCCATCAGATTCACACTTCTACTTTCTTCTTGTTCTAATTCTAAAACCCTCTTTTATACAATGATAACATTGAAACCTTATTCATTCCACCATAGACATCATTTTCTTCGTCTTCGTCGCCACTTTTTTGTGTTGACAAGACACAATTTATTATAAATTGTGTTTTAACCTAAATCTTTGTAAATATTGACTTTTGATTAGTTTTGTTAATTTTTAAATAAAAATAGCAATAAAATGTCTTCATTGTGGAATCAAGGATTTAATGAAATTGAGATAATTAATCGTGCTTTAAACTTTAATCATATAAGAAAACAAGTTTTTAGAGTCATTTTTTTGTTATACTAGGCATTTAAAACACTAAAGTGGGCGCTAAGTGACAAAACACAAGAAAAAAATAGAAGTTTTAGTGTTCCAACGTTTAAAGTGTCAGACCAGCATTTAAAATGTCAAAGCAAATGCTGGATGCATCAAAAACACTAAAAGACCCAATAGCACCCAATTCCTAAATGTTTAAAATGTTGGAACTCCAGTATTATGCAAAATTTTTAGTGTTAAGCGTTCAGGTCCGGCTACTACCGCATGGCCATGAGAGATGCAATTCTGGATTTTGGATACCTTAGTGTACGAGGGGTGGATGTGCTTCTCTCTTATGGATGAAGGCAAGGATCACCACAACTTGGAGCTTTATAAGGGGGTTCTATAAGGTTCACGCCTCGTCTAAGGCTCGACAGGAACTGCTTAACTTGACAATAGCTCGACTAGGTCGCTTCACTTCCAAAAAGAAAAATACCTCCTTTTGGCAATCCCTAGCAACTATATAAAGCGTGAAAATGAATAAAAAAGGTTGTTGGGGTTCTGTTTTTGAGAGAGAAGGCCCTAATCTCAACCTCTTTCCATGTTCATTGAAGAATCAAGCATTGGAAAAAAAAATTAAAGTTTCAATGTAGCTACAATATTCTATCTTTATCCTTTTCATTATTTATTTGTTTTTGTCCATGTTTAACTAATTTTATTTGGTTAGGGGTAGATGAACCCCATGGAAATATTTTGCAATTGAACTCTCTTATATTTCATGTAAGTTTTGTTCACGAGATTGAGTGATCTTCTTTATTCCTTAATGCTTTCTACTGATTGGTCATTAGTTGGATGATTCCAAGTTGTGTTTATAGTGAGGAATACTCTTGTAATACAACTGAACTTGATCTATATTACCTTGTATAGAGATGAATCTAGAAATAGAACTTCTTATAGTAAGTGTTCTTGTGAATTTATATACTTACTGCTTGATTTAATCCTTACGGTCTAAGGAATTAAGGCTTTGGGTTAATTTAAAGGGGCTATATGCCAAGGAATTAAATTTGGCCCACTACACTAAAACCAACTTTTAATTGATGGTTTTATTAAAGTATATTGGCAATTCGAATCACCACTAAACCAATTATTAGCAGTTCACAAACCAACAAGAAAAACACTGCCATAATTCATACAACAACGTTTTATGGCAACCTTCGGAATAACTGCTGGCAAGTGCAAAATAGAATCCTAGCAGTTCTAGAACCACCACTAAATAGTAGAGTGCTACCGATTTTATAATCGCCACTAAGTAATAGAATGTTAGCGATTTTAGAACTGCCACTAAGTAATAGATTGCTAACGGTTGTGAAACTGCCACTAAGTAGTAGATTACTAGTGGTTCCATAACCGCCACTAAGTAATAGAATGTCATTTCATTAAATAGCTTGTAACCATTGCAAGCAAATTTCCACACCCTATTAAAAATGGCCCTTAATTGATCCTTATTTATAAGCACAAATCACATAATTCAGTAATGTAAACATTGAATCCAATAAACCCCCTTCACAAAGGTTTCTCCTTTTCTTACAAACTTTTTATCTCTCTGAATGAATCTTTCCCTCCTTATTTTCTCCTATTTATCTAACTGATATTCGCCTCTAACTTACTAATTGCTTTAACTGTCCCTAACTACCTTCACATTTCCTTCAATCCTAACATTATAAGTCAAATGTCACAATGAATACTATGCACTCATATTCTCTTCAACCAATTTTTTTAGTAATTTTTTATATCCCTTCTCTTCATTATACCATCCACGAAATCTAAATACCTTGGTAGGGACTTAGAATTTCATGGTGTGATTTTTGTCAATGTTTCAAATACTATTTGTGTCAATACTACACATGCCATTAGTTTCGATACTAGATATCCAAGGTTTACTTTAATTTTCTAAACACAATACAAAATATAGGCACTACTACGAGAAATGAATTGAAGTTTTGTTGTATACCAACTAGTTAGGCTCTACATGCATATAACTCACATATTTGGCTATATAGAGTACATATTATAGATCTAGCATGTTACATAATCAAGCCATGCACAAAGCACCAATTGCTAAAGCTTTTGGCAGTAAAGTTCTTAATATAAGAAACTATAGTCAGATTTTGATATAATAAAGTAAATGACACAAAAGGAGGATAACACCAACATGAGAATTTCTTGCACCTATATCTTTATTCACCCCATTATGAATAACACATGATATGTAATCTTGCACATTCTAAATTTATAATATATAACCATGGGATAAGCCATCAAATTTAACAATATTGTCCTACATCTTACTAATATACAGGGCAACATCAAAGTGGGGATTTTTCCAAGTAATAAAAAGTATTTCATAAAAAAATAATTTTTAATATATTTATAATCTTCATTTTCATTTACTCATATATTTAGTTTTAAATTTTTAATATATATTTTAAAAAATAAAACTTGCAAAGTCTCCAACAATTCTCGGTCAATTCTAGAAAATTCCCTCGTAGCCTCATTGGTCATCTTTGAAACAAGCTTTGGCCTAAGCCAACTTGGAGGATAACTACTTAACAACCCATGCAAAACAAACAACAAACGATCAAATAGACTACCAGAAGAAGAATCCGCAAAAGTAGCAGCTTTAGAAGATGACTCTGCCTCCATCCTTAGCAGAAATGGCACAACATACAACAAAATGTCTGCATCCTCATGCACAATTCGGCTGCCAAGGAGACAAAAAATTACAGTGGCAAGAAATTGTCTCATGCTTCTCATATATGGCTCTTAGCAAAATTGAACATATGGAACTTAATAATCGCTTCTAACATTCTAGGATGTAATAATTCCATCACACATGCAATATAAAAATAAAAACAAAGTCAATGCCTTCATGGCACAAATATCCATATTTTCACTTCTAATTTCTAAAGAGACCATAATTAACCGATTTAATTGATTTCCAACACTAAATTTAAAGCTCAAATCCATTTTGTTACAAGGAAAAACTATCATTATCAGTGCCAGTAGCTGGGACCTATGATAATACATCAAATAATAGAGAATTGTATTTCTAAAACTAAAAATACTTATATTGCAATTAGCTCCATTTTTTCTCCATTTCAAGAAAAGAGAAAAGGAACCAAATTTTATTTTTATTTTTTTTCACTTGACAAGTAACTACTAACTATGTAAACAAGACAATCTTATATAAACGAGACAATCTTATATTATTCATCCAATCAGGAAAAGGATAACTAGTGCAACAAGAATCTTGTAATGAGAAAGCCAAATACACATAGTAATATCCTATCTTAATTACCTGTCAGTGCAAAGAATAAGAAGAAATCTAAAGAGCAATTACAAATATAATGACAAAGAAGCTCGTAGGGTTGTAGGAGATAGTGGAGAAAAATCTACTACCACTATCGGTCATCTAACTAATGTAGGGCTTCCACTTCTCATGTTTTTGCAGTTATTTACATTATTTGGCTAACCTTCAACTAGAGAAGGAGCACTTCCCACTGGTTTACTTCCACCTGTAACAACAATTATTTGTTGCTCAATATAACTCAATTGTTTTCACCAAATCATTTGCAAAGGAATTATAGGATTCGTCAAAGCTTTGATCTATGCAAGGAAGAAGCAACTTGATAAATGCCTTCTCAATCACTTACTATTGGTTATTGTTGAAGGAGTGAAATAGTCATGGAATGGACATTCCTATCTACTTTTTGATTGAATAGAAATGAAATGGAATTTCAAACAATTCCATTTTGTTCTTGTTGGTATATGAAATCAAATATAGAATCCTGTTTGAGGAGCCAAAGCTATTTTAGCAACCAACACTAGCCATGAAAGGGGAAAAGAAACACATTATAAACATAGAAAACACCATTCCCGTATAATAAAGGCATAAAATAAATTTTATTCTTACACACCATCGACCCTCCACATAGTTTTAGATAACCTTTGGTAGATGTATTAGGATAAGACAGATACATGAGTCGTACTCTATCTTTACTGTATTTTAAAAAAGGAACAAAACAGGAAATGGAGTTAAAAAAGGGTACACTCTAATTCCACTCAAATGGGCAAAACCAAAAGAACAAAACAAAACTAATATTTCACTCTCCAATACTCTGTAGACACATTAATTCAAATTGATTGCTAAGAGATTCCAAAAGTTTGCACATCCTAGAACACAAATATATCTAAAAAATTTTAGAATGATGTTAAGAGAAGCACGCTTGGATTATAGTTAGCACAACCCAAAACACAAATCCCAATTTAAAGCGTCTTAACTGAGTCTTACCCAAAGTAATGTACAACATACAAACTTAACACAGAGAGAGAGAGAGAGAAATTCCAATAGAGAACATAAGGAAGAAGATGTGAAGAAAAGAGGTTACCCTACAAATGGTGTTGACATAACAAAATCCAACTACTTCAGATTTCTTAGTGTGGTGGTGGTTGTCGACGCAATTGAGCTTGACAGTGACACCCTTGAAGCTACTGGCGAAGGGCTTCATAGAATTTCAAGAAGTCATCAAAGACGGGGGCAGTCCTCGTCTACATTTGAAGCAGTAGTGAACATGAAAGGTGGACCTCAGCGAAAGTCTTGAAGAGACTATCAGGAACCCCACAGCAGTAACCCATGGTAGTGCAACCAGCAACGATGAGTGCAAGGATGCATAGGTTTGTGTGTTTTTTTAGGGGGGGGTTGAAAGGGAGGAACACTTACTTTGGTGGGAAAGGGAAAAAAGAGGGTGCAAAGGGAAATAAAGAATCTTCTTACATACCAGTGGTTCCAGAACAAAATTAAAACATTAACATATAACATCGGCTCTTGAACCAACAATAATAAATTTAGGGGTGGTTTCATAACCACAACTAAAATTCGTTTCTTGTGTAGTGGCCTAATTTAACTATTTTGAATTCAATGTGTGTGAATGAACTTGTCTTGCATTAAGTGAAATTATTGAAGGAGGACTAATGAAATGATTCAAACCCTAACTAGTTCTACATTTCATTCTTTACATTAAAAACTAAAACTCATAAACAACTTAGATGATTAGTGTTTTGCATAAGCATTTTAGTTTTCTCACTTCACTACAAATGTAGGCCAAATAGCCACCAAATTTAGCGACCAATTTTTATTCGTCGCTCTTATCAATCAATTTGGTGATTGATTTAACCATTGTCATATTGACAATTAGCAAAACCATCTTAGCAACTATTTATGTGGTCATTATCATTGGTCCCTAAGTTGTCGCTAAATGACAACATTCAAGTTTCCCCAATTTTTTATTGAACATTTAGCGATTGAAATGCGAGCATTTTATTACTATTTACCAATTGAATCATTGTTGGTCACTACTTTATGATTTTTTTTGCCAATAGTGACCAAATAGAAGTCGAATCACTAAAATAATTGAATTTGAATGGCATATAGGATGAATATATGTTGGCGCTAAAATGTGGCATGTGAAAAAACTGGCAGATTTATAACAATTGAATTGGCAAAGCAGAATAAATTTTATTCATTTGCGATTGGTTTAGCAATCGAGTTCATTTGGTTGCTAACCTAAATTTCTTAAGTGATGTTTTTTCTTCCCTATTTTCATTTTTATCTCTCGAAGTTCTCTTTACCTTTCTAGCATCTCTAGCACTTCACTTTCCTAAACTCTTGCTTTCCTTTTCCCTTTCCCAAGCTGTCTCCTTCCTTCTCCCTTTCCCAAACTTTCCCATTCCTTCTCCCTTTCATAGTGAAGACTTTGGTGGTGTGATCGTGAGGCTAGCAGTTATGGTTCATGGGTGAGTGAGTCCTTCTTCTTTTCCCAAACTCTCACCCTCTTCATTATCTTTTTTTAAGGCACTACAACATTTTTTGTCAACTACTACGCGTACAAAGTGTTGTGTATTGCAAAAAAATCGTTGCCTTTTGTTTTGAGAACGGTTTTCCAACTATGGTAATCTAAGGCGTTGCCCATTCTTTTGGGAACAGATTTTTTACAAGGGCAACACTACCAAGAAAACTGTAGCCATTGGTGTGAGATAGAGAACAGTTTTCTCAATGATGTACGACAACAGTTTTACATCGTAGCAACAAAGGCAACAACAAAAACCGTAGTCATTGGTATGACATCAAGAACAGTTTTCTATGTGATGTACGCCAATAGTTTTACATTGTAGCAATCAAAGGTAACACCAAAAATTGTTGCATATAGATGTCAAACAGTACACTTATATTTGATATTATTGAGCTTAAAAAATAATTTTTTAAGTGCAACAATGGTTTTACATTCGTAGCTGTAGACCAAAACTTAAATCTATTAGGTAAATACAAAACAAAGTCATAATCATCCATCACTAACCCTATTGGTATCTCCCAAGACTTGAACGACTAATGAGAATAAAACAAATTTACATGGAAATAAATGTCACTAACCCAATTTCTACATCCTAGCTTTACAAGTCAGGTTCACCAACCAAAGTTGGAAAAACACCTTGACATTCACTTCAATTTAATCAAGTCTCTAAGCAAAAAAGAAAGGCATCAAACCTCAAGGCCCTTTGGCTTGATCTCAATGGAAGGTGGTTCCGTAAAAGTTGCTGCAACCTATCCCTCGGTGATGATCTCGTTGCGTACTTATTACCTCATTACCTAACTTCTTATATCTTATAAAAATGGGCATGTTATTACTCCTTGCAAATCTGCCCCTGGAGGAAATTTCATCATAACCTTTATGGTTAACAGGGTGACTGTATTTGTAACTTCATTCATTGGTTTTGCAAAAATCCATTGGTTGCCCATTTTTTCTTATAGGAAGGATGTTCTTCAATCGTATGCCCCCCCCCCCCCCTAGCTTGCTAGCCTGCTAGCAAAATAAATAATAAATAGACACCTTTAGTTCCAAAATCAAAATAGTTGATTAAATCTCAATGAAACAATATGCAATGGAAATATTCAAAGGATTTACATTTTGGGGACTGTGGATACCCAATTTTATCCGGTACATGAAATTAATAAAATTGAATAACAAAAATTAATGAACATAATAAAAAGAGAGAAGAAAGGAAGAGAAATAAATAAATAAAGGAATTGTATTTTTTTGGTTTTGGTAGGCTACCAGTGACCCATAATCCAA